>JAVRXN010000009.1:84111641-85481641 GCA_033556935.1 Timema podura
CAAAATTTTATTTTGAAACAATATTTCAAAATTTGACAGTAAATTGGATCATAGCAGTGCATTGACATTAGAAATGCCTCATTTTTTGTTTTATTTTCCCCTAAACTAACCTAGCCTAAACGAACTAACCTAGCCTCAACCATAGTAATGTCCACCATCCAAGTGCGGATGGATAATGTCAATATTATCTGGATAAACTTAGAAAAAACATTATTCATTCACCTTTCACTCAACACTATCTACGTATTTTGGATAACGTCAACATTATCCGGATAATATAGAATTTATCCGGGCTCCGACTTCATACAATCCAAGCTTCAATGCAATGGATACATCCAAGTTCGTCTTCAACAAAAAAAAAATTAAGGTTACGCCATCATCAGGGAAGGTTATGGTTACAGTGTTTTGGGATTCTCAGGGAGTACTTTTAGTCCATTTTCAGAAGCAAGGGGGTGAATGTGAATGTGTCAAGGCTCCAGGTCACAATTCGTAAAAAAGAACACCCAGGCCTACGGAAAAGAGGATAACTGCTCCATCATGACAATGCCAGACCTCATACAGCTCATCTAACCAATGAAAGAAGTGAAGAACTACGATGGAAACTTTCTGAACATACACTTTTCAACCACGACTCACCCCCCTAGCGATTTTCACCTGTTTGGTCCGCTAAAAAAAACATCTTGGTGGTTAACGTTTCACTTATATCAAAATTGTTGAAGATGAGATGAGAATGTGACTGAGATATCAGACCAAAGACTTCCATGCTGTGGGTTTTTTAGCCACTGCTTTAGAGATGGAATAAGTGTATCAATAATGGTGGAGATTATGTAGAGATATAAAGATAAATAAATGTAAGGTTAGTAATAATTGTTTTTCAAGTTCATATCTCACTTACTTTTTTAAGAATCAACTGTGACAAAGTTACGCACTTCTTCTATTATAAATCCATATAAAACTTTAATATACTAAGGCTATCGTAATTTTAACTAAAAACCTAAGTTAAATTAAAATTAATTTAAAACCACACCTAGATACGAGGATCTAATCCGGAACCTTTGGCTTAGCGCGCCAATGCTCTATCACTGAATTATCCGGGATTCGTTATTCTATGAAAAGTCCCGGCTTCAATTCCCATGTCCAGGGGTAATTTTTCAACTAATTTAAATGAATCTAATTGGGGTATCCTCCAAACGGACATCTCCGTGATTACAATTATTCGCATATTACATATTTGCATATTGTCTATTGATATTCATTAATAGAAAACATTAATCAAAAAATAAAATTTTCAATTATTTTAACATCGCGTCTTACCAGTTTGTGTAATAATTATGCTAGTGGTTTTAGTACGGTTATATTTAGAAGAAGTTTAACTACATTTGCATGGAGGGAGCGTGGAAAAACATTTAGGGAAAACCTCCCTCAGTACACCCGACAGAGATTTGTACCTCGATCTATGAATTTGATTGGACAAAGTGCTATACTTCCCCATTGGATGACACTACATCACGTGATTAAGGGCACGGAGAGAGTGAACCAAATTTAAAATCACACGAACTTAAAGCCTATGAAAATATTTAGTCAAGGTTTAGTGGTGAATGGATTATATTTCGTGCTTTCTGTGGCTCAAAGAAGTCGACTACTATCTAATCCGCATTGGTGGACACGCAGAATAAGTGTCAGGCTCGTCTAATATTGTTTGCCAGTGATGGGGAGGTCAGGGTTCGAATCTAGACAGGATATAGTTAGGGTATTTTTCCTTAAATGGTTTTTCCCTATCCATGCAAATGCACGTACGCTTATTTTCAAAACGACACCTTCTTCCCCCTTCATAAAACTCGTGTTTATTTTTAGCACCGCTTTGGGCTTATAAGTGTATTTTTTATTTATGCTAATGTGCTGAGGATGAGGAAGCTATAATTGAATATGAAGTGTGCCCACATTTGCGTGGAGGGGGGAGTGGACAATCATTTATGAAAAAAAAAATACTTGGTACACTCGACTGGAATTCGATAGTCTAGTCTATTTCAACAATGACACCTTGGACTGTTTGACCACCGAAGTGGTTCGGAAGTATTTTAATACGTGATACAAACACAAAAATATCGTGCCTAATTAGGCCTAGACGTTTCACAATTTTACGAAGTGTTGAGTCAGTTCAAACACAAGATTATTCCAACTAGATTTTTTTTAATGTAGCTTAGGCCTACATCTTTGTTTCATTGAGCGCTAAAATTACAAATATTATACAATTTATCTCAAAACAATAACAAGTACAATAATAGCTCGTCGTAGCATTGTTCCCACAAACAATAGATTACGAAACACCAGTAATTACAATTGACAAATATTGTGGAGACTTAACAACTCGAGCCCTCTGAGAGAGAACGAATGGTTGGGTTTCATGGCCAAACAAACCCGCGTCGTTGGGCACGTGGGCTATGACGTCGTCCTCGCGTGTGTGGTTTGTTGGTGGTGGGGAAAGTCGTGGCTCGAATCCCGAACCAGGTGTATTTTAGATGGGGCTGCAAAAAGCTTTGACATTCCGCATGAAGAAGAAAACCTCTATATAATATAAACAGATTAGAAATATCTCATTGAATATGACGTATTACAAAATTTAATTATTTTCAGAAGAGCTAATAAAAAGTATTTTAACACCAACTACTGTTTAAAGAACATCAATAACACAACCAAAGATAAGTTCAAATATGTTGGCATAAAATAATAGGTTAATTGCTGCACTTATTAAAGTACACTACCTATTCCTATCTCGAGCTGGTTCTACCCAGTCCACCTCATTACACCTTATCCCTATCTTGAGCTAGTTCTGTCCATTCTACCTCATTACACCCTATCCCTATAATGAGCTCGTTATATCCAGTCCACCTCATTACACCTTATCCCTATCTTGAGCTAGTTCTATCCAGTCCACCTCATTACACCTTATCCCTATTTTGAGCTAGTTCTACCCAGTCCACCCCATTACACCTTATCCCCATCTTGACTAGTTCTCCATTTTACTCATTACACACCTATTCCAATAATGTCGCTCGTTAATATCTCAGCTCACTCATTATACACCTATCCTATCTGAGCTAGTTCTGTCCATTCACCTCATTTCACCCTATCCCATTAATGAGCTCGTTATATCCAGTCCACCTCATTAACCTTATCCCTATCATGAGCTGTTCTATCCAGTCCACCTCATTACATTTATCCCTATATGAGCTCGTTATATCCAGTCCACCTCATTATACCTATCCCTATCTTGAGCTAGTTCTATCCAGTCCACCTCATTACACTCTATCTCAGTCTGTTCCATTCTAATTCTGTCCTCCCATCTGCATCTTCCCAATGGTCTCTTTCCATTAGGTTTGCCAGTCAATACCCCAACTAGGTTATGAATTCTTCGCGATGGAGGTCCTGCCCGCCGTTATCTGCTAGATTTGATTAACCTTAAAAAGTCTGGTGATGAATACAGGGTATATAACTCATCTTGTGAGACCTCCTCCATTCTTCAATATTTTCACCCCTGTTTAAACCAGATATCTTCCGAAGCACCTTGTTTCGATCACCCTTAATTTGTTTTCATCGTGTAAGGTAAGATACCACGTTTCACACCCATAGAGAACAACTGGTAAAATTATAGTTTTGTATATTCTGAGTTTTACATTCCTTGAAACCAGCCGAGAAGTCATCACTAAAATTAGTGATATGCGACAACAACCAAAACCTAATCTTTAACTTCTTTTCTCATTTAAAAAATGACTTTAGGGCACACCTAATTGTTATTCATATTTATTTCACCACTTCGGTGGCCGCATGGTCTAAGACATCGTTCTCGCAAATGACTGGACTGTCGATGACGGGAAATCGGGGTTCGAATCCCGGTCGGATTATTGAGGGTGGTTTTTTTTCCTTAACGGTTTTTCGTTTCTCTCTGTTTCTATCTCTTTCTCTTCATGCAAATGCAGGTACACTTCCTCTAAATTCAGCTTCCCTCATCCCTAACATATTAACTTTATAAGTAGTACCTATGCATACAACCCGAACGTAAAACGTGGTGCTAAAGAATAATCTGTTTTTTCACTCTCCATTCATGCAAATGTGGGTATACTTCCTCCAGCATCCTACATTTCTCATCCTTACTCTATTAGTATAAATAAGCCGTAGCCTTGGGCAGGTAGTAAGAATTGAAACATAGAAACTGGTTTTTTAAACTATGAGTGAAGAATAACTCTGAGCGCGGGGCGATCCCTGGATAGCTCAACAGTAGAGCATTGGTGCGCTACGTCAAAGCTATCGGGTTCGATTCCTGTGTCCAGATATTATTTTACAATTTAAAAAAGATTCAAATACAGCTATTTTAGTAATTAAAATAATTCATCCCCCTAAGCCTTACGTTTCATACATAGGTTACTTAATTGTATAGCTTTGCTTTCTTCCAAGCAAACAAATTTTGAAATGTATTTAAGCGCAACCTTCAAAGATCACCCCCTTAAGTGAATCGTGCCTCCTCACTAAGCCCCGCCCTAACCCTCGTGACGTCACAGTAGTTTAGAGTTGCGTGATTGTAGTGAAGTTGTCGTGACTATAACCTCAATTCCGCCCTTAGCCGCTGTTGTCCGTAGCCATGCAGTGTATATATCTCCCTTCTAGCGGTCTGGCCTCTGCAGTTGGCAATATCCAAGCCGATAAAATTAAAAATTAGCCGATACACGTGCCAGAACATTTGCTAAATAAATACCAAATAATTTACAGTGTGATCGTACTTTTAGGTACAAAGGGGTGTGTTAGCATAACCACGTCTCTTGTTACTGTGTGAAGTGTGGTGGCCATATATATATATATATTTTAGTCATTATCTCCGTTTATTGTGGTTTTATAAGCGGACTGATTTTTATGGCAGGAAGGCGTAATTTGTTAAACAAAGACACGCGTCGTTATGATTGGTATTCAACCTTGTCACTGAAGGATATATTGTGCCTATGACAGTCGTCCAAGACACAATAACGGTAGAAGGAATAAGGTTTCGTTTGAAGACAAGAATAATACTTTGAACCGAAATATGTGATTTCTTTTTCAAACTGTGTGTATTTTTTATCAATAGCAATTGACTTGTAACATTTTCTAAACATATTATGTACGGTCTTTCTTTTTTTTTATTACGTGCAATGAAGATTGTCAAGAACCTTACAAACAAAATTATTTATATCTGATATCGACATTTCTCACAAGTTTTTATGTTCACCACTGTTTTTTTAAACTGAATTTATTAATCTTTATAGGTCATTGGAAACAGAAGAAAAATCGTTTAAGTGAACTATCTCTCTTGTCCAAATCACAATTCAGATATTTTGTGATTTTTGTGCAAATATACTGCTCAGAATTTTTTTTAGAGCCCTCCTCAACGACTTTCTTACAACACCCATCTTATTAGGGTACATACATTCACCGATTAACGAAAATTATATATATATAATATATATATATATATATATATATAGATTAGGGTCAACTGAGAATTTGACTAAGAAAAAAAGAGACTGACATTCTGCAACTTGAAATAATAATTTCTGACCTCACATTTACAGCTATGTAGGGAAATGTTTGAAGATATTTTAACGGAAGAGACCAATCGATATTTCGATTGCTACTCGGAAAGGGAACAACGGACGGACAGACGGGCCTAGAAGTAACAGTTCGTTGTCGACGCTACTATCGTGTCAACGCGGAAAAGTTCATGATCGCAATCCACAATCGCCTTCTGGAACGAGTAGATGCGATCTATAAAAGAATCCAAGTGGATTGTAAAATCTTCCTGGTTTCCCCGACCTTGAGAAAGTAATAGCTTTTTATTTTTCTCTAAACCAGTGCTATTTCTCTTTCGACCTATTTTTAAACGTGTGTCTTTTGTTTTTGTGCTGTGTGAATTTGTATTTAAGTTATCTAGAAGAAGCCTGAGTGGAATTTAAAACAGAATGTAACAGTCCTCTGAAAGTGTATTTGAAAAATTGAATTTAACAAACGTACTTTTGAAGACTAAAGTGTTGGTGTTCAGGTGACAAATATATTACTTTTGTTGTTTTTTCTTCTGGTATGCCACTTTTCCATGACGTTTTGTTTTCAGCTGCGCAGGTCAGGCCTCATAAAGAGGAAGTCTCTTCTATAATGGTTTGGCTTCCTCTCGACCTAGATGGCTTTTGATGTTTACATTACATTTTTTCCTTCTTCGTGAAAACAAATTAAAAAAAAATCGTACACGTATTTCAAAACAACGCTCGTCATTTCTTGCTCTCAAATGTGCTTGATCAAACGGTGAACAAGGAATAACCGAATGTGATTGATTGGCTGCTGTTTTAACGCAGCGGCAGTCGATGAGGAGAGCAGGAATGTGAGAAGGTCTTGTTGGAGGATCACGTTCATTACCTTGTTGATAAAGAGGGGGTTTTGATTGAAGGTGCACCCCACGATACAGTGACAATTCTTTGTAAATGTTCGTCGTAATCATGGCTGCCAGACGGATAGGAGTTCTGGCAGCCCTATCTGAGGATCACTTGTCTCACAATATGACGTCATCGACAGGTGCCAGAGGAGGTACCTCTATTCATGGGAACGTCAATATCTTGCTCAGTGGGTGAGTATCCCATTTTGAGAATAATTACTCCTGTCAAAATAATACACCATTAAAAAAAAGTTTATTTTAGCTACTCTCACAAATGAGCACGTATATTAAATGTTAGGATCATTTAATATGGTTTTTTCTGGCGACGATAAGGTCTAAGCTTGAATTCTAGCCAGTTGCCTGGTTTCTTGGAGTTCGAATTCTAGCTGGATGCAATGAGGGTGTTTTTATTTTGGATTCCTCCAAACAACTGAAGGTACGTTTACTCTCAATTCTGCCTTTCTCATCCCTACCTTACTAATATAATTGAATGCGTATAGCACCGGCGAGTATTAAAAACGAAGGAAAGAAAATCAATCCATAGAGAAGATGATTTTGTTGACTTCTAAATTGGAATTTATTGTTTTTTTCTTTTTTAAAAAGCCGATTTTTTTTAGATACAACTTCAAATGCTTTTTTTGGAAAAGCATATTTATTACAGTATTGTAGGTAAATCTCTTTTATTTTTTTTTAAATGGTTTTCTTTTGTTAAAAGCTTTGGCATGGCGACTCTATCTAAAGCCTAATTTCAAGTTTAATAAGAAGCTAGTTACTATATCTACTTTCACGTATTCATACATCAAGTCACGTGATACGCAGATGTCCCTTTTGATAGATATTTTCAATATCTATAAAATAACGCAAGTAAAATAGTAAAATGTTGTCAATTTTAACAGCAAAAATGATAGTATTTTCTAAACTTTCTCCCGCCAGAATCCTCCTAGCACACAGTGTCTAGAGCTTATTATTCACTAGCACTTCCTGTGTCTAGAGCTAGCTGGTGGTAATAAATCAATTGTATCTTTCAATAACCTAGCCTTGGGTCCCAAGTGCAAACATCACCTTTAAATGGAAAATCACCTGTAAATCTTCGTTATCTAAAGATTAACACTAATCCAGGGGCACAGTAGGTAAACTCACTCACTTGCACGTCGAACTGATGTACACACAGTTTCGATACGATAGCAGTGACTATATCATAACTATACCTCGTTACTGACAGAGGTGAATATGTGTGTGCGTACGTGTGAATGTGCCCGTGTCCATATAGAGTCTACTGAGTTAAGGGTCCTGGATTCAATCCACAAAAATACCAAAAAATATATAATTTAATAAATTACATCCACCCTTTTCACAGTGATGAGTTTACGACCGAGGACTGGGTGTTATGTTTGGTATATAATTAAGAAAGTTTGTAAGTCGTATGCTGATATAATCAGTCAGTTCATAAAGTGCACTGAAATACCCCTAATATAAGATTTAAGAGGGAAGGATGAAGAGAGTATTTCTTATTGAGTTAAACACAAGGGGTTGGCTAAAGGCTTTCTGATATAAAATATAGGAAGGAGGGAGGCTTTATAGTAAGTGCACTAGCATTGGTGTGGAGGAAGGTTGGGAAAACTATGAAGGTGTGTAGCTTATACGGGAAAAAAACCACCTTGCCGGGATTTTAACCCTGACCATTTTGTCAACGGTGGCTAGGTGCGATACGATTCTAACGTCTTAAACTACCTGTGCACCACTGCGGATTATTAGTTAAGAATTACACTCAAGTTTGGAAAGAAAATTTGAATATATACTTTCTTACTATTACGTTGTTTTATCTACCTGCTCAGGTTACACGCGTATATGATAATTACAGTAATCCCCTGAGTTACGCAACCTGAGACTTACATAAATTTACGCCTTAAGTCGTGAAAATTAATGAAAACTCTGACAACTACTGTACTTGAGGGGATTTTCTGATTTGAGGTTGGTGACACTGTAATGCATTATTTACATACTTGCATACTGGATATTGTAAACTTTTTAGCTCGTCTTGCATTTTTACGTTTTACAAACGTTCCGCTTCAAAAATTACAGTTTTTTTTTACAAATCTACAAATTTGACTTACGTAACGGAACCAAAAAGTAACCCTTACTCTAATAAGGTAGAGATTAGGAAGGAAGAATTCAAGAGGTTATCTACCCGGATTTGTGTATGAGAGTGAAAACAATTTAGGAAAAATACACCGTCAGTAGACTTGGCTGGGATTCGAACCCCGATGTCCCCATCATCATCAGGCCAGTCTAACACGAGAATAACACCTTGGACCGCGTGTTCAGGCACTGAAGCGTGTTGATAGAAGAATTATTCTAGTCAATGCTGCCTTGTAGTGGTATAGTTCGGGTCGATAGAAGAACTAGTCTAGTCAATGCTGCCTTGTAGTGGTATAGTTCGGGTCGATAGAAGAACTAGTCTAGTCAATGCTGCCTTGTAGTGGTATAGTTCGGGTCAATAGAAGAACTAGTCTAGTCAATGCTGCCTTGTAGGGGTATTGTTTAACACGCACCTTATAAACACGTAGATTACATAAGTATATGACTTGCAAAATGACTTAATATAATTCTACACTAACAGATCAGGCGCCTGGATAGTAAAGACAAGCACTCATCTTTTTTTTTAAAAGTTACAAACTCTAGGTGGGGGAGGCGTTTTTACCCTGTCGGGGGTTTGAAATGGTTTATATTTTACAAGAATAGTAGCTTCTAAAAGCTGGCAGTTTTAGGGTCCACTTCTACCAAAGCAAACGTTTCTTTATTTGAAAGGTGAAGAGTTGGACTGAGGCGTCAGGCCCGCGGTGGACTGATTTTACTTTGACGTGGAGGTCTGGGTTAAAATCTCAACCGGTTGCGATTAAGGGCGAGGGAAGGAGGGGGAGTGGGTTTCACATGTTACTATCACTTCTCCGTCTCGTCTCCAGTCTAATGTGTGAGCACTTACTCTAAATCAACCTTCCTCATCTATTACCCCAAAACCGGCCCCGTGATGTAGTGGTCAGTGCACCTTGTTACGAGCCTAGGGGTCCCGGATTCGATTCCCGACTGGTATCTTGGGTATTTTTTCCGAAAGGGGAATTATCCCAACTGTCATCAGGTTTTGCTAATTAGGCTTAAGTTAAGTCTAGGTGTTTCCGTTGGTTCCACACCCTCATATTCATAATAATAATAATAATAATAATAATAATAATAATCATCGTCGTCTTATCGGGACATGGAAAGAGCCTCCACGGGAAGTATGTGCGATTAGTACATTCGGGCGTTCCCTGTGAAACGGTACATTAGTACTGGCTAATATTTCCACTATTTGGCTACAAGCAAAGTAGCCAAGACGAGTAATATGTATATTACCCTTGAGATTAAGTCGATAATAACCTTGAAACTGAACGTACTAAATACAAATAAATTGTGAGTTTGTCAGAAGGTAGTTTATAAGTTAATTAATTAAAAACCATGTTTTACTTACTTTAGATATCCTCTTGAAGAACTCGCTAAATGAGTTTTCACTTTGAGTGGGTATATTATCCGGCGACATTAATTACAGCGCGGTACTGTGTAAGCAACACTTGAATAGTTTGGAATGCACATAACGTGGAACATGAGTATTGTGTAGGCAACACTATTAGAATAGGTTCGAAACGTGAGATAAGAGCGCAAACTGTGGAACTACGAGTCTCCACGTGTGTTGCTTAACCTTAGTCTGATTCCCGGATTGTGAAGCCCCTCCCTCACCTTATTTCGTCTGATTGTCTGACAACTCTCGGTCTGTCCCATGCTCTGTCTGCTCCTAGGCTGTGAGCAGGTGTACTGTACACCTGGCAATTGATTGAAGCGCACTAGTACTGCTCAACTAGGCGAATTGATCGAAGCATGGCAGCTAGTACTGCTCACACCTAAGCAAATTGAATTGAAGCACGGCAGCTAGTACTGCTCACACCTAGGCGAATTGAATTGAAGCACGGCACCTAGTACTGCTCACACCTAGGCGAATTGAATCAAAGCATGGCAGCTAGTACTGCTCACACCTAAGCAAATTGAATTGAAGCACGGCAGCTAGTACTGCTCACACCTAGGCGAATTGAATGAAAAGCATGGCAGCTAGTACTGCTCACACCTAAGCAAATTGAATTGAAGCACGGCAGCTAGTACTGCTCACACCTAGGCGAATTGAATTGAAGCACGGCAGCTAGTACTGCTCACACCTAGGCGAATTGACTTGAAGCACGTGCTGCATATAGCACTGACTCAAAACCTAGCGAATTGACTTGAAGCACGGCACCTAGTAATGCTCACACCTAGGCGAATTGAATCAAAGCATGGCAGACTAATATTGTCAACAACAATAGGCAATTGAATCTAATAATGGCAGTGTACTTGCTCACATAGGCGAATTTGAATCGAAGCATGGCAGCTAATACTGCTCACACCTAGGCGAATTGAATCTAAGCATGGCAGCTAGTACTGCTCACACCTAAGCAAATTGAATTGAAGCACGGCAGCTAGTACTGCTCACACCTAGGCGAATTGAATCGAAGCATGGCAGCTAATACTGCTCACACCTAGGCGAATTGAATTGAAGCACGGCAGCTAGTACTGCTCACACCTAGGCGAATTGAATCGAAGCATGGCAGCTAGTACTGCTCACACCTAAGCAAATTGAATTGAAGCACGGCAGCTAGTACTGCTCACACCTAGGCGAATCGAATCGAAGCACGGCAGCTAGTACTGCTCACACCTAGGTGAATTGAATTGAAGCACGGCAGCTAGTACTGCTCACACCTAGGCGAATTGAATCGAAGCATGGCAGCTAATACTGCTCACACTTAGGCGAATTGAATTGAAGCACGGCAGCTAGTACTGCTCACACCTAAGCAAATTGAATTGAAGCACGGCAGCTAGTACTGCTCACACCTAGGCGAATCGAATCGAAGCATGACAGCTAGTACTGCTCACACCTAGGCGAATCGAATCGAAGTACAGTATTTTTACCCACATTAAGAGATAAGCAGTGGTTTTGAATATAAACACGAACCAAAAATCTATGTGTTTCTTTCGTTTACTATAATCTCATGACATAAACAATGTAACAAAATAGAAATAAATTATTGTTAGTAACAATAATAATAATAATAATAATGGCGTGTCTGTGCTACATCAATTTGTAGTCCAGTTTGTGGAAATATCAGCCAATACTAAAGTACCGTTGCCCAGGAGACACCCGAATTTACTAATCATACATCCTTTCTGTGGAGGCTCTTTCCATGTCCAGATGAGACGAAGGAATGGTGATATAGAATTAGGCCGGGGTGGAGTCAATGAAGATCTTAACCTAACTTATGCCTAATTAACCAAACCCTGATGACCATGGAAATTATTTCCCTTTCGAGAAAAATTCCGCTAGCTGCTATCTGGGAATCGAACCCAAGACCTCTTAGTCAGCAGCCAAGAGGTCTGACCACTATACCACGAGGCCAGTTTGTGCTTGTATTCAAACTGTAAGATTCCGTGCTATTTCCTAACTTTTCTATTGGTTTCCTCCTATGCATTCTTTCTCATGTTAGCGTATAAGCCAAACGGGTAGTAAGACACGGTGCTAAGTTTTATTATTATTATTATTATTAATTATTATTATTACTCATGTTAGCATTGCTATTGGGTTGGGGTTTTTTTTTTTTTAATTTTTATCGTAAACTAGTATAAGTACCCGGGGCAAAGCACTGTTTCAAACAGACAGGGGAAAAAAAATCTTAATTTTATTTATTTCTATCCGGGTTTTAGTTAGTATTAAAAAAATCTAATCCAAATCTTAAAATCCCGGCTTAAAGGTGCGAATGTTCATGCGTGGGAGCTACTTTTTTTTTCAGCCCGCTGCGTGTGGTAGATGTGAAGCAATGCTCATGACAGACACAGTTACACAAACTCTTCATTTGATTAATAGTTTATAGAATATAGAAGATAAATCTGTAGCCCTGAACAAAAGTAATTTAGTTATATTGTAGCTTCACTTTTCACACTAAACAAACTTGAACACCCGCACGCGAGCTAACGAATATTTTCACAGGCGATAAAAACACCACAATTGTTCTGCCGAATGGATACGAACTTGCCCGGAAATAACCGATGACACAAACTTCACCTGGCGATGATATCGAAAGTATTCTTCATGGAAAATTCCTTTCTCTTTTCTTTGATTCGTCTAGGTGTGAGCGGGTTTATTTAAATACGTGGAATGAATACTTTTCTGGCTGCCGCGCTTTGATTCGTTTCTATTCGATTCGTCTAGGCGTGCGCGGGTCTTCCGGTACTCCTCCTTGTTGAGAGCGCAATTAATGACAGTTAAGATTGATGGCCACTGCTATCTTGAAAGGCTTGAGTACTTTGCCATACCTGCTTCAAACTGTGATAAGATATCAACACAGAAGTTAATCCATTTTTACTGGGGGTATGAACTCACACATAAACCTGCTAACGATTTTGTCTTACCTTTTTCAAACCTCCCCCCTTTCCATGTAACAACAAGTAGGCATTATAACGCCCCCATTAACCTCTCTCAAAATCCTTACGTCGTTTATGGATGCCCCTTTATCTTATCTCGAATGAAAACTAATGTCATAATCGAGCTGGAGCGGACAATTAAAAAAATATATAATTATATTGAAATAAAGGTCATTCCTATGTTCATAAATAGTTTTTGAATTTGGGGTGTGGCCCCGACCTCCCATTTCAAGGTCAAGTTCACTGCCCGTGCGGCCAAAACTGCACCGAGTTCAACTTCCTAGTTCAAAGTCAAGTGTAGATCTACTATCCTTACAACCAGAACTGTACCAAGTTCAACTTCCTAGTTCAAAGTCAAGTGTAGATCTACTAGCCTTACAACCAGAACTGTACCAAGTTCAACTTCCTAGTTCAAAGTCAAGTTTAGATCTACTAGCCTTACAACCAGAACTGTACCAAGTTCAGCTTCCTAGTTCAAAGTCAAGTTTAGATCTACTAGCCTTACAGCCAGAACTGCACCAAGTTCAGCTTCCTAGTTCAAAGTCAAGTGTAGATCTACTAGCCTTACAACCAGAACTGCACTAAGGTCAGCTTCCTAGTTCAAATCCAAGTGTAGATCTACTAGCCTTACAGCCAGAACTACACCAAGGTTAGTTTCCTAGTTTAAAGTCAAGTGTAGATCTACTAGCCTTACAGCCAGAACTGCACCAAGTTCAACTTCCTAGTTCAAAGTCAAGTTTAGATCTACTAGCCTTACAACCAGAACTGTACCAAGTTCAACTTCCTTGTTCAAATCCAAGTGTAGATCTACTAGCCTTACAGCCAGAACTGCACTAAGGTTAGTTTCCTAGTTCAAAGTCAAGTTTAGATCTACTAGCCTTACAGCCAGAACTGCACCAAGTTCAGCTTCCTAGTTCAAAGTCAAGTGTAGATCTACTAGCCTTACAACCAGAACTGCACTAAGGTCAGCTTCCTAGTTCAAATCCAAGTGTAGATCTACTAGCCTTACAGCCAGAACTGCACTAAGGTCAGCTTCCTAGTTCAAATCCAAGTGTAGATCTACTAGCCTTACAGCCAGAACTGCACTAAGGTTAGTTTCCTAGTTCAAAGTCAAGTGTAGATCTACTAGCCTTACAGCCAGAACTGCACTAAGGTCAGCTTCCTAGTTCAAATCCAAGTGTAGATCTACTAGCCTTACAGCCAGAACTACACCAAGGTTAGTTTCCTAGTTTAAAGTCAAGTGTAGATCTACTAGCCTTACAGCCAGAACTGCATCAAGTTCAGCTTCCTAGTTCAAAGTCAAGTGTAGATCTACTAGCCTTACAACCAGAACTGTACCAAGTTCAACTTCCTAGTTCAAAGTCAAGTTTAGATCTACAAGCCTTACAGCCAGAACTGCACCAAGGTTAGTTTCCTAGTTCAAAGTCAAGTGTAGATCTACTAGCCTTACAGCCAGAACTGCACTAAGGTCAGCTTCCTAGTTCAAATCCAAGTGTAGATCTACTAGCCTTACAGCCAGAACTGCACTAAGGTTAGTTTCCTAGTTCAAAGTCAAGTGTAGATCTACTAGCCTTACAGCCAGAACTGCACTAAAGTCAGCTTCCTAGTTCAAATCCAAGTGTATATCTACTAGCCTTACAGCCAGAACTGCACTAAGGTCAGCTTCCTAGTTCAAATCCAAGTGTAGATCTACTAGCCTTACAGGCAGAATTGCACTAAGGTCAGCTTCCTAGTTCAAATCCAAGTGTAGATCTACTAGCCTTACAGCCAGAACTGCACTAAGGTTAGTTTCCTAGTTCAAAGTCAAGTGTAGATCTACTAGCCTTACAGCCAGAACTGCACCAAGTTCAACTTCCTAGTTCAAAGTCAAGTTTAGATCTACTAGCCTTACAACCAGAACTGTACCAAGTTCAACTTCCTTGTTCAAATCCAAGTGTAGATCTACTAGCCTTACAGCCAGAACTGCACTAAGGTTAGTTTCCTAGTTCAAAGTCAAGTGTAGATCTACTAGCCTTACAGCCAGAACTGCACTAAAGTCAGCTTCCTAGTTCAAATCCAAGTGTATATCTACTAGCCTTACAGCCAGAACTGCACTAAGGTCAGCTTCCTAGTTCAAATCCAAGTGTAGATCTACTAGCCTTACAGGCAGAATTGCACTAAGGTCAGCTTCCTAGTTCAAATCCAAGTGTAGATCTACTAGCCTTACAGCCAGAACTGCACTAAGGTTAGTTTCCTAGTTCAAAGTCAAGTTTAGATCTACTAGCCTTACAGCCAGAACTGCACCAAGTTCAGCTTCCTAGTTCAAATCCAAGTGTATATCTACTAGCCTTACAGCCAGAACTGCACCAAGTTCAGCTTCCTAGTTCAAATCCAAGTGTAGATCTACTAGCCTTACAGGCAGAATTGCACTAAGGTCAGCTTCCTAGTTCAAATCCAAGTGTAGATCTACTAGCCTTACAGCCAGAACTGCACTAAGGTTAGTTTCCTAGTTCAAAGTCAAGTGTATATCTACTAGCCTTACAGCTAGAACTACACCAAGTTCAGCTTCCTAGTTCAAAGTAAGCTTGCTTGACGTCACCACCTGGGAATTTAATCAGAGATCCTCATATTTGAGTGACCGTGGCAGGGCTCGAACACGATCTCTCAACACTTCCTTATCGTTATAAAGGTAATTTTATTTGCCTTGCTTTCTATCCAATAGCTCTATCGTGAACGATTGATTAGAGTCAAAATACACTGTAATTACTCGATGTCATCAGGCGTCTGAAATAATTCGACTTCTTGTGTACAGTCCGATTCTCATACGAAGAGCCTTTTAGAAAAATACAAGCATAACTTCTTACGGTACATTAATAATATTTTACTTTATTATTATTATTATTGTTGTTATATAGGCTTTGATAAGATCTATCAAAAGTGACAGATTCAGATCAAATGACTTGACGTATGAATACGTGAAAGAATATTTAACCCGCTTCAGTGGTCGAATAATCTAAGACCTCACTCTCGTATTAAACTGTCCTGCTGATGACGGGTAGATCGGGGTTTGAATCCCTCTAGGATCTACTGAGTGTTTTTTTCTAAATTGTTTACCATCCTCCTTCCACGCAAATGCGGGTAGATTACCTCTTCCTTCCGGATTCCTATCCCATAAGCGTAATTGTTCATATGATTATAACCTGAATAGGTAGCAAAACGCGATTATGATGATAATAATAATAAAAATAATAATAATAATAATAATAACAGTGGATCTAGTAACTTTTCTGTCAGATAAGGCCCTTCCTATGAAAATTGGACTGAAAGTATACCCATGTAAGGGTTTCTGGCGCCGGGTGTTTGGTGTTTCTGCCCTGTGTTAAGTTAGTCTGTATGCTGATATAACCCCCAGTTCTTCTTATCGTTAATTCTAAAATGAAACTTCCTTCTACCAGAAATGACGTCATTGTGTAGACTTCTGTGTATCGCATTACTGACTGACTTCGCAACAAGTGCTTAGCTGTAAACACAGACTGTTAAAAAACATAATTATTTGATTGGTGCACTTAACGAGAACACATTCTGAGTACAGGGCCATAGGCGTCACTTGCTCGTAATTATTGGGGAATGGGGAGAGGGGAATGATTAAAACCTATTTTCACTTTTTTTAACCACTGCGTCTTCGGTCTTACTACCCTTTCGGTATGTACGCCTATGTAATAATTACACTCTAATGTTTAATTTAGATTAAATGTACCAGCATTCACGTAGAGTGAGAGTGGAAAACAATTTATTTTATGACTCAGTACAGCTGATCCCCCTATCATCGGCAATATATTCTATTGAGAGAGTGACGCCTTAGACCATACTGCCACCTAAGATGTTTTCACTTTAATTAATAAAATAAATTAATGTACTAAATGAATAACACACATTTTTTGATAGAAAGATTAATTCTAAAAGTCACATAATAAGCTACCGTAGGATTGACTGGAACTCGAGTAAAAGTCAATATTTTTGCAGTTTTTATAGCAAACTTTTTTTTTTGCCAAAATAAATTAAATATGTCTCCAGTAGGAACATAGTAATTTAATTTTCTTCATGCGGTGTTATCAACAATTGTTCATTATCTGTTAGGGGTGTACAGGAGTTTAACGACAACTTTTTACTTTCTCGCTATTTTACTGGTAGAGAAAGTATTGTGATCGTCAAAAAAATCGAAATCGAGATTTTGATGAATCTCGACCTTTCTTGAATCTGAAAAAGTGGTTTTTGAATTTCCGTCTGTCTGTTTGTTTGTCTGTACCTCCGACTATAGCCTAAGCTGTTTTACCAATCGGGATAAAACTTGATATCTAGGGTTTTCATAGCTTTGCCCCGAGGTGTTTTTGGAATTGGATATCCAACCCTAAAATTAAGGGTAGTTTACTGAAGGGCAAAAAGAAAAAAGTCGATTTTCTCAAAATCGGCTGTAATGATTTTGATTAAATTTTAGTTCAAAACATTTATAAATATTCTAAACAAAATGGCTACCCTCAATATTTCGGCAAAATGATTTTAAGGGCTCCGGTCTGATGCGTAAATTCTCACTTTTTATCATATCTCCGAAACCACTTGAGATATGAAATTACTTATCATTGTAAATATGTAGATCTATTTATAATACCAATATTTTATTCAGAACAAATTTTTATAAAACCAATAACTTACAAGCTATACGCAAATATATATATATATATATATATATTTAACTTTTCGAACACTAAAGGTAAAGTATTACTACCGTAAAAAAAATCTAACCTGAAATGTTGATGGATGTCAACGTCTTATGACCCCCCAAAACCTAAAAAGTGATATTTGCAATGCCATCTGTCTGTGTGTCTGTCTGTCTGTACCTCTGACTAGAGCCTAAACTATCTTACCGATTGGGCTAAAATTGATATATAGGATTTTCATAGGTTTACCTCGAGGATTTTTTTGAATTGGATATCTAACCCTAAAATTAAGGTTAGTTTCCTTAAGGGTGGAAAGAGAGAAAAATCAATTTTATCAAAATCGGCTTTAACGATTTTGACTAAATTTCATTTCTAAGCTTTGATCAATATTACAAACCAAATGGCTACCCTCAACTTTTCGTCAAAATGACTTAAAGAGTCTGATGCGTAAATTCTAATTTTCAATGTTATCTCCGTAAGTCTTTGAGATATGAAATTACTTTCATTGCATACATGTGAATCTATTTATAATAAACATCTTTTACTTGAACTATATTTTTATAAAACCAAAAGTTTTCAAGCTTTACACAAATATATACTTCTTTTAACTTTGCCAACACTTTAAGGTAAAGTATTACGACCGTCAAAAAAAATCTAGCCCGAGATGTTGATGGATGTCAACGTTTAATGACACCCCCCCCCCCCAACCCCTAAAAAGTGGTTTTTTCAACACCGTCTGTCTATCCCTAAAATTAATAGCAGTTTACTAAAGGGTGAAAAGAGAAAAATTCCATTTTCTCAAAATTGGCCATAACGATTCTATCTCTCTCATTTTAGACTCAATAATAAATAATCACCTATTTTATTAGTCAAAATTTATAAAAAGAAATTTAATATCAATGCGATAACCATAATATGTGCATCCCCTAGCAAAATGACGAACATTTTAACCGGAAGTAAAATTTTTAATACGAAGTGTTGACCCTTGGGGACCCAATATCGATATTTTGTATTGATCCAAATATACAAATGAGGACGTTAATTCTTTAGAAATAAAATTACGGAATTTAAAACCATGAATCAAAAATGTTTTACGTATGTCTAGCACAATTCGTTCTCGAGTTTGCTAGTGTATATTATTTTACAAATTTTGAGTAAATATCTCCATTTCTAAAAAAAAATAGAGCGAGAAAGTTCGTGTGGAGTTCCGTACCATTTATTTCTCTTCATTTAAAAAGTTTCTCACCTAATGCCACCATGCTCATAACAGGTACTCAGCAACTGTTGATATCACCATGTGAAGAAAACTGAACTCTATATTTATACTGGAGAAATACTTTATTTATATTATCCCAAAAAAATTGTTTGCTATAAATACCTCAAAAATATTGAACTTAAAATATCCTTAATCATTGTTTCACTGCTCCAAACGTGAATTTTAATTTTTCTGAATAAAACACTTCCTAACCGATATTAAGATTATTTCCTTTTAGCAGAACGTTTACACCCGACTATGGATTCGAAACCCTAGGTCAAAACAGATAGAATGAGCTTGATGTTTAGTCCGTGCGATGCCCATTAATGTGGGGTTGTATGCGATTAATGTCACGGTTTATCTTAAGTCTGTTGTCTGAATTATAAATCTGTGGTTCGAGTCCCCATATGTTGCGTTTAGGATGACGGATGCGTTTGGGTTGATTATAATCTGGTTTTCTGTCATCTGTTCACGTAAAATTCCAAAAGTCACTGATAGCCCAGACTGCCACTAGAGTGGACAATTATGGCCCATAATATCCTCTTCGGTAACCACGTAGTGTAACGCGCTACTCTCACAGTAGACTAGACTGCCGCTGATGAGGAGATCGAGGTTCTATCGGGTGTACTGAGGGTGGTTTTTCCTTCATGTTTGTCCACTCTCCCTCCCCGCAAATGTGGGTACGCTCCTTCTAAATGAAAACTTACTCATCCCTAGCACACAAGTGCAATTAGTACATATGCGCAAAAGCCGAATGGCTAGTAAGACGTGGTGCTATAAAAATGTTCTTAAAAAAGCCACTTTATCTTTAAACTTGATGGTTCATTGATTGGTACACTTTGATATGTTAGAGTATTTAAATCTACCACCCCGCAGCTGTAATTACGTTTTATTGACATCTATTATTAGTCTAATCATGGCTATTTGATTATTATTGAAATATATTTTCTTGGAACTATGATTTAAATACATATCCGTGCATTGCCATACAAGCTGCTTTATTACTTTCTGCACTTAATTGCTGCGCCATTAAAGAACAATATCGATCATAAAAACTGGTTCCGAACTGTGTGGATACAATTTATTTCTTGATTGTATGATCACGAGCAGAACTCTGTCTCCACTTTCAAGATTAAAAAAATATATATATACCTACTGGTCTGTTTTAAATGGATTATTATTATTATTATTATTATATTTTATTATTATTATTATTATTATATTATTATTATTACGTCAATCCCGTGAGAAGATTTGAAATTTCAAATCCGAATCCGAATCTTGTTAGGATTCGTATTATATTCAAAATTCCGAACCTTGCCATTTAAAAGATTCCTATCTAGTTTGAAATTTCAAAACCAAATAAAGCCTAGATTCGGATTCGATGAATTTTAATTCAAATTTCGAATCTAGAAGTCAAACATTTGGATAATTTAAATGTTTATCTCTTTCAAGTCCATTCTAATGTTATCCTCCCATCCGCGTCTAGGTCTTCCCAAAGGTCTCTTCCCATTGGTTTTGCCAGTCAGCACCCTGAACACAGTTCTAAATTCTCTCATTTGCACTGCATGTCCTGCCCATCGTAACTTGCAATATTTGATTACCCTAACAATGTTTTGTGATAAATTAAAGTGTATGTAACTTATCATTATGTAAACTCCTCCACTCTCTACCATTTTTGGTAAAATATAAGTTATTTGCTGTCAAATCTTATCTTGTGTTCCTTTCCACCCTGCAACACAAGAAATGCCAGAGATCTCACCGCGTCTGACGTTAAAAACTTACCTCCTCTCTGATTATATTTTCCTGGTCAGTCAGTTGAGTAACCCCACAAGTCCACAATCTTCTGACATGATCCGGGCCTTCCTTCGCTTTCTAGATCCAAATGGGGGGCGGACATCCTCAGGATTCTTTCCGTCCTGACCAAACATCGATAGAACTGCTGCTGCTCCAACGGCATACACTAATTAGTCTTTGCGGGAAAGATCAAACTACTTAATCAATCAAACCGAAATTAAAATATAAAAAATGCTTGGCAGTTGTACATCGAGTGTTTGCAAGCCACTGACTACGGTGCGGTGTTATATTTGATAGGTGAGCACAATAATTGGGACTGTAGTAGTTATCACCTGTGCGTCCTAAGGGTTTTTGGGTGGGGGAATGGGGCTAGAATGCATTATAAATGTTTATGGTAAATTAATTTTTTTTTAAATCGTAAAAATCTACGTAAGACAGTCGGGGGGAAGGGGGATTGACGGAAAATAGAAAGTAGGGTTGAAAATCACTAAACAAAGCCTTAAATAATTTAAGGATGGCCCCCTAATAAACTTGAATGCATTGACTTACCCAAAAAAAGGGGCAAGTGGGGTTTTTGCCCCTTACAAACTCCCAAATGTTATTGATGCAATTTTAAAGCTTGTTATGTACAACTTAACTATAGAGAAAATGTCGAGTGTATGGATCAAATTTAAGGGCGAGCCTTACAACTTAATATTCCAAAGTTTACAGTAAAACACTTTTAAAGACTTCGTAAAAATCCAATTGGCAGGGGGGGGGGGGAGAGTGCAGAGAGCTTCACTTCTCCAAAATAATGTTTTGCTTGAAAGTTTATTATACAATAACGTCAAGGTACCACATTTGTAATACAAAAGATAGATCACTTAATAGCACAAAAAAATTTTTTGTTGAACTCCTCTAGTTATTAATTTGTATATATTTTTTTCTATAAAAATCGGGAACACACTACATCGTGGCCTTATAGTCCGAAACATTCAATAGCTCTTTCTAATTGTTTCGTCATTGTTTGTTTTATAAAACGACTTTACCGGACGGGTAAAATGGCGTTGATAACACACTGATAGAAAAAATGAGCACATACACACTCGACAGGAGGAACGTTTGTCTATAAAGACGGGATCGTTTCACCCCGGTACACACTTTTCGTCCCTCCTTTCCTCCTCGCAATCGCTTTGACTCCCGACCGACATAAGTCTTGTAGTTTCACTTCCGTCACCAGTAACATCGCACTCTTTCGTTTTGTGTGTCTCTCGACGTCGGACCGCTTGCAAGGCCTCCCCCCTCCCCCTTCACTTCCCTCCTCCCCCCTACACTTCTCCCTCCTCCAAAAGTATGTTCCGGAACTACCGTTTCCTCTCGACGGGTAACTAACTCTTGTACATCCCACTGATAAAACACAACTAAAGCGAGAGTTGAAAAGAACAAGCCGAGCCCAAAACGCGTTTATAACTACTCTGTTTTTTTACGTAATAAATGATGACGAGTTTCATAATCATGGTATTTATTGTCGACTTGACGAGGTTGCGCCGTCATATTTTGTGACTGATAACCGGTGTGTTCGCAGCGGACACCTGATAGTGAAAGCTAATAAGGTGCAACCTACTTTGAGCGTTAGTTAAGATAATGTCTCTAAGTTTACAGATCCGTGGAAAGATTAGACACATTTGGTTTAAAGGAGAACTAATTTAATCACACGTAATAAATGAAGTCAAAAACAGAAATAATTAATGACAAATTTATTCAGATTCCAATTTTTTTAATTGATTATTTTGACAAATTTGATTAAATCCACTTCGGTGGTCGCGTGGTCTAAGGCGATACTCTCGTAGTAGACTATACTGCCAATGACGGGGATATTGAGGTTTGAATCTCGGTTGGGTGTACTGAGGGTAGTTTTTCCAAAATGATCTTCCATTTTCCATCCACGCAAATGCGGGTACACTTCCCTTAAATATAACATTCCTGATTCTTTAAGCTATTAGCGTAATTAGTACATAAGCGTAAAACCTGAACGGATAGTAAGACGTGCTAAAAAAATTTAACGAATTATTAAATGATACCAGCTTTTCTTTGATAGTTATCTAGACATGACTCTTTTACATACAACATTTAGTATATACTTTTCTTATTTTTTTAAACACCTAGTCTTACTATCCGTTCGGGTTATACGTTATAAGGAATGCCAGGCCTCCACCGTGGTTCGGATTCCACGTTAAACTGTAGGTCCTCCATTTCATCTCACAATCACCCTACCATTACACATTAGCGTAAGTTCGTATAACCCGAACGGGTAGTAAGACGCGGTGATAATAATAATAATAATAATATACGTTTATATACTAATTTTTTAGGGATTAGGAAGGCTATATTTAGATGAATTGTACCAGTATTTGCATGGAGGGAGAGTGTAAACCTATTTTGGAAAAAAAAAACACACTACACCCGACTGAGATTCGAACCTTGATCTCCCCGTCATTGAGAGTCTAGTTTACTGCGAGGGTAGTGCCTTAGATCAAGCAACCACCGAAGTGGGTTGCTTTACTGTTCAGTAAATACTTAAGGTCATTCAACCATAAACATTTTATTGTTTAGCAAGAATATAATTATAAACTATAAATGGTGATTTAAATATTTCAAATCTTTACAGTTTACAAGTTATAAGGGGTCAAACCCGTAACCATACAAGCAAAATGAGGTGTATACAAGGACATATTTATAATATGTCAAAGAAAAATAATATTTATCTACGCATAAGAAGTTTTAAACTGGTAAAATTATGTCATATTTAATTTTATATTAAAGAAATATTTTTTTAGCCCGATAATTTGATTTTATTTCATTTTGTACCACACAATGTCGTTATTATGAATTAATTTGTTTGTTTTTAACCTAACCCTACTTTTTAATTTTATTAATGTGTCCGAATTGAGCATTGCAAATATAGATTTGAAATTTCTTGCTTTGACTGTATCGCCTGTAGATAAACACCGACTAGCAGAAAATAATATGCCCGGCAGAGGAAAAGGGTCATATAATCTCAATTAAAGACAAACCAAGGTTAAGTGTACGCCAGCTTCCTTATCTGGTCGGTGTTGCTGGAATGGGTTGATTTTGAAACATTTCTACTTGCTATCTGTTGTGAAATAGCCCCATACCCTCACATAATATATGTTAAATTCCCAGGCAAGATTTTATAGATAGACTCAAAAAATCTTAGTAGTTCTTATTACCGTCAATTGACCTTAAAGGAATGGATTGGCTTGATGAGGTGATACCAGAAATTCCCGCGCTGACGTTCAGCTCTAACACCATATTTAATTCTAGAATACGTTATTTCAAAATATGGTTCCCGCCAAATTAAAGTCAAAAGATTTTTACAAGGTTATTTTTCCTTAACATACCTTATATAGCTTAAGTTTTATTAATATAAAAAAAACGTGTAAAATGTGACATTAGCTCAGGTATACAAAATGTAGTAAGCCTTCATAAAGAACTTGACAACGTTGAAGATGTTGTCGGTGCCCAAGTTCTAAATTTCCCAAATATAAGAGTAGTTGGCGTTTCAAAAGCTCCCAAGTTTTAGGGATTCCCAAAGTAATCAGAGTTATCGAAGCTGCCAAGTTATAGTTTTCACAAATAGAAGCAATCTGTGTAGGTGAGTTGCGGCCTAATCTTGGAATCGAGTATGAGTTGCGACCCAGCTTTTTGAGAGACACCTACGAATTGCGGCCTACTCACTTGAGAGAGAGGTATGAGTTGCTTCCATCTAATTAGCAGTGCGCTTTCTATCATGCTGTCTTGAATATCAGATATAAACTATCATCGTCATATGTCAACATCCCTCGTAATATCCAAACTTGCTCATTTCTTTTCGTTCAATGGTTTTGGAAAAAATGTGAAGGTCATTTGGTTAGGTTTAGGTTAGGTTAGGTTAGGTCAACAGCCCAGGTCGCAATTAATACGTGTTTCTAAAAATGAGTGGCCGCAATTCAACTGTATTTTTAGAGGTAAACAACTCACGCGGCCGTGTGTTGATTTCTGTCATGTCTGTTCGTAGAGCCATGCTGAGTGGCCTGATCCTGATTGTGTTCATCATCTGCTACTGCTGCCACAGGAACATGAGCAAGCAGGCCAACAGGAACGCGCAGTACTGGCACGAGGAGCCTGACGTGCCATTGGAGATATTCACGGTGGACGGACAGGTCAGTAACGCGCCGCTGGGCTTAAGGACGTTGTCTGCCTGTGACGTCACGGCCGGTCGAGATGGGATTTCCAATGTTGAATAAATTTACGTTTTACTTGGAGAGTTTTAAAGATATAACGTTGAGACAAAAACCATGAATTATTATATAATTCTAAAAATAGTCCTACAGTGTCACAAAACTATTAGTTTGAGCTTTAAATAGTTTTATTGCAAACTTATTTGTTTTTCCCTATACAACTTAAGCTATTTGGCTTAGTCAGGAAAATATCCTGTAGGAGTCTTCCTGCCAGAATGTAGATTTTTTTTAAAAAATCCGTGGTAGCATATGGCTTTTTAGAATAGGAAACAAGAAACACGCAAAATTAAAAAGCGAGTAAATGTTTTCAAGGCGCAAATATTAAAGTGACTGTGTAAACTCGTCAGAGGAAGAGGGGAAGGATTATCAGCACATAGACAAGAGCCCTCTCAGGGTGAACTACTCGTCTTCCTCCCTCTATTTCTAATCTGTACATTAGCGTCTAAGTGTGATAGTGCTTATAGGCTACTTAGTTGCGTCAAGTTAAGATGCAACCCGCTTCTCAAAAATAGCTTCAAAATCTCCAAATAGGCAACGTCGTTAAAAGCGTTCATCATAGCAGGCCCAACCCAGCTCGCGCGAGGTTTGGAAGTAAAAGGGAAAAGAAAACACCTACGATATGTCAGAAATGTGTGCAGTGCATTCGTATTTGAATGATTACTCGACATTTTCCGCGGTGACGATGGGGGACAAAGCGACAAAGTTTCTTGTTAATAAAACAGTATGTCCCTATTATGACAGAATGAAGATTTGTGCACAGTTATTAGCTGTGAAGACGTTCTAAAATGATCTAAAACGGCCTTTTCAATGCAGTTTGTTCAAATTTAATTTAATATTTTAATAATGTTCAGTATTAGGAACATCTATTTTCTCTTTACCTCCATTAATGTTTAATCAGAAATGATCCAAGTGCAATAGTGTTGGTGTTAAAGCGCTATCACACTTAGACATCAATGTACAAAACAGAAATAGAGGGAAGCAGATGAGCAGTTCACCCTGCAAGGCCTCTTGTTTATCTACTGATAACACTTCCCCTTTTCCTCTGACGAGTTTACACAGTTTGACTTAGTTTTTAAAAGTAACTTTTCATTGTTTTTTTTATTTTAGACAGGTATAATGCTTCCACAGACTTAGTTTTTACCCTACATCCTGGCAGGATGATTCCTACTGGACAGTTGATGTCATGTTGGTAGTGACCGCGTTCAGAGCGGCCAAGCAAGAATCGTGTTGTCTGAGACAAGATTTTCAACAACATGCGTGTTGGAAGTGACCACATTATGTTATGAGTCATTTTCCTTTTACTGAATTTTGTTACAGATATTTCATCTTTGTCAATAGGTATTTTTATTGTTATATACATTTAATACAATGTTCATAATGCATGAGTACAAAATTATAATCTAATTGATTCACATGGAGGTGACCTGGTGGTCTAGTGGTAAGGTGTCGGACTTCTGTGCTGTGGGTCCGGGGTTCAATCCTCGGTCCCGGCATAGATTTATCTGATTGCCAAACCCTTCCTTCACCTCTGACAGGACGTGTATTAATCACAACTTGTGAATGTGTGGAATGCCAGGCCTCCACCGTGGTTCGGATCCCACGTTAAACTGTAGGTCCTCCATTTCATCTCACAATCACCCTACCATTATACATTAGCGTAAGTGCGTATAACCCGAACGGATAGTAAGACGCGGTGCTATAATAATAAATAATAATTAATAATAATAATAATAATAATAATAATAATAATAATAATAATAATAAATAATAATAATTAATTAATAATAATTAATAATAATATAATAATAATAATAATAATAATAATAATAATAAATAATAATAATAATAATAAAAATATAAATTAATAATATAATTAATAATAATAATTAATGATTCACATGGCTTAATGCATTAAGATATATTCTCAAGTCCTTCGTCTTTTAGAAGTCCCGGAATATGTTATCAATTCTTTTATACAGTTATTTGTGTCGTTTTCTTGCAGGCTCACCTAATTCCTTAGATTTAAGTTGGTCAGGTTAGGTTATGTGAGGTAAGGTTAGTTAGGTAAGGTTAGATTAGGTTAGGTTAGTTAGGTGAGGTTCGGCTAGGTTAGGTTAGTTAGGCTATGTTTGCTATTGTGTTAATTGTTTTGTTTGTGTGTTATTTTTGACACATACCTAGCTCATTCGCTTGGATGAATTTTAAAAATGTGTTTGATCGCTCTAAACAGGATGAAATTTTTTGTTGTAGCTTCCAACACCGTTCGCTTTGAATACGGTCGCTTCCAATACGTAACCGGACATCTTCATAGCCCTAGTTGTAGAGGAATTATTATAAAATATACGTTTACAAATAAAACTACTTCAAAATAAAAATAAGAATTTTGTGACAGTGTAAAACTATTTTTAGAATTATTTAAGAATTTATATTTTTTGTCTCAACGTTATATCTTTAAAACTCGCTCAATAAAACGTAAATTCATTAACATGGGAAATCCTATCTTGACCTGCTGTGACGTCACAGGTAGGCAACGTCCTCAAGTATTATTGAGTTTTTTCCCCTAATTAGTTTGAGATCCATCAGCTTAGCTAAATCGGCAGAGCGTAAGCCTGGGGATCCCGATTTCGACGCCTGGTGTTGCCAGAAAACGTTGTCGTTGGTAAAATTGTCTCTGTCCTTCTCGCACGAGTAAATTGACTTTCAAGGGACTAGCTGTTTTGCCTGTTCTAGAATTAAAATAGTTTGTAAATCGTAAACTTATACAAGCAGTCAATTCAGAAAGTGTAAGTGCAATAAAAAATAAATACTTTAAGAGTTGTTGGTATCCCTTTTTTTGACCTGGAAGACCAAGGTTTGATACTGACCGACTGCAGTAAGGGGTCAATCTGTCAGTCCAAATGAATTCTTATGCACAGTTCCTTGTAATTCACCCTCACGATCTTAGGTAACCCGCTTCGGTGGCCACATAGTCTAAATCATCACTCTCGCAATAGATTGGCGTTGACGGGGAGATCAGGGTTTGAATCACGGTTGGGTGTACTGAGGGTGTCTTTTTCTAAATGTTTAAACTCTCCCTCCACGCAAATTCGGGTAAATTTTCTCCCAAATTTAAACATTCAACATTCCTAACACATTAGATTAATTAGTAAATATGCGTATCAACCAAACGGGTATTAAAAGGCAGTGTTGAAAAACAAAAAATACCTTAGGTAAGATAGTTATAAGTGTTTGTTAGCCAGTGCTGGCACTATAGTGTCCTGTTTGTTAGCCAGTGCTGGCACTATAGTGTCCTGTTTGTTACCAGTGCTGGCACTATAGTGTCCTGTTTGTTGTGACAGTGTTACGAGGTGGCCGGCGTGCTCGTGCCAGCGTCCGACTCTTGCGGGTCACTCGACGCCATCGTGATACCCACCACCTCACCGGCCCCACCCCCACCCCCGTCCTACGACGCTGTGGTGAGTGCCGACGAGGAGGAGAAAAAGAAGATGCATCAGCGGCGGATATCTCACGTGGTCGACGCGGAGAAGGGGTCACGTGACCAGCAGGAAGACGACTGCGGTCTGCCTAGCTACGAGGCGGCGTTGCGTTTCGAGGCCCAAGGGTATGTCTGAGGTCCTCACCCGTGTCTGGGATGACATGAACAGCTCATGCTGTGAGGCCTTCTGGAAGACGCATGCGCCTAGAAAGTTCGGGACGTCGGTGAGCAGTTTCTACCGTAGTTTGGTTGTTGGAGGAGTTCCGTTACCAAATTTTCAAATTTCCTCCTAGTGAACTTTAAGAAGAAAATAGTAAATCTTCAAAATTAATTTCTGTTCACAAAAATAAAATTCCGCCACTTTGGTTATCTGTCGCTACGTTTATATCTTGGATTCATAGTTCTTTACAATTTTTTATTTCTGTCTTCTACTATTCTATATCATGATTTTAGTATTAAGTCAGATCTGGAAGACCTTATTTTGTACCAAAATCCTAACTATAATAGTATTATGGTTGGATGAACAGCCTTAAAGAACGGATTTCCTACACAGAGTTCTGGAAGGCCTTTTATCTTATCAAAATACTACTTTTACAGTAGGATTCAGGTAAGAAATAATGCCTTCTAGAACGGGCTTCCTACTAAAATCAGGGTATATGTCATAACTTGCCGCGGTGTCTGTGATAATTACACTTAATCGGTGAATCCCGTACCAGTCGGTGGTGAGGTTTGTGACCATTATAAATATCTTGTTATTTTTTTAAATTTAATTGCCGATAAAAAAGTGTTGATCGATTCCTTTTTAAAGAAAATAATAATTACGCTTATGTGTGAGAATACAAGAACAATTTTTACACCGTACCGAAATAGTTTTACTTCATTCTCTCACATTAGGAACAAACGTGAGTTAAACACGCCATTTTGAATCTGGAGTTTGATGTGAGACTTTGAAAATATTATGAAGAGTTTTATTCGAATGAGTGTTATTTTTTAATATACATATGACACCAAATAGGATACACGTCAGGGTATTGTCATATTTTGTGATTTAAATCTGAGTGGCAATAGGCCCTGACCTATACTTACATAAAACTATTTCAAGGGCGAATGTTTCTCATGTCTGTCTGAATAAGTGAAACACGTAAATATTTGTTGAAACAGGCTTACCATAATTGTTTACGAGCTGCATACAAATTTCAAAACATATCTGCTACAGGAAAAAAAGCTTTAATCAAGAAATCTATTTTAAAATAATCTCGATAGTTTAGATAGTTTAAGGCCCTCTTTTATAATTTCAGCTTGTTTCGTGGTGAGCTAGACTGTCGAGGACGGAAAGATCGAGGTTAAAATCTCTTTAAGGTGAACTGGGGGGTGGTTTTTCTTAAATAGTTTTCCACTCTACCTCAACGCAAATGTGGGCTCATTTCCTCTATATTCAACCCTCCCAACTCCTAACCCATTAGCGTAACTAATACTTAAGCAGATAGCCCAACTGGTAGTAAGACGCGGTGCTAGGTATTATTATTATTATTATTATTATTTCAGCATATATTTCTAATATTAGGACTATATTTCTAATTTCAAGTTTAATAATTCTGGTTACAAGTCCACATTACTTGAAGAATAGTCGGCGCTAGGAGAGAAATGGAGAGTTAACGTGTATCTACACATTCGCTGAAAAAACAGAACACAACTTAAATGTGATCCAGTTCGGGTAGCCACGTGGTCTAAGGCGCTAACTTTGCAATAGACTAGACTGCTAAAGATGAATAGATCGGTGTTCGATCCTGGTCGGGTGTACTGAGGCTGGTTTTACCAAAATGGTTTCCCACTTTTTCTTTCAGGCAAATTCGGGTATACTTCCTTAAAATTCAACCTTCCTCATTCCTAACACATTAATGTAATTAGTGCATAGGTTTATAACCCGAACGGGTGGTAAGATGCGGTTCTAAAAAAAATGAAATGTGGTCACGTTACAAGCTTTAAACTAATCACAAGGAATCAGCGCGAACCGCGTCTGTCAGTGTGCACTCGAATAAACACTCTCAGCTCTGACCGTGACTCTCCATTAAATCTGCTTGGGATTCATTTTAATTTACTACCTTACTACCTTTTCAGGCTATACAAATATATTTTAATTACTCTAATGTGTTAGGGCTGAGGAAGGAAGCATTTTAGAGGTAATCTACCCGCATTTGTGTGGAAGGAGAGTGGTAAGCCATTTGAGGAAAAACGGCCCTCAGTATACCCGGCCGGGATTCAAACCTCGATATCCCCGTCATTAGCAGGCTAGGTGTGAAACACTAGAATGAATGACACCTTAGACCATTCGGCCACTGAAGCTGGTTATTTTTAAAATGTTCAATGTGGCCCTTAAGATGAAAGAATGTTGACATGCCTGCTGTAGTTAATCACACAAATTGTTGTTTATACGACGAGAGTCTCCTTGTAGGTTATACGTAATCCGCACAATCGACCCGTTAATTACTAAGCGTCGTGTGTAACTTTATAACCGTTCGTCCTCTTTCTCGTGTAAGGCGGTTTCAAGAATATTAATTCAACCTCCATGGCATACTTGAATGAAGGGTGACGCAAACAATACTTGTCTCTCTCTTTCAAGTCAGTGACGCCCTCAAAGTTATTCTGTGGCCCATATTTTATTTATACTCTTGAGTAAACAATAGCTAAGAGACTTATGTGGTAAACAAAATGATTTGATTTCGGTAAATGAAAGGTATTTTTCGGCTTAAAATGTTTTGTTTTTTAAAGTCCTACTCAAACTTTTTATATGGTTGTAAAAATTACTGCTAAATTTTAAATTCTTAAATTTTAAATAGTTACTTTTCGTCACAACTCGACTAAAATGATAGCCTGGCTAAACACATATTTTACTTTCTCTTTACCGATTTTTTAAAAAATTTTACGGAGGGAAATATTTTTTCTGGACTGTAAACTTTGATTTGTTATAGTTATATTAAAAAGAAAATTACTATCATTGTACAGTTGGTACTATTTTTTCTGGTAATTTCAGGCAAAGAACAATGTCTTGAGTTTTGATACCATTAATTTTAATTAAAAATCGACATAATCGACCATTATTCACTTATTAAAAGAACAAATTTGTTAATTTCGTGGAAAATTCTCTATTTCTATTTATTTCGCATAGGTCCTGAGTATAATAAGTTTACATTAAAAAATGCTACATTGAACTTTTAACTATTTTTTAACACAGCTTCTTACTACCCTTTCAGTTTACACGCTTATTTCCTAATTGCGCTAATGATTTTAGGGAGTAGGTAGGTTATATTTAGAGTATATGTATCCGCATTTGCGTAGAGTGAGATTGGAAACCCATATTGGAACAACTACACTCATTACACCTGACCTAGATTTGAACCTTGATCTCCCCGTCATCGGTGGTCTAGTCCACCACGAGAGTAACGCGTTAGACCACGCGGACACCCCAAAGAGGGTTATATTGATACTAATTTTAATGTGCGAAGTAAAAGTTTATAAAAAGTGTTTAATCTGGTTCACTGGTGACGATGTGGTCGGGGTTCAAATCTCAGACTGGTGTAACTGAGGATGGTATTTCATAAATTAAGGGTACAGGAGGAAAAGGGGGAAAGTTCAATTTCAACTCAAATTAGATCATGGTCAAAAGATAGCTCTGTCATATTTTAATTAATTAAAATAAAGTGTTTGTAGGGGTACTTATAGGGTTTGAGATATAAAAGCCGTTTTACTGGGAAATGTGTTAATGTGACTTCCACCCTTTTTCCCCTATGACTTTCAAATGTTTTACCCCTCTCCCTCCACGCTAATTTGGATACATTTTCTCTAAAAACCCTACCGTCTTCATCGCTACATCATTAGCGTAGTTAGTATATGGGCATATACTCGGACAATTAGGAAGACGCAGTGTTAAATAAAATACAAATCGGTAAAAATTAAAAATGAGCTCACTAAGTAAAACTTACCAGGTTTTAATGCCTGCTTATCCAAACGTTATTTTTTCAAACTCAGTTCAGGTCAATGTATATAAATTGAAACTCCATAGTAATAATAATATTGCGCGTCTAGCGCCTCGTAGCTCAGTAGCGGAGAGATTAGCCAGTATTAATGAACCGTTGCCCAAAGGACCCCCGAATGTACTAATCGTACATGTCCCAATGAGATGAAGTGATGATGATGGTGATAGGGAGTATGATGGTGATAGTGAGTATAGGGGTGTGGAACCAGTTGAAACACTTAAACCTAACTTAAGACTAATCTACCAAACCCTGGAGACCATATGAATTATTATTTCCCTTTCGAGTAAAATCCTGTGCTACCAGCTGGGAATCGAACCCAGGACCTTTATGTCAGCAATAAGGGGCTCTGACCACAATACCACGACGTTGGTTAATCAAGTTTTCATGACAGTTCACATTACTTCAATTAAATTAAGTAGAATGCCTTCCCATTTCTAATGGTTACTTTAAGAAAAATAGGACTCTACTAATATATTTTTTATTTTATTTATTTGAGGTATTTAACGCGTGCTTTCTGAACCGACTGATTATATCAACACACGAGGATTTCTGGGAGGGAGAGTGAAAGATTCTACCAATTTTTTTCGAGAAAGGTATTTCCACATACCTTCCAGGGTTCTTTTACATGCCACAATCGACATCGGACCGACGGATTTACTTCTCCCCTGAAGGAAGTTGTGCTACGGATTTGTAATGTCCAAGAAAAATCCGTCGACCCTAGTTAGGTTTGAACCTACGAACATCGGGTCCTGAGGCGAGCACTCATAATAAAAAAAAGACACATGTATACAGCACTCGCGATAGCAAATATTAGTAAAATAGCCAGGACATAGGCTTTTCCACGAAAATAACATTATACTAGGAATTTAACAAACACATTAACACACATATCCTTGAGCGTCACACCCTGGTGAGCGCGGTGGTGATATTATTTGACGTAGTGCCACGTAGCACACGGGTTCTCAAACTGTGAAGCGCGCGCCTCAGCGGTGAGGAACGGGAGTATTTCGTGAGACAAAACAAGGTTATTATTTCTTAAAGTTCTGGTAAGTTGTTTCAAATAAATGGAACAAATCAATTATACATGCTTTCTGGTAAAGTCTACCATACAGTAGTTTGTGCACCCAAAGCAAAGTTGGCCGATTTTTTTTCTAGTATCACGTCTTACTGCCCGTTCGGTTTATACGCTTCTGTCATAATTACGCTAATGGTTTTTAGGAATGAGGGAAATTAAATTTAGAGGAGTTGTACCCCCATTTGCGTGGAGGGAGAGCGGAAAACAATTGTATAAAAACCACACTCAGTAATCCGATCGAGATTCGAACCTCGATCTCCCCGTCATCGGCTGTCTAATCTACTGCGAGAATGATGTCACCAAAGTGGGTGAATGGTCTTAGGGCGTCATTCTTGCAATAGACTAGACTGTTCGTGACGTGTATATCGGGGTTTGAATCCAGGTCAGATGTGCTGAGGATGGTTTATTCCTAAATGATTTATACTACTCCTTCCACGCAAATGTGGGTACTTTACCTCTAAAATTCAACCTTCTTCATCCCAACACATTAGCGTAATTATTACATATGCGTATAGCCTGAACTAGCTACACACTTAAAAAAATGGCTTGTGACAAAATTTTCAAAAGGCTGTTCTCAGTATAGTACTCCTTAATAAGTTCTCCCCCACCCTCAAATAAAACATTATTTTGATAATCATATGAAACACTAAATTTGAAACAAAATTTTAATAGATATTTTTTTAAATTACGATTGTTTCAAAGTTACTCATGAATAAAGTACCCTTAATTTTTTTATATAAAAATGAAACTGCATTATTTGTATCTTGTAAAACAGTTTTCAAATATCGATTTTGAACGGAAATATTTGATAGATTTTGAAAAATTTCAAATTTTCGTAAATTAGAGTTCAGTAAACTACCCAAAAGCATGTCCCCCAGAAAAACAACTATACAGTGTAATTTTTCATATCAAACGCTTTTCAAATATTAATTTTAAATAAAATAGTTATAGTCTTTTTTTAATTATAATTTTAAAAACTCAGTATACAATACACAGGCTAAGGGAGTGAGTTTCACGACTTACCCTCTTCAATGACGTCACTCTCGTGTTTCACTGACTTTCTGAAGACGGAGAGAAAGAGTTTCTAAATCCGTTACAGATGGTTTTTCTTAAATGGTTTCCCACTCTCTTTCCACTTAAATTCGGGTAGATTATCTCTAAAATGCTTCCTTCCTCATTAGAGAAGTTGTCATATATGTGAATAACTTGAACGGTTAGTAAGACGAAATGATGAAAAAAAAGTTTTACGACACACGATATTTTCCCCGGCGTGCATTAAACTTTTAATCGCTTAATACAATCAGAGCTAACAGGCTTACCTAACACAACCCATAGTAGGAATAGTTTAGAAAACAAAAACATATTTTTTTACGGTCAACCTTGAAAACATTTTAACACATTATTAGTGTTATTTTATAGGTATTAATAATATCTATCAAAAGTGATAACCACATATTACATTACTTGATGTATGAACACGTTAAAGTAGATCTAGTAACTTTTCTAGCTTTCAGATAAGATTCTTCCTTTGAAAATTGGACTGTAGATGCCCTCAAAGTCTTAATGTCTGTGCCTTTTGTGGAATCATTATAAGAAGCTAGGTAAGTATCTGAAAATAGCTACCAAAGCTTTCATATATTCATAGGTCAAATCATAACCTATGCAGCTATCAATTCCGATTAAAGTGTTTATATAATATAGTTTTATTTTGTTCGTCCTGTAATACTACACGTCCAGGTTATCCGAATATTTACACTAGTGGGATCAAGGTATAATTGAGAGAAAATGTATCCAAATTTGCATGGAGGTAAAATGTAAAAACCTTTGAGTAAAAAAAATCCCCAGATGCACCCAACCGGGACTCGAACCCCGGCCTTCGAAATCACTCACAATCAAGGCAGGACTATGCTGATGTTTTTATCCGCTTTTCCAAAAGTTCTGGTATAAAAATAGTTTATTTGTGTTACTAGTAAAAAATATAAATCGAAAATGTCTGTTTATTAATTTTTCTTTCTTCATCGTATTGAATAGCGTTCTAACGAGATTATAGAAACCAGAATTGTTGGTTTTTCAAAATTTTATTTGCCCCCTGCTTTGAACTGTGTGACGCTCAAGTTGATATTAAAAAAATAAACACGGATAGTTTTTAAGAGGCTTAAGAATATTTGTAATAGGAAATGTTAGTGAGCCTTATATTTATATATATATAAAAGCAAATCATATTATAACGTAGGAAATAAATCTAAGGGCACGTACTTAGGGTAGCACACACCGGGAAAACAAGGAATATTTTGTGTCTGGAAAGAACCGGGAAGAACAGGGAATTTTGTAGAATATAATAAAAATACTGGCATATTTGTTAGTTTGGAATACTTAGCTCATATCATCATCATCATCATCATCAAATATTTCCAGCTTATGGCGAGGTCATTTTAGTAAAATTCCTCCATCTTCCGCTATCCTTCCACCTTTCTTCCTCCTTTGATTGATTCCATTCTTCTCCTTTCATTTGCACACTTTCTGATATCTGCTCCCTCAATCTCTTTCTTGGCCTCCCTTGCGGTTCTTTTTCATGCTTATTACATGCCCATACCATCTCAGTCTTGCTTCCTCTACTATCTCATGTACTACCTGTACCCCAACTCTTCTCTGGATAACTTTATTCCTAATCTTGTTTCTCCTCTCGACAGCTAACATGCTCCTCACAGACTTCATTCACATAGCCTACACTTTCCTAGTCTCTCTTAAATTCACTGTCCATGTTTCTGCTGCATATGTGACAATGGGTACAAAGTACTCCCTGTACAACACTTCCTTACACTTCAAGGGGACTTCTCTTCTCCATAACATGTATCTTACACACCTATAGAACAACTCTCCCTGCTGTCCTCTACTCATTAGATCCTCTCTACTCCCATATTTCACCTCAATCACGTTTCCAATGTATTTCACACGTTCTGTACTTTTCTCAGCTCTACTCCATCCAACTTTATAACTTTACTAGGCCTTATTCTCCCAATTCCTTGTCATCCACGTCATTTCACACACTTCGCCATGCTACATTTCATTTAACACTTAATTGAAATCTTAAAATATTAGTTCTTTGGATAGGTTGAAACTGAAGACAAACACGCTGATTAAAAAATGTATTACTACCCCTTAAACAAGGTCGGTGAACCGACAGAAGTGTTTCCCCACCAATCTTAAATCCTCTTGTTTTAAACACAAGTTTCATGATTTCACACACAAGTCAGCTTGAATAAAAATTACAATTTACTACTCTTTTCTTCATTCTAAACTGCCTGGGAAAAAATAAATTCTTCTAGAAAACCTGAAAAAAAAAACCTCAGGTAATTTGGTATTAAGAAAATAGTGGCAACCCTGATATTCTTGAAAAAAACAATTATCAAAGAAATATGAAAGTAAAAGTTTTAAGAAAAGTAAAAATTATGTTCATGTATATTATTAATTAATGTTATACGTAGATGTGTGGAAATTTCTAAATGAAATGTCAAGGCCTGTAAAAAACGCCTATTATTGTCAAGTCTAAATGAATGAGACTGATTATAAAATATGTTTTTTAATGTTACCATTTTAAAAATGGTTTCATCTGTACTAGGACATTGTAACTTTTGTGAAGTTGCGTCCGTTTGGTTTCTGAACTCACTGTGATTAATAATAAATTCTGAAAGCACCATTTTATTTTTTACCTGGTTGAATGACATTATGAAATTTGTCAATAAAATTAATATATTACATTATACATTAAAATTAAATAATGTACCTATAACTTAAATTTGTTTGGACTCATTTAAGAATATGTATTTGCTCTGTGTAAAGTTTTATTTCTTATAAAAAAAAGAATCCATCCTTCATTCGGTTAGCCGGGATGTTATATACAAGATTGCGCTTGAACTAGAAAACGTATCAAACTATGGTTTTATGCATTCTTTACTCGTTCATTGTTTATTAAGGGTACAAGGGAAAAGGTGGGGGGAGTCACAATACACATATTTTTCAGGGCGGCTTTTATATCTCAACTCCCTGAAGGTGCGGCAGAAGAGAGCGCGAGTAGTTTTAGTTTTTATAGCATTACATTTTTTGGCAAAAATAAATCAAATAATTCTTCAGTAAAAACATAGAGTTTAATTTTCTGCACATGTTGATATCAACAGTTGTTGAATATCTGTCAAGGATGTTCTCATAGAATGTGATGACTTTATCTCTTTATTTAAAAAGTTTCTCATCAAATGCTAATATGGGAGCAGGCAAAGTGATAGACAACCAAGTGGCCGACACGAGAGGACCAACTGTTCGACAAAGTTTGATATCATCCAGTTAAGAGTGGGCTAAGTGACAGAACAGTTAATTCAATACACGATTGTCCTTATATACACTCAAATAATTTTTTCCCCCAACGCGTCAGCTTAACCTTACAATTCTTGACATATTTTTGTAGGGTTTGCTAAAGTAAAAATTTAGGTGAAAATAACTCGAACTAATGATGACCTTATAAAAGAATATAATGAATTGAACAGTCGCAATTAATTCTGCAACGCTGACTGCAACATTAAAGAACAGTGAGCGCTGGTCCACACCTATGAACTATCTTATTTTTATATTAATAGATTAGAGGTGAGGAGGGTATAATTTAGAGAGAATATACGCGGTATTTCATGAAGAAAGAGTTGAAAAGCATTTAGTAAAAATTCCTTAGTGGCCTTTATTAGAACTTGAAATTTGACAACAGTTTTAAAATAGTATGTAAAATTAGTAACCGGCAATTAGAGACAATAAAATGGATTTTTATTGTTTTCAAACAGATAATTTTAAAATCTAACCTGTATATTTAGTGCTACATATTTTTTTTAGCACCGTGTTATACTAGAGAGTTACTACCTACCGTTCGGGTTATATGCCTATATACTAACTAGGCTAATGTGTTTAGGTATGAGTAAGGTTGAATTTAGAGGAACTGCACCCGATTTTTCGTGGAGTGAGAGTGGAAAACCATTTATGAAACTCCACCTTCAGTCCACCCAACTGAGATCAAACCCCGATAAATGGTCTCGACGTTTAAGGTGTCGGGTGGAGAATGATGTATAATTATTTACCGTTTCAAACCGTTTCAGAATATTTTAAGGGATGTATGGTAAGCAGGAAGGACATATCGTTTAAGGTACAAGATCTAAGCCGTCAGGTATCAAGGAGCGGGTGGTAAGATGATGGATACATCGTTTAAGGTACAAGATCTAAGCTGTTAAGGTTTAAGGACCGGCTGATAAGCGTGATGGGTGGTAAGAGGATGGATTGTAGCTGGATGGGATCAACACGGTCATGATCGAGCCAGACTACCTCTTGCTCAGGATGGATACAGGAAGTCGTATGGCTGAAAGGAGGTAAGATCAAGGCTGGGGTAGGAGACTGGGAGGAGGGTAGAGGAGCGATTGGCGGGCATGGCAAGAGAAGGGGATGACGGCTGGGAGGAAAGTACGGGATGGAGGCTGGAATATAGATTCAAGGGAGATGGGGGGGCTTCTAGGAAGGGGGCTGCAACGGGCAGAACGACAAATACAGGGACATAAGGTTACTTTTGTGTAATTAAGAGCCTGTTAAGGTTAGGTTAGGTTAGGTCAGAGGAGAAAGTGATCCCCCCCATTCAATGTGGTGGATCAATGTTAACCTTATGGAAGAAAGTGGTCCAGAACTGTCATTTCAACCACTACAACCATGTTTTAGCTTTGATAGTTTTGAAATAACTTGTGTGTCACTTGAGCCACTCTTGACTGGATTCATCTCGATGTTTGGCAAGCAATTCGGCCGCTTGGCTATCACTTTGTCCTATTATATGAGAGCTTGTCTATCACATGGTCCATGTCGTTTCTGCGTGTCTAGCAGTTGGTCTGTTTACAGATTTGTTCTCTCGTGTCGACCGATTGGTTGTCTATCACTTTGCACTCCTATACATGAGCTTGTCTAGCAGTTGGTTCAAGTCGTGTCGGCCACTTGACCCATCCAGCCTTCAAATTTTTTTATAGCTTGTCAAGCAGTTTGTTGTCTAGCAGTTTGTATGGTGCCTGCTAATATGACAACTGTTGAGATTAACAAGGGAAACCTGCTTCTGTGGCCACATGGTTTAAGGCACTACTATTGCAATATACTAAGCTGCCGATGACATGGAAATCGGTGTTCGAATCAAAGTTGGGTATGCTGAGCGTGGTTTCCCCTAAATGGTTTCCCACTCTCTCTCCACGTAAATATGGGTACATTTCCTCTAAATTCAACCTTCCTCATCCATGACGTATGAGCTTAATTGGTGTGTTTGAGTATAACCTGAATAGGTAATAAGACGAGGTGCTAAAAAAAACTTGAATAAAATTAAACTATGTTTCTACTGAAACAACATTTTATTTAATTTGGCCAAAAAAAGTTTTGGTATAAAAACATAAATAACAATGGCCTCTTCTTATGTCCCCTAAACACCTTAAACAGAAAGCTCGTGTGTAAAGCAACCTCGTTTTCGACGATCCTGTGAATTGCCGCACCACTAAAACAGGTTACGCTGCCATCTATTTAACGGTGAACGTGTAGATAAAGCGTTATCCGTGGGATAAGATTGGCTCTTAAATACCTAATTTAAATTTTAAAGCGAGCGAAACCTCTTTTCACTTTTGAGTTAAATAATGTTATGTAGCAAAGAAGGTACGGTTAAGATAGAATGAAACCTAGATCTTCGGATTTGGTCTTATTCCCCCATTTTATTTCAAACACAAACCATTAATGTATATGTCCTGTTGTAACACTCTAAAGTGTAAACCTAATTTATTTATTTATTGTAAAGGCCATATTGTGTTTTTTATAACTATTTTCTTTGCCTGCTTTTATGTTTAAAATATGAAAAAAATATGTTACTGATACACTGTAGAATGGTTTACTTTTATTAAAATGAATATGTTGAAGATAATTAGACTAATGTAGGCTATATTATGACTATTGTAACAATATAATCATGCATTTTTAGAGCTTTGTATGTTTAGTAGTTATCTATGTGTTGAAAATATTAAATTGCCTTTCTAAAACTGTTGTAGGGTAATATATTGTCCAATACAAGTCTTACTTGAGAATGTTATTCACATATTAATTAAACAAATTATTTTGTAATATTTTATTGCGTTTTATTGCTGTTGTATTTATTACAAAGCTTATTTATAAAATCATTTCAAGCAAAATATAATTTAAAGTGTGATATATTTACACGAAAATAATTAAATATGTTAAGGACCTATCTATTTTTTCCTAACCATAAAAATATATATAAGTTATACTATATGTTAAAGCAGTACATTCATTTGGTAATAGAAATATCAAACTCGATTATTCAATATCGTGATTATTTATTGGGAGCTAAATAATTGAGAATCGTTATTAAATTAGTGAATTTTGATACCTTACTTTGGCTTTCAAATTTCAGAGAGTGAAAGTTCTGTTATTCAAACGAAACGGCCATATTTAGAATTTGGTCATTTTTCAATGTGACCATCACTACACCCAATATCATTGATGAGGGAATTTCAGGCTTTATCTTAGCTCTTTTTAAGTCAACTGTTGCCAAATCTCCTCGCTCTCAGTTATGTCTGAAGGTAGTGTTCTGCGATAAGAAGGAGCTACTTGCAACCTCGACCAACCAGCCTTTCAAAAGTTGTCTTATAATTGAGAGGAGATTGACCACACGAAAACGAGAGTAATCATGACGTTACCTCTGACATGATATTCAGTGTAGTTTTTTTTTCCGTTTCACTTTTAGTACCGGCAAATTGTAAATGTACTCTTGAGCCATTACATTTGTGTTATAGTGATCTTTCTAAAACCAAAAACATGGTCGTTTTGCTTAGGCTACTATTATTTTACTGTCTACATTTTTTCTTTTTTACCAATACAATAAAGTACGGTAAAAAATAACCCATTTTAATGTAAAGTTGGTAAAAAAAATTAAATCGTAAAAAGAAACTTCTATGCCTTTTTGATGTGCTTTACAGTTTTTTGTAACTGAAATATCATGAGAAGTCTTATCTTGGGGAAAAATTGAAACAGTCAACTTTCTTGGTTAACCAACCACAGGGTTCGAGGTAGAGCCAAGCATAAGTTCAGATGTTTTGTGATTTTTACAGCTCGAGAAACTTCAACCAACTTTTTTTTAACATAGGAAACCTGTCTAAATAACTGCCCAAACATTCGCCGACTAACTTAAACTATACTCACGATTCCATTCTTTCTCTGGCGATTTATTAAAGATCAAATCGAAAAACCGAAAGGAAACAAAACATAAATTCAGGAATATTTGTTTGGGTTTGTAGGAATTTCTTTAAATGATTACTAAGAACATTCTGAAACCAAAGTTTGCAATACTATGCTTCAAGCTAGTACATCATTCATTATATTATATATAATTAATATAGTAAATAAATGCGTAATTAAGGTTAAAGGGTATTTTTATAGTTAGCCAACACCTTCCTGAAATATCCAATAATATTACAATTAATTAAAATCACCTTTTAATAAAATTTATTGAAACATTAAGGTATCCTATTAAGGAGTGGGTCAAATTGTATTGCTTATTTGGTTTTATAATGTGACTCGCTTTGCTAGTTGGGGGCTCCACTACCAAACCCCCAGTAAGTTTTCTTTGCAAGTGGGTGTAAACTATTGTAATTCCAGCGTTGTTTTGAACGTAAGAACTTAAAGTTAACGGTATTGTACTGTATTTTTCACATATTATTTTAGTTTCTCCATACTTATAGGGCAGCTAGAATCATTAAATTTGGAACGCTTATGACAATTGGATGTGCCAATATGCCTGCCAAATTTAATGATTCTAGCTGTCCCATAAGTGTGTCAGAATTTTTTTTTTAAATGTGAAAAATGTGCTAAATCTATCTAAAATCAAAAACATCTAGCTCTATCTAGCGTATAACCGTTACGACAAAATTAATAGGACCAAACTTGTGGTTTTCGCCAAATACGTGCTGCTAGTGTAATCCATATTTTGATAGGTCTTACCGTTTAGCCACAAGAAACCAAAGAAAGGTCCGCACCGACTTTAAAGTTGTTCCACCATTTTGAATTTTTTTGGGGGTTAAGAATTTTAACTTTTTGGAATTTTCCCTTCGGTTACAGGCTAGAAGCTATAAGTTTGCCAAATTTAAAGTTTCTAGCTCATCTGGAAGTGGGTAAACATTAATGTCAGTGAGTCAGCCATGTGGCTTTATAGTAGTATAATAATTCTTGAGCCCAAATTTTGAAGACATGTTTTTTTTATTTTATTTTACATAACATATTTTCTTGGTTTGCCTCATTTTAGGCATTTTTGAATAAATCTCAAGCATTATATTAAATAAATATGTTTTTAAATCCAATTACTGATAAACATGCGTAATATTCAAACAAAAATGTTTCCAACGCCAGCTGTTGTATGAATGAGAAGATAATGTAGACAATGAAATTTGTATTCTCTTTGCTTGTTTGGTTGTAAAATACATAATTCCTGGTGACACTGCATCTAGGCTGGAAAGGGTTGCGTTAGTAGGGGGTAGTTTACTTTTGAAGAAGGTATTTGTAAATAAATGCTATATTTAGCAGAATGCGACAGTTTAGTTGTTAGAGGCTTTTCATTAATTTTTTTTTTAGTTTACGCTTGTAAAGCACGTGTTTGTATTGGTTGTGTGCACTCAATACTAGTTTTTGTTCATATTTTTAGGTAATTAAAAAAATTGAGTTCATTTTATAGGTCTTTTTAGGTCATCTAAGTCCGAGCCCAAAGTGATAACAATAATTGAGTTTAGGCTTAATTTAACACATAAACATTATTTATATTAGAATAACAGTTTACTATTTGACAATAACCAGTTGATTAAACAAAGCGTAGTAGAAAATTGTACAAATATTTAATAGGCTCAAAACCATCTTCATTGGCAGTGAGGTCTAAGGCACTACTCTCGCACTAGACTAGACTGCTGATAACTAGGAGACTGAGGTTCGAATCTTGGTCGGGTTTACTGAGGGGGGTTTGTCTAAAATAGATATCCAATCTCCCTCTACGCAAATGCGGATACCCCTCCTATATAACCATCCTAATCCCTAAAACCTTCAGTGTAATTAGTAAATAAGCGTAATTCCTGAACGGGTAGTAAGACGTGGTGCTAATTTTTTTATTGCAAGTGACAACTTACACTACGTGACCACCTGTGTAGGTTTCTAGCCATTGTGATAAGTTTTAACCTCAATCCACGATGATTGGTGGAGAGCGCGTGTGATGCGCTATAAATAGCAGTCACAAGTGACGTCATATCCTGGATCGACCATAAGCTCGCCATGGAGACCAACGTCTTCCTGAAGTTAGTCACGTCTCTACCGTACCTTGATGGATTACACTATGGCCCTATCTTATAAGCTTCTCCATAGTGTAACCCATCAAGGTAAGGTAATTCACAGGGTAAACGGAGTGTACCAGGGAAAAAGCACCTCTCAGTACACCAGTCTGGGATTTAAACCCCGACCTCCCTCCACACAAAAAAACTCCATGGCATCAATCCGTAAGCGAGCTATATCAACCGAGGGGCCACCGCATGTTGGCGAAGATAGTGTCAACATTTGCGGATTGAGGGTATCATGTAGTCAGCACAACGAACCCTTCGGCCATTAATCTCAATTTTCTATACTATAGCCGCTACTTCTTTATTCAAGTATCTCCTCATTTATCCTCACGATCAAACCCGGGACCTCTGGATTTTAAGCCAGAAACTCTTGGCAACTAGACCACAGAGGTGGTCACCACGAGCGCCCTGTCACCGTCAAAACACCCTGTATGAACCGGACGTTTGGTCCGCGTGCCCACAGATGCGGGTGAGTCACTTCCTTTGATCTCATTCAACTTCCAATGACATTTCAAAAGTTTAAGGTGTCCCCCGAATCCTTCACTCAACCCATGGCAGAAAAAGAAAGTGGAAAGGGAACCTCAATAAATAAATCAATACCCCCTTCCCTCTATCCCCCTTCAACCTAGAGCAGTTCGGACCAAGATGTAGGGATAAATATATAAAAGGCCTCTCGCGGTATTTATATCTGAGGACTATTAAAAATCGTTCTATTCTTGTACGACATGAGATCTACCGAAGATGGAAACCCCCTCCCCCAATAAGTTTCTAAAATTATCTCCCTCTCACCCATTTGTTTCCTCATCTAGGTCGCTAGACTATGTGACCTGACCTCGCGCGTGATTCTCTAGCCCCTTTGCGTGCGACGGGAACGAAACGAATTCACAAGGCCGGGGGGGGGAGGGGGGAAGTAACGTTGTTAGGTAACGCGGCCCCTGTTGCTAGGCAACCCTTGGTGACGCCACGGCGCCAAAGCGATCATTAACGCTCGCCCACCTTCGTCCGAATTCCGTCCACCGACCCACCTTTTATCAAGTTTTCTGTTCTATTACCATTCTCAAGACGAGAATTTACCTTGGGTCGTTTCCGTGACGTCAAGAGCGACATTGTGCGCGATCAGTACCTGGACGGTGACTTGTTACGGGGATTACCATCTTTTCTCGTGACACTTTTTTTTTCCCCTGTGGTAACTTAATTCAAGGTTAAATGTTCTAAATGATCTTGTCGTGATGTAACTAATTATTATAAATAACAATTGTTTTGTGGTTGTATTTGCTCCTTTCCTTTTTACCTCTTATTTGGCTGATCGGGAGGTAGGGGGGAGCTACAGTCGATTCGACACTGTAGGGATGGAAACTAATCGACAATAGAAGATTTTTTTATTTCAAATATTGATTGAACGTCTCCCTAATGTTAACCTACGTGGAAATAATAATTGTTCCTTACCCACTTCGGTGGCCGCGTGGTCTCAGGCTTACTCTTGTAATGCACTAGACTTACATTGATATGAAGGTCGTAGTTCGATTCCCAGTCGGGTGTACTGAGGCTGGTTTTTTCCTAAATAGTTTTCCACGCGGGTCACTTTCTCTAAATTCAACCTTCCCTGTCCCTAACAAACGAGTGCATAGATGTATAACCCGAACCGAAAGTAAGACGCGGCGCTAGTAAAAAGTCCGTAGAACACTGATCGAACTCGGTTAAGGAGTTTCTTATTTCTATCCCTTTGGTCTATCCTAACAAAAATTAACACAAAAAAAAGTTATATGTAAAGTATTTTCTTTTTAGAGTTGAGTCCAATTTAATGTATTACGAATTTCGGGGACAAAAATTATGAAACTAAAAGAAATATAAAATAATAATAGAAATGGAATTTACTCCAAAAACTTGGGAAAACAAATAGCCTTTCAACAGATACCATCATCGCATGTAGTTATTGAAAGGAAATGAATAAAGCTGATATCTTAGCAAAGAAGCTCAAATTAAACTATTGAGAAACCAAAAACATTAATTTAAGAGTAAACTAATGGAAGAGTTCGAAAACAATTCTACAAGCAAAAAATGGAGGCAAATTCTTGAAAATAAAAATGTGATTTCGCACGAAGAAAAGCTGTTGCTCTATTACCGATTAATCAGTAGACATGATTGTTTGGCTGCGCAGCTTCATAGACTAAAAATATATACCCTCCCCCCCCCCCCCCATTGCAGCCTGTGCAACCTACCAGATGCTATCATGAACAAAGAACACTTGCTTCAGAGTCGAGCAATAACCAAAATACAAGGATATTTACCAAAACAACTAACTAAATACTATTGGGAGATGGAAGAAATTCAACGCAACAACAAACAGAAATAGTAAATAATGATAACATTCGTACATTCTGTTTAAGTTGATGGTCTGGTTGTTAAGTTTTTCCTATAATTTTGTCGGGGCTGAACCAACGATACGCAGTATTAGAGCTATTAAACAAATTACAATTAGAAGATCACATCTCTAATATTTTAAAGGGTTCGAAGATCACATTCCAAAATATTCTTTATAAACACAATAGCTATTAAGAGCGTGCATCACATGCCCATCAACTCTGTGATACAGCTGGCTCGAAATTGCTAATCTACACGATCACTATTGCACGTGGATCATTTTTGATTAAACATTAATGGAGATAAAGAGTTAGTAGAAGTTCTTAATAGTGAACATTGTTGAAATATTAAATGATATTGGGATGAAAACTGCATTGAAAGGGCCGTTTTTGACCATTTTAGAATGGCTACACAGGTAAACATTATGCAAAAATCTTCATTTTGTCATAAAAGGGACATACTGTGGTTATTAACAAGAAACTTTTATTAACGGCCTAATAAAAGAGGCTAAGGAAATAAATTATGTCTACGAGAAAACTGTCAAGTACTCGCCTGTAAAGAGTATGAAAAAACACACCGTAGAAAAACCATCCCAATTCCTCTAAACGATTTTTAGACAAGGTGAAAGGAAAGACGACATAAGGAAACCTTTTAATAAAAGTATTAGTAAAAAATGGAAACCTAAATACATCAGGCTGAATTCGAACCCTTATCCTTCCTTCCCCTCACCGGAAACCTCACTAGACGAGACTGACGCCTTTATCCTCGTGCTCACTGGTACTGTTTATAATATTTAGACCCATTAATAACTCTCGGGTACAGACCTATTCTCGATGGAATAGGCTTATCTGATAGCTAGCAAAGTTAATCGATCTACTTTCACGTATTTATACGTTGTCATGTAACCGTCAGCTGTCACTGTTGATATATATCAATACCTATTAAATAACAATAAAAATATGGTAAAATTATATAAATGTTGAACCCAAAATAACTGTTTGTATTTTCTAGAAGTTTATTCCTGTGAAAAGTGGACGTTAGGTTGGTTACAACACAGAACCATTGTATTTGTTTGCAGTCGCTACGATACGTCATTTTGTTGAAACTATTAACATTTATATACATTTAATTTGTTATATTATTTTCTGTAAAACTGCTTCAGATTTATTTACATTTTTTAGTACTATAAGGTTATGTTATACAAAGTGTTACAGTAAGAACACGGTAAGAAGAACAGTTTAGAACACATTAACTTAATTTTCTTGGTTGTTAACTATGATAAACCTTTTCTATATTATTATTATTATTATTTCATCGATGTATATTTTGCACCGCGTTTTAATAACTTTCCGAGATCTTCGCATTTAAATACACAAACGAAGTAGACTTGATAAAGGTATCATTCAATGGAAATGTATCCACATATGCGTGGAGAAACACGGATACACCATTTAGGTAGAGAGAGAAAAAAAATTTACATTACACCAAGCCGGGATTCGAAACTCGACCTACCCGTCACTGAAAAACAGATTAGACTAGCTGTACGGCTAGTTTGCGCTCTTACCGATAACGGGTTTTATCGCTATTGTACTACAGTCCGATTTTCATAGGAAGGGTAATTTAGAAAATACAAAACAACCTTTTTATTTCTGTCAACATTGATAACATTTTACTATATAAAAAGTGTCAGCTGCTGATCACATGACTTGACATGAATATATTAAAGAAGTTCTAACAACTTTTCTCTCGGTTCCTATGAAAACTGAGCTATCAATCAAAAGTTTCAGCCGATGATCACATGACTTGACTTATGAATATATTAAAGAAGTTCTAACAACTTTTGTTCCCACCATGTTCCTGATCGAAGCTCTTGATTGGCTCCAAATCTTGAGGACGTATCGTAAGATGTCTTCCAAAAGGTCTGGCCTGGTCGTATCTGTACCTGAGGCGAAAAGGTTCGTTGAAAAGATCTTCAAAAAGGTCGGTGTGGGAAGAGAGAACAGTGCGACCATGGCCGAGGTCTTGGTAGCTGCGGACATCAGAGGAGAATGGGGCAATGGTCTCAACAGAATAGGTACGGTAATGTGACCTTTTAGACCAAGCGTAGCAAGGTCCTGTCATTTGGCACTTCATCCGTCAGGATGTTTGTTCCGTGATAACTGCCAAATGTGTGGACCAATTTTAACTAAATTTGTAAGGAACATTCTTTGAACCTAGGCCTACCAATTTATGTGTAGGCCTATAGTTTTTTCAAACTGGTTATTCTTTTTAAGATGGTGGCTGCTTAAAAGGCGTTTCCTTTAATAGCTCATTTCAAGTGATTAGAATTTAAAATTCTAAGCAGTCAAATGAGTACCGTGTGCGACTTTTTTTTAAATGTTGTACATATATTGCGATAATTACTTCTCAAACCATGTGAACAGTGACTATTTCATACGAATATGATGTTACAACCATAGTATTTATTTGTTTTCTATCTAACTTAATCACCGAGGAATAATATCAACTTCAAATACAAGGAAAAAATCAAATAAAAATGTTAAGACTGTAGTAACGATAAAATATGGAGGGAGCGAGGTCTACTGTTAACAGAACTACTAGTAAGACTGTAGTAACGATAAGAACATGGAGGGAGCGAGGTCTACTGTTAACAGAACTGCCAGTAAGACTGTAGTAACGATAATAACATGAAGGGAGGTCTACTGTTCACAGAACTACTAGTAAGACTGTAGTAACGATAATAACATGAAGGGAGGTCTACTGTTCACAGAACTACTATTAAGACTGTAGTGACGATAAGAACATGGAGGGAGTGAGGTCTACTGTTCACAGAACTACTAGAAAGACTGTAGTAACGATAAGAACATGGAGGGAGCGAGGTCTACTGTTAACAGAATGCAGTAAGACTGTAGTAACGATAATAACATGAAGGGAGGTCTACTGTTCACAGAACTACTATTAAGACTGTAGTAGCGATAATAACATAGAGGGAGGTCTACTGTTCACATGAACTACTAGTAAGACTGTAGTAACGATAAGAACATGGAGGGAGTGAGGTCTACTGTTCACAGAACTACTAGTAAGACTGTAGTAACGATAATAACATGAAGGGAGGTCTACTGTTCACAGAACTACTAGTAAGACTGTAGTAACGATAATAACATGAAGGGAGGTCTACTGTTCACAGAACTACTAGTAAGACTGTAGTAACGATAAGAACATGGAGGGAGTGAGGTCTACTGTTCATAGAACTACTAGTAAGACTGTAGTAACGATAATAACATGGAGGAGCGAGTCTACTGTTTCACAGAACTACTAGTAAGACTGTAGTAACGATAATAACGTGGGGAAGGTCTACTGTTCACAGAACTACTAGTAAGACATAAAACGAATAATAACATGAAGGAGAGTTACTGTTCACAGAACTACTATTAAGACTGTAGTGACGATAAGAACATGAAGGGAGTGAGGTCTACTGTTCACAGAACTACTGGTAAGACTGTAATAAAGATAATAACATGGAGGGAGCGAGGTCTACTGTTTACAGAACTACTAGTGTATAAGAGGAAACAGTTTGACGGCGGCTATGTGACGAGATTGTTTTATTTATAGACATGTATGCTCTTGAAATTACCATGACAACCAATTGTTAATCAAGTGTTGTTGACTCTATGGATGGATGCATGGACGAGGTTAGTAATGTGTGTTTGCGACACATAACCAGGTTGCTAGGACATTGACTTTAACATCTTATACCGCATACGTACGGACTAATTATTATTTGAAGAATCTAATCTGACAGCTTGAAAAAAGATTTTTAGCACAGCGTCTTACTACCCGTTTGGGTCATACGCTTATTTACTAATTACACTAATGGTTTAGGGATGAGGCAGGTTTACTTGAAAGGAAGTGCACCCGCATTTGCGTGCAAGGAGAGTGGAAAACCATTTAAGAAAAATTACCCTAAGTGCACACAACCGGGACCAAACCCCGATCTTCCCGTCTTTGGCAGTCTAGTCTAACACGAGTTTAGCGTGCTAGACCACACAGCCGTCAAAGCGGGTAGAAAAGTTCTTTTTTATTTATTTATTTAGAACCGTGTCTTACTATCCGTTTGGGTTAAACGCTTAAGTACTAATTAAGCTAATAGGTTAGGAATTGGGAAGGTTGAATATAGAGGAAGTGAACCCGCATTTGCGTGGAGGGAGAGTGGAACACCATTTAGGAAAACCTCCTTCAGTTCACCCGACCAAGATTCGAACCTCGATCTCCCCGTCCTCAGCAGTCAAGCTCAACATGACTAGCGCGTTAGCTAACTACGACACCGAGGCGGGTGAAAAGTTATTAATCTTCTTTCACGTACCTATTCATATGCCAAGTCATATGATCTGTAGCTGTCAATTTGATATAAATTATCAAAACCCTACCTGTAAAATAACATTAATAATATGGCACAGATAAAATGTTATCAAAGTTGACTTTTTTGTAGATAATTAATGACAAAACTGTAACAGTAATTATTGAAATCATCGAATTAAATATGTTTTCCTAATAAAACAGGTTCAAAAGTGTTATATATGGGCCTGGCCATAGAGAGGATATAAATAAATATACATTGTGGAATAAAGCCACCCACAGCAGTTGGTCGTAGTCGAACACCGAACGTTAAAGTCTTGAGGATGTGAGGATGTAGGGGACGCAAGAAAAGGCCAGTGTATCTGCATTTTTTATGGCAAAATAATTGCTTGACCAAAATAAAAAATATATATTTGTCCGGTAAAGACACGGAGTAATTTTCTTCGCACGGTGTTATGAACATTTATTGAATATCTGCCATGAGTATAGCGGCATTAGATGAAAAACTTTTTAAATGAAGAGAAAAAGTTGTCATTAAATTCCAGGATACACTTGAATATTCGAAAACTGTTGATATCACGAATTGGAGAAAATTAAACTATGTGTTTCTACTGAAGCAATAGGCTATTTGATTTATTTTGACCAAAAAAAAGTTTTTATATGAAAACTCCCAAAAAAACTACCATTAACTCATGTTCCCCACACTACCACTATAATCCTTATCTCTATACCACCCCCTCGCGATGTTAAAACCTCCTCCCTCCAACCTTTGTTGACTCCGTCAGCGGTGTACGTGCAAGATATCCGGAGCGGTAGCTGCTCTCATGACGCCGTCCCAGTGATCCTGAAAGAGTCGTCCTCCACAGCGTGGGTGGATGGGCGTAATGGTCTTGGGCCCGTCATAGGAAACTTCTGCATGGAGCTGGCGATCAACAAGGCTCGCAGGACGGGCTTCTCTTGGGTCACCGCCAAGGGTGAGTCCAGCGTTACAAGGAAGTTATTGGGGGGGTTCTTCCTTCAAGACATGGAGCTGGCGATCAACAAGGCTCGCAGGACGGGCTTCTCTTGGGTCACCGCCAAGGGTGAGTCCAGCGTTACAAGGAGGTTATTGGGGGGGTCTTCCTTCAAGACATGGGGCTGGCGATCAACAAGGCTCGCAGGACGGGCTTCTCTTGGGTCACCGCCAAGGGTGAGTCCAGCGTTACAAGGAGGTTATTGGGGGGGGGGGGGTCTTCCTTCAAGACATGGAGCTGGCGATCAACAAGGCTCGCAGGACGGGCTTCTCTTGGGTCACCGCCAAGGGTGAGTCCAGCGTTACAAGGAGGTTATTGGGGGGGTCTTCCTTCAAGACATGGGGCTGGCGATCAACAAGGCTCGCAGGACGGGCTTCTCTTGGGTCACCGCCAAGGGTGAGTCCAGCGTTACAAGGAGGTTATTGGGGGGGGGGGGGTCTTCCTTCAAGACATGGAGCTGGCGATCAACAAGGCTCGCAGGACGGGCTTCTCTTGGGTCACCGCCAAGGGTGAGTCCAGTGTTACAAGGAGGTTATTGGGGGGGGGGGGTTCTTCCTTCAAGACATGGAGCTGGCGATCAACAAGGCTCGCAGGACGGGCTTCTCTTGGGTCACCGCCAAGGGTGAGTCCAGCGTTACAAGGAGGTTATTGGGGGGGTCTTCCTTCAAGACATGGGGCTGGCGATCAACAAGGCTCGCAGGACGGGCTTCTCTTGGGTCACCGCCAAGGGTGAGTCCAGCGTTACAAGGAGGTTATTGGGGGGGGGGGGGGTCTTCCTTCAAGACATGGAGCTGGCGATCAACAAGGCTCGCAGGACGGGCTTCTCTTGGGTCACCGCCAAGGGTGAGTCCAGCGTTACAAGGAAGTTATTGGGGGGGGGGGGGGGGTTCCTCCTTCAAGACATGGAGCTGGCGATCAACAAGGCTCGCAGGACGGGCTTCTCTTGGGTCACCGCCAAGGGTGAGTCCAGCGTTAGGGGGTGGTCAGACTGGAGCGAGCGAGCGACTAAAATATAAAATAAAACACATTGGTTGTAATGAGAGGTGGCCAGACTGGAGCGAGCGCGCGCTTGACCCGGTACAGTCTAGTTTACAGGCGCTAGGTAATATTATTGTATGTTGGTTCATTGAGTGCTAGGAAAACTTCTCATTTTGACATTTTTATTACTATCGATAGGTTTAGGACACTTGCTACTAACGGCCTAATTTAATTGGTAAGATCATAACCCATACCTGTATGTGTGTGTGTGTGTATGTATACAACTGATATGTTAAAATACTTCATTATTATCAAAGTAGGCATTTACGAATAAGAATCTCCATTAGCGTGGAGAGAGGAGGAGAAAACCACAATTTTAAATCACTTGTCAAAAAACTAACCTCAGTTCACTGAGCCAAGATTCGGAGCCACCTCGTCAACAACTATAGAGAGCTATCTGCTAATCACGTGCTGCCACGCTCGCCAGTTTGGCCACCCAGTCGCTCGCACGCTTGTCAGTCTGTCCGAACCCTTACAAGGAGGTTATTGGGGGGGGGGGGTCTTCCTTCAAGACATGGAGCTGACAATCAATAAGGCTCGCACTCAGAGCTGTTAGCCTAGTAGACCTTTATATAGCACAGTAATTGGTTCCAAACAGAGCTTTATACAGCACAGTGTTTGGTTCCAAACAGAGCTTTATACAGCACAGTGACTGGTTTCAAATAGAGCTTTATACAGCACAGTAATTGGTTCCAAACAGAGCTTTATACAACACAATGACTGGTTTCAAATATAGCTTTATACAGCACAGTGACTGGTTTCAAATATAGCTTTATACAGCACAGTGACTGGTTTCAAATATAGCTTTATACAGCACAGTGACTGGTTTCAAATAGAGCTTTATACAGCACAGTGACTGGTTTCAAATATAGCTTTATACAGCACAGTGACTGGTTTCAAATAGAGCTTTATACAGCACAGTGACTGGTTTCAAATAGAGCTTTATACAGCAAAGTGACTGGTTTCAAATAGAACTTTATACAGCACAGTGACTGGTTTCAAATAGAGTTTTATACAGCACAGTGACTGGTTTCAAATAGAGCTTTATACAGCAAAGTGACTGGTTTCAAATAGAGCTTTATACAGCACAGTGTTTGGTTTCAAATAGAGCTTTATACAGCACAGTGACTGGTTTCAAATAGAGCTTTATACAGCACAGTATTTGGTTTCAAATAGATATTTATACAACACAGTGTTTGGTTTCAAATAGAGCTTTAACAGCACAGTATTTGGTTTCAAATAGATATTTATACATCATAGTGACTGGTTTCAAATAGAGCTTTATACAGCACAGTAGTTGGTTCCAAACATAGCTTTATACACACACAGTGTTTGGTTTCAAATAGAGCTTTATACAACACAGTGTTTGGTTTCAAATATAGCTTTATACAACACAGTGTTTGGTTTCAAATAGAGCTTTATACAGCACAGTGACTGGTTTCAAATAGAGCTTTATACAGCACAGTGACTGGTTTCAAATATAGCTTTATACAGCACAGTGACTGGTTTCAAATAGAGCTTTATACAGCACAGTGACTGGTTTCAAATAGAGCTTTATACAGCACAGTGACTGGTTTCAAATAGAGCTTTATACACCAAAGTGACTGGTTTCAAATAGAGCTTTATACAGCACAGTGACTGGTTTCAAATAGAGCTTTATACAGCACAGTGACTGGTTTCAAATAGAGCTTTATACAGCAAAGTGACTGGTTTCAAATAGAACTTTATACAGCACAGTGACTGGTTTCAAATAGAGTTTTATACAGCACAGTGACTGGTTTCAAATAGAGCTTTATACAGCAAAGTGACTGGTTTCAAATAGAGCTTTATACAGCACAGTGTTTGGTTTCAAATAGAGCTTTATACAGCACAGTGACTGGTTTCAAATAGAGCTTTATACAGCACAGTATTTGGTTTCAAATAGATATTTATACAGCACAGTGACTGGTTTCAAATAGAGCTTTATGAAGCACGGTAATTGGTTTCAAATAGAGCTTTATGAAGCACGGTAATTGGTCCCACACAAAACTTTATGCAACACCCTGATTGGTTAAAAATAGAGTTTATTTTTTAAACAGTTCTTTGTGACAAACACACAACTTGACGTCTCGCAGAGCTTTGGGACCAAACAAACAGATTTATATCAAATCATTACCTACGTAGATTTATTCCAACCAAACTAATTCCTGCTCAAGTCAATCCAAACAGTATTGTTGACACAGACATTAACTTGGTAGTAATAATATAACTATTAATAAAGTGGTATATAACGATGTGTGTTACAGGTTGCAGCCACAATGGCATGGCCTCGTGGTACAGCTCACTGGCGCTCAAACACGGCCTGGTGGTGAGATCTAGTACTATGTGTTTGTTCTCCGTCTCTTCTTTCTATCCGACCGAGCTATCTACACATTTTACTATAATGGGTGGGGGTGGATACGTTGGAGGTATAATTTAAAAGATGTGTAATAAGTTTGCGTGGAGTGAGATTGGGGAACCGGTTAGAATAAATCCCCTCATTAGACTCAGCTGGAGTTCAAATCTCCAACCTCCTCCTCACCGGCATTTATACTAAACGAGCCTGATATTTAGACCACGCACCCACCGATATGGGTTACAAGGTATTTAATTGACAGCCGAGAAACTGGTAGGTTAGTTTGTAAGTTACGTGCATTCATAATCAATCGATTCATAAAATGCACGCTAAATATCTTTGATAAAAATTTTAATATTCTGGTGTACTTTGTGTGGTTAGAAAGTTCAAGTTAGTTACCCGAATGATCCCCTTTCTTTTGTCTTCTAGGGGCTGACTTTTGGCAACACCCCCCCAGTAATGGCCCCCACAAGAGCCAAAGAGGTATAGTGACATTTTAATAAAAGCCTTTGAGAAAATATAAATAAATTTTATTATGTCCCAAATTGTTAACACTTTTACTATATATATTATTATTGTTTTATAGATATTGGTAATACATATCAAAAGTGTCAGCTGTAGATCATACGACTTGGCGTATGAACACGTGAACGTAGATCTAAAAGATTTTTACCTGTCAAATAAGATATTGATAAATATTATCAAAACCTAAAAAGTAACAATAATAATATAGTAAAATGTTATCAACGTTGGTAGAAAAAGTAAGTATTTTTACTTTCTCTCTATCTTACAGGTAGAGAAAGTATAGTGATCGTCAAAAAAATCGAACTCGAGATTTTGATGAATTTTGACGTTTCATGACTTCCTAAATCCGAAAAAGTTGTTTTTGAATTTTCGTCTGTCTGTCTGTCTGTCTGTCTGTCTGTACCTCCAACTACAGCCTAAACTATTTTACCGATTGAGCTGAAACTTGATATCTTGGGTTTTCATAGGGTTGCCCCGAGGGGTTTTTGGAATTGGACATCTACCCCTAAAATTAAGGGTAGTTTACTGATGGGAAAAAAGAGAAAAAGTCGATTTTCTCAAAATCGGCCCTAACGATTTTGATTAAATTTCATTTATGAACATTAATAAATATTCCAAACAAAATGGATACTCTCAATATTTCGGCAAAATGGCTTTAAGGGCTCCGGTCTGATGCGTAAATTAACATTTTTTATAATAGTTCCGAAACTATTTGAGATATGAAATTACTTAGCATTACAAATATGTATATATATTTATAATACACATATTTTATTCGAAACATATTTTTATAAAATCAATAATTTTTAATCTATACGCAATTATATACATATTTTTAACTTTTTGGACATTAAAGCTTAAGTATTGCGATCGTAAAAAAAACTAACCTGAAATGTTGATGGATTTCGACGTCTCATGACCCACCGAACCCTAAAAAATAGTCTTTGCAATGCCGTCTGTCTGTGTGTCTATTAAAACATAAAATTAAGGGTAGTTTACTGAAGGGCAAAAAGAGAAAAAGTCGATTTTCTCAAAATCGGCTCTAACGATTTTGATTAAATTTCATTTATAAACATTAATAAATATTCCAAACATAATGGCTACCCTCAATATTTCGGCAAAATGGCTTTAAGGGCTCCGGTCTGATGCGTCAATTAACATTTTTTTAAATAGCTCCGAAACTATTAGAGATATGAAATTACTTAGCATTACAAATATGTATATATATTTATAATACAAATATTTTATCCGAAACATATTTTTATAAAATCAATAACTTTCAATCTATACGCAATTATATGAATTTTTTTAACTTTTTGGACATTAAAGTTTAAGTATTGCGACCGTGAAAAAAAAACTAACCTGAAATGTTGATGGATGTCGACGTCTCATGACCCCCACAACCCTAAAAAATAGTCTTTGCAATGCCGTCTGTCTGTGTGTCTATAAAAACTTAAAATTAAGGGTAGTTTACTGAAGGGCGAAAAGAGAAAAATTTGGTTTTCTCAAAATCTGCTCAAACGATTTTGATTAAAATTCGTATCTAGGCGTTGATTAAGATTATAAATAAACTGGCTATTTTCATTTTCCTATGAAAATGATTTTTAGGGTACTTTACAGAAGCGTTAATTTCCGTATCTCCACAACTATTGGAGAAACTAAACAACTTATCATTGCAAAATTGTAGGACTATCAGAAATAAAAAACTTTTATTTGACATATATTTTTATAAAAGCAGCAGTTTCTGAGATATTTGCAAATATATTAATACAATTTTGTGAGCCTTAGTTGTAAACATATACTACTTAAGTCTTAACGCAATAATTCTCCAATGCCATAGAGTAATTAAATATAAGTATCTAAAAAAGTATGTTATTTTTCCTTAAATCTCTTAGGAGAAATGTTTGCATAGCAATGATCTATCTCCATTTTAGACTCAATAGTCAATATTTAAATTTTTTATTGGTCAAAATGTATAAATGAATAATTAAATATCAATGCGATGACTTGAAGATCTGCAACACCTTATAAAATGTTAAAATTTTAACCAGAAATCGAAATTTTAATACGAAGTGTTGACCCTTGTGGAATACATTAAACTGTTTGAAATGCTCTTAGGTGGACAAAGATGCGCCTCTTTTCTCATTGATTCTATATCATTGTATATTATTTTATGCGTGTTCTTGTGATAATACAATGTACAATATTCCGTTCAGAAATCTTACGAGTTTATAGAAAGAGAGAGAAAGTCTGTGCGGTGCGCCGTACCATTTATTTAAATCACCTTTTTACCAGAATACTGATATGGATATATTGTACTTCCAAGTATTTATACTCTTAAGATCTAAGGTACCTATACAGTTTTACTTAACACATTTTACTTCTCCTCGGTAGTTTTGGGGTGAGGTGCTTGCCTCAGGACCCGATGGTAGTGGGTTCAAACCCATAAGGGGTTGACGGGTTGTTCTTGAGCGATAAAAATCCGTAGCACAGCTTCCTTCGGAGGGAAAATAAAGCCGTCGGTCCTATGTCGATTTTGGCATGTAAAATAACCTTAGAAGTTTTGCGAAAATACCTTTCCCGACAAAATTGGTAGGTCCTTTCACTCTCGCTCATAGAAATTCTCGTATGCTGATATAATCAGTCGGTTCAGAAAGTGCATGTTAAATATCTCAAATCATAAAAAATAAGAACAAATACTTATATATAATGAGGTTTTTTATAATCGTATCTTAGTACCCGTTTTGTCTATACGAATACATTAATTATGCTAATGGGATAGGCTTTTGGAAATGTACCAGAATTTGCCTAGAAGGAGGGTGGAAAACCATTAAGAAAAATTCCTCGGGAGAGCTGACCTAACCCTGATCTTGCCGTCATCGGAAATTCAGTCCAACACGAGAATGACGTGCTATACCATGGGGCTACCAATACGGGTAGTGGGTTATTAAATACTTAATCTAAGGATAAAAAGAAGAGAAGGGTGTCCAAGCGTAAAAAAGCACCAACATTGACTTGTTAAGGCCTCAACGTAGACCAATGCAAAAACTGAAGAGGGTTTATTAGGACGCAAGCCAAATCGCAATCTACTAGATCAGAGTCAGGAGTGCTGACCACTACACCAACTCTGGTAGTTAACTGAGATGTCATAATACTCCGCCTACAGCAGTTGTTTGGATTGTAACCACAAGACAAAATCTAATTGACCTTGGTGCATACATAGAAACGAAAGTAGAGCTAATGACAATATCTATAACAGATGCCAGATAAGGTTCAACAAGTCACTAATACGGTCCAATTTTCATAGGAAAGGCCTTTTTAAAAATAGAAACCTTGTTGCGATCAAAATTGATAACATTCTACCATAACTATTAGTGTTATTTGATAGATACTGATAATAATTATATTTTAGCATCATGTCTTACCCGGTTGGATTATACGCATATGTACTAATCACAATAATGTGTTAAGGTATGTGGAAAGTTGAATTTAAGAGAAGGGTAACCGCATTCACGTGGAGGAGAGTGTAAAACCATCTGGGGGGGGGGGGGGGATCCACAATTCACCCGACCAAGATTCCAACCCCAATCTTCCCGTCATTGGCAATCCACTATATTGAGGGAGTGACACCTTAGACCGTGGATGGGTAAACTATGGCCCGTGGGCCAAATACGGCCCACCGGTGTGTTCAATCCGGCCCGCGGGATAAATAATTTAAATGTGTTGTGTTGTGTTGTGAAGTAGGCTTTTTTTAAACACAATAAAACTTGTTTTTTATTTAAAAAAATCCAAAATTGGTAAATCATGTCTAAAAGTATATGGCACTGTTTTTATCCTCATATTCAGGTGTTTTTAACCTTGAGACTTCAAAAAAGTGATTTTATAAAACGACTTACTGATGAGCATATGTCTTCTTTCTTGAGAATCACTTCCTCAGAGTTCCATTCATATCACACTCCATTTTATAAATTTATAAACGAACTTAAACACATACCAAGCCACTCGAGTATTTATAACTGTTATACATTCTCAAGGTATTTAAACTTATTCATGTCAGTGTGCGTGTATTTTTATAAATGAATTTTGAAGATAAATGAATGAATAAAACTTTATGTACAGCCAAACATTTTCTTTTTTACATTTGTTCCTCCTGTAAGTAAGTCTAAGGCGTCACTCTCATGTTAGACCTGCATAATGATGACTTGAAGATCAGGTTTCTATTCCCAGTAGCGTCTACTGTGGGTGTTTTTTCTCACTCTCCTTCCACGCAAATGCGGGTAGATTAACTCTAAAATGTTTCCTTCTACATCCTTATCCCATTAGAGTAACTATCATGTATGCGAATAACCTGAACAGGTAGTAAGATGCAGTACTAAAAAAAACTTCTTCACATTAATGTTGTTGTGTTTGCGGTTTATCGCCTAGAGGATACCTCCCTCCTTACACTAATGTTATTGTGGTTGCAGGCAGTCTTGGGGTTCAGCCCTATTTCTATCGCAGCCCCGGTACTCTCTTCAGATGATTTAATCTTCGACATGACCGCTACAGCCGTGTCAGTGGGTAAGGTACGCCTACAGTTCAAATCTCAACGGAAGGAACCTTATTAATATACAATTATTTTTTTAGTGGTCAACATTTATAACATTTTATAATAAAAATAAGTCCGACACTTTATCTAGTCTTTAACGTGTCTGCCTATAAATCTATGGGTTCCAGGCTCTATTCCTGGCAAACCGGAAAAATTTCTAATTTGTGAAATTTGGGTCTTTCCTTTTCATAGTGATGAATTAATGGCCGAAAGGTTTGGTGCTATGTCTGATCTAAATTTAAGTTATTTTATTTATAAGTCTTGTGTTGATATAATCAGTTGGTTCAGAAACTGTAATTAAATCAAATACGATTTAATTTAATATATATATATATTACTATTGTTATTTTATAGTCGACCTCGGTGATCTTGGGACAAAGTGTTCTCCTCAGGACACGATGTTTTGGGTTCAAGCCCAACATGGGTCGACGGATTTTTCTTGAGCAATAAAAATACGTAGCGCAACTTCCTACGGATGGGAAGTAAAGCCGTGAGTTCCAACAATAGTATATAGTGGCATGTAAAAGAACCCTGGAAGGTATGTAAAATACCTTTCCCGTCCAAATGGTAAACCCTTTCTTCTCGCTCATAGAAATTCTTGTGTGCTGATATAATCAGTCGGTTCAGGATGTGCACGTTAATTACCTTAAATAATTATTGTTATTTTATAGGTATTGATATCTATCAAAAATGATCACTGAAGCCACATGACTTGACGTATGAATACGTGCGAGTACTGGCACCGCCTCGTGGCGTAGTTGGCTAACGCGCTAGTCGTGTTGAGCTCGACCGCGAGGGCGGGGAGATCGAGGTTCGAATCTCGGTCGGGTGAACTGGGGTGGTTTTTCTAATGTTTTCACTCTCCCTCCACGCAAATGCGGGTTCACTTCTCTAATCAACCCTCCCAATTCTAATCATTAGCGTAATTAGAACTAAGAGTATACCCGAAGGTAGTAAGACGCGGTGCTAAAAAAAAACTTACTGCTATCAGATAAGGCCCTTCTGTGTAAGTTCATGCACCATTTTACAGTCGTAACTATAATAGGACGTTGACCGTGGTCAAGATCGCCGAGGCGTTGTAACTCACGCGATGACCAACCCACCTATGCGAGTCTTTGGTTTGAGTCCGTAAGAACGAAGATTTAATCTTCTTCCCCCGGTGTTTGGACTGAATTTTTATCTAGCTGGGATTTCAAACAAGTGCATCAGATGTGCCAAGTCGACGCGTAAGTCACCTCGACAGCAGATGGGGCCTCCAATATTTAGAGGATTGACGTAGTCCTCTCAGTTAATCATTGGAGACCCACTTTGTTGGTCGCATGGCCTAAGACTTGACGGTGTCTGAGTTTTATTCCTAGATGGTTTTACACTCTCTCTACACAAAAATTTGAGTACATTTCCCCTAAATTCCAGAATTCTTAATCCCTAACACGATAACTAGTACACACGCTTATGGCCCGAACGGTTAGTAATACGCAGTGCTAAAAATATTTTTTGGTGCAGTTCCTTTTACTAAAATCTCCATATTGTCCCCCTAAGATTAAGTCGTCGACGACCTTGTGGCGGGTGTCCTAGCCAACCCCTTCATGTCGTGACGCCTTCTGATTCCAGATCCATGAGCACCACAAGAAGGGCCTGCCCCTGGACGAGGGCTGGGCTCTGGGCCCTGATGGAAAGACCACCACCGACCCCGCCGCTGCCCTCCAGGCCAAGTGCCTCATGCCCCTCGGAGGCACCTCGGGCTACAAGGGGTACGGGCTGGCACTCGCCGTGGAGACCCTCTCAGCTATACTGGCTGGTACGCTCTGTTGTACGTTTTAATGCTATTCATCAATCAAGAGTCGAACAAAACATTTTATTGGCTCAACCATGAAATCCTGGATCTGTAAATAGACTCTAATGTTTATCAAACACACGAGGTTTTGGAAGTCTTTGTCATCAACTGTGTTCAGCCTGTGGCCGTGTCTGTCTAGTGAAATTCCTTCATCTTCCCCCTCCTTCCACCTTTCTTCTCCTCTCCCTTGCATATTAGCTATTATTTACTGCTCCCATTCTTTCTTGCTCTCCTCCCTTGCTGTCATTTTCCTACACCCTCCATCTCTATCATTCTCCTTTGTATTATTTTATTTTCCACTCTCATTACATGTCCATAACATCCCAATATTTGCTTCCTCTACTATTTCATGTACTCCAACATCCTCATTACATGTCCATACCATCTCACCCTTGCTTCCTCTACTATATTATGTACTCCAACATCCTCATTACATGTCCATACCATCTCACCCTTGCTTCCTCTACTATATTATGTACTCCAACATCCTCATTACATGTCCATACCATCTCACCCTTGCTTCTTCTACTATATATGTACTCCAACATCCTCATTACTTGTCCATACCATCCCACCCTTGCTTCCTCTACTATATTATGTACTCCAACATCCTCATTACATGTCCATACTATCTCACCCTTGCTTCCTCTACTATATTATGTACTATGTATTATGTAACATCCTCATTACATGTCCATATCATCTCACCCTTGCTCCCGCTACTATATTATGTACTCCAACATCCTCATTACATGTCCATACCATCTCACCTTGCTTCCTCTACTATATTATGTACTCCAACATCCTCATTACATGTTCATACCATCTCACCCTTGCTTACTCTACTATATTATGTACTCCAACATCCTCATTACATGTCCATATCATCTCACCCTTGCTCCCACTACTATATTATGTACTCCAACATCCTCATTACATGTCCATATCATCTCATCCTTGCTCCCACTACTATATTATGTACTATGTATTATGTAACATCCTCATTACATGTCCATATCATCTCACCCTTGCTACCGCTACTATATTATGTACTCCAACATCCTCATTACATGTCCATAACATCTCACCCTTGCTCCCGCTACTATATTATGTACTCCAACATCCTCATTACATGTCCATATCATCTCATCCTTGCTTCCTCTACTATCTCATGTACTCCAACATCCTCATTACATGTCCATATCATCTCACCCTGGTTTCCTATACTATATAATCTACTCCCTGTACTCCAATTATTGTCCTAACAACTTAATTCCTAATCCTGTTCCTCCTGGTGACTTTCCTTGGCTCTCTTGCACTCAATTTCCATGTTTATGCCGCATGTGTAACTATGGGTATGAAGCTGGCCCTATCTGACACTTCCTCACACTTCAAGGGTACTTCCCTTTTCCTCACATCTATCTTAAGCACCTGTAGAACATTTCCACCTGCTGCCTTCTTGTTATTATATCTTCTCCACTCCCACTCTTCGCCCCAAACACACTTTCAAGATACTTCACACACTGTGCATTTCTCAGCTCTACTCCCTTTATAGCTTTTCTAGATCTAATCCTCTTCCTTGTCATTAGGTTTTGGAAGTAAGGTTACGAATCATTATTAGACCTTTCAAAATGTATTTGCCGTCGCGTCCATTCCCATTGTTTATATTTAATTAAAGTGTAACAAATGTAGACCTATGGGATCATCTCGTAACGCACATTTTTAGTAGACATATTTTATAGAGCTTCTTAAAAATGTTATATTGGTGACAATCCGAGAATCCAGTTCTTTGACTTTCTCACAGTCAGGTATGTTGGCGAAATGTTTTGTTCCTCTATGTTTTTTGTTTTTTTTCCTAAAGGTGCCTCATTCGGTCCCAAAGTTCGCCCCTGGATATCACGGGACGACACCCCAGCTGGCCTTGGTCAGAGCTACGTCGTCATCGATCCAGGATTCTTCGCTCCGGGCTTCGGGGATAGGATGGCAAAACTTCTGGACAACCTCAGGAACTTGGAGCCTGTGAGTAAGCTTGATGGTAACACATCCTATCGCCCAGGTGCCGAGGAGAGAATGGCAACACTGCTGGACAACCTCAGGAACTTGGAGCCCGGGAGTAGGCTTGACGGTAACACATCCTATCGCACCAGGCGTCGAGGAGAGAATGGCAACACTGCTGGACATTCTCAGTAAATTGGAACCCGAGAGTAGTCTTGACGGTAGCACATCCTATCGTACCAGGCGCCGAGGAGAGAATGGCAAAACTGCTGGACATTCTCAGGAACTTGGAGCCTGGAGTAGGCTTGACGGTAAACAATCCTATCGCACCAGGCGCCGAAGAGAGAATGGCAACACTGCTGGACAACCTCAGGAACTTGGAGCCCGGGAGTAGGCTTGACAGCCATTATATCATGGTACATGTCAGCGAAATTGATGTCTGACTCCTCAGTTCAGTCGGTAGTGTGTCTGCCTGCTAAGCCAAAGTTTCTGTGATTTGATTCTCTCCACGGCCGAAAAATTTATTATTGCTGAAATGTGGGTTTCCCCTTTTTACAGTGATGAATTAACAATTGGTGGTTTGGGTGTTGTGACTGTGTACTAGATTAAAGGTAGCTAGGTGGAGGATGCTGGAAGCCACAGGTGGCCCTCCTGTTATGCGGTGTTCAAGCAATAAACGTATACTTGCTTGTAAAACTATACAATAATAATTATACCCGCTTCGTTGGGAAAATGTTATAAGGAAGTCATGTCAATCCTGCATGTTGCCCGATCTACGATGTAGCTCAGCTCAATTCTTCCTTTTATAAACGTTGGAGGAACACACAAATTAGGGATTTGGAAATTGAAAATTATAATATAGGTGTACCAAATTCTTACTTTTTATTCACCATAGATCAATTCACCACCCCCGTCCTCCCAAAGTCGTACCAAAATCCTATTGTATAAGTAGTATTTTGGTAGGATAAAAGGCCTTCCAGAACGAGCTTCTTAGTAAAATCAGGGTAGCCCTATACCCGTGCAGTGTCTGGGTAACGTGTGATTGTGAGGTAGACGGTTGGGATGCTGTTTGTTATCTGTTCGCCCCAGATGGACCCCGATCGACCCGTCATGGTCCCTGGGGACAAGGAGATGTCCCGTAGCAAGAAGGTGGTCAAGGATGGTGGAATCCTCTACGATGTGGTCCAGATACGAGCCATGGTGAGAGTCCTTTTATATCCTAATTCTGGTAGGAAAAACGGTGTCTTGTTGTTACTTAAGTTGCTAAAACAATTTTAATATACCCATACATAAAGTCATGTTATCGGCAGCTGTCACTTTTGATGGGTCTTATCAACGGCCCGTGTCGTAGTGGTCAGTGCACCTGGCTACGAACCTAGGGGTCCCGGGTTTGATTTCCGGCTGGTACCTTGGGTATTTTTTTTATCGAAAGGGGAACTACCCCAGCGGTCACCATGCTTCGGATAGTTAGGCTTAAGTTAGTTTAAGATCTTTATTGGCTTCACCTCATCACACTCACTATCACCATCATCTCATCTCATCGGGACATGTAAAGAGCCTCCACTGAAAGGATGTAAGATTAGTATATTCGGTGTTCCCTGGGCAAAGGGACATAAGTACTGGCTAATATTTCCACAAACTGGGCTACGAAAGATGTAGCCCAGACGCGCAATATCATACCTGTCAGATAAGGCTCTTCTTATGAAAATTAGACTCTATACTATTATATCAATAATAAACTAAATATTTTCAGATGAACGAAAGCAATGCTTCACAATAAAAGTATATGGGAAAGGCGGAGCTGGGTGATGAATTAGTTTAGTTACGGACATCAGCCGTAACTGATTCGTATTCGAATAATTTGAAAAATGACACCTGAACACGTGACTCGAGTGTTATATGTTTACTATTATCATTCATCCCCCAAGATTTGCCTTTCATATACACTTAGTTGTTTAGCGTTGCTTTCTGCCATCTTGATTCGCTTGAATGTGCAATGTATTTGTATTATTGATGATATCAATGATAGCTCTTAGTAGCCAACGATATTCACAAGTCCATCACAGATTCTGCCTTAAAATGAGTGAAGAATGGCCATAAACACGTAATTATTCCTGGATAACTTAGGGCCGGTCTTATGACTCCTGGATAAATATTAATCTGGTAGATAAATATTTATATCTGGTGGATAAGTTAAAAGTGCGTCTTGTGACTGCAAGATAGCATTTATCTGCCGTAAAAAAATGTATCTATCCATCACATTTTTATCAAGAGGTCTAAGTATCTGATAACTTTTATCTGAAAGTTAAAATAGTTGTTGCCATAGTGACGCGTTGTTTTTAATGAGGTTTTGCCTATAAGAATCTGTTTTTAGGTTAAAATTTTGGTTCACGTGTTTAGTAAGCACAGGCCTGAGGCTCTAACTATATAAAGTTAGAACATTTAATTCACACTTTTATATAAACTGACAAGCTATTTGTAGAGTTATATTTATATAAGAACAAATTATCAAAATCTGAGTACAATAAATGACATTTTGTAAACGTTGTACCCAACTATTGACCACATTTTGGCAGACACCGAAATTAGTACTTGCAAGACGTCTTAGCTTCTGCGCACACGTGATACCATCTGTTTACTCGCACTCGTTAGCCGCCATTATTTAACAAATGTTGAACGTTCTCACCACTTACTTGGTTGTAGCGGTAGCGTTTTGGCTTATACGCATGCGCGCACCAGTAAAAACAGTACCAACATTGCATTTTCTACATAAAAATATATTTATCCTACAGATAGCTATCCAGGAGATAAATTCAGTTCATAAAACGCGTAAAATATTAAAGTGGCTGATAACCTTTAACTGGTTGCTAACTTTAACCTCCCGATTGCAATATTTAGCCTGTAGCCATAGGACCGGCCCTTAATGGTAGAGCGTTGGCTCTTGAAGTATAATGTCCTCGGTTTAATTTCCGTGTCAAGATGTAATTTTTAATTTTATTCGAATTCAAATATTTTAAGCTATTAAATTAACTTAATCGAACGTAATTTAACGTTCACTGTATCGTTTATTTTTTATTTTTTAAATAAACTAAGATTATTTTTTAAACCATCCCGTCAATTCAACATTGTATAGCAATTTCTATTTTATAATAATTGTTTCTCTCATTTTATTGCGTTTTTCTTTCTTCCAGAATAACTTTGCAAAGAGTTTGGGAGTACCGCCTCTGAAAATCCTGGAGTAAAAATGATTCTGGTACAATGTTTGGAGCATATGTTTTGTTACATAACGCCTTTTATCTTCAGTCTAATAAAGCTATTGTTATTTTTTATTCAGGATTTTTTTTTCGGCAGCGCGTCTTACAAACTGTTCGGGTTATACCCCTATGCATTTGTAGCCTACTAATTACGCTATTGAGTTAGGGATGATGAAGGGCAGATTTAGAGGAATGTACCCGCATTTGTGTGGAGTGAGTGGAAAACCCCGTTTTGAAACTCCACCTCATTACATCTGAACGGAATTCAAACCCCGATTTTCCTGTTATCGCCAGTCTAGTCTAACATGAGAGTGACGCCTTAAACCAATCGGCCACTGAAGTGGGTATTTATGACTTAAAAAATAAAATATGTCAATATGGTCAACCATTTCTTCATTTTATATTGTTTCGTGACGTAAGGTGAGACTAGAATCAATCTGTTCACCTGACTCTATTATTTAATGAATGTGAGGAATGCCAGCTCCACGTGGTTGATCACGTTAACTGTAGGTCCTCATTCTCACAATCCTACATTACACATTACGTAGGCGTTACCGAAGGTAGTAAGACGCGGTCAATATAATAATAATATTTATTTAATGTCATTATTTTATACCCTTTGATAATTTTCCATTCGTCAACAACATATTTATCAACGACATGTTTGAAAAAGTCATACTTTGGCTCATAGATAGCAGCAGCTTTCGGTTTGTTTGTGACGCAATATCAATGAACGTTGACTTTATGTACCATTCCTTAGTCAGCTGATAACGACAAACCATAGACGTATAATAAAAGGTACTTATACACCAATAATGGGTACTTGCATGGTTTATTTATATGCCCAGTTTTTACTTTCTCTCGACCCCTCGGAGAAGGAAGTATTGTGGTCGATGAAAAAATCAAAATCGATATTTTGACAAATATCGATGTTAAATGACCCCGTGAAAGCGATAACAGTGTAATGCCGGGATCACGATAAACTTAAGGTAAACTTAACTTAACTTAGCGTAAAGAACCTCCTCGTGTGTTTAAATGGAAGCGATCACGATGCAGTTAACTAAACGTAAGAAATGTCCTGGGAGGTCTTTTACTTTAAGTGAACGTTACTTGAAGGTATCACGTGATCTAGCCAGCCAATCACTATGCGAGTGACATCAACCGGGCTATTTAGTAACTCATTTGTTGGTATTCAATGTTTACTCTTTAGCATAGTTCTAGTTAACGGACATTGAAACAAAATAATTAAACTAAAATAGAAAAGCTAGATTTATCAAAAAGTTTAGTAATATATATTATATCGATTGAAAACTGTAAACATTCACAGATCATCACTGTACAAATAGTACAAATCACAGATCATGCTCGAGAATGCAGATGTTTGGCTCGAGTTATTACGTTAAGTTACGTGAATCGTGATCACACATATGTTAAGTTAACGTTAAATTGATCGTGATCCCGGCACAAGCGCTGTAGTCTATACGTGAGTGTGAGAAGAGAACTGTAATCGCTGGTTATTGTTTTATCGTAACACTTTTTAGATAATATATCTGGTTTTGATGTCCTTGGGAGCAATTAAACCAAAGTGGGAACTTTATGGTGAGATTGAAAGGGACGCGAGAAAAGGCCAGTGTTTTTATGGCAAAACATTTTTTTGGCCAAAATAAATCAAATGTTGCTCCATTACAAATATAAAATTTAATTTTCTTAACATGGTGACCTCAAAATTTCTTGAATATCTGTCAAGGGTGTTCTGGAATTTAATGACAACTTTTTCTCTTCGTTTAAACAGTTTGTCATCTAATACCACTATGCTCATGTCAGATATTCAAGAATTAGTGGTATCACCACGTGGAAAAAATTCAACTCTATATTTTTTCTGGAGAACTATTTTATTTATTTTGGCAAAAAAAAAGCCATAAAAACTACAAAAACACCTTTAAATAGCTAATTATTTTTACATTTTTTTTAATGTTTCTCTCTCTTTTTTTTTTTAATAATTTTCCATCTCACTTTTCTAACTTTATCTATCCACTCCCTAGCGCGCAGGATAACGGTTCCTTGCTAAGGCAGGTCGAGCCCAAGATAAATAGCACGCACACTACAACGGACGATGACGCGCACGTGTTGGTTGACCTTGCAAACGACTACAAAACTATCACGGGCGACGAGGACTTGACCGAGGGCAGTGCTAGAGATTGCGAGCTGGCATCGCGGCTTGGCCGGCAACTTTCCGTGCGTCACCGATTATAGTAATAGTAGTAATAACAAATTAGATAAGGTGTCGTATTTTGTGATACGATACAAGATGATACTGTGGTAGATAGCGACGGATGTATCGACCCGGATCTGGATATTGTGAAAAATTATTGTCAAAACGGGTTTGTGACCAATTCAAGAGGGACGACGCTTAGCGCCTTGGAAACAGTACTTTATGTGAGCTCCGAAATTAACTGTAGCTCGCACTGGCTGTCTGCGAATTCTCCCAACAAGAGTACATTCTTGAACCAACCTGATGTCGAACCCTGAACTTTTCCTCAAGAGATAATTGAGCTCCTTCCGAAGTTACAACTCGGATGATCTGGATCCCGGCTGAGGCTTTGCGGCGGCTTTTTAGTTTGTAAGTAAAGAAAATACGCTGTGTAAATAAACTTATTTATTTCCGTACACTACCCGTACTGGTGGTCACGCAAACTAAGGCGTCAGTTTCGCGATACACTTGATTTCTGTCTAACGAGGAGATTGAGGTTCGAATCTTGGCCAGGTGAATTTGGGGTTGTGTATATATAGCCGGGCGTGTAGAAATTAGAGGAAATAAACTCGAATTTCTGCGTGAGAAGAGGAGATAACTACTTAAAAATAAAACGGCTCTGTAAAACCGACCGAGATTCAAAGCCCAGTCCATCCGACATCAAAAGTTCAGTTTAATGCGAGAGTGATGCCTTAGACCACGCGGCCACCGAAGCGGGTCCAGTGGATTTATTAGTATCAAAACATTTTGATTGATTTTAACGCCGTCAAAGAAAAAACAGTTGGTGGGGAGGAGAAGGTTAGTACTTGATAATGTGTTTATATTGTAACACAACATGTTGGCCAACACGATCCCAACTTGTTGGTGTTGGGAGAGCCAGTCAAAGCCAACAAGTTGTGTTGGGTTGTGTTGGATCATTTGTTGGAGATAATAAACGACCAACCCAACATTTCGGCTGCTTTGGGAGGTTCTGCGCATGCGCTAGAGAGTATAGTCAGTATCTAGCCTTGGCAACGCACATGTTTTGTGGCTATAGATAGGGCTTCCATAAAGCGCAGATTTGTAGCAAATTTTTCTCCCGGAGTCACAACAATTGACCTTTCCATTTTACCACGTAAATGAGGATACAGAAGTGTAACTAAGCATTCAAAGTCCACATATGACATGCGTACAAAGTTATCACTCCACTTTGTTAATGTAAGTCATTCATTATTCCAATGCACGCACCTTAAATTTGACGTTTAGCCAAAAAACTTCAAACCCCCCCCCCACCGTTTCTTACGTTAGCGTACTAGCGGAGGACCCAGGATGTTGGTCCAACAAGTTGGAGACAATAAACGCAGCTTACTTTCCTCATGTCTTGTCTGCCAACATGTTGAGTTCAACTTGTTACATAATAAACGAGGTTTTACTTATGCTCGCTGACTTCTCAACAGTGCGTGGTGTGACGATGACGATGATGATGATGATGATGACCTTTAACGTGACGCCCGTCGTGACGATGACCTTGGCCCGCAGCCACACTGGTAGTCTCAGTCAGATGCTGGCGAGATACAGGCGCCTGCAGCTTCCCAGATACGCCGCCGCCTTCTCGACGAGAGGACGTCCTACAGGGGCCCGTTTACTGGAAAGAAGAGGTACAAGCCCTGCCCTCTATTTTAGCATTGCTGCTTTACCTGCTAGAGGACGAGTAGAACCTACTCTATCGGCCGGAGGTTTTCCTCGTGTCACCTTCTCGTTCAGGCTCTTGACAGGAGCTCTTCTACCTACAAAGAGGTATGGAGTCACCCACGTAACGATTTTATTCTTACTTTTTTCTAAACCTTCCTTCCCCCCTGTCTATCCCCCGTCCCAGTATTTCCTGGAACACCAAATATACATTTCTCCTGACCTCTCCCCCCACCCCACCAACCTGTGTTACGAAGCTCTGCGGTGTACCCACCCTCCCCTCATGTAACACCATGTAGACATTATAGGCCCCCCCCCTTCTCCTTCGCCAATCATCAGCTTCGCGTGGTTTATGGATTACCTCTAAAGACATACCCAGTCCATTTTTTTTAGAAAAGGCCCTTTAGAAAATACAAACTTTTTTACAGTCGAAATTGATAACATTTTACTATATTAGTATTGTTATTTTATAAGTATTGATATTATCTATCAAAAGTGACAGCTGCAGATCACATGACTTGACGTATGAATACTTGAAAGTAGATCTAGGAAATTTCTATCTGTCAGATAAGAACTTCCCTGTCGGGTGTACTGAAGGTGGTATCTCCTAAATGGTTTTCCATTTTTTCCCCTACGCAAATTCGGGTACATTTTCAAAAAAATTAACTTTTTTTATCCCTATAAATGAACGTAATCTGTACATGTGCGCAAAACTGTTCCTCTAGTTTATAAACATTTAATATCTCAGCGACATTGACGTTGTTCCAAAATCTCGCCACTGATCACTCCCGTGCCACAGGAGGTACAGCGTCGACATGGCGGCGTCTTCTGGGGTGGTACCTCTGTCGGAAGTGAAGAGGTTCATCGCTGAATGCATGGAGAAGGTGGGTACCTCGCGCCAGGGCGCTACAGACCTCGCGGACCTGCTGGTCGAGGCGGACTACAGGGGGCACTACAGTCATGGCCTCAACAGACTAGGTGAGTTCCAGTGGCGTGGCATGGTGTGTTACCAGGGTGGGCCGGGCTTGTTAGAACTGTAGCTGGATATGTTCTCTCCCCCCATTAAACCAATCATACATGGCAATAGCTTGTCGTGTAGTGTTGCCAGGGTAAACAGCGTTTGTTAAGGTTGTACCTGTGGTATGTTCTCTTCCACTCTGCCCCATTATACCAATCATACATATCAAACGCGTGTCATGGAGTGCTGCCAGGTTAAGCAGAGCTGGTTAAAACTATAACTGGACATGTTCTTCCCTACTCTGCCTCATTATACGAGTCATACACAACAGTCTCGAGAAGTGTTGCCAGGGTAAGCAGAGCTTGTCAAAAATGTACCTGTGATCTAGTTCTACATAATTCACATGGGGATCTATGACATGATTCGTCGCCTCCATTTCCGCTAGTCGAAGCTACTATCACGTGCTAGGGTGTGATGTTTCGTCTGTCTGTCCCACCAGAGACCTACATCGAGGACGTGACATCAGGTGCCTGCCAGCCGAACGTTCAGCCCACGGTCCTGAAGGAAACCCTCTCTACGGCATGGGTTGATGGAAACGACGGGCTTGGGGTCGTCGTGGGGAATTTCTGCATGGAATTGGCCATGTCCAAGGCGAGGCAGACCGGCGTCGGATGGGTCGTCGCTAAAAGTGCGTCCCTATGGAGAGGGTTTGTAGCGTAGTGTTTCAAAGGAGGGGGAGGGGGTAAGCTACTGACGTCAATGGGACCGCCTTGATAAGCGAGAAATCGCCGTGCAGACGTTCAGCTCCAACCCAATATCGAGTTCTACGTTGCGTTATTTCAAAATATCGCTCACGCCAAAATAAAGTTGAAATTCTAACAGGGCCCTTTTCCCTTAACAACCCTATATTTTGAGTTATATTAATAGAATTTTTTTGTGGAAATGTAACATTAGCTCCTTTTAAACGACATTTTAACCATAATTGCGAAGCTATGAGACCAGGTATGATGAAAAAGGGCTCTAGATTTAGCCTTCCTCTAACAAATACAATAATTTTTTATAAGGTCACAACAAAGAATTTTAAGAAGTTTGAGAACTAGTAGCGAGATTTTCTCTTTATCTTGAGATAAGTTTCGTAGTTCTCTTTCCTCTCTTATTGACAAGACAAAGGCTGGTTGTAGGTGAAGGGCGAAAGGGAGTATAAGCAAAGACAGATTAGAGAAGTAGTTTCAGAAAAAGACACAGACTATTGTACTTTAAGTCGTATGGCCTGATAGCGATTGATACTTTCTCGCTGACCGAGGCGGCCGTCTTAAGTTAAAATTAAATTGATTTTGATCGTTGCATGAGTTAGATGGGGTACATTTCCTTCCCGTCTTTTCTGGGAGCTGAGCACTCTGAGAGGATGGTAAGCCCCATTGTGAAGAAGTTGGGCATATAAATCCCGTAGTGGAAGAGTTAACCTTGTTGAAACTGTGCCGTTTCAGGGTCAAACCACTACGGAATCGCTGGCTGGTACTCCATCAAGGCAGTTCAGTGCGGTTTGTTGGTGAGCATAACTTTGATGACTTCATAATAATTACTACTCGTCCACGAATATTCGCACCCGCTTGTCAGATTCACACTCGTAATCAGGGGTGTACTGGCAGACTCCAAACTACAGACATGACAGCCCTTAATATACAGTCATGAATACCCCTGAAGCTATATTTCAGTTTGAGCTGAATTGGTGGAGGTTAAGTATTTATATTTTTATTAGTATTAAATTTAAACTCGAGGCAATTTCAGCTATACAAGTATTATCAATTATTAAGTGACTATTCAGTCAAGTTAAAGCATTTGCTACTTTTTACTGGCATGAGCAGAAATACCCCTAGATTGTTTGATAATATCTGGGAGTATTTTTTGAAATATTTGAGTTTGTAAAATGATCCTCCACACGTCCACCGAAATATATATTTAGCACCGCGTCTTACTACCCGTTCGGTCTATACGCTTATGTACTAATTACTTTAATGGTTTTAGGAATTAGAAAGGTTATATTTTGAAGAAGTGTACCCGCATTTACGTGGAGGAAGAATGGAAACCCATTTGGAGGATCTCCCTCAGTACGTCTGACCGCGATTCGAGCCCTGATCACCCCGTCATCGGTAGTCTAGTTTACTGCGAGATTGACGCCTTAATTAAACTATGCGCCCACAGAAGTGGGTAATTTATAATTAAATGTTTATAGTAGTTGTACTGGCCTAAATTGAACCGGGATATTTCCTGGTGTCCCTGTCCACCCCTGCTCGTAATAATAATACTACCCGCTTCAGTGGCCAAATGGTCTAAGGCGTCACTCTCGTGTTGGACCGGCCTGTAGAAGACAGGGAGATCGGGGTTTAATCCCGGTTGGGTCTACTGAGGGTTGTTTTTCTCTAAATGGTTTCCCCACCCTCCTTCCACGCAATTGTAGGTCGATTACCTCTAAAATGCATCCTTCCTCATCCTTACCCCATTAGAATAGCTATAACACACACGTATAACCCTGAACAGGCAGTAAAAGGCGGTGATTAAAACAAACTATAACTGGAGTTTAAACAAAAATGAAAAAGGGTGCGGAGGGGCTAAATGTTTAAAGATAATTGAAGCCCGGTTGCACCTGATGTAGGAATAAATTCCGGTCTCCCGAGTCGAGAGACTGTGGCACATTATTATTTTGGTCAACCTTACCGTGGAACACAAAGATTACGTTGGTATTCAAACAGAACAATAGAACTGTTGTAAACAATTTAATCGTTTATACCTTTTGAAACAATAAAGAGAATAATTTACATCATTCATTTACTGAGACTTTCTTGATTCGATTGTCTTTATCTTTGCCTTTTGTTTTTTTTCCAAGGGCATGAGCTTCACGAACACTTCCCCACTAATGTGCCCCACGGGGGCGAAATCGGTAAGTGAAGAGTAAATATAGATATATTTATAAGGTCAATTTTGAAGATATAAATTATTTGGGAAAGAAAAAAAGTTTACACCCACCCTGGATTAGAACCTCAGCCTATCCGTCACCGGTGAACCTGAATAGATGAGTTTGACGCTTGGTTTGCGTTCCCATTTATGTAGGCAAGTACCCGGGGGCAGGGAGAGGGGAAACAGAAGATATTACAGTATCATTTTTAACTGTTAGCTAAAGTTCTTCCTATGGGGAGCTTATCACAGTAGCATTTTTAACTGTTAGCTAAAGTTCTTCCTATGGGGAGCTTATCACAGTAGCATTTTTAACTGTTAGCTAAAGTTCTTCCTATGGAGAGCTTATTACAGTAGCATTTTTAACTGTTAGCTAAAGTTCTTCCTATGGAGAGCTTATTATAGTAGCATTTTTAACTGTTAGCTAAAGTTCTTCCTATGGAGAGCTTATTATAGTAGCATTTTTAACTGTTAGCTAAAGTTCTTCCTATGGAGAGCTTATTATAGTAGCCTTTTTAACTGTCAGCTAAAGTTCTTCCTTTGGAGAGCTTATTATAGTAGCCTTTTTAACTGTCAGCTGAGGTTTTTCCTATGGTGAGCTTATTATAGTATTCTTTTTAACTGTCAGCTGAGGTTTTTCCTATGGTGAGTTTATTATAGTAGCCTTTTTAACTGTCAGATGAGGTTTTTCCTATTGTGAGCTTATTATAGTAGTATTTTGTACCATCAGCTAAGGTTCTTCCTATGATGAGCTTATTATAGTATAATTCTGAACTGTCAGCTAAGGTTCTTCCTTACAGAAGGATTTTTGTTGTAAGAATCTTTTTTACACGAACCTTTTTTTTTTTTGGCATTGGTAACATATTATTAGCGTTATTTAATGTCTATCAAAAGTGACAGCTGAATATCACATGACTTGACGTATGAATACGTGAAAGTAAATGTAGTGACGTTTCTAGATATCCCAAGCAAGCAAAGGGCCTGCTGAAAGGCCTTCTTTCCTACCAGAATCCTAATATACAATACGGTTTTGTCAGGAAGAAAAGCCTTCCCAGATTTGTATTAGCTCTAAGCTCGGGCTATATGTGAGTTATAGCCTAGTGAATGTAGTTGCTGTTTCCCCCACAGGCGGCGCTAGGAACCAACCCAATAAGCCTAGCAGCACCGGCCCAGGACGGGGACAGCTTCGTACTGGACATGGCCACCACCGCAGTGGCTGTCGGGAAGGTGAGACGAGACATTGGTGCCATTACATGATAGTCCATTGTAGTAGTGCTAGAAACATATTTTTATTGTGAACATTGTTTGAACTAATGTTAACCAATATGGAATTAATTATGTTCTTAGTAATACAATACTATACTATCTATAAAAACCTAAAAAGTATTATCAAACACTTTTAATAATACTTCCCTAAGGATTATTGTGTAGTTGACTTTTTCGTAACTTATTCAAAGAACAAAACTTATTAATGCAACCACTATGTGTTTTGATTCGTGGCTGTGGCAATAAGAGAAATTATAGTTCGTGAAATAATAAATTAAAAAGTATTATATTCACACTTATATCTTGTTATAACTGGCCAGTGGCGTGTCGTGGAATGTTTCCAGGGGAGCAGCATTAATTTAAACTGTATCCTATAATAATTGTTCACAATTGGTCACTTATCGAGGAGAATACATTCCCGTGTGAGGTATGCACAGCAGAACATAATTAATGTTTGATTGGTCAAATAGGGCCCAAGTGGGCAGTAACATTTCACAGGTACAGCTTTAACAAGGTCCGCCTCTCTTGCAACACTCCATGACATGCCATTGTTAATCTAGCAACCATAGATTATAAAATAAAAGTAATTTTTTATATAATTTAGAGAAATGACTCGTCAACCTCGCTGTGTGATCTAGATGTAATCAGGCACACTAACTCCCCTCTCTCTTCTCGGGTCAGATCGAGGTCCAGAGGAGGAAGAAAGAGAGAATCCCGGAGAACTGGGCGCTGGGACCCGACGGGCGCGTAACGACCGACACTGACGTCGCCTTCAATACGGGGTGCCTGCTGCCTCTAGGGGGTGTCGAGCAGACCTCTGGCTACAAGGGCTACGGCCTGGGACTGCTCGTAGAGACGTTCTGCGGCATCTTGGCCGGTGAGGAGCTTGTTAGGGACTGTCGTCTGCCGGTTAGGAAACGACCGGAAAGCGTTCAATTGAATAAAATATTATCTCGCTGGCGATCTTTTACCGTCCAATCCTGAACATTTTGAGCCACACTTTAGGATCTAATCATATAAGCTTTAATCAATTCGTCCTTTTAAAAAAACTCTAAACAATTTAAGTCTTTGTATGACCCTCCTAACGACATTATCTCATTAAAAAAATAGGATTAATGGGGAAAACCCAAAATAGGTAATACAGTAAAATCTCTTATAACAAAATTCAAGGGGGCTGAACCCGTTTTGGATAAGCAAATTCTCGGATATGAAATTAATACCGCTCTGAAGAGGGGGAATAAACTAAGTGTAACGTTTCTTCTTAAAAAAAAAGTTTGAAATTTTCTTTTGACTCTTTTATTAAATTTATATGTCTTAAAAAATAAAGGTTCTACCGATGTAAAACCTTTATTTGGCAGTTCAGCTTCTTAAAAAAAATTCATAAACAAAAATGCTGTTGGCCGTTTCGGATATTATAGGTCCAGATGTAGGAGGTTTTACTGTATTTTGCCAGCTGATGTGACACGCAAAGGTGTGCGCCTACCTTTACTGTGGATTCAGACATTCACCGTAAAACAAGACCAGAGCTGTGGTCACGTGACGTGCTCTAAGCCAATCACAATAAATCGGCGCGAACTGCGTCGGTCGTTCTTTACTAGTAAAAACAATCTCAGCTTTGTCCGCGCTTCTTCCTAAAATCCTAGTGGAAGAACCAGTTACATTTCAAAATCAAATGATTCAATCAGAGCGCATGCGCCTACAAGCAGACAGCTGCGTCAACTGTTGGGAAAGGATTGGAAATCGCTCGTGTGTGTGTGTTGATTTGTTTCACCACGCCATACGATAATTACCTTACCAACTTGAACCTCCAACGTCTTTATTTTTTAAATATGAAAACAAAAACTTGTTATTTGTATAGCTTAAAAAGTTCACTCCAAATGTTTTAAAGAATGCTTAAGGTGGCTGCTTCGATCAAAAACTTAACTGTATTTGTTATAGAAAGGCTAAGTCTAGAGCCCTTTTTCATCAAGCCTAGTCGCATAGCTCCACAAATATGATTATAAAGTCGTTGAAAATGAGCAAATGTCACATTTTAATTTTGTTTCTATTAATTAAACTCAAAATATAGAATTGGGGAAAAGAGCCCTTTTAAAGTGATTTTATAGATACTTTTTTTGATAATTTTTAAGGTCAATCAAAATACAGGCACTATTTATGTTGAATAAAACTGGGTCGTAGGTCATGTACACCCTGAGGTTCGGGCTCCACAACTTGGGGAAACCTTGGCATAAGGCAAACGACAAACAACCCCCAATTCTTGTCACCTGCTATTTAGTTGCCTTGTTCTGATTGGCTCATAGGCTCTTTGTACGGACCCAATGTACGTCGGTGGATGCAGACAACCAGTGGGGACAGCGTCAACCTAGGGCAGTGTTTCATCGCCATTGACCCTGGGTGCTTCGCGCCAGGCTTCCAGGGCAGGATGAGTGACCTCCTGGGTTACCTCAGAGGGATGGAGCCGGTGAGTAGGTCCCAGTGGGTCACTTGCACATTCCCTCAGCACTGCGGTCACGGAGTTATACTAACTAACTTACGTCATGATTAAACTTACTTTCCAAAATACTTCTTTCTTGAGGGATTAAAATGAACTGCTTTACGTTATATCGCCAACTCTGACTATAAATAACCTAAAATAAACTCCAGTTTGTTACATTGTGTTACAATTGTTGTCAATGTTGGATGTTCCAGAGCGACCCTGAGAAACCAGTACAGGTCCCTGGAGACCCTGAGAGGAGACACATGAAGTCAGTTGACAAGCAGGGAGGGATCAGCTATCACCAGAACCAGCTCAAGGCCTCGGTTTGTGGCTGATAACCAGGGCTAGACCCGTATCATACGCGCATGCGCGAGGAATTAATGAGGGAACAAGGCGAACATACTTACAAGCTCACGCTTCACAATGGCTCAAGAAACAAAAACAAACGGGTCATTCATAGGTTTTAACATAACTAACAAAAAAAAAAGTTATACCTTTATGATCTACTATCGTGAAATCTAGGTTATGTTAACCATATTTATCTATTAAGGTGGGAGTACAGGGCACGTGTACCCGTCTCTGTGATATAGGGGTCAGAGTTCCTAGCTACAGATACAGAGGTACCGGGTTCGATCCCAGAAACTTCGAGAATTATTTTGTAAATCAGAGATCAGTTTCAAACTCAGTCTCGTGTGGACAAATGAAGAACTACTTGAATGATAAAGTAGCGACTCCGATATAGAAAACTGAGATTAATGGCTAAAGGGTTGGTTTTGCTGACCACATGACACCCTCCTCCGGCAAATGTTGGCACTATAATCATTAACGGGGGCGGCCGCTCGGTTGGTACGGGCTTACGTCAGGAAGTGTTGGGAACATGAGAAAAGGCCAGTATTTTTGCAATTTTTACAGCAAAACATTTCTAGGCCAAAATAAATCAAATATATCTCCAATAAGTACCGTGTTTAGACTATAGGGGCGCTAGTAAAACGCATGAGGCGCAATTTTGAAACTCAAAAGAGAAACATTTCAATGTCGTTGATATAGTAAACGTGCATTATCACAACAATAATGGAAAAAATTATTATTATTATTATTATTATTATTATTATTATTATTATTATTATTATTATTATTATTATTATTAAATATGCTTTCCAAAAGGTTCATCCTGGCTATATCTCCAAACAATATTTTAGAAAGGATTTAGCTTTATTTGAAGCGAGCCACATTATTGATTTGACCAAACTTCAAGATTAGAATGGTGACCTGGTGGTCTAGGGGTAAGGTGTCGGACTTCTGTGCTGGGGTCCGGGGTTCAATCCTCGGTCCGGGCACAGATTTATCTGATTGCCAAACCCTTCCTTCACCTCTGACAAGATGTGTATTAATTACAACTTGTGAATGTGAGGAATGCCAGGCCTCCACCGTGGTTCGGATCCCACGTTAAACTGTGTAGGTCCTCCATTTCATCTCACAATCACCCTACCATTACACATTAGTGTAAGTGCGTATAGCCCGAACGGGTAGTAAGACGCGGTGCTAATAATAATAATAATAATAAAGATTAGAATTCAACTTTTATAACATGATAATTAATACGCTATTATCCAAATAACCTTAATTTCTATCCCATAAGCTTAGTTTGAATAAATTGCACAAATTAACAAGTTTTTTAAAATATTATAATTTTAGTAGCCTAGGTATTATTTGATTCTATGTATACTTGTGAGTGTAATAATAGTGTTAAATAAAATTATGATTTGATTTGTATAGGAAAAACTGTCGGGGCTAGTATGGGAACACTCCGGGATTCTTTATTTATTTTTTGTGCCAAATTATGATAGATTTTATGATTCATAGCACTCAAACACACACCAACAGATGTGAAACTACGATAGTAACAAAACAAATACTGTCAAAAAATTCGAAAAAAAAAATCTTTGGAAATTCACCAAATTGTCCTTAGAGTCATATCCTATTAGGCCGTCCACGTCAATTCCTTCCAACAAAATTATTCTTAAAATAATAGTTGATAAATTTTATTTATTTATTCACACATGAAAGGCTATGAAGGTTATTTATTCACACATGAAAGGCTATGAAGGTTATTTATTCACACATGAAAGGTTATAAAGGTTATTTATTTACACATGAAAGGTTAGGTTAGGTTCGAACTGGTACCATATCATACGATAGCCACAAAATCCTACTGCATCATCATTTGTTACCAATAGCAAGGCCCTAGTTATGTGGAATGACAAATGTAGGCTAATGTTATTTTTTAACTAGGCCCATTATAGACCAATATTTATAAATAAGCAATAACAACAGTGGGATTAACTCATCATTATTAAGTCAAAAACATGAAATTTAAGCTATAAGTGATTCCTCTAGTAGACTACTACAAAGATTGGCTGCCGAGTTTAATTTGATTTACAAATAAAGCAAACTTTTGAAATTGATTAGTTAGTTCTTGGATTTTCTCGTAATTGAAAACAAGTCTGAACAAAACAAATATTAATAATAGTCCTTATTTCTTTCTATTGACAGCTTGAATCCACTTGTTTCGTTTTACTTCCTCCCATGGTCTACCAGGAAAATTGTAAAATTGTATGTCTCTCTAAGTGTTTAGGTATCGATTTGAGCAGACAATTATACACCAACTCTTATTTCCTACTCTGACACTTTTTACTTGATCCAGTATATCGAAATTAATATAATAAAATTAAATTTAAAAATGTAGAACATCAATTAACATATAATTTGCTATGTGTTCCAACGTTGACCGTCACTTTGGAGCTGCACATTTATACCGCTACCAGCGCCTACATACATCAACGCACGCTCCCTATAGAAATATTGAGTTTAATTTTCTTCACATGGTGACCTAATAAGTTGCTGAATATCTGTCAAAGATGTCCGGAAATTTAATAAAAACTTTTTCTCTTAATTTAAAAAGTTTCTGCTCTAATGCTGTTATATTAATGACAGATATTCAACAACTGGTGATATCATCGAGGGAAAAAATTAAACGCCATGTTTATACTGGAAAAAGTCAACCTAGGTTGTCTTGGGGTAAAGTGTTTGCCTTAGTAGCTAATATACGGGGATCCAAACCCAGCCGAGGTCGACGGATTTTTCTTGAGCGATAAAAATCCGTAGCACAACTTCTTTCAGAGGGAAGTTAAAACCGTCGGTCCCATGTCGATTGTGGCGTGTAAAATAGCCCTGGAAGGAATGTGGAAATACCTTTCCCGGAAAATGGTAGACTCTCTCGCGCCATGTTGGTATACATTCAGTGTGGAAGGTAACGGGTATTCATAACACTTTCTGAACTCGCCTAGTAGACCTACATGGGATTTCTACCAGATGGTGCATGCAGCACTAACCTGTTGAGGGTTTAAATTAATAAACAGCTCCGTATGGGTATAAATTACATCAAACCAACCTTCGGGTTGTTGACTTAAGAAAAAGAATACTTGACCAACAAGTGTACTATGAAATATTTAATTTTTTAATTTTAATTAGCTGCCTACCCTTCTTTCTTCCTTCCAGGATGATGATGATGATGTCACATTTCCTCAAAATTCAATTTCATCCCGTGTCCTTGGATTAGTTTTACCCCCGAATAGCATTAAAACAGTGTTCTAATTGTTTGTTTGGTTTGTTTATTTCAGGTGGAGCTCGCCGAAAGACTGGAGATTCGGCCGATGGCCACAAAATGAAAGACTACTCGTGTCGGAGACTACAGTATATTGATGTGACGTCAGAGTCTCTCCCCTTTTTTTTAGGGGTAGCATTCCGTGACTTCTCTTAAATAATCCAATTTCCATAAGAAAAGTCTTTTATCAAATGCAAACTTTGTTTGCTTCTAAAGTTAATAACATTTTATTATATTATTAGCATTATATTATAGTTGTCTATCAAAAGTACCAGCAGCATATCACATAGCTTGACGTATGAATACGTGAAATTATGTTTAGCTACGTTCCTAGCAGTCAAATAAAGGCTCTTTTTATGAAAATTGGATGAAGTTTGTTCTGAAGATCATTAATTTTGTACTGATGATAAACGTTCCAATAAAGTCTAGATTCCCAACACACTGTACTTGGGGGGCCGGGGGTTTTCAGCCTGTCTATTTCCAATACTTTATACTGGCTATAGTCCAGTGTTCCCCAAACTGTGGTACGCGTACCCCCAAGGGTACATTAAGGATTTCAGGGGTTAAGTGACGTATGGCGCATAGCTTCCATGGGCGCGTTCCAACAAAATGTAATTTGTTTGTGTGTTAAAATTAACCATTTTAATTAAATAAATAAGATAATAATAATTTTAATTTTAAATAAATAAGACCTATATATTTTATATAATACTAAGATTAAATGTTTTTTAAAGATGTATTAACAAAATAGTCACGTTTATGGTTTTATGACATTCGAGGTCACTTTGTCGGCGAATCCCTTCGATGTTAAAATCTTTGTAAAAAAAATTAAGAGAAAAGGAAGTGAAAAGGAGATTATATTTTTGGAATCCTACTATTATTATTACCCGCCACGGTGTCGTAGTTGGCTAACGCGCTAGTTACGTGTTGAGCCAGACTGCCGAGGACGGGGAGATCAAGGTTCAAATCTCGGTCGGGTGAACTGCGGGTGGTTTTCCCTAAATGGCTATCCACTCTCCCTACACGCAAATGCTGGTTCATTTCCTCTAAAATTCAACCTACCCAATTCCTAATCCATTAGCGTAATTAGTACTTAAGCTTATAACTCGAACGCCTAGTAAGACGTAGTTCTAAATAAATAAATAAATAAATTATTATTTATCGTCACGCAGGGGTGCAGTTTATCTATATTATACGGAATACAACTGGGACGAACATTTTAAGACTCGCTTAAGGCCGTATGAAACCCTTGTGCCAACCTGGTTCCTGATATAGATAACATTGAAACATAGGTAGGGTAGCTTTTACGTGAATGCCGGTGAAGGTCTAGAAATTATTATTTATTTTCTTAATAAATAATTGGGAATATAAACATTTGTATAAAAAAAGAGTTGTGCTCGGAAATCAAATCAGAGGTGAATTTAGGAATCAAATCTCATATTAAACCTTTTGGTGGAATAATATTAGTTTATAAAAATATATCAAAAGAAATAGAATAAATTCTACAAAACATATTGAACAGACTTTCTTTTATATACATATATATTGTTGTTTTAGGTGAAGTATCCTTCATTTTTATAAAATAGTTCATACTGAATACGCATCAATAGTCGAAATACGACCAAAATATGGAGAGAAAATCAAATTTGAACAAACTCGGCCAAATAGTATCTACTACGTGTTTTGATCCTTATTGAACTAAATCATAGCCCAAGTATTCAGAATATAAGTTTTAATGTTTAAAACCAGTAGCAAAATTAAAATGTTTATAAATTAAATACTACTAACATCACATAAATAAACGACATTAGGTGTTTAAACCTGACAAAAACCATCATTTTCAATCCGAGCTGATGTTTAATATCTCTTCCTGCTAAATGTGTTGCATCGGCGGAATTTTAAGTTCTTCAGCAAGTTTCTTCTGAAAGAAGATTAGTAAAACAGAACATTAATAAAATATTATTAACAGGTTATTATAAAGATCATATTAGAAACAAAGAATAATATTTAAGAATAAGAAACCATATTTAAGAAAAATAAATTCTATATTTTTAAAGAACATATTGAGATTTTAATAAGGAACGTAATGACAATAATTGTTAAGAAAATAGAACTAAGTTGTAAATTGAATAGAATAAATGGTATAATTGAAAATAAATATGTAATAGGTGTACAATATAAAGTAGTCATAACATTTTGTATTAAAATTTAATTAATTAATATGAAATCATTGTAATTAGATGTATGGATCTAATTTATTTTGTCTTGACAATCATTTCTTATTAATTAGTTGCCTTTTAATACAACATGTGATGACTACTTTTATATTGTACACCTATTACGTATTTCTTTTCAACTCTAACATTTATTCTATTCACTGTACAACTTAATTATATTTTATTAACTATTATTAAATGCTAGATATTTTTACCGTCTTTTTATTCAACGAAATGCGAACATTTTAGTTTCCACAAATAAGGGTAGTTAATAATAGTGAATACATTACGTTTGCACCAGCAGATCCAGGAAATAGGTGGGTGGAGCAGATAACAGAAAGTGTGCAAGTGAGAGGAGAAGAACGGCCGCAATTAAAGGAGGGAGAGTGGTGGAAGGAAAGAGGAAGATGGAAGCATTTTACTAAGCTGACCCGGTCATAGGTTGTGAACAGTGGATGATAATGATGATGATGAAATCCAGGGGGAGTGATTAGCGTGCCTGACCCTGAACAATCCCACTAAGGAAGTTTTCATCCTTGAACATTATTTAATTTGTTCCCTTGCTTTCCTCCAGGAAGAATCAGAAATATATAATATATATATATAATAGGTAGTAGCTAGGGAGTTTGGAGTAAAATTAGAGGTTGTAGTGTCTCCAGAGTAAGTGTATCTGTGATATAGTCCCCCCCCCCATCCCCACTTGTCCCAGTTTACCAATCAAATATACTCTACACACCGTAATTCACGTTGTCTCCTGACAAATGAGTGGTCTAACGAATAAATAATGAGAATATAATCACAGGTACACTTTAAAATAAAGTCCAATTTTCATCGTAACGGCCTTAACTAACAACTAAAAAGTAACTAGATCTACTTTCATGTATTCATACGTCAAGTCATGTGATCTACAGATGTCACTTTTGATAGATATTATCAATAGCCATGAAAAAACCAATAATATAGTAAAATTCATGGGTATGCTAATGTCACTTTTTAAAGTTTTTTGTTGTCACAAAACAACACTTTTAATTTTTAAACTATTCATTGCGTGCATTTAGATAAAGAAGAAGGTTTATATAGATAAACAATTCATGCCACTTCTATGCTAAAATAAATGAATTTATCAATACTTTCGTTACATATGTCATTTAATTACTTTTACATCCATTACTGTTTCCAGCCTGTGGTCAGTTTTTTATTCAATCCACACATTTTCCTCTACCGGCCTGCTAAGCTTGTCGTTGCTTCAAATGCCCTATAATCTAGCTTATGACTAGGACAGGCACAACATCCAGTCCCTGGCCGTTAATTTATCAATGTGAAAGGTTAAACCCACATTTCACCAATGAAATCCATTTTCATCCATACCGGGAATCAAACCAGGTACCCTTAGCTCAGTAGACAGTCACGCTACCGACTGAGCTAAGGTAATTTAATTACTAGTCGGTTTTAAAATACTGTTTGGTAACTAATAAAATTGATTATAATTTGTTTAAATATGCCCACACCTCTTCTGTGGTCCAGTGGTCAGATTCCCTGGTTACAAATCCAGAAGTCCCGGGTTCGATCCCCAGCGCTTCAAGATTTTCTGTGAAGCAGTGGGTTTGGTACGAGTCTAACTCAGCCTCGTGAGGACAAATGAAGAAAAACTTTAATGAAAAAGTAGCGGCTTTGGTCTAGAAAACTGAACTTAACGGGCGGAGGGTTCATTGTGCTGACCACATGACACCCTCCATCCATAGAGGTTGGCAATATATTCGCCAACAGATGGCGGTTGGTTTTGCTCTATTGCGGACTGATGCCATCGAGTTATGTTGAAACTTGTAAAATTTAGTTGGATATTTCAAATATGTCCGTAATATGGAAGTTTTCTTTTTATTTTGAAATGTTTCGAATATGTGTAGATTATTGTGGGGGTCAAAGAATTTTACTCTGACATTTCGAAGCTTCTCACACTCCGAGTAAAAAGTTATCAACTACCATGTTGTTGATCTGGGTGTCTGAATAGGGAACTCCTCCCAGCTCGTTCACCTTCTTCATGTTTATCTTCTCCGGATCCCCTGGAACTAGCACTGGCTTGTTCTTGCAGATCTGCGGATACACAACAACATGTATGTATGTACAAAGCCTCAACTAGGTAGCTCTCATAAAATATCAAATGGGGCAGAATATCAAAGAGGCAGGATTGTAACGTTTGGGTGATGTCATTTAGGATCAATGACCTCAGGGAGAGCAGGGGGGTAGCATTGCCGGGGAAATACCCAGAAAGAGGAGGGGTCACTGACTTCAGGGAGGGGGAGAATGTCAACTGTGAAAACTTAAGCGGTAAATCATCTCTAGAAGAAGGATGACGTCACTGGAGAGGGACGGGAGGGGAAGAAGATGCTAAGTGGGTGTGTTTTTTGTCACAGGAAGTGGAGATCTAGTCGTCTCCGTTGGTCTTGGGGTAAAGTGCTCACTTCAAGATCCGATATTTATGGGTTCAAATCCAGTCAAGGTCGACGGATATTTCTTGAGCGATACAAATCCATAGCACAACTTTCTTCGAAGGGTAGGTAGAGCCGTCGGCCCCATTTAAAAGAACCCTGGAAGATACGTTAAAATACCTTTCCTGGATAAATTGGTGGACCCTTTCACTCTCACTCATGGAAATTGGCGTGAGCTGATAAAATCAGTCTGTTCAGAAAATGCACGTTAGATATGTAAAATAAATTAAATGAAAAGAGTGGAGATCTTATTCTATCCCTATTTCCTGATAATGCCACCTGGGAAAACACAAGAGACATTGGTTACGTCTGGAAGGGGCGATGACGTCACCGGGGGGGAGGGGGTAAGTGGAAATCTCATAGGACTATTTATATCCCTTTTTCCGGTACCTTCATCCAATTATAACAGAACAAAGCCTATAATGACTCGTCTAAAACTGATTTAAGCAGGGAGAAACACTTTGAACAGTTACATAATTTAATAAAACGATTTTCCTTTATCAATACGTCAAGTAATATAATCGGCAGATTTCACCTTTAATAGAACATATTAACGACGTTGCCTATTTGTGACGTAGTAGAAAGTCAAGATCGGACTTCCCATGTTAATGTATTTATGTTTTACCCGGTGAGTTATAAAGATACGACATTGAAACAATACCTATAAAATCTTAGATAATTTTTTTTAAAAATCTTGCCGTACATTGTCAAAAAATATTTGTTAGATCTTGAAGAATTTTTTTGCTAACGCATGTTTTTTTTTTAAATCATCTATGACTCAATATATTTGTTTTGGTTATTAAAATGTCCAGTAGAAATCTTCCTGCGAGGATGCAGATTAAAAAAGTCTCTAAAAACATGTTTATCTAGAATAGAAAACGGGTAAAATATAGTTTTGAAATGCAAGTCGATGCTGTCCCGGCTCAAAAAGTAGAGTGAGTATTTATTTATACTAGTCAACGGAAGAAGGGAACTATTATTAGCAGTTAACAAACGGCCTTGCAGGGTGAACTGTTCATTTTCTTCCCTCTCTTTATTTTTCGTACATTGGCGCTTAAGTGTGATATTTCTTAGCGTGCTTAGGTGCGTCAAGTTAAGATGTAACCCGTCTAGAAAAATATCTTCAAACTCGCCAAGCAGGCAACGACGTCAATACTTATAAAATAAAAGTAAAATGCTATCAGTTTTGACCGAAAAATTATATAATTGTATTTTTTTCAAAGTTTCTACTGTAGGAATCTTACCATACATAGAGTCGAACCCGATCGCTGTAAACGCAATCGTAATATTGAGGTTATATTTTTTGTCATTGGTTCTATAAATTTACACAATCTGGCATGTATATTTCTTTCTTTCTTTGAAATCTTTCTAAACTCCTGTATTAAACGGCCTCCTGGTGTAGTGGACATTGAATCTGTCTAAGAGTCTAGGGGTCCTGGGTTAGATTACCGGCTGGTATCTAGGGTATTTTTCCCGAAAGGGAAATTATCTGACGGTCACCAGGGTTTGGTTAGTTAGGCTTAAGTTAGGTTAAACCGTTTTCACTCGTTCCACACCCTAATACTCACTTTCACCCTCATACTTTCACCATCACCTCATCTCATAGTTTCATGGAAAGAGCCTCCACACAAAGGATGAACGATTAGTATATTCGGGCGTTTCCTGGGCAACGGTACATTAGTACTGGCTAATATTTCCACTACTGGGCTAGAATTGTTGTAGCACAGACGCGCAATATTATATAATTCCTGTAGTTTAATTTACATCTTTCAGCGGTTTAGTGTAGACTTCCTATTTTGTAGCAGCTTATAATCCCAACGCATCTTCCGCCACTGACCTTAGTGTATTTATAAAGTAAATGTCGACTCGAAAGTGTAAAGTGAAGTAACCTACCGGTTCCAGGTTCCTTAGCAAGCACATAAGATCGCTCATTCTCTCAACGAACCCTGGGGCGAAGCACTCCGGGTCGACGGCAATGAAACACTGGCCCAGATCGGCCGCTCCCTTGAAGTCCTTGTCCATCCATTTGTTGATTCTTGGGCCGTACAAAGAACCTGGTTCAAAACACCCGCAACATAACGTCTGGTCAGCCGTGGCTAGTAGTTGCACATACTAGGAGTCCGGCACAGTCCAATGTTCATAAGTAAACACTTATCTGACAGCAAGAAATGTTATCGACCTCGGTGATCTTGGGGTAAAGGTCTCGCCTCAGGATCCAATGTTAGCGGGTTCGAACCCATTTGAGATCAAAGGATGTTTCTTAAGCAATAAAAATCTATAGCACTACCTCCTTCGGAGGGGAATTAAAGCCATCGGTCCCATATCTATTGTGGCATGTAAAGAACCCTGGAAAGTAATAATAATAATATTTAGCACCGCGTCTTACTACCCGTTAGGGTTATACGCTTAAGTATTAATTACGCTAATGGATTAGGAATTGGGAAGGTTGAATTTAGAGGAAGTGAACCCGCATTTGTGTGGAGGGAGAGTGGAAAACCATTTAGGAACCCCCCAGTTCACCCAACCGAGATTCGAACCTCGATCTCCCCGTCCTCGGCGGTAGAGCTCAACACGACTAGCGCGTTAGCCAACTATGCCACCGAGGCGGGTCCTGGAAAGTACATGAACGTATCTTTCCCGGCAAAATTGGTAGGTCTTTTCGCCCTCGCTCATACAAAATCAGTCGGTTCATAAAGTGCATGTTAAATACCTCAAAGAAAAGTGACTTCAGTCCAATGTCCGTAAGAATAACCTTATCTGACAGGTAGAAAAGTGAATAGATCTACTTTCACGTATTCATACATCATGTCGTGTGATCTATATCTGTCACATTTGATTGCTACTATCAATGCTTATAAAATAACTATAATAATATAATAAGTATTATCAACGTTGACCGTCAAAAAATATGTTTGTATTTTATGAAAGGACCTTCCTATGAACAATTATTGTTTCTGAAGTCCCAGCCACAAATAACACTCCGTGCTAGAGATTGTTGTCAAATTGACGATAAGGAAACCAAGACCAAGCAAAACTAGAGAGAAGACAAAGAGAAACGCCAGCAAACAGCGTCTCCGGAGGCTTAGGAGCTCACTCAAATCAGATGGTCAAAGCTTGAATTATTATTGGTCTGTTTAAAATTACAATTAAATGTAATATTCAAAATATATTTGGGCAGAAGGTACAGGAAAGGTGGATAGAAACATATAAAAAAGGGACGAATACAATATGGCTTTTACAATGAAAAGAAGAACACAATTCACACTTTACATTGCTGCCACTGGACAAAGAAGTATTGGATGCCTCTTTAGGAAAATAGATCGTCATTATCTAATCCTCCAATCTAGGTTTCAATAGAATGAGGCAGCCAATAACTCTTTGTCCAGTGGCAGCAATGTAAAGTGTGAACTGTTTTCTCCTTTTCATTCTAAAAGCCATATTGTGTTTGTTCCCTTTTACATGTTTTTTTATCCACCTTTCCTGTATCTGCTTCCAAATATTTATATTGAAAACTATCTCAAAAAGCGAAAAGAGTTTTCCTTAACTAAAGGTAATAGTGAGGCAGTTTCTACATTAACAATAAATAAATAACAGCAATTAAAAAAATAGCGTAAGGAAAATAGTAAACAGATTAATATTCTAGGGCCAAAACCACATTCAAACGGCTTATATTTTTTTTCAAAATCACCAAAGATTTTTTAAAGTATTTTTTAATAATTACTATTGTAATATTTAAGAGAAGACGAATAATTGAAGCACTAGTTTATAACTGAATGAATTACAAAATCCAAATTGTTTAGGTCCTCTGACAGGAAGTCAAATATTCGAGTGCCTAAAGAACTCTTAAGAGGCCAGGACATGGACAAGAGGACAGGACGGCAACCTATGGCCCGTAGACTGATTTTATCTGGCCCGTAAAATGTTGAGCAAACATATAAATGTGTTAGTAAAAATATACATTAGAAATTATTATTAATTCAAACCAACCCATCATTTTTTTTAAAAAAAAGCTAATGCTGCCCGTGATATAAAAAATGTTGTTGATCCCTGGTTTAAGGCGTCAGTCTCACGCTAGGCTGTACTGCCGATGATGGGGAGAACGTAGTTTGAATCCCGCTAGGTTGTACTAAGTATGGTTTTTACTAAATAAATGTACACTCTCCCTCCACGCAAATACGGGTACACTTCCTTTAAGCTCAACCTTCCTCATCCCTAGCACATTATCGTAATTATTAAATTTGAGCGTAGCCCAAACAGGTAGTGAGACGCGGTGAGCCAAGAAATAAAATCCTCACCGGCCAGGACGCCGCACAAAGTCTCGACAAGCATCGCCAGACCGTAGCCCTTGTAACCGGACGTCTCCTCCGAGCCGCCCAGGGGCATGAGATGACTCGCCTTAAAGGCGACGCTGGCGTCGGTCGTGATATTCCCCTCGGCGTCCTGCGCCCATCCCTCCGGGATCGGCTGCTGAGCCTTCATCTTCACTTCTATCTGTCGAGAGGAGGAGAATTGGTCACACCCGTTAACCGTTCGGGGTATTTGGACAACGAAACGGAAACAGTTGTTACGTGTTAAATACATTTTAACACTCAATGAAGCCCTATAATAGGTTCAAAACTATTACTACAAGGTCTAATAAGTTCTAATAATGAATGGCAGATTTAGACTCATTGCGATATCACAAGCGGGAGACGCCCAATTCTCATCAAAAATGCCCCAACGAACGAGGCAACTCTGCTTCGAAGACCAACACACAAACATCTAACACCTGGGTCAGACGTGTAAATGAGATAGGCTTCTTTCAGGGTGCTCCCAACAGCCGTCGGCGAGCGCTAGTGATCGGGTGGCGTGATCTTAGAAGATTACCACCCCCTCTTCTTACTTGGAGATAGCCTTGCCAAATTTAATCAGTCCCGCTGGTATATAACGGCCTGTCCTCGGTTCACGTATATCTATTCTATTGTAACCACTCGTCGGAGGAACTGCTGGAAGATATTCACGAGCATCTGCTAGGACTACGTACTAAAGACCACGATGGTTGAGGCGTCTGTGTCACTCCTCGCCGCAGAGCAAGCTACGGCGGATACTAAAAGTATTGAGGGATGTTGTAATATTTATTGAGCTTTGAGTTCTTTTGTTCTATGTCCATATGACGTAGTTTTTGTATGTCAGTACTACTGACTTGTTTCCATATGCCCTTAAGGCATAGTTTATAGCTTTATGCACTATCTTTCTATGTCTATTAGGCTTAGTCGCAAATATTAGGGTCAAGATTAGGATCCTTAGATTATATGACCATGCTGCTGCTAGTTTAAATAATATAATAAAATAATGGAGGATACCAGGTGATCTATTGCTTTGTTTCACGACCTAATTGGGTCTGTAACTGACACTTGTAGTCTGATATGTCTAACTGTGTACTGGTATGCGGTGCGCAACCTGTGGAAGTGCTACTTGTCCATAGTAGTGGCCCGTGGAGTTTTGTCTGTTGTGTATGGCCCCCTTGTGGCACTTTTAGCGTTAGTCAAAGATGATCACTATTTTGTCTAGTATTATTGTCCCCTTTTCAGAGTAATAGAATAAATATACTATTGATTGAGCAGGCAGTACTAATTAGTAATTGACCGGCCGTAGTATCTGTAACGTCTAGATTCCTGGTAGTTCGCCTTTTACTATTTGAAAAATAATAGTTTCTCCTCTAGGAGCTTATAATATTGTAATGTCTAGCTCTCTGTGGAGCTAACTCAAGCTAGCTAGCTCATGTTAATTACCTCCCTTATAGCTCCTTAAACTGGGACTAAATTTATGTGGCTTAGTTCTTTATCTTTGAAATTATGTGTTGTAGATGGAAGCCTCACAGTCAGCAGGGTGGAATAGAATTATGTATGATAAATTTGTAATAAGATTTGATTACCGCCACTAATTTTGCCTTAGAGTTGCTGCCTTTCATCCTATTTGATGAATTAGTAATTGTCCTGCTTTAGCGAGCTACAAGCTTTCTAATTTACACCTATGACCTATATGTGTGAGATATATGGTGTACCTAGATGCTTCTCACCTGATGCTCCTTTGTTGAGCCATTTATATTATTGTAACCGTTTATATTCTCATGTTTAAACAAGAGATGGTTTGAATAATTTCTACCTCTGGTCCTATGTACTTTCTTTTGACTTGTTTGAATATTATTAAACTTGTAAATTAATCTTATACTTTGTTCCTTCCAATCAACATTTATAAGTTTATGAATGTTGTACAACTTGTCGGGGAAAATTTCCCCGTCGTCAGAAGTACCTGTATTCTCATTTTTCATATTTAGAGTAATTATTAATGACGTCTACTTGTGACGTCACCACTTCTCGCTACAAGTTTGGCATATACGTATTTGTACCAATTACGCTAATGTGTTAGGGATGATAAAGCTTGACTTTATAGGAAGTGTACCCACATTTGTGTTGAGAGAGAGAGAGAGAGAGAGAGAGTGGAAAACCATTTAGGAAAAGCCACCCGAACGGGATTCAAACTCTGATAACTCTGTCATAGGTGGTCCAGTCTACTGCGAGAGTGATGTCTCAGAGGCATAGACCATTCGACCAACTAAGTGGGTTTCAATATAATTATTTATCTTAAAATTTCCCAGATTGTTTGTATGTAAGGATTCATGTATTCATTAAATACAAATTATATAGTTTTTCACATAAAATAGACATTAAATTCTAGTCACACATCAATCCACAATCTTGAGCGACGACAACTTCTCGGATTTACACTATACAGGGTGTTTATAAGCTCTCTGCACAAACTTAAGCCACAGCATCTGTGGACAGAAAGAATAAGAAAGCCCTAGTAAGAAATCGTCCTGAAAAGTCATCTTGTATTAATAAATGTAAGTTGAAGCTAGCGGCAACAACACCTGAGAGTATGCAGCTGTAAGTCCGTACACGTACAACAAGTTGCCTATTATTAGGCGTGCACATCACAGCAGATGCGCAAAGTTCCCTCCCAGACTTGGTCACAATGGGACTCTTCGGTTGTATTTGACGCGAGACCACCCTTTGGTAACGTTGCTCGCGTCTGAACACGTCTGCCCTCCTAATGATAGGCAACTTGTTGAACACGTACGTACGTACAGATGCGTACTACCGGCGTTATTGCCACTAACTTCAACTTACATATTTTAGTAATACTATATTATTTTTCCGGACATTTTCTTACTAGAATTTTCTGCCCACAGATGCTGTGGTTTAAGTTTTGGAAGATAGTTTATAAACACCCTGTATGTTAAAAAAAATGCTGCAGAATATAATACATGCCTTGAGATAAAATTAGTAATTTTATGAACTATCGGATTGGTGTCTTGTGGATACGGTACACTTTACCTTCCCAACAGCCACCGCGCTGGTGGCCATGTCCAAGATGAAGCTGTCTCTCTTCAGAGCGGGGGCCGCTAAGGATAACGGGTTGGTGCCAAGCGCTGCCTGGCGGGAAAACAGGAATACTAGTTTTAAAACCATCCTCGATAGCAATTTTACACACAAATTAATATCAATTTATTTTAAACAACATTCAGTTCTATTTTTATAGGAAGGTCTCCTTATCTGACAGCTAGAAAAAACTACTTAGATCTACTTTTACGAATTCATACAAGTCATGTGATCTGCAGCTGTCACTTTTGATGGATATAATAAAATGTTATCAATATTGACACCAAAAACAATGTATTAATTTGTATTTTTAAAGGTTCATTATATGGAGGTTGGACTGTAGCACTACTTACTTTCTTAGATCTTGTCGGACACACCAATGGAGAAGTGTCAGTGAAAGTTAAACCCTGAAAAATACGAATTTTAAATAAATAAACGAAAAGAACAAAAAGAGTAGGGCTGAAATGAGGCGAGGTCTGCTCAGCTAGAGGAATAAACTTATATTAAGGTTTTAAAACTTCACTTCCATGTGTTCATACGATAAGCTTTTTTTCAATTGCCAGCTGATTGTGTAGAACAAATCCTGGCCTCTCTGACGTTACTATTAATAGGTCAAGCATCACTTTTTTTTGCTTCTATTTATTTAATCTCAAGAATTTGCATTTCAGTGAATTAATTAATTTTCTTTATTCCAAATGAGTGAAAAGTGACAACCTAGAGCGGAGACACTAGCCCGGACCTTTGAATTTGTGCACCAACTATCGATCTTTGAGCCGTCCTGTCTCTTCTCGAATACAAGGACCACTTTTTTTTGTTATTATTAATGAGCTAAAGTGAAAAGCAGTCTTAGACACGAAACAAACCAGATGGATCGTAGTGAGTCACTAAGAAGTTAGAGGTACCGCTTCGATTCTCATGACTGGTTGTCTTTTATTCTTAATTTAGTCGATTCCAATTCAGGTCAGTGAAACAAATTAATCGATAATTTTATTTATGGTTAATTGATAACAGTAATGTAAAGTAGTTTTTCCAACTTATTTTAAGTTTGCGAACGAATGCCGGGTAGGTGACCTTGGTCTTTGAAGCTTTGGTCTTCAGAGGTCGTTCACTTCTTTGTTTATACTTTTGGTTCAAATACCGGTGAGGTCAAAAGTTTAGTACGTATGAGATTTCCGAGCTCACGGAAAGTGTTGTCTCGGACGTTAATATTCCCCCTCCTTCTTTTTCTCACAATCACTTGTGTGGAAAAAAAAAATGTTTTTAGATATGTAGTCCAACTAACCAGCATGCACTTCTTCAAGGCTTGGGGGAGTACCACGAAGCAATGCCGTAATGGTTGGAACCTGAAAAAAAGAGGGTTTTTTTTAGCACCACGTCTTCCTACCCGTTAGTATGATACGCTTATTGCACTAACTACGCTAATGGTTTTTTGGGATTAGGAAGGTTATATTTAAGGAAGTGTGCCCGCATTTGCGTGGAGGGAGAGTGGAACACCATTTTGGAAAACCCCCTCAACCTCACCGTCATTGATAGTCTAGTCTACTGAGAGAGTAGCCTTAGACCATACGACCACCGAAGCAGGTTTGAGGTTTTTTGTTATCTTCTCCATTACACAAGTCTATGTAATTACTGTAAGCAATTGCTTAAAATGAAGATTTCAAGTCAAATTCTTCATAATTGCATTAGAGTTATATTGTTGAGATCTTTACGAATATCGAATCTCTCTAAAATATTCAAGGATTTCAAGGATCCGAGTGACCCATCTATAGAATAAGTCCCTTGTCCTTTTCTTTATTCGAGTTTGGTACCCTGACAGACAAGGCCACGTGACGTAAACAGGAGTGTGTGTGAGTACCTTTAGCGACGACCCATCCTACCCCCGTCTGCTTGGCCTTGGCAATCGCCAGCTTCATACAGAAGTTGCCGACGACCATCCCTAGACCGTTGTTGCCCTCCACCCAGGCCGTGGACACTGTATCTTTCAGGACGCAGGGTTTGACGTTCACGTCGCACTTGCCGGTCTGTGCGTCCCTAACGTACATCTCTGGAACAGGACGGTGACTTGACTACAATTGTGGCTGTGGATTCCACATGTCCCTCATGGACTCTGCCTTAAACTGTGACGGAAGAATGATCTTGAGAACCTGACTACCTGGTTAGCTCAGTAGTGGAGCATTTCCTTAATTAATATAACGTACAACCTGAACGGGTACTAAGACGTGGTTAAAAAGAAAACTTTGCTCTTCATTTTTTATTATATTATTATTATTATTATTTATCACCCCGTCTTACTACCGTTCGGCTTGTACGCACTTACGCTAATGTGTAATGGTAGGGTGATTGTGAAATGAAATGGAGGACACACAGTTTAACGTGGAATCCGAACCACGGTGGAGGCCTAGCATTCCACACATTCACAAGTTGTGATTAATACACGTCTTGTCAGAGGTGAAGGGAGGGTTTGGCAATCAGATAAATCTGTGCCGGGACCGAGGATTGAACCCCGGACCCTCAGCACAGAAGTCCGACACCTTACCCCTAAACTACCAGGTCACCAACTTTGCTCTTAATCGTGACTTTGGGATTGAGACTTGAATAAAATGTGGGGATTATTGTGTGTTTGTCGGTGTTTCGAACCCCTGCCTCAAGGTCAAGGTTTATTGGGCTCCTCACCGATCCTGTTCAGGCCATGACTGTAATGCCCAGCGTAGTCCGCTTCAGCAAGAACATCGCCAGTTGCAAGGAGTGATCCTCACAAGCGCCCGCTTTCATCATCGCCTCCGCGAGGAACCGACGGATCTCCGGCATGGGGAAGTATTTGGGGGATCCCTTCGAGAATTTCTCGCAGCTCCCTTTGGCTGAAAGGGTCCTTGGCGTTCCTCTATGGACAGCGCTCATCGGGACGATGGACACCCGGAGAAACAGTCTCATTAACATGACGAGAACAAATTTCTCTTCTTCCAAGGTTTGGTTCCAAATTATTACTGTGCAAACAAATAGAGAAAACTGTACCATTTATATTTCAAATGATCATTAAAAATCATGTTTTCACTGTATGACATCAAATTTGAATACATTTTGATTAAAATGATAAAATAATGACAATTACTTAAGAAAAGATGGGAGACCCGTTTCAGTGGCAGAATGGTCTAAGACATTACTCTCGTGCTAAACTGGTGGGGAGATCGGAGCTTGAATCTTGGTTGGGTCTATTGAGAGTGCTTTTCCCTAAAACATTTTCCACTCTCCTTTCACGCAAATTTGGATAGATTACATCTAAAATAGTTCCCTTCTCATCTATGCCCATTAAAGTAATTATCATATATGCGGATAGCTTTAACAAGTAGTAAGACGTGGTGATAGTTAAAAAGATATGAAGAAACAGCTTACAGCGAGTGTGTGAGTGAGAGGAGAAGAATGGAAGCACTTAAAGGAGAAGAATGGTGGGAGGATAGAGGAAGATGGAGGCATTTTACTAAACTGACCCAGCCACAGGCTGGAAACAGTTGATGATGATAATAATGATGGTGTGATGATGACGACGACATAATAGATTTAATGCCCGGTACACACGACACCATTTAATTTAAAAGATTATCTCTACACAACTCAATATATTGCGGTTTGTAGGAAGTAGAACACGTCCTTTATCACACATTTATATTGTACATTTTTTGAGTTTAAATACAGATAGACGCTTACTTTTTTTTTATGAATGATCGTTTTCTAACAGACAAATACTTTTGATCAAAACAAATAGAAATTTAAAATTATAGGATATTTAACAAAAATTAGATTGGTTAACAGGAAAAAGAGAAAATTTAAACATAATCTGTGTTAGTATCCAAAAGTCCTTAAGGATTATTTGGTAGGTTAAATATATATATAATAGTACTTTAACCATGTCTTTGATGATTATTTAACCATAAAAAAGGGCAGATAAGCCATGACATTATTAAAATATTGTTTGCAATCGTGTGACCAATCCGGGTAAAACTTGTGTTCAATGTGACCAAATTCTTGTACAAGAAATTGTGTTGTGTGATCCAGGCATTTGTAAAAAACTACAACCTAAAACCTCACCTATTAAAAAGATGTATCTTCCTTGATTACTTTCCCCCTTTTTTAAGAGTTCATCTGAGGATGAAAGAAATTCTATTATTTTCCCTCTTCTGTGCCAGAAGCAACATTAAATAATGTCTAGTCGAAACTTGCGTGGGTTGTGAAAAGTTATTTCGGCAATAATCAAACAAAATCATTGAAACTATGTTTTATTTGATAGTTCAACCATAAAGATATGTTTAAAATTAAACTACGCGTAAAGTAGCACAAGATAACAAGAGAAACAAAATATTTTAAGGCCAAAATAAGCTTTCTCCAAAGATAATAAATTGTAAAAGCTATCTTGAACATAGAGGTCATTAAAAAATTAGGCAAAGAGAAATTTATTTTGGCGTATTCCATGTGGCGTAATATGAAACAAACTTTATTAATCGTTTGAAATGTGTTAAAGAATATTTTTTCAGTAAAAAATATGTAAATAAAGTAAGTGCCAAATGTAATTTTCATTGTTTCGTAATTATATTGGAAGCCAATAAAATATTAACTTATTTCTAAGACTAAGCAGTCAGGTAAAAATGGAACACAAATCAATATATATTGCAAAACATCCGATTGTGTTTAGTTTGAAACTGAATTTATATTATTGAGTTTTAACAATAATAATAATAATAATATATAATATAATGTTAAAATTGTCTAGGATATTTTGTTGTTGTAAAGTTTAACATTGTTGAACACTAAATTGACTTGAGCATTTATTTTCCTCCTTTGTAAGAGTTCTTCTGTTATCTAAGGTTTCGTATATTCATTGTTTTAATTTTTTGATGTACAGACCATATTATGAAGAGTAAAATATAGTAATTCTTCGGACAAAATTTTGTAAGGTGTTTTACAAATAACGGCGGTGATCTGATATTAATTTTAAGTCCTGAATTATCCATTATTTAATTTCAAAGATTAGCTTTAATTTATAATATGTTCATATCACATTTAAAATAAAAGTGGACTCCATTACAAATCGACACACAAGACTATCGAGATAATCCACGCTGTACCATGGATATTGTGACCTGGTGTGGATTTTAACCAAGAACCATACGAATAACCATCCCTCAATATGTCATCTTTTCGGTTGAACACCAAATTATCCACGTTCTCGAGAGGTTTGTCTTTCAGTTTAAATTCCTTCAAATCCATTACTTACTAAACAAAACAAATTAATAGCCTTTCACAAAAGCTTTTCAAAAGATGGTAACATAGAGTCTAGTACGAACATGGAAACAATGTTGCAAACGTTGTTTTCTCGATGTTTACAAAATGTTTCCTGCTGCTCACAAACAGAGAAACTGTATGCAAACACGGCAAACATAATGGTTTGTAAACTGTTGCAAACAATTTTTCCAGGAAAATGTTTCCTAGTGCGTACTAAACTTAAGGTTACTTGAGATAACTGTTTACGAATGAGGAATGAGCCGTAAAAAGCTTAAATAAAGATCACTCCGGAGGTTAATTATTAAGTTCGTAGCACTCCCGAGTCTTGAACATAAATGTAAGTCTTAAGACAGATTTTTTTTTTACCATTCATGTTGTTTTATAGGTCTCCACGTGGCGCCGTGTCGGAGCTGTAGTGGAGCTGCCCCCCCTCCCAAGAATATAGGCCCACCCCCCCAGGTGGTGCCCTTGTCCGAGGTTAGGAGGTTCATCACCCAGTGCATGGTCGCCGTGGGCACCCCTCAAGGCCACGCCAAGGACCTCGCCAGCCTTCTGGCTGATGCAGACCACAGAGGACACTACAGTCATGGTCTGAGCAGACTCGGTGAGTTCCGTCCCTTCTAGCAGACTAGGTGAGCTACATCCCTCCTAGCAGACAAGGTGAGCTACATCCCTTCTAACAACTATGTGAGTTCCATCCCTTCTAGCAGACTAGATGAGTTCCTCCCTTCTAGCAGACTAGGTGAGCTACATCCCTCCTAGCAGACAAGGTGAGTTCCATCCCTTCTAACAGACAAGGTGAGCTACATTCCTTCTAACAGACTAGGTGAGTTCCATCCCTTCTAACAGACTAGGTGAGTTACATCCCTTCTAGCAGACTAGGTGAGTTACATCCCTCCTAGCAGACTAGGTGAGTTACATCCTTTCTAGCAGACTAGGTGATTTACATCCCTCCTAGCAGACAAGGGGAGTTCCGTAACTCTTAGCAGACAAGATGAAACACCCCTTCTAGCAGACAAAGTGAGTCACACCCATCCTAGCAGTTGAGTTCAAGTCACGTGAATCACGTGACATTTATATCTCCTAGCATCTCTCTTGGTCTCTTGTTGTAGGTATGTACACAAACTTTTTTTTTTTAGAGATGTACGTGAATGACGTGAAGCTTAAAAGGATCGACAGTGGGGTCAAACCGGAGATAATCAAGTCGACGTCGATTACGGCCTGGGTGGACGGGCACAATGGTTTGGGTGTCGTGGTTGGGAAGTTCTGCATGAAGCTGGCCGTACAGATGGCCAAGAAGTCCGGCGTTGGATGGGTCGTGGCCAAAAGTAATAATTTTCACTCGACTCGTGCTGCAAAATTTTAACAGCGCTTCGTGTCTGAACTCGGTATTATTCTGACATAGTTGCATCACGACCCATAGTAGTATTTACAGATGGATCGAATCTTATATTCATATAATCCTTTTCCCGGATAGAAATCTTAAATTTTATTTTGAATCCCTAATCCAAATATGAATCCTCGAATCTTTAAAAGATGTGAAACTATTTCAAGTTTGATTTGAAAAAAAGTTGCATTAATTTTGGTTTGTCTTGTTTATTACGTCATAAATAAAAACGAAAACACTTTTTTTTAAACTAACTATATTAGCCTAATAATACCATTTTTTCATATTCTGTGATTTTGTTACGCTCCTAACTAAACAATTCTATAAAATTATTGTTACCAACAGCTTAAATTTGTTATTTTAAGTCACGGTATTCATTATTATTATTATTATTATGATTAGCACAGCGTCTTACTACCCGTTCGGGCTTTACGCTTATATTCTAACTACGCTAATGTTTAAAGATGAGGAAGGTTGAATTTAGATTAAGTTTACCCGAATTTATTTGGAAAAGGAGTGAGAAATCGTTTAGGAAAACCTGCCCTCAGCAGACCTGACCGGGATCGAACCACGATTTTCCCGTCATCTGGAGTCTGGTATACTGCGGCTAGTCAGACCATGTGGCTACAGAAGCGGGTAGTAGTAATATTGCTGAGGGAATTTTCATCTGTACATTCTAAGACAATAATGAAAACATTAATTCAAATGTGTATTAGTCAAAGGTCTGCTGAAATCAAGGGTTAGCAACGGGGGAAAAAAAGCCGTTAAGAGGACTTGGGGGCGGCCAGACTGAGCGAGCGACTAAAATATAAAATATAACACATTGGTTGTAATGAGAGGTGGCCAGACTGGAGCGAGCGACTAAAATATAAAATAGAACACATTGGTTGTAATGAGAGGCGGCCAGACTGAGCGAGCGACTAAAATATAAAATATAACATATTGGTTGTAATGAGAGGGCCAACTAGAGCGCGCGAGCGAGCGACTAGAGCGCGCACGCTTGAAAGATAGAACCGGTTCTATTTTTCAAGCGCACGCGCTCGAACCGGTACAGTCTATTTTACAGGTGTTAGGCAATATTATTTTATGTTGGTTCATTGAGTGCTAGGAAAACTTCTCATTTCGACATTTTTATTAATATTGATAGGTTTAGCACACTTTCTACTAACGGCCTAATTTAATTGGTAAGACCATAAACCATACTTTTATATATATGTGTGTGTGTGTGTAAAACTGATATGTTAAAATACTTCAATATTATCAAAGTAGGCCTTTACAAATAAGAATCTACATTAGCTGAAGAGAGGATGAGAAAACCTCAACAATAAATCACTTGTTAAAACCCCCCTCAGTTCACTCAGCCAAGATTCGGAGCCTCCTCGTCAACAACTCGAGAGCTATCTGCTAATCACGCGCTCGCTCGCCAGTTTGGCCACCCAGTCGCTTGCGCGCTCGTCAGTCTGGCCAAACCCTAAAAGCTTTCAGACCAGTTTTACAAACCTTTAGTTTGATCTGTGGGAGAATATAATTTTATTTATTTATGTATTATACCAGTGGCTATAAAACTTTGACTTTAATCTAGCGAAACATGACAACCTGAACACGGGAATCGAAAGAAAGACCTTTGGCTGTGCCACTCCGAGGGACCACCATTACGTCGCGTTACAAATATATCGCGTGTCCATTACATCGCGTTTTTGATACAAATACATTGCAGGCCCATCACGTCGCTTTTTCCCCCACCTCTCTACACACAGCTAACCCTACTCTGACGTACAGCCAATAGGAATGAAGGGGTGGATATATACAATTACATCGCGTGTCCATTACATAGCGTTTTGCCAGGATAGTGTGCCTGAGTCTAAGCTCTGACTCTCACTTTTGAATGTAGGGCTGGTTGGAAGGATATCGTGACTCTCACCTCAGACTCTCAGTATGAATGTAGGGCTGGTTGGAAGGATATCGTGACTCTCACTATGAAGGTAGGTCTGGTTGAAAGGATATCGTGACTCTCACCTCAGACTCTCACTGTGAAGGTAGGTCTGCTTGAAAGGATAATGTGCCTGACTACCCTTTTTGGCAAAGTTGATTACAAGGATAGTGTACCCGATTCTCATCTTGAAGTTAAGTAGGTAGTTAAATTTAAAAATTACTCATCTGTTCGAGACAAGGAAAAAGTTAGTCATGTATCCATTCGCCAAATCATAATATGATCTCAAAACCATTATTATACTGAGTTTCTGTCACTTTTGGCAACAAAATTTTCACAAGAAACTATTTGTTTTGTTTACGTTTGTCGGTTGACCCCATATTCCTATTGGCTGTACGTCAGAGTAGGGTTAACTGTGTGTAGAGAGAGTTGAGGGAAAAGCGACGTGAGGAACCTGCAATGTAATTTGTATCAAAAACGCGATGTAATGGACATGTGATGTAATTGTATATACCCGAGACATCTTGGTTCTTCTCCTATCCAGAGTATTAAGTGTGCTAACAAAGCCAAAGGTACCGGGTTCGATCCCCATGTCCAGGTTGTCATTTTTCACTCAATTTAATTTGATCCAGTTATTAGAACCGATACTGTGAATAGTCATCACGTATCAGTTTGTGAAACACATGAATTAATAAAACCGTTAAACGTTTCGTTTAGTCAATATTGATTTATTTGAAGTATTTAGTGTGCACTTTCTGATCCGACTGATTATATCAGCATATAAGAATTTCTATGAGCGAGAGCAAAAGAGCCTAACAATTTTGCCAGGAAAGATATTCTTACATACCTTCCAGGGTTCTTTTAAATGCCACGATTGACATGAGACCGACGGCTTTACTTGACCTCTAAAGGAAGTTGTGCTATGAATTCTTATCCCTCAAGGAAAATTCAACGACCTCAGCTGGGTTTGAGCCCTAGAACATTGGGTCCTGAGGCAAGCACTTTACTCCAAGACCCCCCGAGGTCGACAGCATTATAATAAAACTCTGATTATTTGAAAGACTTATCGACTTCAGTGTTCTTGGGGCTCACCTCAGGACCCGATGTTCGTGGGCTCAAATCCAGCTGGAGGTAACAGATTTTTACTGAGCGATAAACTTATGTAGCACAACTTTCTACGGAGGTGAAGTAAAGCTGTCGGTCCCTTGTCGATTGTGGCATGTAAAAGAACCTTGGAAGGTATGTGAAAGTACTTCTCCGGCAAAATTGGTAGGCTATTTCTCACTCGTTCGTAGAAATTCATAGGGTAGGTGGACTGATAACTGCAACAAGGACTAGCTGGAGTGGGTAAGCCCTATAACAAAGCATACACATTATACAGTCCAATATTATTATTATTAGCACCGCGTCTTACTACCCATTCGGGTTATACGCACTTACGCTAATGTGTAATGGTAGGGTGATTGTGAGATGAAATGGAGGACCTACAGTTTAACGTGGGATCCGAACCACGGGGAGGCCTGCATTCCACAAATTCACAAGTTGTGATTAATACACGTCTTGTCAGAGGTGAAGGAAGGGTTTGGCAATCAGATAAATCTGTGCCAGGACCGAGGATTGAATCCCGGACCCCCAGTACAGAAGTCTGACACCTTACCCCTAAACCGCCAGGTCACCAAGTCCAATGTTCCCGTCTGTTCCAGATTCCAACCATTTCGGGCTCGCCAGTTGGTATGCTCTGAAGGCTTTGGATCACCAGTTGTTGGTAAGTTGCGGAACAAACACTTACTTCAAACAGTTATTTTTGCTAAACTATTTTTGTCCAAAATAAATAAAATATTTTTCAGAAGATACAAATAGTAATATCCACAGTTCCTGAGTATTTATCATAAACATGGTAGTATTTGAACAGTTTTTTTTTAATTAAGATAAAAACAGTTTGTTTGGGTCATTTCAATGACAAATATTCCTAAATCTTGGCTATTACTTGGTGCTGTGTCAGTATCTAGTAACATAAGAGATACAGCTCCCTCGTGTTAGTGAAAGTCTGAATCAGCCAAGTTATTCAAAACAATCAATAATAAGTTTACACACATGTTTTGAAAGCCAGCTTTGCTTGTGCATAGTTACACACCAGTAAATTACATTTAGTAAAAAGTTAATAATAATGACACATTTTTAAAGCTATAAGTAGATACGAAATGAGGATAAGGGCTTCTTGTTTTCGGAGATCCTTTGGAGAATGTTAAGAGAGTTTTGATAGCTGACGGTAAGAACCATCAAGGTATGTAGTTCTTGTCCAGGACGAGTTGGAGTGGTCCACCGATAGAGACGTATTCAAGGGCTGTTTGCTAGACTGACTGACATGGGCTATAACTTGAGTAGTATTTTACACATTAATTATCTAGATCACATGTGTACTTTAGTCTAAAATAAATTACATCAACACAATGAGTTAAACTATTTTAAAAGCTCCTATCCCACAACCCCCACCATTTGATAGTATATCGTGATAGATTGACATAGATAATGGATAGGAGAAAGGGACGGGCAGTGACAGTTTAAAATTAAATCAAAAGCAACTAACGAATTAATATTTTATTTGTTTTAGTAAAAAATATATATATCATAAAAACTATAAAAACACGGACCTTAGCTCTCACTAAAGGTTTTATTTATGAGTGTTAATTTGTTATTTTAATTTTTATATTTGTATGGCCTATTTTTGATTTTTTGCCCATTTTCTTTGTTCCACTTTCATCATAGGAAATCGCTCTTCCCATTTCATATTATGCCCTCCTAAAGAATCCCAATAGATAATAATTAGGTACAAAGGGTTGATCAGTGGCGATCTGTTTTCTTCAAAAGAGATCTATTACCTCTTTGTCACTTTGAAGCAGTATAAAGTGTGAACTGTGATTTTATATGACCTTAAGAAACAGTGAAAAAATGTGAACTGTCTATTAATTAATTGTAAAAGTCATATTGTGTTTGTTTTTTTCATGCAGTTTTCCTCTCTATTTTGTAGCGTCTCCCATATTACAAATATTTGACTAATCAAGAACAATCTGAACTAACATAAACGTCACGCACGTTTGTTTCAACAAAGATTCGTTGTTTCAGGGGCTGAGTTTTACCAACACTTCATCAGTCATGTGCAATAAATGCGGCCGAACCGTAAGTGGCGCACTCTTGGTTCATATTATTAGTTAGGTCCTTGTTGATGAGTTTGGTTGAGAGGATTGAGGGACAGGATTGAGAAGTGTCCAGCTTGTCCAGCTTGTCCAGCTTGTCCAGCTTGTCCAGCTTAAGATATGGATAGGGTGTAATGAGGGGGAATGGAGACAACTAGCTCAAGATAGGGATATGGTGTAATGAGGTAGACTGGATAGAACTAGCTCAGGATAAGGATAGGGTGTAATGAGGTAAACTGGATAAAACTAGCTCAAGATAAGGATAGGGTGTAATGAGGTGAACTAGATAGAGCTATCTCAAGATAGGGATATGGTGTAATGAGGTAAACTGGATAGAACTAGCTCAAGATAAGGATAGGGTGTAATGAGGTGAACTGGATAGAACTAGCTCAAGATAGGGATAGGGTGTAATGAGGTGAACTAGATAGAACTAGCTCAAGATAAGGATAGGGTGTAATGAGGTGAACTGGATAGAACTATCTCAAGACAGGGATAGGGTGTAATGAGGTAAACTGGATAGAACTAGCTCAAGATAAGGATAGGGTGTAATGAGATGAACTGGATAGAACTAGCTCAAGATAAGGATAGGGTGTAATGAGGTGAACTGGATAGAACTAGCTCAAGATAAGGATAGGGTGTAATGAGGTGAACTAGATAGAACTAGCTCAATATAAGGATAGGGTGTAATGAGGTGAACTAGATAGAACTAGCTCAAGATAAGTATAGGGTGTAATGAGGTGAACTGGATAGAACTAGCTCAAGACAGGGATAGGGTGTAATGAGGTAAACTGGATAGAACTAGCTCAAGACAGGGATAGGGTGTAATGAGGTAAACTGGATAGAACTATCTCAAGACAGGGATAGGGTGGAATGAGGTAAACTGGATAGAACTAGCTCAAGATAAGGATAAGGTGTAATGAGATGAACTGGATAGAACTAGCTCAGGATAGGGATATGGTGTAATGAGGGGGATTGGATATAATTGTCTCAAGATAAGGATAGGGGGCCTACTTTTGTAGGTGCAGCAATGAACTTTCGAGTAACTAATACCATAGAGTAGGTAAATAATTGGTATGTATAAGGAAGATTGGCTTTACTAATCACATTTGCCTTGAGGGAGAGTGGAAAACGCCGATCTTCCTATCACTGGCAACTCATACTGTGGGACTCCCTAGACCGCTTGACCATTGGTGCGAATACGGTTATAAAGATCTGCTTCACGAAAAAATGTTGGGAAATATAGACAACTTTAGAGGAAACGGGAACCCTAATACCTCCCTCCAGGTGATTGGGTATATCCGAGGACTTCATTTTGATCTTAACTATATCACTTAGAGGGTCGGGTAGCAGCCTGGGGTGCCAGATTGAGGTGAGCGTCAAACAAAACACCAACCTAACCTAACTTTGGCCGTAATCAGAAAATAATCTCAAAGCCAAACCTCACAACTCCTAACTTAACATAGCCTAGGTATTTTGTGGAGTTGATAAACATAACAATAACAATAACAATCATTCATGTGTTGATACTAACATAAAATTTGGCATATTGGTATTGTTTTCTTTTGGTGGAAAAATAGGATATAGTTCCACTGTTAAAATGTTATTTTATATCAGCCATGTTGAAAAAACGGCTCCCTAAAACAGATTTTTTCTCAATTATTTCGTAAACCATTAGTTATATAAAAGTATTTGTCACAAAATATAAAGAGGTAAACATTGTCTACAAAACATGTTCTTATAGTTTTCTTTGTAATCCTAACCGTTTTCATACAATAAAGCAGTTAAACGTTTGGGGGTGATTGCCATTTGTTGAGTTTCCTTTATAATTATTTTCCTATCACGGCCAGGTTCCGATAGGTTTGAGAGCTATTTTCATATTTTCTAACTATCCCCTGGTTATAATGTAATCCCACCCGGGTTCGATATTTACCTCTGGCTGCCCCTGCTCACTTACATGTCTGGCGGTTACCGACATTGTTCCGTTGTTTTTCAGACAACGCTGGCCAGCAACCCTATGTCCATCGCGGCGCCCGGAGCCCAAGGAGACAGCTTCATTCTGAACATGGCCACCACAGCCGTGTCTTTGAAAAAGGTCGAACAAAGCTCTTTTCAAAAGTATCGAATATATTTAATATCAAAATTTTCAAATGTATAAGTTTCATCTTTCTATTTTAAAATAGGTTTCCTTCTCTTTCAACTCAGGACAAGCTTCTAGAAAAGGGATCGATGTTTTGGTCCGACACTGATGCACATCCTCTAAAACTACCCTCCTCATTCCTATAATTTAAACAGTGTGTGCACTTCCTCTAAATCTATCCTCCTCATTCCTACCCTACAAGAATAATGATTAAAATAATAATGACCATGTTGCAGCCCGACGTAAAGAATCAGAAGGACATCAAGAATCAGAAGGACAAAGATCAGAAGGGCATCAAGAATCAGAAGGACAAGGATCAGAAGGGCATCAAGAATCAGAAGGACAAGGATCAGAAGGACGTCAGGAACCAGGACGCCCCTAAACAACTGGAAGAGAAGCGGGTCGCAAGCCTCAAGGAGATGGACGCTGACGTGTCGTACGAGACGGCGTGCCTGCTGCCCGCGGTGGGCCCAGAGGGTGCGATGGGGTACACGGGGTACGGCCTGGGGCTTGTCGTCGAGACATTTTGTGGAATTTTGGCTGGTAATATTGTTTTTTTTTTTTAAATTCCCAGCTCTTGGAAGGAATACAATATTTACCGTTGTCTTTTTTTCTTATCACTACGTCTTACTACCCGTTCTGGCTATACGCCTATGTACTAATTACAATAATATGCTAGGGGTATAAAGGTTTAATCTAGAGGAAGTTCACTCGCATTTGCGCGAAGGCAGAGTGGGAAAACCACCCTCAAAAGCACCCGGAACCACGATCTCCCCATCTTCGGCAGTCTAGCTTGGTCTAATACAAAGTGTAGCGAGTTGACCAGCAGCCCACCGGAGGGGTATTCTATTTACTGGCTTTCTGAACTTACGAGGTGCTGAGTCCTCCGTTTTACCTCCACTCATTTCTGTCTGTCTGTCTGTCTGTCTGCTTGTGATGGATATGTCTCATTATATCTTTTGAACGCATTAACAGATTTAGCTCAAACTTGTATAGTTGTTTTTGTAAATTTATACAGATCAAGTTCGAATCAACCTTTATATTGAAAATATGTTTAAGCTTCAAACTACTGTTATAACATTAAACAAATGCCGCATGGTCCAGACCCTAAGGTGTCACTCTCGTGTTATACTAGACTACCAATGACAAGAAGATTGGGGTTTGAATCCCAGTCGGGTGTACTGGGATGGGTTTATCAAAATTGTTTTATACTCTTCTTCCACGCAAATGCAGGTACACTTCCTCTAAATTAAAAATTCCGCGTTTCTAACTCATTAGTATATAGGCGTGTAACCTGAACAGGTAGTAAGGGTAAAAAGACGGTGCTAAAAACATTAAACAGAAAATATGTATTTTAATTAATTTTTAAAAGGAGTTTCCAATAACGCCCCCCCCCCCCCCCTTACAAAGTTTTGCCAGGGCTCCACGTCTGCTGAGGGTGGCCCTGTCCACGGATGGGTGGTAAGACGTGGTGCCTCAAAATAGCATTATCTTGAGTAAAGATGAAACCCACACATTGATGCTGTGTTAGGTTGAGACGGTCGGGGATCAAACTCCGACCTGTAGGATGGGTGGTGACCACTCATCTAGCCCCCCGTTATTTGTACTCCCTAGATGCCCATCACGGCCTCAAGGGGGCCCCAAAGGGACAGGAGGCGGTCAACCTGGGCCAGTGTTTCGTTGCAGTTAACCCCGCCCACTTCGCCCCAGGGTTCGAGGAACGTTTGAGTAACTTTCTGTGTTCGCTCAGAAGCCAGGAGCAGGTGAGGGACCTTATGTGTTCATTCAGGAGATGGTGAGTGACTTTCTGAGTTCACTCAGGAGATGGTACGTTATCTGATGTGGCACCTTAGACGATGGTGAGTGACTTTCTGAGTTCACTCAGGAGCCGATGAGTGATCTGAAATGTTCACTCAGGAGATGGTGAGTGATTTGCTGTGTTCACTCATGACCCAGGAGCCGGTGAGTGACAAGTGTTCATTCAGGTGCTAGGATAGAGCAAAATCTCCAATTCAATTCTAAAGGTATCATAATTGTCTAAAAGATAGCACACTAGCTCAATTTGAGTTAAAATTGGACTTTCCCACCCTTTTTTCACTTATATCCTTCATATTATATGGATGTGAACTTAATATATGTGTTCGTTCGTACGCATGTTTCCAGAACGAAGTGGAAAATCCGGTATTGGTCCCCGGAGACCCCGAGAAGATCCATATGAGGCTCGTCGACAGGCAGGGGGGAGTATCTTACAGCGATAAGCAGTACAAAACTTCGGTGAGTCGGTTGAATTTCCAAGTCGATGCGTCATTTGGTCTCCAGCTCACTCTACGGTGCTGCTATCTAGCAACATTGATAGGACACGTTAGATGCTTAATATTACAATTAATTGTAATGAAAAATAAACCTCCATAGCGTAATCCCGCAATGGAGCCATACCGACTGAGCGGTCACCGTCTCTTGGCGAAGATAGTGTCAACTTCTAAGGACGAAGGGTGTCATTTCGTCAGCACAGCCATCCAGCCATTAATCTCAGTTTTCTAGACTGGAACCGCTACTTTCTTCAACCAAGTAGCTCCTCATTTGTCTTCACAAGGCTGAGCTGACCTCGTTACATACCCACTGCTTTACAGAAAAATCTGGAAGCACCGGGATTGAACCCGGAACAGTCTGGTACCGTAACCAGGAACTCTGACCACTAACTCACAGAGCCGATCCATTTTATTGCTAAACATGATGTAATCATATTTTGAGTTGTCCGTATTGCAAATATTTTTTTTATTTTGTATATTATAGTTGCTTAAGAGATTTTTCAGTTCAAGTTACATTTAAAACATTTTTAAGACATGACTTCATACTTTATGGATTATTTGAATATTATTTATTCAATCAACAGCAAACAGCTTCATATTTTACAAAATGATAGTTAATATAATGACTAGTGAGCAGATTTTCATGCAAAATCTAAATAAATGAAACGTTATATCTAATACATTTTTAAACAAATTAAATTCAATTCAAACTATTTAACCAGAATTTTCAGGCAAATTTAATCAATGTAGGATATTTCTGGAAAATCCATAACTGTATTAATTTTAGAGAATATTTTTTTTAATTTCTAGGAAATTTCGTTTGACATTTTTAAGGGTAGATTTTCAACCATAATAATTCACGTTTATTACTTTCTCTCACCCCTCAGGTAGAGAAAGTATTGTGATCGTAAAAAATCTAACTAGAGTTTTTGATAAATGTCAATATTTCATAATTCCCTTAAAATGAAAAAGTGGTTTTCACGAGACCTTCTGTCTGTATGTTTGTCTGTCTGTACCTTGGGTTTGAACCGAAACCATTTTCGCTATCGGGCTAAAACTTGATATCTAGGGTTTTCATTAAGTTTCCCCGAGGATTCTATACCTAAAATGAAAGGTGGTTTACTAAAGGGCAAATAGAGAAAAAAATCGACATACTTGAAATCCGCTCTAACATTTATTTTGATTAACTTTTATATCTAGGCACTGTTTAATATTTCAAACAAAATGGCTCACCTCATTTTACCATGAAAATGACTATGAGCGGAAATTTCCAATTTTGATCAATTTTCCGTGACTATTTAAGATATGAAAGATATTAAAAATAAAAAATCTTTATTTGAAATATAGTTTTTATAAAACAAATATTTTCTGAGATATTGGCAAATAAAAATTTTAAATTGAAGTCTGGGAAACTGATTATTATGTATGCTCTTTGGTGAGCAGAAATGTTACTTTTTTCTTAATATGGCTGACCTCATGGTCTTGGAGTAAAATGATCACCTCAGGACCCAGTGTTCGTGGGTTCAAACCTAGCCGGGGTCGACAGATTTTTACTTGAGCGATAAAAATTCGTAGCATAAATTCATTCGGAGGGAAAGTAAAGCCGTTTGTCTCATGTCAATTGTGGCAAGTAAAGGAACCCTAGAAGTTATGTGAGACTACTTTTCCCAGTAAAATTGGAGGAATTTTCGCTCTCACTCATAGAAATTCTCGTGTTTTTATATAATCAGTCGGTTCAGAAAGTGCATATTAGATACATCAAATATATATACATAAAATGTTCAATATGTTTCCGTAGCAGCTTATATTATTTTATTTGTGCTCTTTGGTGGAATGTTTCTGCAGCAATGTATATTATTTCATTTTACATATTTTACCCATTTTGAGTATATAATATCTCCCCTTTTATGCTAAAGAGCTAGAAAATCTGTGGGGTGAACCATATAATCTATTTTTAATACAATAAACATCCGAAACCTACTTGTGAGCTTAAGTTAAAATAAAATAATATATTTTTATTTTGTTCCAGGCCTTGCTTGCTCATAAACTTGGAATATGTCACTTGAAACTAAAATGATTTTATTATGCTGATAGTGAACACTAATATTTTTTCGTAGGAAGAAAAAATACATATCTTAAGGCTTTCATTTGACTTTTATATCGAATGTTCTTTGTGTTGAAATGAACTGTATTATTTTGTTTTTATAACTTATGTTTGATATTAAAAATTCTCTTTTATTGATATAATATGGCTGGTGATACTTGAATAATTTGAGTCAACAAAGTTATATGTCAAAACAACGGTAAGCTATAATTTATATTTAATATTGTGTTCCTATATTTCCATACGTAGAGCTGCAACCATAGTTGTGATGATTTATGGAAGCTCAAAATATGTCGAAAAATAAGGAAAATAAACGAATTATTTTGGTTGCCAAATAATTGGTGACCTGGTGGTCTAGGGGTAAGGTGTCAGACTTCTGTGCTAGGGGTTCGGGATTCAATCCTCGGTCCCAGCACAGATTTATCTGATTGCCAAACCCTTCCTTCACCTCTGACAAGACGTGTATTAGTCACAGCTTGTAAATGTGTGGAATGCCAGGCCTCCACCATAGTTCGGATCCCACGTTAAACTGTAGGTCTTCCATTTCATATCACATTCACCCTACCTTTACATATTAGCGTAAGTGCGTATAGCCCGAACGATGATGATGATAATAATAATAATAATTGATTTTTTAAATCCTTAAATATAAAGATCTCAGAATGACTATTTAGTTACAAAGAATATTAATTCCCAATCCTTTCACATATTTTTCCGTGTCAAAAATATTAAGGAAGGAGTGTAAGGAACATGAGCTACAGGCAATATTTTGCAGTTTTTTATACTAAAACATTTGTTTGTAAAAATAAATCAAATTATTCTAGAAACCAAGAGTTTAATTTTCTTCACACGATGGTATCAACAGTTGTTGAATATCTGTCAAGGGTGTCTTGGAATTTGATTACAACTTTTTCTCTTCATTTAAAAAGTTTGTCATCTAATGCTGCTATGTTCATGACAGATATTCAACAATTGTTGATGATATCATCCTGGGAAGAAAATTAAACTCGATGTTTATATAGAAGATATATTTGATTAATTTTGGCCAAAATAGGTTTTTCTATAAAAACTAGAAAAACAACTCCATTAACTCATGTTCCCTACATCCCCACCTTAAAATGAAACCTCTGTTTAATTATTAAAGATCCACGTCTTACTACTCGCCCTGCATATCCGCATATTTGTTCCATTGGCTTAGAGAAGCGGAAAATAGAATTAAAAGGAAACGTGCTAGCATTTGCGTGAAGAGAGTGTAAACCCATATAAGAAAAATCACCATCGCACATTCGACCCTGAATAGAACCCTCATCTCCCAGTCATTGGAAGTTCAGTCTATTGCGAGGGTGAAGCCTTACACTGAGGGTCAGCAGCCTTTTCGATATCACGGGCTGCATGGAGATTTTTTTAAAGTTGGTAGGGCTAGGTTGAAAAGAAGCTCTTATATTTCTCAAGTTTTTAGTGTATTTTTATGAACACAATTGTTTATTTGTCAAATCTTTAGCGGGCCAGATAAAATCAGTCAGTGGGCCGGATCCGGTTTGTAGCCTCTAGGTTGCCAACCACTGCCTTAGATCACGTGAACACCGGAGTGGACTTATACAATTTATTACTCCAAATTAATATTTAAATAATGTATTTTTAACAAATTTAAACGAAAGCTTGCTAACTCACTTCCTTTGTTTTGTTTCCATGGTTTTCCCATATAATTTTTTAAAGCCTTTGAAAAATTAATGTCACACAGCTAACACTCATACATTTCCGATGAACCCCCTACAAAAATTATGTGTTATTATTTTACTGAACTTATGTTTTCGGTTAATTTACATAGACAGCGTCGAGTATGAGATAGAACAATATAACTTCTATGAGATGCATTGAGATCATATTAAACATGATTCGGGTCTTGGTGGCGTCATTTATCAAGCGCGGCTTGGGAGGAGTTACAAGGATCCCAGGCACCCTGGTGCTACGTCAAAGAAACTCCGGCCCCAGGAAACCTCAAGATCCTTATTGCAATCTGGAAACCTCGGACTTAAAGAAAATTACAGTTTCAGATTCTGATAAGGCAAATAAACCTGGAGTTTCCAATAACGATAAGAAAAATCCATGTTTGGAGAAACCTACAGTTTCCGACTCTGGTAAGGCAAAGAAACCTGGAGTTTCCAATAACGATAAGAAAAATCCATGTTTGGAGAAACCTACAGTTTTTGACTCTGGTAAGGCAAAGAAACCTGGAGTTTCCAATAACGATAAGAAAAATCCATGCTTGGAGAAACCTACAGTTTCTGACTCTGGTACGGCAAAGAAACCTGGAGTTTCCAATAACGATAAGAAAAATCCATGCTTGGAGAAACCTACAGTTTCTTACTCTGATAAGGCAAAGAAACCCGGGGTTTCCAACAACGATAAGAAAAATCCATGCTTGGAGAAACCTACAGTTTCCGACTCTGATAAGGCAAAGAAATCCGGGGTTTCCAACAACAATAAGAAAAATCCATGTGGAGAAAAACCTAAAGTTTCCGACTCTGATAAGGCAAAGAAACCCGGGGTTTCCAACAACGATAAGAAAAATCCATGTTTGGAGAAACCTACAGTTTCCGACTCTGATAAGGCAAAGAAATCCGGGGTTTCCAACAACAATAAGAAAAATCCATGTGGAGAAAAACCTAAAGTTTCCGACTCTGATAAGGCAAAGAAACCCGGGGTTTCCAACAACGATAAGAAAAATCCATGTTTGGAGAAACCTACAGTTTCCGACTCTGATAAGGCAAAGAAATCCGGGGTTTTCAACAACGATAAGAAAAATCCATGTGGAGAAAAACCTAAAGTTTCCGACTCTGATAAGGCAAAGAAACCCGGGGTTTCCAACAACGATAAGAAAAATCCATGTTTGGAGAAACCTACAGTTTCCGACTCTGAAAAGGCAAAGAAACCCGGGGTTTCCAACAATGATGAGAAAAATCCATGTGGAGAAAAACCTAAAGTTTCCGACTCTGATAAGGCAAAGAAACCCGGGGTTTCTAACAACGATAAGAAAAATCCATGTGGAGAAAAACCTAAAGTTTCTGACTCTGGTAAGGCTAAGAAACCCGGGGTTTCCAACAACGATAAAAAAAATCCATGCTTGGAGAAACCTACAGTTTCTGACTCTGGTAAGGCAAAGAAACCCGGAGTTTCCAACAACGATAAGAAAAATCCATGCTTGGAGAAACCTACAGTTTCTGACTCTGGTACGGCAAAGAAACCCGGGGTTTCCAACAACGATAAGAAAAATCCATGCTTGGAGAAACCTACAGTTTCCGACTCTGATAAGGCAAAGAAACCCGGGGTTTCCAACAACGATAAGAAAAATCCATTCTTGGAGAAACCTACAGTTTCTGACTCTGGTACGGCAAAGAAACCCGGGTTTCCAACAATGATAAGAAAAATCCATGTGGAGAAAAACCTAAAGTTTCCGACTCTGATAAGGCAAAGAAACCCGGGGTTTCCAACAACGATAAGAACAAATCATGTTCAGAGAAACCAATAGTCTCCGACGCTGTTAAACCACCCAGCGAGGAGACATACAAAACCTTTAGTGCCAATAAAAGCCTCTCCAGTCCTAACGAATTCCAAATCCCTTCCGCCGTAAAGGAATCCCTCGACACGGTGAAATCCTTCGCTTTCAAAGTCGTGAAGGAAGTCTTCGGCCCGGGAAAACCCAAGGCCCACGACGCAGATCCGTTGGCTGACGGTGAACGTTCAGGTAGGCACCCTGAGACCATTCTAGTGGAGAAGGAAGAGGTGATACGCTTCTGTGTAGACGCCCTGGTGAAATCTCACGTGAAGGAGGATTTCGCCGCCCAGGTGGCCGATGTTCTCGTCTTCGCCGACTGCAGAGGGAGATCCTACTACGGCTTGAGAGCTCTAGGTAAGCGTTGATTGGGTCTCTATTGAGTGGGTCTTTAGAGCCCTAGGTTAACATTGAGTGCTTCTTTAGAGCACTAGGTGACCTGGCGGTCTAGGGGTAAGGTGTCGGACTTCTGTGCTGGGGTCCGAGTTTCAATCCTAGGTCTCGGCATAGATTTATATGATTGCCAAACCTTTCCTTCACCTCTGACAAGACGTGTATTAATCACAACTTGTGAATGTGTGGAATGCAAGGCCTCCACCGTGGTTCGGATCCCACGTTAAACTGTAGGTCCTCCATTTCATCTCACAATCATCCTACCATTACACATTAGCGTAAGTGCGTATAGCCCGAACGGGTAGTAAGACGCGGTGCTAATAATAATTTAGAGCCCTAGGTTAACATTGAGCGGGTCTTTATAGCCCTAGGTTAACATTGAGTGGGTCTTTAGAGCCCTAGGTTAACATTGAGTAGGTCTTTAGAGCCCTAGGTTAACATTGAGCGGGTCTTTAGAGCCCTAGGTTAACATTGAGTGGTTCGTGCGCTACCCGTGGGGCACTTATTTTTATTTAAGTAGGCGTGTTTTTTATAGCTATAACCACATTATTGGTCACGCAGACAAAGGCGTCAGTTCTCCGGTGACCAAGGAGATCAGGGTTTGAACCCCATGCTAGCTATATTGAGGGTGGTTAATGCGAGGCATTCAGACTTCCCTCGCTGTCACTGTATATTCAACATATTAACACCTTCAAATATTATAATTAGATTAGTACCCACCTCAGTCGCGTAGTTGTTTAACGCGCTAGTTTCATGTTGAGCCAGACTGCCTAGGACGGGGAGATCGAGATTCTAATCTTGCTTGGGTGAACTGGGGGTGGTTTTTCCTAGATGGTTTTCCACTCTCCCTCCACTCAAAGACAGTTTCACTTCCTATATATTCAACCTTACCAATTCCTAGCCCAATAGTACTTAAGCGTATAACTTAAACGGGCAGTAAGACGAAGTGCTAAGTAAAAAATTATATTAGTCAGGTACCTTATCTCAGTTGGTACCTGGTGCATCTGATTAATTATTAAGCTGGATATCCTGGGTTCCATTCCCAATATGGCCAAAAAATTTAGTAGTGGTGAAATTAGGGTTTCGTCTTTCATGGTGATGACTGGGTGTTGTGTCTATTTTACAATAGCTAAGCTAGCTTGTGAATCGTGCGCTGGCGGAATCATTCGGTTCAGAAAGTAACCCCTGAGTTAGGAATGTAGGGGACTCGAATTAAGGGTGGTGTCTTTGCAGTTTGCATAGCAAAACATTTAGTTGGCCAAAATAAATAAATTAATATTGTTCCAGTAGAAAGATAGAGTTTAATTTTCTTCACATGGTGTTATCAACAGTTATTGAATATCTGTCATGAGCATTGTATGGCATTATATGACTAACTTTTTAAATGAAGAGGAAAAGTTGTCATTAAATTAGAGGACATCCTTGACAGATATTCAACAACTTTCTGTAGATATCACCATGTGAAGAAAATTAATCTCTATATTTCTTCTGGAGAATAATCTAATTTTTTCTACCAAATAAATGTTTTGTTAAAAAAACTGCAAAAAAACTGCCTTTAACTCGCATTCCGTACGCTCCCACCTTAAGGACGCTGCCTACTCACTGAATTTAAAATTATTTTGCAAAACTGGCTGCATATTAACTGGACACGCCCAAGCACTATCACACTTAGACGCCAATATACGAAATGTTTACCTACTGATAAAACTTTCCCCCTTCCTTTAACAATATAAATACTCACTCGAAATTGTATTTTTCTTATCTCCTATTCTAGACACAAATATTACTTCTGCGGACTTTTTTAATCTATGGCCTGAAAGGAAGATTAGTACCGACCATTTCCGCGAATAGATCAAGCAGCCCGAGTTGTAGACGATTTTTTAAAAAAAACGCTTACAAAAAATCCATTTTAAGATCCAAAAAATAATGTTGTGACACTATGGGCTATTTTTACAATCATTTAACTATATTATGGTCTTAGTTTCAATATTTTATCTTCAAAACTCGTCAAATAAAACGTAAATACACGGGGATTCCTATCTCGACTTGCCGTGACGTCACAGGTAAACAACCACATTTAAACACCTCCAAATAAAAATATGTTGACAAATTCTGAGCAAACTGATATGCCAGGAGCGTATTGACTGAACTAACTCTAAGTGTGTACTGCGTGTTGCGTCTCTTCCCTGCAGGCAGGTACACGCAGGCGCTGGAGAAAGGGACGCTGGACGGTGACGTCTGTCCAAAGGTCCTGAAGGAGAACAGGTCTACGGCCTGGGTGGACGGCCAGAACGGGCTGGGGCCGGTCATCGGCAACTTCTGCGTGCGTCTGGCACTCGACAAGGCCAAGATAACGGGCTTTTCGCTCGTCTCCGTTAAAAGTAACATTTTGAGAACGTTTGTCCCGAAAGGTAGCAGCAGTCTTAACTTGACTGATTACTAGAGTCCAGAGACTTTGAATAAAAAGTATCAAAGTATCAAAAAAAAAGCCTGTAGAATTGATTGAAAACTATCAAAAGTTGGCTTATAAATGAATAAAAAATTATCAAAAACAACTTCTAATTGGGTGACCTGGGGGTCTAGGGGTAAGGTGTCAGACTTCTGTGCTAAGATTCCGGTGTTCAATCCTCGGTCTCGGCACAGATTTATCTGATTACCAAACCCTTCCCTCACCTCTGACAAGACGTGTATTAATCACAACTTGTGAATGTGTGGAATGCAAGGCCTCCACCGTGGTTCGGATTCCACGTTAAACTGTAGGTCCTCCATTCCATCTCACAATCACCCTACCATTATACATTAGCGTAAGTGCGTATAACCCGAACGGGTAGTAAGACGCGGTGCTAATAATAATAATACTTCTAATTTACAAAAAAAAATTACTTGAAAATATGAACAAGGGGGTAGCTATTACTTCTGAAGTAAATGCTTGTAAATAAAGGCTATGTTCATCAAAATGCAAGCGTTTAGTTGTAAAAGGCTTTTAATATCATACATACCTTTTGGTTTTGCAACGGGATTGTTTTATTTAATCGTGTGCATTTATTACAAGGGTTTATCAACATAACAATTTCATTTTTTGAAAATTGTCTTTTTTTAGAATTTTAAGGTCTTTTTTTTAGAATTTTATGGTATTTTTTTAGAACTCTAAGGCCATTTTTTGATCACTTTTAGATCATGAAAATCTGGGCCCTGTTGATAAGTCAATAAGGTACGGGTGTGGGTACGATTCCCTGTTATTACCCAAATAATGAACAAAGGGATCAAAGACCCACTTCAGGGGTCAAATGATCTAACGCGTCACTCTCGCAATAGACTGGATCACCGATGATAGGAAGATTGGTGTTTGAATCCAGTTGGGTGTACCGAGTGTGTTTTTCTAAGTGGTTTACCACTCTACCTCCACGAAAATGTGGACACACTTCCTATAAATTCAAATTTCTTCATCCCAGAACTCATAAGCGTAGTTAATACCTATGAGTATAGGCCGAATGGTAGTAGGACGCGGTGATTAAAAAACAAAATAGAGTCAGTAGTAATATTGATAGAAATATGGCGTTTGTTGGGTCACACCACTGATAGATAACTGGCTTTACGTTTGTTGAAGATTCTAATGACATCGGGGTCTGCAGCTGGTACACTCAGGAGGCTTTGAAGAGCGGTATGCTGGTGAGACGGTCGTTCCACGCTCCGATATCAACTCTCGACAGACAACAACAACAAAATAAGTCTAGTCGGGCTCTGGTTAGAAAGATCTTATAGAAATTACCGACATTTGTGTTTGTTGTCAACGGTAATCACACCCACCTCAGTGGTCGAATGGGCAAACGCGCTACTCTACACAGTAGACTAGACTTCCGATAACTGGGAGCTCAAGGTTCGAATCTAGGTCGGGTGTACTGAGAGTGATTTTTCCCTAAATGGTATCTCAATTTCTCGCCATGCAAATATGGGTACATTTCCTCTTAATATAACTTTCCTAGTCCCTAACACATTAGAGTAATTATTATATGAGCTTATTGCACGAATGGGTAGTCAGACGCTGTTCTAACAGAAAAAAAGAAAACTATCTCTCTGAATGTGTATTCCTCCAGCTCTGTTCCACTCGTGTATGTCACCAACCTGTTGCCTGTGTAATGGGGCATTCTCACAGTAATCATGTGACCTTTGGTTGACTGAGGCACAAAGCAACGTTCCGATAGTACCAATGCCACTATCTAGGGGTAGCGCCGCTGGTATGCCTGAAAAGTTGCCTAGACTTCAGGCAACACGTCAAATGTTTGAAATTCCATAACTTCTGACGGAAACAGAGCCGGCTATGGGTTTCTTATACCAATATGGTCGTTATCTTCCACCTGTTTCATTTCGACACGCGCATTCAAAATTGCCCCCTATAATTAACCTCCCAAGTGCTAACAACCTTTAGTTTGTGTTAATATTATAGAAAATTAACGCTAAATAAATACTCCACCTTGTTCTTTTCCAGGGTCTTTGTCTCACCAACACGTCACCACTTTTGGTCCCGACAAATGCTAAAACTGTAGTACATGTACAGTCTGCTGTAGTAAATTAAAGGATACAGTTGCAGTAAAATGTACAGTCCATCACAATAAAATAGAGGGTACAGGTGCTGTAAAATTAAAGGTAGAGGTTGTTTGGCATTTAGTATTCTTGAAATAAATGCAGTATAAGCTAGCTCAGATCTTGTGGGTTTTACTTTGACATGGGGGGCTGGGAACTAGTCCTGGACGAGTGCATAATGTTTTCTATTACAATGGGTTTTCCATTCTATCTCCAGGCAGATCTGGTGCATTTTCTCTTGTTCTTGTGGGCTATAATATGATCTTAGAAACTCTAGATTTAAAGCCGGCAATTGCACTAAGGATTTTACATTATTGTTTTGGAGTTTAAAGTCTTATTATAATAAATGGTAAGGAACTCCGCCCGGACTTTCTCGCTCTATTGTTTAAAATAGAGATATTTACTCAAAACTCGTAATATATGTGAAACGAAATAATATACACTGGCAAACCCAAGCAAAAATTGCACTATACTTGTGTAAAACATTATTTTGAGTCCCGGTTTTAAATTTAATAATTTTATTTTTTAAAGAATTAATGTCCTCATTTGTATATTTGAGCCGATAAAAACGATCAATATTGGGTCTACAAGAATCAACACTTCTTATTAAAATTTCTACTTCCAGTTAAAGTTTTTTGACATTTTATTAGGTGTTGCACATCATCATGTCATCGCATTGCTATTAAATTCCTCATTAGTAATCTTTTTGACCAATAAAAAATTTAAATTGACTATTGAGTGTAAAATGGAGATAGATCATTGTTGTACAAACATTTATCCTAAGAGGTTTAAGGAAAAATAACATAATTTTTTGAGAACTTATATTTAATTACTTATGGCATTGGAGAATTATTGCGTTAAACCTAAGTAGTATCTCTTTACAACTAAAGCTCACAAAATTGTATTAATATACTTGCCAACATCTTAGAATCTGTCGGTTTTATAAAAGTATAGTATATATCATATAAAAGTTTTTTTATTTTTAATAGTACTACAATTTTGCATTGATAGGTTATTCAGTATCTCAAATAGTTGCGGAGATACGGAAATTCAGCTTCTGTAAAATATCCTAAAATTCATTTTTATGGGAAAATGAAAATAGCCAGTTAATTTATAATCTTAATCAACGCCTAGATACGAGTTTTAATCAAAATCGTTAGAGCCGATTTTGAGAAAATCCATTGTTTCTCTTTTCGCCCTTTATTAAACTACTCTTAATTTTAAGTTTAAACAGACACACAGACAGATGGCATTGCAAAGACCACTTTTTAGGGTTCGGGGGGTCATGAGACGTCGACATCCATCAACATTTCACGTTAGTTTCTTTTTTAACGGTCGCAAATACTTATAACTTTAGTGTTCGAAAATTATATATATATATATATGCGTATAGCTAGAAAGTTATTGGTTTAATAAAAATATACTTCGAATAAAATATTTGTATTATAAATAGCTCTACATATTTTCAATGATAAGTAATTTCATATCTCAAACAGTTTCGAAGATATGATAAAAAAATTATAATTTACGCATCAGACCGGAGCCCTTAAAGTCATTTTGCCGAAATATTGAGAGTAGCCATTTTGTTTGTAATATTTATAAATGTTTTGAAATGAAATTTAATCAAAATCCTAAGAGCCGATTTTGAGAAAATCGACTTTGTCTCTTTTTGCCCCTAAGAAAACTAACATTAGTTTTAGGGTTAGATATCCAATTCCAAAAGCCCCTCGGGGCAACCCTATGTAAACACTAGATATCAAGTTTTAGCACGATCGGTAAAATATTTTAGGCTCTAGTTGGAGGTACAGACAAAACGGAAATTCAAAAAACCACTTTTTCGGATTCGGGGGGTCATGAAACGTCGAGACTCATCAAAATCTCGAGTTCGACTTTTATGACGATCACAATACTTTCTCTACCTGTAAGATAACTAGAAAGTAAAAAGAACTGTTGAAAAAAATTTGAAATAATTACTCAAGGTAAGATGATTAATACAATCATGTCAAGTAGAGTATCATGGATCACTAGGATTAAATAATTTTCCCCACAGTGACGTCATCACCCCCTTTGTTCTCAGGCTGCCCTTGGAGCAAACCCCTTGGCAATGGCCGCCCCTGGAAGAAGCTGTGACAACCTGGAGATAGAGACTAGCCTCTTACAGGGGTCTCTACAGAGGGTATGTACTCGCCTGGACACCGAGATTACATGACTTGACGTATGAACACGTGAAGTTGGTCTAGTCCGGTCGTAAGATAATTATCTTCTTATGAAAATTAGACTGTAGGAATCCAAGGACGACACCAACAGGAAACTTTATATCTCATTCGTACCTCGTTGACTGTCATTCCTTTGAACATCACGTTTTGACCCCATGGTTATCAATCCAGGTTCTCTAAAAGTTCATGAAAGAGGACGGGAGATGAAGGCGTGTCTACAGGTGTTGGTAAGGTACGTACATGAGGGGGCTGCTAATCAAATTCAGGTTGTTGCTTACTCACAGGTGGAGGAACTCGCCTCTCGGAAGGAGGCCCTTCCTGACGGCTGGGCCGTGGGGCCCGGGGGTGAGCCCACTACTGACCCTGTGGTCACCCTTCAGAGCAAGAGAATGTACCCTTTGGGGGGTCGACTGGGTGGACACAAGGGGTATGGGCTGTCCCTCATGGTGGAGTGCTTGTGCGGCATTCTCAGCGGTCAGTGGGCAAGGGGCAACTTAGGGATGAGGGGGCAGGGTATCCATCTAGGGAGTTCTGGTTCTACCTCAGAGGGGGGCTTTAAAATATGTTGTTTTTATATTATATAAAAATTGATCAGCCCATTTCTGATAGTTGATCTTGTGGTCAGCACAATGACCGTTAATCTCAGTTTTCTAGACCAGAGTCACTACTTGCTCCTTCAAGTAACCCCTCGTTTGTCCTCACGAGGTTGAATTGACCCCGTTCAAGACTCACTGCTTCACAGAAAAATTCTGGACGCACCAGGGATCAAACCTAGATTTCTGGATCTGTAGTCAGTGACTCTGACCACTAGGCCAGTGGTTTGAAACCTAGGGTAGGCAAATACATCTTAGGGAGTAACTGACAGCGAGCAGAATATTTTTATTGCAAACATTGGGTGAAAGTCACTAATATGGATATAGCTATTGTCCTATTAAATACTATATTATCAATCACAAGTGTTTATGAACGGTTCTAACAATACTCCCCTATGAAATACTGAATAATTTACTTTTTCTTAACTTATCCAAAGAATAATATGGTTTGTATGACGTCATCAATGGCCTTTGTTTCGTCTGGTTTGCAATATTAATTTGTGAAGAGAACGCAGCCTTTTATTCTTTTGGAAAGCATTTTAAGATGAACCACAGAAGCTGCTTTCACGAAGAAAAAACACATCCAAACGGTTATTTTTCATAAGTTCGGCTTTTAATAATCTAAAAAAAACTGTTAGAAGATAAAATCTATAACTAAAAGCAAATGGTTTGTTGTGAAAGTTTTAACTTCCAAACGTGACAGCAGAGCTTATAGTTTGGCGAATGAATACATGAGAGTAGATCTGGTAGCTTTTGCCATCTGTCACCTACACTCCACTCGTGAATTGACTTTAGGACTGCATCTCTATAGTAGGATCACGATATAAAGGAACTTTTAGATAAAAATTTTGTTGCTATCAACCCTGATGACATTTTACTATATTGTTGGTGTTATTTTATAGTTATTGATAATATCCATCCAAAAGTGCCAGTTGCAGATCACATGACTTGACGTATGAATGCTTGAAAAGGATTTTAGTAACTTTTATAGTTGTCAAAAATGTTCCTCCCCATCGAGATCGGTTGATAGAATAGAGAGATAAATGAGATAGAATGAGAGCCTAAAAGCTATCAAGCAACGAACAGGCCCTGGGGAATCCACCCCCAGAATAAATACTGGATGTGACGGAGTGAGGCGCCACTGTGGTGTTTGTTACCAGACTCACTGTACGGGTCCTACATCCGGCCCTGGGACAGTCTGGAGTGCAAGGCCCAGCTAGGTCAGTGTTTCATGATCATCAACCCTGTCTTCTTCGCACCTGGCTACCAGCAGCGGCTCAGCTGTCTACTCACCACTCTCAGAAGAACTACACCGGTGAGTTCAAAGCTGGAGACATGCATGATCGCTCCTTTATCTCCTTGGATATAGCAGATGTAATACATCGTTATGTGTGACGTCATTCTTACTATGCGCCATCTTGTGGTGATCCGTTCTTTACGTTGGGTGGCCGTCGTTAGTGAGGGGGACAAGGAAGACAAGTACCCTCCCACAAACACCCCTTAAAAATTTTGATAAAATGGGACATTATTAGTACCTTAAAGGAAACATTAAAATATTTTATTCAGAAAATTGAAAATCAAAATTTGGAGAAATGGATAAATGATTTAGGGAATCTATTACATGGCTTTTAGAATTAATTACGTTTCGTTTTATTCAATTGGTACAAGATTGATTGAGGCGAAATGTGGAAGCAGAAAGGATGTAATGAGAAGAGGACAGCAGGGAGAGTTGTTCTGTAGGTGTGTAAGAGATCTGTTATGGAGAAGAGAAGTCCTCTTGAAGTGTAAGGAAGTGTTGTACAGGGCGTAATTTATACCCACTATCACATATGAAGCAAGAAGAAACATAGACATCGAATGTAAGATATACTAGAAAAGTTGAGGCCATGCAAATGAACTTTGTGAGGAGAATGTTAGCTGTCACAGGAAGAAACAAGACTAGGAGATTAGGAATTAAGTTGTTGGGAGTTGGCCCACATGAATAGTAGAGAAAGCAAGACTGAGATGGTATGGGCATGTAATGAGGATGGAAAAGGAGATTATGTCAACGAAAACTATAGAAATGAAGCACGTACGAAAAAGACCGCAAAGAAGGCCAAGTAATAGATGGTAGGAACAGATAACGGAAAGTGTGCGAGTGAGAGGAGAAGGATGGAAGTAATTAGAGGAAGTATGGTGGAAGGGTAGGGGAAGACGGAGGCATATTACTAAACTGACCCGGTCACAGGCCGGAAAAAGTTGATGAGGATAATGGCTTGGTACAAGAATATTTTTATTTTTTAATTCAAAGTGAAAATAGTTTCTTCCAGTCTTACCTGGCTCAGGAAGTAAGATGCTCGAAGAACTCATACATAAGTTACCTGGATTATTGAAGGAATCGATTTGCAACCCTGAGATGTCCTGGCAAGAAAGTAGAAAAGTTAACACGAAGGGATATCCCGAGGGATCAGTCTGCGACCCAATATTTTGGAATGTGGGGTTGTAACCGGGTCTGTCAGTTTTGGAATCGTTTCCGGAAACAGCAGGAGTTGTGGCCTTTGCAGATGCTCTGTTAATAAATAGCAAGTCAAGAGATGAGCTTGAGACAAGGTGCAAGGTGGCTTCAACAGCTGGTGTCGGAGGGTTAAGCTGAACATGGCACTGAGCAAAACCAACTATATGGTGTTCAAAGGCAAATTAAAAAGAAATCCGTCCCTTAGGATTGAGAATAACAATCTCAAGAGAGTAGCCACGACTAGGTACCTGGGGATAACCCTTGATGAGAACAGGAAATAACAGGCACATATAGAACAAGCGTGCGCCATGGCCTTAGCCATAATGCATAAGATTATTAGTATCAGCCGTAGAAGGTTCCACATCCCAATGAAGGGGTGTTTGAGATGGTGGAAAGGTTGACTAAGGCTGGTGTGAGAATCTCGGTAAAAATATATAGGGCCATTGAGGAGGAATGGCAAGAAAGCTGGAAACCAGTGGAACTGGTAGGCGAACATTCTCACTGTTACCGTCGATAGCGGAAATAGTAGAACTAAAACATCTCAATCCTCCTCAGGGGCTCGTTCAATTCCTGACTGGCAAGGGACAGCATAAAGCTTCTTTATACGAACAGAGACTGGTGGAAAGTCCAACATGTGATTGTGGAGGGCTAGCAACGCCAGAACATGAATGCCCCGAAAAGGAGGAGATTAGGAGAGAACTGGAAGAATGCCTCATTGGGAAGACAGTTTGAACAATGATAAGGAATGAGAAGGAATTCAAGCAGCTAAATATCTTTACGGACAGAGTGTTGAAAGATACGTTCGGGAAATGCTGGTGAGGAGGGCAATAGATAACCGTGGTGGAGTTTCAGAGAACTCTGAAGTAAGTATGAGTGAAAGTGAAGTGTAGTTGAAACGGAATAGGTAGGGAGATAGTGTCGATCGTACACAAAAGCACATTTAATTACAAGTGACAGAAGAAACTGGCAAGCAGAAGCAACAAAATGAGATTAGCCGCAGTGCATCCGGAAGGGGGATCATCACTGGAATGTCTAGTTACTAAGGTGACTGAAGAAAGGGATGGCCCACCCAATAATCAGCGTGTGGCACTCAAATCCGGGAAGATTATTCAAGAAGATGACGGAGCTCACCCCGAGGCAATCCAGCTCCATACTCTTGGGAACAAGAAAGAAGATGGAGAGGACAGCGGATGGGCCTCCGACATCATCGAAAGAAGAGACGGTTGCAAATGCAACCAACGTGCACCAGGAAGGATTAAAGTAATACTAAGAAATATCAAAAGAAAATGTATAAAAAGTTTTGTCTAACACTAGAGTAATGTAGGCTAGTTCTAGGATAAACCAGTTCCCAGGATAGATTAAGGGAATAATTAAATCTTATTAGATTAGATTAGATTAGTATAAATTAAGTTTAGGATTTCTCGCCAGTGGTTTCACTAGTAGGTAGCCGAAGCTCCATCTTTGATAGGGAGCCTCCCCAGGTGGCGGATAGGGGAACGCTCGCCACGACTGGAGAGTGCCCCGTGTTCACTGGTAACGGACCGACTGGAGTGATACAAAAATAGTTAGTGGAATCAAATTAGAACTTAGATTTAAATAATACTAGGAGTCAATAATACCAGATTAGATCAATTAAATAAAAGGGATACAAGAAAATTGAGCAATTAACGTTTGTAGAAAAATAAGACCCAGGTTAAAATTGTTAGAAACTGAGTCAAAGAGTCCAGGTAAAAAAAGTATTACCTAATAGTTAAGAACTAAAGTGACGCCTACGCTAAGTTCCCTTCTTATTCGTCTTGGCTAAAAATACCTCACTGTCTTCTCTTCTCTAAAACTTGGTTCACACGTTCGCCGAAAGTACAGAGCAGAATCTGCTTGAGTGTCGTAACAAATAACACGATAGCAGAATTGTATGTATGCTTTGCAAAACAAATTATAAATAGCTGATTACTGGCATGAGTTATTTTCTAGTAGCTAAACAGAGCTTTAAGATTAATGCCACGATGGATGTTTTCTAATTATTGTTTTGCGTGATATAAGTAGAACGACATACACGCCTACCATTTAATTAATCATTTCAAATAATCCAATATCCATAGATGCATCTGTCTTTTAGTATATCACTTTGTAGATGAATGTGCACTAATCGGGTCAGAGTACTCCAAGATGATATTGTCACGCAGAAAAAGGTAATTTTATATTTCTGTGTATTAACACTTTTACCGAAAAAACAAGCACAGAACATAAACTTGGTCATGTGAATAGCTCTAAACCAATCCTATGATTTCCATCCATCGGCGCGAGCTGTTCTATTAAAGTTTAACTCATCTTTACTTAGTCCAATCTGCCTGAGATCTTTGACACGGGAAAACCAATAAAATCTCAGAGCGAACAATCTCAAATCAGCGCACATACGCTGTAGAGCTAGAAGCAAGCAGACATCTCAAACCAGTGCGCATGTGCTGTAGAGCTAGAAGCAAGCAGACAACTCAAACCAGTGCGCATGCGCTGTAGAGCTAGAAGCAAACAGACATCTCAAACCAGTGCGCATGCGCTGTAGAGCTAGAAGCAAGCAGACAATCTCCAAATCAGTACGCATGTGCTGTTAGAGCTAGAAGCAAGCAGACAACTTCGTTGGTCGTTGTAAGGAGATTTGAAATAACACGTTAGTGGAAAGTGAGTGTATCGATGTATTTGATTGTTCCACGACACAGCGTTATAATTAGAAAACATCCATCGGGAGAATGATATAAAATATACGTTTATCTACTGGAAGATAAAATATGTTGAGAAGCAGCCTTTTTAAGTTTGTGTTGCAATGCATCATGGGTCAACATACAACTTGTGAATTGCTGAGACATTTAAGCAGATTATGCTCTCAATTTTTTATGAACGTGTGAATCAAGCTTTATTTAAAATAGCACCGAACGGACAACGCCAACAAGGCTGAAATCTCGTTATTGGTTCAAAACTCGTCACGTGGCTTCGTTTCCGCTCAGCTCTAGTTTTTTAGGAGGTGTGTCTCTTCAGTAAGGTACGTTCCTTTGGGTTTTTTTTTTTACCAGATCAACTGCGGGGAGCGTGTTCTGACACCTGGAGACTACACCCGACAGCTGACCAAGAAGGTGGATCAGGAAGGAGGCATAAGGTACCTCGGGCAGACGATCAAGGAGGCGGTAAGAGCATCTTTGAATGTACGACGTATTTAAATGCGTGTTAGCGCCATTTTCAAAAATATCTCTTTATGTAATTTTTTGATCAAAATTTACCTAGGGAAAATTTATGGACGCAGAAACGTTTGGAATTGTGTCAGCCAGTGCTATTTTGAGTGTAGGGGGTGGTGAGGGGAAGGGAGTATGCGGGAATACGCCGTATTACCATATATATATATATATATATATATATATATATATTTATTATGGCATTTTAAAACAACTATAGATTTTGTTTTAATATTTAACGTTTGGCAACACTGTATATAATTATTTTTGCAATAAAACTGCAAAAATATTGACCCACTTCGGTGGCCGGGTGGTCTAAGGCGCCTGTCTCGCAATAGACTGGATGCCGATGACGGGAAGATACATAGTGTATAGTGTCTAAAATAAGTACGATACATCCGTGATATTATGTTAACCAACTCAAAGGATTATATTTTTTATTTGTTTTAGGACGACTTAGCCAAAGAATTGGGAATCTCACCACTTGAACCAAAAATGTGATAAAATTTCCATCAACCAGATTGTAAAGTTGATTGTCTATTATATTCGATAAAGATGATCCTATGTACTTGGCTATCAATGTATGCTTTTGAAGGAAATAAAAGTGGTGCCGTGACGTTATGAACGTGTCGCTATATTTATCACGAGATGGCGTGAAGCACACGGTGATGAAGTCGACGTCACAAGTGAAATGTCCTATGCTTCGGACAATCTCTTTGTCCTCGGCGCTTTCTGATCGTTTCGCATTTAACCACCTTGTGTTTTATCTCAACGATGACGTATAAACGAATAAACGAGTATATTATTTATGAGAGGGACGAGGTTCCCTTATTTTTCTCCTTGACCAATACTTACGAGGTTCCCTCCTTTTTCTCCTTGGTCAGTAAGTACGAGGTTCCCTTCTTTTTCTCCTAGGATGGTGTGTCGTGTCAATCATAGAGAAAAGTTTAATAGCCATAACACAAAATCCACAAAATATTAACAATTACTTTATTTATTTTTTCGTTACAAATAGATACACATATGTTTGAGTCAAATTTGAAGTGTCAGCTAATACAAATGGTTAAAAAGAAACTTAAATCAGATGAAAATCCGTGTTTTACCCGACCTGTTATTAGTGTGTTAGTTAATACAGAGCCTGTTAATGACTATTGTTTAGTTTATTGAGTTAATTTTGGTTCCGCATCGGGTTTTATGATTACTTTCAACGGTTCCACAGATTTCCTCGCCGCCAGTTCAGCCTGAAAATGACAATAAAAATCACGTGAAAATAAGAATGTAATTTGACATGCATTGGTGAGCACGTAGCCAATGGCGTCATACTCATCATGTATTGTTTTACAGAGGTCTAGGTTATATTTCTTGGCACATTCCAGACTTCATCCAACATATATTGGGAATTCACAAACAAATATTTTCACACTCTAGAACTCAGTAGTAGCCGTGAAATATTCATATAATTCACTAGCAATGGAAAGTTAGATTCCTCGATTCCTTGAATCCCTCTAGTCCTATGGTATCCAATAGATTAGAGATTTGTAAAATTCTCAAAAATATATCTCGTATACAATTATGAAAACCGTGACTTGAAATCACGTTCTCATTCAAATGAGCTTCATAGTCTTGGTGTGCCGCGTGACACACGACGGCAAAAGCCGTTGCGTTTTGTAAGTCACTGGTAACAAATTAGTCCTTTTATGCTCTGCCATCCGAAAAAGTTGCCCTCGCGTTTTGAAAAACATGCCATCGTGTCCTAGAGAAAGCCAGTGGCAAAAGCCGCGTGAAATATCCAAAGTGCATGGCGTCTTATGGGTCCATTTATGCAAACGCATCGCTTGTTTGCCATCCGTTGTCTGGACATCAGTGCTGCCAGCCCCCGCCTAGTAGACAAGATTAGTCCAGTTGCGTGAAGGTTTACAAGAGGGATTATTATGTCATTTTAATAATTGATATTTTTTTCATTTTTATACAAAAAAGATGATTTTGATATTAAACATTTTATAGATGAGGTCAAGAAAAAGAAAGTAATTTGGTATATCCATCATCGAGGGAATAAAAAACAAATTGTTAAAGTAAATGGATAGAAAGAAGTGTGTGATGTGTTTTACCATTCAAAAATAGTTTTAAAAAAACTTCGTCCCTTGGATTTTTTTCAGATATTACAAAATGCCCCAGCTTTAAATATTGAAAAGTTGATGGAATGAATATCAATTTTTTTTCCGTCTTTTCAACGTAATGTGATGATACTCAAAATAGATTACGTCCGGATCCATCTTCCACTCTCCATCACAAGGGTATTGGCAGAACTGATATGATCTATCCTCCCCACTACTTTTGGGGGGTGGGGGGATGTAAATGCTGTGTGCATAATGAACCTTCAAAACGCGATCACTTTTGCTGTCGTGTGTCACACGAATAAAGGATGCTTACAGCTATATGTAAGGCCTTTTCTGTGTATCGAATCCCTCCTTCTTCATGGATCTTGCATTGATTGAGGCACTCTCGGTCCCCGGGCACCACAACTGGATGAGCTTTATCCACCTGGAACCAAGAGGAGGAACCCCTGTCAGTGCTTTCTTGTGGAAGAATACTGAGAGGTTAGGAGCTCACTATAAGTGTAATTCAAGGCGGATATAGCCCTGTTCATGTCACAGGCCTGTAAGTACATTCATTAATTAATTACTGGAAGGTACAGGGGACACAGGGGGAAGGTCCAATTTTAACTCAACTTTAGTTAGTGCTGCCATCTGTTAGACAATCATAAGACCTTTATAATGTACTTTAGATTATGGTTAAAAGAGGTCTACGTCATTTTAAAGTTAATTTAAAAGAAAGGTGTTTTCTAAGTCCTGATGGGGTTTAATATATAAAAGTCGTCCTGGAAAATGTGTGTGGTGTGACTTCCCATTATTCCCCCTGTTACTGACATATTTAAGAGAGCTATTACCGGCTCTAGGTCTCTGAGACTCTCTAAAAGGTTGCTCAGTCTGTCTTTGAAACCCGGAGCGAAGAGCTCGGGGTTGATGGCCAGAAGCATTGACCGAGGTTACTCTCTCCTGGACCTTCGCGCCTTTGCCGAACGTAAGGGCCGTACATCGACCCTGGGGACAGACACAGAATGTACGAAACAATTCGTGTTTTACCATTTCATGAAATTGGAAAGAGCAAAGCTACCCCCACTCGCAATGGAAGGAAATGGAACATACTTTACATGTTCGTAGAAAATAGAGAGCAGAATCTACTTTGAGTGTGGCAGCATTTGACAGGCTATATGTTTACCCATCATTCATTGCAGATGATTATCAACATATTCTATTTTCTAGGAGATAAACATATATTTTAGATCATTCTCCCGATGGATGTTTTCAAATATAATGCTGTGTCATGGCACAATCCAATACATAGATATACATGCTTCCCATTAGCGAGTTATTTCAAATCTCCTGACAATAACAACGAGGCTGTCTACTTGCTTCTAGCTCTACAGCGCATGCGCACTGGTTTGAGAAGTCTGCTTGCTTCTAGCTCTACAATGAATGTGCACAGATTTGAGATGTCTGCTTGCTTCTAGCTCTACAGCGCATGCGCACTGGATTGAGAGGTCTGCTTGCTTCCAGCTCTACAGCGCATGCGCACTTATTTGAGATTGTCGGTTCTGAGATTTGATTGGTTCTCCCGTGCTGAAGATCTTAGGCAGTGCAGACGAAGTATGGATGAGTTAAACTTTGCCAGAACATCTCGCGCCAATGAGGCGGAAATATTGTGATTGGATTAGAGCCAGTCACGTGACCCCCTTTTATGTTCTGCGCTTGTTTTTCGGGAAACGTGAGAATCCTCAGTGGCACAGTTGAGGTACAAATCTACCTGATGAAGGATAAATCTTTAAAAAAATCCTGTTACATCGTGGATATACCTGCAAGAATGCTGCACAAGGCCTCCACCATGATGGCGAGGGCATACCCCTTGTAGCTGGACTCGGGACCACCAAAAGGCATCAGGCACATTGCCTTGAGGGCAACTTGAGGGTCCGTGGTTGGACTCCCTTCGAGATCTTGAGCCCAGTTATCCGGTAGGGGGAGTTTGGTGAACACGTGCTGCTCTATCTGGAGTACATGGGAAACAAATGGAAATTTCCGACACTTTGGAAGAGTCGGTAGCGCCTCTTAGAACCCAACGTCTCGATTTCCAGCGGGCAAAAGAAATTCATATTATTGTTTGTTCGTGAACAATGTTGACGTCCTGGTAGTAAATGTTGTGTCTGTTTGAGATATGAGTGTATAGAACGCGAGTTAAATGAACAGTGTTTTTACAGTTTTTATAGCAAAACTTTTTTTGCCAAAATAAATAAAATATTGCCTCAGTAGAAATAAACAGTTTAATTTTCTTCTCACGGTGATATCAACAGTTGTTGATTATCTGTCATAAGCATAGCGGCATTAAATGAGGAACTTTTTAAAATGAAGAGAAAAAGTTGTCATTAAATTCCAGGACAACCTTGAAAGATATTCAACCATTATTGTTGAGGTTACCATGTGAAGAAATTTAAACTCTATGTTCCTACTGGAGAATTATTTAGAAAAAAAAAGTGTGATATAAGAACTGCGAAAATACTGCCCTAAACTCCTATTCCCTACACCCCCACTTTAAGGGTCTGCCTAGGTAGCAGCGATAGTACCAATCAGATATTGCGCTCAGGTTATACACTGATCAAACCTTTAACAGTACACTAGTTTGTTGTTTACTGGAATGAACACCAAACTATTTTCTATAACTGTATACATATATAGACTTGCAAACATAGTTTAAAAGTTGATATTTTCCACTCTGAAAAGTACAAAAATCCACATATTTGTTGATAATTAAGAGCTAAATGCTCGTGAAACGAAAGGTAACTGTCGTAAGAGTGTAGAATGGATTTTTGTGAATAGAATGATGTAATTTAATACAACACAGATTCTATTGTCATTTGTATTCTCCTCCCTCGTCCTAGCGCCTTAATAGTCTGTTAGTTTAAAAGTTATGTGCTGAGATTGATACGATGAGAGATTAGTGGAAGTGCACCCACATTAGCGTTCAGATGGTGATGATATAACCACCGTAAAAGTATCACACTGGCTGAACCACTTTCAGTTCATCCGTCATAGGCAATCCTAATTAATCGCGAGCCTGGATATTTAGACAGTGTGACCATGGATGCGGGTCACATTGATGATTGAAGGATGACCCGCTTCTTGGGCCAGGTTGAATGCTTTGGTATCGGCAGTTCTTAGTGATAACAGCAGTGCCGAGGGAGATGTTTCTAGACAACTCACTTTCAAATTGTTCGTTGTAAAGCTCAAGCTGGAAGGTAAGTTTCCAAGAGCTGTGGTCCGAACAGACTTAGTGTAAAAGTCGATCGGGCCACAAAAAGGTTGCTGACCCCTGATCTAGTGTAAGTCTTGTCTCTGCCCTAGACTCAGGTTGAACTGATATAGTTCCAGGTTTGGTTCCTTCATAGGGGGGAGTTGCAGTTAAATATATTTCATAACTTGATAAGAATGGCTAAAATGTCGAAATTACTATATCCACCAATAAAAAAAACGGGTGTTACCTTGCCCATGTTGACTGAAGATGTCGCTATGCTGATGCTGATCACAAAATGAGAACATTTCCCTGATCCATTTTCTTCAATATCTACTATCAAATAAACCGAAGCTCACCTGCCCCAATGACCCTGCCGACGTTGAAATATCCACGCTGACACCGTCACAATTCTTTGCTGAAGCCCCGAAACCTATCGGATTGGTCCCCAAAGCGGCCTGTCGGCATAAAATTTGAACCATTTGGAAAAACTCTCACCGTCAGTACAGCACTTTCTTTATATCGTCCAAGTAATTTAAAACTATGGCACAATGTTTTCCTAATCCGACATTCACTATTTGATCCTTACTCGACACCACACACGTGCTTCTTTTTTTCTTGCAAGAATATGATTTTAGTAGTCTTTTTAGAGTTGTGTGTAAGTCATAATATACAGACGTCGTTTTATAGTGGGGGGGGTTTGCGGGCTTAACACCTGCCCCCCCCCTTCACCCAATAACTGCTCAAATAGGACATTCATTTAATAACGTTCTAAATTTGGGGGAAAAACATATTCTCTTTGTGGGATAATCGGCCCCGTGGTACAGTGGTCATAGCTCCTAGTTACTGACGTATATATTCCAGGTTCGATTCCCGGCTGTTACTGAGGAATTTTTTTTTTCGAAAGGGGAGTAATTCCCATGGTCATCATGGTTCGGTTAATTAGGCCCTCAATCTGAGCTATAGATTCATGGAGTCCAGCCACGCCATTATTATTATTATTATTATTTATTATTATTATATTTATTATTATTATTATTATTATTAATGGGGATGTAGAACGAATCAATTTCAACATTTAAAAATCTAGTAGCCTTTATATTATATAATTATATGATTGTTTTCTAATAAATAATTAGTAATTGGATATGAATAAAAAAAGGGTAGGCAACTATATGGCAATGACGCAGCGTAAGCTTCAAATTAATTAGTACATCTTTATGTTTGTTTAATTTCCTAAAAGTAGGAAAAACCGCACCAATTTCCTACTGAGTGGAGTGTCCCCTCACTTACCTCTCTAGATCCAGGAGGAGCCATCAGGGGGGAGGTATTGGTTAGGCACAAACCCTGAAATGAAGAAATCAAAATACCAACTACTGCACCAGTACAGTCCAATTTTCTTACGAGCAACCCTTTGGAAGACCTTTATCCTACAATTGGTGGATTAAATTAATGTACTGTATTTTCTCACATAATCACTGCTTAGTATGTTTAAATAATTTTGTCGACCACGTTAATTTAGCAGTAAAAACGCACTTATTCACATTATATGCATAATCCCCCCAAATTATTCACTAGCATATTAAATATGCAATAATATGCACGATAAAACTGGATAGGTTTGTTGGATGACACATGAAATACTTTTTTGTAAAGCTGGCATATTAATATTATCAAAGAAAAAAAAACACGTATTCATGTGAGATCCGTAGCCTACTCATATGTCTACATTGGTTTAACTTGAAGGTGCATGTTACATGCCAGATCACACTTCAATCATAAGTCACGTTCAACCCTTCTCTATAGAGAAAGCGTTGTAGGACAAAGAATAGATAAATTAGATCACCAGATATCTTTATTTGACCCACACTCAAATATGCAAAGCCAAAGTACCCAAACCTAGCTGTGTAAACTTTCAGTAAACCAATTTATTCAACTATTCACCTTAAGGGAGTTAAGGGTTTGCTTAATGTAAATGCATAACGAATGACATGAAATTGACATTGGCCTGAAGGCCGTTTTACTATCAGAGATAATGATCGAAATTTAACAATATTTATTTTGTTGGTTGCGGACAATGCGCAATAGCAAATAATCCAACAATATTTACCGGGAATTGAATACATGTACTTAAGTAAATAAAAATTAGGTTACAGTGTACTAAACGCATACATCTAGATTAAAGAACATTCATCATAAGTTAACAGCACCAATTCAAAGGTAAACCAGCTTAATTATTGTGAACAATAATCTAATCAAATGAAAGCAGGGATACAATCTATCGTCTAAATATCATGGCTAAGCCATTTAAAAGATACCTACAAATATCTGAAATTAAGCTTGTTAAAAAGTCTATACATATCATATCTCATAACTTACACATATCAACTAGTAAATTTTTGCTCATAGCCACACACCTGGCTACACTATTTACAAGAAAAGTCGTTATTCTCATCTTACAACCCGTGAGGTGGGGGTAGCCTAGAGCCCTAGACACCAAAATTATTCATTTCTTTCTAACTTATCTACTTAGTTCTTCGAACATATTGGAAACATTTACCGAATTTACCACTCGCGTAGAAGTCGAAAATATGATACGAAACCATATTAGTTTCATCTAGACTCACTACAACTGTAAGTATATATCCAAACAATATATAGTGCAAGATAGCGCACAGAAATTAAATTACTTAATTTGACTTGCGAATGATACAACCGAACCAGGAATAAAAGCCATAAACCAAAACATACCCGTATCCAAAACAAATCTAATTACCAAGGAAATTAAATTTAGTAAAAAAGTTGATAAATAAATATTCCTAAGCTTTATCAAATTTGATCCCTACATAATTTAGAAAGAGTTAAGTTGTTCCCCAGTTTTCAAAAAAATATATATAAAAAAAATATTTTCCAAAATAATGCACACTTACATGTTGTAAGTTCCTAAATCCAAATTGCATCAAAGAGTAATCGTTCCGTTCTGGATACAGCTTATATTTCACTTAGACCAGTGGGAAAAAATGGTAGGGAAGTATTCCATGATCCCAAAGAAGTCATCATTAGCTAGTCAGAAATGACCCTCGCATCGACGCCTGCGCACAACGTCGAGAGGATGACTATGAGGGGTAGGGAGACACACGTGATAACATTTATCGCTTGTTTCTCCAAGCTTTAGCGCCTGCGCAGTGTCCTCAACTTGGAGATTAGCGAACAGGGTCACATGGCATTCCGTGTCTTCATGCTAGTTTTCTCACCAACTTGAACGATGAACAGTGTTCTGTGTTGACGTGCGTGGAGGATCCATACAAGGCACTGATTTACCGGTAGAATGGGGTAAGTGTGAATATAGCTTTTTTAGGTGGTGGAGGTTGGTGGCGAAGATAGTTTGTAGCTACGGTACGACGTAATTTTGGTGGGCGCTTTTCCTTACACAAACATTAGTTCGTGCAAACATTTTATAATACAAGTGAATTAAATGTTATATACAACAATCTGGAAAATTAACTTTAGTGGCTGAAGGTCAGGTTTGAACTAATGGTCTAGTGAATTGGAGCGTGAGAAAGAAATGACATGGCCAAGATATCAAACTGATTGGTAACTCACGTTTATTAACATAAATTGTATGGTAATAGTATTTCGCGTCTGGGCCACATCATTGTAGTCCAGTATTGGAAAAATTACCCAGTACTAATGTACTGCTCCCCAGGGCAAGCCCAAATGTACTAATCGTACATCCTTTCCATGGAGGCTCTTTCCATGTCCCACTGAGATGAGGGTATGGTGATAGTGATATTATGGTGATAGTGAGTATGATGGTAATAGCGAGTATGATGGTAATAGTGAGTATGAGGGTGATAGTATGATGGTGATAGTGAATATGAGGGTGTGGAACCAGTATAAACACTCAAACCTAACTTAAGCCTAACTAACAAAACCCTGGTGACCGTTGGGGTAATTCCCCTTTCGGGAAAATACCCAAGGCACCAGCCGGGAATCGAGTCCAGGATCCGTAAGCTCGTAGCCATGTGCACTGACCCCTACACCACGGGGCCAGTTAATTGTATAATAATTAAATGCCACAAACCTAATGTAAGAATACTTCTATCTTACCATTAGATTCTCCTTCTTGGCCTGCATGGTAAACCAGCTGTTCACCACGAAATGATTGGAACCTGTGAACATTGTTGGAACCTGTGAACATGTTTGGAACGTGTCAACATGATGAACATGACTGGAACGTGTGAACATGATCTAAGCCATAGTGAGATCATACTGAAATCACAGTAAATGGTCGTAATCTCGACAACAAAAAATCAGCTTTTCAAGTTCAGTTATTTACCTACAATTTTTACTTTCTTAATGTAAAGAGAAAGTTAATGTAATCGGGAAAATTTTCGCTCTTGGGATTGTAATAATTTTTACGTTTTGTAGTGTCCCCGTTTCAGCGTATAGCCCGAACGGGTAGTAAGTGCGGTGCTAGATTTTTAAAAATGTGTACCCGAATTCCCCAAAAAAGTATTTTACAATTCTGTCTGTCCCTAAACCTAGATCTTAAATAGTTTAAGGAAATTTGTTCAAACTTGATATTTAACTGTTATATGGTCACTATTCGAGATTTGTCTTTAACTTCGACCCTAGCTCTGAAATGAAAGAAATTTACTGTTAAGTGATTTTTGAAAATTTCAAATTAAAAATAATTGCATTAATGATTTTTTTAAATAGCAGTGTATACTCGTTTTTGAAAACTTTATGCATCAAGTGAAGAGATTTTTTCGCACTAGTCTACTACCTGTTTGAGTTACATGCTTATATACTAATTACGCTAATAGGTTTAGGGATAAGGAAGGTTATATTTAGAGGAAGCGTACCCGTATTTTGTTGGAAGACCCGCCTCGGTGGCGTAGTTGGCTAACGCGCTAGTCGTGTTGAGCTCTACCACCGAGGACGGGGAGATCGGGATTCGAATCTTGTTCGGGTGAACTGGGGTGATTTTTCATAAATGATTGTCCACTCTCTCTCTCTAAGCAAATGCGGGCTCACTTCCTCTAAATTAATCCTCCCAATTCCTAATCCATTAGCGTAATTAGTACTTAAGCGTATAACCCGAACGGGCAGTAAGACGCGGTACTAAATATTATTATTTGTTGGAGGAGAGTGGAAAACCATTTTGGAAAAAACAACCCTCAGTACACCCGACCAAGATTCGAATTTCAATCTTCATCGGTGGACTAGTTTACTGCGAGAGTAGCACGTTAGACCATGCGGCCACCAAAGCGGGTCAATTTTATGAAGTAAAATTGTACTAAGGTTTTTCTAAAAAAAGCAATTGTTTGTATTATTTTAATACTATGGTAGTAATTGACCTGTACCGAATTCATTAATGATTTATGTACAAAGCCACTAACCGTTTTTCGTTGTGTTTTTTTACTCTACCAGAGGGTAAAACTGAATATTAAGCGTGCCGTGACCACACCCTTGAAAAATGTGTTTTTATCTTTTCACAGCTCCAAGCTACCCCCAGAGCCATTCAAACCCAAGGTTAAGATTTTTTAAATTCATTTACTTAAGGTGGGATTGTAAGTGAACACGAGTTAAGGCGAGTACTTTTGCAGGTTTATATCAAAGCTTTTTTTTTTTGCCAAAATAAATCAAATATTTCTCCAAGCACAATCATTGTACAATGTAATCTTCACACGGTGATATCAACAGTTGTTGAATATCTGTCATGAGTATAGCGGCATTAGATGAGAAACTCTTTAAATGAAGAGAAAAAGTTGTCACTAAATTCCAGAACACCCTCGACAGATATTCAACAACTGTTGATATCACCATGTGAAGAAAATTAAACTCTTATGTTTCTACTGGAACAATATTTGATTTATTTTGGTCAAAAAAGAAAGGTTTTATTGTAAAAACTGTAAAAACAGTGGCTTTTTCTCGCGTACAACTACATACCCACCTTAAAGTTCACGTTCTAAACCGATTGATTATATCAGTAAACGACTTATAAACTGACTTAAATACACAACAATCTATACCCAGCCCCTTGGCCGTAAATTCATCACTATAAAAGGGGGAACCTAAAATTAAACAATCATAAATATTTCGACCATGTCGAGATTCGAACGTGGTGCCCTTAGGTCGGTAAGCAGACACGCTGCTGACTGAGCTAAAGTGTTCGGCACGCTATCCCAGAATAGCCCCTTAAAAGTTTCGAGGCAAGCGGGACTGACGTTTGGCGGACACCAGACCCACTCCTTCTTCTTTGGCCTTCTGTATCGCGAGCTGCATGCAGAAGTTACCGATGACAACCCCTAGCCCGTTCTGACCATCCACCCATCCCGTGGAGGGTGACTCCCTAAGGAGGACAGGGCAGGCAGTGCCGTCCATGGCGCCAGAATCTAGATCATTCACGTACATTCCTGCGTGAACAGTAAACACACAGCACACACTGAAGGCCAACAGTGCAGAGGTTCCGAAACCTTTTTGAAAGTTTATATCCTATTTTACTATCCAGTCTATATCCTATGTTACTACACAGACTATATCATATGTTACTACACAGACTATATCATATGTTACTACACAGAAAAATATGCTACTACACAGTCTATATATCCTATGTTACTCACCCAGTCTATATCTATGCTACTACCCAGTCTATACCATATGTTACTACCAGTATATATCATATGTTACTACCCAGTCTATATCATATGTTACTACACAGTCTATATCATATGTACTACCCAGTCTATATCATATGTACTACCAGTCTATATCATATGTTACTACCCAGTCTATATAATATGCTACTACACAATCTATATCATATGTTACTACCCAGTCTATATCCTATGTTACCACCCAGTCTATATCATATGTTACTACCCAGTCTATATCCTATGCTCCTACTCAGTCTATATACTATCCTCCTACCCAGTCTATATCCTATGCTCCTACCCAGTCTATATCCTATGCTCTACCCAGTCATATCCTATCTCTACCCAGTCTATATCCTATCCTCCTACCCAGTCTGCTCAACCCATGACTGTATATCCCGTTATAGTCCGCGAACAGGAGCGCGTCGGCCATCTGCTGGGCGTAGTTGTCATTGACGGACGATCTCGTCAGGACGTCGACGAAGAAACGTCTGGCCTCCATGAGCGGGACGACCCGTTGCGGTTCGGTGGCCTTGTCGTCCGGATCGGACGGGGAAGCGGAGGATTGGCCTGATGGTACCCCCTTGGGGCTATGTTTGTTCGGGGGTCGTCCCCCGGACTTCTCGTCCCTAGTTTACATGAGTATATCAGGGAGAAGGGCGGGGACTTGTGAGACACAGATTGTCTTAGAATCTGCAACGCGGCGTTGAGGTACATATCTGGGCGAATTTGGAACAAGAACGAAAATTCCGTGTGAGAGGGTAGTGTGTCACTTAAGATTTTGAGTTACTTGTAAATATTAAAAATGTTTCTATGGCTACATTTAATTTTATATTCAACAATATGTTGACATATCATGTCATTTTGTTTTGTTTCAATTTTCTTTAAATCACCGCGTCTTACTACACGTTCGGGTTATACGTTTATTTACTAATTACTCTAATGGTTTTAAGGATTAGGGAGGTGATATTTAGAGTAAGTGTACCCACATTTGCGTGGGGGATAGAATGGAAAACCATCTAGGAAAATACCACCCTCTGTACACCCAACAGACCCACCTTGGTGGCGTAGTTGACTAACGCAGTAGTTTCGTGTTGAGCCAGACTGCCAAGGACGGAGAGATCGAGTTCAAATCTCGGTCGGGTGAACTGGGGTGGTTTTCCCTAAATGGTTTTCCTCTCTCCCTCACGCAAATGCGAGTTCACTTCCTCTTAATTCAACCTTCCCAATCCCTAATCCATTATCGTAATTGGTATAAGCGTATAACCTAAACGTGTAGTAGGACGCGGTGCTAATAAAAAAAATAAAAAATACAACTGACAGAGATTCGAACCTTTATTTCCCCGTCATCAGCAGTCCTAGTATATTGCGAGAGCAGCAGCTCAGATTAAGTTAAATTGATTATAAAATCGACAGGAACAGTTTTAAAACATATTTTTTCCTCAATTTAGCGGATATTAGAGTTTGGAAGGAAACCAAATTTACTTTGATACGCTTCAAACAAACAACCGTAAGGACGAAATAATGTAAATAGTGTGGACAGGGAGGGCGACCTTCGACCCTCCGGACTCCGCCACTACCCTGGAGTTTGTTTTATATTATTATTATTGGTGGCCACATGGTCTGTGGCGTCACTCTTGTGTTAGACTATACTGCCGATGACAGTGATATCGAGATTAGAATCCCGGTTGGGAGTACTGAAAGTGTTTGTTTTTTTCCAAAATAGTTTTCCAATCTTCCTTCACGAAAAGTCGGGTACATTTACTCTAGATTCAACCTTCCACATACCTAACTCGCTAGCGTAATTAGTACACATACGTATAACCTGAACGGTTAATAAGATGCGGCACTAAAAAAAACAGGAAATAAACCAGCATTTGCCTGGAAAAGATTGTGGTGAACCATTTAGGGAAAAAGAACAACTTAATATACCCAGCCGAGATTTTAACCTTGACCTTCCCGTTATAAACAAACCAGACTTGACGAACCTTAGCATTTAGTCTGATGGGAATTAATAAATGGTAAATATAGTCTTTTGTGCCATCCAGAATCGAACCAGGGATCCCTAAGACTTGTAGTCAACAAAAGTAAACACTTGGTCACGGGGAGGGGTACAGTTCAATTTTAAAAAGTAGACCTTTTAGAAAATACAAACTTTTTTTGTCTTAATTGATGATATTTTAATATATTTCAGTGTTATTCTATAGGCATTGATAATATATTCTATCAAAAGTGACAGCTGCAGATAATATGACTTGACGTATGAATACGTGAAAAGACCTAGTAGCTTTTCTAGCTATCAGATAGGAGCCTTCCTATGAAAATTGGGTAATGTCAAAGCACAAATTACTCGCAGTGGTTGTGATAGTAATAATAAAAATATAGACGAGTTGATGCCAGGGCGATGATGATATTTGAAGTCAAAGGTCGCCTAGGTCAGGAGGTCCAAGATACGGACAGTGCCAAAGGTTGTCAACTTTTACTCTCCTTCGTTGTAAATAGCTACCAAATTATTAATTTCAGATCGGAAGCCGGGCGTTGTTCAATCGACACAGTATTAATAGTTGGCTGACCTCACTTCGTTCGAACACCAACACAGCAACCAGATTCCAGACCTTTAATTTACCACCAGCAGCAGCTTTAAGCTATAAGACTCGCGTTGCATTTAGTTGTTCACCGTTGATGAGGTAGGTCGTGGTTCGAATCCCTATTTTAATAAATTATAGAGGAGAAAAGTAGTCTACTAATGTGGATGCACTTTATCTTAAAATACCTTCCGTATCCCCATCCCTCAATCATTGTTTATAAACGCAATAAAACTTATTTTGGCTTGAAGTTAAGATTACAATAATTATGTATTTATCTGGGGTAATTTTTAACCTAATGATCCTGACTTACAAACTAACTTAATTCTAGAAGAGACATTAAAACCCATTCTCCTAGTCAACGGGTTGGTCCGCAATAAAACCGATGATATTTATTCAACCATGTTGGAAATCGAACCCGGGAAGACAAAATGCGCTACCGACTAAGTACTAGTATACTAATTAATATCCACTAACAAAGTAGCGCTGAAATTACTCTTGTAAAATATATTGTTATTATTAATTCGGAAATATTCCATCAACTTATTCCTAGTTGGACATAAAATATCGACCAACCAGATCTACGTTCAGTCCAATGTTCATAGATTATTACTAGATCTATTTTTACGTATGCATACGTCAAGTCATATTATCTGAATCTGTCACTTTTAATAGATAGTATCAACACGTATAAAATATCCATAATAATAATAATAATAATATAGTAAAATGTTATCAATGTTGGCCGCAAATAAATGTTTGTGTTTTACGAAAAGGTTTTCCCTAAAAAAAAAATTGTGTATTGTATCTTTGGTGTAACTCGTTTAAACTATGTTGAATAGCCACACTTTCCTTTTTGACCACAACACCAAACAATCCAAAAGACAACGTCCATAATAAACAGCGGGATTGGTCCTTGTGTCCACATGTTTCTACCCAAAATGCATCAGGAGGTATGACGTCACGCGCGAACAGACCAAGGTAGAGTGGTCAGCTCAATCTGGCAGTGCTTCAATCATTCAAGTGTGTGGCTCTGCGCTTGCAACATCGTTATTACATTGTACAGGTGAGTCAATTAGGGTTCGTCGGGATATTACTGAAATAGTCTATACATGTGATAACTTTCAATCATACCTACACCTTAATAAATCGTTTAAATAAAATAAAGCATCTTGATAAGTTCATAATAATTGTGTTTGTAATCATTAAGGTGAGATTTTAGGGGTCACGAGTTGAATGTGGTATTCATGCAGTTTTTATATTATAACAATTTTTGGGGTAAGACGTAATGTGTGAAATTAGATGGTTTGGTATCTTGCGTTATTGTCAGATTTGTTTTCTGTACTTCAAGTATTCCTTTTATGAGCTATCTAGGTATGTTGCACCCTCATTGATACATCGTGATACGTGATAATCGCACGATTAATTTGATAGCGTCAAATGGGAACGTGTTTGAAGTGGCATTAAACTGTATTTATTTTGATACAAATATCTTGATGAATATAATCGACGAAGCTTTATTTGGGGGGATTGATGTAATTTCTTGTTTATTTATTCGAATTAGTCGGTTATCTTGGTAATAAATAGTGACGGCAGAGATCTAAGGTCTAATCTACTTTGATGGTTGGTTTGATAAATGGACAAGTATTCAAAAGCCGTATGTAGACCAACGCTAATGGAATGGTAACTTAATTTGGGTTGGTTTTCCGACTGGGAGATCGGGGTTCGAATCTCGGGCGGTGTTTTGGTTTTAGATGGTTTCTCACCCTCCCTTCACTTAAATTGGGGTTAAGTTTCTTCTAGGTGACCTGGTGGTCTAGGGGTAAGGTGTCAGACTTCTGTGCTGAGGGTCCGGGGTTCAATCCTCGGTCCCAGCACAGATTTATCTGATTGCCAAACCCTTCCTTCACCTCTGACAAGATGTGTATTAATCACAACTTGTGAATGTGAGGAATGCCAGGCCTCTACCGTGGTTCGGATTCCACGTTAAACTGTAGTTCCTCCATTTCATTTCACAATCACCCTACCATTGCACATTAGCGTAAGTGCGTATAACCCGAACGGGTAGTAAGACGCGGTGCTAATAATAATAATAATAATAATAATAATAAGTTTCTTCTAAATTATACTCTCCTGATCCGTATCTCATTGTGATTAGTAAACATATAGCTCTAATTGGTGAAAAAAAAATTCCTTTGCTCCATTCCAATTTTCATAACTTTTGACAACGATTAAGTCACTAAAACTATTTTAATATATTCATACGTCAAGAAGTGTTATATACAGCTGTCAATTTTGATTTAAAACAGCAATTATAAAATATAATATGTAAGTGAAATATTATCAATGTTTACCATAAATGTGTTTTTTAAAAGACTGTACATAAGCCGACAAACAGGTCCGCGTGTTTGGGAAAGAGATGTATTTATAGTCTACGATGACAGTGGACCACACAGAAACTTAATTTATAAAGGAGGGCGAGGGTAACATTTGCTAATAGCTATTATCTCTGTATTTTATTTGGATTGTAAATTTTAAGGAAGATTTTGATCATTTTTAATACCAAACATTTAGCTTAGTCTTTAAGGTGGGCGTGTAGGGAACGCGAGAGATCAGTTTTTTATAACCTTTTTTTGGTCAAAATTAATAAAATATTGCCAGAGTACAAAGGGTTTAATTTTCTTCACACGGCGATATCAACATTTGTTGAATATGTCATGTGGCATTAGATGAAAAACTTTTAAAATGAAAAGTTGTCACTAAATTCTAGAACACCCTTGACAGATATTAAACAACTGATCACTGTGTGAAAAAAATTAAATTTTATTTTTTATACTAGAGAAATATTTGATTTATTTTGACTAAATTTTTTTTTTAATATAATCGCCGCGAAAACACTAAGCTTAGCTCAAATTCCCTTCACTAGCACCTAAAGTTTATTATATTAATTTATATTCTGAGTGCTCTATATTGTAGTTCTTCATATGCTAGAAGATTGAGTTAAAATTATTTTTGGTCTTGAGAGGGTAGGGGCAGATTACTCTTTATTTTCCCTCTCCGCTCTGTTCCTGAATGTCATTGCATTAAATATCCTGTGAAATAAATATTTCGTGGTTAGAATAACTTATTTTAGTTTTAAATTTTATTCTTGTAAATATTGTATTGAAAGTTAAACTGAAAATAAATTGTTCTAGTTTGTTCTCAAATGGAGGAAGGATCTAAAATCCCAACAACCAAGAAGAGGCTTAATGACGTAAGTAATTCCGGTTTGTCATTATTTATATGTACAGGAATGTGCAGAAAGTATCATTAATTCACTTATCCAGTACTTTCCTTTAGATAACAATACTGATCATTTCTTTCAGATACTTTTACTCAAAAGTAGTTACATCCTTGTATCAAAATAAAAAATATTTGTTAAATATATAGTGTACACGGTGGGGATTGAGGGGGTCGGTCGGAAACAAGACCTTTAATATCTCAAAACTCCATAAAACTAAAGGAAACGCTTTTTAAATTGGTTTAAATATGACTGCTTTCTTTTAAACATAATCTAATGCATTAGAAAGGTTTCAATAGTTTTCACATTTAGCAGCACTAGCTAAGTTTGATTTAAAATTACTATCTCCCCCTTTTCTCCTGTACCTTTCACATGTAATAATACATGTTTAAACTATGATGGCCTGATTAAAAATGTCATGCTGTTTTATTAATAAATGAGCGAGGATTATAATTAGGTCTTAGATTACAGTTTAGTGGTGGCATTATTTTTAGTCAATGTCGTAGTAAAAATGCTATTATAATTTTTTTTAAAGTTGTATTTTTACTAGAAAAGTACAAACACTTAAGCATAGATAAATTTTAAACATTTTCGTGAGGGAGTCAAACTTAAAGACCACTATTGGGATAAAATAAGATTTTGCTGAGATACCTATAAAAGTTAGCGAAGTCCCGATACTTTCCTTTCGGCAAAACATATATACCTATGCATCGTATAAACTACAGTAAACTTATTACTCAGGCATACCACAGTCCCCTGGAAAAGGGAACGTTAATTTTTCCTCGTCAGGTGGAATAAACCAAACTTAGAGCGAAATATGTACAGCTTCCAACAGAAACCTAATCTGAAACACTGGGTGGATCATACCTTAAATGTGAGATTTTCAAATTTGAGAAATCTGCTCTAAGGTTGGATGTCTTAAGATAATTGCTGCTGTCACATTTTGTTTGCGAGTTGTGTTACCAGCAAAGTAGCGTCAGACCCCGCTTAATAGACCTAACATAAGTCTGAACTTTATAATTTCTTATCATATACGCGGTTTTTCCATCATTTATTCAAACGCATTCTTGTATATCACCAAGCTATCCGACTTGACTACTTAACTAAACAAGTCTGGCACTTTGGACCAGTTTCATATTCAGACTTTGTACACCTAAAGTGCGTTATAATAAATACCAGAATGGAATGGGCCAGTTTCATAGTGAGACTTAGCACGTCTCAAGTGTGGTGCTATACTAAATAATAGATGACATATAACTTGATCACACTGGAATGGGCTAGCTTCGCATGTGAAACTGGCCCGTTGGCTACAGCTGGTAGGACCTCATCCATAAACTACGTAAGATTTTTTCTTGACTTTGACCCCCCGACCTTCATCCCTCCCCTCACCCCCATAAAACACAATATACATTTAGAAAGAGACCCCTCCCCTCCAGACTGTGCTACGTAACTTTTCACATCCAGAGTGAATGCAATTATTTTATACGGAAGCTTTTTGTGGAACTAAGAGGGACTCATATTTAATAAAAATCGGAATACATTTAAATACTGAATATAAATGGTTTTCCACTCTCCTTCCATGCAAATGCGGCTAGATTACTTATAAAAAGCTTCCTCATTCCAACCCCATCAGAGTAATTATCACACATGCGTATAGCCTGAACAGGAAGTAGGACTAGTGTTATAAACGCGGTGTGTGCAGGCGATGGAACGAGTATCCCAGCGGTTCAGCAACTGGTTGTCGTCCGGCGCGGAGAGGGTGGCCAGCGTGCCCCTAGGACAGTCTGCCCTGCAGCAGATGGGCAGATTCCTGTACGTGGTAGAAGAGTCCCTCCAGTGGACACTTCCTCGGCCACCGCCTCTTCAAGAACGTGAGTACCGCCCGGGGTGCGTTCTGTATAAATTATGGCGGGGTGAACTTTGTTGTGACATCGCTTAGACCTCTTGGATAGGTTTGGCTTAGCTAAAATATTTGAACTGGTAAATAGCCTGCATTCTGTAGATGAATGCTTTTGTCAGTGTTTCACAAAATTTGGTCAATCAGGCTGTCCGTAGGGTGCCACGAAGTCTAGCATTAATAACGAATTAAACAATGTTGGGTCTCGCATAATACCAAGTTTGAAATGTATAAATTAATAGATGTCCTTACTCTAATTACTCAAGACAGTCGTACATTGAAAAATAAGTTTGTTCCAACCTTAATTTTAAAAATTGAAAAAATTATTAGTTCTAAAATTATGAAGCTTAGAATTTTACAACGAATCAAAACTATTTCTTACTAATTCAATGTAATTACGACTTTTATGACAGATTCTTATTAAAATTTGTCTAATTTATTGTCCTAAAATGGAACTACCTATAAATTGTAAATGTTTCAGTTAATCTTAAGTGTACTCTTTTCTTAAACGAAAGCTTTACATTAAGCGTATTTTAAATTTAAAACTTCATAATTATCTAGTCCTAAAATATAAATCTGTTTATTAACCTTATTAAGCCATATTATCAGCACCGGCACATTTTGTACTAGGTCACAGAGAAATACTAGGTTCAAATTGGAGGATTCATTCTTTAAGCCGTTATATCATTATTTTAAAAGCCAATTAATGTGTAATTTTTTATGTTGTCAATTTTAAATAGCTACAAGCGGCAAGTATCTAAATGTTCCCCTATATTGGCGGGATAAGATAATAAGCCGATTTTAATGAGCCGATTTTAATGAGATAATTTTGTCCCTTAATCCCTTTTGGATAAACTTCTCGCAAACATGCCCCTTAATTTATTGACATAGTTTCCTCTAAATTTGATTATTTTTTAGTTTAAAAACGTGAATGGCCACTTGGTAATAGGTAAGTGATAATATAATAAAGAAGAAAATTATTTTTAAACTTTCAGTGCCATTCATTTAAGGTGTTAAATCAATGGGTCGGGGTCTAGTTAAGTTAGTTTCTCTAACTAGATAGTTTGAAAGAAAAAAAAATCTCGGCTCATCAAATTTTGAAAATATTTGAGGGTCTTAGGATCCCATCTCATCAAATTTTGAAAATATTTGAGGGTCTTAGGATCCCATCTCTAGTTTATATAATTAATTTTGTGCAGCTATCGCTCACATCTGTGAAGAAGACGGTTTCGTGACTGAAGCGACCGAACCAGCGGAACGGAAACGTCCGCTCCCGTGGGTTTTGTTCGTTCCCCTGTTGGCAGCGCTGAAAACAGTATCAGCATTCACTAGCGTGTACTCCTGGATTTTAAACATGGCGCCGCCCAAGACAGAAGACATGGTAAGAGTTACTTTGTTTATTGGTGGTAATCTTGACTGTGCGGCTAGTTGACGGGGGTGGCGGGGGCAGGAGGATAATTAGACTAACTCCTTACGGTGCTGAGTCCCTTGATAGCTTGTTTCTGGATAGGTACCCGTAGTATAACACGTTTAAAATTTAAATTGATCGAGGTATCGATAAATAGATAGACTTAAATATATAGTTGAGATGTATTTGTTGCCATCACTTGTTGTAGACCTATAACAAAAACATCTGTTTGATAATATGTAGGATTCCAGCTGATGGCCCGGGTCATGTTTCATTCAGGCAATATATCTTCCACTACCTGCTTGCTAGGACTAGCGTAGCTTCATAAAGTCTTCTAATCTAAAAGACTAGGAAAGGCACAGCATCCAGTCCCCAACCGTACATTAATAACTGTGGAAGGGTAAACCCACATTTCAACAATGATACATTTTTCAGTTATGCAAAGAACTGAACCTGGGACCCTTAGTTCAGACACACGTTACAGAGTTAAGTGTCTGAAGAATATATTATTCGTATAAATCTAATTCTAACATCGATGGTTTGTTTCCCTTCCGTCGTTTTCTTCGAATTGTTGGGATTCTTAAATCCCAGCGGTTTTTTCGACCTGTCTTTAACCCAAGGTAGTTGTAATTGACATGTCAATGATGTGCATTATCCTCTTCAGATACACGCTATTCACTGCCAGCAGCGCAATATACGAGCGGTGAAGTTCAGAGGTCTTCGCCGAATGAGGGAGCAGCAGTCTGAAGAGAAGGCAAAGGTTAGAACCTACTTTGATGGTCTAATGGGGCTCAAGGCAGGGTTCAGACTCACGGCCCACGACATATCTGACCAACCCACCTGTTTCCAATACTTTTAACACTACCATCCAGCCTGCAGTCAAATACGAACAAAAAACGTTTGTGTACATAATTTTAAACATAGGTTGGGAATTATTTTATACTCTAGTTTGGCTTCTTTTTCGCTTTAAATACTTTATTTTAGGGGATTTTTTTAAACATAATTTAGTAAAAAGCATTTAGCCTACCATCATAAACATGTGGTAAAATGCATTTAAATATTTTAAATAAATCGATTTAAATATCTAAACTAAACTAACCTGCATCTGTGGACACGTGGATTTAACGACAGACTCTTGTCGTTTATTTTGCCGGTGTCAAGGAGATAAACGTTAAATTCCAGCTAGATGCATATATATTTTAAAAATTAAAGATTTAAGCGTTCCCTTCACTCAAATATGGCTACATTTCCTCTAAATTGTGTTCCTCATCCTTTACCCAGTAGCACGATTAATGTTCTTGGCAGGACGGGTAGTAAGACATGTTTGTTCATGCAAACATGTCCAGAGTTTGTGAATTTGGCCCTTCCTACTAATTTAACTTGCAGACCACAGGTGAATTGGAGACCTAAATATTTGAGGAATTTATATATATGTCTAAATATTATCTCTGCACCGCATATTATTTACTACCCGTTCCTGCTAAACGTCTAATTATGCTAATGGGCTCAGAATGAGTAAGGAAGTGTGTCCATATTTGCGTAGAGGTGGAGGGGAAAGCCATTCTGTGAAAACTCACTACACCTGAGCGGGATTCGAACCTTAAGATCAGTCAAAAGCAATCCAGTATATTGAAAGTGTAACGCCCTTAACCATGCGGCCACCTAAGCTAGTTTTAAAATGTGTACGTGCCTCATGAGATTTGTTAGAGAAGCCCAGGTTGAAAACCACTTGTCTAGATGGATAAAATAGTTGATGTGCTCGTTAGATCACCCGCTTTCTCTTTTCCAATTGTGAGGCTGTTGTCTAGGGCAGTTCTCAACTCCTCAGTGACGTGTCGTGAAGTGTTGCCAGGGTAAGCAGCAATAGTTCAAACAGAGCTTGTGAATTGTTCACATCCCTCAGTAGAACTCATTGGTCAGGTATCGAGGGGAATATATTCCCGTGTCAGGCATGAAGAGCTAACACATTATACGATTGGTCAAATAGGGCATAAGTGGGCGAGAACATATCACCGGTAGTTTTAACAAGGTCTGCTTCCTTTGAAACATTCCACGACATGCCACTGCGAATCCTTCCAATTTTTGTTTATTTTAAAATCCCGCGTACTTCAAAAGTAAAGTTTTTCTACGAAAATATTATATGGACTTTAAAATGCTTCTCATATGAAGTTAACGAAATTTTATCTCCAATACAGATCTGCTAATACATATCTTAAATTTTTCTATTTTTAATTTTTTTTAGAATTCCAAACTATCCGGAATAATGTTCGTGGTGATATTCTGGCCAGCTGTAGTGAGCGTCGCGGCGCTCAAACTGGTGTCGGGACGTTATCAGACGCTGACTCAATCGCGTCAGGCTACCCCGTTAGCCACTCCAGGAGAGGTAAGCTTGCACAGAAAGAGCTGAGAATTGAGATCGTATGAATTGACTTGTATCTAGAGTACATTCTTATTGTGGAGCAGAATCAAATCTATTTTAGTGTAAGATGACCTTAATAAGACTTGACCTTAGATTTGTTGGCATTTTCCTGTCAATTTCTCAATTTATTCAAATATGGCAGCCTGATTATCGTATTTTTGAGTTTGTGCGCTGTCAATTACAAGATTCACGCTAAAAACTTAGTAAACGCAATATTAAATTAAGAATAGAGACCTCTTTGGTAAATGGATTTCCTGGATTACTAATTAACCAAAGCAATTATTTAGTGGATGTATTTGTATAAAATTGTAGGAAAGATTAAACAAACCCGTGTAACCGTAAATCTCGTTGCTGGTAAAGACTATTGTGCAGCTTTATAGAATTCTGCGTAGAAAGACTAGTGTTACTATAAACCCTCTTACGTTTGTGTTTAGGAAAAGAAGCAAAAGTCTCTAAAGGAAGCTGAGAATAGTTCTTCAGATGAAAACGAGACCGTGTCTCTAAAGCTGAAGCGCGTGGTATCAAAGTACCGGAGTGAGGACGACTCTGACTTTGAGGTACATTCGATTGTTGAATGGGGCTGAGCGCTGGTCTGAAGGAGGAAACCCTCTATGAACAAACCGCATGACGCACAAACTGAACGAGCTGTGTATAGTTGTTTGTGTATAGTAGGGAGTTTTGTGATAGTAGGAAATTAGTACAGACAAATGTCCAGGAGGAGGTTGAGGGGGTATCTATTACTCTTTAATGTAAAGAACCCAATTACCACGACAGCAGGAAGGACAATGCATGGCAATAAATATAAGAAAATTTTGAGGAATTGACAAAGAAGTCGAAGCAGTTGATAAAACTTATTTAAAGACATGCGCAAGTACTGAACTAATTTTTAGTCTCGTCTTTTGAGATCTAGGAAAATATGATGATAAACCATATTATCTCTTTTTAAATAGTTTGTACACCCAGAAACCGTGTTTCTGGTACATTTTTTCACGCTCTCCCTCAACCGTACAAACTGCACCAACTACCTAACTACTCTTCGGATGAACTCTCCATTGCAAATGGGACTTACAGGAGTTTTTACCAAGTGTTTTGCCTGGTGTGGTGTAATGCTAGCCGTTAGTAGTTGGTAAAGTGCGTGCAGTGTCGGCTGTTCATAGTGGGTTACTTCATTGGATAACTTGTACGTCCAATGTCCAGGAGGCCTTAATCTTGTAGCGTCACTTGTGTATGGGTTCTTTGAATGCAACTCTTCCACGTTTCAGAGAAACTTTTATTTTCTCAATTTGAACTTTATTTTAAATAATAAGCAAACCTGTACAGTGTTTAGATATAAAACATTTTGTGGGGAAATTGAATACAAACTTTATATTTTCTTTAATAAGTATAAACTGACACTACACTTTTTATAGTACCCTTTTTTATTTGAACTTTGAAATTGTCACTTAACATGTTTGGCGCAGAGAAAGTTTGGAAAAGTCTTAACGTCCAATACGAATAGAGTAAATTCATTGAAAAAAACTTGCGTGCCCTGGAAATCTTATCTTAAAATTGTTTGTACCCGCTTCGGTGGTCGAATGGTCTTGAAGGAGTCTCTCTTTAGACTGAACTGCTGATGATGGGAAGATCGGGTTTCAATCCAGGTCAGGTGTTGAGGCTGGTTTTTACTAAGGAATCATCCACTCATTATTACTCCACGTAAACGTGGGTAAACTGCCTCGAATTTAATCCTGACTCCACCTTAACACACTAGTTAGGCTAGTACATAATGTGTACAAGCTGAACGGCGAGTAAGACGGGAGGTTTTAAGAAAACAGGTGTGTGATAGATAAAGCCATATAAATGAAGCAACTTGAGAACCGTTTTGTAATCCATACTAATGTTCCTAATGTAACATAAGTTTACTAAATCGAGCCAGTAGCAAAGCATGCGATGTTGCACAGCTACCAAGATGATTGTTTTAATCTGATTTTGATCGGTTTCAGCCTCTAGACACCACAGAGACTGACGATCCGACGTGCTCCAGCTCCAACGGTGACGTAGACAAGACTCAGACTCCTGCCGCTGCAACCTCCCAGACCCCCGACACATCCGTTCTGGACACCTCCGGCAGTTCCACCCTCTCCCCCCAGTCCCAGGTGATGGGCGAAGCTCCCCGGACTCCCGTGGACCAAAGTCTGACGTCCAGCAAGGACGAGTATTATAGCCCCAGAGGTCCCACCGCAGTTCTTTGACTCTCGACGCCGACGCCGAAGTGAAACGCACCGGCTCTGACCTCGAGTTTAAATCTCTCGAGGAAGTATCGGCGAAACTCGCTCAGCAGATCGACTCGATGACCAGCGACGGGAAGACTATCGAAGAAGGTATACCGAAGTTAGTGACGCCAGACGTATCAGATTTAAAGGTTTCGACAGAAGAGTTGATCAAGAACGAAAGGGACGATGAAAGTATAAAGTCGCTTAAATCGGTCGGTAGTTCGGATGCTGTGTCGATCTCAAGCGTCACCAGTATAGCAAGCGACACTTCTAAGAAGTCCTCCAGGCTTGCAAGTTTATTTCACTCCAAAAAGAAGACCACCCCGAAAAAGTGATGTGAACAATCTTCGTCAGATCTTCCTACCAAAATGCTCTGGACTTATCTCTCAATTTTGTTAATTATTTTAGTAATTTTTCAGTTTGTGATTTTAATGCGAAAGAGAAGTAAATTTTCATGAAGATTAGATTTTCTATTTAGAGATTTGGTAAATTGTATATAAATCTTCATTTGGTTGTAAGCTTAGAATAATTTTTATTCGTATGAAATTTAAGAGCAAAAATAAATTAGCGTTGAATATAGTTTTAAGAATATATAGTTAAATTTTAAGGATAATTGTTTGGATAAAGCTTCCTTCATTTGTGTTGTCAAATAACTGAAATTTTATTTAAATATTAAAATGGTCTCATGCTTGTGGCTTGAATGGGGTGTACAGTATTAATAATTATACGCATTCTTTAACATGTTAATTTTAAGTAGTTAAGTTGATATATCCATTGAATATTTAAGACTTAATAAGCTATGAAAAATTAAATATAATTGTTTAAAAAATCTTAATGGTTTTTAATTTATAGAAAATGAAGTAGAAGAAAAAAAGAATTTAGTTACTACTGAAAAGTTGAAAAAAATGTTTTTAATCTAATAGAGAATGATGTAAGACTAAAATAAAACTGAACCATGTTGGAAAAGAAAGTTTGTCATTTTTTTACGCCCACAGTAAATTTGTTTGCACTACTTGTAGATTAACCTAAATTAAGTTTAGTTTTGCAACGAGGCAATGCAAATAAACTTAACATTAGCTCTACTATAAATCATTTAGAATTGTTGCCTGGAATTTTTTTTATATTTCACGGAATTTTTTTTATCAAACCCCAATATTTTAACTGTTTGTATTCAAGCTTTGATGGTAAATTAGTAAATAGTACAAAGCTATGTCTGCTAGACCTGTCATATTTAGATACAGTAAACCCTATTGGACCCAACCCCGGCAGTACAAAATCCCAGATAGCCCAAATAAAATTTTAATAGAAAACGGGGAAAAGCACAACTAAGAAAGATGATACATATATCTTTAAATTTAAAATGTGTTAATAAATGATACAGAATTTTTTGCTGATATGCAATTATTTAAGCTTTTAAAACTTATTACACTAAAATTCGTTTGTGAAAATGCTGTGTATTCTCGCTGACCATTCCGTGTTATCACTTAATCCGAATAAGAATTATTCCCAACTTTTAACTAGCGCGGCTACTTTGATAGCGGAAATAATTTCTCTTGGAATAAATTTTCTCCATCTTTATATTTTCGAATAAACTGAAAATATAGCATTAACTTAGAATAAAAGCTTCAGAGATCATCCAATTTTCAACATCTTGAGGAAAAGTTGTCCATACGCCCGTTCGGCTAGGAGATAAACCCTCAGGACGTGGTCTATTTGAACAATCTTACTACTTGTGCTGGGATCACGATCAACTTAACGTAACCTTCACTTAAAGTTAACTTAAGAAAACAGATGTGTCATCACGATTCACGTAACTTAACAACTCTAGCCAAACATTACTCTCAAGTATATGTGGTTTGTACCAGTTATACAGTGATCTGTGAATGTTTGCCGTTTTCAATCTACATCATAAATATCTACTACTAAACTTTTTTGATAAATCTAGCTTTCCTATTTTAGTTTAATTATTTTGTTTATATGTCTGATCACTAGAACTAAAGCTAAAAAGTAAACATTGAATACCAACCAATGAATTACTACATAGTCCAGTTGACGTCACTCGCATAGTGATTGGCTGGCTAGATCACGTGATACCCTTCAAGAAACGTTCACTTAAAGTAAAAGACCTCCCAGGACCTCTCGTACGTTAAGTTAACTGAATCGTGATCGGTTCCATTTAAACACACGGGGAGATCCTTTACGTTAAGTTAACTTTGAGTAAACGTTGAGTTGATCGTGATCCCGGCATTACCTAAATATGGTTCCACTGCTCGACTTAACTCTCGCCTGATTGACAAAGATGGGGCCTAGAAATATACAAAGCAGGTTACAGTGAAAATGTTAATGAACAACCTTATCTGACGCCTTTAAAAGCGAGATCTACATCAACGTATTCATATGTACATAATGTGTACTGCAGAGATCACTTTAAGGTACCAATTCCTCATGACTGTAAGATAATGAGTAAAATAATCCAATCTTTTCAATTTTTACCTAAATGTTTAAATTGTGTAAGATTCTTACCACCAAAATTATACTGAGTGATTATCTAAATATAAAATACACAATATTCACTTGATTAAAAGAGTGTTACATTCAAATCAATCTCATCACCTAAAAATTAATTTAGTCTTTCTCAGGACTCCGACCAAAGTGGGAGTACAACAAGATAGTGTGGTTTTATATATATACATATATATATAAAACCACTAACTTTTGGGTTTGGTCCCGATTTATATATATATATACATATATAGACTATACATATATAGACTATACATAATATATATAGTGTAAGATCCCTTACTTTGACATCACTTTGTAACCTCCCACTCTGTCATCACGTTGTAACACTTCTGACAGAACTGGGTAAGGTTACTAGTTTTGTCTGGGTGCCCGGTAGCCAACCCTTCTACGCGCTACCGGGGCACCGTAGGGACTTACATGGTCAGGATGGACCCCGAGCGGTAGGGGTTGCAATGAATGGTCGTGGGGAGTGAAACTCGCAAGTAGTCCAAGAAATTATATTTATTAAGATAGTAAGAGACTAAACTACTACATGGGAATCTATTAAATATCCCGTTACGAGGCAGCCGGCGCGATAACGGTCTCGCAAACCCTCCTGCAGACCCGCGATCGACCCTCCGTGGGGTGAACTCCCCAGATCACATTTATATTATAACTCAGTCGTACCGCGACCGCACACATGCAAATGCATGGGTCCACATTCAACTAACCTCCCTTTGGTTCACACAACTCGTGATCTCGATATTTACAACCCCCAGGAAGTCCATCGGTCACTCGTCTCGCTCGTCAACAGATGCAAGCTATCTGAGCTATTTGCTATTCTCAAAGCGAGATGGTACCCAACACTCTTGACTTCCAAGATAGTACAGTTCAGGTGTAACATCCGCCAGAATCAACTTAAAAAATTTATGCTGTTACAATAGACGTATAAATAATACAATCTTTTTAATATATAGATATACTAATATGACTAAATATATGATATAGATATCATATACACCATAAATATATAGACTATATATTAAATATAAGACTATAAAATATATATACTATGATTAATATAATGACTATTAAATATATGATATATAAAATATTTAGACTTTATAGACTACTATATAGATATATATAGACTATAATATACATAGATATATATATATACATAGACAATAAATTTGTTATGTGAAATTTATATAAATATATATAGACTATATATATAAAATATATATAACTATATATATATTATTATATATAAAATATACACTTGGTTTTGGTTATTCCTGATATATTTGTATACTTTTAGGTTGGTGTCTGTCATGAGCATTGCACGATATTTACTGAAGACCGGACTTAAATTTAAAAACGAGTAGACCCTGTGAACAAACCTGTGCATCTCAATGCTGGAGTTTTAAAATTTGGATTATATTTTTTTATTTAATTAAAAACCTACACAAGAAATAAAATTAGTTTTTTTCTGTCTAAGAATTTTAAAAAAAGTTGCCCTGGGTAACCGTGCAGTAAATTGCGTGGTTATCACTGAAAACGCCGCACACTTCCGCTAAAATGTTGTAGATCGACCCATTTTTTTTAAATTGCATTTTTTTAAATTTCGTTATATATATTATAAATGTCAAAATTATCTGCTACTAAGGCCCAACCTTACAATGTCATGTTATTATATTCATTAGGGCTTAACATAAGGTTAAGCGATAACTAACACTACTTTGGATTTTACCAGTGGCGTATTCTGAGAAAAATTAATAGGTATTCTATGGGTAGTAAGACGCGGTGCTAAATAAATAAATAAAAAAAAATAGGTATGCTGTACTCTAAAAGTTTCAGGGGAGATTTGGGGGCCGAGGAGCCTCAACCACCGTTGTCCAAGAACGGCAAGGGATTATTTAAAGGGAAATATTTGAGGATGTGGGCCTATAATAGAAAAGTGGTTATGCTTCTCAGATAATCTGGAAAGACTTTTAAGAAAATCTGGACGTGCCGAGAACCAAACCCGGGACCTCTGGGTCCGTAGCCAGAAACCTCTGGACACCTACATAGAACACAAAGGCGTTCCTCAAATTGCAATGCTATCTACATGGCTAGAAATTTTAGTGAATATTAATGTCGGGGCTAAGGGCCATTTCATAGTCAAACTTAGCATGCCTAAAGTGCGATTCGATACTAAATACAGGACGACACCTACCTAGGCCAAAATGGAATGGGCCAGTTTCACGTATGAAACTGGCCCATTCCATTCAATATCAGGTAGGTGACGTCTTGTATTTAGTATCGACTCGCACTTGAGGCGTACTAAATCTGACTAGGAAACTGGCCCTAAGAGTGGTATGGGCACATTTCTGAATGCATAAGAGAGACAGATCCTATTTAATTAGCCTAGTGTAATTAAAGCACACAGTTAGCAATACTCAAAGCAAAGAATCATAATAAGAGTAAAATGAAGTGGTACATGGATCAAGCGTCCATCAGATCATGGTGAGAGGGAATCAGGTGGATTCTCCATCTCACGTTGCAATTAAAACTATTTCTTAAAGCCCAACTTATCTCACACAATGCTGCTTGGAAACAAACGAGTCTTCCAACTTGAGAATTTATGCTCCAGAAGCTATTTAGATAGTAAACTCTGTCTAACATAGGGGAGATCATATTGACAGTTGGCAGCGCTACGGCCAAAAAGTGTATCACCAGTAAAATTAGAGTTTCCCCTTTCACAGTGATGAATAAACGGCTAGGTTCGGCGTGCTGTGTCTGCTCTAGATTTAAGTTGGTTTGTAAATTGTGTGCTGATTTAATCAGTCGATTCAGCAAGTGCACGTTAAATACCTCAAGTTAAATAAAAAATACTTAACCAATATCAATGACTCGATTTAAGGTTGAGGCTAGACTTGGAATAAACTTAACTAGATTAGCTAGGGGGGGGGGGGGGTAAGAAAAGCAAGCGGTGATTTTTACCTTAGACAATTTGGTCACTATTGGGGATAAATGTGAATAGTTGGGCGTTCATAGGCCTGCATATTAAACTGTATCCCTTCTACTAATCCACTCGGTAAACTTTTGTTTTTAAGGTAAATACTTTATTTCTAAAAACGTCCAAAAGTTGTATATTTTCATTGACCTTAGAAACCCAAATCACTTGGGGGACGAAGTTGTTAGTTGAATAAGAAAACATATCTAAACTTTCACTGATATAAAATATCACAAACCGATACCTCAGCTGACAGAGCGTAAAAAAATTATTTAGACTTATTTAGTTTAAAATTTATATTCCGTTTAGTATAGGCTGTATTGTTGAAATTGAGATATATACTTACTTTACGGTATTAGTAGCTCGAAAGTTCATTGACACACTTAAAAAAGTAAGCAAACTATCCCTATCTTGAGCTAGTTCTATCCAGTCCACCTCATACACCCTATGCCTATCTTGAGCTGTTTTATCCAGTCCACCTCATACATCCTACTTTCTAATTGAGCTAGTTATATCCAGTCCACCTCATTACACCTATTCTATCTTGAGCTAGTTCTATCCAGTCCACCTCACTACACCCTATTGCCTATCTTGAGCTAGTTATATCCAGTCCACCTCATTACATCCTACTTCTATCTTGAGCTAGCTTTTATCCAGTCCACCTCATTACATCCTACTTCTATCTTGAGCTAGTTATATCCAGTCCACTCATTACACCTTATCTCTATCTTGAGCTAGTTTTATCCAGTCCACCTCATTACACACTATCTCCCATCTTGAGCTAGCTCTATCCAGTCCACCTCATTACATCCTATCTTCTATCTTGAGCTAGCTATATCCAGTTCCACCTCATTACACACTATCTCTATCTTGAGACTAGCACTATCCAGTTCACCTCACCACACCCTATCCCTATCTTGGTCTAGTTCTATCCAGTCCACCTCATTACGCCTTTTCCAGTCCACCTCATTACACACTATCTCTATCTTGAGCTAGCTCTATCCAGTCCACCTCATTACATCCTACTTCTATCTTGAGCTAGTTCTATCCAGTCCACCTCATTACATCCTACTTCTATCTTGAGCTAGTTCTATCCAGTCCACATCATTACATCCTACTTCTATCTTGAGCTAGTTCTATCCAGTCCACCTCATTACATCCTACTTCTATCTTGAGCTAGCTCTATCCAGTCCACCTCATTACATCCTACTTCTATCTTGAGCTAGTTCTATCCAGTCCACCTCATTACATCCTACTTATATCTTGAGCTAGCTCTATCCAGTCCACCTCATTACATCCTACTTCTATCTTGAGCTAGCTCTATCCAGTCCACCTCATTACATCCTACTTCTATCTTGAGCTAGTTATATCCAGTTCACCTCATTACATCCTACTTATATCTTGAGCTAGTTATATCCAGTCCACCTCATTACATCCTACTTCTATCTTGAGCTAGCTCTATCCAGTCCACCTCATTACATCCTACTTCTATCTTGAGCTAGTTATATCCAGTTCACCTCATTACAACCTATCTCTTTCAGGCCCAATCTAATGATATCCTCCCATCTGTGTCTAGGTCTACCCAATGGTTTCCTTCCATTGGGTTTGCCAGCGACATATCACAAGAAAAGTTGTTATTTTGAATGTATATCTAACCTAATTCAAATATGTTGAAATCAATTATATCTAAGTAAAAAATGTATATTACACACTTAAGCTCGTAAGTAAATTTTATTAAACATCATTTAAATTAACCAATTTCCAAAAATGGCATAAATTAGATGGCAATACGGGCTCTTGAAGGTGGTCTTTTGTTGAATTAATTATTTAACAGAACAAAAGAAAAACAAATACGGGTACTCGTCGGGTCAATTTACACACACTCGGTAGGAGGGGCATGGGAAAATGATAAAGCCCACCCTTATTACTAATTAACTTTTTGTGGCTCTAAAAACTAATAGACGACCCTCTAAAAAAGAACGAGGTGAAATTAACTTGTTTTTTGAGCTACATTTACAGTATCTTGACCACCTCGTAAGGGAACGGTGTGATTAGGTATGTATGAGTGTAATTCAGTGGCGCAGGAACGTTTTTATTTGGGAGGAGGGGGGAGGTAAAAATAATCATGTGCTTTTATAAGGTATAGCATTTTTGAGATTAAAAAAGACCAGGGAAATGTAATACAGCTGTCCCTTTCACTACGCAAGTGATTGGTTCTGATAAATAATCGCGTAACATTAAAACGCAAGTGAATTGATTTTAACCTGGGTGAAATAGGGATTGCTCCAAAGGAAAAATGTAAATAAAAACATAAAACTTGTAAATTAATGCAGTTTTTATTAATTTATCTAACTTGTACAATGCTTTAGGTAGCCTAAACCAATTGTCAATCTTCAATCCCCTGAAATTTGTAAACAAACACAATTTTAATCAATTCATCTAATTCATACAATGCTACAGGTACACCTACTGTTAATCTTCAATCGCATGATAAATTAACTGGATTTGGCAAACTTGGATTATCACTAGCTTGTTCTTGACGGTAGGCTCCTGCTCTCTTGAAGGCCCTAGGACGGTAAGCTCTTACTCTCTTGAAGGCTCTGAAATGGTAATTTCTTGCTCTCTTGAAGGCCCTGGAACGGTAAGCTCTTGCTCCCTTGAAGTCCCTTGGACTGTAAACTCTTGCTCTCTGAAAGACCCTGGGACGGTAGGCTCCTCCTCTCTTGAAGGCTCTTGCCTGACAGCTCTTGCTGTCGTGAGGTGCCCTGGGTCGTTAGACTGAGGATTTTCAACTTTTTTTTTATGAAATGGTCAAGACTCAGCTGACGGGCAGCATTCTTCCTCTTTCTATAGAGTGCTTTGAAGCAAGCCAAAGAACTCAATCTCTCTGGCAACTTTGGCACTTCTATCCATGTTAGGATCATTCTCTTCAATGATTATAATTGCACTGTCAATGCGTTAACAAAATTCAGCAATTTGTTTTGTTTAAGATGTTTGATAAGCTCAATAACATAAGGCTCTTCCTCTTAATCCTTTATGCCATTCTTCATTTCTAGAAGATCTTCATTGGTGAGTTATATTGAGTGGGATTGGAGCTATTCACCCACATTTACCTGGTCTACGTCCTCAAATTCAACATCTTGCTATATCAACTATGTTATGTCTTGAATTGGAAAGCTCGTGTTCAGGATCAAAATCATGAGAATCAGAAACTGCAGGCCAAATATTTTTCCAAACTCCCTTCATACAGGACTGTTTAACTTCTGCCCATGAATCTCCAATGTTGACTGTTGTCAATACCACCCCCTAACACCAAACTGTACAATAAAGATCTTTGTCCTCACTGGAATGTGCGTGTACAAGGTCATCACCGCACAGGGTGACTGTGGAGTTACAGCCAACAATGCGTTATTTTTATTATTTCTTAATCGTGTTATAGCGAAAACGCGTATAGTGAGATCTCTTATAACGAGGGATACCTGTATTTAACGGTCCCATTGTGCATTTTTCTTATTTATTTTAGTCATGCCAAACATTAGAATTAATATACACAAAACAAATTAAGAAAAATTATATCTGATGTGGCTTAGCTAAAAATTTTGAAATACCAAAAATTAAAGTAGATTTCCATACACCTTTGCCCTATATTCGTTACTAGCTATAAAACCACTAACTAATTTTGCAATTTTCAAGTATGTTGAGCCTCTCAGGGTATGCATTCAGCAGACACAGTGAATTTAGTCTACGTTGCCTCATCGTGCAGTGAAGATAGTTTTTTTTTTTCGTACAAGCATTGAAAACTTCTTTCTGCAGTAGCTGAAGTACAGTAGCTCAATGGCTTCTTTGGTGCTGACTGACAGCTCACAGCTAAAAGCTGACGGCTTTGAAAAGCTACCGGACCAAATTATGTATCCCTACGCCGAACCATATGATCTGCAAAAAACATGTGTTTAGCAGCTGTCACTTCTGACAGTCAACATTTAGGTATATACCTAAATGTTGACTGTCAGAAGTCAGCTGTGAACTGTCAGTCAGCACCAAAGAAGCCATGGGGCTACTGTAGCTGGTATCACTTAGAGTTTTCAAACCGTGTGTGCTCCAAGCACATTTTATTTTTGCTATGTTACCTTAGTGTGAACTTTTTATCTTGCCTCAACAAGATCTTTACATTATCTAAAAGTTTAACTATAATATTTTGGGTGGGTAAAAATGAAACTTTTTACCCCCTTCAATTTTTAGGGGGGTAAAATCTACCCCCGTACCTCCCTTGTTCCTGCCCCACTGGAGTGTATGCATATATTTATTTATTTTAGCACCACGTCTTACTAACCGCTCGGGTTATATGCTTATGTACTAAATTATGCTAAAGGTTTTAGAGATTAGGAAGGTTATATTTATAGGAAGTGGAGGTGGAGTGAAAAACCACTTTGAAAAAACCACCCTTAGTACACGCGACCGAGATTCGAACCTCGATCTCCCCGTCACCGGCTGTCTATTATACTGCTAGAGTATCGCGTTAAAGCATGTGACCACCGAAGCAGGTTTTGTAGGCACATATTTTTAATTAAGTGGAAGGACTACCTTGTAAAATTTGAGAAGCGCTATCAGCGCAACTCCTAAGAAACGTCCATATATTGAACTATTTGGACTGTTTAGCCGACACCGAGCTAGAGCTGCGATGTTGTCAAATATCTGCTAAGTTTGGTCTAAAAGAGTGAGGGGGAGCGAGCTAATCTGTTGTTTACATGGGTCAAGTTTCTTGGAAGGGAAAGGCTAGAGTGCGGCTTTTATCAAAGACCACACTATGCAGAAATCTGCTGCTTTATTTTTAGCTTGAACTAATATAATCAGTAGTATGGTTTTCTTAATATTTCTTACCTAGCGGAAGAAAACATTTTTCATTTGACTTTCTCGTATTAGACTGGTTTGCTGGTGACGAGATTGGGGTTCACATCCCAGTAGTGTATATTGAGGGTGTTTTTTAAAACGGTTTCAAACACGCTACTATTATTTATTTATATCACCGCGTCTTACTACCCGTTCGGGCTGTACACTTATATACTAATTACTCTAATGTGTTAGGCATCAGGAAGGTTAAATTAAGAGGAGATGCATCCATATTTTCGTGGAGTGAGAGCAGAAAACTATTTAGGAAAATCCACCTAAGTGCACCCAACCGGAATTGAACCGTGATCTCCCCGTCTTCAGCATGTCAGTTGAACACGGTGGGTAGCACACACTATTGGACTGGATTGCTGGTGTTGGGGAGATTGAAATTCAAATCCCAGTTGTGTGCAATAAGGGCATTTTCCCTAAAATGGTTCCCCACTCTCACTCCACGCAAATGTGGGTACATTAAATCTAAAATGTTACCTTCCTCGTTCCTAGTTCATGTATGTGTATAACTCAAACTGGAAGTAAGTCGCAATGAAAAAATATATATTTTTGAGGAGTTTTTAGGGGAATGACTCAAAGCCAATGGGAAATGTTTGAAGATGGAATGCCACTAAAAGCTATTTGAGGTGGCCCTTAAGCATTTAAAAATAATAATAGATTGTTATAGAACTTATTTGAAATTTGATGCAAACCCTCTTTCATCTTCAAACTAGAGTATATCAGAGGGAACCAAACAAACTGGAGGAAGACACATTTTGATGGGGGGAAGGGTGGAGAAGACATTGGTGGTAATACCCCGCCCTATCAAACCTCCCCCCTTACCAGTCCACCCTCAATGAGTAACATTGGATATACAACTATCGACAGACACATCGTAGAATGTAGATCATTTCCTCAGCATCTGACATAACCCAAGCTATGAGGGGTGAGGACAGTGTTTGAGCGTCACAATGGTTACTTAATTTTATTTAAAAGATTCATACGTCAAGTCATGCAATCACTTTTGATGGAAAATATCAAAATAATAATAATTATAATAATAATAATAATAATGGTGATAGAAATATCTTATCAATTAACATAAAAAGTTTTTATTTTTTAAACCTTTTTTCATGGACGCAGAAAATTGGGGGTCAGAGATGTACCCCCTTGAAAAGTGTTAGAACCCTTAAAAGGAAGGGGGTGGGGACACACACATATGTATAAAACATAAATAAGAAATTGTGTTTTTTACTTTATTATTTACTTTAGTTTCTTATATTACATCACCCAGATACAAATAATTATTATTATTTTAATATAAACTTAAAGATGCACTAAAATTTCCTATTGTAAAACTAGCTTGACCTACATTAGCTTGTAACATGTACAAAGGCGTAACTATGCAGTGATGGACCCACGGTGGGTGACCCCAAGGGAAAAATACACCACCGTCCCTAAATCTTATGAATAATTGTAGATTATAAAAAAATATTTAGACATTTATTATTGGAATTATTTTATAATACGTAATAATATAGAGTAGGTAGGTTAAATTTAGAGGAAGTGTACCCACATTTGCGTGGAAAGATAAGAGTGTAAACCCATTGAGGAAAAACCACTCTAAGTGCATTACCATACAGCCATAATATTTGATAAAATTGTTGCTGAAAAATTTCAATATAATGTAAAAAACTTAATCTGAATTGAATAAAACAATATTAATAAATATTTTAAACAAATCTATAGTCAATCATCAATATTAACACCTATAGAGGCTAAACAAACATAGGTCTTTGTGAAATTGTCTACACTTTCCTCCAAGGACAAGCTACGGGTAGTAGCTCAACAGACAACATATCTTATCCCTGCAGCCTTTATTGATTCATGTGCTTCTTAAATAATTTTTAATAAAGTTTTGAAAATGATCTGTCAGCTGTTTCTATTGATTTTACAGAAAAATATGTACACACATTTTTGTACAGCATAAATTATGCGCAATAAAATGACTATTGAGTAATTTTTGATTGATTAGTGAGATCTTTACGAAACAATGATAGGCCTGAAAGACAACGCTTTCATCTATTACCAAATTAATTTTGGGTGGGTGGACCTGCGTGGTGGGCCCTATTTTGGGCGTGGCCCTGTGGAATTTTGCCCCCACCCTATAGTTATACCAATGAACTTGTAACTATCAAGAATTTCAAACTCTATTAACCTATTTTTTATTAATTATATTTGATAGTCAAATATAGCTTTATACGTTTATACATATTTTAACATGGTGGCCTCATGGTCTAACGCGCTAATCTTGCAGTAGACTAGACTGCCAATGATGGGGAGATCAAGGTTCTAATCTCGGTCGGGTGTACTAAAGTTAGTTTCTCCAAACTGGTATTCCACGCTCCCTCCACGTAAATGCGGGTACACTTTCTATGAATATAACCTTCCTGATCCCTAAAACCACTAAAGCAATTTTTGAAAAACAAAATCTATTCACAAATTCTCTGTTCATTTGAAAAAAAAAATTAATCTGACCATTTACTTCAGGAACTGAAAGAAAAAATTTTGGGGTTCACATCCCAGTAGTGTATACTGAGGGTGTTTTTTAAAACGGTTCCAAACACGCTACTATTATTTATTTATATCGCCGTGTCTTACTACCCGTTCGGGCTGTACATATATATTTATATATAATATAATGTAAATCAAAATATAATATAATATTATATTATATTATAATGTAAATAAAAATATAATATAATATAATTAAATAAATATTATATATATTTTTATATATATAAATATATATATAAATATATATATTCAAATTTGAAGATAGCATATAGAACAATTTTCTGCAAAAAGAAATATTTTATTTTTAAAAATGTATATTTTTATAGAATAAATATTACACTTATTGCCTCTACTTCAAAAATTATAAACACTAACTCTAAAAATAAGTATTTGAAATTACAATAAAACATAAAGAAATATACTGCAAGAAAAGGTTTTTCACCCAATTGTATAGAAAATATCTATCTATCGATTTTGACCAAATTTGATAGGCTTAAACACAAGTTTTACATTGAAGCATGATCATTTTATAATCTATTTCTCCCTTATCAATCACTTTTGTGTCAGGGACGTTCATAATATATATACACATCACTAGCTATTTTATAATTTTTGCTACACACAGTATATAATAATACATCCATTCTACAACTTTATACATTCAAAGTCCTTCATCAAAACTTCTGCAATGAACACACTTAATATTACGTTTTTAATTTTAATTTTATTAGGGACCTGTGCTACAATTTTTGGTTGAATCCCTACCACGTGAATTGAGGTGTTTTTCCTCGTGATTGCTCATTTCCTCCACGCAAATGTGGGAACACTTTATCTTAATTACCGTATTTATTATCTACCCTACTTTATTATTGTAAATTTACGGATAACATCGAAGAATATTAAGAAGTGAAGCATTTCTAATATCACAAGAACAAAAAAAAAAAAAAAGACATTGAAATAATCTTTACACTGCACACTCTTATATATGTTGAGTAACATCCTCTTCTTAGTATTTGTGTTCCCCCCTTCCCTTCCTCTCTAAATCTTACGTTATTTCCAAATCTTTGACTATGGCACGCGAGGGGTGCGAGAAAGTAAAAATGATATTTGTGATGAAACTATTTTGTTAAATAATAATTGTCAAAATTAAATATGTATCTGTGTTAATGTTATTAATTTTAAAAGCGTGGTGGTCAAGGCATGTTCAATAGTCCCTCCACCCCGTTTCATTATCCACCTTTTCAATTGATAGCAAAATAGTTTCAAGACATTTATCTATTGTGACAAGTGTATTTCTTGTTCAAATTGCCAATAGTCCATAGTGATTTAGTTAGCCCCGTATTATCGATACCAAATTATTGACTCTGTTTACAGATCAGATTACCAAAGGTAGGGCCAAAGTGTTTGATTGGTACACCAAAGTGAACCGAGCCCGTGTGGGTTTTACGCCGATGTACTAATTAAGCTAATGTGTCAGAGAAGGGTAAGTTTGCTTTTAGATGACTTACACTCACATTTGCGTGGAGGGTAAGTGGAAAACATTTTAGGAATAATAACCTCATAGCACCAAACTGGGATCGAACACCAATCCCCGTCCTCGGCAGTCCAGTTTTTTGCAAGAGAAGTGCCTTAAATCATGAGGTCACCAAAGCGGGTCCTGTAATTATATTAATTAGGTATTCCACACACATGATTTGAAATTAATGGATGAATTTTAAACTACAGTATTAAAATTGTATTTTTCAAGCAGAAATGATAATAAATTCATGATACTTTTTTTTATCCAATTCACAAGAGTAAAACATTTATTTTTCTTTCGTCTGGTTGAGAGATAAAGTAGTTTTTTATTTTATTTTCTTCGATCTCTTTTTACAGGAACGGCTTCCATTGCAAAACACGTGGTATTCACACAACTGATTTAATAAATGAACGCAGTCGAGTTGATATTTTTCCTGAGAACATCTGCTCGTCACTGTGCAACGCTTGGCATCACTGCCATGAGTTTTCTCGAGAGGTTCATTTTGTTCAACCTTACACCGCTAGGTCACAGGCTACTGCACCACAACACTTTTTTGAATCAAAATAAAACTGTACCACTTTATTTTAGTTTAGAACAATACGTATGCTGAAAAATGAAATGATAATTATTCTCAATCATATTTACTCGGTTTATACTTTGTCTGTAGATTTTTTTTAAAACAACACTAAACCAAGAAAATACGATCATGCAAAAATTATTTAAACAAAGCTGCTTACGAATATTTAACTTTTAACTGGCGTTAAATTATACTAAATGATAGAGAAATGAGTTTATTGTAATACAATGAAAACCGTTTTAGCCTAAGTCTTCCCACATTTCAATGACAAGCCCAGTTTGTTTCATGCAGTGATCTTTAAATTATTTTTTAAAACTTAAATTTGAATTGGCTGGGTGGATAGGAATAAACTATAAACCATGTAAATGAATTGATCTTTACAGTAGTAAAAATCTGATTAAAATATGTATAATAGTTTTCTTAGTAATCATGTACAGAGAAATCGTCTTAGAAACCGGCCGCGCTCATCTCTCATGGTGATCCATCCCCTTAAACAAATAGCGTGACCTCAATTTCTATCTATTTAGTGAAGTATGTTGTGCTGCCATCTCTAATATAGTTACGTACTTCTAATTTACCAACTAAAATCTATCGTAGATAAACTGTAAGTGTGTGTAAACAAATCTAGCTCCTCCCCATGTTCTGTGATTCGCCACTTAATTGACGATTTGTGGAAAAGGGAAATTCAGTGCTGGATAACAGCCAATCATGGAACATGAAACAAAATTTTCATCTTGCTTTAATAACCCTCAACAAATATTTTATGGGTTAGCGTTTGACATTTGATTATGGTCGCTTTCTAGAAGTGTTTAATTTTTCCCATATAAAGTTTTTAGCTTTATGAACACAGATTATGAAGACAATCGTGGCAACCATGGGCCACCAACACGAAAACAGCTGACTTACAAACACCCCCAAATGGCGGTGTGAGGTGTTGTTATATTTTTCTTCTAGTGATACCTCAAAAAATAATTGTGTATCAGTAAAGTCTATAAAGCCGCTTCTTAGTTATTGTGAAGATTATTTTATTGTGATTCACACAAACATATGTGGTTTGCATAATGTTTTCAACCGTATTTAATTTACCTGTCAAATTAAACTTTATGTTTGTCAGTTATCAGTGAAATTTGACGTTTATTCCTACGAAGATTTATTGAAATACGAGGTAACTAAAGCCTTATTCAGAATTTTCCGCTTTATTGCAGTGTATATTCAGTATCTCGTACACGCTTTATGGAAAGTTATTCTCATTGCTAAAGAAAATAATCGGTTTGTATCATCACATGTAATGTCAAAGGTAATTTTTACGGTATTTAATAACACAACTATGATATTCGATTTATTATAGCAATGTCTGAGGTAGAAACTCGAACAATGATTACTTTTCAAGTTTTTAGCGCTCTTCGTAGTTTTATTGTGTATGTAGATTTTAGTTCGCTCTAGGAATAGATGTACTATTGGCACTTTAATCTGACCAACTAATATAATATAGTATTAAAATAATGTTAAAGCAATCGAATCCCACTTAACCTTTTCTAACATAGGTTAACCTTTGTGGTTTCTGGCTCTATTACTCTTGTATTTAACAGTCATTTCTTATTTGAATGACCTAAGTGAAAATATTTTACACAATAGTTTCCAAAGAATAAGGACAAGTGGTGCAGATTACAATATTTGATAAGGTTTATTTAGAAGAAAACTCAGATGAATTCAACAAGGGAGAAAGGTATCACAGATAACAAATCTTTGAACTTTGTAAATCAGAGAAGAAAGATGAAGCATTGTTGCTCCATTTGAGCTTGTAAATCAGAGAAGAAAGATGAAGCATTGTTGCTCCATTTGAACTTGGATATCGACACTTTCAGCTCTATCTTTTGTACCTTCATCGAGCACAAGTAAAATTGCTTGGAATTTTTTTTTAAAAACAATAAAACCATCGTATAGGGACTAACCGTTCTAAGCTCAAAATGGGTTGCTTCAATTTTATTTGAGCTTCCAAAAATAGCTCATGTCGTGGAGAGCTATTTGATATGAAGCAATAGATCATTTGAAGGGTAGAAAAAAGTCTTTAGCATCCTCAACAACAGCCTGTGAATGCACTAACACTATATTTAGCCGGTGAGCTTGGCAGTGAAAGTACGAAGCATGAGGTACCTGATCTTTCACCCTAGCTTGGACCCCACTTGCCCAATCACTCATCACCTTGGCACCCTCATAACACTGTTCAACACAATATTAAATGTCCAGCCCTTGTTCTGAAAGAAGGTAAAAGAGCGCATTTGTACTATTTAATTTTAAAGCGTTTTAATTAGTAAAATTAACTTAAATTAGCTACAGCAATCTTTTAGATGATGTAAACCTATTGCTCTCTCTTTCACTTTCCAACCCTCACAGTCAACATATCTAATTATAATGGCTAATTGTTCCCGCCTTGGAAAATTCTTTGGTTTTGTCAGCCATTATTGAGTAGAACCCAGATTGTTTTACTTTTTCAACAATATTCCTTACAATTCGAGAAGAAAACACGGATATCAAATCATTCTGGTACTTTGGAGAGCTGTAATGTCCGTGTCAATGACTCATTCTTTCTTTGAGCTTAGGATTGTCTTCACAGTGTGTTTCTAGCATTTCCAGTAAATTCCCTTTATTCACAGAGTCCTCCGACTCGTCATGGCCCCTGGTTCCTAGCCCTTGTCGACCCAGAAAACTGACCACTTTCAGAAATGTCTTCGCATACCCTCAATTTCGGATCTTCGTTCACTATCTAACAAAGATGCTGCTGACATCTGCGTTGAACTTAGGATTTTTAGCTCAGCCCAGGCAGTCGTCAACATTTTGTGTCTTTCACTTTTTTAATGTTGCTGAAAAAGGGCCGAAGCATCCTTCCACTTCCTGGATCCTTTGTCGATAAACGTGCGGTTCTCGAATGTTTCACCTGAGCGAACTGTCGACATGGGGAACAATACACAGCATCTTATATTCTATTCACTGGTGAACACTATAATACTTAGTGGAAAATCTTCTACTCTTGGTCTGAAAAAAATTTATGATCGGTTTAATGGGCAATTCAATGGTCCACTGCTAAGTGGGTGAGTTGTTGCTAGAGGCTGAGACGTCTCTGTAGGTGTTTGGCCTAAAATAAAATATAAATATACCCTTTTTAAAAAATGTACTGCAAACTCAGTCATGTTTAACTTTAAATTTAGAAAATAAAAGCTAGCAAATGATTTAACTGACAAATACCATACATGTTACTGTAAAAGTTATTTGTTTTTATTTCTTTATAAAATGGTAAAAAATGACTTGACGGGGTTACCTGCACTCGGATCTGAAGAAGTAGCTGGTTCTAGTGCCAAAAAGTTAAGGTCAGAGATGATATATTTTATGATTCCTCTTCATTTTGAATGAGGATTCCAAAACTAAGCAAACATTTAACTGAAAATCACTATACAATTAAACACTGACGATTGTAACTGTAAAGTGTTTCTTAAATGCATGACGTAACAAAAATTACTCTTAAAAGCACAAGCTGACTGAGCACTGAGAAGATTGAATGTCCACTGACTGTGATTATCGCGTGCTATGTGTCTAGAAAGATGGAGTCGTAGCTTGTGAGTCGTTGGCGGGAAAATGAGGTGATGTAGCCACATTCTGATTGGTTGCCAGGCGACATCATCATTTTAAGCACTCTTGCATTACTGACAGCACAAGGTGCTGTTGGCTGATATGTCATTGCCTTGAGCAATTTCCTGAATTTTCCTGTGTGTTTCCAACGGCACATTTAGCTCCAACAAACCTCGTCTTTTATTTCTTAAGCATTTATAAAAGTAGAATATCTTAAGATAAAAAGTGCAATTCTCACATTTTTTATTTAATATTAAAAGTACAGTTCTTACATTTTTTTCTTTAGTATTACAACTCAATTATTAAATTTTAAAAAAAAATCTTAAATTCGAGGGGGGGGGGCAATTGCCCTGCCCTCCCCCCTAAATTACGCCCTTGCCTATAGGCCTAGTAATCTATTATAAGGAAATCATCCCTTGGGATTGAAGAGGAGGGGGTGGTCGGAAGGCTCTACTACAGGCATGTTCCAAGCTTTTCCCGACTGAGGGCCACATAAGTTATTGGGGAATTGGCTTGGAACCATAAACAAGATTTATAATACCTAATAGTCAAATATATGCCTGGTACACACTATCCACACCCAGGGACGTAGCCAAGTTATGGGGTCCAAAACCCCCCTCACCCCGTCCCACTGAGGACTTGGCTCACAGGCACCAGCTTAAACTTAACAATTGTTACAACGGTAACGGTTACAACTGTTAAAGGAGAAATTTCCGTTTAGATCCCCCTGATATGAAATCCTGGCTAAGTCACATCTATCCAGCCATTCACACAAGTAACATTAAACTAACTGTTCTGGGAACTACATGGAAATTAGCGAGCATTTATGTCAACTACAAGAGCCTAATTATTAACTATTTCTGCAATTTGAAGTATTTCGATTTGAGCTGGTGGGCCGCACAGAATGTACTCTGGGACTGCAAGTATGCCTGTGGGCCACAGGTTGGGTACACCTGCTCTCTTACATGGTGTTTATACTTTACAACAGCGGTTCTCAAACTGTGGTACAAAATACCAACATTTCCCCCTCAATACTTGTCACCATTTGAAGACTTCTGAATTCCTTTGGATAAGAAACCCATTCATTTTGGGAAACATTCCTGGAACCCTAACTAACAACGAAAAAGAGTGTTTGATATAACAATCTTGCGATGGAGGTTTGAAAATTGAATTTACCAAATTAGAGTTAGGTGAATTTTGGTTAACGGCTAAAAATGAATATCCAACACTGTCCAGAAAAGCATTGTTGTTTCTAATTCCACTTGCATCCACCTATTTTTGCAAAACTGAATTTTCTGCTATTGTGACAGTAAAAAATTAGTTTCGTAATAAACTAAATCTTGACCTAAAGTTGCATTTAAAATTAAGTACAACTGAACCCGACATCTCCTCGCTTGTTTCAAGCATGCAGCACCATCCTTATAACTGAATTTTTAAACTTTAAGAATATTGCAACTTTTTTTTATAAATTAATAAGATACTTTCAAAAACAATTGTAATTTTTTACTGCTATCATTCCAAGACAAAACTCTATCCTAATGAAATTCTTAATAGTTCATTGGTATGCGACTGATCCGTAATACACACGAGTGGTACGCGGATAAAAAAGTTTGAGTACCACAGCTCTACAACAATTGTGATTACAAGCCATCACTCCTACGGTAATCTCCATTTGCACAGCTTACCTTCCTTGGCTCCATTATGGTATAGCTTATAAGACAGGGCCATAGTATGAATCAAGATACTTTCAAGGGTGAACTAAATGTGTCCAACATTAAAAGTAAGTTTTAACAACAATATTTGTAATTCTTATAGATATAAGATTAACTTTCTACAATGGCTGGCCATAGCCTACTCCGATATGGGTTTGATTAGATAATAGTTTCTTCTAGAACACACGTTTGCTTTAATTGTGGTCCAGGGTTTTTGTTGCTTTTTAACTTCGCTCAAATTCTCACAAGAATACTGTGATTCAAATTTTTATATACTACAAGAATCGAGTCAGTGACCTCATGGTCTAAGGCATCACTTGCATACGAGACTAAGCTGCCAATGAAAGGGAAATTGGGGCTCTAATCGCGGCCGGGTGTATCGAAGGCAGTTTTTACAAAATTGCTTTCTACTCTCCCTCCACACAATTGTGAGTACACTTCCTCTAAATTCAACCTTTCTCATCCTTAACTTATTAGTGCAATTAGTACATATGTGTATAATCTGAATAGGTAGTAAGACACGTTGCAAAAAAAAATATATATATATATTTATGTTACTGTCTAAACCTTATTCCAGGACAAACTTGATCAGACTAGTCCAAATTGATACATTCTAAGAGCCTCAGGATGTACTAGTTTAGCCTAGTTTAAATTAGTTAGTAATCCTGAAATTCTGGCCTAACTCATAGAAATAACTAGAATAGCCTACAATTTTTACTAGGCCAAACCATGTTTAGGTTAGATTAGTTTAGGTTAGCTAACATTTGCATGCTAACTGTGTATGATGAAACATGTCCAAAGTCGATCCATGTATGGGTTAATTAGGATGAAAACTAGTATTGCCTAAAAACATTGGACTGTATCAGTTTATCCTACAAGCGGCAGGATGTATCAATTTGGCCTAGTTCTATCTAGTTTGTCCTGGAATCGGGTTTGTATGTTAATATATATAGATATATATTGCGAGGAAACAACTTAAACATCTTTAAAGGTCCACTCAATCTCATTTGACAATTTGCAACTAAATGATACTTTATAGTTGTACGTCTTTGTTTTTCGCAGCATAATAAGGCCACTAATTCTATTGTTGGTGTTCTATAAAAGTTAACTATTCTAGAATATGTTTATATTACATGTGACCAGTTCTGGAGTTTTAAAGAGTTCATGCATGATAAATACATTGCACCACCTTTCATATAAACATCAATAAAATGAGCTAACTAACCCTTAAATGTGAGCAACATCTTTGAAAAGTAATATCGTAATGGTTTAACTTATTTTGTCATGTGTTCTTTGCATAGTCTGTCTGTCATCAATAACGTGTGTAGCAGACGATTGTGATATTTCAGAGCTATTTCCCTCATTTGAACTGTCATGGGAACAGTGATGGGTAAGTGGCAGAAATTGGTCGAACGTATATTAGATATGAAAGTTAGGTGTGACCTTGGTAATTTGATATTTGCACTTTATTGCAATTTGTGTGCGCTTCACTCGGAAAGGGTGGCAGAATTATGGAGTTAAGTTAGGGATATATTTTTGCTGCGGTAAATAAAAAAGTATCGCCAAGTTATCACAAACTGATATATAATAATTGTCCAGATGATTCTGATACTGGAATCAAATTAAATAAAGTGAAAAATTACAACTTGGACTCAGGAATCGAACCCAGTACATTTGGGCTCTGCATACCAATGCTCTTAACACTGAGTCATCTCGTGTGGCCGATATTTCACCCGGTAACAACAGTTTTACTCAACACGATAAGTAATTAATTAGCTACCAGGATGGTTCAGAGGTAGAGGATTCATGCGTAAAGCCAAAAGTAATCGGTTTAATTCGTGGTTAAAGATTGTGATTTTTCACTTAACTTAAACATTTAAGGATTTAGGTTAAGTAATATTAAAATTGAACGTTTGATTCGCTTTTTATTTTGCTGGGGTATATTCTCCTTACATTTGTACAAATCTTTCTTTTTTTTACTCTTATAATTACCACACTAATGCCCCCTAGACCTAACCTTTTATTTATATTTGTAAATCTGAAAAATTACACCTGGACACATGAATTAAACCTGTGACCCTTGTCTTAGCGCGCCAACGCTTTATTACTGAAGTGTATAGGATTTGTTCTATACTTAACGCTTATTTTTCTTTCGTGTAAAATTTTAAGACTTTATTATATTATTTTTATTTTCTCGGTTTAATACATTACATCTTTTGTACAGATTTAAACTTTTGCATGCTTCAAAGAACCTATTGGGACCACTTGCTTATTTTTTTTAACACTAAGTCTTACTGCCTATCCAGAACTAGATGGAACTTACACTAATTAATTTGATTCCAACCTTTGCTGGGGCTCGACCCCAATTTTTGTCTTTGAGACCATAACGACCTATTGATAGATAGCCTACAAATGTTCATCTCCTAGTTTTTAAATCATTATTTTTCCTTAATCTTACTACCCTTCTGGAATATCCAAATTTAATAAAACTTGTGGGGTGAATATAATTTAAAGGAAATGTACCTTTATTTGCGTGTAGGAAGAAAGAGAAAACCATTTGTGGAGAAAATCACCCCCCAGTACCTCCAATCGGAACTGAGCCATGCTCTCCCTATATCGGCAGTCGAGTCTATTGCGAGAGTAGCGCCTTAGACCGTGCGGCCATTGAAGCAGTCACTGCAACAATTAATGGAAATATGGTAGTGGAGTTGACTTTTAAAGAGGACAAACCATCTTTAGTAGAGAATCAAGGAGGGAAAGGGGGTCTACATTAAAAATCAAAATGTTTTAAACCCCCTCAGGGCACTCGATTGTGATTTGAACCCCCTTCTGCATCGTTAATGCTGACCCATGTGATGGAAATCTAATGCTTACTTTATGTAAGCTTCTTTGACATTGTGAATCTATATTTGAATAAATTTGTCAAGCCAAGTTACAAATATTGGTCATAAAGAATAAAAAAAGTAAAAATAAAAATTAAAATACTCTAGTTACCATTTATATGTTATAATATAATAAACTTTTATTTTGAAGCTGGAGTTGGTACATAAAATTTTACAGACTTCGATGCCACCCAAAATTGCTTTCGACCAAAGACTCCATGACTCCATAGTCCTGACAAAAACATATTTGTCACTATGGCCATAGCAAATTAAGATTTTTATTAGATTTATTGATGTTTGCTATAGCCTAATAGTAAGTACCTGTTTTGACAAAGTACACTCTACAGTTTTATTATAAGCACCTAATTTGTGACTCTTACTTACCTACAATTTCCTCATATAGCTATAAATGACCCATTTTGGAATTAAGCTTATGATGATGGTGAAATTTATACATAAAGTTTTTATTTCTAAAGTGTAGCCTTGTTTGAGTTTTTTTTTAACTGTTAGTAAAATACTAGTGGCTCAACTAAACCACCTCTGTGGTCTAGTAGTCAGTTTCCTGGCTACAGATACAGAGGTCCAAGGTTCAATCCCTGGTGCCTTCAGATTTTCGATGAAACAGTTGTCTGGAATGAGGTTAAACTCAACCTCTTGAGGACAAATGAGGAGCTACTTGAATGGAAAATTAGCGGCTACGGTCTAGAAAACTGAGATTAATGATCGGAGGATCCTTGTGCTGACCACTTAACACTCTCTAACTGTAGAAGTTGGCACTCTCATCACCAACAGACAGGTGGCTGCTCAGTTGGTATGGTCGATTGCGGACTGACACTTTGAAGTGGCCCAACTAAGGTCTTAGGCAGCCAAATTTGGTTGGGGTTTTTAAACAAAAAATCAATGTTCATTTTATTTACATACAAAAAAACTTTAATTTATATTAAAGAAAGTTTTTTTAATGCTTTTGATTGAATAACTTGCAAATAGGTCACTTTTTTTCACAAAATTGTTCAGTATTTCAACTTATTTTGAATACGTAATGCTTTGTAGTGCTATTATAGCTTATTTAATTTTTTTTTTTATTTTCTAGGTAGCAATAAGATGATTCCATTAAAAGATAATCAGGATGTGGCATGTTTCCTCGTCACTAAGCACTCTTGGAAGGGGAAGTAAGTATTGCAAACCTTATTTAAACAAAAAAAAAATCTTGCCAGCCCGTTTAAGCATTTATATGTCAATTTCCAATGTCAGCTCTTAGCTGTATCCTTTTAGATTTTATAAATGATGACCAGGATTTCTAAAATTAGATCATTTGTCATTTCATTTTCATAATAAAAAAAATAAATTTTAATTGGTGTGTTAGAACCCTTTGGGGATAGTTTTCTTAAATTGTGGCTTCGCTATTCAAAATGTTTAAACTTGTATTGTGATATTCTTAAGTAAATGTATTTTATTTAAAAAAAATATCAGTAGTCCTTAAAAAATTGCAGTTGAAAGAAATCATTGGTTTTCTATAACTGACTTTCTGTTTGAACATTATTGAAATTTGAAATTTTGGGCACATCCTTAATGGTTTCATTGAAAAACTTATGAGTATCATTTGGTAGAACTCCGGTAATCAATGTCATAAAGAATCGGTGGATGTTTTAAATGTATGGTAACATTATTTAACATGTGTGATAGTTAAAAACTTAAACCAAGGAGTAAGGTATGAAAGGGTATCTAATTTAAATGTACCATCATGGACATGAAGAGAAAAAGGGTAAACCAGATTCAAAATCACGTATTGAAAACCATCATCTCAGGATTTGTACCTCGACTGCCATGTCTTTGTCATCCAAGTTCAATGATTTATTAATGTTTTAGGATACTTGATTGTCCTAGTGGGTTTTGTTTGTTTGATGTATTTGCTATCAAAATGAGCAAAAGGCTCCTTTCAATATTGTAACAAAAACAGATTTAATAAATTAATAAAGATAATATTATCATATGGGGTGTATTATATATATTTAAAGTAAAGTAGGCCCTGATTCAGGAGAAGTAGTAACAAATAAAAGAAACTTAAGTAACCTGTTTAAACTTCAGGAACGTAATTTGTCCGACACTTTAACTTGGTTGTTAGCGTGTGTGATTAAGGGATCCCATTTTAGATTCTCGGCATGGCCAAAAATATATCATTGATGAAATTGTCACTTAATTCTGCAGTCAAATGGCTAAGGCAAGGCAACCATTTTATGTCCAAAGGCCAAAATTTCTGTCTCTTGTTGGCTCGCGATACTGTACCCACAATATTTGGATTGAATACATATTTGTATTAGATCATTCTTATACTCACACTAGCGACTAGGATTTCTCGTGAAGTACGTTCTCTGTTGTTTCACAGCAGGAGGTAGCTCGATTTGTCTTGTCTACTGGAGTTGTAATTTGCGAGATGAAAATACATTTTTATAAAAACATTATCTTCTCATAAAAAGAAAAAATCATTTATAAAATAATGTAAAATACCAAAATAAAATATGTATTTATTTTATTAGTCGATTATGTGAAAGTTATATTTTTATCATTTTTTTTTATCTTTAAATCATTTTACTTATTTCATGTGCCACTGGGCCACAACAAATGTTAGTGGCCCACGGGCTGCAATTTGAAAACTCTTAGATGTCACTCTTGTAATAGTCTGGACTGCCGATGACTGTGAGATCAGGGTCTGAATCCCGGTCAGTTATACTGAGGATTGTTTTTTCCTTGTGGTTTTATACTAGCCCTCATCTCAAATATGGTCTCACTTTCTTTAAACTCTACCTTCCTCATCCCTATTTAAGTAATTATAGCATATGCGTACAACCCAAATGGGTAGTAAGATGCGTAACAAAAAATAAATAAAAAAATTATTAGCAAAGGTGTTTTGTGTGTGTGTTTTCTGGAATATGCAAGTTTGTAAGTCGTGTGTTGTATTACATTAAACTTAGGAGAAAGTGCATGTTAAACACCCCCCAAAAAATAGTTTTACTACAAAATCAGTCATTTCTATTTGATTTTAGATATAAAAGGATTTTCTCAGTGGGCTCGGCCGGTATAACGACGTACAACCCTGCGTCATGGGATGTGACCAACAAGTGGATGTACAGCGACTTCATCAACATCCTGCCGAGCGTGAAGGTCGCGGGGCAACAGAACAATGAGTTCACCATCACCATGAAGAAGGATCGGAAGGTGGACTCGATGAGGTTCTCGTCGGAGCACCGGGCCCAGTTACTCACAGAGGCTCTGCGCTTCCGATCCTTGTTTGCTGAAAAACCAAAGGAAATTTTGGTTAGTGATACTGCGTTATAGTTTCTTCCCTAAACTAATCACTTGTGCTTTACTCTTTTCCTTTTGAAGGAGGAGATTAATGTAGCCCGAAACTTTAATGATTATGGGCTTTGTTGTATTTTTAATTGTGAACTTTGAGGCCTAAAGTTTTCTGGTATGTGTGTAGGCCTTACCCTTATATCCTCTTTTCAATGTTTAATTTAATATGTACAGCCGTTTAGCGCTATTTTTATTCTGTTTGGTCCTCAAATTTGTATTAATATATCACATATTTGAATAATAAACTAAATCTATCAATGTTAACTCATTTGGTGCCATCAGTTAAGAGATAGGGCCCACTAAGAATGCCAGGCTATTTAAATCCTATTTGTATGCATTTTTGTAAATAATTGTACTCATTATAATTTTGAAGACAATAAGCTGAATTGTTTTGTAAGCTGGGTACAAAATGACTCCAAATAAAAAAATTGTTTGAATCAATGCTATCTCACCAAGGCCGTAGTCAGAGGGGGTTTTCGGGGTTCAAACCCCCCCCCCCCCCTTCCCGAAATTTTATGAACAAAATATATATGGCTTTATTTATGGTTCAAACAATATTAAAATTAAGGTACAAGTACAAATTAGGGGGCTGTGTTACCATAAAAAGCACTTCAGAGAGCTTCCAGAGGTGTTTATTATTTAGAATTTTTTCTAGCCTTTGGCAATTATGATATGTTGTCATAAAAAAAATTCAGATAGCTTCTAGAGGTGTTTAATATTTAGAATTGTTCCTATTTTTCGGTGGTTAGGGGGTTATATTGCCATAAAGAAACACTTTATAGAACTTCTAGAGCTGTTTAATATTTGGAATTTGTCCTAGCCTTCGGCAGTTAATGGGTTATGTTACCATAAAAAACACTTTAGAGAGCTTCTAGAGCCGTTTAATAATTAGAATTTGTCCTAGCCTCCGATAGTTAGGGGGTAGTGTTGCCATAAAAAACACTTCAGATAGCTTTTAGAACAGTTTTTTATTTAGAATTTTTTCTAGCCTCCGTCAATTGGGGGGATGGGCCCACCAAACCCCCCCTGAAATTATTGGCTGGCTACGGCCTTGTATCTCACCATTACTGTTTGTAACAGAAATGGTGATGAATAAAGTGGCAAGGAAACTCGGGTAGGATAGAATGAAAACTATGATGTTTGCTGATGAATTGATGGTATAGGAGGAGAAGAAAGAGGAAGTATAAGAATGAAGTAAAGTAGTGAAAGAAAGTAGAATTAAATTTAGCATGGCAAAGTGTGAAGGGATGATAATGTAATGACAGGGAAGAGGATAGTGCCTTGTAAAGATATAAAGTTGGATGAAGTAGAGCTTAGAAAAGTACAGAACGTAAAATATCTTGGAAGCGTGATTGAGGCGAAAGGTGGAAGTATAGAGGATTTAATGAGAAGAGGACAGCAGGGAGAGTTGTTCTATAGGTGTGTAAGAGACCTGCTATGGAGAAGAGAAGTGTCCTTGAAGTGTAAGGAAGTGTTGTACAGGGAGTACTTTGTACCTATTGTCACATGTGTAACAGAAACATGGACAATGAATGTAAGAGAGACTAGGAAAGTAAAGACCATGGGAATGAAGTTATCCAGGAAAGAGTTGGGGTACAAGAAGTACATGAGATAGTAGAGGAAGCAAGACTGAGATGGTATGGGCATGTAATGAGGATGGAAAAGGAGAGAATACCAAAGAGAATGATGGAGGTGAAGTATATAGGAAAAATACCCCACTGAAGACAAAGAAAGAGATGGGAGGAGCAGACAACAGTGAGCGTGTTTGAGGAAAAAAATGTAGGCTATTAAAAGAAGAAGAATGGTGGAATTATAGAGGAAGATGGAGGCATTTTACTAAACTGACCTGGCCACAAGCTGGAAAAGGTTGTTGATGATGAAGATGAGTTTTCAAGTCCAGAGTGTGTTTCATTTTTTTTGTGCATTCAGGACTATAGCTAAAAAATTATGTAATTGTGGTTTTTTTACACAGTTACTACTTGTACAAGTCATTTGTGGCCTTGTATGATTTATTTTTTGGCTAAACACAACAACCAGACCCCAAACCATATATTTTGTCAAAGGAGAAGGTAGAAAGATAAAACTATTTGGTGATAAAAGTGGATCATATACAAGTTCAAAACGGGCTTCACATTGGACGTGATTGTACGCGCATGAATTTGGTTTTTTTACATAATATTGAAGACACACACACACACATAAGTATTCAAGGTACTGTAGAACTACTCAAAGCCGACATCGGATAAATGCAGCTGACGACCAATTATTTTGTATCCAACAACAAAATGAGGTCAGGTGCATCTAAAACTGACTGCGAACCGAGACAAGAAGGAACAGCCCGACACAGCAGTAAAATAAACTCTGTACACTAAAAACACACCAAACTGTATATAATGTTCAAATTACACACATTAAACAATATACTGTAAGAGCATAATTATTTTAAGGTTTATTCAGGCAAGAGGTTAACCTACGCTTGTACATTTCCTTGGAAGTCAAGAGTGTTGGGTTACCATCCTGCTAAGAGTAGCATATAGCTCATATAGCTTGCGTCCTGTTGATGAGTGAGCACGGTGCGACCAATGGAGCTTCCTGGTTTATTAAACACATCGAGATCAGCAAGTTTAAGTAATAGTAATATAATAACACCTTGTTTAGTGATTGGTTGATAATAAAGTAGGGGTGGAGCTTCACCTCAGTTGAAGAGAAGCCATGATTGGTGCATGAGAGTCGTCCTCTAGCAACGACTGACTAAGACACGGAGGGAAAAAATGTGATCTGGTGGTTCCCCTACCGGAGGGTCGATCGCGGGTCTCTAGGAAGGTTTACTCGTCTCGTTATCGTGCATGCTCCCTCGCCACAGGTGATCTACCCGGTTACCTCTGTAGTAGTTTAGTCATCTGAATCGATTAATAAATATATATTATTGGACTAAAACCGAGTCTCACTCCCCACTAACCACTCATTCCAACCCCTACCGCTCGGGGTCCATCCCAACCATGTAAGTCCCTACAGTGCCGTGGTAGTGTTGTAGTTAGGGTTGGCTACCGGGCACCCAAATAAAACAGGGGTCGGTCTAATACATATACAAACCCTAAACAATAGCCTTCTGCTTAATGTTACATTCCTCTTCCAAATGCGCTATCCAGGCTCTTACTCCTACGACTTTTTAAAACAACAGGCTTGGCAGTACTACTATTGGACACAAAATGCGTTACTAAGATTGCCACCACATGGCATGTCAGGAATTTTATGTATTACATTAAATTCATGGTGTCTACGAAAGTCATAAAATGAGATTTAGGTCAGGAAATTAATAAATCTAGCTTTCAGATAAAAAAGGTTTTTTCATACTTTGCTCGAAACTAGCTTAGATTTACTACTACTCCCCAGTGATGACAAAGTTCAAAATTGAATATAATAAAGACAGAAAATAAAATGAGTAAGAAAGAGGGACAATAACAGTATAAGAATGAGAGTGGATATTCCTTCTTTCTCTTATTTTTGTCTTGAATAGCTATGTATAGTTCATGAAAGAGTCATTAAATATTTTAGGTGTGTGTCAATTCAACTCAAACTCTAATCAAATACTATATAAAATATTCTCGAAGCCAAATCAAAGTTTGAAAATTTTTGGTTAGTTGTTTTATGCACTAAAATTACTTGTAAAATGTTTTACTGCACAATCGTTTGTATTATTTTATTACAACTTAAATTTTGATCACTTCAGATTTTTTCCATATGAATATTAATTTGTAATGAAAATAACAGCTCAAAAAAGTAAATTTACTATAAACTGAGTATTTTAGCTGTCGATATTCTTTATTGGTGAAGCTTTGTAATTGTCAAAGCCGAATTTTTTTTAAGTAAAATCGGAGCTGATTTTTTTTAACTTCGCACACTCCTAAAATATGGTTTACATAATTTGGAAGACACCCTTTTATATTTAACAGAGATACCACGCCTATAAGCACCATTGGTCGGACACTCGTCTGCCTGTGATGTTGGAGGTGACGGCCTGCTCTCTGGACCAGCTGGATCCAGCCACCAATGTGATTCTTGCTTCTTACAACTACAAGGACATTGAAGGGATGGCTGAAGTTAAGGACTATCCCGGGGGCTTTGTCATTGTCGCGGGCGGCTTTGGCAGGATGGTTTGTCAATTTTTGTTAACATATTCCTAGTACTGATATAAAACCCACTTTGGTGGCCACATGGTCTAAGGCATCACTCTTGCAATAGACTAGGCTGCTAATAGCGGGGAGATCAGAGTTCGAATCCTGTTTGGGTGACCTGAGGGTGATTTTCCCCTAAAGGTTTTTCCACTCTTTCTCAATGCAAATATGTATACACTTCCTCTAAATTTAACCTTTTACATCTATATTACAGCATAATTAGTACAAATGCATGTAACCCAAAAGGGTTTATTTTCATTGATAAGTATATCATAAAAGAGGTATAGTTACGCTACTTGATTTTTTTCTGATCCACAGAAAGAGTAATTTTTAAAAATATATATATCAAAATGGCATTGTTTTGTAATCCAACCCCTTTTACCCCTTTCAAAATTTTATCAGCAAAATTTATAAACATTTTATCATAAAATTTTGAAGGGGTAAAACCATGAGAACTGCCACAATAAATACTTGTAATACTGTGTACAACCCTCAATTGTATCTTCATTATAATATGTTCTCATTACAGCACCTTTTTACGTCACCAAACTCTAGTGAAATCCGTCAAAAGATGCTCGAGTCGGCGTGTACTTTTGTAGGTATTGGTATCAAAGTACTGAAAGAACCAATAACTGAAATAGAGTTTGCCACTCAGCGACTGGGAAAATTCAGGTTAGTAGTATCATGTTGTGGTAAAGTTAAATGTACTCAGACAATCCTCCAAAGTAGTAAGAGAGTAAACAAGTAATTTTGCAAAAGCTAGCAAAAGTTCTGGAATTTTTGTTAATTTGGCACATTTAACTGAGATATTAAAATAATAGGTTTTTGGATGGACGAAAAATTGAACTGACAAACTAAGCACGCTGATTGAAACATGTCTTAATACTCACTAAACAAGGGTTGTGAAGTGACAGAAGATGTATTTCCCCATCAATTATAAATCACCCTGTTTTAAACATAAGTTACACGATGCGACAATTTGTCATTTTGAAGAAAAATTAAATTTAGTACTCTTTTCTTCAATCTAAGTTGCCTAAATAAATGGGAATTCCTTCTTTAAAACCTGGGATGGACAGAGAATTCGAAAGCAAGAAAATAGTGGCAACCCTGAATCTTAATATCACAAATTGTATATCAAATTGTCCTGTTTTTGATGCCATTTTAGTGAAAAAACTTTACCATAACTCTGTATTGCTTCATGATTTGTTGTAATGTCAGTGGGGATGAGCACGTGACCTCTGTGTCAGAGTTCACTGTCCACAAGACAAGCCCCCGGCACAAGGACCCAGCTCGCCGAACCCTTTGTCTCACCGAGACGTGTCTTCTGGAGCGAGACCCTCAGACCTACACGGTGTGCACGCTCCGACCTCTTGCAGACATCTTTGCTCTGGTCAGAAGCCGGGAGAACCCGCAACTCTTCGTGGTGGAGTACATCAGCGGGGAAACACGGACCTACATGGCTACAGACAGGTCTGTGCTGACTTTTGTAAACTAGTGATGGCAATAATGTTAGTTATTTTAGGGTGGTACACAGCCATATCTTTATCAGGGTTGTTCCCAAAGGTGAAGGGCCATGTTGAAATATCAAAATAACATACATAAGTATTTCAATTACTCCAGAAGATGTAAATGATAATTTACTAAAGCAACTATATGATCTGGAATGTAAGCTTTAATAAAAAAATATAGCATGGTTTTGAAACTTATTTATCATTATGAAATATTGCCAGCTTGCGACTGGGTCAATTTAGTAGAATGCCTTCATCTCACTCTTTTACTCTTGTCCATTCTTCTCTCACTCGCCGTTTTCTGTTTCTCCCATCTCTTCCTTAATCCCCTTTGTAGTCTTTCCTCTTTAAACATCAACTCCATCAATCTCTTGTCCGTCCCTGTTACCTGCCCACAGCATGTACTCTTTGTTTCCTCTACTATCTCATGTACCCCAAACATTATCCTATATCTCCTGGTGAAAGCCTCCACTTCCCTTATCTGTCTTGTATCCAATGTCCGAGTGTCTTCTGAATACATAACTATGGGTACAAAGTACGCTCTTAAATCACAAATACTTTTCTTCTTTACATTTTTTACTATTTTCAAATAAACTTCACCTAGTTTTATAACTTTGCTAGGCCTTGTCTTCTTCCTTGTTGTCTCTATCACTTCACTTTTCTACGTTATAAGTTCCACCCCACATTCTTTCCCGTCCTTATTCCATTCCTGCACTTCCTCTTCCTTCTGACCCCCTTTCCTCCACTTTCCTCGACACTTTATTCATGACCATTACCATTTAGTGGTAAGAGTACATGCACTTGCTTGACTCCTTTTATTATTTTTTTTTAAACCACTCTGTCCACCACAATTATTATATTGAAGAAGTTACAGGAAAGGCAAGATAGAAACCTCTAAAAGAAACTAACACAATATGGATTTTGCAATGAAAAGAAGAACACATGACTGTGTTTTTCTTTTCTTTAATTTTATTGTATTCTTCTTTTTTATTGTAACATCATTTTGTGTGTTTTCCTTTTATCTTTACCTCATAAAGCGGAAAGAGGTTTTATATATTCACACCCACAATGTATGTGATCCTCGCTCCCATCTCCACTCTAGCCTCTTTCCTCACTTTCTAAAGTTTTTTAGGCACAAATAATTATGGTTGAACTGTGTAGGGACTCCCTGTTGGCGTCTTTGTTGGACGGAGTGCGGCGTCTGGTAACCGGGATGTCCATGTAAAGATGACCATGACCCCAGAGGGAAGCGTCTCGGCCCTCTCGGATGTCCTCTAGAAGAAGAGGTAGCTCACATTAAATTACCCTCTTCGGTGGTCGCTCAGTCTAAGGCGCTCACTCTCACAGACGAAACGTAGGTATGGGGTTTTAAATCCCAGTAGGAGGTATTACGGGTGGCTTTTCTGATCTGCTCACCTTCCCTCCATGCAAATGTGGGTACATTTTCTCTGAGCAATATCTTCATCATTCCTAATTTATTGGCATAAAATATGCGGAAAGGATAACTCTTACAGCTTCTAAAATGTGGGTTCACAAAGTAAATATCACTTAAATTTTTTATTACAAATTATTATGCAAATTCACAAAATCATTTTACAAAGATGAAGGAGAAAAGGGTGTATTTTATCCCCCATGAACACTTAAATGTACTTATGGGCAATATTAATAATAGAATGACAATACTATGTTGTTAATTAAATCAATATGATGAAATTGTTGTAAATGGAACAAAAATAAAAAGTAAAAAAAACTATTTAGTAATCAAATTTTATAATAATGGAAATTTATAAAAATAAAGAAAACTGAAAAATAAACTAATAAGTGTAAATTAGATTAATAAAGCCCACCTAGGGAAAGAAGAAAAATATGGGAAGAATCCCATGCGCAGAAGTTGACATCTTTCTTTCTTTTATCTTCCATAGTATAAATAGTCAAACACACATTTAAACACACATTAATCAATATTTTGGCATTGTTGCCTTATCAAACAAAAAGATGTCATCTTTGTGCATTGGAGTCTCCCACATTTTCCCTCTTTCCTTAGGTGGGCTTTCTTCATTAAATTGTACGCATATTAGTTTTTTCTGTTTTTTCTTTAGTTTTATCAATTTCCATTATTATAAAATTATTTTACCAGTGAGCCACCTCATTTTTAAACAAACTATATATGAAATAATTTTAATTTCAAAAATCATATGCTAAGTATTAACGTATTATCAGTATTGGCACTTGTCATAAACACAATCTAATATCGTTGAAATGTTTTCAGACTGAGTCGAGTCACCTTAAGTTCCTTCAGTTTCCACCTCTCAAAAGATCATTTTCGGAAGTGGTGGAGAGATTCAACTGCTAATATTCCATACAGTGGACTTCTGTACTCGGTCACGCAGGATGTGAGTAAAACTTGCTCGTTTGATGAATTGTGTTTACTTTTGTATCATATTTTAGGTCGCCTTAATTTCAGGTTTTGTATCCAATAGGGGGGAAATTCCAGAGATGTCACGACCCCCATTTGTCTCTGTTCCAATTCCCAAGTTTGTATCCTTAATTTTGATTAAAATTCCTCAACATTCTCAGCTCTTAAACCCCAGGAAATTAGATCTCTGCTATTTGACAAAATGGCACGCTTGAGACTTTGGCAATGCCGGATTATTGAAATATATCTGTCCTTTTAGTAAAAATGATGAAAATAAAAATAGAGTACTTTATCATAAAATAAACATAGCTGAAAGTATAAAAATAAACATAGCAAAACAATTGAATCAAGTGTGTGTTGATCCTTCAGGGTCTGTTTGCTGAGAACAAGGAGAAGTTGATAACAGGAGCTCTCCAGTCATTGGTCCAAAAAGAAGGAGACCAGTCGTCCATCACGCTCCCAGAGCTAGAAGGACAGTTTCACGCGCTCCGTCGTCTTGTGGCTTCCAAAATTGGATTCTCGGCTTTCACGGCAATGCCAGGGTGAGTTAGAAATGTCGTTTTTATCAATGAGTGGCTTGACCAAAAACTTGCTTACATTTTAAATATGGTCAAGATCAAGAATGGGAGAGACTATAATTCTCAGGAGAATATTTTAGTTATTTACTGTAATTCTGTTGGGTTTTTTTTCTCTGTCCTCTTATTCGTTTTTTTCTTCGTTGGTCAAACAATTGCCGAAACTTTTAGTCATGTAAAGCAGATACAAAGGTTGGTCACACTAATAGTGGTCAGATGCTTAACAAAAACATTATTGTTCATATCAACCACTCACACTTAAATTAGTCTTTTTTATGCCTCTTTGAAGATTTGAAATTTCTAATCCAATTTCGAATCTTGTAGGATTTGTATTAATTTCAAACTCATAGATTTGAAATTAAAATTAAAGTCAATATTTTTATCATATTTTAACTTTTTTAAGAAGATAGCATAGAAACATTATTTTACTTGAAAATAGGTCCTATAAACTCACTTATCTTGTAATATTTGAAATTGAGTCATTATTTGAACACCTTCAGTGACCATAGTTTTTTTATTGACTATTTTTTTTAATGTATAATTTAACTTTGATATTTAATTTGATTTGATAACATTTTATAATTTTTTTAATTTTCTGTTTTACTACCTGTTCAGCCTATACGAATATTTACTAATTTCTTCAATGCGTTGAGGATGAGGAAGGTTGAATTTTGAGGAAATGTACCCACATTTGTGGGAAGAGTAAGGGGAAACAATTTAGGAAAACTACCCTGTGTACACCCGACTGGGATTCAAACCCTGATATCTCATCATTGATAGTCCTAGTCTATTGTGAAGTGACACCTTAGATCATTCAGCCATCGAAAAGTGGTCATAACATTTGATTATAAAATATTTTATTCACTCTTGATTCAAAATATTTTCATTTTAAAATAATTAATTTGGATTGATTCGCGCTAGTAAGCATATATTTGAATTTGACCGAAAATCTTAGATGGGCACTGACTCGGAAAGCAATGCACATTGTTGTATCCATACAGATTCCGTGAGAGTGTGGGAAAGAAAGTTGTAAAAGCTCTCAAGAGGGAGAATGATGGGGTGACCCACGCAGCCATAGACATGGTTTGTGCCCTCATGCACCCCATGCATGACAACTACGACTTGCGTCAGGAGCAACTCAATAAGTCCTCACTGCTCTCTACCAACAAGTTCCTTGAGAGTCTTCTCGACATGTGGATCGGCCTTGTGGTGAGTCCTCAGATAGTCTGTTCCTGTCGTGTATATCTTCAGGACATTTGTTTGGTGAGTCCTCAGATAGCCTGTTCCTGTCATATGTGTATCTTCAGGACATTTGTCTGGTGAGTCCTCAGATAGCCTGTTAAGGTCATGTGTGTATCTTCAGGACATTTGTTATGATTAATACTAGGGTTGGGTGGAATCACATATTTCTTGAATCCGAATCTTACATTTTCTTTTGAATCTCAAATCTTTAAAAACTGTTAAATTTTAGTTAAAGCGAAAATATTTAAAATTGAATTTATAAAAAAGTTGTGAAAAACTAGGTGCTACTGACAAATGCTATTCTGTTTGTCATTTCAATTAAGTCATAAACAGCAAAGCAAACACTTTTTTAGTATTATTAATTATTAATTATTACACCAACGTGTTAAGGATTAGGAAGGTTTAATTTAGAGGAAGCGCAACTGCATTTGTCTAGAGGGAGAGTTGAAAACCATTTAGGGGAAACCACCCTCATTGCACCCGACCAAGATTGAACCTCTATATCCTCATCTTTAGCATTCTAGTTTTGTGCTGGGATCATGATCAACTTAACTTTAACGTAGCGTAATGTTCACTTAAGGTTCACTAAACTTAAGAAAACAGATGTGTGATCACGATTCATGTAACTTAACAACTCGAGGCAAACATATGCATTCTAGAGTACCTATATGTTTTGATCTGTGATTTGTGCTATTTGTAAAGTGATGATATGTAAATGTTTACAGTTTTCAATCAATATAATAAATGTCTATTAAAATTTTGATAAATTTAGCTTTACTATTTTAGTTTAATTACTTTGTTTCAATGTCTGATCACTAGAACTTAAGCTAAAGACTAAAACCAACAAACGAATTACTAAATAGCCCTGTTGACGTCACTTACATAATGATTGGCTGGCTAGATCATGTGATACCCTTCATATAACGTTCACTAAACGTCAAAGACCTCCCAGGACATCTATTATGCTAACTGCAAGTGAACGTTAAGTTAACTGCATCGTGATCGCTTCCATTTAAACACACGAGAAGAACCTTTACATTAAGTTAACCTTCAGTGAACATTAAGTTGATCGTGATCCCTGCATAACACGACAGTATATTCTGTACTTTTCTTAGCTCTAGTATATGAAAGCTATGCTATTCAAACAAAAAGAAAATTTTCAGAGTTGAATAGTTATTAAACGCAAATGACCACCTTCGTAATCTAGTGATCAGAGTCCCTGGCTTAAGATCCAGAGGTCTCAGGTTTTACCCCGGCACTTCCAGATTTTCTGTGAAGCAGTAGTTCTGGAAAGAGGTCAACTCAGGCTCATGAGGACAATTGAGGAGCTACTTGAATAAACTAATAGCATATCCGGTTTTGAAAAATGAGATAAACGGACGAAGAGTGTTTTGCTGGCTACATGACGCCTTCTATCCATAGAAGTTGACACTATCTTCGTTAACAGGCAGCAGCTGTTATGGCTTGATTGCAGACTGATGAAATGGAGTTTTCTAGTTGTGAATATTAATAGTTATTTAACCATTTTTCTTTAATATTGCCAAATTGTAAATATACTCCAGGGTCTTTGTGGTCTAGTGATTTTGTACAAATAAAAAACACTCCTGGTATTTTTTAGTTTTTTTTACTTCTAACATGTTTTAGTTTTAGTTCAACAACATTTGTTTTAAATAATTAACCTAGTTTTAATTTTAAGTCAGATGCTTGGAAAATGATTGGAAATGTCAATTTTGAAGTATTAAAAGTCGAAATTGCAATATTAAAATTAAAAAATCTGAATCGATAATAACACGAAAAAACTCTCTCTAATGTCATAAATATATTTATTTTTAAAAAAAGTGGCGAGGCTTTTCTTATAGAGTTAACCTATCTTATCAGTGAAATATGCAAAATCTCACTTAGTTTCTCTGTATTTAGAGTCATGGGACAGGGGCGCTCGTGGTATCGGCGATGCTAGACTTCCTCACTTTTGCGCTGTGCGTGCCATACAGTGAGACTACGGACGGAAAACACTTTGACACCCTTCTGGAGATGGTGGCTGATCGCGGACGTTCGCTGTTCCGGTTATTCCAGGTTTGTACTTTTACAGGCTTTTGTTTCATGTCAGGTTTTCTTGGCCATAGCCAAGTCAACACCATTTGCTTATATTGATCTTTGGACACTGACCATTCTGACACCTTAGCTCAGGTGGTAGCTTGTCTCTATATTGAGTTAAGAGTCCTGGGTTAGATTCCTGGTATGGTTGAAAATTTTTCATTGGTGAAAATATGGGTCTACCCTTTCACAAGGATGAATTAACGACCGGGGACTGGATGTTTTGCCTGTCCTAGTCTTAAAGGATATGAAGCTCTGACAGGTCTAGCAAGCCGGTAGCGGAAAATATATGGCTTGAATAAAAAAACTGACCCAGGCAACAGGCTGGAAACAGTAATGGATGTAAAGTAAAAGACACTGACCAATCAACTTAAGGAAATATATGTGTATACGAGGGGGGGACCCAAAATAAACCGGATTGAAAGCATGTGGCCGTTCCTAGGCGTAGTAGAGAGTTCTCCCGCTAGGTGGGTCTACTAGAGACCTTCCCAAATCAATGCCCAAGCGGCGTCTGCGTAGAAGGTTACATTTGATTGTAGTGTTGTTTTCCTTCATGCTACCCACTCCATCAAATGAACACACAACAACATTTGCAATTTAAATTCTTAATTTGTTAAGTTCTGACTAAAGAAATTCATACAATTCATTAGCGATATAATCATCTACTTTTATTGAATGCAGCAAACTTTATTTTACTTTAACATGATTCACAAAACTAACACAAAGAGCTAACGAGCCATTGTGGCTACCTCTTGTGTACCAACTATCCACCATCAAACTATAAACAACTGATTCCCGAAGATTTCTCAAAATTAAATTTTAATCCAATAACTTTCTTATTTTAATATTAAATATTTAGATAAAAATATATCCAGTGAATCTCTCTTCTCGTACCCTGTTACAATACAACGCACAATTTTTCTCTGAGAAGGGACATTGGACGAGGAAATGCTTCACCTCAAACTTGTAAAGCATTAGGGAAAACATCATTGTTTCAAATTTGTGAAATTCTCTTATGGCGCAAGAGATTTTATTACGTTCCCCTAAAGAAAATCACGTCCCAAACTGAACACACATTGTTCGCTTTGGGAAACCCTCAGCCCATTCTGGTTGGCGATCGCTGACCAGCCGACCTGGCCGGGCCGACGCTGAATACACGTAAATTAGAATCAATATGGATTTTTTCTCACTACATCTGTGATCTCATTATTTCAATGCTAGGTAGAGCAAAGTTCAACAACACTTTTTTTTTAACAATTTAAATCAAATAATTCTCCAGTAGAACATAGTTTAATTTTCTTTACATATTGATATCAACAATTATTGTTGAATATCTGTCAAGGGTGTCCTGGAATTTAATGACAAATTTTTCTCTTCATTTAAAAAGTTTCTCATCTAATGCTACTATGCTCATGATGGATATTCAACAACTGTTGATATCAACATGTGTATAAAATTAAACTAACATATGTTTTTTACTGAAGCAATAGTTTATTTCTTTTGAAAAAAAAAAAAGTTTAGCGATAAAAACTGCAAAAACACTGCCCTTAACTTGCATTCCCTCCACTCCCACCTTGGTCTGTGTTTTCTTGGCAGCACCCGTCCCTCGCAGTGGTGAAAGGGGCAGGGCTAGTGATGCGAGCGGTGATTGAGGAGGGGGAAGTGGAGGTCGCGGCGAGGATGCAGGACTGGCTCTTGCGGAGGGGGCCCTACCCTGTCATCTGCTGACAGCGCTGTTCACTCAAGGCTTGGACGGCCGACTGCTGACTCACCGGCAGTTGTCTAGACACCTAGTGGGACTCTGGGTGACCGGACACCCCACTACTATGGGGCTACTCAAGAGGATCATGGTGAGGGCGGATATTGTCAAGTGTGTCTCAAATTAGCGTTGTTGTGTACCATAAGTTTATTAAAAGGCATCTAATGCCTGATCCATGAGAATAAAACCACTCGGTACGGCCATTTTGGTTTACCGCACAACCCGAACTTGACACTATAGTGACTGGATCCACACTGGTCTAAAAACAAAGACTTTATCTCGTTTTCCCTTCCAACTCTCAAAATTGAAGAAAACCTTCATAAAATGGCGGGACACTCACCAAAATGGCAGACAACATCTGAAGAACACAAACTAAATATACAACTAATGTAAATAAAGAATCGCATATATGAAATAAGCTAAACAAAAATATTCCAAAGGGATTTTACAATATTAAATGTGTATCTGAAAATTCATCATTGGTGAAATGTGGGTTTACCCTTTCACAGTGATAACTTAACGTCTGGGGACTGGATGCTGTGCTTATGAAGCCACAACAGGCTTAGCAAGCCGGTAGTGGAAATTATATAGCTTGAATAAAAACATGCCACAGGCTGGAAACAGTCATGGATGTAAATTAAATATATATATATATATATATATACATACAGTTCTGAGTCTGAACATTTTATTATTTCAAGAAAAGATTAGTTAAATGATTAAAAACAGTATCATTTTTACCTTAATTCTGAAATTTTTGTAGTCCTTTATTATTAAACAAGTAATTTAAACAAAAATGTTGTTCTCTTCTCTGGGTTATGTTACCTGTCTGAGCCTTACGCAAATATATTATTAACCACATAAAATATTTCAGCCTTCAGGACTATTATCTTACCTAGACTCTGAGGAGACTGTCCCCAGTTCGGCCCTAGAGCAGGAGAGGCTGAACACGAGAGACAACCTGAAGATGGCCCAAGACCACGCCAGTAAGAACCGCAAGGGGCCCCAGTGGGTTGCCATAGAGCGGCAGCTGAGAGTTGTCGAGAAACATGTTGAGGTGAGTGAAGCTGGATTTCCTGAACCCTTGTTTGTCTCTCTTCTTTCACTTCAAATGAAGTCTAGAACTAAGCCTCAACTGAGATATGAACCTGTGTCTCCAAGTAGTCGTCATTAAATGTATCAAATTTCATGCTCTTGGCTACGGCCTATATTTTAGATTTCCAACAACCTCTTCAGTTTGCTTTGTAAGATGGGAGTTTGAAACTTTTACTTCCGTATATTATTTTGGTTTGAATTTTGGTCGTATAAAAGAGTAGATGTTTGTGAAGCTTTAAAATGCTGGCTTGACTTCAAAAAATGATTCCAGCTTCGACATTTAAATTATTGACAGCTAACATACTCAATGTACGATCATTTACTGTTACCCGCCTCGGCGTAGTTAGCTAAAGCACTAGTTTCATGTTGAGCAAGACTGCCGAGGATGGGGAGATTGAGGTTCGAATCTCGCTCAGGGGAACTGGTTTTTTTTTCTCTCCAAAATGGTTTTCCACTCTCCCTCCACACAAATACAGGTTCACTTCCTCTGTATTCAACCTTCCCAATTACTAATCTATTAGCCTAATTAGTGCTTAAGCATATAACATGAACGGGTAGTAAGACGCTGTGGTAAGTATTATTATTAATTACTGCCATTATTAGCTGCTATATACATTATGAATTCGTATTTCTATAAAAAAAATTCTGAAGAAAATGAACTGTATGTTGTGATAACAGCTGTCTTTATCAGTGTTAAATATATTATAAACATTTGTGCAGTAAAAGATTTATTTATGATTTTAGTGTATTAAATTATATAAAAAAGTATAATGCAAGAAAATTTCAAGCATAAAACAACTAACAAAAATTATATGTACCCTTTTTTTTAGCAGCACATCCTACTACCCATTCGGGCTCTGAGCTTATGAACAACTATGCTATTGGTTATAGGGATTAGGAAGGCTATATTTAGATGAAGTTTGCCCGCATTTCTGTGGAGGGAGAATGTATTAATCATTTTGGGAAAAAAACACCCTAAGTACACCCGACCAAGATTCAAACCTCGATTGTTCCGTCATCGACAGCCTAGTCTATTACAAGAGTAACACCTTAGACATGCGTAGCATGCACTGAAACAGGTCAAAAAATATTCAAACTTCAATTCATATTTGAGAATATTATTATTTCTTTATTCAATTTGAATTTGCTTTGAATTGAAAAAGTGGACTTTGCACACCCCTAAAATGAGTCGCCATATATGCTACGAACACACACTAAGTTTTTGACTTAACTATTAATTCACTGTCAGACCCATAAGACCACAATTGCTTGTTTAATTTCATATTAAAACAAGGTTGTGTTTCACCTGTTGGGCGGTGAACAAACCCAAATACATTTTTTTAAGTCCAGAAAAACTAGATAGTTTCACCAAAAAAACTTTAAAAAATACTGAGAGATTTAAAAATTTGTGACATTAAATTGAAAACTTTAAATAGTTAGAATAAAATTCAAACTGAAGATCTAAGCTCACTGATTCAAAACCACCTTATTCCCTTTTTCCATGAGCCATTGTATTGCTGGAATTATTATATATCATCTCCCTTTAAAGCTCAAATCATCACGCTCTAAACACCAATGACATACTTATTAATTTTGTGAGTAGTCAAATTACTATCAAAATTGTGTAAAAAAATTGAAATTCCTTCTGGAAAGCCTGAAAAAAATGGGGAATGTTCTTATCAAAAAATATAATACTGGTGTGTATCCGATACCTTAGCTGCCTACCGAGCTAAGGGTTCCGGGTTCGATTCTCGGCATGGCTGAAAAATGGTCTTGTTGGTGAAATATGGTCTTACCCTTTTATATTATAAATTAATGGCTGGTGATTAAATGTTGTGCTTGTCTTAGTCTTAAGTTAGATTATAAGGCACATGAAGCTACCACAGGCTTAGCCAGCCGGTAGGGGAAAATATAGGGCTTGAATAAAAAACTGATCCAAGCCACAAGCTGGAATCAGTAATGGATGTAAATAAATACTGGTATGTAATTACATAAATATAAATAAATTGTAGAAAAAGAAAATACAAATAAAACTAAAAACCACTAACACATATTTACAAATAGTTCAATATTTCATTGATTTCATGGCATATTCCTCGGGAAGTGGTAATAATACCAAACAGGAAGCAAGTTTCACTGATGGAAACTTAGTTGTGAAAGGGAAAATCTTCTGTGGAGGTTCTTCTATTTTTCTCTGTGGCTGACTGACGGTGCTGATGTTGCCACAGGGTTGAAATCAGGCCTAGTAAACGCATATTAATTTCGGTGATCTAGACTTTGTGATCCATTTATGTGCCAGTTCCCATCTTCTTAACTGGGACATATTGCATTGGGTTCTGTTAAAGTATTTTAACACTTTGGCAGGCCTCAAAGTTGGGGCTATGTGGGGCTGCATGTGCTGAAACTGGTTTTTCTAGGTTCTTGATTTTGTTTTTAAAGCGGTGTTCATCCATTCGTTTATGGAGACTTTCAGTGGTGAAATCAATAAATGTGCAGTACATTGTCGACACACTACCTCATTAGAGTAACTATCTTATTATGATAATAATTACTCTATTGATATAGAAATGATTAAGGAAGCGTTTTAGAGTTAATCTACCCACATCTGTGTGGAAAGTGGGAAACCGTTTAGAAAAAAACCAACCCCCGTAAACCCGACCAGGATTTGAACTCCAATCTCATTTTCATCAGCAGGCCAGTCTAATACTAGAGTGATGCCTTAGACCATTCTACCACTGAAGCAGGTAAGTTTACCGGAGTCACAGGTGTGACTGCCTGGTTATGTTGCTAGATAAGTGGCAGCTGGATGATGTATTTGGAAGGTGTTGCAAGGTGTTAGTCAAAAGATGTTGAAAATAGTGAAAACCTTGTAAAAAGAAATAATTTCAAGCACTAAACGTACACTCTTAGTGCCATAACTAACACAATGTGTGTGTTTTGTTGGACCCAGCATGCGCTGCAGCACTGGGGGGCCCGCATGGGGCTGGAACGTCGGGACGATAAAGTGAGGGAACGGCCCGTGGTGCTGCGTAAGAGACGAGAGCGCATCAAGAGTGAAGCTAATTGGCCGCTCTTTTACTACAAGTTCAATCAAGACCACACACTGGCCAACTTGATATGGAACCACAAGGTGCTTGCCACTTTACACTTCCTTCTCTTACAGCCTGGAGGCTTTGATCGGGTCAAATCTAAACCATTGTTTTCTTGGGACTACAGTAAAACCCTGTTAGAGTAAACCTCAATAGTCAGAAATTCTGGATAATCCAAATACACTTTTCGGAAAATGAGGAAAAAAATTAAGTCAAATGAAATATATTTTATTGATTAACAAGCTCAAAGCTAAAAGAGAATTTTAAGAAAGTGATATCTGATAGTAAACGCTTAATAATTACATGTTGTATCCAACACAATGTGTTTTCCTGTAATTAAAAATAACTAGGCCTAGAGTAAACTTATTCAACTGTAATTTAAAATTTGTGAAAATACTGTATCCCTGTATTCTCCCGCTTACTCCGAATTTTCGCTCATTCGAAACAAGCTTTGATCCCAATTAGTTAGGTTTAACTAGGTTCTAGTTTATTTTGATTCTGAGTAGTTCATAAACTAATTTAGTATCTGTGGAAGTGTTAATCCTATCAATACATTGCTTAAACTTTTAGTCCTTACCTCATTAATCTCGAAGGGTAAATTCATAAACGAATCAATCTGGCAATTTTAAAACATAAACAGAATCATTTGTCTTCGTTGTTTGTATTTATCATTGTTCCTGTAGACTCGTGAAGAGTTGCGTGAAGGCCTGGAAAATGAGATCCGAGCATTTAACTCTGACAGAGACTTGTCAGGCAACGCCTTGATCGCATGGAACCACCACGAGTTTGAAGTTCAGTATCAGTGCTTGGCCGACGAGGTGTGTATCGGCGAGTACTACCTCAGGCTGCTCTTGGAGAAGGAAGATAGTCTGGATTCTCCCATTCGACGATCGTGAGTTTGGTTGTCGAATAGGCCATTACAGTTCATCATTAGGAATGGGAGATTCTATGAATGATTAGAAGGAAGGGGTGTGAGAAGCTTTGAAAACTTTGTCTTTGCTTAGAATATTTATCAGCTTTAACTCTAGATTAAAATGATGGATTTGGCAATAAGAAGCTTTGCCAAAATATTTAAAGTTAAAATACACATTTAAGTTCATTTTTTATCATTTTGTAGTGTTATTTTCCTTACAAATCAATGTTCAAATGATCAAAACCTAAAATAATAACTACATATTGTGATATTAACTTCGTTTATTGGCTTAGGAAAAAATTTCTTATTCATATTTGCAAAAAAATTTGGTAAATATGAAGTAATATGTAAAACCAAACATTGTATGGTTTGTGACATAAAATATATATTTTCCCAACTAAAATCTAGTTTTTTTAAATACTTGAACTTTCATTCAGTTTCAGTTTTTTTTTTTTTTTTCTTTTTTTTATACAATTTGATTTGAATTTGCCTTGGATATAAAAAGGGGACTTTGCACACCCCTTGTGAATAATTTCAAAGTTTTATCACAATTAAGAATGGATCCTTCAAACCTTTGAATTCCACAAGTCATCATCATCATATCATTATTATTCATCATCAACACTTGTTTCCAGCCTGTGATAAGATTAGTTAAGTAAAATACCACCATCTTCCTATATCCTTCCACCATTCTGCCTCTGTTAATGGCTTCTATTCTTCTTCTTTCACTTACACACCTGATGTTAACTGCTCCTCCCATCTCTTTCTTGGTCTCCCTACGGTATTTTTCCTACATTCTTATCTCCATAATTCTTTTCTACATTCTTATCTCATAATTCTTTTGCTATTTTCTCCTTTAACATCCTCATTACATGATTATAATCAGATACCCTAGCTCAATTGGTAGTGTCTCTCTCTACTGAGCTAAGGGTCCCGGGTTCAATTCCCGGCAAGGCCAAAATATGTATGATTGGTGAAATTTGGGTTTACTCTTTCACATTGATAAATTAACAGCCGGGGACTGGATGTTGTGCCTTTCCTAGACTTAGGTTATATATTAAGGCATTTGAAGCTATAACAAGCTGGTAGTGAAAAATGATATGGCTTTAATAAAAAAACTGACCTAGACCACAGGCTGGAAACAATAATTGATGTAAAAAATTAAATGTCCATACCTTCTCATTCTTGCTTTCTCTGCACACATTAGTTTCAAACTAAATCTGCAATGTCCTTATCACTCCAAATTTTAAGTTCAACTCTTTTTTTTTTTAATATTTCCAGTTACGAATTCTTCAATGACTTATATCACCGGTTCCTACTAACCGTGAAGCCTGAGATGAAGTGCATGTGCCTGCAGGCCATGTCCATAGTGTACGATCGGCATCACGAGGATATCGGCCCATTCAGTGACACCAAGTACATAGTCGGCATGCTCGAGAGGGTATGTAGGTATCTGTTCCGAACACCTTTCAACCTGAGGTTTGCTTGTGTCGTCTAGCTTGTTGATGGAGCATGTTTTTATAAACAACAACCTTTCGTATGTCAAACATCAGAAACTATAAAAGGTTTGAATCCTATATTTCTCGAGTTCGAATCTTAAATTTTCTTTCAAAACCCCAAATCTTCAAAAGTGTACTTATTTAAGTGTTTTTTTTAACACCGCGTCTTACTACTCGTTTGGGTTATATACCTATCTACTAACTACTCTAATACATAATAATACAGTGTAGAAACTCTGTACAGTAATGTAAAGTGATATTGATGGAAGCCAACCTGAAAGGATAGTTAGGTTAGGCCTATATAGAAACTACATGTTTCTATAGTTCTATAGCATATCTTGTTTGTGTGTATTCACTGTATCTCTTCTAATGATAAAGGAACATCTCCGAAAATTCACCAATGTGTAAAGTGTAATATAGTCAACAGTCTGAGAAGAAAAGGAATGAATGGAGACGTGTGTTTTTTCTGCCTAGGCCTAACCTAACTATCCTTTCAGGCTCACTCCTTCACTATCAATTACTTTAAATTATTGTAAATTTCTACACTGTATTATTATACATTTCCAAGCCATCAGGCACTAATTCATTTTACAATTACTATAATGCGTTAGGGATTAGGAAGGTTGAATTTAAAGGAAGTGTACCTGCATTTGCAAGGGGGTGGAGTGGAAAATCAATAAGGCCAAACCACCCACAGTATATCCGACCGGGATCAAACCCCGATCTCCCCATCACTAGCAGTCTTGTTAATTGCGAGAGTGACACTTTAGGCCTCCAAAGCAAACCATAATTTCTAAGTGAGAATATTTCAAACTAAGTTTAAGTTTTAATATCACTGATAAATGGTATTTTGTTTTATCATGTCTATTACATTGTTAAAAACTAAGAGCACACTCTCTTAGTAAATTAATTATATTAATACAATTTTGTATTTAAAAAAAATTAATTTGCAATCCTCCCAACTACACAAGCTTGTATAATTTTTTATTGCTAAAATTGCTATAGCAAGTCAAGGTATTCCTAATTGTCCTTTTCTGATTTTTACAAATCTCAGATATAAGACACTAATTAGCCATGCATACAGTTTCATTTGAAAGCTTCAGATTCAAGGAATAAAGGATTCGCTGACCCATCTCTAAATATAATGAAATGTTTTAAAAATTCAGTAGTTATGGGAATGCAAGAACCAAATTTGTACTTCATTTGCTATCTGCTTTATTTGCATCTTAAAAAAAGCATGGTTTAACTTATGACTATATCTTATTTTGTAATATTTTATAATAAATGGCGCAACTTAAAAGCGAGTGGATACAAACTGATGGGCACGCAGACAAAGGCATCGACTTTTTTAGTCCGGATTGTCAGTGATGGGAATGTCGAAGATTGAATCGTGGTCCCGGATGTTCTAAGGTTTTTCCCTAAATGGTTTCCCACCCTTCCTCCATGAACGCTTTAACTAAATTCTACTTTCCTCATTCCCTCTCGTTATTTTAAATATTCAAATAGTTTGGACGGTTAGTTAGACACAGAGCATGATGAAAAAAAAGTGTGCAACTTATATTATTGGAAAACATTTGTGAAGACCTTTTGTATTGAATCCATACTTATAAACTATATCACAGGTTAATTATGCTTATGATTTTTGTTGAATGTTCCAGTGTACAGATAGGATGGAGCGTGACAGATTGGTTCAGTTTATCTTCAAGTTAATCCTCCACCGACGCAACGTCAAGGACATTATGGATGCCAACGGTGTACGAATATTGGTTGATCTCCTAACACTGGCTCACCTCCACACATCCAGGTAATATATGCGCCCCTCCACACATCCAGGTAATATATGCGCCCCTCCACACATCCAGGTAATATATGCGCCCCTCCACACATCCAGGTAATATATGCGCCCCTCCACACATCCAGGTAATATATGCGCCCCTCCACACATCTAGGTAATATATGCGCCCCCTCCACACATCCAGGTAATATATACGCCCCCTCCACACATCCAGGTAATATATACGCCCCCTCCACACATCCAGGTAATATATGCGCCCCTCCACACATCCAGGTAATATATGCCCCCTCCACACATCCAGGTAATATATGCGCCCCTCCACACATCCAGGTAATATATGCGCCCCTCCACACATCCAGGTAATATATGCGCCCCTCCACACATCCAGGTAATATATGCGCCCCTCCACACATCCAGGTAATATATGCGCCCCTCCACACATCCAGGTATTATATGCGCCCCTCCACACATCCAGGTAATATATGCGACCCTCCACACATCCAGGTAATATATGCGCCCCTCCACACATCCAGGTAATATATGCGCCCCTCCACACATCCAGGTAATATATGCACCCCTCCACACATCCAGGTATTATATGCGCCCCTCCACACATCCAGGTAATATATGCGCCCCTCCACACATCCAGGTATTATATGCGCCCCTCCACACATCCAGGTAATATATGCGCCCCTCCACACATCCAGGTAATATATGCACCCCTCCACACATCCAGGGATATATGCGCCCCTCCACACATCCAGGTGATATATGCGCCCCTCCACACATCCAGGTGATATATGCGCCCCTCCACACAGCCAGGTGATAAATGCGCCCCTCCACACATTCAGGTGATATATGCGCCCCTCCACACATCCAGGTGATAAATGCGCCCCTCCACACATCCAGGTGATATATGCGCCCCTCCACACATCCAGGTGATAAATGCGCCCCTCCACACATCCAGGTGATAAATGCGCCCCTCCACACATCCAGGTGATAAATGCGCCCCTCCACACATCCAGGTGATATATGCGCCCCTCCACACATCCAGGTGATATATGCGCCCCTCCACACATCCAGGTGATATATGCGCCCCTCCACACATCCAGATGATAAATGCGCCCCTCCACACATCCAGGTGATAAATGCGCCCCTCCACACATCCAGGTGATATATGCGCCCCTCCACACATCCAGGTGATAAATGCGCCCCTCCACACATCCAGGTGATAAATGCGCCCCTCCACACATCCAGGTGATATATGCGCCCCTCCACACATCCAGGTGATAAATGCGCCCCTCCACACATCCAGGTGATATATGCGCCCCTCCACACATTCAGGTAATATATGCACACACCTCCAAAAGTCCTGTGTTTCACACCAAAGCATATTTAAATTTTATCCGCCATGCCCTCCCAACATTAAGTTTATTGAGTTGTGAAGTGCCATCGATATTAATCTCCACCTGATTGTTCAAGAGCTGTAGTACCAACTCAGAGCAACGTGATCGAGGCTGGACCCAACATGGTGCGAGAGAGCGAGAAGGAGTGGCACTACGGAAACTCGGGCGAGAGAAAGGGACCTGTTAGCTTTCAAGAGGTGAGGGATATCTAGAGATGGTAGGACTGTAGGAAATAATGAAGTGTTTGTTATATGTGTATGAAGCTTCAAAACTTTTACTTGGCTTCGAAAAAATAAAAACCTTGAATTTGAAAAAAAAAAAATTCAGCTTTGACAATTAGAAAGACTCGCCATTGAAAATATTGACAGGTAAAATACTCAATATATGTTCATTTACTACCATTCTGAGCTGTTTTATACGTTAAAAATTAATATTCATATGGAGAAATCTGAATCTTGTGGTATTAACTTGATCTCTCAGCTTAGAAAAAAAAAATCAACAACTGAATCTAGTAGCCATGGTCGACCTCTAGCCATGCTGCCATAGTCCATTCTGTGTTTTGCTCTCTTCTATTGAAGAAGGGGACTGATGTATCCCAAAAATTACACGATTGTGTGTTTCGTTGAGTTTTTAATTGTGAACTTTGAGGCTTACAGTTTTCTGTCAAGTGTGTAATAGACCTTGCCCTTCTATTCTCTTTTCAATGTTTAATTTAAAATAGCCATTTGGTACCATTTTAACTTTGGATGAATAGATATTAACTCCTATAAGGACAATGATTAACATATTTATAAGCCATTGAATTAAAACATAGTAATAACACCCTTTTTTTATTGTGTATCCTTTAAAATGGTCATTTTTCTGGGTTTTTTCCTTAAATTTAATAACCATCAAATCATTTGCAAATTATTTGTTGATGGTATTGGTGGCTATGTGTACATTTTGACAATAGAATTTGGTTTTTCTCATGTTGCAAAAACTTGTAATTAAACATTAACATACAATAAAAACAGCCCCATAAATGTATTATGAAAATAAAGGTTTTAATTGGAGCTCTTGGTTTAAAGATGAGAGATTTGTGGGCGTCGGGCGCGTTGACACTGAAAACTAAGTGCTGGGCACAAGGCATGGACGGTTGGCGGACATTGCAGCAGGTACCCCAGCTCAAGTGGTGTCTTCTGGCCAAGGGCACGCCTGTTGTTAACGAGAGTGACCTAGCCACACTCGTGCTGAACACCCTCAACGCAATGTGCAAATACTTCCCAGCAGGTTAGAATGCTTGAAAACATTTAGCTGATTTTAAGGATGTGTGATAAAATATTGATTATATGGGTGTGCAAGAAAACAGTTTATTATACGGGTGTGCGAGAAAATGCTTAGTTTATTCTATGAGTGTACAAGGAAACATTTATTCTATGGGTGTTTGAGAAAACATTAAATTATCATTTGGGTGTGCACAAAATGTTAAATTTATTTTATGAGTGCAAAAACATTTAGTTTATTCTATGGGGGCTCAATAAACACCTATTTTATTCTATGGGTGTGTAAGGAAACACTTGGTTTATTATATGGGTGTGTGGGAAAACAGCTAGGTATGCAAGAAAACTTAGTTTATTATATGTGTGTGTGTGTGTGTGTGTGTGTATTTTTTATTCAAGTTGCACCCGAGGGCTTATTCCCTCACTAGAACAACCTAAGCCCCTAATCATCTATCACAGGCCGCCCGGTGTCTAAAGGTACAAATAGAAGAGTAATCACAAGGGATCTTTATTGATTATTTCCTACAAGCCCAGTATCTCCCATGTCACGCCTGAATATAAACAACTATGCCTAAGGGAACAATTCATAAATATAATTAAATATAAACAAGAACGAAGGAAAGTTCACAATCATGGCCCAACGGCTAATTTATTGATGTTATTATTTACAATAAGTTAAATAGAAATTTATATTGAATAATATATCGTACATAATTTACAACATTCGGAAGGATGATCAAATCCCCCATACTACTGACTTGGCAATAGTGAACGCCACACTAAGCTATACGTGACAAAAGCTTGGCATATCTGATATATAACAAAAATATATAAATATATCAACGTCTCAACAATGACTAAATTTAACCTCATATATACTGTGATTAATAAAACAAAGTTAGAAATAAGATGTATAAAATGAGTATGTATGGAATAGCTAGTTATCCTTAAACACAACAAGCAATGTTAGGCCCCTATAGTTCCTAGACCAATCCATTAGACCAAAAGTAAAAGAGTCATATATAAGGATCATAGTTATTTGCTAATTTACAAATGTCTCGCGAAATGGCGAGCATAAATACCAAACTTTATCTTAACCTGACAGTCATCATATAAACTAATAATATTTAATAAGTCCCGCAAAATAATTACTTTAAAAAAAACGAGAATCACAGCCATCTGGCATTGACTTTCCTATACATAAACAAACTCGTAACAAATACTTCCCTAAACATTATACCAAGTATCTGGCTTTCCACTAGCTTTGACTCTCCTATACATTAACAAACTCGTAACAAATACTTCCCTAAACATTATACCAAGTATCTGGCTTTCCACTAGCTTTGACTCTCCTATACATGAACAAACTCGTAACAAATACTTCCCTAAACATGAATATTACAAGAATATAGCAAATCTGCACCAAGACTAGAACCCTAACCTGAATATTACAAACATATGGTCCGAAGACGAGAATTACTGGATTATAGCAGATCTGCACCAAGACTAGAACCCTAACCTGAATATTACAAACATATGGTCCGAAGACAAATCCCTACATATTTAGACAGACTTACGTTAATTTAGTCCTAGGGGCCTACATATCGCCCATGTATGCCTAACATCTATAAGGCATCAAAGAGTAACCTCCATAGTAACAGACACGCTTATATTCGATCTTATTCAGGGGGGGGAAACTAGGGGAGGACAGAATGACATCATAAAGCGCTCATTTCTTGAGTCTGGCGCCTGCGCACAGCGACGTTGACACAGACACTCCTCCAAAAGAAGGGGGGGGAGGGGGAGTCACTCCTGGTACCAACGTCCAGCCATGTCCTTATTGCGCATGCGCGTTTTCACGGGCAATTTCAGTCCACAATTTGGGTCAGATGCCACTTCACACACACAGTTCATTTGTCGATTCTGATCGTTTTTGGCGTGATCATAGTTCTAATGTGAAATTGCAGCACGTCCGTTGGCTGGGGTGAGTAATGTTTGTAGTCGGAGCAGGGTTAGTCTTTCCACGGTACAAATCGCGTGAGAATCTTTCACTTGGAATCGAATTTGAATGAAAATATTGAGTTTTATTCAAGTTTGAATTATATAAAGTGATACATGTATTATTTATATTTCAAGTTAAATTCATGTGCTGAATCCATCCAGAAATGATACAAACAAAAATAATTTTTAATCTCTTTTCACTTTTTAAGGTAGGTATGGCTGCCTCTTGATGAAAATTGATTGTTACCACCTAATTCCCTGATTTAGGTTTTATTCCATCAGAACTAATCGCAACGCAACTTCCTAAAAGAGGAAACCAAAAAATAAAGAAGTGAGGGAAAGGAAATTGGTTAAGAAATGTTTTGTGATAAAAGTTATGTTATCAGTAACAGACCAACTCTTCTGCATTAGAGATCCAGATGATGCCATCATCCGTCCACTACCGCGGGTGAAGAGATTGCTGTCGGACAGCGTATGTCTGCCACACCTGGTCCAACTCCTGCTTACGTTTGACCCTGTGTTGGTGGAAAAGGTGGCGACACTGCTGTGCGAGGTGCTAAAGGACAACCCTGCAGTGTCCACCATCTACCTCACGGGCGTTTTCTACTTCATACTTATGTACACGGGCTCCAACGTTCTGCCCATCGCCAGATTCTTACAGCTCACTCACACCAAACAGGCTTTGAAGGGAACTGATGTAAGTTAGGTTTTACTATCTCCTAATCCTCATGCCACTGCGTCTTATATGCATACTTTAATTATTAGGGATGTGCAAAGCTTTGAAAACTTTGACTTTGCATCAAATATTTATAAGCTTTGACTTTGATTTCGAAAGTACAATTCCAGGTTCGACAATTATAATGCTTCACCAATAAGATTATTTAAAATTAAAATACATATATCTAGGTTTTTCCGTGTTTTTTTTATGCTGTAATTTACATTTCAAATTAATGCTACAATGGTAAAAATTTTAATTTCTAGGACAAAATAGTTAATCATGTTTTCAATATAGCATTTTGTAAATTATATTTATTACCTAATTTTAAATTAGTTGAAATTAATTGAAAAATGATACCTGGATATGGAAATTGAACCCAGGACCCTTGGCTTGGCGCGCCAATGCTTTATCACTGAGCTATCCAGGATTTGTTTCGGGCTCAGGTTTATTCAACACTCATAGTTTAAGGCTTCTGTGATGGACGTGTGGAATTGTCGGCTACATATGTGATCTCCATACAACCAGTGTAGTAATTACAATGATTTGTAACCGGTGTATTGATATTCTTGAAAGTTATTGAACGACATAAGATTTGTTTAATCATTTAAGATTTAAACTTTTATTTGTCTTTGGGAATATTTCATATTGTTAGATTCAAGTCTTCTTTGAATTGGAAAATAAAATTTGCACACCTATATTAATAATTATATAGGCTTAAGGATAAGGAAGGTAGAATTTTAGAGGAAACATACCCACATTTGTGCGGAATGCGAGTGGATAACCATTTAGTAAAAACCTCTCTCGGTACATCCAACCAAGACACAAACCTCAAACTCTGAGTTACTAGAAATCCACTTTAGCATGAATGTTATGTGTTAGACCAAGGTTTGGTAATAGGTCAATCTCACAACAATTTTCAGTCAATCGAGTAAGAAAACTACATAATGAAAAGGGAAGCCTTTTATTTTTTTTCCACTATGGTACAGCTTCTAAAATAGGGTCATAGTGTAATCCGTCAAGGTAAAGTTGAGTGGAGAAATGAAGGGTGGTCACGGGACCTTGGATAAATGTAAAAGTCGATCAGGCCCAAAAAGATTGCCAACCCTGTGTTAGACCATGCAACACTGATGCAGGTTGTAAGTTCATAAGTTAGTTGGGGAGAATTTTCTCCTCCCACTTCTGAAAAATGTTTTTAATATCATTGTAGCGTCTTATCATAAGCTACAATGTTGAATTTCAAAAATCTGGACACTAAATTATTTCAAATAATATCCCAGCACAACTGATACAGTATAATGTTGTAAACTCATCGAGCCCCATCCCACTATGTACGTCCCAAGTTGGCTCACCCACGCCATACAACCATGTTGTTTAGACTGACATGGCGAGGGAATTAGTCAGGTCAACATCGAGTGCTCGCTGAGGCCGCCGAGAAGAGTGAAGTGTAACGTTTCCGGCACTAGATTGTTCCACGTGCCAAGAACACTGCCTTCTAGGGCTTTCTCGTCGCATGTTCCTCGTCCACTATTACCCCTTCCCCTCTCTGTGTATCTATCTTGTGTGTGTAACCCCTCCCCCCTCCCCCGAGCAAATTATATCGAATAAATACTGCCAAGAGGTCAGAGGACAAGTCATTCTTGGCTGGATATATATCTTGGGCACATCTACATGTTCCCAAAACAAATGTAAGCTCTAAATTAAGTTTTGGCCTTTGTAAATCTAAATTCTTTTTCGACTTGATATCGTAGTTAAATATTCAAAGTCCTTTCGATTTGTGGAAAATATTAATATGTTTTATATTCATAGTCCTTTCGACTTGTGGAAAATATTAATATGTTTTATATTCAGAGTCCTTTCGACTTGTGGAAATTATAATTTAATATTCAGAGTCCTTTTGACTTGTGGAAATTATAATATGTTTAAATATTCAAAGTCCCTTTGACATTTGGAAAATATTAATATGTTTAAATATTCAAAGTCCTTTGACTTGTGGAAAACATAATAATGTTTGATATTCAGAGTCCTTCCGACTTGTAGAAAATTATGATAGTTATTTCAGACAAGGAAAATATGTTTATTAAATTTGGAGTCCTTCGAACAAGTGTGTTATTTTTTTGGAGTACTATTGACTTATAAATAAAACTAATAATATTGCAAAGTAAATACCTAAGATGTTTTATATTGAATCAAATATATATATCTTGTTTATCAATAAAACTTGCATTCACCTGTTTAACTGTTGACATGTTGACTTCTACTCTTATTTAACTAAATACGCTCACCTTCCTGGTAATATTCTCTAGTCCTTGTTTTATAACCTTATAACTTTGTATGCCTGCCTTTGTCCTGGAGGATTAAAAGGAGCTACATCGTCTCAGGATTTATAATCATAGCAAACAAAGTGAGTAGGCGTGGTAAATGTAGTTCAGATACAAGGCTTAGATCTTAATAGTTAATTGTGTCTTGTTTCTTAAGAAAGCATCATCTGTATATGTTAGCTTGTCTTTTCAGACGTCGGACATTATGCAGAGAAGTGTTCTGGGGCAGTTGCTGCCTGAAGCTATGGTCAATTACTTAGAGAATCATGGAGCCGAAAAGTTTGCACAGATCTATCTGGGGGAGTTTGACACCCCAGAAGCCATCTGGAACCATGAAATGAGGCAAGTATTTGACGTGAATCAAAAGTGTCAATATGTTTTGTTCATATACCTAATACGATTAACTTTTTTTTCTTTTCTTAGTAAGTTCTGAGTGTATGTTTAAGATGACTCTACCTAGATTTTTTATAACAATTATATATATATATATATATATATATATATATATATATATATATATATATATATATATATACACACACACACACACACACACACTTGCTATCAACACAATTTTTTATAAGTAGTTTTCAACATATTGATGTGTGTGTGTGGGTGTTTTTTTCAAACCAATTTTACCATATTCTAATATTAATAGACGAATGCTGATCGAGAAGCTGGCAGCGCACATCGCAGAGTTCAGTCCCAGGCTGCGCAGCAACACTCGTGCATTGTACCAATACTGTGCAATCCCTGTGGTGCGCTATCCACAACTCGAACAAGAGCTATTTTGCAACATATTCTACCTGCGTCACTTGTGCGACACCACACGTTTCCCCAACTGGCCCATCAACGAGCCGGTGAGCTTGGTCACATTTCTTTACCACTTATACTTGCCTCAGGACCCGGTGTTCTTGGGCTCAAACCCAGCCGGGGTCAACTGATTTCTTGGGCGGTAAAAATCCAGAGCACAACTTCCTTCAGAGGGTAAATAAAGCCGTCGGTCCCATGTTGGTTTTGGCATGTAAAAGAACCCTGGAAAGTATATGAAAATACCTTTCCCTTCAAAATTGGTAGGCTCTTTTGCTTTTGCTCATAGAAATTCCTTGTGTGCTGATAAAATCATTTGGTTCAGAAAGTGCAGGTTAAATACCTCAAATAAATAAAATGAATAAAAATAAATGTCCTGCTTGTAGAGAGAATGCTAGGAGATAGAAGGAAATATTAAAAGATTGGTTAGTTGGTTGCTAATGGACAGCATACTATGGTTCTTACGTTTGCCTTTTTTTCTCTTTTTTTTAATACTGCTTCTTACTACCTGGTTGGGATGTATTAATATTTACTAATTATGCTAATGAGCTAGGGATAAGGTATGTTGAATTTAGAGGAAATGTACCTATGTTTGCATGGAAAGAGAATGGAAAACCATTTAGGGAAAACCACCCTTAGCACATCCCGGTTGGGACTAGTATCTTGGCTTTCTTGTCATTGGCAACATTAATTAGATGAGCTTGACATTTAGTTTGCATGCTCACCAAAACAGGTAACATAATTATGTTCTGTTATGTTTTGTTTATTTTACCATCAATATTTTATATGTATGTGCAACAAATATCACTTGGGCACCTCTATTTCAAAGTTGTATTTTCTTTAACTAATAGTATACTAACATGCTCTCTTAAGGCCCAGTCTACATCCAGTCACACCCGTTTGTCTACCTCGCAATATTTTCTGTCTACAATAGCTCATGACAGCGAACATTGCCCATTTCTTATAGTTGTTGGCTTGCGCTCGGCCTGATCAGAGACAAATACATGAGCATTACTGTATTCAACTAACCTAATTAGCTATTTGGTCAGCTAAAAGTTCGTGAACATATGTAGTAAAATGTATTGTATTTTAAATATCTAATAAGTAAGATAATTTAACAACTTTTTTTATATAATAATTTGATTATATTCAAGTCATGTTTGTAAACTTTAATATAACTTTGATGATGCAGTCATATTAGTTGAAATTATGTTTACATTTTACTGTAGACAGTCTTTGTTTAAACACTAAACAAACAAAAACAGCACATCTTGTGTGTGCGCTTTACGAGTGCTGCATTTGACATGCAGGTGCAACTAATTGTATCCTGAGTAGAAGGGTAAGGCCAGACTGAGCGAGCGAGCATGTGAGTGACTAAAAAATAAAATAGAACAATTTTTTTGTAATAAAAGGTGGCCAGACTGCAGCGAGTGAGCGAGCGACTGAGCATATGCACTTGAAAGATAGAAATGGTTCTATTTTTCAAGTGCACGCACTCGAGCCAGTACAGTCTAGTTTACAGGCGCTAGGCAATATTATTATATGTTGGTTCATCATTGAGTGCTAGGAAAACTTCTCATTTTGACATTTTTATTACCACTTGCTACTAACGGCCTAATTTAATTGGTAAGATCATAAACCATACCTATATGTATATATATATAACTGATATGTTAAAATACTTCAATATTATTATCAAAGTAGGCCTTTACAAAAAAGACTCACCATTAACATGGAAAGAAGATGGGAAAACCACAACAATAAATCACTTGTCAGTTCACTGAGCCAAGATTCGAACCTTTGCCTTCTCGTCAACAACTATCGAGAGCTATCTGCTAATCATGCGCTCACTCGCTCACCAGTTTGGCCACCCATTTACTCATGCGCTCGCTTGCACGCTTGTCAGTCTGGCCGAACCCTAATACAGTATTATCACCGGATCCTAGTTAAAAGTTAAAATGTGTGCTACACTTTTAGTGTTTATGTTGAAAGGCTTAATGGGAAGACTAGCGTTTTCTTATCACTATCTTGGAACAGAATGGAACATTTCTTCTTTTCAAACATACTGGGGGAGTTTATAGCGCATTTTTAAAACTACATCTTAGTAAAAATTTTCTCCTTCTTTATAATCTTTCTTAAACCTGCATGGAGCTTTGAAATTTCAGACTTAAATCTAAATTCAACCAAGATATGTATTGGCTCAAAATTTAAAATCATTTAATTTTTCAATAAATCATTCAATACGTAAACCAGCGGTTTCCAACCTGGGGGTCTCGGCATGTTTCGGGTGGGACCGCAATGCTTGATGAGGTTATAACTTAGTGTTTACATTTTAAAGTAATCATAATGTTTTTAGGAAGGTGAAAAATTCAAATAGAAATGTGAGCAGTCAAATTTGTCAAAACTGTTAGTTACTGTTCGGGTTCCTTTTGGTTTCTCAACTGTCAGTTTTTCGTTGACTTACAGTTTTCTGCAGCAAATCTTGTGTTTAGACGAGTAACACTACTAGCATAACTTCAGAAATACCCACTGGACTCGTCGATTCTCTTTAAGACATTTTAGTTGCATTCATATATTAATTATGTAAGCTTATTCATAATAGTAATAATAATAATAATAATAATAATAATAATAATAATAATAATAATAATAATAATAATAATAAAGGCTTAACTTCCTGCTTGTAAAGTTTGTTGGTAATGAGGCAAGGATTAAAATTCTGACTCAAGGGGGGTGATTTTCCCTAAACAATTTCCCCCTTATCTCTCAATGCAAATAAAAGTGCATTTCTTGTAAATTCTGCCTACCCCACAAGGGTAAATAAGTATAGGTACCCTGGATGAGTAGTAAGATTCAGTGGAAATAGTAATTTAAAATCTGGTATATGAACGCTCATAAGCTATCAAGGCGTTGGGGGTCCACACCTTGCATTAGGTTAGAAACAACCGATTCAAACAATGTTTTAAACTTGATTTTTAAATTTTATAACTGAGCCTAATATAAGATTTTGATTCTACAGCATTCAATTATAAATATTTGATTCGAAACATTTTCATTTTAAAATATTTGATTTGCCCTTTAAAGATACCAAGCAAGGATTTGGATTTGATTCAAAATTGAAAATTTGGGACTAACAAAGGCAAAAAGTTTTCCAATCAAATCTAACTGTTTTTATCTTGTCTAGAAATAAATCATTTTGTGTATTTGTGAATATATTGTGAAATGTTGGATGTCTAAATAGGATGGTTCTATTTCCCAGGTGGGCCGGCGCCTTAGTTCAGTTGGTAGCTTGTTTCATTTTTGAGCTAAAAGTCCCGTTTTGATTCCCGGCATGGCCGAAAAATTTATCATGGGTGGAATCGGGGTCTCCCCCTTCACATTGATGAATTAACAATCAGGGGGCTAGGTGATGTGTGTGTTCTAGATTTAGGTTAATTTATAAATTGTGTGATGATAAAATCAATCGGTTCGGAAAGTACATATTAAATATCTCAAATGAAAATAAATTCTCAGGTGAAGCTGCTGAAGGATGTGCTTGATGCGTGGACGAAGGAAGTTGAGAAGAAGCCCCCGGCCATGTCGATAGACGATGCTTACCAAGACCTGAGCCTGCGTCGCGGGATGCAGCATGAGGAGGCGACAGTCAGAAAGGCTTACTATCGCCTCGCCCAGCAGTTCCACCCAGACAAGAACCCTGAAGGAAGGGTGGGTAGATCTCTTTTCAACTCGGCCACATTTCCTACCCCCTTCTACATCCCTCTCTCTATACATATTTTTTTTCTTAATATAATAACAATGATAAAGAAAATCTGAACTAACTGTTATTTTGATGTTTTTACAGGAAAAGTTTGAGAAAGTGAGCCGCGCTTACGAATTTCTTTGTAGTCGAAATTTATGGACCAGTCAAGGCCCGAACCCAGACAACATTGTCCTTATCCTAAGGACACAGAGCATTCTGTTTGATCGTTACTCAGAAGGTGAGTTGAGGTAGACCTAACTTGGCAGCTTAACAGCTTACACCAGACATCATATGGTGATGCGCTTTTCTGTATTCTACCATAAAGAACAGTGGAATTAATACCAGTGAAACTGAGTGATTGTATTTCCTCTTGTGTGTTCAGAACTTCAGCCATACAAGTACGCCGGCTACCCACAGTTGATAAAGACTATCCAGCTGGAGACGGAGGATGATCAACTTTTCTCCAAGTCTGCGCCTCTCTTGGCAGCTGCCAGTGAGCTTGCATACCACACGGTGCACTGCTCCGCCCTCAACGCCGAGGAGTTGCGGAGGGAGAGGGGACTAGATGTAATTTGCTTTACACATTATTACTTTTTCTTCACTTGCTTAACACAAGCTAAGGCATGTTTTTTTTTAGCATGACACTTGTAGGGAACTCATAATTACTCGTATGTCACTTTATAACAGGGTTGTTATAATTTTGCCCAGACCAAAAAAAAATACATTTTTTAATATTTCTTACAATAAATTGTTTAATAAATTTTTGAAAATGGTTAGTCATTCTGTTGAAAACCTTTTGGTTAACTCAATAATAATACATTGATTTGTATTTGGTGTTATACACAGTTTTGGAATTACAGGTTTATACATAGACTAAGCTATAAAATTTGTTTTAATTGGTTGAACAAAATAATATGTTCGACTAGCAGCTCAATTGGAATAGTATAATTTTAAGGTACCTACACTGTATTAATGGTAGACCTAGAAATAATACTTGTCAAAAAGCAAATGAGATTAGGAAAGATCTTATTTTTTTATCTTTAACTAAAGAAAGCACAAATCAATTCTGCAGCTGGCTGGCCATTTATTTGTCCTTCTCCCTTCCACATTTTCTATTCCTTCTGCTAGCTTATACAGCATTGTTGCCAAAATTACATTGTTGCACTATTGTTTTCCTTTATTAGATCTCTTCCTGACTATATTAAAATAAAATATGTTCTCTGGATCCGAATAGTTATATCTCTGAATTATTAGTTTAATCAGACAACATACATAATATATTTTATTAAACCACAAAAACCCAGTATAACCCAACTGATTTGGGTTTTTTTTAATAACTCTGGTTTTTTTCAACCCTGCTTTATAAGCTTAACTATGCAATAACCAGCTTCGGTGGCCACATGATTTAGCATCGCTCTCTCAACAACAAGGCTGCCGATGACAGGGAAATAGGGTTTGAATCATGGTCAAGTGGACTGAAGGTGGTTTTCCACTCTATCTTCTCACAAATGAGAGTACAGTTCCTCTTAAATTCAAACTTCCTCACCCTTAGCTCATAGCGTAATTAGTATGTATGCATATAACCTGGGTAAGATGAAGTGCTAAAAAATTAACCATAGTGAAAAAAAAAAGGAAAAATATGTAACAAGTGAAAATTGAGTTAAGAATGCTCATCATGGTAAGAGGTAAAAATGTGGAAGAATCCATTGAATAAATGTAACATCGTCTTTCTTTCTTTCGGCTTCTATAGTAAGAAATTTTGATTTTTTTTTTTTTTTTTCTGTAATAGAGAGTGACTAAGGATATTAATGTGCTATGACAGGTTCTCCTGACGCTACTCAAGATGTGTATCTGTTCTGAGCGCATCTTCCAAACCCAATGAGGTGGGTGTTCAGTGTGCATGCACGTGACTCGGTGCTACAGCGTGGCAGCCCAGTTCAGAGGATGTCGTGACAAGATGGTGGAGATGCCTCAACTCGTCAAGGACCTTTGTACATCCTCTACTTCAAGGTGACAGCAGTTTATTGACGGTGTGACAACAATCTTTAGCAAAGTCAAGTTAGAGTTCAACTCTCTTGTGCTACAAGGGTTTTAACTGTGAACTTATATAAAATAACTACATTTTCTTTAGGTGTTTTAGGTCTCAAAACTCATCTTTTCTTTTATAATCATCACAGTGTCCATCCACTGCACAGAATATCTTTCATTGTTTTTTGGAGGCTATTACTCATAAAATACACAAAGTACATAATACAATAAGAAATATACATGATTATTAAACTACACAATTGCTCTTTAAAAATTACAATAGAATAAAAATAGATTGATTAGATGTTAACACTTGGCATTCAATTTTATTTTATATATATTATTGAAGGGCCTAGTTATTGTAAAAAAAATTTCAAAAGACAGTTATATGCGGAAACGTAACGTGTGGGGGGATAATTGGTGATTGTAAATGTAATAGAAAGAGAGACTTATTCAGATTCAGCACTGTCAGTAGATTCTTCTAATAAGTCCTCTGATGTGTCATCTGAAACATCATTTCTTTCTATTAGTGCTGGATTTATTTCACTTGAGGTTTCTAATAAATTTAACACTTCAGTACTGATTTTTCCATGTTTAGTTTTAGCAAACTAGCAATAAATGGGTCTGAGGTGATGACTAACCTATTAAGTAAGTCAGTATTTGAATCAATTCTGGAAGTTTTTCTTGCAAATAGTCCCCTATATTGCTTGTTGTGTTTATTTTTTGCCTCTTGAAAAAATCTCATAAATTGTCCAATCGGCAAAACACAAGAAGCAATAATATCCTTTCCATGGAATAATATTTTATGTAGACTTACGGGCATTGGATACCAAGAGTACTCTCTGAGGTATAGGTCTTGCGTATCCCTAGTGTACGCATCAAACCTTTCCACATTTATTTTAAAACCACAATTTAAACGTTCTAAAATGACATAAAATCTTTTTATTAGATCTAAATTTACCCCGGCTATCCACGCATTTCTAAAAACTTCCAAGCCGTGTTGCCATCATTCGTGTTCCCAGTTTGCTGTTTAGGCATATCTATAAACAAACCCAACTCACTTTTGAACCTTTCTTGCACTTCTTTCTTCTTTTCAGCCTCTTTTTTTTTTTCTGATCCTCTAGCTTGCCATGATTTTATTTCTAAATGATAAGAAATGTGAAGAATACATTCAAAAATCGAATCCAGGAATGTAGAGTGATAATCCAAAAGAAAAAATCTTTGTTCACTTCCTTTTTTGATATTGTATTCACATTGTGACCTGTGGTCTAGGGTAAGGTGTCAGACTTCTGTGCTGGGGTCCGGGTTCATATCCTCGGTCCCGACACAGATTTATCTGATTGCCAAACCCTTCCTTCACCTCTGACAAGACTTGTATTAATCACAACTTGTGATGTGAGGAATGCCAGGCCTCTACCCTGGTTCGGATTCCACGTTAACTGTAGGTCCTCCATTTCATCCCATAATCACCCTACATTACACAGTAGCATAAGTGCGTATATCCAAACGGGTAGTAAGATGCGGTGCTAATAATAATAATAATAATAATAATAATAATAATAATATTCACATTGTTCATTTTGCTTAGTTTAGCTCCACACAAGTAACATGTTTGTGTTGAATCACATGATGTGGCGACATTGCAGACCTTAGCATCTATCATGCAAAATATCAAAATAGACTTTACAGAAACTTGTGTGCCATTAACAAATATTTTGGAAGACAAAAGTGTTGCGATTTGTCTCTTAATTTTCCTAACTTCTGTGGATATCACGTCTACTGATTCCTTGGCAAATATAAATTTGATGGGGCGACAGTGTCTGGTCGAAGATGGAGCGGAATTTTGTCAAAGTATGGTTTTATTAGATTCCTCAGTACCTGAGTAAATTTGTATAGGTACCATAGAAATGCTAAATAAACTTTCATTGGTGAAATGTTCTTCAGAAACCTTTTGTCGGTATCTATTTTGATCTGCCCCATCGCAACCCCATTTTGTGATGTGTTGAGAGTACTATTCTCGAGCAAACACAAACTCTCCATTACTTGTTTAACATTACATAACCGTGATACTGTGTGGTCAATCAGCGATTGGAGTGGTATTTCGGCTGTTGTTTCTGTTATGGTAATTCCAGGAGGTTAACATAACCGTTTAGCTTCCTTAACCTTGTAATAAGGTGGATATAATAAGTCTTTGACTTGTTGGCGTATGAGGTTGTATTGGCGTGTTGAAAGATTGGCATACACGATTAAAGCAAGTGTTTGATCGACAGAGAGTAAAGCTAGCTTTTGATGTAAAAACTTGCGTCCCTTTTTGATTGTTGTACCTCTTTTTGGAGATGCAAAACAGAGCTCTTTAACTAAAGCTGCAGAGTCCCTTTTCCCTTCCTTCCATAGTTTCACCTCTCTGACCATCAACAGTTCATCATGGCTGGTTGAGTTTAGAAGGCTTTTTACTTTTAGTGATCTAGCCTTAGGACCACAGGTACTATAAAGTTATTTAGGTCTACCAGGCCTGTTAATGGTACCATCTTGTGTTGAAGTACTTGGGACATCTTGAAATACAACCGCAGGAAATGTAATATCTCCTTGAAGCCAGGTTGAATAGTCATTCAGGAACCGCTCTCGATGTCTTGCCACTGTATCCCATCTCTATGCAATTTTTTAACAAAAACTCCTTATTATTGCTTTAATACTTTTTAGAGCAGTTTCAGAAAATGATACATTGTTCAATTCTTGCAAAATAAAAGCTAACATGGCTTCAAATCTCGAATTCTTCGAATTTTCCACCCATATATAAAATTACTTGAGAGTAATTGGCAGAGTAATTCTATAAATAATGAAAAAAAATTGAGTGTGCAAATTTGCGCAAAACTTTCTTTGTGTTTTGAATATATGAAGGAACTAGCTTTAATTTGTATATAGCAGCCACCCTATTAAAAGTGGTATAATATGCTAAAAAATAGCTTTTATGTTAAGTGAAAATTACTCACGTTTTCAAAAGTTGTCTCCGGATCAGTAAAATATAATTTTGAAAAAATAAATCACTTAATAATAAGTTAAAACAATGAAAATAATAACTCGAAGATAGATAGAGCACTGTAGAACACGGAGGTTGTACACCGGTCTAGCGAACTAAAAGGACTGAACAGAGTGAGTTTGGGCTGCGCATGACAAGTGCGAGTATAGACATGTTCGGGCACGTTTCAACATTATGCCGCGCACTTCTTGAGGAGCCAAATCACGCTGACACACACTAGGGATGTTCTATTATTGAATACAAACATAGTTTCACTCTTTTGGTTCAGTTGAAAAATTGATTTTTGTCCATCTAGATTGCTGAAATATCACACTGTGCACTGGCTGGGTCTGTTTGGAAATTAAGCCTCTACGTTTCCTTTCTCCCCATCAGCCCACCTCCACACTACCTGTCCGTTACCCTCCTACCTCTCCACTTAAATATCCAACATCTTCTTTGGTATCTTCTCCTCCATTCTCTTCACCTGAGTCTTTATTATTCCTCTCACCCTCTCATTTCTGATCCTATCCATTCTTGTCACTCCTATTAGTACTTCCTAGACATTTTATCTCACAGGCATATATTTATCCTTCTTCTTCATTATAATGTTTGTAAATAAAAACAATTTACTCATATTTTGGAGTGCTCTGTATTGTTTCAGCACTTAACACGACTTTGCTTGGTGGCGACAGAGTGGTGTAAGCTCTCTAGCTGTAGACAGTATCCTACAGATGCAGCTGCTGCAAGCTGGCTGCTTGTGGCACCTCCTGCTCTTCATGTTCAGCTATGACTTCACCTTGGAGGAAGGAGGGGTCCAAAGGAGTGAGGATGCTAACCAGCAGGTGATAGCAAAACGGGAACGAAAATAATCACTGTGTAAATGGGCATCCATAAATTTTGTTGACCAAGCTTAGCAAGGTCCTGTTTTAACTTCACTATTTGTCATTTTGTCTGTGTGTGTCTTTGTATGTTTATTCTGCAAATACTGTGAAATGCTCTGACCAATTTTAACTAAATTTAGCAGGTACATTCTTTGAATATAGGCCAGACAACATGTTTACATTATTTTTCTATCTGATTATTTGTTTCAAGAGGGTGGCTGCTCAAAAATCTGTGTGTTGATTCCTTAATAACTGCCAATCGTGCGGACCAATCTTAACAAAATCTTATAGGGACGTTCTTTCAACCTAGGTCAAACAATGTATCTGCACAGTTTTTCAATCTGGTTATGCCGTTGTTCAAAAGAATTTTCTTTTAATAGCACATTTCAAGGAATTTGAGTTTAAAATTCCAATCAATCAAGTAACTCGGACTCTTTTTAAACTAACATTTTTTATAATTTATTCTAAACTGTCGATCCAAGTTTGTGCGGTTGTGTTTGTTCCAGGAAGTGGCCAACAGGCTGGCGAAGCTAGCAGTGAGGGCGTGTGGTCGACTAGGGGGCTACCTAACAGGTGACCTTGAGTCTCCCAACAACCCCGTGGCTCAAGACGCCCTCAATAGTCTCCTCACGCCTTACTTGGCCCGACAGCTAAGTTTGGACAAACCTGAGGAGGTAGGTTTATACCAGGATAGTCATGAGCAGAACCATGTTTATTTTATTTGGGTATTTAATATAATTATCATCAACTAATTCCATCTTTGGCTGGTTTGATTTAGTAAAATGCATGCATCCTCTTCTTTCATTATTCCTCATTTATTTACTTTCATTCTTCTCTCAGTTGCACACTTGTTATCTACTCCTCTCTTCTCTCTCATGGTCTCCCTTGCGGTATTTTCCCTCCAAACTTACACTCAATCGTTCTCCTTGGTATTCTTTCCTTTTCCATCCTCATTTCATGTCCATACCATCTCAGTATTTGTTTCCTCTACTATCTCATGTACTCCATACTCTTTCCCGGATAACTTCATTCCTAAACCTGTTTCTCCTCGTGACAGCTAACATGCTCCTCACAAACTTCATTCCCATGTCCTCAACTTTCCTAGTCTCTTACATTCAATGTCCATGTTTCTGTAGCAAATGTGACAATAAGTACAAAGTACTCCCTGTACAACACTTCCTTACACTTCAAGGACACTTCTCTTCTCTATATTACTTCTTCTCACATACACAGTTCAAAAGATAGGCTAAAATAATCGGTATTCTTTAAATTTAAAAATGACACCTAGACACGGAAATCGAACCCGAGACCTTTAGTTCCGTAAGCCAACGCTCTAACCACTGAGCTATCCAAGAGTCATCCCGTGCCCAGGGTCATTCTTCACTCATATTTTAAGGCAATATCTGTGAAAATAATCGGTTTCAAAATGCTGATTATCAGCTTAACTGATTGCCCCATAATCATCTAATGATTCGGGCTGATGATTGGATCGGCAATCAGCATCAGCCCAGCCCTGCTTATATTAACTTGATGTCCTCAGATCTTGAAGATCCTAAACAGCAACTGTGAGACTCCATACCTACTGTGGGACAACAGCACGAGGGCTGAGCTGAGCGAGTACTTGGAACAACAGCGTCACAACAAGTTGTTTGGGGAGACAGATCCTACTTACGGCACTGACTTTGTCTACTCCATACATTCCAAAGAACTTATCGTGGGTGGGATCTTCGTGCGTATCTATAACGAGCAGCCTGCTTACCCGATCGAGGTAAAATACTGCTATAGATGTGACTCCTGGTTTTTTGTGAGCTAAAAATTGAGCCATTGATAATCAAGATATATTAAGAAAAATCCTATATTATTTTGATGTCTATATCTCTATAAGGAAAGCTTTTGGCTTTATGAGGTAATTGTATTATATTTATGAAAAGGTACATGAAAGGTGGTGTGTTTTTTGGTTTGCTCTTTTGGGAAGTTGCATTGTGAGTTTCACACTTCCGTCTGATGAGTTGACCTAGGTCGAGGTATTTGGTGGTAACGATCAATTTTCTTCAAGAGGCAACCATTACCGCTTTATCCAATGGCAGCAATGTAAAGTGTGAACTCTGTTCTTATTTTCATTGTAAAAGCCATATTGTGTTCGTCTTTTATATGTTTCTATCCACCTTTCCTGTACCTTCTTCCAAATAAAGCAAAAAAGTGAAAAGAGGTTTTCCTTAGAAATATGATATTAAAAATAAAAATCTTTCGTTTGAAATATATTTTTATAAAACCAATAGTTTCTGAGGTACAAAAATATATTTTTTATGGAGGTCTTTAAATTTGAAGTTGGTTGTTACATATACACCTTGTGGAAAGAAATGTTCCTCTTTTCTCACTGTTTGTGTAACAGTGTATATTATCTCGCTTAGAAAATTTTACGTTTTCAGAGTAAATGTCTCTATCTTAAGATAAAAGAGAGAGAACCTCTGTGTGGTGCATAATACCATTTTTTTTAATCTTGTGTGTGTTCCAGAATGCCAAAGGTTTCACCATTGACCTGCTGGAGTTCCTCGCCTCCCAGTCAGAGCTGTTGAGCGGTATGAGCAGTGTCACACTGTCCACAGCTGACAACAAACAACTGCAGAACATAGTCATGTGTCTGGAAGCTCTCCGCAACGTCATCAAGAACAACGCAGGTACATGGATTGATGACACAAGTGATCACTTGTTTTAATTTCGTTCAAGGTTTACCCTTACACGTCTGTGCTTTCTAAGGTATAAAATTGACCCGCCTCGGTGGCGTAGTTGGCTGACGCGCTAGTCGTGTTTAGCTCGACTGCGGAGGACGGGGAGATCGAGGTTCGAATCTCAGTCGGGTGAACTGGGGGTGGTTTTTCCTAAATGGTTTTCCACTCTCCCGCCACGCAAATGCGGGTTCACTTCCTCTATATTCAACCTTCCCAATTCCTAACCCATTAACGTAATTAGTACTTAAGTGTATAACCCGAAGGTGACCTGGTGGTCTAGGGGTAAGGTGTCAGACCTCTGTGCTGAGGGTCCGGGGTTCAAACCTCGGTCCAGGCACAGATTTATCTGATTGCCAAACCCTTCCTTCACCTCTGACAAGATGTGTTTTAATCACAACTTGTGAATGTGAGGAATGCCAGGCCTCCACCGTGGTTCGGATCCCACGTTAAACTGTAGGTCCTCCATTTCATTTCACAATCACCCTTCCATTACACATTAGCGTAAGTGCATATAACCTGAACGGGTAGTAAGACGCGGTGCTAATAATAATAATAATAATAATAATAATGTATAACCCGAACGGGTAGTAAGACGCGGTGCTAAATAAATAAATCTAAGGTATAATTATTAATACTCTTAAATCCTCATCATCATCATCATGTTTCCAGCATATTGTTGGGTCAGTTTGGTAAAATGCCTCCATCTTCCTATATCCTTCCACCATTTTTCCTCCTTTTATATGTTCTATTTTTCTTCTTTCACCTGCACACTTTTTGTTATCCGCTCCTCCCATCTCTTTCTAGCTCTCCCTTGCGGTATTTTTTCTACATACTTGATCCCAATCACTTTCCTTGAAATTTTTTCCTTTTCCATTTTCATTACACGACCATACCATCTCACCCTTGCTTCCTCTACTAACTCCTACCCCCACTCTTTCCCGGATAACATTAGTCCTAATCCTGTTTCTCCTCTTAAATCAAATCTTGATATGAAATCTCTGTTATTGGCTAAACCAAAATTAAGGATGTGCAAGTTGTTATTATTCACTTTACTAAGTTTGATTATAATTTGGATGAAAGTATGTTTGAGTAAAATATATCAATATTTGTACTGAAAATATTTCAAATTGAATTACTGTAATAGATATATGCATAAACCTTAAATACAAATATATATATTTTTAAGCTGATAATTTTGTCATGGAAAAAGTTAGGTTCTTGAAGATTTTCATGTAAGTTTAATATGGTTGTACACGTCCATTTAATCATACAAAAAGAATCAAAATAATGAAACACAAAATTTTCAAGACACATTGGAATTTCCAGTAGAGTTTGAACAACTAATAAAGCTAGACTCAAACTCATATCCTTAATGTTTCGAGGTATTCGAAGATCAAATCCCTACTTAGATCTTCTTTTTGCTCTTTCAGGTGTGGAGATGCAGTGCATCGGCCATTTCCGGCTTCTATTTGCCCTTCTGAGTGCCGAGAGCTGCAAGGATGTCCAACGAGGGGCCCTAGAAGTAATCGCCACAGTGACTAGGAACCATGAGTGCGTCAATGACATTGCAGCCTCGGATATTTTGGTGCACCTTGTGGTGGTTCTTTACACATTGCCAGACCACCAAGTCACCATCCTAGACACCCTGTACGCGCTCATGTCTACCACCAAAATAGTCAAGGAGGCTCTTACTAAAGGTTTGTACCATGTACACTTGGGATCTGTGAGCTCATATGTTTTCATTTAGAGTTGTCAAGCTCAATCATGCTTTTCGGGTGACATGGAGATCAGGGTTCGAATCTCGCTCGGGTATACTGAGGGTGGTCTTTACTAAATGGTTTTTCCCACTTCCTCCACACAAATATGGGTAAACTTCCTCTAAACTCCACCTTTCTCATCCCTTATTTACTAGTCAAATTAGTACTTATGCTTATAACCTGAACAGGTAGGGAGACGTGGTGATAAAAAAATCTTTTTGGAAAGCTCTTGAGTATAGATACTTGTTCTGATTATCAAGTGATGCAAAAAGACAGAAAAACAATTTGTAATGGACTGTATAGCTTACCTTGTCCTTTTTAAAATTCACCGACATTGGAGGCCTAACTTGGGTAAGAGAGAGAAGAAATAGAAAACAAGAGGTTAATTCAGCGACACAGCCTCAAACCCTTGCGGTTTCTTGCTAAAATAGGTTACTTTAGGGCAAGTAACACCCGATCCACACGCTTAAAATTATCAGTGTAGCATTTGAGGTAGCTATTGTGGCAGACATGACAAATGAATACGACACTATGCTGACGTATTCCACAGACTTCCAAAAAGGAGGGAAACCCTAAAAAATGGCGGGAAACATCCAAAGAACAAATAATGAATATAAAACTAACATAAGAAAAGAACTAAATAAAATGAAAATAAGCTAAAAAAATATTCAAAAGCTATTTTACAATATTAAATAGGTAAATACGGATAGTATGTGTGCGTGTAGCACGCTGGCCACGCCACGCTGGGGCTAAACGTCTTGCGACTGTGTGCTGTAACAAATTGCCTATACATGTTCTCCATATTAAAATTTTCCTCTTTCCTCTTGAAAACCTTGTCAATTAGTCCCTGCAAGCTGTCCACGTCCGTTGGTAGATTCATAGAGCTCATTTGAATTCTATCCAATGACTCGGGAGAGGGAAAAGTGATACTCGCCCCCTTTTCATGACCCAGTCTCACCACGTGCCTCAGCGCCATGTGTAGCACTCTCTCTTCTGCCAGCTTGGATAATTGTATCGTCTCCTCGAGGGTTCCGTAAGCCTGAGAGGGTACATCCCCCTCTCCTTTCAGCTGCCCCTCCACCTCCATATCCACTTCTGCAGTCTGGCTCCCCCTGCTGTTTGTGTTGTGGTCCATGCCCTTTTCCTACTTTTTCTTGACATATCCAAATCCCCAGAGCTTCCAATTTTGTTTGGTATTAGTGAGTGTGGGGAGAATGATGGAAGGGGGTAGGTCTTTGAGATTAAGAAAAAACAAAACCATTCAGCTAGAAATTATTAGAATTGTAGTTCCGAGTAAAAGTACACTTTGTAAATGAGCAGGCAGCAAAGAAAGAGGAATGAAAGGGAGGGATGGGAAATAGGGGGGGGGCTTTCAATTAACAACTTCTTGAGAACAGCATACCTGGAGATAAGAAAAAACTTGATTTTTGTTAAATAAGTGACAGATTAAAATTATTAGTCAAGAACTTTTCAGTTGTGGTCAAAAAGTGGCGGGCAGACGTAAAAAGCTCAGCGGGCGCCATGGGGCTCGTGGGCATAAGGTTGGGGACCTCTGCCTTAGACCATGCAGCCACCGAAGCGGGTTTTAATATTATAACTTTAACAAATCTTACCATATTAGTATAAAAATCTATATATTTTAAATCTGAGATTATTCTAAAGGATGATTTTAAAATTTCCCATTCCCGCCCCGAAATAAGTCATTCCCGTCCATCCCTAATATATACATTTCGGAGACTGAAATAGTTGGTTTTGAATTGATCACTATCTTTTTTTATTGCAATGTCAAAGTCAATGGCGCACCAAAAGGGATGCAACCAGGGCATTTGCCCCTCCCAGGACCACAAATAATTTCAATAAGATCTTAAATTATATAAGGTATAACTAAAATATAGAGCACTGGAGATGAGTCAAGTGTAAAGGATACATTTTAAAAGCACTTGTTATTTAAAAAAATACACCACTACACACATTTGTAGTGCCACTTACATTTTTTTTAAACTCTCCCTTCAGCTATGATGAAAAAACTTCCAAATAGATTCCAAAGGCATTTAATATTCATACACCTTCCCCTGTCTTCTGGCACCATACAAACTGATTGTATGCCCATTCCAAAATCAAATCTCTGGGTGTGTCAATGGTCACCACATAATTTTGGAGACATGGGTTAGTTTGGTTCTCAAGCTCCTGATACCTGTAAGGAATGTACTACATTTTTGTTTAGAAGTCGAATCAAATTTTAGTAAATCTTCACAAAGCGAGTCAATGCTGGAATAATTTTTTTAAGGTTTCATGTTGGAAATAAATATTATGTTTACATATTTATATAATGTTTGTATTTGTATAATGCAAGAAATGTTGTTTACAAAATATTTTATTGCAAAAATGACAAATCTCAATATAAGCAAAATCGAAGCTGACACATATTTAATACAAAGTCGCGGCTGATAAATATTCTAGTAATGTCGAAGCTGATGAATATTTGGTACAAAGTTGAATCTTCACTAACCTCTAATACCTGTCCCCTCGTTCTTGATGCTGTTTTGTCGACTGTAGGAGCTTTGATCTACCTGCTGGACCTGTTCTGCAACTCGAGTGCGCCTGCTGTCAGAGAGAAGACTGCGGAGCTGCTAGCCCGCATGGGGGCCGACAAGTTGGTGGGCCCCAAGGTGCGTTTGGCTCTCGGCCGCTTTTGCCTGCCGCCTTCGCTGATGCCATGAGGGACTCTCCGCAGATCTGTGTGCACATGTTTGAGGGAACTCACGAGAACCCGGAACTGATCTGGGACAACGACGCTCGCGAGCGAGTCTCCAGTGTCATCACTAATCTTAGAGAGGAGTGAGCACAGTTTGAAATATCTTTTTATTTTATTCTCATTAACTTTTAATGTACTTCCTTCTTTCAATAATAGACCTTTTCATTGTGTCCTTAACCCTTTATGATATTTTTTTATATATAAAACTAGTACTAGAGTTTGTTCATGATAGGTTTTTACCTGAATGACAGTTCTAAAAATTATGTTTAGGTTTTGGGTTGCCAACACTTGTAAAAGGTCACCGTTTTGTTATAAATGTTAAGTTTTTTAATTAAATGTTATATTTTATACTAAAAATAATGTAAACTTAAGTTTTCTCACACTATTTCATTACTTTTAATAATTCCTTTCTACCCAATTCCTAAACAATATTTTAAATATAATTAAAAGTACTTACTTATTCTTCATTTTGGAATGTTATTTATGTGATATATAAAATGTTATTAAAAAATGTTTATCATATATTTTCTTATAAAAAGTAGGGCTCTGCGAAACTCACTAATTCATTCTAATCAAATATATTCTCAAAGCCGAAATAGAATAGTTTTTATTTGTTCTATTCCTTAAAAAATCCTAATCTGCTTATTTATATAACTTTTATGCTCAAAAATTATTCAGAAAAGTTTTGTTGCATAATTGTTTATAATATTTCATTCTCTTCTGATTAAAAAACACTTTTTAACACTGTCTTACCACCTGTTCTGGTTATACCATGTGTATTAATTACACTAATGATTTAGAGATGAGTAAGGTAGAATTTAAATTAATTTCACCCGCATTTGCATGGAGAAAGTGGAAAACCATTAAGGAAAAGCCGCCCTCAGTACACCCAATGAGAAATTTTAACCCAAAGCTCGCTTTCTTCAAAAGCCTAGTCTATTGTGAGAGTGATACCTTAGACCGTGCAGCCACTGAAGCAGGTTGTTAAATAATGTTTTATCACAAATTAAATTCAAGTGCTTGTGATTTTTTTTTTTAAATATAAATATTAGTTTGTAATTTGTAGCGGCAATTGTACCTAAATAGTCGAGTATTTTATCCGTTAATATTTCTTGGGCGAAGCTTTGTAATGGTAAAGCTGATTTTAACTTTTTTCGAAGCCCAGTCAAAGTTTCTATGTATCTTACACCCCTGTTAATAGTATAAGCTTCTGATAGCCTTTACTGGCACTATCACACACAAATAAAACAAACCTCTTGTTACTTCACAGACACTACACGGCGCAAAGACAGAACCCACAGATGATATGGCGCCCGCCGGACGACAACGTGTTGGCCAAGTGCGGTGCGCCAGGGGAGCTGGTGGTGGGTGGAGTTTACCTCAGACTATTTGTCGCCAACCCAGGGTGGGTGCTGCGTCGACCCAAGGAGTTCCTCTCGGAACTGTTGGATACTTGCCTGAACCTCATGAGCAAGGACAAGCCCGACGTAAGCAACAAACTTAATACTTCACAAATACCGACTTTATGTTCATCTTTGTTTGATCGTTGGTTTATTTTTTAATCAAATAGATTAGAAGGTTCGCAAACAAAGTACTTAAGAAAATATTTGGTCCTGAAATTTGATTAAGATAGTTAAGTGTGGAGGAGGTTACATAGTAATGAGTTGCATACCCTGTACTTAGCAATCGAAAATTGTTAGGGTATAAAATCTCATAGATTACGGTGGGCAGGACATGCAGCGCAAATGGAAGATTCTAGAACCGTGTTCAGGGTATTGACTGGCCAACCTAATGGTTAGAGACCATTTGGAAGACCTAGACACAGATGGGAGAGTAACATTAGAATGGAGCTGAAATAAATAGGGTGTAATGAGGTGGACTGGATAAGAACTAGCTCAAGATAGGGATAATGTAATGAGGTGGACTGGATAGGACTGGCCCAAAATAGGGATAGTGTAATTAGGTGGACTGGATAAGAACTAGCTCAAGATAGGGATAATGTAATTAGGTGGACTGGATAGGACTGGCCCAAAATAGGGATAATGTAATGAGGTGGACTGGATAGGACTGGCCCAAAATAGGGATAGTGTAATTAGGTGGACTGGATAAGAACTAGCTCAAGATAGGGATAATGTAATTAGGTGGACTGGATAGGACTGGCCCAAGATAGGGATAGGGTGTAATGAGGTGGACTGGATAGGACTGGCCCAAGATAGGATAGGTTTGAGTTCCTAATGTCATAGAGTAAGTACTAAAAAGATAATTTGATTTAAATAGGCTTAATAGACTGTTTGTTCCCAGTTAAGACTTGTTTGAGATTGAAATCAATCTTTTATCTAATAATATTATTAAGGTATTTAACGTGTACTTAACACTACTCACAACTAACTTAGCTGAAACCAGAGCAGTTAACATTAATTTAGGACAAAACAGAACGTGAGTTAAGATCCATATTTTTCCAATTTTTAGAGCAAAACACTTTTGTAAATGAAATATATTAAGTTGAATTTTTTAATAATAATCTCAAAACAGTTCTGAATATTTATCATGTCTACTTAAAATTCTGCAAGGCCTGTGACAAATATTCATGAATTGTGTAGATTAACATATGTAGAAAGTTTATCTAAATGTATTATTTATTTACTAAAGCAATATTTTATTTATTCTGACTTTTAAAAAAAATTGTTATAAAAATTGCAAATGCCTTCATATTCTAAAACCCAACCTTAGCGCTAGGAATTATTTTATCAGGGTTGCCACGCACCTGGAAAACAGGGAAAACCGGGAAAATACAGGGAATTTGTTCATGTCTGGAAAAAAACCGGGAAAACACAGGGAATTTCACCAAAAAGCTAGAATTTACTGGAATTTGTTAGTGAATTTGGGCAAGCTCAAAATAGTAGGAATACTATAGACTAAAATTTGTAACGGGAGAACTGAGCAGTCTAATTGGAATACGTCTCATTTATGATGATTATGGTTACCAGCACCTCATCAGCTTGAGACAAGTCCTGAGTGCAACGGAGACGACTCGTTCAGCAAATGCCGCACCTTTTCGGCTCCTTCCTCACCCTACCAATACCACAAACGTTTCGTTTCCTCCACCCCCATCCCCCAACTTTGGCACGTGTTTCTGCTGCCAGTTGAATGAATTCAATCTCTGGATTTTGGTGGGTTATTTGTCTGTTTAAAAAAGATTACCCTCTGTTGAAAGAGTTAAGTATCCCAGATATTAGTGTTTATGTAGCGTGATGTTTTAAGACTACCCTACCTATCTTGCCATTTTGGCTATTTTTAATTTTTTAGAATTTGCATCAAGGTGTCAATATTGTCCGTTTAAATCTTTATGGGTTTTAACCTGCTTACTACAGTCAACTCCCAATTTAGCGAAGGTGGGTTTACCTGGTTGCTGCCATGGCCAGGATAAAATAATTGAGTATACTGTAAAGTGAAAAGTTTATGAAAATATTACCTCCAGCGTGCTAGTTTATCATAAAATTAGAATGTTTGTAAAAATGACCGATTGTGTTTGTGTCTGCGCATAGCTACTTTACCTCTCCCAGCCCTATGAAATGGACTAGCCCACTTCTACCACCCTTCTCTCCAAAGTCTCACAGTTCTTTGTTCTCAGATCTTTCCAGTTCAGTGCAGTGTTAAGTATATGCGATACTTCTAAAATATCGATATTTGAGTATAAAAAAAAATAAACAAGATGTAGATCAATATTTCCCAGTATCGATACTTTCATTTAGCGATAGAAAAATAAAGGCAATAATAAGAAAAGATGAATAAATTTAATAAATGATCGGGAAAATAAAGTAAAAGAAAAGTAGGTAAATTAAAATCTTTCGATACCGGGTAAAAAATACTGATATTAGTAAAATATCAAAAGCTTGGTATCGAAAGAAAAGTATCGATACTGATATCATATAATTCCTAGTGCTAGTTTAGTGTCTCGTAAAAGTGTAAGACATTAAAAATATTTTGAACTCAAAACCTTATATCTAGATATGACCATACCTCAGGGCGTTTTTTTTATTTTGACCCTAACCCTCAAATTAAAGGTAGTTTACTGATAAGTGATTTTTTTTTAATTCCATATTTTTCGAAAATGGCTCAAAGATTTTGATTAAAATAAATATATATGGACTAATTGACCTCCCAAATAACACCATATATATGTTTTTTCGGTAAAAAAAATCGTTGAGGGCTAGTTTACTGATGAGTGATTTTTTTTCAAAAACGTGAAATATTTTAAAATGAGCTTTAACGATTTGGTTCGAAATTGGTATATTGGGCCTTAGGCCTAATAATTGTGTTTCTGGTAAAAAGTTGTTTAAAGGTATTTTACCGATTGATTTTTCAATAATATTTATTATGATAAATTTGTGTATGATCGTGTCTTATAGTTTATTAATCAAGTACTTGCTGTATTTGGTAGTTTTTGATGGGTTTGCAGATTTACTGTGGAAATTGATATAACAGGGTTTATTAGCCCTATTAGCCCTTCATTAACCCGCTAAATTGAGAGTTGACTATGTTGTTTTTTTATATTCATTACAATATGGTAGGGATGAGGATAGCAGTTTATTAGAAGAAATGCACCTGAATGAGCGACAAAAATCCCATGTTAATTTTATTACTGTAAATTATTATTCATGATTTGTGTGGGCTACTTAGTCAATACAGTACATATACAATAATTAAGATTGGTCAAAATATTTTTTAAATCAAGTAATACATTCTTTTACAAAAAAATAGATAGGCCCCCTATCACATTTAAAATCAAAATGTTATTTTTGGTATTTCCACTTTTTTCCTTCTTTCATTCCATTTAGGGCATACAGCAAATATAATCAATTTTTCCTTCTAGAAAATTTATGTCATTCATTTCTCATCCTTTTTACAAATAATTCTTAAACATGTGTTTATCTTGCACAATAAAACATGCCTCCAATGACAAATTACCACTCTTCATTTCTAAAATTTTCTCTAAAACAAAATTTAATGCCTCTATAATTATATTTATAATCTATTAGGTGTCTGGAAAAATGAAAATATCCTCTGGAAAACACAGGGAATTTTGTAATAAGAAAATAGTGGCAACCTTGTTTATTTTATTGGGAACATAATAAAATAATTTACCTATTTTAAACACCTCCACCTGCACTTTGTCCATTATAGCTAGTTTCGAACTATTGGATTCAAAGATGGACATGATACTCTTATCAATTATGTTATTTTTGTTTTTGTTGATCCCCTGATATTTTTTCTGGAAGGTGGACCTCCTAGAATTAGCCACTAGTGCCTTGGTGAGCTTGCTTCAAGCTCAACCTGCCCTCGCTGACCAGGTGCCCTCTTTGGGACACATACCCCGACTCTGTCGCCAGATGGTGTTATGCAAGCAGCACAATGATGTACCCAAGGCCGCCATCTTGGTGCTACATCAACTCGCCACCAGCGAGGTAAGGGACTTACAAAGGTCAAAAACTCGCTTTTGAAACTCTAATTTCTTTACTCAAATCCAAACAAAGTTTGACTAAACTAAGAAATAAATTGAAATATAATATTTCTCTGTTATCTCGTTGAAGGTTTGTATCCAAGCTATGGGACATACTGAATGCATCAACCCTTTGAAGAAAGCCATGCAGGCTCGCAAGGACATGATTGGCGTGGCTTGCGAGGCCCTCAACAGGCTGTTTTCAGCCAATCAAGACCAACTCATCAAACAGGTATCAACATCGTCATCAACAACTATTTCTGATCTGTAGCAAGGTCAGTTTTAGTAAAATGCTTCCTTCAATCCACCTTTTTCATCTAACCATACTTCTTCCTTCATTTATTTCCATTCTTCTCCCATTTGCACATTTGCTGTTATCTGCTCCTCCCAACTCTTTCTTGCTCTCCCTTGTGGTCTTTTTACCTACATACTTCATCTCTATCGCTCTCTTTGAAAATGTCCATACCATCATAGCCTTACTTCCTCAACTATCTTATGTACCCCACTCTTTCCCGGATAACTTAATTCCTAAACCTCCTAATCTTTTAACTAATATCACGATTAATCAGCCGTGAGATGGACTCCTAAGTAAGCTTATGAATATTTTTTACCTATACTGGATTCCATAAACAGGAAAAAGGTATGTTCAGGGTAAATTTGGTAGTTTTATAAATTTCTACTAGACATCTGCGAAGCAAGTGTTTTGATTTCAAATTAAAGCAAATATTATTCATGAATTTTGAATAATTATTGAATCGATTCATATTCTTGCCAAATATGATCAAATTATTATGTTAAATAAAAAGTGTTATAAATTTAAAAAAAGCCCATTAAATTAGCTTTGGACCCAGAGACGAAGGTTTATTAAAGCTGTTTTTTGGAGAAAGTGGGACTTAATTTCTGGTCAGTATGATAATAATTAATAAGCTTTTACTTTACTTCGCAAGAATTGTTATTAAAAATATATTAATGTGCTTTAAGCACATTGTGGGATTAACACGGCCTAAAACCTCATCGATTTTATTCTAGTTTGGTTTGATTGGAGCTGTTGAATCAAATAATATAAAATTCGGTCAACCTTAGTGGTCTTGGGGTAAAATGCTCACCTCAGGAGCTGATTTTTGTGGGTTCAAACCGAGCTGGGTTCGACAGATTTTTCCTAAGTGATAAAAATCAATAAGATAAGTAAAGCTGTCGGTCCCATGTTGATTGTGGTATACGAGTGGTATCAAAAAATTTCTGGACTGGTACTGCCATCTGGATAGCAGTTGTAGTAGAGCTATGCAACTTTAGACGGTAACACTAGCATGTCTTGGAAGCTGTGTATGTGGCCTGTGGCGATTTGCACGATAAATCCCAAAAAGGAACAGCAAGTGTGCGTCAAATTTTGTGTGAATCTCGGGAAAAATTGCAATGAAGACTCTAAAAATGATTCAACAAGGGTTCAGGGAAGAAAGCAAGTGTTTCATTATCATGCCAGTTAGAGGCCCATCGGACATCCGTTGAGGACGATGAACACACAGGGAGGCCCAGTAGCTGCACAACACCCGCCATGATTGCCAAACCTCAACAGATCCTTCATCAGAATCGACGACGGACCATTTAAGACCTTGCTGAGGAGATGGGTATTAGTTTTGGAACATGCCAAAAAATTCTGACATTTGAGTTGGGCATGCACCCTGTCACCGTCAAATTTATGCCCAGAATCCTGACAGCTGACCAACAGCAGCACGTCGACATCTGCAATGAGCTTCGTCAGGTCGCTTCCGACGATGCAACCTTCTTGTCCAGGGTTATCACTGGTGATGAGAGCTGGTTTTACAGTTATGACCCTGAGACCAAGCAACAATCTACCCAATGGAAAAGCCCAAACTTACCAAGACCAAAAAAAGGCCAGACATTTGAAGAGCAATGTTAAGATCATGCTCATAATGTTTTTAACATAAGAATTTTTCCCAGCAGATCAATCAATTCCGCGCTCTACTGCGTCGTTTTGCGGCAACTGCGTGAAAACGTGCGAAGACGTCGCCCTGAGTGTTGGCAACAACAGAACTGGCTTTTGCACCACGACTATGCCCTGTCTCATGCTTCCCTTTTCATCCGGCAGTTTTTGGCCAAAAACAAGATGGCTCTTGTCCCCTAACCTCCCCACTACCCTGTGACATTTTTCTATTTCCTAAAATGACGATCAAGCTGAAGGGCCACCGCTTTGACACCCTTGAGAAGATCCAGGCAGTACTGGACTCTCTTACAGAAAATGAGAGGAATGCTGGGAGCAGTGTATACGTGTGGAAGAGGACTACTTCAAGGGTGATGGCGGTCACTAGGCCCTATGGTAGGTTTTACGAGTTTTATAGCATCAGTCCGGAAAATTTCTGATATCACCTCGTATAAAAGAATCCTGGAAGGTATGTGAAAAGACCTTTACTGGAAAAATTCATAGGCCTTTTTGCTCCTGCTCATAAAAAATTCTAATGTGCAGATATAATCAGCTGGTTTAAAAATTGCATGTACCTCACATAAATAAATAAAAGATATATATAGATAATTTGAATTGATATTATTATTATTGAACCTTTCTGTTAACACATCTAATAATTTTGCCCTTCGATTGTAGGCAGCTACAGTAATTTGATCTTGTCAGACAAATTGAAAAGATAGCAAAACCATCTAAGTCCAAATAATTTTTGAAGGCATATAGGAAGTTTAATTTTCTTAAAATGACTGTGTTCCAAAGGCATTGGAAGCAGACATGGTGCCATATCTCCTGGGACTTCTAGAGGGACGCTTAGAAACTCTGGAGAACCCCGCCACGACAAAGGCGCAGATTGTGAAGGCGCTGAAGGCTATGAGTCGAAGCTTGCTCCTCGGTGATAAAGTGACCGCCATTTTGGAGAAGTCATCGGTTTGGGCGGAGTACAAAGACCAGCGCCACGACCTGTTTATTAGTAACTCGTCTAGAGCCGGCTACCTAACGGGTAACTTAATATTTTAAAATTGATCTTAGTTCAACACCTTAGCTCATTTGGTAATGTGTCTGCCTACCGAGCCAAGAGTCCCAGGTTTGATTGCTGCCATGGACAAAAAATGTATCATTGGTTAAATGTTAGTTCCCCTGATAAATTAATGACTGGGGATTGCATGTCATGTTTGTTCTAGATTTAATTCAGTTTGTAAGTTGTGTGGTGATATAACCAATTGTTACAGAAATTGCACAATAAGTGCCCTAGAAGTGTCAGTTCTTGTCCTTTATGTTATTCGTTTCTATTGCATGTTTCTATCATTCTTTATCAATTTCCCTTTTCTCCCTTATGTATTGTTTTCTTTGAGGAAATTGAGTTGCGCGCTTCACTCTCCCTACTGATGAGTTCAGATAGAATAAAACTAAAGCCAGGTGATTGGGTGGGAAAAAGCAATTTTCTACCTCTTTGTCCAGTGGCAGCATTGTGACATGTGAACTGTGTTTTGTCGTTCTAAAAGCCATATTGTGTTGGATCTCTTTTATATGTTTTTGTTTCTATCCATCTTTACTGCAACTTCTTTCAAATACAACAAAATTCAAGTTATGTTGAGATTAATTGTACACTAGTTTGTTGTTGACCTTGTGGGGTTCTTTCCTTTTCAGCAGGTACGCCAGCCACTGCCGGCTACCTCACCCAAGGCACCACCAAGACGCTACCAGATGCCCCACCTCCCATGGACAGAGAAGACCCCATGGTCAGGACAGACATTATTTGATGGCACCCGGGGTGCTGAAGAAACGTCTTGCCTGTCCACTTACATTTTGGTGAGTACAGCTCGCACTCAAATATTTTATGCCTAAAAGGATCATGATGTGTATAAGAAAAAACCTTTTTTTATCACAAAGTTTCGCTACCAGTTTGAATTTTACACTTTTGTACTAATTACGCTAATATGTTAAGGATGAGGAAGGTAGAATTTAAAGTAAGACTACCTGCATTTGAGTGGAAGGAAAGTGGGAAACCACCCTCAGTAGACCCGGCCAGGATTCAAACCCTGATCTTCCTGTCATCATCAGGTCAGTCTAACACTATGGAACAACACCTTAGATCGTTTAGTCACTAAAGCTTTTATTTTTATTATTGATAGTTTTTTCAACAGTTAATCTGAAGTAAACCTCTGGATGAAATGTAAATATAAACATGTGGTCACCTTAGAAGGGTGTTTCATCTGATGAACTTCATTTTTCATATTTAATTTAAAAAACATACATTAATATACTATATTATAGAAAATAAATAACCACCAAATAGCTTTTAAATGAATGAAAACATTTTGGCGACACTACCATTATTTTAAAGCGTGATTTGCTCTTTTCCAAATTACATTATTTTTTAATTGGTTTACTTATAAAAAAAATTTATATCCACTACCGACTTGCCTAGACCCGTCGTAGCTTCATATGCCTTATAATCTAACTTAAGACTAGGACAGGCACAACATTCAATCCCCGACCATCAATTTATCAATGTGAGTGGGTAAACTCACATTTTCATCAATTATAGATTTTCAGCCATGCCAGGAATTATACCCGGGACCCTTAGCTCAGTAGGCAAACACGCAACATACTGAGTTAAGGTGTTTGACCGTATACTGATAATAAAGATTATTTAAATAATAATTGAAATTGATATGCTGTTACTGAAACTATTGTTTAACCAGTGCAGTGTTTAAAATGTTTATATATTAAATACACTTTTTATTAAAATAATTATAGTATTTACCCACCTCGGTGGCGTAGTTGGCTAACGCGCTAGTCGTGTTGAGCTCGACTGCTGAGGACGGGGAAATCGATGTTCGAATCTTGGTCGGGTGAATTGGGGGTGGTTTTTCCTAAATGGTTTTCCACTCTCCCTCCACGCAAATGCGGGTTCACTTCCTCTAAATTTATTCTTCCCAATTCCTAATCCATTAGCGTAATTAGTACTTAAGCGTATAACCCGAACGGGTAGTAAGACGCGGTGCTAAATAAATAATTATAGTATTTCATTTAGGGCTTATATATAGTTTGAGCTGTGGAACATTTTTTTATTGTAAATTGTAAGTGGCTATTTCTTCAACAGGGTTGTCCAGATACTGGTGCTGAATTGTGACAGAACTAAGGATTTTAAAACAAAGCAATCGTCACTATTCAAACACTGTGTGTGAAGTAAGTGAGGGTGAATGCGTCATCAGGGTAACGTTATGATCAAAATGTAGCCCTATTTTCTGTGATATATTTGTGCATAAAGAAGTATATAGGCACAGTTTAATACTAAAAAATATGCCATTAAAAAAAAAGTTTATTTTTGAGTTGGTAGTTTGCATGCTCGAGTAATGATTAAGAGAGAAAAAAAAGTGTTTTTTTAACATTCAATTGATGCTAACGGACCTAAAAGTGATTTATAAGACTAAAGTGTATTAAGAGTCGAGTTAAGACTTTGTGCTATGAAATAAGTTCTTACATAGTAGTTAAATAATAGTGAAGATTTAATTTTATACTTCCCTGCGTTCCATTATTCTGAGCTCCCCATAGAAGAGTTTTGCCACATTAAACTGCAGCAAATTAGAAACTCCTAACTATACCCCAATTTTCTTACAAATTGACACACATCTGACAGGTAGAAAAAGTTACAAAATCTACAAGTCATGTGATATGTAGTGGTCGCTTTTGATAAATATTATCAATACCTATAAAATAACAATAATAATATAGTAAAATGTTATCAATGTGTTGATGGAGGCATTTTACTAAACTGCTCCAGCCACTTCAAATTTCCATTCGTAAGAAAATCCAGGTATATACTTTATTTTCCCCTTAAAATAATAATTTAATAGCCGGCTTTGACTCAGGTTACTAATCTAAATGTTTAGATGTTGAAATGGCTCCATATACCAAAAGAACACATCTTGAGGTGTATGAATAGAATATATGGTAGTAAATTAATGTTTTGAACTGTCAGAAAGGCGTTTTCAACCAACAAATTGACTATATCCAATTTATTTGTTTTCAATTAAATTTAAAACAGTTGAAAATGGACTCGACACTTGCTAAGGTTCTATCACTGAGCTATGCAGGTTAGAACATTGACCAACTATCCTGTGTTTGGTTCTTGTTTCTAAATGTCATTAGATTTAATTTAAATATGTATCCTCAGTGGCATAATTCGGGTGAGGTAGGTAGGGCACGTTCCCTGTGCACCAAATTCACAAACAATATTAGCAAGATCTTGCAGCCTTATCGAAGGGGAGGGGGTGTGGGTCAGGTACTTCCCAGGAAGGACTAAAATTCACTTGAATTGTGGAACGATGGAAAGTATTTTCCAGCAATAATGTGAAGTTAATCAAAACTAGAACTGTAGGTAAAAAGAGCTTTTTTACACCCCCCTTTTCCTATTTTGATTACCCAAAAGAATATACTATCTATAACAATTAATTTCCTAATTTAATTGTACATTGTTAAACCATGAGGAAGCCTAAATGCTAAATGATTTTATTATGTTCAAATTTCTACAATTTTGAAGAAAGTTTACATGACTCTTAAAATAATTTTACATTGTTTAATGCTTTCATCCTATTTTGTATTAGCTAACATATTTATTTTAGCTCCTTTATATTTGAATGAAAAATATATTAATGTTAATATTTCATTTTTTGGGAGCAAGTGTTTTTTTGTAGTTTTTTTCATGAACTTGTGTCATCAAAGATGTGTATAAAAAACCTTAATTTAAAAAAAAATAGTTCCTAAGTAGAGTTATACATTTAAAATTTTGGCCTGTTTAGTAAACACTATCATTCCATATTGAACTAAACTATACTGAATTCATGTATCAATTACTAATTTGTATTAATCTATTTATGTACTGTGTATGTAAAATATTCTATATCCATTTTGGGAAATAACCATTTACATTTTGTCCAAATACAGTTCAATTTATTTTATATAAAAATGAGCAGGTAAATTTCTACAAAAACCCTTTTCATACCATTATTTAAATGCATCTACTATTTTTTAAATGGCTTGGTCTACAAATCATTGGTTATTATTATAAGAAATATACTTTTGATTTAAGAAAGCCTCTTTGCCTTGTACATTTCATATTAGCACCAATGAAAAGAAGATTATTATAAGACTTTTTTTCCCCCAAAATATAAAAAGTTTTCTTCATCAATTACAACACAAAATGGTTTGTAATCTCACAAAACATAATTAAATTATTTTGTTGTGTATAGGCTAACATGCAAGAGAATATTATCACAAAAGTTGATTAATTAATATTTTATTTTTTAATATTAAGAATTTACTATAGAAAATGTAGCTTAAAGTTTCATAAAGTTCATTTTTTAAAGTAACTTTTTGTGATGCGAGATTTTATTTAATCTGCTCAGTTCTTACAAGGAGTTTGCCACAAAGTTGTCACAATTGTCACTGATGAGTCACATGTGTGTCCCTGCAGGATTAGGAAGTAGTATATCAAACTCTGAAACAAAAATAAACATTTAAGACACGTTCTCCATTATTTGATTTGTTTTAAAATAAAATTCATAAATAACACCTGGACAAGGGAATCAAAACAGGGAGCATTGGTGCACTAAGCCAAGTCTCATGCCCAAGTGTCAATATGATATTTGATGCAGCTACATCGGTAACTAAAGATCATAAAACTTCTAAGCTTTGCTAGTCACGTACAATTGTACAAACAATGGCTTGCCTCCATCATGCAAACTGAGTTACATTTCTAACTAATATTTTAAATATATTATCTTTAGAAAGTAACTCTTAGACGTAAACTCCTTTTCACTTTTGAGGTGATATCCTTTTATATGTTTCTATTTGTGTACTTTTGTTTTTATTGTGTTACTTTTCTTCCCTTTTTGTCATTTGGTTTCCTCTTTTGTAGCCTTATATTGTTATTACTTGAAGGCATGTTATCTAATAAATAGTTTTCCTTCAATTAAAAAGGAAAGCTGCATTTTAATCAAAAGTGAAAAGGGAACATTAAAGTGTTCAACTGTCATATTATTTCTACATGCCTAATAGGGATGTGCGAAGTTCACTTTTTCAATTAAAAGTAAAATCAAATCAAATCAATGAATTATTCTCCAAGCCAAAACAAAGTTCAAATATTTCTTGTTAGTTGTTTTATCCTTGAAAAAAATATATTTCTGGTTATTTATATAATAGCTTTAAGTTATTCTCATTTTACAATTAAATTATGTCAGATTTTTTACATAATGTACCCATATTGTTTATACTTTACATGATAGCTTAGAATGACAATAATAATTGGGGAACATTTGTAACCTTCAAAAGTCAAAGCTGAAATTTGTTTTGAAGCCAAGTTGAAGCTTCGCACACTCCTATGATTATGTATTAAAGTTTTTTAATTTATTGTTTGATAATGGCCAAGTCGTATTTGGTTTTCCATGCTTCTTCATGACAGTCCAACCTGCCATCTTGTGTAAATGTACACGATGACTTGTCTACTCACGTAAATCATCATTTATTTTACAGTGTAATTTTTTTTTTCAGAGCTCAAAGCAAGAAATTAACTATCTAAATGTAAAACTTGCATTAATGTTAGATTTGGCAAGTTTTGTTCAATGCCATACTTGCCATTGTTTTCATATCACAGCACATTTGGCCTCTTTTAACATTCCCTAAAATATATATTCTAAAATTATTCTTTGCAAATAGACTTAGTAAATTGAACTATATTTAAAGGGCATATATAGTTGAGCAACGGTTGCCTTAGTATTGCTAGCCAACTTAAGTTAAATTGAAAATAGTAACAACATTGACAACTTATCTGCTCAGAATCTTTTCATAAATATTTATTTAAATGACTGAAAGTGCCCAGATTGTACACTAAGTTTACTACACTTATGATGTAACATAAGTTATTTTTTTAATATGGAGTGTGCAAGGATTATACATATTAATCTTTAATATCATTAGCGTCGGTGGCTTTTTCTTTTTTTAATGGAGGCCATAATCTATCTTTATTTATTGCACAGCTGAGCTCTAAACATATGTTGTCTGTTATGAGGACTTCAAAATGTGTAACTAATGTATCGCCATGAGATGGGAAATTTGTGTCTAAACTACAAAAGCACAAAAATGTATATGCTCTTATACCAAATCTTTGTTATAACATATTTACCTAGTGTATAAAGGTACATGAATGTATCTCTTCAGTTTAAGTTTATACAAATAACTTATGTTTAAAATGGATGCTATCTAAGATGTATTTTCTCTATTTATGTAATAAATATTGAAACACAATTTTGCTTCTGTGAGATGGTACAGATATATTTTTTGTTAAAATTGTAAGTTCACACACTTATAGTGAACAGTAGTTTTTATATGTGGAAGAAGGGCTTTTCCTTAAAAATCACCCTCCGTATAAAGTCCATTGAAAAAATTATATTTATAAAACTCGTGTCTTAACAATGAGTAGAATATTGTGTTTGAACTCTGGTCGGTCAGGTGTACTTTCTTAGCATTAAGTAGATTATGATCCCAGCACTCACAGAGAGTAATGGTGTGTCTAACGATGATAGTTGGCATGTCCCAAGAGGCCCGGCACTACAAATGTGTCTGCACTTAACATATATTCATAAATACAACTGAAACATGCTTCAGTGGCCGCATAGTCTTAGACACCCCAAAAATGTAATAATTATGTGTTTGTTGTGAAATTAGAAGTCTAGAGTTTTCTGGTGAATGTAGAAACCTTGACCTTGTTTCCTTTTTCAACTGACATGAGCAAAAATATTCCTAAATTTTTAGTAATTACCTGGGAGTCTATTTTTTTTCAAATTAAAGTTTATAAAATGATCCTTTGTCCGCTACTTGCGCAGATTACAAAACTAGTAACTGCCAGTATTCAATAAGTGAATGTTTATACGTTTGGTAACAAATTGATTACACACAACTAATGAGACAGTTTAACATTTAGTGCCATGGTGTATTCTGGACATGCTCAGACTTATCGTAGATTCACACGTTCACCGAAAAACAAGCGCAGAACATAAGTGGGGTCACATGAGGAGCTATAAACCAATCACAAGATTTCCACCCTAGTGCGCATGCGCTGTAGAGCTAGAAGCAAGCAGACAACTTTGTTGGCTGTTGTAAGGAGATTTGAAATAACCCGCTAATGGAAAGTGTGTGTTTCGATGTATTGGATTGTGCCATTACACAGCATTATAATTTGAAAACGTCCATCGTGACAATAATCTGAGATATCTGTTTATCCACTAGAAAATTTTAAAAATTGATAATCAGCTGTTTTAAGTTTGTGTTGCAGTACAGCGTAATTTCTGTGCCACTCAAGCAGAATTTGATCTCTATTTCCAGCGAACGTATGAATCAAGCTTAATTCACTGGTGAACTACTCAAACTCCATTTAACTAATATTTTTATATCCAATGATTTTGAAATAAATTAGATTCAAACGTTACTAATATTATTTTGCCTAAAACTATGTTTCTGTGTGTTGTAAGTGAGCAATTCTTGGATAAGAATTTTTTTTTTATTATTACTATGATTTGTGAAATATTTATTTAAATTTCTCAAAGATTGGAAAAATTAGATAAGTTTAAAGAGTTTTAAAAAGGGTCTTACAAATCTGCTAGGCCCAGAAATAAAAAAGAAACTATTATTTATCTTGAGAACATAAACATGCTTAAAAAAAAATCTAATCGATCCAAAATAATACAATGTATTGGACTAAATTTTTAAAAAAATACAAAATATACTTGCTACTAAATACGATACTAAACTAAACACTTCTTTTTTTTACCAAAAATCCACTTCATGCAACAATGATTAAAAAGCCTCCAACCCTTCGACCGGGAGCCACTTGGAGCTCTCCAGAGCATCCCACATGTTGTAATCCCGTTCTATCAGCTCTCGGTTCATCCGCTCAATGTCCACAGGCATATTGTGTTCTGGAAATAAAAGAAGAAGAATAATAATAATGTCCCCTCACACCAACTGAGTTGAATGTTAACCCACCTGTTTCGGTGGTCCAAGGCATCCCTCTCGCAATAAAATGGACTGCCGATGACGAGGAAACAGAGGTTTGTATCCAAGTTGGGTGCACGGAGGGTGCTTTTCCCTATATGGTTTTCCAGTCTACATCCGCAAAAATGTGGGTACACTTCCTATTAATTAAACCTTCCTCATCCATGGATAACACATTGGCGTGATTGGTACGATTGGTACTTATGTGTACAACCCATACAAGTAGTAGAATAGAAGAATGAGCTAAAAAAAATTTAAGCTTATCTAGTCTGGTTTGCGGGTGACAGGGAGGTTAGGTATTGAATCGTGGCTGAGTATTTGGTATTTTTTCCTGGACGTTTCCTGCTCTCCTTCCATACATGTGCGGATACATTTTTCCTGTATCGACCGTCCTCATGCCTACTTCGTTATCGTAATTAAATATGTGGTGAGACGCAGAACAAAAAAAAATTCCCCACAGTTTAGAGACCACCTGCATAGCCCCTACTTACTCTATGGCATTAGGAACTCGAAAGTTAATTGCCGCACTTACTAAAGGTCGCCACCCATCCCAAGTTTAAGCTAGTTCTATCCAGTCCACACGTTATTTCTTTTAGGTTTATTCTAATACCATCTTCCCAACTGTGTCTAGGTCTTCCTACAGGTCCTTCCCCCTTTTAAAAAGCCATTTACTTACTTACCAACTAGTTCAAGGTCGTCCTCAGGGTTACCATTCTCATCGGAGCCTTGCAAGATTGAGGCGGCGTAACTTGTTTGACTGTAGTCTTGCATGCCCTGGGTCATGTGCGCAACCGAGGCAGAGGGGTCTGTCCCACTGGTGTCGTAGTAGCCCTGCCACGCAGAGTAGTTCTGCCAATACGACATGTCGTAATACTGGCTGTAGTCCTGGCTGGAGCTGTAGCCCCCACTTGTGTTGGCAATGGAACCGCTGTTAACGTAGGACAACATTTCAGTGTGAATAAGTAGAGGTTCGGATAGAATGGAGGATTTTTCTGACACTTTCTAGAGGTCCAAGTTTGATCCCCAGCACTTTCAGAATTGTTCTGTGAAGCAAATGGTTTGGTTTGAGGTCAAGCTCAGCGTCTCGTGATGTCAAATGAGGAGCTACTTGAATAAAGAGGTAGTGGCTCCAGTCTAGAAAACTGAGATTAACGACTAGAGGGTTTGTTGTGCTGACCACATGACACCCTCTATATGTAAGTGTTAGTGGCAGCCGCTGAGTCTATATAACTCGATTGCTGGCTCAACCCATGTAGTTTTAATAAATTATACGGCCCTAAATATACAACACCTAAAATATCTCAAACATTGCAAGTTCTCAGGGTTCATTGTAAATTGAATTACCTTCCTCCAGACATTCTGTGCGCCTTGGGGACAGCGTTACTAATTTTAAGGGGCTTTCCCCCCAGACCTGTGAAAGAATTCATTTGTTTCAAACAAGTCTTTTGTTCCTCCTCGTTGGCGAATCTGATGAATCCATACCCTTTGCTGTATCCTGCACTATCCAGGATCACTGAAAGAAAGAAGGCAAACTGAACAAGACAAATAACTAAATCTACATCTCTCCAAACTAGGCCTGAGCAAATTATTTAGCCAATCGGGAATTTAAATATAAGAATGGGCTGCCAAAAAAAAAGTTTTTGTAAGATTCAATTTATCATAAAAACTATAAACAACATAAAAAAGGAATATAATATTTTAACATTAGTAATTTATTCTCAAATAAAACAGAACTTAAATGTTCTGTTTTATTTGATGTTATGTTGATGTGATGTTTATGTTCTGTTTTATTAATGTGAGGAATCCCATTTTTATATACTGCCATTTTTATTTAATGTCCGATATAGATTTAGTAATTGATAGTCTTAAAACTGCTTGTAAATATTCACCGGAGTATTGTATAGACATTGTACCTACCTCCATAAGAAAATTATTTTTTTATTTTGGTATTTTTGACACAAATTTTTTTTCTGTATAGAAATAGCTATAGTTTATGGTCGGCATAAAAATATGTGATTGGCCGCAATTTTCCCAGGGCTGCTCTAAACTCAATGATTGCGTAAGTAAAGGGGAAGCCTGAATATATAGTTAGGTTAAGTTTCGATACTCTCTTCACCCTTGCATCTTCTAAACGTGTGGAAGTGATCAAAAGATGAAGAAGTGTGTAAATCACTTCAGTAACCAAATGGTCTAAGGTGTCACTCTCGTGTTGGACTGGCCTGCTGATGACAGGGAGATCGAGGTTCAAATCTAAGTCAGTTCTACTGAGGCCAGTTTTCTCTAAATGGTTTTCTACTCTTCTTCTAAGCAAATGCGGGTAGATTACCTCTAAAATGTTTCCTTCCTCATCCCTACCCCATTACTGTGAATTCACACCTTCGCCGAAAAACCAGAACAGAGACATAATCATGTGACGAGCTCTAAGCCAATCACAAGATTTCCGCCTTATCGACGCGAGCTGTTCCGCTGAAGTTCAACTCATCTCTACTTTGTCCGCTCTGCCTGAGATGTTCGGCACAGGAGAACCAACCATCTCAAATCAGTGTGCATGCGCTCTACAGCTATAAGCAAGCAGACAGATTTGTTGACTTTTGTGAGAAGATTTGAAATAACCCGTTAATGTAGAGTGTGTGTATTGATGTATTGGATTGTGCCACGACACAGCATTATAATTTGAAAACATCCATCGGGAAAATGATATAAAATATATGTTTATCTACTATAAAATAAAATATGTTGATAATTAGCTGTTTTAAGGTAGCGTTGCAATGCATCATGGGTCTACATACAGAGTGTGAGTTGCTGTGCCACTCAATTTTCAGCGATCGTGTGAATCAAGCTTTAGAGTAATTATATATGTATACAACTTAAAAAGGTAGTAAGACACTGTGATTTAAAAAAAGGTGTAAAGAACTTAAGATAACATTTTATTTGTCATCTATCATGGCTTAACCTAACTAACCTTTTAAGTTGCTTCCTTTCCTTCCTTATCATCACTTACATTACATTATTTCACAGTGAATCCAACGGTTGTAGTACAGATGGGTCCAATCTTCATCTTCGTTTTACTTACGAATCTCTAATTTAAATTCAAATTTTTAAAAATAATTTTAAGCATAAGAGGTTTACTTTTCTAAATAAATTCTTAAGTTACTCTAGACATGGTATTCACTCAACTTGAACAATGAAATTCCTGACTTTTTCCATGATCATTTCCTAAAATTCCCAACTCAAAAAAGTCACACCCTTCTATAATCTCCCCCCCCTTAACACCACATTTTTTATTAATCTTTTTTATGACTAATAATAATAAGTTTTAAAATTTAAATAAACTACCAGTACTTTTTTGTATTAACATAGTCAACTTAGAATTAGAAAATTATAACATATATTACACAGCTACAAAAAAAAAGTTTGATCACATTGTAATTTACTGATTTAATGATTATTATATTTCATATTTTTAGTAAAACAACATTTTCTAAGATTTTTTTTTTAATTTACCAAATTCCTGTTTTTTCTCGACCACTTCAAATTCCTGGCTAGTTACAGTTTTTCCGGATGGAAGACACGTTAGAAAATAAGAATGGTAAACAAATGTTAACATTTATTTTTATATTCACTAAGTGGTAAATCAATGATCTGGAGTCCGGTTGTTTCTATAATTATGTTGGTCTAAATTAGAAATTGGTCGAATCTGAATATTTATTTTACCTTTGAATCTTAAATTTTGAACTCAAATCTTGTATAAAAAAAAACTATGAACAAACGAGGAAATAGGAATACAACCGAATAATAGAAAACAAAATTTGTAGCAAAATGTTAACTTTTTTTGCTCAAATACACTCATTTTAACATTCATACATTTAGTTGAGTACAGTATTAAATTAATAATCTGGGATCTGGTGGTTGTGTTTTCTTTGTAATTATGTTAGGACTAATCAACTAATAAGGCGTATTAGAGCTCTAAAAAATGTCCACTTTGATTCTTTTTTCTGATATCGAATCTGATATTGTCATAGTATAAATCACTAATAAAGGACTAACACAGATCACTATTTGCATGTCATCAAAGTACCTTTCGCTGTCCTGACAGACGGGTAGCGTGAAGCGAACGTTCTGTACAGCGTGTAATCGTCGACCTCCGGAGTCAAGTCTCCCACCCAAAGGGAGAACTCTCGGTCAATAGGAGAACGTCCCGTCGTGCTGGCGTGGTTCAGCTTGAACCTCACTGGCTGTGGAAATAACAATCACAAGCAAGATATCGTCATATTGCCGGCTCGCTTTGGTGGCCCGAGGCAGGGGTTTCCAAACTATGGGTCACTGGGTCACGATAATTTCATGTAGGACGCAAATATTTTTTGGAATGTGAAGGCTTTTATAATTATTTGAAAATAAATATCCTGAAATAGTGAGAATGTGAAAATAAAGGGGGGGGAGGGGTGTAATATATAGATACAGGAATTGGGTTTCGTGTTGTTTAAGTGCCTGTAGCGTGGACGTACCTCATTTATGATAGTTTTTTTTAAACTAATGTGGAATAGGCCTAATACCCGCTAGTTTCATGTTGAGCTAGACTGCCGAGGACATGGTTTTCCACTCTCCCTCCATGTAAATGCGGGTTAATGCCCTCAAAATTCAACCTTCCCCATTACTTCTAACCCAAGAGCTGATAACTCACGGGACTAGTGTTGGGTATGATCTTCCCACTGAGCTTATGCATGGAATTGAGCGCCATATCGTCAGAGCTGAAGTGGACAAAGCAGTAACCGGCCGGTTCCCCGGTGTATTTGTTCCGCATCACCTTGACATTCTGGGGCTGCTCCCCCATTCTTTGAAACGCAGCCATGATGAAACTTTCTGTCATGTATGGTTCCAGCTGAAAATATCAACAATTTCAGGGTGGCCATCCAAATTATATTTTAAAATTCCTTGACTATTCCAAATTTTTACAGAGCCAGTATTTTTCCAGTCATTTTATAAAAAATATTAAGTGTATTACAAGATTACTGTATTAATATCACGACGTAAGGTGATTATTAGACACATAATAGGCCTACACATTCTAGAATTGTCACTCAATTAAGGGGTTAGAGGATTTCACCCCAAAGTGACCCAAATTAGATTTCATAGAGATTCTATTGAGCCATTAAAAATTCACCTACACCAATAAACTACAGTTTAAAATTGTTGCGACACAGATTATTTTTTTCAATTTCCTCTTCCTTTAGGCCCAAACGTAATATTTATTTATTTAATTTAAGGTATTTAATGAGCACTTTCTAAACCAACTAATTATATCAGCGCACAATAATTTCTATGATTGAGAATGAAAGGGCCTACCAATTTTGCCAGGAAAGGTATTTCCACACATCGCATCTTATCTTCCAGGATTCTTTTATTTACTTTCCCTCCAAAGGAAGTTGTGCTACAGATTTATAATGCTCAAGAAATATCTGTCGACCCTATCTAACATAATTGAATTCTCACATACACCCATAACCATTATTCAATTTTGACTAAGACATGTGTTAGAGGAGTGTAAAGGCAACACAATCACATTTTGAAATTGAGGTTAGTATAGGTCAGCTGTGTCAAAATAGATTTGTACTGGAATACTATGTTATTTTGACTATGGTATTAAAAGTTGGGTACCCTTCAATGTTTTTTGAAAACCTATTTCAGAAATTAGATCAAATTCCCATACTTTTCCCTGACTATACAAATTCCTTTACATTTACCCTTTTCCTAGGACACCCAGCATTTACCATTCAGAAAACAAGAGTCAATATATTAAATTGTTTGTAATGTCCAATAGTCCTATCCTTAGTAGCCCATCTTATAGGTAATATACAAACGACTTAACAATAGTTTGGCTAGTGAATGGTAAGATAAGTTTAATAAAAAATAAGAATTTGCTGTTTGTATGATTAGTAAATCTGGTTTTAAATTGTACCACAATAATAAATTTTTATCGCACATATTAAAAATATAGAGCTTATTTAACCAGGAATCAATACCTTTCTTACTGTTTTGCCACAATAATTGCCAAGTATACTCACCCCCCACAAATGTATCAAAACCACTTTCTAGCTGTATTGAATGATACCCCACTCCTATCCCCTTTCCACCACCCAGACATCACCATCCCTCAGCCTCCGAGAATTAACCAATCTCATGCTTCTTGTAGGCTACACCTCACAGCAATGCACCTCTTAGCTCTTGCTCTTAATTCTAGCTTCATGGCCGCCAACCTCTGCTTCTTTTCTAAACTCAAAATGCCTTCTTTAAAGAAGGACCCCAATTGAAGTCCTATTATCCTTCTCTAGTGTCAGTGGTTCTACAAAGTGGACTCAATATAAAGCTTGAGATTTATTCATAGCACGAGCTCGATTCTCACAGAGTTTTTTCTAATTAAACTACATGATATGTTAATATATAGGCTTAGCTTTTTAATATAAAACTATACAATAATTATATGCTAACGCAAAAATACTTACTCCACCCATCCATAACTGGCAATGAATTAATGCTTGACCTGCCATGTTTCGTAACAAGTAAATGATTACCTCTTAACTCCGATTATATTGAGGTTTATTTAAAAATTGTTTATGTTTACATGGAGTAAGCTTACCGACACAATATGAGTTTGTCTTAGATTAATAAAAACAGTAGACTCAAAGGTTGACTGTCTTTCCATGTAGATCTCTTAAGACCAAGGTTTATAAGCATAGTCATGGCAGCCATTATGGCTGGCATTTGTTAAATATAAGTTTTTTTTTAATCTTTCAAGAGAAAATCTTCTAAGTTAAGAACAATTTATCACTTTTCAGATATACCCTTTAGTTTTATAAGAGTATAGGTTATTTTGTACTACTGTAGCTCCACCAGAAAACTTTGTTGATTGCTTATTTGTTCATGATAAACCATTTATTTGTCAAATATATACGTGAGTCAAAAATTAGATGTCAACTACAGTAAAACCTTGGATTGCGAGCATAATTCGTTTCGTAAACGTGTTCGTAATACAAAGCACTCGTATATCAAAGTGAATTTCCCCCATAATAAATAATGGAAACTCAGATGATTCGTCCCACAACCCAAAAATATTTAATCTAAAAATGATTAATACCTTTTTTATTTTCGTTATTTAAATGTAACTTTACTGTAATCAAATTTATTAATTAAATTTAATGGTTGCTGGTGTGAGGTGGACGAGAGAGATATGAGGAGGAGGTGTGTTATTGTTTAGGACGACTTTCACTGTCACTAACGGAATCACTACTATATGTTGGCTCAATGGGATATTTTTCTTTTTGTGCGACTTTAACAAAGAACCTATCCAATGACACTGCTCGGCAGACAAAGCGTAACTGTAGTACTACTCGTATTGCAAGATATCGCTCGTTTATCAAGTTAAAATTTATTGAAAATTTTTGCTCGTCTTACAAAACACTCGCAGACCAAGTTACTCGCAATCCAAGATTTTACTGTAACTACTAAATTGATAAAATAACGTTATTGTTAAAGTGTTTTGACAAGAATTATATAAATAATAATACTAAACCAAACATTTACAAAAAAACTTAACACATTACAGTAAAATTAATAAAATATGTCTTGATTTGAAAAAAAATGACAAAGTCTTGATTTGAAAGAAATTACAATATCATGCAAATATTAAATCAATTTGTATTATAAATGTGTAGGCATACACAAAATATTATTTTCCTTTACGAATATATTTGATCAAATCGTGTACGTTACAAACTAATTATCTCTTGATCTTGATATTAGCATGGGATCAATAGTGAATAACTATCTATCTACTGTTTCGCAGGTAAAATCCTTCTGTGACTAGACAGAAATAAATAAATGTCCTCCAAGAAATCCATCCACATCCACCCACCTAAATTTTATCTTTGACAAAATATATGCGGTAAAAAAAGGTAATTTTAATTAGTTATTTTCTTTTGAATTAAACTCAATGAAAATGGCGAAACCTGCATGTTGCTTGTAGAAAGTTACTTTAGTATACATCTACAACGAACTTACAGTACCACTTAAAATAAATTCAAACAATATTTCATGTTTTATGTAATATCAGTGTAAAAATAAAAACTACCTGTAACTTAAGCTAACACATTACGTTTGTATTCAAATTTATGTTCAAACACTATACCTGGAGACAGAACTCGAACCTTGGAAGTTAGCAGCCAATGCTTTCATCAATAAAATGTCCATTATGTCTTATGTATACCCAGGGCCTCCAAGAGTGTGATACTCTACGGTAGTCTAGTACTAGGTTCAAGCCTGAGTTTGACAAGATTTATGTTAGTACATAGAAGAAGCAATGTTTTTCCTTGGGGTTTGGTCAAACTGACAAGCGAGCGACTGGGTGGCCAAACTGGCGAGCGAGCGTGATTAGCAGATAGCTCTCAATAGTTGTTGCCGAGGAGGCTCCAAATCTTGGCTCAGTGAACTGAGGGTAGTTTTGACAAGTGATTTATTGTTGTGGTTTTCTCATCCTCTCTCCACGCTAATGGTGATTCTTGTTTATAGAGGCCTATTTTGATAATATTGAAATATTTTTAACATATCAGTTTTACATATTTATATACATTTAGGTATGGTTTATGATCTTACCAATTAAATTAGGCAGTTAGTAGCAAGTGTGCTCAATATGGGATGGTACAAATTATTAATAGCAGTAAAAATGTCAAAATGAGGTTTTCTAGCACTCAATGAACCAACATACAATAATATTGCCTAGCGCCAGTAAACTAGACTGCCAGGTTGAGCGCACGCACCTAAAAAATAGAACCAGTTCTATCTTTCAAGCGCTCGCTCGCTCGTAGTCTGGCCACCTCCCATTACAACAAATGTGTTCTATTTATATTTTAGTCGCTCGCTCACCCAGTCTGGCGTCCCCTTAGGATTTGTTCATGCTCAGCCCACTTAATAGTTTCTTCTTCAGGAGCTTTTAGTTTCAGCTAAAGACAAGGCAGCATAAACGGGACTATATTATTTTGTTATTGTATAGAAATTAATTCTGGTGTGTGAGTGGATTCAGGAAGTGATTCAAGTTTAATAAGTATTAATTTGTGTGCATTGCTTGGTAGGCACTATATTATTTATCCCTGCATAGCCACATTTTTTTTCACTTTTGAAATTTGGGCCTCTCCTTCCACAGTGATGCATTAACAAACAGCCTGTAGACTGGGATTATGTCTGTTCTATTATTGGTTCATCCTAACCTGAGACCTGAAGTAAACAAACATTCCCATATCACTACGCAAAGAACATACATGATTGGTGGAACACCAGTGCCATATTTTAAACAGGTGCGACCATGTATAGTCAGTGTCATAGCAAAATAGGTCACTACAATTTTTGTATTTTTTTATACTTTTAAATGCCCTGATGTTTAACAAACTCGAGCAAGACTCAGTAAACGCCAGACAGGAAGCACCCAACACTCACAACTGTCACTTAAATCTGCCAAGATGAACTGTCAACTGACCGTTGCTGACTTGATGTTAACACGTGATAAGGACTGTACCATTGGGTTCCTCAACGCTGAGTCAGGAATTTGTTGGTATTCGAATAGCCTTGCAAAGCTTAAAGTATGATTTCTAAATCGGATGAAGGTATCATTTTAGTTGTAATAATTTTATAATCTTATTTTAAAAACAAGTTTATAACAAAACAAAGGAGGGACTATTTAGTGAAAGGATACCATTGTAGTCCGTTCAGTAGCAAATCAGAGCATAGACTTCCACGTGGCTTTATTTACATCAGGTCTCAGTTTAGGGTGAATCAATAATAGCAATGAGCTAGTTTGTAAGTTGTGTATCGATTTTATCAGTCAGATCAGAAAATTAACATTAAATACCCTAAGTATCCACACACAAAAAAAAAGTGTCATTTGAAAAGTTTTTTTCTATTTCAAGAATGAGTTTATGGATAAGAACGATATCAGAGTTTTAGATTAGTTTTTGAAACCTTGTTTGGTTATTGTTTTGTAGAGATAATGCTTAGGTTGTTAAAAATGTGACCAAATGTATTGGAATGACACATTCACAATAAATGTCGACTGAATTGACTAGCAAATTATGACGTTTATAATCTATCAAATAACCTCATCATCATCATCACCTGTTTCCAGCCCATAACTGTGTTAATTTAATACAATATATTTATCATCTTTCAAATGACCCTAATGCCTATTATAATAACCATTATTTACCATCATAAATTCCATGCCGTTCTACCACTCCTTTATGTTTCCAGCTCAGGTAGAACCTATTTTTCAGATTCCTTTCCCAACAAATATATTTGCATCCAGAATAGGTTCTATTTGCACCCTCGAGTTATTTTCCTTTTGGCAATTGCCATGGTATGCCTACATGGAGAAGCATCCACATACCCCAATTTTCTTATAAATGGACATATCGGACAGCTAGAAAAAGTTATATCTACTTTTACATATTCATACACAAAGTCATATGATCTGCAGACGTCACTTTTGGCACACTCACACTTTTTAAAAAGTTGTCAGAAAATAAAGGTACATTATAGGCCCTACACATACAGTAGACTCTCGAGTATCAGGAGTTGCATTAACCAGGGTGATGATTTTTACGTTAATAAGTAAACCTTCAACTACACAATCATTAAGATGGTAATAAACAGTCCATTAAAACTGAACGTGTGGATAACAAATTTAATGTACATATAATTTTGCATTTGACTGCACATAATATTTCACTTGAAATGGCTAACACATAATTGAACAGAAGTGGTGACATCTGCTTGTAAAAAAATGGCTCGATGTTATTCAGGCGTTTTCATTCAGTATTTACTTTTAAGGTTAAGAGCATCGCTTGGTTTGTTTAGGGTTTTTTAATCTGGGCCAAATGTTTTCCCTATCCCCTCAAATAATCGATTGTCTACTGTAATCAACAATGGTAGGTCAAAAAAATTTAGCAACAGATTAATATATTTTTTCAAGTTTAAATCATTACAAAATTAATATAAATATGTTGTGTCACTAACAATAAGCTGTACTTGGTTGTTGTATAAGTATAATTTTAAAATCGTTCTGATATTCTACTTGCAACATTATGCAACTGTCCATACACTTTTGATGGTGGACTCCCAAGAATCAGATTGCAAATGGCCCTTTTAGCAATTTGAATGTTTTGAAATGATCCTAAAATATGGATTTTGGAATCGGCCAACACGATTCGAGTCTTTGTAACATTTTCAATGGTGAATTTTGTCCTGCCACCTTTGCCGGCTAATCTTCCTATCGCACGGGAAAGATGGTCACCTTTCAGTTGTTTAACATCTTTCACTTCAAACGTCTCCACAAAAAGATCATCCAGACGAAGTAGAGCTAACGCGTCTTCCACGTCAAAACCATAAATAAACGCTTTCACAAAATCTGCTGCCTTTTGGAGGTTACTAATGTCTTGAGTTTCAGAACAAGATCGGATCTCGACATTTCGTGTTTTTAGGTTAAAACGAATTTGTAGATGAAGATGTTCAACGACAGGAGAGAATATCTTCATCCAGTTTTCTTTCAATGGTGTGTATCTATGGGAAGGAACCGGAACTTTTCTTATTTCAATCTTATCCAAAGATTGTTTACCCCTTTTGGGTATAGTAGCTTCCGGACGTTTCTTACCTTCTATACCTCTGTCAACTTCCATCGCGTTATCATCTTGAATCTGTCTCTTCTTATTTTTGGTTTTAGATTCAAGAATGTTTTCACTTGTTTGTTCACTATCCATATTTATGAATGATTTAAAATGATCGTAAACACGTGTACATGTCAAATAAATATATTAAATTAAAGGAGGAAAAGACGGATTGCGACACGATTTTGTTTGGTCATGTACATGCTGTGTAACACTACAACATGAATTTTAATTATTAAAACACTAATTACTCCATGCATTGGGAATATTTATAATGTTATTTTAAAACTTTTTATATATCTACCACTACAAAAACTATTTTTAAAATACTTTGAAATGTCTATCATTACAAAAAATATTTTTTAAACTATTTTAATCCATAACAATAAAGTTTCATGACTTATTTTCCCTAAGCTTTACTTTTATCTAGATAATTGGCGACATTTGGAACAGTTTTGGAAATTTTAAGGTAAAGTAATTACATATCGGTATGATACATTTTTATTTGTCCTGCTATTGTATGAGTCTATATTTTGTTGATTAATATAAGTATTCCTGAATATTCAAACAATTAATTTATTGCTCTAAAAGTATTTTTGTTTGGTAGGCATAGACAATAGGTAGGGTTAAGTTATGGTAGATAAAAGGAAAAAAATTTGTATTTTTAATTACTCTCTTGAAATGTTGTATTAAAATTATTTGCGCTTCATTTCCTAGTTTTGAAATTGCACATTTATACTGTGCTAGTTTGTCACCTATCTCATTACCCTACTTACATAGAAAATTCTGCCAACTTAACCTTGATAAATTGTACCATCCCATATTGAGCATAACACTCGAATCTGAGAAAAGGGCATACATTAATATGTATTCTCCAAGATTCAAACCCTGAGCTCTTGTAAATGGTGGCCAAGCCCTCTGCGAGTCTTACACCTTGTACCATATTACCACCACTACTGGTTTTAAGGATATCTGCTAGTGGTGAGCAGAGCCCAGATTTAAATTTTCAAAAAATGATCTAAAATCATTAACAAAAAGTCTTAATAAATGCACACGACTACAGTAAATCAAACACGTGCTTTACTATGTAATCTAAAAAAAAATAACTTGGCAATGAAACGCCTTTAACAATTAAACTTTCGCATTATGCTTTTGTATATAATATTTATTTACAAATGCCTGCTTCAGAAGTAATAGTTACCTCCTCTCAACGCAACTCTCTGCAGCTTAGTTGAAGTCAGGTGATCTGGTGGTCTAGGGGTAAGGTGTCAGACTTCTGTGCTGAGAGTCCGGGGTTCAATCCTCGGTCCCGGCATAGATTTGTCTGATTGCCAAACCCTTCCTTCACCTCTGACGTGTATTAATCACAACTTGTGAATGTGAGGAATGCCAGGCCTCCACCGTGGTTCGGATTCCACGTTAAACTGTAGGTCCTCCATTTCATCTCACAATCACCCTACCATTACACATTAGCGTAAGTGCGTATAACCCGAATGGGTAGTAAGACGCGTGCTAATAATAATAATAATAATAGTTGAAGTCAGATAATACAAAGTTTGTTGTTTACATTATATTCTCAATCAGACAACTGTCTGTTAGAAAAAAATGTATGCATTATTAAAATATTGATAGTATTTAAAAATATACCTACTTATTCAACATGAATGCCTTCAAATAGCTAAAACACATGCCAGAAAAATGCCTCAAAAATTCTTAAAAATGCCTTAAAATGACTAAAAGGAAACAAACCAAAAAAAGATGACTCTTAATTTCAAAATGACCAAAAAATGTCCTGTTAAATAATCATTTATACAACCAGGGGATCATGAGCATAATGAGCATTGTATGTGATGAACAAAAAAAAAAAAAAAAAGACGACTTGTCATCAAAATCTGGGGCCTGTTGATGAAAATGCAACCATCCAGTGGCAGGATATTACTCACCTTGATTAATTTTGGACTTCTTTAAATTTTCATATTTTCTGCTTTGTACCTGGATCATTCAAATCTAAGTCAGCAAATTTTTCTTGGGCGATAAAAACCATTGGTCTTATATTGATTGTGCAGTGAAATAACCCTGGAAGGTTATATAAGAATACCTTTTTCGGCATAATTGGTAGGCCCTTTTGCTTTCGCTCATAAACATTCTCGTGTGCTGATATAATCAGTTGGTTCAGAAAGTGCATGTTAAATACCTCAAATAAATGAAAAAAGTTTATGCTATATTTATTCTCTAGGACCAATATTTATAATTTTGATTGATAAATTTATCTATATATATGCATTTGCCATGTCACAGAAGCTTCCCATGAAATCATCTGTATTGGAAAGTTTTACTGCTGTCAATTTGTTATTACTAATTAATACACTTTATATTCTTTAAATTTTTCAATTTAAAGCATATGATATTTAGATGTGGCTCTAACCGTAATTAACAAATATAATAGCTTTTCTTAAGAAGTTGGACTCAGACAGTATAAAAAGTAGAGGCGTCGGAGTTGAAGGCTTGGCGTAGTGACTCCACGTCCCTGCCCTATCCCAAATTTTCTCAAACTATATCAGTTCACAGTACCCTTAGTGTTTCAGTAATATTTTCATGTCACCACTAGGCCAAAAAAAAATACCTAACATTTATGTTTAGTAAGTAGTTAAGTCCAAACAACTTAATAAGTGATTTTCTCCAAGCAAATCGATAGTTGGTTGAAAAAAATAATACACATAAATTGAAAGAAAAAATAATAATTTTTATCATTTTTTAATAACCACACACTTATGAGTGGGATATGTGCGCCTGTTGGGTGCTGCACAACTTCTCAAATCTTGAAATCAGATTGGGACACTGCCACCCTCATTACCTGGTTTGAAATTGACTAGCATGCGGTACTTGTTTTTTGACACGGCAACTGATTAAAAACCCATCTTTGCAAAAAGATGTGTAACAAATCCATGCAGTGCACAATTTGGAATGTGTGTCAAAATAATATATTTAAGGTTTGCAAAACATATTTTGGTGGAGTTCACTAAAATATCGTCATCCTGTTATCTTACAACTTGTCTAAGATATCTGTGTATTACACGACCTACCGGACAGGGCTATCAAGTCTGCATGACAAGCCTTCTACAACTCCTATTTTTCTATTGTCTGATTCGGACTCCTTCATAAATGGCTAAAGTATATTAATTAGGGGACAAATTAATTTATATTTAAAAAAGATTTTCAAATACAAATTACAAATATTGGTCCTAAGAAATTAAAAAAAGTATAAAATTGAATTGATATATTTATCATACATTTTTATGACAAAAGTTATAAGTTTTTATTTTGAAGCCGGAGACGGTACATTTTTTACCAATTCTGACTTTACCCGAAATTGCTCCCAACTCCACAACTTTGACTCCACAGCCCTGCTACCTAATAGTGTAGGGATGATAAAGGTAGATATTAGAGAAAATGTGGAAAAATTACCCTCAACAGATCAAGCTAAAATTTTAACCTCTACATGATAGTTACTGGAACTCTAATATATTTGCGATAGTGACACCTAAGGCTGTGCGACCACCAATTTGAGCCCTACGGTTATAACATTTTAAATTATTACAATATTGTAGGTCTACATGTAACACACACACCCTCTTAGGTGGTTGAATGGTCTAAGACAGAGTGGGCAACTTATTTTTCAATTTAGCCACTGATGTGACAAATGAGAAGTGAAAATTCGCCACAACATTTAAAAAGTGAGAATTTAGGTTGTTCAATTGAACATTTAAAACAACACACACTGTTTGTACACATTTATTCAAAATATGTACACTTTGACCGATCATTTACAACTGCTTCAGACACAAATAATGCAAATTGTTCAGACTGAAAGTGTAAGACAATTTAATGTGAAATTTGACCACACGTTTGTTTTACTACAAAGATGAAACGAAGTGCTGGGAATGGGAGTAGGGGGGTAGGGGGAAGAGAGTATTGGATGTCATCCAATATTGTGTCAATGACCCATCCGTAAAGTAGAATGCTTCTAATGATATGCCGGAAAATATCAAGTTAAAATAAGAACATGATATAAGGAAAAGGTTTATTTTATTGAGAGAGCTGGAAAACTCTAATTCACCACACTTTTATGGTGAATTCGCCACTTGTGACGATTGGCAACAAGGTTGCCCACCTCGGGGTCACTCGCAATAAACAAGACTATCGATGATAGGGATATTGGTGTTCGAATCCCAGTCGGTTGCACTGAGGGTGTTTTTTCCACTTTGTCCACACAAGTGCGGGTACATTTCCTATAAATTCATCCTTAACACATTAGCATAATTAGTACATATGTGTAAATCCTGAACAAGTTGTGAGACATGGGTGCAATAAACACCCAACTAATAAGCTGAGATTTGTATTTGAGTTGGCCTTATAGGGAAATTTAATGGCCGGTAATGAAACTATGTTATCCCACCTTTTATAAACTGTGGATATTAATTAAAACAATTTAGTAGGCCTTCTGTACTGTAAGCCTATATGTGTGCAAGAGCACAGCTGAAGGCTTTGAAGGGGAGGGAGGTACACCCTAGAAGCATAGGCTTCTTTAGAAACTTTCCCTGGAGGGGAAAGGCAGGACTGCTCACATTTTGCCCGAGACACTGGCATTCATTATATTCCTACAGTAAAATACTCTATATGGACTGATTTTTTTAATTCTTTTGTTTTGCCATTTAGTGATTTTAATGCTTAAATATGCGTCTCTAGCAGTGTCCACATCCGTTATTGATAAAGTCTGTCATTGGGAAGTTGTTTCAGCATAAGAGCCAATGATATTTTGCTGGGGAAATATAAACTCTCCATTGTAAAGAAGAATCCGCTATTCGGAGATGTGTATGTTAAGGGAGGTTTCGCTGTATGTATATTACTATTTTTTAATTGTAAGGAATACTTGGATAGCTTTGAAATATAGTGCTGTTGAAGACGTTAAAAGATCAGGTGTACAGACAGGGTGACAAATGAAGTCCTAAGAAGAGTGGGTGATAAGAGAACCATTTTGGATGTGATTCTTCGATGCATAACAAACGGAATTGAACACATCTCTGGAAGGAACTGTCTTCTGCACGAAGTCATAGAAGGAAAAGTTGTGGGAAAGAGGAGCTTAGGAAGTAGGATTCAAATATTGGATGACTTGAAGGGAAAAAGACAATTCTGGGAACTGTAGGAGGCAAATTGGCGGTATAAGTTCACTGACAAAAGGAATGAACTTGTTGTAAGACAAAACACATAATAATAACAATAATAACAATAATAACAACAACTAGCATCACTTGTTTTGAAGTTACAATTTTTTTTTCACCAAATTATTGTGGAACATGTGTTTCAGGTTTTTCGTTCTTTTTTGAAATGTCCATCAACCCAATTTTGCGTACTCCCTTCACGGATATTACATCAACTGTGCTAGTGCACCAGAAAGGGAAATGCACACCGTTGGAGCTCCGTATGCTGAATTGTTTTGAGGCCTATGGTATAGAGAGAGGGAAGACTTTGTGCAATGATATCCTTGAAGACTTTCACGAATGCTGCACCCACAAGAAACAGGTACATTACCGTGTGTTGAGAGGTGGGACTAGTGGCACCATTTTGAGAGGTGGGACTAGTAGCAACATCTTGAGAGGTGGGACTAGTGGCACCATCTTGAGAGGTGAGACTAGTGGCACCATCTTGAGAGGTGGGACTAGTGGCACCATCTTGAGAGGTGGGACTGGTGGCAACATCTTGAGACTGGGACTAGTAGCAACATCTTGAGAGGTGGGACTAGTGTCACCATCTTGAGAGGTGGGACTAGTAGCAACATCTTGAGAGGTGGGACTAGTAACAACATCTTGAGAGGTGGGACTAGTAGCAACATCTTGAGAGGTGGGACTAGTGTCACCATCTTGAGAGGTGGGCCTAGTGTCACCATCTTGAGAGGTGGGACTAGTAGCACCATCTTGAGAGGTGAGACTAGTGGCACCATCTTGAGAGGTGGGACTAGTTGCACCGTCTTGAGAGGTGGGACTAGTGTCACCATCTTGAGAGGTGGGACTGGTGGCACCATCTTGAGAGGTGGGACTAGTGTCACCATCTTGAGAGGTGAGACTAGTAGCAACATCTTGAGAGGTAGGACTAGTAGCAACATCTTGAGAGGTAGGACTAGTGGCAACATCTTGAGAGGTGGGACTAGTGGCAACATCTTGAGAGGTAGGACTAGTGGCAACATCTTGAGAGGTGGGACTAGTTGCAACATCTTGAGAGGTGGGACTAGTGTCACCATCTTGAGAGGTGGGACTGGTGGCACCATCTTGAGAGGTGGGACTAGTGGCACCATCTTGAGAGGTGGGACTAGTGGCACCATCTTGAGAGGTGGGACTGGTGGCAACATCTTGAGACTGGGACTAGTAGCAACATCTTGAGAGGTGGGACTAGTGTCACCATCTTGAGAGGTGGGACTATAGCAACATCTTGAGAGGTGGGACTAGTAACAACATCTTGAGAGGTGGGACTAGTAACAACATCTTGAGAGGTGGGACTAGTAGCAACATCTTGAGAGGTGGGACTAGTAACAACATCTTGAGAGGTGAGACTAGTGGCACCATCTTGAGAGGTGGGACTAGTGGCAACATCTTGAGAGGTGGGACTAGTAGCAACATCTTGAGAGGTAGGACTAGTGGCAACATCTTGAGAGGTGGGACTAGTAACAACATCTTGAGAGGTGGGACTAGTAGCAACATCTTGAGACTGGGACTAGAAACAACATCTTGAGAGGTGGGACTAGTAACAACATCTTGAGAGGTGGGACTAGTAGCAACATCTTGATACTGGGACTAGTAGCAACATCTTGAGAGGTGGGACTAGAAACAACATCTTGAGAGGTGGGACTAGTAGCAACATCTTGAGAGGTGGGACTAGTAGCAACATCTTGAGAGGTGGGACTAGTGGCACCATCTTGAGAGGTGGGACTAGTTGCACCGTCTTGAGAGGTGGGACTAGTGGCACCATCTTGAGAGGTGCGACTGGTGGCACCGTCTTGAGACGTAGGACTAGTGGCAACATCTAGAGAGGTGGGACTAGTAGCAACATCTTGAGAGGTGGGACTAGTAACAACATCTTGAGAGGTGGGACTAGAAACAACATCTTGAGAGGTGGGACTAGTAGCAACATCTTGATACTGGGACTAGTAGCAACATCTTGAGACTGGGCGGGGTCCAACCAATCAGGAAAAGTGTCTCTCAATACACCTGTTCAGGATTCAAGCGCCGACCTCCCAAACTTGACATGATTGATGTCTAGTCCATGTAGCCTACCTACTAATGTGGGTGAATCAAAAAATAAGATCTTATTCTTTGACGAGTAATATTTAATAAATTCATCTAACATATTTACACTTTATGTTGTGCAGCTCCAGCGCACCAATGCGATGCAGGCAGAGCGTGATCGGCAGTATAAGGCAGGAGAAAGAAGCAAGGAAGACAGATATGCCAAAACTCCGTTGTTGGATACTTATTAAATATGCAGCATCTAGAAACAAGTTACATTATTAATTAATTTGATTTAATAAATTCTTTAATTTCAAACCAATTGGTAGGCTATATATAACTCTTTATTTAGACAAAGAAATGTATATTTTCTGTTTTTTATTGTAGATATGTCTTATAATTATTGAAAATGAAAATTAAATGGTATTTAGTAAACTTCTATGTGTACATTAATTTTAATTAGGCTTAGGCTACACAATTAAAACATTAATTATATCACAACTGTTTGTCATACTATTCACCCCAGTTTGGATTATTTAGACTCCTTGCTCTATCGAAAACCATAGAAAAGGATTAAATACTATTTCAATAAGTAAACTGTCCAAGTTACATTCACACCTAGATCTTTTAATAAAAGGGCTCTTTAAACAAACATATATAATGTCCTGATAATTAAACATTTTTGTATATTAGTTTTTGCATTAGAATCAAAAGATACTTAATTCCAGGCATAAAGAAATTGAAAGTTCAATGCCGCCTTATAAAATACGCCACCTATCCCTGGCTTGAGCTAGCTATATCCAATACACCTAATAACACCCTATCCCTATCTTGAGATAGTTCTATCCAGTCAACCTCATTACAATCCTATATCTTGAGTTATATCTCACTACACCTCATTACCCTATATCTTGAGTTATATCCAGTCCACCTCATTACACCTATCCCTATTTGAGCAAGTTATATTCAGTACACCTCATTACACACTATCCCTATCTTGAGCTAATTATATCCAGTCCACCTCATTAGACTATCCTATCTTGAGCTAGTTCTATCCAGTACACCTCATTTCATGCACACTATCCCTATCGTGAGCTAATTCTATCCAGTCCACCTCATTACAACCCTATCCCTATCAGATAAAACTAATAATGTTATGCTACCATCTATGTCTAGGTCTTCCCATTGGGTTTGCCAGTCAACACCATGAACAAAGTTATAGATTCTTTCATTCCTGCTGCATGTCCTGCCCACAGAAATCTGCTAGATTATCTTCATCCCTTTTTGGGCCAAATATTTGTCAAGGTTATTTGTTTTTGAACACTCCACATTTCATATTGTCATGGAAGTAAAGATAACATGTTTCACAACCATGAAGGACAACCAATGATACTATTGTTTTTGTATATTTTGAGTGTTACATTTCTTGACAACAGTCGATGTTAACAACTTATTGGCCAAGTAATATCATGCATTTCCCTGACTGTATTCTTTTCCTAATATCTATTCAAATATTGTTATTACTAGTTAAAACTCTCCCTAAATAGTTGAACTCGTTAACCCTACCAAATTATATGTTGTTCACAGTAATCTCTAAAGTGTCGTCTTTGATCTGTGTGATCCTGAACTTAGTCTTTCTCATTCTCTTCTAAAGCTGTTTCCTTGCTGGCCTCTAATAAAATGTCTATCTATTGTAATAACTTCCTTAAAATTACCTAACAAATTTGAATCTTCTGTGTATCATTGTACCATTAAATATGTCTCCTCATAGCATTGAATTGTTTCAATCTATTAAGGTTTAGGGGACATGAGAAAAGGCCAGTGGTTTTTCAGTTTTTATAGCAAAACACTTTTTGGTCAAAAGAAATTGAATATTTCTCCAGTAGAAACATAGAGTTTAATTTTCTTCACATGGTGATATCAACATTTGTTGAATATTTTTTAAGGGTGTCCTGGAATTTTATGGCAACTTTTTCTCTTCATTTAAAAAGTGTCCCATCTAATGACGCTATTCTCATGACATATACAACTGTTGATATCGCCATGTGAAGAAAATTAATCTCTGTTAAGTATCGTACTGAAGCAATATTTTATTTATTTTGGGCAAAAAATTGTTTTGCTATAAAAACTGCAAAAACACGTTTTCTTGCTTTCTCTACATCCCCACCATAAATACTAGCTTACTCTTTGGCGTTAGGAACTTGAAATTTACATAGTATTTATTCCTTAAACACTGAAAATGGTGATATGCTCACACAATTGAAAAATTATCTCTCATAATTGGTGTAAGAAAAAAATATAATCTACTTAGGTTCCTTATAGACAGTTTCTTTGAATATCTGAAAAATTTCTATCACTGCACAAAACCAACTAAAAAAAATTGTGTCAAAGTTGGGTTTGTGTTTTTTTTAAGCATATGTCTTACTACCTATTCGGCTTATACACATATGTAATAATTACGCTGATGTGCTAGGGATGAGCAAGGTTGAATTTAGAGGAAGTGCTCTCGCATTTGCGTAGAGAGTAATTATGGAAAACCATTTATGAGAAACCACCCTCAATACACCTGACTGGGGTTTGATCCCTGATCTACTCATCAGCGGTTCAGTTTATTTCAAAAGTAACGCCTTTTAGAATATTTGGCTACTGAATTGGGTTATAAGTAGAGATAATGATATAAATTACTTTCACTACCTAAACAGTTGATGAGTATGATTATGATGAAAAAGAAGAACTTACTGAGAATATTTCCTTGAACTTGATAGCTAGTTAATATATATATTTGCCTGGATATTGAAATAACATCACCATAAGGTTGATAAATTAAAAGATATACAGATTTCAAATAAACATACACAAGGTTGGATATTAAACAAAAATACACACACTATTAAGTTAGGAAGTGAATTTTTTTCCCTCATTTATTTGAGGTATTTGAGGTAAACATAAAGTTGTACAAGAAGTTGCAGCCTGGAGATGGCGTCGTGCAAACACCAAAACTTGTACAAGATCTGCTTTTCACAACTTATTTACTTACAATTTCAGGAAAGAGAACGTGTCCTATATCAGACATTTTTCTTGTGCAACTTTCGAGTTGTGAACACAAAAACTTCGTGTGCTAAACAGTTACTTAAAAAATAAATAAAGAGTGATTATAAGAAAAACAGCCAAATGCTTGAAAACAAACAAATAATTATAATTGAAGGAGGTTAGACCCCAAATATAAAGGTTTTCAATGGTTTTAAAAATGTATTAAAAAATTGAAAAAAATTATTATTTTTATTTTCGTAATATTTAGGAATGAATGAGAAATTATTTACATTAAATATCAATATTTTCCAAATCATTCAATTATTATTTTTCCATAAAAAGGACAAAAAGCCATGTTTTTCCTAATAATGTATGCCATCACAAATGCCGTGTGAACAATCACTGGCTAAAATGTGTATACAATCCATGTGACCAAGATATTGTACAATTTCTTGCACAACTTTTTGTACAAGAAGTTTGTTGTGCATACTGGGCTTTAGAGTTTAGTGGAGTTTATTGTAGCAGGTGCTTTTGTTTTTATGTGTGTATCGGTGAAGGTTAACAAACGAAACTTTATAAGTATATGTTTATAGTAAGTTATAACACAATAATGTAAATCACAGAACAGAAGGACGCCCGAAGCCACAACTATCATAAAAAAAACTCCAAATAGCTTCTTGAAGCATATAAAATTTTTAAAAAAAATCTGGGACCTCCCCTTTTAAGCTTGGGGCCACCCCTTCCAAGCTTGCCTAAGAATTTTGGCCACAAGACGCTACTGACTCCGAAGGAAGTTGTACCATGGATTTTTATCTCTTAAAAATATCCATCCATCTCGGCTGGATTTGAACCCATGAATAATGGGTGCTGAGGCAAGCACTTTACCCCGAGACTACTGAGGTCGACTTTATATAGATATATATATAATCTTAAAGAGGAAAGGAAAAAAATCAAATGTTAACAAAGTATTATTTACCCGTTTTGATGGTAAAGTGGTCCAAGGCATCACACTTGTAACAGACTGTACCACTGATGACGAGGAGATCAGGATTAGAATCTCATTCGGATGTATTTAGAATAGTTTCTATGAAATGGTTTTCCACTACTCCATTAAAATGCAGGTATATACTTCCTCATCCTTAGCCCATATTATCGTGTTTAGTACAAATGTGTGTAATCCAAACAGGTGGCGAGACGAGATGCTTAGACAAAAAAATTAGCTAAACAAAGTGTGATGCGAGGAAAGAAAGTCCATGGAGCCATGTCGCCATCTGCATTAGTTTGTTTTACTAAACTTAAGCTTGGATTCAAGGTTGGGGGTACAACAGGGGAAAACACCCCAAAGTTTCTACAAAATGTTGCAATAAAAAAAGTTTGGTCAATATTTTCTGTCCTTTTCAAGATTTATTTAAAAACAAATAAAATATATTATAAATTGTTTGATTCCGACAAATCTAATTTATTGTGATAACAATATTGCCTTATTTAAATAATATATTTAATATTGAACCTTTAACAGTTTATTTTGTTTAAAAAAAATGATGAAACAATGAAAAGAAAAATACTTGTTTAATGTTAGGACCACCCATTTTTTTTTACAGCATCAAGACCCACACATCTATAAATCTAACCCTGATTAGGCTTACAATTATGGATTATATACTTAGCCAAAATAAGCTATTATAGTTGTTAAACACAATTATACAGACATCCAAATATCATATTTTTTAAATTAAAAAATGACACCTGGACATGGGAATCGAATCCTGGACTTCTGGATTAATATGCCAATTCTCTTACCACTAGGCTATCCAGTTGTGTTTAGGGTTGGGCTTCTCTCACATTTTACAATTTTTATATACATATAATTTGCTTATAAAAATTGATTAATTAAACTCATTAGTATGCCATGTACCCTTTGAAACACTGGTTCACCCCTGCAGGTTTGTAAAACGCTTTCAATCTACGCTACATATTTATATTTTTAGCGTGTTCATTAGTTTATTTTTTGTTTGGAACATCTCTCATTGTTTGTGTTTTGGTAGTTTTTAATCATAGGCCTACTATTCAAATGTTGGATTTCCCATTACAAACTTGATACAAACTCAATTAATTGCAATAAAAATTCATTGTCTTGTGATATTAATTTCTAACCTTAGTTTGAAAAGCCTAGAGAAAAATAAAATCGTATATTCCAATTTTATTGGACAACTTTTAAACTCGAAGTGTTATATTTGTTATTTCGGTAGACATTCAAAGCCTGTCTTTGAGTAATTTCCATTTGTATTTATTATTTAACAATAATTATTGAAATTCGCCATTATGCATCTACATCGTGTAGCAGCTGGATGGTGTCAACAAATAAAATAAATTTTAAAATATTTTATTGGGTCTTTTGGTCATTTATTGTATTGAAATTATGAGTGGTTATACTATTTAAATTTAATTAAAACTAGGGTCATTTTTAGTTATAGCTTAATAGCATTGTAATGGCGGTACAAAAAATTGACCTAGATGAGATTCCCGCCAGAAAGCTCTATGGAAGTAGTTCTATAAATAATAACAGATAGCACCAGCAGTATTGTTGATAGCTTCAAAATCTCGAATAGTGAACCTGTCAATGTCATTTTCAGTAGCCGTTAGTGTGCAGAAATTTGTGCAATTGTCATCGAATAAGTTGTTATGCTTAATAACTGTAGAACACTGACGATTTTGATGGTACATAGGAGAAATTGAGTAAGTAAAACTCTTTTAATTTCAAATGTGGGTCAGTGTGTATGTTAAAAATTGAGGAAGCTTCTATGAAATTAAACTATAGACCTCAAAAACAATATAGTTTTTATTTCATCACGTTTCATAAGGTGTTAATTTATAACAAATCGTTTATTTATGTGACAACTGTTAAATTATTTAGTTTTTATAATTTATTTTCTACAACAATTCATAACTTGAATAGCTGTCAATCTTTTGTTAGGTTCATTGGTGTAAACAATTTCCCCGGCATTTTTCAACCCGGCGTCAGCATGAAGTTCAAAGGTAAGATTAACATATTTTAACCTAAATTAGCACCTATCTTATTCATGTTGTGATAATAAGTGTGCATTAACAGGTTATATATTTCTAATGACTTGACACTGTTTATATTATTAATGTTGATATGCCGCTATTTTTGTTCATACGAACCCACGTGCAGTTTTTGACATGTCTCAAACGCGCGGCCATTATGAAATATGAACAACAGAACAACATGCTTGAAAGTCACATGGGTATCTCGTAGGAAACGTCGCCGCGCAACCGTAAAACATTTCCTGTTAAAGAGTGGCGGGAATAACTTTCAGAAATATTCAAAGTATGCATCACAAAATCAAATCTTTTGTTTTCGATTAAAGTATTTAGCCAAGACGATAGAGATAGGTCTTGTAGATGTTTTGAATATAAAACAAATTAAACCTGAAAGTTTTTGTTAGTGCGTTTCAACTTTAAAATTTCTTTTGGAGTTTTGGGATTATTTTGTGAATGCTTTCTTTTGATTTCTCTCTGTTGGAAGTTGTCTGAGGGCAAAGTCCCGTTTCCAGAACAATAATGGTCCAAGCCCACTTTTATTTTTTACCACCCTTGTCATTCTTAGACCAAGAGAGTTGTAACAAAGATTGTTTTGTTAAGATCTCTTTTGTTGTGTATAACATAAAGTATAAACCCTAGGAAAGAAAGTACAGAGTAGTTCACCCCACCCCCCTTTGTAGACTTAAAGTACACAAGTACACATTTATTTTATTTTTCCCGCTGAAATCTTTGTCGATGGATATTTCTGATTACCTCCAAATTTATTTTTAAATTAAATCTAAATGACACACATTTTAGATCACTATTCAAGTATACAATGAATGAGAAAATGAGATTATAATATAGTAGGCGGGCTACCATATCTTTGGGAGCAAAAAAAGAGGACACTTTTTAAAATTGATAATTAAATATTATGAATTCATAGAAATAGAGAATTAAGAGGAAACTGCTAAACAAGCATTATCAATTGAATAATGCTTAAAACCAACATTCACATGACATTTTGGAGAAATTAAACATCCGCATCAGTGGCCGAATGGCCTAAGGCGTCACGCTCGCATTAGACTGGCTTGATAGTGACAGGGAAATCGGGGTTTGAATCCCGGGTGGTTTTCCTCACTCTCCTTCCACGTAAAGGCGGGCATATTACAACTGAAATGCTTCCTTCCTCATCCCTACCACATTAGAGTAATTAAAATATATGCGTATAACCTGACAGATAGTAAGACGTGTTTTTTTTTAATTTTAAATACATTATTTATTCCCAAGGGTATTTTTCACTTGTTCCAATTTTCATTAGAAATTCAGGAATGCCACTGATTTAATTATAAAATCTTTCACATTACATTGTTTAAAAATATAATGCAACATTCAAATCCCCCTTTATAGATTCAGCAACTAGCCCCTTTCTCTATTTTTTCCATTTATCACTCCAAAAATAACACTATTTTTCTGTAGCTCGTTCGTAAATTCGAATTGATGCTTTGGCATTTTTAGATGATAATAATATAATATTTAGCACCGCGTCTTACTACCCGTTCGGGCTAAACGCTTAAGTACTAATTACGCTAATGGATTAGGAATTGGAAGGGTTGAATTTAGAGGAAGTGAACCCGAATTTGCGGGAAGGGAGAGTGTAAAACCGTTTAGAAAAAACCACCCCCAGTTCACCCGACCGAGATTCGAACCTCGATCTCCCCGTCCTCGGCGGTCGAGCTCAACACGGCTAGCGCGTTAGCCAACTACGCCACAGAGGCGGGTGGCATTTTTAAAAAACAGGTTCACCAACAGATGACAGCAATTTTTAACCAATTTCATTTTAAATGTTATTTAGTCACTAATCTGATTTTTCTTTTTATTCTTGGAAACATTGTTGGTCAAAAACCCACACATTTTATTCATTTATTTATTTTGAGGAATTTAACATGCACTTTTCTGAACCAACTGATTATACCAGCACACGAGAATTTCTATGAGCGAGAGTGAAAGGGCCTACAAATTTTTGCCGGAAAGGTATTTTCACATACCTTCCATGGTTATTTTACACTCCACAATTCCACAATCGTCACGGGACCGGCGGCTTTACTTCCCCTCCGAAGGAAGTTGTGCTACGGATTTTTATCGCTCAAGAAAAATCCGCTGACCTCGACTGGGTTTGAACCCACGAAAATCGTGTCCTGAGTCAAACACTTCACCAAAAGACCGCCGAGGTTGACATCAAATTACACTATATAGTAATATTCTGGTACGGAATCAGGCCTCCTAGAAAGTTCTACTGACCAAAATCAGGTTATAAGAACTTTTCTAGCCATCAGATAAGAACCCTTACTATGAAAATTGGACTGTACATTCCCTCAATACGTTCCAGTTGGGATTGAACCTCGGCCTCTTGTGTCAGAGAGGGACATACCTAACCTCGTGTTTACGTCACCAGTTTAAAGACCTTGGACTGTTGCGGTGACACCGAGGTCGGTAAAAAGTTCGCTGGGTCATGGGAGTTGGAGAAGTCGCGATAACGCCTTTGTCATATCGTGGCATTTGATCATTTCCCGGGGAGGCCTGCTTCGCGCGCGTGTAGTACCTAGACCAGTTATTTCGGGCTCAGACCATTAGAATATCGTTATTGCTTTCACATTAAATAGCTCAATTATTAGATGTCAAATTTTTTCAAATCTAAATAAAGTTCATTTGTAAAAGGTGCAACCAAAACATGTGATGTATCCCGTTTGTTTAGTACTTTTTATACTCAATGGCGTAACGCCCCTTTAAATTTCTATAAATTTGGTGGAAAGGCTACAGTTCAGTCATTATAAAGTGTGATTACTAAATTAGTAATTATTTAGGACTATTAATTATTTCTTACAACATTTATTAAGGTATTAGATGACTTGGAAAAGGGGTCCCGAAAATAACTCTTGCGGGGGATGTGGGGGGGGGGGGGACAAAAGCTTAATCTGTTGCGCCACTGTTTATACTTGTAAAATTTAACTGCCCGTTATTGAGTTTATTAATAATGTAAAGCCGCGTCCCCACTGAGTCGGCATTGTTGACTCAGTGTGGACGCGGTTTAAAATAATTTATGAGGTCTCCAGTATGAATTTTTTCTGTAACAAGGACTCCTTCAGTCTAAAAAGTTTGGTAACCCCTGACCTAGATTAGGGTTGGGGGTTGGCGGGGAACTGTCGATTCTTTATTAAATAATCTGTTCCTTCACGTTAGTTCAGTCGGTAGGGTGTCTGTCCACTGAGCTAAGGGTTTCGGGTTCAATTCTCGGTATGGCCGAAAAATGTATCGTTGATGAAATGTGCTGACGCAGCATAACTGTAAAAGTAGAAAGGGAATTACATCACGATTAAATTTTGTAGGCTCTTTATTTTAAATATTAATAATCTAACATATCTTTCATTTTGCAAAACTTAATTTTATTACTTTCTGTTTCAATTAAGTAACAAAAACTCTTATAATAAATGTTTTGACTATCATTCTTTATTATATAAAATTAATCAAGAGTATTTCATGTACATTTTTTAAGCTTATTTAGTGATTAATCTAACTCTTTTTGAAAACTTTTATAATCTTTATATCCTTTTATAATACATTGATTGATTCTTTAATTAATTACCGTAAAATGTTCACCTATTTCAGGTGTTCCCCAAACTTTTTTATGCTGTAAGAGCCCTCGCTCGAGAAAAAATACATTACTGTTATCAAACATTAGATAACGACATTTAAATTTTACAAACAAAAACAAACGGGAAACATGACGTACTGGCCGCGACTTTGGAAAATTTACTTTATTTAAATTTGGGGGGGGGGGCGGGGTGCAATCCTGAGTTAAATATGGAGGAGCCCAGTTTTATTACAACTAATTTATGTTTTATCAACTAAACTAAACATAACAAGGAGATGGGATCTCACAAACAAACAGACAAGGAAAGTCAAAGTTTTATTTTAAAATCAAATAATGTTACATTAACAACTTGATGTTAACATCTTTCAAATTATCAAATAATTTAATATAGACATCAAGCAATATATATATTTCATAGATTAACTATTCTATACCGGGGTTCAATCCTCGGTCCCAGCACAGATTTATCTGATTGCCAAACCCTTCCTTCACCTCTGACAAGACGTGTATTAATCACAACTTGTGAATGTGAGGAATGCCAGGCCTCTACCGTGTTCGGATTCCACGTTAAATTGTAGGTCCTCCATTTCATTTCACAATCACCCTACCATTGCAACATTAGCGTAAGTGCGTATAACCCGAACGGGTAGTAAGACGCGGTGATAATAATAATAATAATAATAATAATAATAATAATAACTATTCTATACAGGTCACATGCAACTGTTGTCTTATCCACTTGTAAAATTTTATAATATATTGTCGATATTGTTTTCACATTTTTAAATTTTACATGTTATGAATTTTACCTATCTTGTTCAAACAATATTTTCTCATCTTTTTTTTGTCCTTGTTCATTAATTCGCACTTATTATTATAAACATTGTAAGTACCTATTTTAACTTTTAATAAGCTCATTCCTAATAGCTTTTATTATAGTAATTTAACAGCAGCCAACTTTGTAATGTTTGGTTAGTTATGTACAACATACATATTACTTTAATTGTTTCATAATGTATATATTTACATTCTTTTGAATTTTACTAAAAATAAAACTAATTTTCACTTTATTAAATTATTCGCTCTAGATTTATTTGAAGTAAGGGTGTTTACATAATATTAAGTTTTATCGAATGTAACATTTAAGTTCTTCCCTATACCAATATTTCAGTGGCCTTAAGAAAACAAAATTTCCCACGTTACCCCCCTTCAATACCCACATAATATATGCCCCGATTAGACCCTTGTTATCAAGGACAGTTTTTTTTAAAGAACCGTATCTAACTTATTTAAAAGCTATCAGGATCTGTTTCTTCCGTGAATTCTCACGCAAACTAAATTTGTCACGGCCATACCTGTCGTTTTTAACACCACCTTTCCACGGAGACACCTGCAGAACACCTTTTAAGGAGGAAACAGTTAAATACAATACAATTTTCATAGGAAGGGCCTTTTTAGTCAACATTGATAGCATTTTACTATATTGTTATTGTTATTTTATATATATTAATAATATCTATGAGCAGTTACAACTATCCGCTTCGGTGGCTGCATTGTCTAAGGCGTTACCATCGCAATAGAATAGACTGCTGAGAATGGGGAGATCGTGGTTTGAATCCAGTCGGTTGTAGGGAGAGTGGTTTTTCTTTTCTCTCTCTCTCTCTTGCCACGCAAATGCGCATACACTTCCTATACATTCACCCTTCCTCAATGTAATTATACATAGGCGTATGACGCGAACGGGTAGTAAGATGTGGTGTTAAAAAGTTATATCTGCAGATCATATGACTTGACGTATGAACACGTGAAAGTATTCTGTCAGATAAGGTGCTTTTTATGAAAATAGGATAGTAGTCACGTTTACCGTTGTAAGATTAGGTTCAAAGATACCTTACAAATTGAAACGTATGTAGAAAGGAACTTCCTGAATGAAACGGCATACATAGTCCTATTATCGAGGGTTACAATTTGCTGGCAATTGTTTGATAACAACTGCTACATGGGTTAGTTCACAGCGTCAAGAAAAATATATATCTGTGCGGTATCAGAATTTTTAAAGTATTTTTGGTTGAATTTTTTTTTTTGCTTCGCGTCTTACTACTTGTTTAGGCTATAAGTACGCGTTTAATCACGCTTACGGGGCAGGAGTGAGGAAGATGTAAGTTTGGATCTAATGTGCGTTTAAGGAGAATGGGGGAAACTTTTTTTTTTAATCCCACCTTCACCACACCAGCCGGAGTTAACATAATATCAGTCTTGCTCCCTCAACTATTTCATGTACTCCCTGTACTACTTTTCTCTGATAACTTCATTCCTATTCTTGTTTCTCCTCGTGACAGCTAACATGCTCCTCACAAACATCATTCACATGTCCTCCACTTTCCTAGTCTCTCTTACATCCAATGTTCATGTTTCTGCAGCATGTGTGACAATCGGTACAAAGTACGCCCTGTACAACACTTCCTTACAATTCAAGGGCACTTCTCTTCTCCATAGCAGGTCTCTTACACACCTGTAGAACAACTCTCCATAGCAGGTCTCTTACACACTGTAGAACAATTCTCCATAGCAGGTCTCTTACACACCTGTAGAACAACTCTTCATAGCAGGTCTCTTACACACCTGTAGAACAACTCTCCATAGCAGGTCTCTTACACACCTATAGAACAACTCTCCATAGCAGGTCTCTTACACACCTGTAGAACAACTCTCCATAGCAGGTCTCTTACACACCTGTAGAACAACTCTTCATAGCAGGTCTCTTACACACCTGTAGAACAACTCTCCATAGCAGGTCTCTTACACACCTGTAGAACAACTCTTCATAGCAGGTCTCTTACACACCTGTAGAACAACTCTCCATAGCAGGTCTCTTACACACCTCTAGAACAACTCTCCATAGCAGGACTCTTACACACCTGTAGAACAACTCTCCCTGCTGTCCTCTTCTCAATAGATCCTCTTTACTCCCACATTTCACCTCAATCACGCTTCCAAGATATTTTATGATGTAAAAAGCTTTATCTTGTTTAAGGTGGGGAATGTAGGAAACGTTAGAAAAGGCCATTGTTTTTGCAGTTATTAGGACAAAACTTTTTTTTTTTGCCAAAATAAATCACATATTGCTCCAGTATAAACATAGAGTTTAATTTTCTTCACATGGTGATATCAACAGTTGTTGAATATCTGTCAAGGATGTCCTGGAATTTAATGACAACTTTTTTTCTTCATTTAAAAAGTTTGTCATCTAATGCCGCTGTGTTCATGACTGATATTCAACAACTGTTGATATCACCGTGTGAAGAAAATTAAACTCTATGTTTGTACTGGATCATGTTTTGATAGAAAAATGTGTAAAAACACTAACCTTCTCTCACGTCCCCTACATCCCCACCTTGACTGCGGCCATATCTACTACGGTCTAATCTCATCTGACATCTAGAAAAGTTTACTGGATCTACTTTCATGTAGTTAGACGTCAAGTCATGTGTAAATTTTGAAAGATATAATCAATACCTATACAATTATATTAATAAATTAGTAAAACATCATTTCTATCAGCAAAAAAATGTATTTGTATTTTACAAAAGGCCCTTCGTGTGAAAATTGGACTGTAGCAGCAATCTTTTTGCAACTCGGCTTTTATTAATGTAAAGAGGCCTAGTTTTATCTGTGACTACGTTTGTGGGAAAGTTTTTTATTGTCTGTTTTTGTATTGTACCGGAAGTGTGGGGAATAATGACAAGTGTCCGGTGTGGTATTCCTTCTACTGTGTGCGTGAACTTTGACCTGGAACCCAAGGTACAGAAACCGTGAGAGGTAGGCTTAAGCGTTGACCCAACGTCGCGAATTTTCATTTCACTTTTTTTAAAAGTTTATTTTTGTTTTTTATCCAAGCCCTGATTTTTATAGTAAGTCCACTTTCGACCACCAACATTGATTGAAAGTCCCTAAAATTTGATATTTCATAAATATGTCTTACTTGATTTATTGATTATAAAATTAATCTTAAAAAGTTACCAAAACTCCCAATAATACTTCCTTATTGATTATTGTATAATTATTTCTCTTTACTTTATTAACTAAACGGACTAAGAATTTTAACACAATTCTAATATTTTTTTCTGTCATTGTGGTGACATGAATGTTCAGTTTCCCATGAAAATCAGATTGTTGCAATCTATACTTCTGAAATGTTGACTGTATAATCTGATAAAAGGTAAGTTTCAAGAAACCGCGCCAGTTTTCGCCTGAAGAGTAGATATATAGGATGTTTCACCCTCTTTGGCACCCGCTTATTCGGTGACCGCATGGTCTAAGGCGCTACTCTCGCACTAGACTAAACTGCCGATGACGGGGAGATCGAGATTTGAATCTCGGTCAGGTTGTTTTTCCATAAATGGTTTTCCACTCTCCCTCCACGGAAATGCGGGTACACTTCCTATAAATGTAACCTCATCCCTAAAACAATTAGCGTAATTAGTATATAAACGTATAATCTGAACGGGTAGTAAGACGCGGTGCTAAAGAAAATAGTGTAGTAAATGTTCAGGTCATCCCAGAGGGGGCAGTTCGCCCCAGGCCCTGGCCCCGAGGGCCCCAAAACATTCAAACATCTCTCTTTTACAGCAACATGTTTTTCCTCATATCGCGACCAAACTGAAAGAGAAAGTATTATGATCCTAAAAAAAATCCTAATTTTGATAGATATCGACGTTTCATGACTCACTGAAACTGAAAAAGTATTTTTTTGTGATGTCGTCTGTCTGTCTATCTATCTGTATGTCTGTCTGTATCTCGCCTAAAGCCGAAACCATTTTAGCGATCGGGTATTTTCTGAGTTATAGGAAAATATATTGTTTTAAATAAAGTTTTGGGAAATTAAGATTTGAAAGTGCACACAACAAAATATTTCATGTACGCCTATGCTCATTGGTGAAATGCTATGTATCTCTATCAATGTTTATAATTTCGTTACGAGCTATAAGTGAGTATTTGTATTTATTTATATGGTAAAAGAGAGGAAATGTCGGTGCGGTGCACCACACCATTTATTTTTACTGATTATCCGAAGTTATCATTATAAAGATAAGAACACTGTGTGGTAATAATAGTATAAAACTGGTATGTTCATCTAAGTTTATACTCTGCTTACTTTGACGAGTTCCACTATGGCGCAGCTCATAAAATAGGGACATATTTTTTTGGCCAAGGTAAGACTACTAGCTCTCAGTGTAATTTGACGATAAAAATGTTTAAAATGGATTTATGTTCTTATTTTTAAACCAAGCGAGAGTAATATACAGACTGACTTGTAATGTAGGATTATTGTATTTATTTTATTATTTATTTAAGTTAATTAACGTGCACATTCAGAGCCCACTGATTATATCAGCATTCGAAAATTTCTATGAGCGAGAACGAAAGGGCCTACCAATTTTAACGGGATAGGTATTTTCACATACCTTCCAGGGTTATTTTATGTCGACTTAGGATCGATGGCTTTACTTCCCCTCCGAAGAAAATTTTTGCTACGGACTTTTTACGCTCAAGAAAAATTCCGTCAAACCCGCTTGGGTTTGAACCACGAATATCGCGTCTTGAGGCGAGTACTTTACCCCAAGACCACCGAGGTCGACACTAGGTATATTAATGTAAAATGTATATGTGTAATATTAATTGTATACCGTTCAGGGTTGGATTCAGGGAGCCATAAATAAATAAAACAAATCGTTATTTATAGTAACATTTCTATAATATTTCTTAAATATGTGCTACAAGTTGTTGTTTACATGACCATTTTATGTTTGCAAGTTTTGGCAAACCGCTCAGTTTCTTGTGGGTCTGAAATGATATAATTGTGGACATGCAGAAGAGCCAAGCTAACAAGTCTGCTTTTCCACCAGAACTGTCCTCAGACATATCGTGATAAGAGCCAAGCTAACAAGTCTGCTTTCCATCAGAACTGTCCTCAGACATGTCTTGATAAGAGCCAAGCTAACAAGTCTGCTTTCCATCAGAACTGTCCTCAGACATGTCTTGATAAGAGCCAAGCTAACAAGTCTGCTTTCCACCAGAACTGTCCTCAGACATGTCTTGATAAGAGCCAAGCTAACAAGTCTGCTTTCCACCAGAACTGTCCTCAGACATGTCTTGATAAGAGCCAAGCTAACAAGTCTGCTTTCCACCAGAACTGTCCTCAGACATGTCTTGATAAGAGCCAAGCTAACAAGTCTGCTTTCCACCAGAGTTGTCCTCAGACATGTCTTGATAAGAGCCAAGCTAACAAGTCTGCTTTCCACCAGAACTGTCCTCAGACATGTCTTGATAAGCGCCAAGCTAACAAGTCTGCTTTCCACCAGAACTGTCCTCAGATATGTCTTGATTAGAGCCAAGCCAAGTCTGCTTTCCACCAGAACTGTCCTCAGATATGTCTTGATTAGAGCCAAGCCAAGTCTGCTTTCCACCAGAACTGTCCTCAGACATGTCTTGATAAGCGCCAAGCTACAAGTCTGCTTTCCACCAGAACTGTCCTCAAACATGTCTTGATAAGAGCCAAGCTAAACAAGTCTGCTTTCCACCATGAGTTGTCCTCAGACATGTCTTGATAAGAGCCAAGCTAACAAGTCTGCTTTCCATCAGAACTGTCCTCAGACATGTCTTGATAAGAGCCAAGCTAACAAGTCTGCTTTCCACCAGAACTGTCCTCAAACATGTCTTGATAAGAGCCAAGCTAACAAGTCTGCTTTCCACCAGAACTGTCCTCAGACATGTCTTGATAAGCGCAAGCTAACAAGTCTGCTTTCCACCAGAACTGTCCTCAGATATGTCTTGATTAGAGCCAAGCCAAGTCTGCTTTCCACCAGAACTGTCCTCAGATATGTCTTGATTAGAGCCAAGCCAAGTCTGCTTTCCACCAGAACTGTCCTCAGACATGTCTTGATAAGCGCCAAGCTAACAAGTCTGCTTTCCACCAGAACTGTCCTCAGACATGTCTTGATAAGAGCCAAGCTAACAAGTCTGCTTTCCACCAGAACTGTCCTCAGACATGTCTTGATAAGAGCCAAGCTAACAAGTCTGCTTTCCACCAGAACTGTCCTCAGACATGTCTTGATAAGAGCCAAGCTAACAAGTCTGCTTTCCACCTGAGTTGTCCTCAGACATGTCTTGATAAGAGCCAAGCTAACAAGTCTGCTTTCCACCAGAACTGTCCTCAGATATGTCTTGATTAGAGCCAAGCCAAGTCTTCTTTCCACCAGAGTTGTCCTCAGACATGTCTTGATAAGCGCCAAGCTACAAGTCTGCTTTCCACCAGAACTGTCCTCAGACATGTCTTGATAAGAGCCAAGCTAACAAGTCTGCTTTCCACCAGAGTTGTCCTCAGACATGTCTTGATAAGAGCCAAGCTAACAAGTCTGCTTTCCACCAGAACTGTCCTCAGACATGTCTTGATAAGAGCCAAGCTAACAAGTCTGCTTTCCACCAGAACTGTCCTCAGACATGTCTTGATAAGAGCCAAGCTAACAAGTCTGCTTTCCACCAGAACTGTCCTCAGATATGTCTTGATAAGAGCCAAGCTAACAAGTCTGCTTTCCACCAGAGTGTCCTCAGACATGTCTTGATAAGAGCCAAGCTAACAAGTCTGCTTTCCACCAGAACTGTCCTCAGACATGTCTTGATAAGAGCCAAGCTAACAAGTCTGCTTTCCACCAGAACTGTCCTCAGACATGTCTTGATAAGAGCCAAGCTAACAAGTCTGCTTTCCACCAGAACTGTCCTCAGATTGTCTTGATAAGAGCCAAGCTAACAAGTCTGCTTTCCACCAGAACTGTCCTCAGACATTTCTTGATAAGAGCCAAGCTAACAAGTCTGCTTTCCACCAGAACTGTCCTCAGACATGTCTTGATAAGAGCCAAGCTAACAAGTCTGCTTTCCACCTGAGTTGTCCTCAGACATGTCTTGATAAGAGCCAAGCTAACAAGTCTGCTTTCCACCAGAACTGTCCTCAGACATGTCTTGATAAGAGCCAAGCTAACAAGTCTGCTTTCCACCAGAACTGTCCTCAGACATGTCTTGATAAGAGCCAAGCTAACAAGTCTGCTTTCCACCATGAGTTGTCCATCAGACATGTCTTGATTAGAGCCCAAGCTAAAGTCTGCTTTCCACCAGAACTGTCCTCAGACATGTCTTGATAAGAGCCAAGCCAAGTCTGCTTTCCATCAGAACTGTACTCAGACATGTCTTGATTAGAGCCAAGCTAACAAGTCTGCTTTCCACCAGAACTGTCCTCAGACATTTCTTGATTAGAGCCAAGCCAAGTCTGCTTTCCACCAGAACTGTCCTCAGACATGTCTTGATAAGAGCCAAGCTAACAAGTCTGCTTTCCATCAGAACTGTCCTCAGACATGTCTTGATAAGAGCCAAGCTAACAAGTCTGCTTTCCACCTGAGTTGTCCTCAGACATATCGTGATAAGACGAAAACGACACGGACAATTGTATTTTAAGTCGTGTGACAGCAATTAATAATTTGTCGCTGATTGAGGCGGCCACCTTAGTATAGCTATTTATTTTTATCACCGTTTTTCACTATAAGTTAGTTTAGGGTTGCCTGCCCTTGAACTAATTACGCAACTGTGTTAGGGATCATTAAGTCTGAATGTAACTACACTGCAGTCATGTTATTGTACGATCTCGAACAAGTTCCGCGTTTAGTTTCTTTCTAGACATAAACGCAAGTATCCAACCTTGGCTGTGCTCTGTACCCCTTGGTGCAAATTGTCAACTCCATCCTGCATTACAATAATTATTCCGCTTCGCCCCGCTTTGTAGCTCTGCCCTAGCTGCTCTCGGCTTTGTGTAGTGTGATCTGGTGGTCTCATTAGCGCCTGTATGTCATTAACTTCACTAACCCTTGGTTATTAATATTATACATTGGGTAACATTTGTGGAGCATTGCTTAAAAATTAGTATAAGCGTGCACATCCAAACATAATTTTATGATGTTCTTTGTTTTTGTAAGATTCTGGTAGGCGTAGGCCCCTTTATATGTTTAAGGGGGGGGCTTAAGCCCTCCTGGTACCTCGTAAGTTTGGGGGGTTTAGGCTCCCCGGGTGACTCATAGGTTTGGGGGGGGGACCTAGACTCCCCTGGTGCCTCACATGTTTGGGGGGGACCTAGGCTCTCCTGGTGCTTCATAGGTGTGGGGGGTCCTAGGCTGGCCTGGTGCCTCATAGGTTTGGGGGGTCCTAGGCTCGCCTGGTGCCTCATAGGTGTGGGGGGTCCTAGACTCGTTTGGTGCCTCATAGGTTTGAGGGGGTCCTAGACTCGTTTGGTGCCTCATAGGTTTGGGGGGGTCCTAGGCTCGCCTGATGCCTCATAGGTTTGAGGGGATCCTAGGCTTTCCTGGTACCTCATAGGTTTGGGGGGTCCAAGGCTCTCCTGGTGCCTCATAGGTTTGAGGGGGGTCCTAGGCTCGCCTGATGCCTCATAGGTTTGAGGGGGTCCTAGGCTTTCCTGGTACCTCATAGGTTTGAGGAGGTCCTAGGTTCTCCTGGTGCCTCATAGGTTTGGGGGGTCTTAGGCTCTCTTGGTGCCTCATAGGTTTGGGGACTCCTAGACTCGTTTGGTGCCTCATAGGTTTGAGGGGGGTCCTAGGCTCGCCTGATGCCTCATAGGTTTGAGGGGGTCCAAGGCTCCCCTGGTGCCTCATAGGTTTGGGGGGTCCTAGTCTTTCCTGGTGCCTCATAGGTTTGAGGGGGTCCAAGGCTCCCCTGGTGCCTCATAGGTTTGGAGGGTCCTAGGCTTTCCTGGTGCCTCATAGGTTTGGGGGGTCTTAGGCTTTCCTGGTGCCTCATATGTTTGGGAAGTCCTAGACTCGTCTGGTGCCTCATAGGTGTGGGGTGTCTTAGACTCTCCTGGTGCCTCCTATAGATTTGGGGGGGGGGGGCTAAGTTCCTTTGGGACTCCTGTAGGTTTAGGGGGCCTAGGCTCTCTTGCCCGCGTGACTATGAGACAGATGCGCCAACCTCGTCGTCCGGACATTGGCCAGTAAGACGGAGTTATTACTGGAGAGAGGTTATCTTCCCCTCTTCGCCCTTGTCTATATCAGTCGTCCAGCCAGCCACGAGGTGCTCGTCGCGATGCATGTGACTCTGCTATTCCGGCGCACACCTTAAATGTCATTCCCCTCTCTCCGCGTGCGGGATAGTACCGGGTGTCGTCTCCCGGCCACTATAAATAGTTCTGCACGGGATGCTCGCTCGCTGGTGTCGGGCTACTGACTCGCCCGTCCCACGCCGGGGATCGCCCGTTTGACAGGAAACCAGCGGTGGGATCGCCCACGTGTCTCGTGAAGCCCTGGGTTAGTTTTACACTTAGGGCCAGTTTCACAGTCAGACTTAGTACATCTCAAGTGTGAAGACATTCTAAAATGGTCAAAAACATCCTAGTCAATGTAGTTTTCATCCCAATATTATTTAATATTTCAACAATCTTCAGTATCAGAAACTTCTATTAACTCTTTGGGCCAGTTTCATAGTCAGATTTAGTGAGCCTAAAGTGCGAGTCGATACTAAATACAGGACGACACCTACCTAGGCCAAAATGGAATGGGCCAGTTTCACGTATGAAACTGGCCCATTCCATTCACTTTCAGGTAGGTGACGTCTTGTATTTAGTATAGCGCCGCACTTGAGGCGTACTAAATCTGACTATGAAACTGGCCCTAAATCTCCATTAATGTTTAAATCAGAAATGATCCACATGCAATAATGTTAGTGTAAATGTACTATTTCTAGCCGCCTGTATCACACAATTGACTAGGATGTGATGTACGCTCTTAAATGGACATTTTCACTAATGTGGTGTAACATCTACACCAAGTTTCAGTGGCGCCTCCAGAAACTTGTGTGGTGGGGGTTATGGGTGAGCAGACAATCAAGGCTGTAGCAAGAATCACCTTTGACTTAACGCACAAATGCTCTATCACTAAGATATCCCGGGTTCGATTCTCGTGTCCAGGTGTCATTTTTAATATCTATGGTATGATAGTTGATGCGGCTAAATCTATCCCCTAACAGATCATTTCCATCACCCAAGCTCCGCTAGTTATGTATGATGTAATTGTACTAACGGTGGCTGTGATCAGATGATGGCTCATAGTAGACGATGATTTCCACACGTCCATCACAGACTCTGCTTCAAACTATGAGTGGTCAGTATGGCAGGCACGGTGTCTTGAGGATCATTGTGAACGCACCCTAGTACGTCTCCAATAGAACCTCTTTATTGAGACATGGATATACTTAGCATCAAGGACTACTTCCGGAAACTAGCGCAACTTCTACAAGCTGACCCGTATCAACCAATCCTCTTATCCAGGGGCTCTAGGTAGGAAGGTCCCACAGACGTCACAAAGATCTGCTTGTATAATATAGGTGTTGATTACCAGTGGTCCATAGGAGAATCAAGGACACTCTGTGATAGACTCAGGGGCTGGGGAACTATGTGATAGACCCAGGGCTAGGGAACTATGTGATAGACTCAGGTACCAGGGAACTATGTGATAGACTCAGGGACCAGGGAACTATTTGATAGACTCAGGGACCAGGGAACTATGTGATAGACTCTGGGGATGGTGAACTATGTGATAGACTCAGGGGCTAGGGAACTATGTGACAGACTCAGGGACCAGGGAACTATTTGATAGACTCAGGGACCAGGGAACTATGTGATAAACTCAGGGACCAGGGAACTATGTGATAGACCCAGGGACCAGGGAACTATGTGATAGACTCAGGGAACTATGTGATAGACTCAGGGACCAGGGAACTATGTGATACACCAGGGACCAGGGAACTATGTGATACACCCAGGGACCAGGGAACTATGTGATAGACTCAGGGACCAGGGAACTATGTGATAGACCCAGGGAACTATGTGATAGACTCAGGGACCAGGGAACTATGTGATACACCCAGGGCTAGGGAACTATGTGATAGGCCCAGGACCAGGGAACTATGTGATAAACTCTGGGGCTGGTGAACTATGTGATAGGCTCAGGGGCTAGGGAACTATGTGATAGACTCAGGGACCAGGGAACTATGTGATAGACCCAGGTACCTGGGAACTATGTGGTAGACTGAGGGACCAGGGAACTATGTGATAAACTCTGGGGCTGGTGAACTATGTGATAGACTCAGGGACTAGGGAACTATGTGATAGACTCAGGAACCAGGGAACTATGTGATAAACTCAGGGACCAGGGAACTATGTGATAGACCCAGGGACCAGGGAACTATGTGGTATACCCAGGGACCAGGGAACTATGTGGTATAACCAGGTACCAGGGAACTATGTAATAGGCCCAGGGACCAGGGAACTATGTGGTATACCCAGGTACCAGGGAACTATGTGATAGGCCCAGGTACCAGGGAACTATGTGATAGACTCAGGGACCAGGGAACTATGTGGTATACCCAGGTACCAGGGAACTATGTGATAGGCCCAGGTACCAGGGAACTATGTGATAGACTCAGGGACCAGGGAACTATGTGATAGGCCCAGGGACCAGGGAACTATGTGATAGACTCAGGGACCAGGGAACTATGTGATAGGCCCAGGTACCAGGGAACTATGTGATAGACTCAGGGACCAGGGAACTATGTGGTATACCCAGGGACCAGGGAACTATGTGGTATAACCAGGTACCAGGGAACTATGTAATAGGCCCAGGGACCAGGGAACTATGTGATAGACTCAGGGACCAGGGAACTATGTGATAGGCCCAGGGACCAGGGAACTATGTGATAGACTCAAGGACCAGGGAACTATGTGGTATACCCAGGGACCAGGGAACTATGTGGTATAACCAGGTACCAGGGAACTATGTAATAGGCCCAGGGACCAGGGAACTATGTGATAGACTCAGGGACCAGGGAACTATGTGATAGGCCCAGGTACCAGGGAACTATGTGATAGACTCAGGGACCAGGGAACTATGTGGTATACCCAGGTACCAGGGAACTATGTGATAGGCCCAGGTACCAGGGAACTATGTGATAGACTCAGGGACCAGGGAACTATGTGATAGGCCCAGGGACCAGGGAACTATGTGATAGACTCAAGGACCAGGGAACTATGTGGTATACCCAGGTACCAGGGAACAATGTGATAGACCCAGGAGGGTCTCACAGTCATTACAAGGCCCTGCTTGAATAAGAGACACGTGACCACCAGTAATCATCGGCAAGCTCCCAGTCCCCTGTAGAGTAGTGTGACAGAAGTATCTCTCTCTAGAAACTGTAGTAGGTCACCAACAACTAGTCACTCTAATGTTCGGTTAAAATCATGGCACAATCCGTTGTGTCGATACATGATTTTATTTGTTCTCGAGCTTCTATTCTTGGAGCATTAGAGTATGATAACATGAGTCTACGAATGGTGTGTGTGTATTTTGTCTTCAAGTAGCCCTAGCAACGTTCCAGATAATCTGCTGTTAATAATCCCCTGTCTTTGACACGATAACTAGCAAGTGATCCGTCACCTCCAACAAACTGATAGCAAGACTCGCGGTAACACGTTGCTTCCACCTTTCACTTGACTTTGCATGGAACTAGCTCAAGATAGGGATAGGGTGTAATGTGATGGACTGGATAGAACTAGCTCAAGATAGGGATAGGTGGCAATGAGGTGGACTGGATAGAGCTAGCTCAAGATAGTGATAGGGTGTAATGAGGTGGACTGGATAGAGCTAGCTCAAGATAGTGATAGGGTGTAATAAGGTGGACTGGATATTAATAGCTCAAGATAGGGATAGGTGGCAATGAGGTGGACTGGATAGAGCTAGCTCAAGTTGCGGATAGGGTGTAATGAGGTGGACTGGATAGAGCTAGCTCAAGATAGGGATAGAGTGTAATGAGGTGGACTGGATATTAATAGCTCAAGATAGGGATAGGTGGCAATGAATTTTCAAGTTCTTAATTCCAAGATTATGCTAGTTTTTGTGAATCAATTAAATCATTTAGACGACTAAATAATTTTTTTCAACACACACACAGCCTACTAATTTAATCAAACGAGAACACTTTCTAATATGAAATATTTCTTTTTATTTTGAAGGTAATGCTGTAACTCCCAGTGAGAATATTACCACGTCCAACTCTAATCGTGGCTCATTACATTCTCGGGCGCCTCATTCTATACTCCTCCAGAGCTCTCCCTCTCTTTCTCTCTCTCTCTCTCTCTCTCTCACACACACACACACACACACACACACACACACACACACACACACACACACACACACACTCCCATCGCAGCGCTTTGCCAAAAATCTATTCTTGGAGGCGAAGAGTTAAACCATCCCGAGTATCACTTGAGGCCACGCTGCGCAAGACGAGCCGATCGACCAATAGCAGTTGAGTTCCTTTCCACAAGAACAAACTGGGAAATAGGCGAATCGGAGCACGTCTTTGTGACGGGGGAGCAGAGATCATATCCCCAAAACTCTCGATAGACGTCGCGAGACCAACACTAATTAACTGGGAGGCGGGAGTTCGAATGCAGACCAAGTGTGTTGAAGGTGTTTTCCCCTAAATGGTTTTTAAGGTCAGGTCGGAGTTTGAATCTCGGCTAGGTGTGCTAAGTTTTTTTTAATGATTTATCATTCTCCTTTCACGCAAATCCAGGTACATTTCCTCACAAATTTACCTTCTTCGTCATTACCCCATTAGTGTAAACATGCGGATAGCCCGGACGGCTAGTAAGATGCTGTACACAAATCATAGATAATTTAAAAGTAGGTTTTACCATATTTAGTAATGAGTTTATGTGTCCGCACATCTACGTAGTTATATACAATCAATGCGGTGTCTGCCTGTCCTTCCTGGGACCTTTTTCCCCACTATAAACATCCAAAATGGCGGACGCAACGTACAAAAAGACTTATAGAGCTGTAATTTGGCATGGATGCTATGGAACATGCCAGCTTTACGAGAAAAATCTGAAACTTGAAAACAAATAAATATGAATAACATGTCAGAGCCTTGAACACAAATCGCGTTACCTCTTGTTCCGAAAAATATAAAACTAGATAAAAACAACAGGGAACATAGGTAATTAGTGGCGGAATACGAAATTGCGCTTGTCGGAGACAAGTCTAACCCCTAGTTTATAAATAATTGTGCTAAAAAAAAACTAGGTATGTAAACCACGGCGGTTTTTGAGGTCGTTCCCTCGACCAAACAAACTACTAGCCTCATGTGGTGAAGGTAGGTCGAGAAGTCGCTACTTTGGGACAAATATTCTACTCGGGCTGGGCAGCGGGGGAAAAGATAAACACCAGACACAATCATATTACATTTCAGTTGCTCAATTTTATCTTACCAGAATAAAAATAAATACGGAGTAAAATATTTATGACAAAATTGAAATGAGATGGCTCTGGTATATAAAAGGCACAATGTCAAACAGTGACTCATCCAGAAAATTACTTTGAGGAATGTAAGTGGGTGGAAAGGGTGGGGGGTAACCGGAGTGAAACTACTAGGTACAAGGGAGGTTTAGAGGAAGTATACCCGCGTTTGCGTAGAGGGAGAGTAAGTAATCATTTAGGAGAAAGCACCCTCGGTTCACCCAACCGGCGCGCGATATAATCCCGATCTCCCGTCATTGAAAATCAAGTCTGTTGTGAGATTTGAAATGGTTGATCGCGCGGCAATTTTCAGTCGACCGCGTAAGAAAATCACATCGTTATTAAAAAAGTCCATCCTTGAGTCTTTGAACTCTCAAATATATCAACCCTCCTTTCAAATAATATTATAGTGAGACCAAAATAACCTTGATCGGTTATAATCGGTAATGTTATGTTAAACAGTTTAATATGAAAATGTAGGCTACATTATTTATATTTTCCTAGAAAGGAGCATGGACAAAAATAAACGGTGAAGTGTGCCGCACATACTTTCTTTATCCTTTATCGAAACATAAAGACATTTACTAAAAATTATTAAGATTTGTTAAACGAAATAATAGGTATATACATTGTTGCCGAAACACTCCACCAAATGGCGTAAATCAAGTAATATACACTGTTACAGAAATATTAACATCTCTGTCCACCAAAGAACTTCTAGCAATCAATTTCACTTTTAAAGACTTGTGTGTTGTGTGTGTGTATATATATATATATAATATATATATATATATATATATCAATTAAAAGAGTTTAATTTTTAATAGTAGGCTAATACATCACGTTATTTCGTACCTCAAATAATTACGGAGGTAGAAAAATTGTGAATTTAAGCTTATGTTAAGTACCCTCAAATGGGTCGAAAGCCTCTTCCTCATTCCTGCCCATTAGAGTTATTATCTTATAAGTTATAATGGGAAGAAGGGGAGGGGGGTGAGTCACATTACACTCATTTTTTAGAACAACAGCTTTTATATCTCAAACCACATAAGGAAGGACCCCACCAAATACTTTATTTTTCAAACTAAATTTAAATATGATGGGGACCTCTTTCAACTATAATGTAAAGTGCATTAGAAAGGTTTCATGATCTTGTCTAATAAATGGGACTCTTTTCCTAATACCCTTCATATGTGTGCGTATAACCTGAACGGGTAGTAAGACGCAGTGATAAAAAAAAAAGGATGAACCTCTTGGCCAACTTGTTCCTGCTCATGAGCCCACACAGGTAAGGGATGTATGACAAAGTGTTCTCTTGTAACGCGATCCGTCAAAAAGGTCTATTCTAAAACTCGGCGGACGAGCGAAACATTGTACTCGATGTGGAGAGATGGAGAATGTATTGGCAGGGCACGGGGTCTCTGGAGGTGTGTGTGTGTGTGTGTGTGTATAAATGGCGCACTGATTCAGCTCCTCTTGGTCCCGGAAATCCATGAACAAGAACAGTCAAGACAGATAGGCCGACACCAAGAAGGTCACGTCGACGGAAATAGAGCGGCCCTATGGACTGTAGGGAACGTCTCTGCTTCTGTCCCCAACGAGGTGTGACCAAGCTACCTGTCTAAGGTTCTGGCCAGACGCACGGTGGCCTAAAATAATATCTTCCTCCATCAGCCCGCCGTTCTTCATTAGCGAGACGTCGCATGGGTTGGGGATGGGGGGATGTCTCCCACCGTGTTTGATTTACAGGCACATTAATGTGTTACGTCGTTAGGGGCGAAATACCTTAACCACGAGATGAAGATGGGAGTTTGCCATTTTACACTTGGCTCTTACTAAGACAGAACGTAACAATGCGGCCGCAGCTATACTCAGGTTGTTATATAACACGAGGCCTTTCCCGTGCCTCTTGGAACATCACTCAATTGACAAGTCGGTCAGGAAAGAAAGCACAACATTTATAAAATAAAGCTCGGTATAAATTTAGCGTTTGTGACTAAAAACGTGTTGTGCTACGGAGTGACATACTACCATCTGACACATCCACGCATAGATTTACCATCTGACACATCCACGCATAGATCTACCATCTGACACATCCACGCATAGTTCTACCATCTGACACATCCACGCATAGATCTACCATCTGACACATCCACGCATAGATCTACCATCTGACACATCCAAGCATAGATCTACCATCTGACACATCCACGCATAGATCTACCATCTGACACATCCACCCATAGTTCTACCATCTGACACATCCACGCATAGTTCTACCATCTGATACATCTACGCATAGTTCTACCATCTGACACATCCACGCATAGATCTACCATCTGACACATCCACCCATAGTTCTACCATCTGACACATCCACGCATAGATCTACCATCTGACACATCCACCCATAGATCTACCATCTGACACATCCACGCATAGATCTACCATCTGACACATCCACGCATAGATCTACCATCTGACACATCCACCCATAGTTCTACCATCTGACACATCCACGCATAGTTCTACCATCTGACACATCCACGCATAGTTCTACCATCTGACACATCCACGCATAGATCTACCATCTGACACATCCACGCATAGATCTACCATCTGACACATCCACGCATAGATCTACCATCTGACACATCCACGCATAGATCTACCATCTGACACATCCACGCATAGATCTACCATCTGACACATCCACCCATAGATCTACCATCTGACACATCCACGCATAGATCTACCATCTGACACATCCACGCATAGATCTACCATCTGATACATCAACGCATAGATCTACCATCTGATACATCTACCCATAGCTCTACCATCTGACACACACACACACATACATAGTTCTACCATCTGATACATCCACACATAGTTCTACCATCTGATACATCTACCCATAGCTCTACCATCTGACACACACACACACATACATAGTTCTACCATCTGATACATCCACACATAGCTCTACCATCTGACACATCCACGAATAGATCTACCATCTGATACATCCACGCATAGTTCTACCATCTGATACATCTACCCATAGCTCTACCATCTGACACACACACACACACACACATACATAGTTCTACCATCTGATACATCCACGCATAGATCTACCATCTGATACATCGACGCATAGATCTACCATCTGATACATCCACACATAGCTCTACCATCTGACACATCCACGCATAGATCTACCATCTGATACATCGACGCATAGATCTATCATCTGATACATCCACGCATAGTTCTACCATCTGATACATCTACCCATAGCTCTACCATCTGACACACACACACACATACATAGTTCTACCATCTGATACATCCACACATAGCTCTACCATCTGACACATCCACGCATAGATCTACCATCTGATACATCGACGCATAGATCTACCATCTGATACATCTACCCATAGCTCTACCATCTGACACACACACACACACACACACACACACACACACACACACACACACACACACACACATAGTTCTACCATCTGATACATCCACATATAGTTCTACCATCTGATACATCTACGCATAGATCTACCATCTGATACATCTACCCATAGCTCTACCATCTGACACACACACACACACACACACACACACACACACACACACACATACATAGTTCTACCATCTGATACATCCACACATAGTTCTACCATCTGATACATCTACCCATAGCTCTACCATCTGACACACACACACACATACATAGTTCTACCATCTGATACATCCACACATAGTTCTACCATCTGATACATCTACCCATAGCTCTACCATCTGACACACACACACACATACATAGTTCTACCATCTGATACATCCACACATAGTTCTACCATCTGACACATCCACGCATAGATCTACCATCTGATACATCGACGCATAGCTCTACCATCTGACACATCCACACATAGCTCTACCATCTGACACATCCACACATAGCTCTACCATCTGACAAATCCACACATAGTTCTACCATCTGATACATCCACGCATAGATCTACCATCTGACACATCCACCCATAGTTCTACCATCTGATACATCGACGTATAGTTTACCATCTGACCACACACACACACACACACACACACACACACACACACACACACACACACACACACACACACACACACACACGTACAGTGCCATGATTAGAAAAATCCTAAAAATATGACTCATCATAGCTATTGATTGTGATTCAAAGAAACAAAGAGGATTTATAACGTTCTTGGGTAAATATGTCCTGAAGGTGGAGAACAAACAGGGGAGGAGGAAATACACATGCCACTATAATTTGTATTGTATTAAATGACATAATTCTATTCATAAAGATCCATTCTACGCTCCTATACCAGTTACCTTTTGTTTCCCGGGAATTTAGCTCTCAATGATCAACGAAATATGTGGATTTTTGTACTTTTCAGAGGGAAAATGTCAACTTTTAAACTATGTTTACAAGTCTATATATGTACAGGGCCAATGGTTGTGTGTTCATCCAGTAAACAAACTCATGTACTGTTAAAGGTTTTATCATTATTTAACCTAAGCGCAACATCTGACTGGCGATATCTCAGCCACCTAGCAGCGTCCTGGGCTTACAAACAATTTTATATAACAGACTCGCTTTGCTCGTTTGGGGGTGAGTCAGACATTTGTCTTTATATTCTATATAACAGACTGTGAGTAAGCAAATATAATTCAGAAATTAGGGAGTCGGGGTGAAAATATGATAACCCTCATTTTATGGAGAAATAAAAACATGTGTTAGCGTTGATTTCTACCAACTTACCTCTTGAACTGCAGGTAGTTTTTCTGGTCAGTTAAGACCTTGAGGCAGCTAATATTGACGAGTATTTTATTTATTGTTTCACAGCTAGATTTCAGCATTTGTATAGTATAAACTTTTAAATAGTGAATATATACCATCTAAATCTATTATGGTCATCAAGTTTTTTTGCACCGACCCCTCAAATTATTGGCCCTTGTCAAGGACTATTATAATGCAACCAGAACCATCGAAACTTTGTGATAATCGTGAGACGTTATGTGCGTATTGTTGTGATTGTGGGAATGGGAACGACCACGTTCTCATGGCGTCGCAGGGGTGCGCCGTAATTACGATTATTTGCCGGGACATACGAATGGGGCAATACCGCGCGCCGGGACATATGAAGTGGTTCGGGTAACATTGCCAAGCTCCTGTCTTCGTCGAAGGGGAGTCATTTAATTGTTGTATTTAAGGTTTTGCATTTAAAACTTAATAGCTGGTCTTTACTCCCCTCCCCTCTCCCCTCACCCTAACCACGCACAGATAATACCTAACTTTTTATTATCACCGCGTCTTACACCCGTCAGGCTATACGCCTATGTGCTAATCACACTAATGGTTTTAGGGATAAGGAAGGTTATATTTAGAGGACATGTACACGAATTTGCGTGGAGGAAGAGTGGAAAATTACTTTTGAAAAAAACCAATGACAGGGAGATCGGGGTTCGAATTTCGATCGGTTGTTCGGAGGGTGGTTTTTTTCAAAAGTAGTGGTCTAGTTAACTGCGAAAGTAGCGCCTTAGACTATGCGGCCATTGAAGCAGGTAGTACCCAACTTATAGGCCTACCCCAATTTTCTTACGAAATACATATCTTACAGTTAAATAAAGCTATAAGATCTATTTTCGCGTATTCATGCGCTAAGTCACGTAATGATAGCCATTATCAACACCTATAAAACAACAGTAATAAAACCTGCTTCCTTGGCCGTACGGTCTAAGGTGTCACTCTCGTGTTAGACTAGCCTGCTGAAGCTGTGAGATTGTAGTTCAATTCCAGTCGGGTCCACTGAGGGTGTTTTTTCCTAAACGGTTTCCCACTTTATTTCCACGCTATAAAATGCTTAACCCCATTATAGTAATTATAATTATATGCATATAACCTGAAGAGGTAGTAAGACGAGGTGATGATAAAAAATTAAAAATAATAATAATATAGTGAACTGTTATCAATGTTGGAATTTATAAAATGTGCTCCAAATGTCCATTTATAAGACACTTAAGGCATAGACAACTAATAAGGTCTAGGGGTAAGGTGTCAGACTTCTGTGCTGGGGGTCCGGGGTTCAAACCTCGGTCACGGTGTGGCAGGATATATTTAGACTAGGAAATTTTTAGTTAATGGTTCTTTGTCAATACCGTCCTTAGGAATTGTGTGTGTGGACAGAAGTGAGAACTCAGAACAAATCAGAACTCATTTGTTAGTGTATCTTTTTGGACGTTTATTAATTTTATTGCATATATATTGTTAATGCAGTGTAAAGTTAACTTTAAGACATGGTTAAATATAAGAGAAGGCAACAAAACTATTCACCTAATCCCAATTTCGCCATTTATTACTGTTCGAGGTAATTAACGTGAACTTTCTGAACCGATTGATTATATCAGCACACGACTTATAAACTATTTAAATCTAGAACCGACACAACACCCAATCCCCCAGCCGTTAGTTTATTACTGTGAAAAGGGGGAACTTATATTTCACCAGCAGTACATTGTTCGGTCACGCCGGTAATCGAATCCCAGGACGCTGATATCAGTACAGGGCTCATTTTTGTCCTACTTTTGAGGAAAAACTCCTACTTTTCCTACTTTTTGAACTCCAGAAGAAAAAAACCGTTTGGTTTGTAGATGTTGAAGTGTGGATCTTCTTTTTTGCTGGTAAGTTAGCAAAACAAAATTTCGCGTCATAATGTGTCACGCTTTTTGAAAAATTCGAATTGTATGCCCGAAAGCTTTTAGTGACTTTGAAATTCACTGGTTATAAAACTGTGCTTACCCATGGAAATACTGATGTTGAGCAAGGATCTTACTGACAACAGGACCTGTCTCTCTGAGGCATTACAACTATCAGTGCAATGGGGTGCATAAGTTGTACTTGGCTAGACTCGAAGGAAAGAGAATTGAGGCTGAACGGAAGAAACAAGAGCAATAAGATAAAGAGAAAATAAAAAAAACAAAGTGAAGTGTTTCAAGCTTATAGGAAAATAAATCGAAGGAAGCTAAAGAGGCAATACAAAAAGAGGAGCTGTTAGAAAAGCAAGAATCAGAAGCTAAAGAAGAAGTTCAATCTTACAAGTTATTAGTGGTAGAAGCGAATGAAAGGAATTAATAAGGCAATGAAAATCAATGATCGGAAAGGTTTGCAAATAGCTCAAACTACGCTGAGAATTGGAAGAAAGTGACTCTGCTTTTGAGAAAATAAGAAACAAACAAAAGCAACTTCAAAAGAAGACAACAATGTTGGACTACTTTTGTGCAAGTCAATATGAATCAAAGAAACCCAAAAACAACTGAAAGAGTGATTAATTAATTTTTTGCATATAACTCGAATGGGCAAAAAAACAACTTTTTTTTATTATGATGTTTCACAGACTATTTTTTAATTATATTTTATTTTTAGGTGGAAGGCATTTTATTTTAACCTATATCATCTTTTGATGATAATGTACATCATTACTATTAATATTTTGTTACACTACCATTATTTCCAAATTTGGATTTGTAATGAAATGTCGAAGTAAAATAAATACTATACTAAAGATAAAATAAATTAAGGGTTAGGGGGGATTCTTTTATAAAATACTTTTTCCTCTTTTTGCTACAGGCCCAATAACATAAAAAATTGCTCTTAATTATTTATTTTATTTTGGCACTATGAGGTGAATTAGTGTTTTAACATGTCCTACTTTTTCATCAAAATGGCAGTCCTACTTTTCCTACTTTTTGACACCCAAATTATGCTATGAGGCCTGTCAGGTTCGAGCTTAATCTCGAGTCTTAAATGTCCCGGTTAATAGGCTGTGATATTTAAGATCCGGCCGGATTAACCGATCACGTTCAAACCAGAAATCTTAGAAGTCGGTTTTTCTCTATCCTTTACTGAACTACAGCAAAGTTGAAAAAGCTTTTTTTGGTTTTTAAAAATATTTTTTAATTTAGTTATTTTTTAAATAAATATTTATTTAAAAATATAAACAAATTTAAAAATAATTATGTTTAAAAAAGATTTGTTTGTATGTATATACACAAGTTGTTTTTTAAACATAATTATTTTTAAATTTGTTATATTTTATCATACATAGACCCGCCTCGGTGGCGTAGTTGGCTAACGCGCTAGTCGTGTTGAGCTCGACTGCTCAGAACGGGGAGATCAAGGCTCGAATCTCGGTCGGGTGAACTGGGGTAGATTTTTCCTAAATGGTTTTCCACTCTCCCTCCACACAAATGCGGGTTCACTTCTTTTAAATTCAACCTTCCAATTCCTAATCCATTAGCGTAATTAGTACTTAAGCGTATAACCCGAACGAGTAGTAAGACGGTGCTAAATAATAATAATAATAATAATAATAATAATAATAATAATAATAATAATAACATAGGTTATAACGCTAATGGCCTATGGAGGAGTAAGGGGAATTTATAACAAATGTACCCGAATTTGCCTGGAGGTGGAGTGGTAAACCATTTAAGAAAACCATCCTCGGCGCACCTGGTCGGTATTCGATTCCCGACCGGCCCGAAAACCAGACTAATTGAGCCTGGCGTTCAGAGCACTTATAGATGCAGGTAAGAGGCTTTAGTATTGTGACGCTACGGTGGGTGAAAGTGTTTATACTGTTGGCCATTGTTTTGTTGTTTACTCGCTCGCAGGGCAAACAGGTCACGGTCTAATTAATTATTAATCGGAGGGCTTTAGTCGGTGAACATGTGACGCTGTCGCCTTATCCGCTCGTGAGCTTTTGTCTTGCGTGTGGTTTATTATATCGTTCGGTGTACCTACAGTAGCCCCATGACTTCTTTGGTGCTGACTGTACAGCTGACAGTAGGCTTTGAAAAGCTACCAGACCAAATTATGTATCCCTACGTCGAACCATATGATCTGCAAAAAACATGTGTTTAGCAGCTGTCACTTTTGACAGTCAAAATTTAGGTATATACCTAAATGTTGACTGTCAGAAGTCAGCTGTGAACTGTCAGTCAGCACCAAAGAAGTCATGGGGCTACTGTAAATACACACAACACGACTTACAAACTTATTGAAACTACTTCTGATATCACATATCCGGGCCTAGCGCCTAAATAGTCACTTGCGTACAAATAGTAAATATCTTCATCAGCACTTTAGGTTAATCTAGTTTGTAAGATGTGTTAAGAAAGAGGGGGTTGGCGGTACTTCAAAGACGTAAGATTATATTATTTCAACCACTCACTCTGTAGATCACGTGGTCTAAGACTTTTTCCCCATCACCGCGTCTTACTACCTGTTCAGTCTATACGCATATATGATAACTCTAATGTGTTAGGGATGGGGAAGGAAGCATTTTAGAGGTAATCAACCAGCATTTGCGTAGGAGAGTGGAAAACCACTTAAGAAAAATCACCTACAGTAGAGCCTACTAGGCTTTGAACCTTGATCTCCCCGTCATCAGCAGTCGAGTATAACACGAGAGTGACGCCTTAGACCATTCGACCTCTGAAACGGGTGTTTATGACGTTGATTTTTGTAGACAGAAACTTTAAGAAAATATAAAAATATATTTTATATATTTATAGGCTATATCTTATCTTATCTATCTTATATATATAATTCTTCTGTACGTGTGTATGTCACTGAACTTCTCCTAAACGGCTGGACCGATTTTGATGAAATTTTTTTGTGTGTGTTTGAGTGGGTCCGTGGATGGTTTAGATTCACAATTGGACCCGGTAGGTGGCGCTGCAATCGGGTTCTAGGATTTTTTTATTTTTTATGGATTTTTTGGGGGGGGGGAGATTTTTTTTTAGATTTTTTACATATCAGAACATGTAACCTCAAAATTTCATCCCCCACCACCACCACCACCCAATATTTATAATAATGAATATAATATTAATAATTGATTATAATTAATTTTGTGTAACTCACTAATTGGATTTCATTATGAATTTGTAATTTGATGATCACATAGTATTTGTTTTACTATCGAAATCAATTATGCCACCCAAACGAAAAGCCAACGTTCGGGCAGGATAACGTCTGTCGGGTCGCTGTATAATATATATATACTTTTTCGATCAATATTGATATTATTTTTCTATATCACTAGCATTATTTTATAGGAATTGATATATATATATATATATGTTGACAGCAAATTTCATTACTTGACGTATGAATACATGAAAGTAGATTAAGAAACTTTCGTACTGTCAAAAGTTTCTTCACCTCTAAATTAAGCTTTATATTCTGCCCAAGACCAGTTTCTTTTATTTTATATGTTTATTTATTTCTTGTCTACAGCCTCAACTCCCCCCTCCCTCCTTCCCCGACACGCCCCCCACTCTTAGCTGACAGGTGTTTGCAGGGGAGGGGGAGCGGAGGTTCTATTTCCGTGGTCCTTTTCACATGACTTAACCTACTTGTCTCCCTATTTTTTATCTTTCAGTTAATTTATGCCCGGTGTGTTACACGTGTTAATTTATTTACTCTTGATGTTTGTCTCATTTTAGACTCTTGTCTATTATTTATTCAATAGTAATTTGCAAGCCACGTAGTTGTCTGCCAGCTTGCGGATTGTGGATATAGTGCAGGGGAGAGGGGGAGTAGTTTTGGAGGCTCTTGACACGTGACATGCTAGTTGTCTGCCAGCTTGCGGATTGAGGATATAGTGCAGGGGGAGAGGGGGAGTAGTTTTGGAGGCTCTTGACACGTGACATGCTAGTTGTCTGCCAGCTCTGCGGATTGTGGATATAGTGCAGGGGGAGAGGGGGAGTAGTTTTGGAGGCTCTTGACACGTGACATGCTAGTTGTCTGCCAGCTTGCGGATTGAGGATATAGTGCAGGGGAGAGGGGGGAGTAGTTTTGGAGGCTCTTGACACGTGACATGCTAGTTGTCTGCCAGCTTGCGGATTGTGGATATAGTGCAGGGGGAGAGGGGGGAGTAGTTTTGGAGGCTCTTGACACGTGACATGCTAGTTGTCTGCCAGCTTGCGGATTGAGGATATAGTGCAGGGGAGAGGGGGGAGTAGTTTTGGAGGCTCTTGACACGTGACATGCTAGTTGTCTGCCAGCTTGCGGATTGAGGATATAGTGCAGGGGGAGAGGGGGGAGTAGTTTTGGAGGCTCTTGACACGTGACATGCTAGTTGTCTGCCAGCTTGCGTATTGAGGATATAGTGCAGGGGGAGAGGGGGAGTAGTTTTGGAGGCTCTTGACACGTGACATGCTAGTTGTCTGCCAGCTTGCGGATTGAGGATATAGTGCAGGGGGAGAGGAGGGAGTAGTTTTGGAGGCTCTTGACACGTGACATGCTAGTTGTCTGCCAGCTTGCGTATTGAGGATATAGTGCAGGGGGAGAGGGGGGAGTAGTTTTGGAGGCTCTTGACACGTGACATTCCTTTACAAATTCATAAATTTTCGTTCCGTGCTAAAAAAAATTCAGCCTAGAACATCTGTGCACATCAGTTTTGATTCACACAGGTGGACACGGGAACAAAGGCGCAAGTCTTTTCATGCTTGGATTGCTGGTAGCTAGAAGGTCTAGATTCAAATCCTGGTCGGGTTTGTGATTTTTTTTTTTCAAACAGTTTTTCTCTTTCCACGCAAAACGCACGTACATTTCCTTTAAATTCTTCCTTATATTTTTAGCATCTCGTCTTACTATCCGTTATGACTATAGACTACGCATATGCTCTAGAAATGAGTAAGGTTGACTTTAGAGGAAATGTACCCGCATTTGCTTAGAATAAGAGATGAAAACTACCCTCAATACACCCTACAGGTATCCAGATCTCTCCGTCATCGGCAGTCTAGTATTATTGCGGAAGTGACGCCTTAGACCATTCGACCACCGAAGCGGGTTTGTTCCTCATTCCTATTTCATTAATGCACCCGCATTCTTGGGGAGAAGGGATGATAGAATCATAGTAAAATAAAGTCGCACACCCCTGTCGCGCCTCGACCTCGACCTCCCAGGTACCGTCAATTCAGTATGTTGTGATCCTGACACCTTAGACCGCATGGCCAGTGATTGAGTTGTTTATTGATTGATTAGTACAATCTAGCGCGTTGATATTTTTGACCCACTCTTCTCACCGCAGTGTCTTATCATTCCGTGTATATCACGTACAATATCGCATGGCAGCTACTTTGTCTACTGGTTAGCATTCCTGGGTACTAATCTTAAGGTCTCAGGTGCGATTCCCGGTGGTACCGTAGCTTTTTTTCTCCCAAAGGGGAATTGTTATCATCGTTGCAATGATCTGTTGATTAGGGTTAATTTAGATTTAATACTTCTACTGGCACATCATCTTTATCATCATCATCATCATCATCTCACCTACATGGAGTCCCAACCTCAGAAGATAGTTTACCCGCCACGGACAAATTGTAGTTGTAAAAAAAAAGTTCAACTTGAAAAATGGTACTACAGCAAAATAGTGAATGATGACTCATAATATGAGATGAACAAGAATGGTTCAGTGGGAATGATGGCTCATAATATGAGACGAACCAGAATGGCTCAGTGGGAATGATGGCTCATAATATGAGACGAACCAGAATGGCTCAGTGGGAATTATGACTCATAATATGAGACGAACCAGAATGGATCAGTGGGAATGATGACTCATAATATGAGACGAACCAGAATGGATCAGTGGGAATGATGGCTCATAATATGAGACGAACCAGAATGGCTCAGTCGGAATGATGACTCATAATATGAGACGAACCAGAATGGATCAGTGAGAATGATGACTCATAATATGAGGACGAATCATGAATGGCAAATCAGTGGAATGCGCTCAAAGAACAAAATTCCGGGTTTTATTATTGTGTCCAGGTTGTCATTTTTTATTCAATTGGATTGAATTCTGCTATCGAGACTGCAGTTTTTACCTATTTGAATTTGATTATACACCACCCGATTAAAAAAGTCACCCGTTTTACCGTGGGTCTTTCTTTACCCCCGCGCCTTTGAAAGGAAAAGGTTATGCAGCTAGTTTCGTTTAAAAAAAAATCTGAAAAAAGTTCTTCTATAAACACAATTAACTGATTTTTGAAAGAATTATAAAATAATTTTGTTGAATATATTTCTTATGATGACTTTATAACTCTGTTGTTTTACGTGAAAATAAAAGAATGTTGGAAACTTGAGTTTGTACTCTTCGTTTATCCTGTAAGCTAGCAAGCTTACCGTCCTGGGTTCGATTCCTGGCATGGCCGGAAGATTTATCATTGGTAAAATGTAGGTTTCCCCTCCACAATGACGAATTAACGGTCGGGGGCTGGATGTTGTGTATGTTCTATATTTAAATTAGTTTATAAGTCACGTGGTGCTGATGTAATCAGTCGGTTCAGAGAGTGCACATTAAATACCTCAAATAAATTTAAACAACAAATGAAAAGCAAGATTACTTTTAATGGTTCCACTATGGTGAAGCCAATAAGATGGGGCCATGGAGTAATACCTGAGGTTAAAGACGGTTACCCTTCAGGGTAAGAGGAATGTACACTTCATCTTATTCTTCATTTTCCCTGTAATCTGGTCGTTATGTTTATCATGCTCAGTACTTAGTGTAATATTGGAAGATTATTAGATAATCGCTATTTTAGAAAATATCACCGCGTCTACTACCTGTTCAGGTTATACGCATAATGATAATTACTCTAGTGGGGTAGGGATGAGAAAAGGAAGATGCTAGAGGTAATCTACTTGAATTTGAGTGTTAGAAGGATGGAAAACAATTAGGGGAAAACCACCCTCAGTAGACCAGACCGGAATTCGAACCCCGATATCCCCGTCATCGGCAGGCCATTATAACAAGACGAGTGGCGCCTTAAACCATTCGGACCCTGAAGTGGGCTAGAAAATAAATTGAGTCATCGGTTTTAGCGCGGTTCTCTTACAACGCGGGTCGGATCACGATCCGACGCAAATCCGCGTTATAACAGGGGAAATGTTGGCTCTTTTGTCTACTTACCTTTCGGTAAGTGCCGTGTGAGCTTGGATACGCTCTACTGTAAAAAAAAAAAAAAAAGTTCGTTCGCTTTCCCCTTATTTGAGTTGTGCAACCTGAAAAACTCCCATGTCGTTGTTTTGTGATAACAGGTGCCTCCTTGCCATGTGTATACAAACTCCGCCTCTCCGTCTCCCTCACTTCTTCTCCCAAACCTTCCATTTTACACCTCTATTTGAAGTGCCTTGAACTGGCGGCACCAGAATGTCGCTACCGCGCAGATATCAGCAGAGATAGCCGACCGAGCCCAAGATTCGTCCGCCTAGGTAGCTGAGATAATGACAATCACGTTTTATATGGCCCTATACATCTATATAGACTTGTACACATAGTTTAAAAGTTGACATTTTCCTCTATTAAAAGTACAAAAATCCACATATTTCTGTTGATCATTAAGAGGGGAAACGACGGGTAACTGGTGTAAGAATGTAGAATGGATCTTTGTGAATATATATATATATATAATAATTTGAGGTATTACTGCGCACTTTCTGGACCGACTGATTATAATAAATACACCTAAACTAACTTAAATCTAGAACAGACACAACATTCATCCCCCGGCCATTAATTCATTATTGTGAAATGGGAAACCCAAGTTTCACCAATGGTACATTTTTCAACCATGCCAGGAATCGAAACGCAGGACCCTTAACTCAGATAGACACGTTACTGACTGAGCTAACGTTTTGGGGTTTTTCTGAATTGAATTATGTCATTTAATAGGTGTGGTCATAACATAAACTGTATGTTCCTCTTCTCCTGTCTGTTCTTATACTGCCGGATAGCTCCACCCAGTAACGTTATAAACCCACTTGATTTCTGGAGTTTAGGAAATTCTGATCGACTAAGGTTAGTACACACTTCTCCGCATCGCGTCATATTGGCTCGTTTGTATATTTTGGATAAAAAGGGGGTGTAAATCACAACTTGGTAATGTTTTCCGAACATGCGTGAGGCCACGTGCCTTACTTTCACTTGACATATCCGTCAACAAGGGAAGCTAGTTCCTCCTTCTAGCATGTGTAGCTGCACCTGTGGTACCCCGGACTGAAACTTCAACAAATATTCGTCAGGGTTCGAATACCGGTCGGGAGTACTGAGTCCTCTTCCTCAAAGTGGTTTTACATTCTCCTTCGACACTAATACTGGTCCTTTTAGACTCAGGATGCGGTGAAATATAGGAGATGAATCAAAGGTGTCACAAAATATAGGGGATGTATCAAAGGTGTCACGAAATATAGGGGATGACTCAAAGGTGTCACGTATATAAGGAGATGATCTTCATGGTTCACGAATTAAAGGGATGTATCAAAGGTTGTCAACGAATATTAAGGTATTATCAAAGGTTCACGAAACATGGAAATTGACTCAAGGCACGAAAATTATTGTATTAACAAAGGTGTCTAAATTAGATGTATGTATCAAGTGTCAGACATTAGGGATGATCCATGTGTCACGAACTCTATGGAATGACTCAATGGTGTCACGAAATATATTGTATGTATCAAAGGTGTCACGAAATATAGAGTATGTATCAAAGGTGTCATGAAATATAGGGGATGAATCAATGGTATCTCGAAATATAAGGGATGTATCAAAGGTGTCACAAAATATAGGGTATGTATCAAAAGTGTCACATACTAAAGGGGATGTATCAATGGTGTCACAAAATATAGGGTGTGTATCAAAGGTGCTGACCTCTTATAAAGGTTAATTATTGTCAATCATTGGGCTAGGCTATGAATTCAATCGGTTGAAAATTGACTTAAGTATTTTATATTAAAGCTTCATTTCAAATGGTATCACGTGAACCATATTAACCTGAGTAAGGCACGAACACGAGCTTCCATTCATATACATCCAGTTTTAATGTTGCCATGCGATCTACAATGTCAACATTTAGGATATTCCATTCCGATGACTCACGTGACTAAGTTGACAAATAAGAGAGATGGTGTTGCCCCGTTGAGCATTGTGGGGGGAAGGTGGGATTTGAAAAGTTGACATCCTGAATTCCACGGGGGATTAGTTTCTAACATTTGATACGCGTACCGCCAGGGGTACGCGATTTACCACCGTGGATTTTTATTTCATGATTAAAGTTTTTGGGAATTTTAAGTCGGATGAAACCCGCTTCATTGGCCGCGTGGTTTAAGGCGCTACTTTCGTAGTAGACTAGACTGCCGATGACGGGGAGATCGAGTTTCGAAACTCGGTCGGGTTTACTGAGGGTGGTTTTACCAAAATGGTTTTCCACTTTCCTTCCACGAAATGCTGGTACACTTTCTATAAATATAACATCCCTAATCCCTTAAGTCATTAGTGTAATTAGTACAGAAGCGTATAACCCGAACGGGTAATATGATGCAGTGCTAAAAAAAGTCTAATCAAACGAATTAACGCAGATTCTGATGTAATGTCGTGGACTTTTAAAATAATTTCTTTCCCTCTGTAACGGCTTTATCTGGATTCAGTGTTTGTGTTGTTTTTATTTTATAAAGAGATGTGAGGGTTTTGAAACATACAAACGCTGGGGGAACAACACCATGGTAATTTATCCTGACTTAGTTTCAAGGACCAACACAATAACCTGCCCCCAGCTCGGAAAGGAACGCAAGTTAATGTATGTAGGCCAAAATAAAATATATTTCTCCAGTAAATATGTATAGTTTAACTTTCTACAGCTCATAATTGCATTGTTAATGTATTGTGAGGATAGTATCATTTGAACATGGTTTTTTAAATCAATACCAAAAAAAATCTTGGCAAATTTTTGCGATGTACATGGCATATATTCAAAAACTGTTTAGATTGGGCTACTATATGTTGAAAATTAAACTTAAAGTTTCTATTGAAGTGTTTGGGTATTTTTCTACATAAAATTTGAAAAAAAAAACACACACACCAAAAATTGCGTTCTTTTCCATCCCACATTAATACACCCACAAAGGGGGAGAGACACGATTTTTTTAAATATATATATGACCTCTTTTCTACAGTCGCCGTGATCTGAATCCGGGACCCACAGTCCGTGCGCTACCGTCTTTCCCTGAGCTAGGCTACACTCGATATCATCTCTTAGGTAACCGGCCAAGTGGGTGTGTGGTCACTGCACCTGGCTTCCACCAGGGTTTGGTTAGTTAAGGTTAAGCTAGCTTGTAAGTGTTGCCGCTGGTTTCACACCCTCACACTCACTAACACCATCACCTCATCTCATCTCATCGGGACAAGGAAAGAACCTCCACGGAAAGGATGTACGATTCGTACATTCAGGCGTCCCCTGGTCAAGGGTACATCAGTACTGGATAATCTTTACACAAGCAGGGTCCCCGAGTGATGTAGCTCAGACGCACAATATTATTATTATCATCTGAGGTAACTTCATGGTTACTACTGGAGGGAACATTGTCGCCATTCTCTTGTTTTCTTGTGATCAATAATCCCTCAAATATAAACAAATTTCCCAACGCTCGTTAGTCGATGTTGCCAGTAGCACATCAACTTCAGGCAACAGGAAGCGAGAAGATTTGGCAACAGTTACGAGAGAGAGAGAGCTAAGATAAAGCCTGCAGTTCCCTTCAGAGGTGATATTGGGTATAATGTGAGTCTATATTTTCTCTTGTCAAGTGTAGAGTGACGTACTCGTCGTCGAGGCCACCGGCGGGCCGTGTGAACGACAAAGTCAGTTACTGTGCACGTGTCGTCGAGTGGAGTCCTTGAGCGAGTATGTTCACATTGTGCTAATACTTGCAGACGCTCTCGGCGCCACGGTATAGATATACAGTAAACCCTCGCTAAACAATTTTCAGAAAACTGAGGTGAAAAAAAATAAATCAAATTAAATATTACGATGAATTTTAGCTTTATTGATACCATCACTCACTTTTCCACCAATAACAACCACCAGGTAGCACACACTTCTTGCAAAACAAGCCGGTATCCATTTCATCCAGTCACCTAAAGTACTTTTAATAGTATTGGTACCACTTCCGTTATTTACTTCCGCTTATGTTTGGTATCATTGGAAAGGAAATTTCAAGAGGAACAATAAAGGTTGGGGATATAATTTCGCTAAGTGTGAAAGGTAAGTTAATATCTCAATAATTCGTAGTGAAAGTCTCATATTCAGACGCCATTTTGAAAAAATGCTGTCCTTCCACCAACCATATTTTGGTATACTTTGGATATGTTATTTATGACATTTTTCAAGAGCGAATGGCGTTGGTTTCAGATTCGTACTAATTATTTCCGGGTCAAACCACAAATTCAGGGCCTATGGGAACAGTCCCAGATATAAAGAATTAGCTACCGGACTGATTTCGTCCCCGATTTTGTCAAATGACTAAATGTGTAATTTTAAATGTATAAATGTATGAAAATGTTTAAATGTATTGGTAAAACAAAAATAATTTAACCATCTGATTGTTAAAAAGTAGAAAAATAGAAATCTGTAAACATTGCACATCATAGCTAGATTGTATGGTTACTGTTGGGAAACGGCTTGTTTGGTCAATCTTCACTTCCATAAAGACTCGCAGATGCTGTTCGTCAATGTTGCCAGTAGCTCCTTCTTGCCCCAGTACACCACCTTCCAACATAACTGAAAGCGAAGAGATTTGGCAACTATTAACCACCCTCTATACAGGCGTCACTCTCGCATTTGACTCGTGGGGTTCGAATCTTGGTCAGGTTATACTGAGAGTGGCTTTCCACTCTCTCTCTCTCTCTCCACGCAAATGTGGGTACGCTTCCACTAAATTCAACCTTTCTCAATACTAACACATAATCGTAATCAATACATATGCACCTTGTCCTCTGCCTCCTCCTTCCTAAGCTCCTCTTTCCCTCAACTGTTTACTGTTTACGCTATTGTTTTAGGCATGAGAAAGGTTGAATCAGAGGAAATGTACCCACATTTGCGTAGAGAGTGTCAAACGTTTAGAAAATATCCTCATTACACTCGACCAAGATCTAATCTCGATCGCTCAATCATCGACAGGTTAGTCTATTGCAAGAGTAGTATATACCATGCGGACACCGAGTCGGGTTAAAAAACTGATAATATTTTAAAATAATTTATAGGGGCTGCAATCTATAAACATGTTTTCGTTTTCAAAATCTAAAACAATCGTGAGAAAGAGTGATTATTTTTATCTCCGAAACTTCGGTTGAAATGTGTTACTGGTTTGTTACACCTCGATGCTTTTCCGAATGATTGGGGGGAGGGGAGGAAAGGAACTTTGTTTAAACTTTTGCCATCGTGTTTTGTTAATTAGAATAGGACAGAATGTCGTGAGTACAAATTTGGAGGGAAACAGGTTTCTTTCCAAGGTTGGGTGTAATCGTTAGCACCTGGTTAGGTACGTCTGGAGGAGAAGAAGAAGAAGGAGAAAAATGGTACGGTGTACTTTACAGACTTTCTCTCGTTCCTTTATCTAAAAATGAAAACGTTTACTTAAAACTCTTAAGATTTGGGAAACGAAATAATATAGTTATTGTTGCTCAAATATGATGGAGAAAAAATAGTCCATCACATTCCACCAGAGAGCATAAATGAAATACTAATATACTCTTATACAAATAAATCGTACGGAAATCCGCACGGACTTTCTCGCTCTATTGTTTTAAAATGAAGATATTTACTCAAAACTCGTAATATATGTGAAACTAAATAATATACACTAGCAAACCCAAGCATAAATTACACTACACTTGTGTAAAAAAAAATAGTCCCGGTTTTAAATTCTATAATTTTATTTTTAAAGAATTAATGTCTTCATATGTATGTTTGAACCGATAAAAAAGATCAATATTGGGTCCACAAGGGTCAACACTTCGTATTAATATTTCAACTTCCGGTTAAAATTTTCAGCATTTTATTAGGTGTTGCACAGCTTCATGTCATCTCATTGCTATTAAATTCCTCATTTATAAATTTTGACCAATAAAAAATGTAAATATTGACTATTGAGTCTAAAATGGAGATAGATCATTGCTGTACAAACATTTCTCCTAGAAGGTTTAAGGAAAAATAACATAAACTTTTTGAGAGACTTATACTTAATTACTCTATGGCATTGGAGAATTATTTCGTTAAAACTTAAGTAGTATCTATTTACAACTAAAGCTGACAAAATTGTATTAATATATTTGCCAATATCTCAGAAACTGTTGGTTTTATAAAAGTACAGTACATATCATATAAAAGATTTTTTAATTTTTAATAGTGCTACAATTTTGCAATGATAAGTTATTTAGTATCTCAAATAGTTGCGAAGATACGGAAATTTCAGCTTCTGTAAAGTACCCTAAAAGTCATTTTCATGGGAAAATGAAAATAGCCACTTTATTTATAATCTTAATCAATGCCTAGATACGAATTTAAATCAAAATCGTTAGAGCCGATTTTGAGAAAATCGACTTTTTCTCTTTTTGGCCTTCAGTAAACTACCCTTAGTTTTAGGGTTAGATATCCAATTCCATAAAATAAAACCCCTTGGGTCAACCCTATGAAAACCCTAAATACCAAGTTTTAGCCCGATTGGTAAAACAGTTTAGGCTCTAGTTGGAGTTACAGATAGACAGACAAACGGAAATTCAAAAACAATTTTTTCGGATTCGGGGGGTCATGAAATGTCGAGATTCATCAAAATCTCGACTTCGATTTTTTTGACGATCACAATACTTTCTCTACCTGTAAGATAGAGAGAAAGTAAAAAGTGAGAAAAGAGGAACATCTCTGTCCGCCAGAGAGGATGACAATCAGTTCATAATAATTAAAGTTACCTCAATTTTTTTTTAAATATTTGCTTATAGCTTGGAAACTATTGGTTTTATAAAAATATAGTTCAATTAAAATATGTTTATCTTTATTAGTACTACAACTTTACATTGATAAGTTTTTTTGTATCTCAAATATTATCGGAGATATGATCAAAATTTTAAGTTTCTGCTGATGTAAAGTGCCCTTAAAGTCATTTTCATGGGAAAATCAGAATTGTCATTTTGTTTGGATGTTAAACAATGTCTAGTTACAAAATTTAACCAAAATAATTGCTAAAACTGATTTCGAGAATGTAGATTTGTTTCCCTCTTTATGATCTTAAGGCCCTTGGCCCTGTCGAGAGCAAGTCTAAAACCTATTTTGTGGGCTGGTGGTGGATATATAAAGGTATATTATAAATGTGAGGTGTATATATAAAAAGTATAACTGAATCAACATGCTTTTAGTCTTGAACAACCCGTTTCCGAAAAGAAAATTGCAAAACAATAAAAATTCTTGAAGATAACTGTTTGTTCCCATAGCTCTGTATTTCCACGCTAAATTAAAAGGGCCAATCGCCTTAAGTAAACTACCCTTAAATTTAGGGATATGTATCTAATTAAAAAAATCCTCGGGTGAACCTAATGAAAATCCTATATACAAAGTTTTAGCCCGATCGGTAAAATAATTTTTAGGCTCTAGGTCGAGATACAGACAGCATCGCGAAAATCACTTTTTCTGTTTAAGGGGGTAATTAATGAACCGTCGACATTTATCAGAATCTTGAGTTCGAATTTTTTGAGAATCACAATTCTTCTCTCTCCAAGGGGTTGAGGGTTGGGAAAGTATAGCTCACTACTTAATATTTATTTGTAACAGAAATATTACCACTAACACAGGATGTCTACCAGTCATGGAATGATATTTCGATCATAAAAGTCGTTAAAAAGTCATTAAATTAGCTTTCAGGTCATGAATATTTGTGAGCCAAGCTCATTGTGTAAGAGTAGATATTTGTTTTGTTTTGCTTTGCTTAAAATTAGATTAAATTTGTAACTAATCCTCAGTTATGACATAATTCAGAAATAGGAAAATCTTAGATGTGGATTTTTTTTTTAGTTTATCACCGCGTCTTACTATCTGTTCAGGCTATACGCATAAATGATGATTACTCTAATGGGTTAGCAATGAGGAAGGAAGCATCTTAGAGCTAATCTACCCGCATTTGTGTGGAAGGAGAGTGGGAAACTATTTAGGGAAAACCACCCTCAGTAAGCCCTACCGGAATTCGAACCCCGATCTCACCGTCATCAGCAGTCCAATCTAACACAAGAGTGAAGTCTTAGACCATTTAGCCACTGAAGCGGATAAGAATTTATTAAATTTTGAACGAAACTCAGTCTGAGGGGATATTTAATAACTTTTTTCTAGCACTTTTTGGTCAAGAATATTTATGCTTAAGCCATAAAAAAGTCATGAAATATGTTTTACATAATTCGTTAGACAGCAAAAAAAAAAAAAAGCTTTCATTGAACTGAAATATATTTACTTAATAGAATCAATCGATTGTGTTTCAAGGGTGACTTCTATTTAACGGGAAATATCAAACTGCGATATTTCTGAAGCTTCAAAACCACATTAAACAATCCCGCGTTTCTCTTTAAAAAAATGGTCTATTCGACGTGCAAGTTATGAACAGATTGATTATATTAACACACGTCTTACAAATTAACTTAAATCTAAATCTAAAACAAACACAACACTCAGCCTCCGGTCGTTAATTCATCTTCACTGTGAAAAGGTAAAACCGACATTTCACCAAAGGTACATTATTCGGCCACGCCGGGAATCGAAGCCGGGATCCTTAACTTAGTAGACAGACACGCTCCCGATTGAGCTATTGTGCCGGACATGCACCTTAATGTGTTCAATGTTGAGTGAGACTGAGTTTAGATGAAAGTACCCGAATTTGCGTGTAGGGAAAGTGGAAAACTACATTGGAAAATAAACACCCTCAGTATACGCGGCCAGGATTCGAACCCTGACCTCCCCGTCGCCGGCAAACCGGTTCTTTCGCGGGTTTGACCGACTCTTTTGAATGGTTGTTCTTACAGTATTTTATAGTATTTTTACTGCATTGTAGACAGTCTTTTATTGCTGCTGTTGTTCTGCGCAATAATTACACTACGATTTGTATAGAAAGAACCTTAGCTGATTGCTAGAAAAGTTATTAGATATACTTTCATAGATTCATCCGTCAAGTCACTTCATCTGCAGCTGTCACTTTTTATGGATGATCTAATAGTCCATAACATAACACTAATAATATAGTAAAATGTTATCCGAGTTTGCAGCAAAAAATATATATTTGTGTTTTCTAAAAGGCCCTTATTGTTAAAATTGGACTGCACAGTCGCCACTAGATGTGTGTTTATTTTTTTTTTATTTTGTTGTGAACCTCAAGAAATTGCGAGTCCAAAGAAAGGATTTATGAATGATTGAGTTGGGTGGGTCTTTTTTTCTTTTTCTTTTTCTACGAGCAAGGCATATCATTGCAACGAGTATAATAAACACATTTCTTTCAACAGAGTAATAAAATCCAGACACACTCTGCTACAAGTTTTCACAATTTAAACAACTTCCCCCTTTACTGTTTTTTTTATTGGTGTGATTTTTTTAACTGGCTTTTTACGTCAAGTGTCACGTGGTCACGTTTGGTAATAAATTATTTATTTTCTTCTTGTTTTCATATGCTCGCGATTTTTTTTTATTATGATTATTACTGTCCCACTATTGCGGGCCTTCAAAAATAGCCTTGCCTCCATGTCAAGGTTGTGCAACATCTTGTCTTGTCGTGGCATTGGACAGGGGACAAAGTACGAGTCGGCGCATGCGCGGAATGGGCATTATGATAGGACTTGTTTTGTGATCGCCAAATGAAAATGTGTCAATATATATATATCTTTTTTTTCGTTATCAATAACAGCTGATGTATGGGAGTTTTAAATGTCAAGGGGTTACAGTTTGGTACATAATATGTACATTCTAGACAAGTGTTGGTACGTTGTATGTATGAGCTGGCAATAATAGGTTTTCTCTCCATTAGTGCGTGGCCAGTAAAATGCTCCGATACAGATTACCTCTTTGGCATTGTAAATGTTTCTTTGAATAAATTTATCAATCCATATTACAAATATTGAGCCCAAAAAATTAAAAAGATATATTTATCATATTATATTGTTAAAATAAGTTTTTATTTTGAAACCGGAGTCAGTAAATTTCTACCTTCGTCTATCGAAAATACATTGCATTGAAGGTGACCATTGAGCATACTTCCTGGAATGTTAAGCAGCTCCACATTACTGGACTATACAAACATAGCTCGAAAACAAGGTCAAATGGGACACATGTTTAAATTAATCTGTTTCATTGATTCATTGTGTCTGCTGTCCACCCCTGAGGTGGATCCCACATGTTATGGTACACTTTATGATATATATATATATATATATATATATATATATATATATACACACACACACACACACGGGAACACGTTTTATATGTATATATAAATACATACAGGGTTTTCTCGGGTTAAACGGCTAAACTTTGAAAAGTGGTAGGAGATCAAAACTAACTCAAAATGACTTTTGAAGTTTTGCTCGTTTTCGCTTCCTTTTCGCGCAAACAGCAAAAAAAAATAAAAAAATCGGTAGGTATTAAATAAAATATTTTATTTATTTTTTTCAAATTGACGGCCTCCAGCCCAGACCAGATACAAGCATTACACCTATCAATGACAGAACGAGCGGCTGACCGACATTACACCTATCAATGACAGAACGAGCGGCTGACCGACATTGCACCTATCAATGACAGAACGAGCGGCTGACCGACATTACACCTATCAATGACAGAACGAGCGGCTTACCAACATTACACCTATCAATGACAGAACGAGCGGCTGACCGACATTGCACCTATCAATGACAGAACGAGCGGCTGACCGACATTACACCTATCAATGACAGAACGAGCGGCTGACCGACATTGCACCTATCAATGACAGAACGAGTGGCTGACCGACATTACACCTATCAATGACAGAACGAGCGGCTGACCGACATTACACCTATCAATGACAGAACGAGCGGCTGACCGACATTACACCTATCAATGACAGAACGAGCGGCTTACCAACATTACACCTATCAATGACAGAACGAGCGGCTGACCGACATTGCACCTATCAATGACAGAACGAGCGGCTGACCGACATTACACCTATCAATGACAGAACGAGCGGCTGACCGACATTGCACCTATCAATGACAGAACGAGCGGCTGACCGACATTACACCTATCAATGACAGAACGAGCGGCTTACCAACATTACACCTATCAATGACAGAACGAGCGGCTGACCGACATTGCACCTATCAATGACAGAACGAGCGGCTGACCGACATTACACCTATCAATGACAGAACGAGCGGCTGACCGACATTGCACCTATCAGTGACAGAACGAGCGGCTGACCGACATTACACCTATCAATGACAGAACGAGCGGCTGACCGACATTACACCTATCAATGACAGAACGAGCGGCTGACCGACATTGCACCTATCAATGACAGAACGAGTGGCTGACCGACATTGCACCTATAAATGACAGAACGAGCGGCTGACCGACATTGCACCTATCAATGACAGAACGAGTGGCTGACCGACATTACACCTATCAATGACAGAACGAGCGGCTGACCGACATTACACCTATCAATGACAGAACGAGCGGCTGACCGACATTACACCTATCAATGACAGAACGAGCGGCTGACCGACATTGCACCTATCAATGACAGAACGAGTGGCTGACCGATATTGCACCTATTAATGACAGAACGAGCGGCTGACCGACATTACACCTATCAATGACAGAACGAGCGGCTGACCGACATTGCACCTATCAATGACAGAACGTGCGGCTGACCGACATTACACCTATCAATGACAGAACGAGCGGCTGACCGACATTACACCTATCAATGACAGAACGAGCGGCTGACCGACATTACACCTATCAATGACAGAACGAGCGGCTGACCGACATTACACCTATCAATGACAGAACGAGCGGCTGACCGACATTGCACCTATCAATGACAGAACGAGCGGCTGACCGACATTGCACCTATCAATGACAGAACAAGTGTCTGACCGACATTACACCTATCAATGACAGAACAAGTGTCTGACCGACATTGCACCTATCAATGACAGAACAAGTGTCTGACCGACATTACACCTATCAATGACAGAACAAGTGTCTGACCGACATTGCACCTATCAATGACAGAACGAGTGGCTGACCGACATTACACCTATTAATGACAGAACAAGTGTCTGACCGACATTGCACCTATCAATGACAGAACGAGTGGCTGACCGACATTACACCTATTAATGACAGAACGAGTGGCTGACCGACATTGCACCTATCAATGACAGAACAAGTGTCTGACCGACACTGTGCGACTGTTGTTTCTTCGCACGCTTATGTTATTCTTTGTCGTAATGATTGAAGGTCATTAACAGGCACTTCATACACTTTCTGTTTGAAAGCTCCCCGTACAAAATATCTACTGGCGTTACATCAGGTGAACGCAGAGGCCAAGACACACCGATCCATCTTCCAGGAAAATTAATATCAAGCCATTGCCGAGGACCTCTGCAGGAAAACGTGCTTTTATTTAGTTTATTGCTGTTTGCGCGAAACGGAAGCTAAAACAAGCAAATTTCCAAAATACATTTTGAGCTAGTTTTTTGATCCCCTACCACTTCCCAAAGTTTATCCGTTTAACGCGGGAACACCCTGAATATATAACGTATAAAATCTTACCTCAACGGAATTCGAACCAAAGTATCTACTACGATTCAAGAATGTGAGATGGATTTTTTTTTAAACATCGTTCGGGTTACACACATATATGGTTCGAATTTCGTTGGGGTAGTAAGATGTGTCTTTGTGACAAAGCGCGGCACGGGGAACTCAAGAGTCCGCTGTGAATGTGGGCTCCGGGCGCTAATAACCCCCACGTGTTTATTTAGGCGCCTGTGAAAAACGAAATGGTCGTTTCGGTCTTGACAGCGGGAAAATGTGTCTCTACAGCTGTTTGATTGGATGAGGGTCTCCTTTGACGAGCATGTAGAGGTTCCTTGTGACGCTCCGCCTCACGCGGCGGCCCAAATACTACCCCAGCTTGGTTTATTATTATTATTATTATTTAGCACCGCGTCTTACTACCTGTTCGGGTTGTACGCTTAATTATTAATTACGCTAATGGGCTAGGAATTGGGGACGTTTAATATAGAAGAAGTGAACCCGCATTTGTGTGGAGGGAGAATAGAAAACCATTTAGGAAGAACCTCCCCCCCCCAGTTCACCCCAGCGAGATTCCAACCTCGATCTCCCGTCGTCAGCAGTCCAGCTCAACACGAAATTATCGTGTATAAAGGACTTCTAGATGGTTGTTCGTAAGAAAATCAGGCTAAACACGTTCAACCGTCAGAGTTCGTGTCGTCTCTTGACGTGGTGTACTGGAGGGTTGTTTTCCCTAAATGGATTACTACTCGAATGCGGGTGCATATCCTCTACCTTCCTCATCTATACCTTATTAGTATAAATATGGGGATATCCCGAATTGACCCGGGAACCTGATTGGGTCAACCGGGGCTGTTTTTATTTTTTTTATTTTGGCTCTTTAACACAAAGAGGTCTTCCATTATGTCTCCACGAAAACGCTGGTGCATTACCTTTGTAATCTCCCTAATAATCCTGAGCCCGCTGTAAAAGGTAGTCGGTAAGTAATCCTTGGATTAAACATGCTAAAATAAGAATATATGTAGGTCTACTAATCACACTGATGTGTTAGAGATGAGGAAGTGTACCCGCATTTGTGGAGAGAGATAGTTAAAAACCTTTTAGGGGGGAAACTCAGTCCACCCGCCCGGGATTCGCACTCCGATATCCCTGTTATCGGCAGTCTAGTCTACTGCTAGAGTGAGTGACGCCTTAGATCATGCTGCCACCGAAGTGGGTTAACTTAAGGTGGGGATATAGGGTACGCGACAAAAGGCTAATGTTTTTGCAGTTCTTAAAGTGAAATTTCTTTTTTCGGCAAAATAAATCAAATATTTATCCAGTAGATAGGTAGTTTAGTTTAATTGTCTTCACATGGTGACCTCAACAGGTGTTGAATACCTGTAAAAGGTCTGGAATTTAATGATAACTTTTCCCCTTCATTTAAAAGGTTTCTCAACTAATTCCTCTTTGCTCATGACAGATATTCAACAAAATTAATGTTCATATCTCCATGTGAAGAAAATCAAACTATGTTTCTACTGAAGCAATATTTTATTTATTTTGGCCACAAAAGTCCTGATATAAAAACTGCAAAACCACTGGCCTTAACTCGCGTTCCTGGTACTTCCACCAAAATGTGCATTTATATTTAAATATCAGATGAGCGTGAATTCACCTCAAGGCCGGTAGAAAGACTCAAGTTACAACCTCAGGAATTCGATTCTTTATAGACTGAGGTAGGTTTATTACAAAATACAAGCCAAATTTGTCCAGGCTTAAAATAAGCAGAGTGAGTGTTTATACTCGTGAGTGGAATAAGGGAAATGTTATCATTAGGAAAACTAGAGGCCTCGAAGGTTGACTATTGAATTACTAATGTTCTTCCCTCTCTTTCTATTTTGTACATTGGGTGACCTGGCGGTCTAGGGGTAAGGTGTCAGACTTATGTGCTGAGGGTCCGGGGTTCAATCCTCGGTCCTGGCACAGATTTATCTGATTGCCAAACCCTTCCTTCATCTTTGACAAGACGTGTATTAATCACAGCTTGTGAATGTGAGGAATGCCAGGCCTCCACCGTGGTTCGGATTCCACGTTAAACTGTAGGTCCTGCATTTCATCTCACAATCACCCTACCATTACACATTAGCGTAAGTGCGTATAACCCGAACGGGTAGTAAGACGTGGTGCTAATAATAATATAATAATAATAATATAATAATAATAATAATAATAATAATAATAATAATAATAATAATATTTCGTACATTGACGTCACAAGTGTGACAGCGCTTGGATTGCTTAGGTGCCTCAAACCAAGATGCAATCCTCCTTGCAAAATAGTTTCAAATTCACCAAGTAAAAGACGTATAGTTAAAATCAAGAATAAAAACGGCTAAAAGCTTTTTTATTAGTTAAAAGCTAGATTGAGTTCAAAAAACGCTCTTATATATTTGATTATTTTGCCACCAAAACTCATCTTGGAAAAGAAAAAACAAAGTTATATTTATCGGGGATAAGGGGGTAAAGCTAAGTTGGCAAAACTGCAGTGTCGACATGTTCGAAGCCAAGACTCCTGACGCCGTGTTCTGACGTTTGCCCTCTTCCCCCTGTGGTTAGACAAGTGTAGGTCGCAGCGATCATAACTCGTCTCTTTCTCAATGATAGGGGGGGATAAATTATGTTTAACTTTAAAGGTTGCGACACTATCGACCACTTTTCAAGGTCTGTATGAGGAGGAAAACTGTTTCCTGAGTTGTAAGGTCCTTCGATCGGGTGTTTTACTTGTGAGTTTCCGGTGGTTTGCTTGGTTCTTGGACACACATTTCCATAGTGTGAGTGTGTGTGTGTGTGTGTGTGTGGTATTAAAGAACGAGTATTTAACTACGCATTTACATGTTTATTATCCGTAGGTGTGTCGCTCTTCTTTTCACTAAGCAGTGTTGCCAATATTTGTATAGCATATCAATGAGTTTTTAGCACCGGGTCTTAGTACTCGTTTGGGTTATACGCTTATGTACTAATTACGCTAATTTTTTAGGGACGAGGAAGGTTATATTTAGAGGAAGTGTGCTTGCATTTGTATGGTGAGAGAGAAAGAGAGAGAGAGAGTGGAACCATTTTGGGAAACATCTGACCGAGATTCGAAACTTGATCTCCCGTCATGCGTCATTGGCAGGCTATTCTACTGCGAGAGGGACGCCTTTGACCATGCGGCCACCGAAGCGGTTAAATTAGCTGTTTCCTAATTGGTCCCCCCCTCTCCCCCCGTCCCCACCACGCAAATATGGATACATATCAGACTATCTCGTTCCTAGCTCATTAGAAAACATATACCAAGCGCGGACGGGTAGTAATACGCATAATACGAAGCCTAAATAAAATAATTAAGGATCATTACAAAGATTTGTTTATTGATAAACTTTTTAATTTATGGCTGGAAGAGACTAAAAAGTAAATGAGCTTATCTCCATCGGCCATCTCTAGTTTACTTCTCCATGTTGAGTCAGGTGGTCCTGGGCCTACACCATCCTGTGCCTAATTCCGCCAGATTTATTGGAACAATTGGAACAATAAAAAACATTGCACACTCAAACCCCAACTCTATAATTGCGGGTGACCTGGTGGTCTAGGGGTAACGTGTCAGACTTCTGTGCTAGGTGTTCGGGGTTCAATCCTCGTTCCCGGCACAGATTTATCTGATTGCCAAACCCTTCCTTCACCTCTGACAAGACGTGTATTAATCACAACTTGTAAATGTGTGGAATGCCAGGCCTCCACCGTGGTTCGGATTCCACGTTAAACTGTAGGTCCTCCATTTCATATCACAATCACCCTACCAATACACATTAGCGTAAGTGCGTATAACCCGAACGGGTAGTAAGACGCGCTGCTAATAATAATAATCTATAATTGCGCAGTCCGATTAAGATAGGAAGGAACTTTTTTGACATTTATAAAATATAATAATTAAAAACTATGCTTATACCGCGTGTTATCTGCAGCTGTCATTTTTGATAGATATTATCAATACCTATAAAATAGCAATATAATATAGTAAAATGTTATTAATGCTGACCGCCAAAAAATATGTTTATTAGTCGATGATTTAAAAAAATGTTTATTACAGATGTGCAAAGAACCGATGTATTATTGAACTGAAAATTATAAATTACTTTGTTTATTTTAAAGATGGTATCATTTTGTGATGTGTAGTTGTGAATACAAATTTGTTTGAAATAATTTTGAATTTTTAGATTAACCTATTAAAACTGCATTTTAATTACTTCAGTTTTTTAATTGATTTGAAAAAAAAATCGCCCATTTATTTTACTATAACAACACATCGATGATTTGCAGAATATGTTTTTTCACATCGATGTTTTTTATTTGACGTTCATTCCTAATTTTTTTTAGCACTGCGTCTTACTACTAATTTAGGTTATACGCTTATGAGCTATGGATGAGGAATGTTGAATTTAAATGACGTGTACTCTTATTTGCGTGGAGGGCGAGTAAAAAAAGCCATTTAGGAAAATACACCCCCAGTACACCCGACCGAGATTCGAACACCGATCTCTCTTTCATCGGAAGTCTATAGTCTATTGTGAGAGTGACGCCTTTTATACCATGTGGCCACCTAAACGGGTTTTTATCCCTAATGTGGAGACCTGTATTTGGAACCGACCCGGGGCCATCTAAACGTGTGGTCGACAGACCTACACCTGATATCATCGCTGAGGTAACTGCAGGTCCTATGGAGAAAAGCTTAATCTTCGCTCTTTGTCATCTAACTACAGCCAAATATCCTCCCTCTCATTTATGTCGGAAGGTGGTGTGCTGGGGTAAAAAGAAGCTACTGGTAACATCGACTAACCAGCGTTGCGCAACTTGTCTTATATTTGAGGGAAGATTGATTGACCACAAAAAAACACACGAAAGAATGACAACTCTGTTTCCCAATAGTGGCATGTAGTTCCCTCAGCGATGATATCCAGTGTAACAGCATCTCTCCACTCCGTCAGACTGCAAGACCTGCAGACCTGCAGACCTCCCACATCTAAACTTGTATCGATACCGCCAAGTAATGTTGGACCTATGTCTTGTCACTGGAGTGGATGTAAAATCGATCCGCTTGATGACTGCGCACCGCGGCCGGAAACGTGTTCCCCGAGACAAAGCTGACGAAGAAACTGCTGACTGACTCCCTCTCCGCGGATTCGTCATTGATCAGCGTGCGATCCTTGAATCGCCCGTCAGCACGCGCGATACTTACTGAGGTTGTAGAAAATACCTGCTGCCGCCTCTCTCTCTACCGTGGTTTGTCCCTTGTCAACTGTTGCTGTGATATTTATTTCGTGGTTACCTTTAAGGTGGGGGTGTAGGGGACGCGAGAAAAGGTCAGTGTTTTGGCTATTTTTATAGCAAAACTTTTTTCGGCCAAAATAAATAAAATATTGTTACAGTAGAAAGAGAGTTTAATTTTCTTCACCTGGTGATATCAACAGTTGTTGAATATTTATCAAGGGTGTCCTGGAATTTAATGACAACTTTTTCTCTTCATTTAAAAAGTTTCTCATCTAATGCCTCTATGCTCATGTCAGATATTTAACAACTGTTGATATCATCATGTGAAGAAAATTAAACTCTTATGTTTGTACTGGAGCAATATTTTATTTATGTTAGACAAGAAAATGTTTTGATATATAAACTGCAAGAACACTTTACCTATTTGGTGTGAATGTTGACCTATGATGCATTGCGACGCAAACTTAAAAAAGCTTATTTTCATCATATTTTATTTTCTAGTGGATACATATATATTAGATCACTCTCCCGATGGATGTTTTAAAATTATGACGCTGTGTCGTGGAACAATCCAATAGGCCTACATCTATACAGTATGCACACGCTTTCCATTAACGGGTTATTTCAAATCGCCTCACAACAACCAATGAGGCTGTCTGCTTGCTTCTAGCCTACAGCGTATGCGCACTGTTGAATTCTGCTTGCTTCAGCTCTACAGCGTATGCGCACTGGTTTGAGATGTCTGCTTGCTTCTAGCTCTACAGCTTATGCGCACTGGTTTGAGATGTCTGCTTGCTTCTAGCTCTACAGCGCATGCGCACTGGTTTGATATGTTAGGTTTTGAGATTTGATTGTTTCTCCCGAGATGAGTAGAACTTTAGCAGAACAGCTTGCACCGATGAGACGTAAATCAGTTGATTGGCTTAGATATAGTCATGTGACCGCTTTTCTGTTTTTCTGTTCTGCGCTTGATTTTGGTGAAGGTATGAATCTGTGAATTATTAAAAAAATGGATGCTCTTAGAGGCTATTTGAGTGGTCCTTGCCTGAAACTTTTTTTGAAAATTAGATACTTCTAGAAGGTATTTGAGAGTTTCCTCCCCTAGCACATTTTCGAATTTTGGATGCCTCCAGAAGCTACGATTATTTGGAATTTGATATAAGGCAATTTTTCATTTTAATTCTAGAGAATATTAGAGAGAAAGAAAACGAATATAGAGGATCAAATTTCTTTCAGGGGAGGCAATGCCTGCCCCAGTTCCTCCACTACTGACCGAGTAGACACCCAGTTCCTCCACTACTAACCGAGTAGACACCCATTTGCGTCTCGTGCCGCTTCAGTGAGACGCCCTACCACCCACTCTCCTGACACCCTTATAAAGGAAACCTTGATCGGGGATGTTTACCCTGAGATGCTATGCTCGGCTGATGATGAGCTGGGAGGGGGGGGGGGGGAGGTTTAATTGCTCGCACTCGCGTCGTGCGCGAGCGTGTTCTCTCGACCCTCGCCTCATTTCCGGCCACCGGGGGACCCCTCAAGGTCCCTCTAACTGTCGCTGGACTACCGGTGCAGCAAATTAAGACACCCGGCCGGAACAGTAAAGTCCTGGATGCTCGCACAAGCCATTAAAAAAAAAAAGGAATAGTTGTGCTTTTCTTCAATCCTCATATTTAAATTAATGGAATTAAGACGAGAAAAGTAGGATTTAGTTCAGTGGTATTCAACTCTCTTTTTTTTCGCGTGCCCCAAGATATAATTCATCCTCATCTGTGTACCCCCACAGCCGTTTAAGGTAGGAGTGTAGGCGGTGCTAGAAAAGGTCAGTATTTTTGCAATTTTTATAGCAATACTTTTTTTTGTTAAAATAAATCAAGTATTTCTCCAATAGAAATAAAGAGTTTAATTTTCTTCACATGCTGATATCAAAAGTTGTTGAATATCTGTCATGACCATAGCGGCATTAGATGAGAAACTTTTTAAATGAAGAGAAAAAGATGTAATTAAATTTCAGAACACCTTTGACAGATATTCAACAACTGTTGATACCACCGTGTGAAGAAAATTAAACTCTGTTTCTATTGGAGTAATATTTGATTTATTTTGCCGATTTTTTTTTTCGCTATAAACATTGCAAAAAGTACTGGCCTTAAACCACACTCCCTATCATCCTTCCCTAACCTGGACATAACGTCATTTTGAGCCCTCCTTCCCTTTTCCCCGTTGGACCAAAAAAAAAGTTTCAGGGTCCATGTTTTTAATAACAATTATTGTTCATTTTGTCAAGTGTATCGCGTAACAGTCGAAGGCTCAAGTTCCGTTCCTTGTCGTCCCCTAAATACTACACGACACACGCGTCGCTGGACTCGGTGTTCTACACCACCTGGTGCAACCTTGTACCAACCCCTGGTACAGTATACTACACGTGACCCACACCGTTTCACACACTCGACGCCAGACTGGTGAGAACTGAACCATGCCGAAAACTGACTTGATTAACTTCTGCGCGGAACTGAGATGATAATTATTGAACTGTAGATAAGAGCACATGAAATATATATTTTTTTTAATTTGAGGATTCATTCACTTAAATAAAAACCTTGAAAAAAGTATTTTAAAAACTATAAATGCAAATGAGTCAACATTGACAAAAAGTGTCAAACAACTGTATTTACCTCACAGGCTATCGGAATTTACACCAGCTTGTCAAAAATGACAACCGAAGGACGTGTGACTTGATTTTTGAATTTACTCTTATACAAGGTCCTATTCACGGTGTTCCGACTATTTTGGTGGGTCTGGGCTAAAGGGCTCGCCTCAACACCCGATCTTAACGGTCTCACACTCGGCTGACGTATGTGGATTTTAACAGAGCGATGAAAATCCTAAGCACAACTTCCTTCGGATGGTACGTAAAGCCGTCAGGTCCTATGAAAGGCGGTGTCTTTTAAAATAACCCTGAAAGGCGTGAAAGAAACTTTGGGCAAAATTGGTTCTCAAGCTCGCTCATAGAAATTCAGTGCGGAAAGAAACGAGTAACTACCGCACTATCATCAGGACTTCCCTAGTACTTGTGGTGTCACCCAGAGGGTGCGGGTGGGCGACACTAACCGGCGGAAGGTCTAGTGCGTGCGGTGCTCCGGTTGGATGAGGAAACACATCGGGACTGACTTTTGGGTTAAATACGAGCTAATTTTTTTAAATATATGTACCAAATTTTGGTTGGAACCCGTCATTTTAGTTCAAATATATTTAACGACCGTTATGGATTGGAATGGACAACTCTTCGGCCCTCGTTCTGTAGCGTTTTCTTATCGAAGGGAAAAGATAGTTTACAAAAAAAACACATAAAAAACCTTGTGAACCCTAGAAACGAACGTTTTGAAAAGTTTGTCGAGTCATGGGGAGCCGAGATAACGGACCAGTTTTACTGCTCATACCCGACATAAGGCGATAAGATGTGTGTACAACAGATATAGCTGGTACTGTCTGTCTTGGAACATACTACTTCCGGTCGCACTTAACCTAATGTTGTCAAGTATTCGTTTGATTCCAGACTTTGACTGAAGACCCGCTTTTCCCATTCCCCCCTCTCCCTTCTCTTCCTTAACCCCCTCTCCTGGATTCGTCATTGGAATAAGGTATAGTCCAATTTTTATAGGAAGGGCCTTTTAGAAAATAAGGAACTTTTTTTTCATTGATAACATTTTACTATTTTATAGTGTTTTTTATAGGTGTTGTTAATATCTGCGGATATATGCAGATCACATGACCTGACGTATGAATACATGAAATAATTTGGTCTATTTTGTAGTTGTTTAAAACGTGTATAAGTATAATAATGATGAGGGCACAGGAGCAAATTAGGCCTGATACAATTTAAATTTAGTGAAAAACGAGATAGTTAAATGTGCTAACTAATTTTGGGGTATTCCTTCTGTTTATTGTATTATTTAGTATATAATTTCTAAACGGGCTGTAGATTCTATACTTACAAACTGTTTAAATTGCAAACCCATGCCAGTAAGCATAACACTTTAAACTCGGCTTTGGCGCTTAGATACTCACCAATCGAATAACAGGGCGAACTCTTGTACACATATTTGTTAACTTTGTTTGGCAGACCTAGGTATCAAACCAAGGACCACCTAAAGCCTAGTTTACATTAGTCAAGTTGCCGAGCTGAAAGTTGGGCTGGAAAAAGTACATTTCATTTTCCCAGTGTGAACAGTTGGGCGAGTTAATGGGCGAGTGATTGACGCGAGTATTCTAGAGGAGTTGAGTGGTCGAGTGTAAATTCGCCCACTCACCTCTACTCACCGCCATTTTCTGAGGTACTCACGCTTCTACTGTTGTATTACTAACATACTAGCCCAAAAATAGGCGATTCAAGTACTGGGGCGAATAATCGTCCCAATTTACTTGCCCCAGTTATTTCTCTACACATGTAACCTTAGCTTATAGTCGTTGTCGACCCCTTTGACCGTCATACCCTAAAATGTTTTTGTTTTTTCACAATGAGGTAACTTTTTTTGTGTGCTTGTCTTTTTCCTGATTTTCTCCATGACTTTGCAAATAGCTTTAGATAAAAACCCGCATTATTATTAATTTAAGATTATACAATCTTGGCACTTTAAGAGGATTCAAATATTAAGTGTACTGTAAACAAAAGGCCCTTCTTAATAATTTTCATTAAAAATACAGACTTTGTTCTTATTCAACATTGATAAAATTTAACAATATTATTAGTGTTATTTTATAGGTATTGATAATATCAATCAAAAGTGACAGCTGCAGATAACACGACTTGACGTATGAATACGTGAACGTAGATCTATGGTAGGATTCTGCTAGGAAAAACCGTATTCAACAGTTACACAGGGTTGCCAGTTTTGTGTTAAGGGCAACCGGGACTAAAATAAATTTAAGTATCACAATTTTATTTCGATTTTTACGACACATAGAATAAATGTATTTTACATATTACAAAAAAGAAAACAGCAGCATTGATAATTTAATAAATAAAAAGAGAAGCAAAAGTTAAAAGTGTATTCATATTTGCGATAAGATTTCGCCTCCATCATCTTGCACGGTCTTTTCGGTAGGTCTAGACTTAAACACTGTAAATTAAATTTAATATATGCATACATTTCAAAACCACGAAACAAACATATCCCTGCATTTACACTAACACTCACAGTGACTGAATGACGTACAAATTCAAAGAGAATGTAATCACTAAACTTATAGCTTAGGTGGGACTTTTCTAAATTGTGTGATACCTATGTATACCAACCCGACAAAAATAATGTTAATAGGCCTCATACATCACCGATTGCGGGGTAAAAGATAACAAAACAAAAAAATGTTTGAAAGCGGAACAATCTATGTCCCGAAGTGGTCTTTTGGGACACCGGGACTCTCATCTAAAAACGGGACAGTCCCGGAAAATCGGGACGTCTGACAACCCTAAGTTATATACGCTACTAAAACAATTTTATGTATTCATATGTCAAGTTATGTTATCTTCAATTGTCACTTTTGATAGATATCAATATCTTTAAAATATTATTCACAATATAGTAAAATGATATCATTATTGACTGCAAAAAAGTTAGTATTTTTTAAACTGTTCCTCCTATGAAAATGGACTATATTATCCTGTGAGAATATTGTATTTTTAAACTGTTCCTCCTATGAAAATCGGACTCTAGTTCATCCTGTAAGAAGCTGATTGTAATTTTTAAACTGTTCCTGCTATGAAAATCGGACTGTAGTTCATCCTGTAGGAAGCTGATTGTAATTTTTAAACTGTTCCTGCTATGAAAATCGGACTGTAGTTCATCCTGTGAGAAGCTGATTTTTATTTTTTAAACTGTTCCTCCTATGAAAATCAGACTCTAGTTCATCCTATGAGAAGCCGATTGTTTGACCTAAATAACTCCCGAGACGCACCAGTAAATAGAAGAGAATCGGTTGGTGTCAGTGTCCAGAAATAGTTGCCACGGCTTACGTGTGTAGCTGGCGATGTTATGGCTGGTGGAGTAAACCTTCCTCGGACAGAACACAAACAAACTGTGTCGACAATGCAATCCCTGTTCTTTCCTCCATGATCCACGTCTTACTACCCGTCCTGGATATTTTTATATTTACATTGATATAATTAGCAGCAAACAATTGGTCTGAAGTTCATATAAGCATCAAAGATCTGAGGGTGGAGATTGTCCGATTTTCCCACTCCCCTCTACACGCAAATGTGGGTACACCTCTAAATTCAACCTTCCTGATTCTTAGCCCAATAACATAATTAGTGTGTAGGCGTATAACCCGAATGGGTATTACGATGGGGTGCAAAAAATAATAAATAATAATTGTCTTATTAAAAAAACTCGATAAAAAGCTAACTTCCGTTATTTGCGGAAACGGGAGCTTACCACTTTGACAGACCGCAGTCGGTTGGCTCGTCATAGCGTAGGATCATTCAGGGGAGCTGCGACCCAACGTATACCCCGGAGCTGTTCGGCTCTAGGAGAACAAACAGGGTAGGAGGAAAATACAACGCTCCTAAACCAGTTACCTTTCGTTTCCAGGACATTTAGCTCTTAATGATCAACATAAATATGTGGATTGTTGTACTTTTCAGAGGGAAAATGTCAACTTTTACAAGTCTATGTGTGTATAGGGTCATAGAAAATAGTTTTGTGCAAGGCCGTAACCAGTCAATAATTTTCAGGGGGGAGGGGGGCACATCTCCCAATTGCCGTAGGCTAGAAAACATTCTAAATAATAAACACCTCTAGAAGCATCTGAAGTGCTTTCTATGGTAACACGGCTCCCTAATTTGGACTTGTATCTTAATTTTGATATGGTTTGAACCATAAATAAAGCCATATATATTTTGTTAATAAAATGTCGATTGGGGGGGGGGGGGGGGTTTGACTACGGCCTTGGTTTTGTGTTCATTCCATTAAATAACAAACTCGTGTATTGTTGAAGGTTTTGTCAATATTTACCCTAAGCGCAACATCTGATTGGCGATATCTCCACTACTTAGCCAGTCCCCTTAAACTTACATAACTTACAACGTTGGGTTTGCTTGGCCCTGAGACTGGGGATGGCATTATTGCCTCCCATTCTCACCCTAAGTTGCATATATTTTCTTATTCACCCCTAGCTAAGGTGAGTGACCAAATTAATATTAATATTATATTTTGTGTCCAATATTTGTTTTTTGAGTGGTATTTTTTATATTTCGACTTATCTTAGGCGATTATTGGCAAATTTCTTTAAAGATAAAATGTTACCCGCTTTGGTGGTCGAATGGTTTAACGCGTCACTCTCACAATTTACTGGACTTTTGATGACTGGGAGATTAGGGTTCGAATCTTGATCGGGTGTACCGAAGGTTTATTCCCTTAAATGGTTTTCCACTCTCTCTCGCTCTCTCTCTCTCGAATCAAATGCGGGTACACTTCCTCTTAATTTACCTTAATCTCTAACACTTGAACTTAGCTAATTAATACAACCCGAACTGGTAGTAAGATGAGGTGATGATGATGATGATGATGATAATAAAATAATAATATAATAAAATAATATAAATAAATAATAATAATAATAATATAATAATAATAATAATGCAACGTTTAGTGGGAAAGACTAGTCTGCCATTGATTCTGACTTTGTTTATAGAATATAGTTGTTTTAATATACACTAACTCCATTTAGTGTATTTTATAAATGTGTATATAAAATGGCGATAAGTGTACTTGTGACACTTTTGTGTTCATTTACTAATACAAACAATCTTTCCTCTCCTCATATTCTCGTTCATAAAAAAGGATGGATTAGGGGGAAGGGGACGGGAAATATAGTTTTGAATGAGAGGAAGCCGAACAAACAAACAAACAACAAAAAAGTATCATTGGTTCGTTCCAAGGTCGCAAAGAGTTTGAATGAGTTCCATGTAAATTGTAAACGGATCTCGACGCCTTGCATAGTGCGTGTGGTTCAAGTTGAGGTTAGAAGTAGTTCGCGAACTAACAGTCCGAATTGAGAGTTCATCCATCACATGTCAATGATACAGGCGGCTAGAAATAGTAAATTAACACTAACATTATTGCACGTGAATCATTTCTGACTAAACATTAATGCAGATAAAGAGTTAATAGAAGTTCCTAATACTGAACACTGTTGAAATATTAAATGATATTGGGATGAAAACTGAATTGAAACGGCTGTTTTTTGACAATTTTAGAATGTCTTCACAGCTAATCATTGTGCACATATCTTCATTCTGTCATAACAGGGACACACTGTAGTTATTAACAAGAAACTTTGTCGCTTTGTCCCCCATCGTCACCGCGGAAAATTTCTAGTAAAGGTCCTCACACACCGGCATAGTATCGTATACGTACGGTGCGTGGTTTTCCATTCCGCTTTGAAAACGGAAAGACACGTACGGTACTGTCATGGCGGCCGTAGCCTCCCCCTCAACCCCCCTCCCCCACTACACCCTCTCAAACACTCCTCTCGCACATCAGTAAGTTTTTTCAGCCGTTGAAGAATCATTTCGACAGTTGCCTAAATAATTTCAAGTATCTGTTAAAGCTGAAATATTTAACTTGGTCTTTCAGTATGAGAGAAAAGTATTAAAATGCGAGTCCAGCTATTACGCTGAACATTTTCACTTTTACCCTCAACAGACAAGCATTGCAACCCCATACATCCAACGATCAGCTACCCATGATACCTCTACTTCATCAAAATGTTCCTTAGTCCCTCCCGCAACACTCAATGTATCCTCCTGCTTCCCATCATCAACTTCCCATGGCTCCTCAAAAGGCTCATAATGTTCCTCAACAGCCACCGCCTCCCACTGTATTTAATCTTTGGCCCTATGCTTTTAGCTCTTGATGTTCCTCAACAGCAACCACTTACCACTGTATTCAACCTTCGGCCTCCTATGCTTCTCTCTCATGATCCTCCTCAAGAACCACCACCTCCCACTGCATTCAACCTTCAGCCTCCTATGCTTCTTTCTCATGATCATCTTCAACAGCAACCACCTACCACTGCATTCAACCTTCAGCCTCCTCTGCTTATTTCTCATGATCATCTTCAATAGCAACCACTTTCCACCGCATTCAACCTTCATCCTCCTATGATTTTTTCTCATAATGTTCCTCAACAGCAAATGCACCAACCCCTAGCTAAAGTATACGAAACACTTTTTATCGTCGTGAATCAAATCCTCAAACAGTGTAAACAAACTCTCCAAACACTTTTCTTTTCTTATTGATATCATGTATCCACTTGTTTTCTCTGACTCCAGCAACATAGCCGCTACCACAATGTCCTCATCAGAGGAAGAGGACAGGGTATCAGAACAATACACTCACTTATTCTCACTGCGCTGCTCTCAGGTGGCCAAAGAGAATTGTAACGATTCTTCCAACTGAACTGGACGAACTAGTTACCCTTTCACAAACCCCCTGATAAATATCCATAGCCACGCAATTAATTGTATTCTAATGTTTATCAAATGTATTCATTAATTGCAATCGAAAGGTTTAATACCTTTAAATTAACCTACTATGGGACTGTGGGATACACCACCAAAAATAATGCAAGAATATTGAAACTACGTAAGTACAAATTTAAATAATTATACATTTATTAAAAAAAAACTGAAATTAAATAAGCAAAATAATAGCATTGTCTTATCTTTACTGTCACAATATTATCACATTTCACATGTTTTTATTTTTTAAAGTGTTACTGGAAATTGTTGCTTTGATATAACTGAAATCCCTTCCTGTAGTCACAAAATTCCATGCTGATTTAAGTTTCAAAAACTGTTTACGAGTTTTAACAGCTACTCACATCTTCGCGGGACTTAATGTAAAGAATGCGCTTGATTTGGATGGCACAGAGCCTTAAATTCAGGAACCACAGACGATAAATAAAGTTTCGAGTCACTTTCAGCATTGGACCTGTTTCTGTTGTGGGAAGTGAAACAAATTATTGGTGGAGGTGTAAAAAAAAGTAAGCGTAGTTTTCTGAAGAGGTAATAGACAGAAACCTCATTAAGTTTATCCAATATAATCTTGTATATGTGCCTCACAAAATTTTACAAACCGTTCGTTAAAAATCCGCCATTACGGAAATATTTTGGTGGACCCCTTGGAAGGGTTCGCGAGCCACAGTTTTGGAACTAATAATCTAACTCAACGTGAACTATGAGGTGACGCGACAATCAACAATTGGGATTCTTCACAGAAACGAAGTCTAGATTCTACCATGAGCTACTACGTCAGGCTTGTGTGAGTTTTTTTTTTTATCACCGCATCTTACTACTTGTTCAGGTGTTAGTTATATGTGATAATTACTCTAATTGGGAAGATATGAGGAACGAACAATTTTTGTGGTAATCTACCCGCATCTGCATGGAAGGAGAGTGATAAACCATTTAGGAGAAAACACCCTCACCTGACTGGAATTCGAACCCAGGTCTCCCGTTATCAGTAGGCCAGTCAAACACTAGAATGACGCGTAAGGGGGCGGCCAGACTGAGCGAGCGACTAAAATATAAAATAGAACACATTGGTTGTAATGAGAGGTGGCCAGACTGAGCGAGCGCGCGACTAAAATATAAAATAGAACACATTGGTTGTAATGAGAGGTGGCCAGACTGAGCGAGCGACTAAAATATAAAATAGAACACATTGGTTGTAATGAGAGGTGGCCAGACTGAGCGAGCGACTAAAATATAAAATAGAACACATTGGTTGTAATGAGAGGTGACCAGACTGAGCGAGCGACTAAAATATAAAATAGAACACATTGGTTGTAATGAGAGGTGACCAGACTGAGCGAGCGACTAAAATATAAAATATAACACATTGGTTGTAATGAGAGGTGGCCAGACTGAGCGAGCGCGCGACTAAAATATAAAATAAACACATTGGTTGTAATGAGAGGTGGCCAGACTGAGCGAGCGCGCGACTAAAATATAAAATAGAACACATTGGTTGTAATGAGAGGTGGCCAGACTGGGTGAGCGAGTGACTAAAATATAAAATAGAACACATTGGTTGTAATGAGAGGCGGCCAGACTGAGCGAGCGAGCGACTAAAATATAAAATATAACACATTGGTTGTAATGAGAGGTGGCCAGACTGAGCGAGCGCGCGACTAAAATATAAAATAGAACACATTGGTTGTAATGAGAGGTGGCCAGACTGGGTGAGCGAGTGACTAAAATATAAAATAGAACACATTGGTTGTAATGAGAGGCGGCCAGACTGAGCGAGCGAGCGACTAAAATATAAAATAGAACACATTGGTTGTAATGAGAGGTGGCCAGACTGGAGCAAGCGCGCTCGACCCGGTACAGTCTAGTTTACAGGCGCTAGGCAATATTATTGTATGTTGGTTCATTGAGTACTAGGAAAACTTCTTATTTTGACATTTTTATTACCACTTGCTACTAACGGCCCAATTTAATTGGTAGGATCATAAACCATACCTATATATATGTAAAACTGATATGTTAAAATACTTCAATATTATAATCAAAGTAGGCCTTTACAAATAAGAATCACCACTAGCGTGGAGAGAGGATGAGAAAATCACAACAATAAATCACTTGTCAGTTCACTGAACCAAGATTCGGAGCCGACTCGTCAATAACTTGCAACTAACCTTCCGTCACGCGCGCTTGAAATATTATCTGAGCTGTTGCGTGTTGTAAATTTTATTTGCTACACCTTGAAATTTTGTTTGATTTTTTTTTGTAATTGAAATTTTTTATTGATTTTGTTTGATTTTTTTGTAATTGACATTTTTTATTATTATTTAGCACCGCGTCTTACTACCCGTTCAGGTTATACGCTTAAGTACTAATTACGCTAATGGGTTAGGAATAGGGAAGGTTGAATTTAGATCAAATGAACCCGTATTTGTGTGGAGGGAGAGTGGAAAATCATTTATGAACACTCCCCCCAGTTTACCCGACCGAGATTTGAGCCTCGATCTCCCCGTCATCGGCAGTCTAGCTCAACACGAAACTAGCGCGTTAGCTAACTACGCCACCGAGGCGGGTAATTTACATATTAAATATTAACTGTGAATTCGTTTTATAATAGGCCCAGGGAAATAAATAAAAATGGATTTAATTTTTAAAAATTAGAAAGTATATTGAAAACAATATTTACAGCTACATGATTACTCGCGTGTTGTAAACTGTACAACGATGGTAATAATTTTTCTTAGAAAGTTTGTTGCACACTTAAAATAAGTTTGAAACTGCCTCTGGGTAGAGAGGGTTGAACAAAGAAAATAGACTTTCATCCTAACTAGATTTTATGGGTAAATATGTCCCTGCTTGCTTCAATGGCTTAGTGGGCTAACGCGTCAATCTCATGTTAGACTGGTGGGCTCAAGGCGGGTAAATTGGGGCTCGAATCCCGGTCAGGTCTATTGAGAGTTGTTTTTCCTATATGGGTTCCCACTCTCCTTCCACGCAAACGTGGTTAGATTACCTCTAAAATGTTTTCTTCCTCATTTCTACCCATAAGATTAATTATATATTTACTCTGTTTATGGACCTTGAATAGGTATTGCAGAATGGCATAAGAGTCACCGGCTAAGAAACGTAATGTTATTGCGAATCTTTCCTGCACACTTATGGATTCTCTTAATCGTAAACTTTTTTCTTTTTGCACTTTTGGCCCAATCAAAATAATTAGCTGCTTAATCACTTGGTGACATTCGAGTTAAGTTTTTGTATTGACCACTAATTTCTTGAAATGTATATTAATTGAGTAAACTATCTCCACTATGTTCCGCTCGCCTTAAGTACAATTGAGTTAGCCACCATCGTCTGCCCTGTCTTTTTTTGTTTGTTGCAAGGTGTAAATAAATTATGCCGCAGTAGCCAATTTTAATTTTTCCCTGTTTATTGCGTGTGTCATCTACCGAAGTACATAACTTTATGAAGCAAAATATGGCTCGCAGGAATGTTGATGGTCGACTCGCTAGTCTGGATGCAACTTTAAAGCCCTGGGGCATCTTGAGACTTCTTCAGGGACTTCTCGAGACTTCTTCAGGGGCTTCTCGAGACTCCTTCAGGGGCTCCTCGAGACTTCAAATATATTAAAAATTGCCACTACTCTCACTAAAAAAATTGTTTTAGAAAAATTAAAACAAATAATACGTTTAAAAAATAGTGGTTTTATTTATTTATCAAGTTATGATTAAAATGATTAAAATTAAATCAGTTAGTAAAATTAAATATTTATTAAATTTCTCAATTTTAAATTATAATGGGATGGACATCAATTGATAGAACCCATTTTAACAACTTTTGGAGATCAACAATTTTTTTAGGGGTGTATACTGAAGCAGCTTGTGTGATTTAAATGGGAGCTTGAAATTTCTTTGGAGTTCAAGTTGAAATATCTCCCATAATTTATCTTGGATTTCGAGTTAAAATATCTTCCATAATTTCTCTTTGGATTTCGAGTTAAAATATCTTCCTTAATTTATCTTTGGATTTAAAGTTGAAATATCACCCATTATTTCTCTTTGGATTTCATTTTGAAATACTTCCGATCATTTCTTTCTGGATTTCAGGTTCAAATATCTCCCATAATTTCTCTTTGGATTTCAATTTGAAATAACACCCATTATTTCTCTTTGGATTTTAATTTGAAATATCTCCCATTATTTCTCCTTGGATTTCAATTTGAAATATCTCCCATTATTCCTCCTTGGATTTCAAGTTGAAATATCACCCAGAATTTCTCTTTGGATTTATTAAACTATAAACTTTTTAGCGTCCACCATATTGAAACGGATAATCGGATTGAAAAACTACGTACATGAATTTGGACTGAAAAAATTTAGAAAATTCAAACATATATTTTTACGGTCTACATTCATAACATTTTACTCTATTATCTGTGTTATTTTATAGGTATTCCTAATATCTCTCAAAAGTGACAGCTACAGATCACAATACGACTTGATGCATGAATATATTAAAACTATCTTAGTAACTACCATACATTGTTCTTCCTACCAAAATTAGGGTATACGTCGTTCGGTCTATGTTCCAGGCATGTCCTCCCCGTCGGTCCCCGTTTTTGACAATCATCGTAGAGCAAAAATGTTAAACAGGAGGCTCGGTCAACGATTGACAATCTGTAGCTTTGTCGTCAACTGCCGAGTGAAGCTCCTGGACGGTTCTGTACATCTTTGGGCCTTTTGATTGGCTGTTGGCAATACCTCCACCACCACCCCCTTTCCTCGAGAGTTGTATTGAAAAGTTTTTTTTTTTACTTTTTAACAGCACACCTCGGAGAGTGAAAGTATTATAATTGCAAAAAAATTATCATGGTAGATGTCGATGTTTTATGTCCCCCTGAAACCGAAAAAGTATTTTTTGCAATGCCGCCTGTTTGTCTTGTCTGTTATTGGGCCTAGATACGAAACCATTTTACCGATTGGGCCAAAACTTGTTATCTAGGCTTTTCATAAAGTTCTGCGGAAGGATTTTTGGAACTACCATAAAATAAGGCCAATTTATTAAAGGGCTAAAAGAGAGAAAAATTAATTCTCATAAAATACGTTCTAACGACTTTAGTTAAAATTTGTATGTAGGCACTGTTTAACATTAAAAACAAAATGGAAACACACATTTTCCAGTGAAAGTTACTTTGAGGGTACTTTACATCAGCGGAAATTTACAAATTTTGATCACAACTCCTTAACTATTTGAGATACGAAACAACTTATCATTGCAAAGTTGTAGTACTCTAAAAAATATTTTATTTTATTCACATCTCGTGCCTGTACAATGAAATATTGTGACGAATAGACCTTTATCTGAGCTGCGCTAGAGAGGAGTACTTACTACATAGAGGATGTTTCAAAGACAACTGACATAATTATTTTTTATTGCTTTACGTTCTTAACAAAACCAATTAATAGTTTTAAAAAGTCATAATGAATAAAAATAAAAATCACAATCATAAAATATTATATGATTTTACGTTTTTAATATTTCTATTAAATTTTTTTCGAAAGTCAATTTATTAGTGTTAAATTCCGACAATTTTAACACCCTCTTTTAAAACAATTTTTTGTTATGATAATGACGTAGGCTACTTAGTATGTTAAGAACGTTAGGTTAGAATAAATTATATTAGAAGTTGTCATTTTAATCGTTATTAATTGTGAATTAAGAAAAAGTTCAGAGGACAGAAAGAGAAAAAAAGGACATATGCACCTAAATTAGGTAGGTTTAATACGGCTCGAATCGGCCTCGCAACGTTGTGTGGTTTTATATGTCCTGCTTAAGGGGAATAGACCATTCTAAAAAATGGTAATTTGCTCAAATAGGTTAAATTTTGGAAATATGTTATATGTAGGTTTATACTCCTCCCCAATACAGTTTTCCGACCTGATATAAGCCCATGCGAAGGAGCAGACCAATGACCAATCAGTTGAGTAAAGGAAACCGAAGGGAGAGGTCTGTCACTTTCTGTTCCATCATAGTTTAGTGATCCCGTGTGTGGTTATTGCTAGACGAAGGGAACAACCCAAAACTTAACTCACTGTTTCTCCGGAACTATTTTGACCGCCATCGTAATTTTTTCAGAATTACTTACAAAAACCTTATAAGCCATTATTATCTTATTAACATTCCCATATTCTAACGGGTTCGTTTTGAAAATAAATTATTTCTTTGAAAAAAATCTATAATACAAATTTGATTGCAGACATATTTTCACTCTGTTAAAAAGTGTTTTCCTAATTGACATAGATGGGTACTGTTCATCATGAACTTAATTTTATTTTGAAATAAGATTCATTCCTGTAACACCAGTAGTTTTCACAGTAGGATGTATTGCGCTGCTAGGTTTTCGATACACCTATGGTTGTCAGAAGGACGGTCACAAAGCATAATTTATTTTTTATTATTGCCTATCGCTAGTTTTGTAATTTATTGTCCATGAATATATTTGCGAACACATCAGAGTTCAATATCTGTCTATTATTACAACATTCTTAAATATCGTCTACAATGGTGAACATTGTTGTATTTTTCTACTTCGTTCATTAAATATTTGAAAGATATTCTTTATTTTTTCAAGGACAATTAGATACAATTTCTCAAATAAATTCGTTCTAAATTAATATTTGAAATATTTTAAATGTAGCGCAAAAGCCTATTATGTCAACAACAAAGTATTTTAGTCACCTTAATACCCTCCTATCTGTTAATGTCAAATACTTTAAATCGCTTTTGATTGCGCGCTCTATTTGTTATTTTATCTTTCTTGTAAAATGGTGAATTGATATACAAAATGTTAAATATTTAATCTTGTTCATTTGTGGAGAATATACTGAGCAAGAATCGGTCACTATTAATTTATTGAAACACTAACACATTTTCTTGTGTAGCATATTATTCGATTAAAAAAGCTAACATTTTTGTAATGCATTATAAGTCATTTTCACTTAGTGTATTTCACAGCTTTTAGTAGCTTTTTTTTTTAAATGGCATCACTGATTTTATTGATTTTAAGATTATTTTTTAAGTTCAGCATATCCATATTTTTTTGTAAATTTAGATTACAGACTAGCGCACGTCATTGAGCTAGCTGTAAAAATAGGTTTGTATTCATGACTTTGCAACGTTTCATAATCATATGTTGCTCTACAACAATATATTAACGCTGTAAATAAAAGTCTGGTAAAGATACTAAAAATACACCAGCACTTGATATCCTTCGTTTTCTCTGTTCTCAGACGAGAAGATTGGGATGAAATATTGACAATTGTTTAAAATTTAGTGACAATTTTTATTAGAAAATGCATCTAGTGGATGTGGTGAAAATGTATAACGATTTTAAATGTTGGAAGAAAAATTTTTTTAAGACAAACTAGAGGATTAAAAAAATGTTAATAAAGTTTTCTTGTCAAAGAAAACAAAATTCCAGGGAAGAGGGCAAGTGTCCCCCCCCCCCCCTCTTGTCCGAATACTGCGGGCGCCCATGCTCTCCACACTGATAAATTCTGTATCGTAATCACAATGTAAAATCAGAATAAATAAAGATCTACTTCAACTGTCCTTGAATTTGGTAAAAATAAGGAAGAATAAATTTTATCCAATGCTAACTCTAAATTATCGTTAAGTACACACCTAATTCCTTAATTTTGATTACTTCTCGTATAGTGGTGGGTTGTCTTTTTTTAGTTGATTGAGTGAGGGCAAACATTTGACTTCGATTAGTGTCATCACCAGCTAAGCTGTCTCCAAGATATTAATGATCAGGATCGATGAAGCAACAGATCGATGAAACTTCTCTTCGTAGCCAACTCGTTCATTCTGCCATATTTGATTGCATCCGTGTTCAGTTCTCTTGAATTGACAATGGCTACTACTGTATTGTGACCAATATTTATGGGAATAAATAGGCCTAATTAAGTGTTTATTTTTTATTTAGCACCGCGTTGGGTTATACGCCTAAGTACTAATTACGCTAGTGGATTAGGAATTGGGAAGGCTGAATTTAGAGGAAGTGAACCCATATTTTTATGGAGGGAGAGTGGAAAGCCATTTAGGAAAAACCTTTCCCAATTTCACCCGACCGAGATTCGAACCTCGATCTCCCCGTCCTCGACAGTCTTTCTCAACACGAATCTAGCGCGTTAGCCAACTACACCACCGAGGCGGGTAATTAAGTGTAGAGCGGTTAATAATTAATATATTATTTTGATAATTAAGTTAATTTTTCAAAAGTATTTGAAAAATAACTTGTAAAATATTTCACTCTTACTTTACTACCCAATAGCTTAAGCCTCGTTTATTATGTAACAAGTTGGACTCAAAATTTTGTGAGACAACACATGAGGAAAAGTAAGCTGCGTTTATTGTCGCCAACTTGTTGGACCAACATCCTGGGTCCTCCGCTAGTTTTTAATCAGTCTACACATTTCTAGCCATGGATAACATCGTATTACTTGCCGTTCTTAATTTATTGTGTTGACAGGAAGTGTACTCTTGCAGAAAAAAACCGTAAGAAACGGTGGGGGGTTTGAAGTTTTTTGGCTAAACATCAAATTGAAGGTGCGTACATTGGAATAATGAAGGACCTACATTTGCAAAGTGGATTTGATAAATTTGTACGCATGTCATATGTGGACTTTGAATGCTTAGTTAAACTTCTGTATCCTCATTTACGTGGTAAAATGGAAAAGACAATTGTTGTGACTCCGGGAGAAAAATTTGCTACAACTCTGCGCTTTATGGGAACCCTATGTATAGCCACAAAACATGTGCGTTGTCAGGGCTAGATACTGACTATACTCTCTAGCGCAAGCGCAGAACCTCCCAAACAGCCAACATGTTGGGTTGGTCGTTTATTATCTCCAACAAATGATCCAAACAACCCAACACAACTTGTTGGCTCTGACTGGCTCTCCCAACACCAACAAGTTGGGATCGTGTTGGCCAACATGTTGGGTTGGTCGTTTATTATCTCCAACAAATGATCCAATACAACCCAACACAACTTGTTGGCTTTGACTGGCTCTCCCAACACCAACCAGTTGGGAATGAGTTTATATTGTAACACAACTTGTTGGGATCGTGTTGGCCAACATGTTGCGTTACAATATAAACGAGGCTTGATTAATAAACTACAATATATTAACCTATGTTATACTAAGTTACAAGAGATTATGCTGAATAATTTATGTGTGGGGTATCCTCGTATTAAACCATGTTCAAATGCTAACAACTTCCATAAAAAAATTAGATTTTTTTAAAAATTCTTAATACATTTTATAACCAAAAGTACAATTTAGAAATAAAAATTCCCATGCTCCATTCCCCTTAAGGCGGCCACCTCGGTCAGCGAGAAAGTATCAATCGTTGTAAGGCAACACGGCATAAGACACAATGGTCTTTTTCGTTTTATGGAACTACCTCTCTATTCTGTCTAAGATTATATTCCCTTTCGCTCTTCATCTACAACCGTCCTTTGTTATGTTAGTAAGAAAGAGAGGAGAGTAAACTAGTAAACTTCTTATCTCAAGGTAAAGAGGAAAGCTCGCTGCTAGTTGTCAAATACCTTAAAATGTTTTGTTTTGAGCCTATCAAATTATTACTGTATTTGTTAAAGGGAGGCTACATCTAGAGCCCTTTTTTATCAAGCCTAGTCTCATAGCTCCACAAATATGATTAAAAGTTAGTTGAAAATGAGCTTATGTCACATTTTCACACATTCTTTCTACTAACAAAATTCAAAACATATGGTTAATAAGGAAAAAGAGTCCTGTTGGAATCTTTCTACTTTATTTTGGCGTGAACTATATTTTGAAATAACGCATCGTAGAATGAAATTTTGCGCTACCGAGAACAGTCTTAACATAATTTTTAAAATACAACCAAATTTAAAAATAATAATCATCCTGTTTAATCTTGTATCAAATATCCCGGTTAATCTTGTATCAAATATCCCGATTAATCTTGTATCAAATATCCTGGTTAATTTTGTATCTAATATCCCGGTTAATCGGCCGTGAAATTGGAGGGGCCCTTTAAAAAATGCAAACACATTTTTTGACGGTCAACATTGATAGCATTTTATTATATTATTATTTTATTTTATGGGTATTGATAATATCAGTGAAGGTTACAGAGGAAAAAGGTGGAATGTCCAATTTTTAAACTCAAATTAAGCTAGTGCTGCCATCTGTCAGACAATCATGACACCTTTCTAACGCACTTTAGATTATGGCAAAGATAATTATGTATCTGTCATATTTAAATTATTTCTAAAAAAAAGTATTTGCTGGAATCCTTGCGGGGTTTGAGATATAAAAGTCGTCGTCTTGGAAAATAAGTATAATGTTACTTTCCTCCTTTCTCCCCTGTACACTTCCTATCAAAAGTGACAGATGCAGATCATAAGACTTGACTTATGAATACGTGAAAGTAGATCTATTAACTTTTCTAGTTGTCAGAAAAGGCTCTTCCAATTAAAATTGGGTGTGTACATTCTGATTCGGGGATCACTCTCAGTTTAACCGAGCTGTACTTTCCTAAAACGACACTAGAAACGATCGCGTCGTAGTCACGTGACAGCTCTGGCTGATTCCTCTCTCTCTCTCTCTCTCTCTCGCTGTGTAATCGTCTGGGATTACATAGGAATACTATCACTGGCAGACATGGGAAGTGTTTATTACCTGCTCTCCTGAAAGTGACAGTGCTATTTACACTTGGGACCTGTTCATTTCATTGGGGATGGAACATACCATGTTTTCGCGAGAAGCGAAGGTCGGACGGGTCTCTTGGGGTTACGCCTGCTCCGGTATTTTGGTGAAAATCGGTTGAAAGATTTGTGCAATGTTCTCCTTTCCTCTACGATTCCCGGTACTCAAGGCGGCTAGGATACTCGATTATAAATTAACAAACGCCAGAAAAAAAAAAGTTGTTTTATATCGTCCCTGGGTGGAGCTGTCTGTCAGTAAGAGAACAAACAGGGGAGGCGGAAAATACAAATAACAAATCATTGTGTTACCCCCTTATTAAATGACATAATTATATTCACAAAGATCCATTCTACGCTCCTATAACAATTACCTTTCGTTTCCCGCGAATTTACCTCTTAGTGATCAACCGAAATATGTGGATTTTTATACTTTTCAGAGAGGAAAATGTCAACTTTTAAACTATGTTAAAAGTTAGACCATTCGACCACTGAAGTGAGTATTATTTTCTGAAAGACCATTCATATGAAAGTTAGACAGTATGTTTACGCCTTAGGGCAATGTTTCTCAAAACTGTGGAACGCGAGCAGATCTCCTCGGGGCCCCAATAGGCTTGGAGGGGGAACTTGTTTCGCTAAGCAGCAGCAGCTTTTTTTTTGTTTCGCATTTGCACGTGTGGCCTACTTTCTTGAAGATAATAACAACTTAACTTCGATGTTTTGTCACTTAACTCGGCTATTAATTAATTAATAAAAGGAGCAAAGGGGTTTGACATATAATTTCAACTTGAAAAGATATATATATAAAGGTGTCTACCATCTTGGAAAACTGGAATTAGCTTGGAATTTGAAATGGTCGGGAAAAAATGTGAATAAATCGGAAATTTGGTAAATTACAAAATAAAAAAAATCAGGAAAAATGTTGTTTTACTCAAAATATGAAATATAATCATTAAATCAGTAAATTGTAGTGTGATTCAAACTGTCTTGTTTTGTTTGTGACTGTGTCTTTGTAGTATATTTTCTAATTCCTAGTAGACTATGTTAATACAAATAAAAAACAAGTTTATTTAAATTTTAAAACTTACTATTCATACAAAAGATTAATAAAAAACGTGGGGAAAAGGGGGGGGGGGTTAGAAGGGTGTGACATACTTTTGAGTCGGGAATTTTAGGAAATGATCCGGGGAATCAGGGAAAAAGTCGGGAATTTCATTGGTCAAGTGGCGTAGACACCGTGTAAATATATATATATATATATATATATATATATATATATATATATATATATATATATATATATACCCGGATAATTGGCACGATGAACAATCGTAATCTTTGTCTAATCTGGTTTGCCGGTGACCGGGGTTCGAGTACCTGTATCGTTTCTCTACAATCTTTCTCCATGCAAATACTGGTACATGTTCTCTAAATTCTACCTTCCTCATCCCTACCCCATCGGTGTAATTAAATGCGAATATCCTGAGGTGGGAGGAATAACTTGGAAAGACATTGCATATCAAGAAATAATAAATGATAAGGCACAATCTTACAGTCCTTCTCTTATAGTTTATTATAATTTCAAAATACAGGAACTAGTGAACTAGGCCTACCTTGGTAAGTTCTCCTAATAATTCTATCTTGATTATCATATGAAACTTTTTCAGATATAAATTGTAACGTTAACTTACAGTTAGTTACAATTGGATCCATCCCGTTATAATGTTGATACGTAACTATCAAGAATTCATACCACCCGCTCAATAATTCCGACCCAAATAGAATCCCTACAATGGTACATTTCTCTGTTGTAGTCCCTGTAGGCTAATACGGAAAGATAATACGACACAGTATATTTCATGCTGTACAATCTTCTGTAATATTACTCATATTTGTTCAGGAACTTACCTTTGAAATCTTCTATCACTAGCCGCCACCAAAGCTGAACTACACCGTGCAGCTAATGTGAAGAATGGGGCCGAGCTAACGAGAGTCTACAATCAACGCGTGGTCATTCTCCGTCTAGTCAGATTGAATCTGAAGAATGACAACATGGAGAACGCTAGAAGACAACAATCCACCCGCCCTCTGACGGATGTCAGATGAACTTCCCCGAACAACACAAACATCCAATGATCGCCGACTTGTTCTAATTTTCCGATGGAACAACCCTACAAAGTGACTACGTGACCGATGACAGCTAGCAGCTGCGTGCTAGAAATTACCTCCCCTCTTTCCGTGCAACGAAAATCACTATAAAACAGGCTGACATTGTCTAAAAACTTTGACTATCTAAAATCTACGAACGAGGACGGATCATTGTCGTCGACCTGGACAATGATCGGATAAACATTCATACATCATAAATTGGAACGTAACTATGGATGTTACTTATAAAGAACTCTATTCATTTTCAACTTATAATATTTTCGTGTTAAAATCTTTATTTTGTGTTTTGCTTAATATTTAACTTTTTGCTTTATTATCTCAGTCGCTTAAATGTAACTTATATGCCGCCACTTAGGCGCGGTTGGTTAGTTTGTTAGTTTATTAGTTTGGTTTGAAATCCACCATTGGAAATTTTGTATTGAGTGAATTTAAATGTAAATTGTTAAAATGTGTGGACTTTTGTATTTTGCTATTTCACGCGACTGTAGATATAAAATCATTCTTGTTATTTTTTTTATATAATTTAATTTTGTTCCAAATTTCATTCTTAAGTTTTTCTAAGATATAGTTAGTCCCGGGAGATTTTGACTAGCGTCTGGAAGTCAAACTCTCGCGTTATGTTTTATGTAGTTGTAAATTTTCGTATTGTAACTTGTAATTGTTTGAGGAGCCCATCAGGCAAGAATATTTAATGTTTGTTTCATTTTGTGGATATCTTACTCCACTTCACTTTTGGTAGTTTAACTTCGCTTTTGATGTTATAATCTACGTAATTTTGTGTCTCTTAAAGACGACCTGTAATAAATGTAAACATGGAAGGTTTACATTCTGCGCTTCACGTTATTATTTTCAGCATTATTCAGAATGATATAATGAGACCACTGTACTTTGCTTTATCTACGTTTATACTGAATAAACCATATTATTGTTATATTTTTAATTCTGCTTATATTTTCCTTTATGTAGATTATACCTTCTCCCTTTTATTTAATTGTGGTCGTTAAGTAGAAGGCACGGAGACGGTGTAACACTGCGCCACTCTGCTGTCCTTTTAATTAACTGATCTTCCTGTTTAATTAGTTAATTAATATCCTATATCATTGCTGAAAAATGTTGGAAAATTATACTGTATATTTTTGTTGTTGTTGTGAAATCATAGCCTGAGTTTAACCTTGTATCTCTTTCTGTTTCATAATGGAACACAATTTGACTACGGACGCTTCGACTGAGGGAGTAGTGACTGGCGAGCCGAGCGTGTTGTCTAAATCTGATGTTTACCGACTCAATAAAGAAAGCCTTATCTCCGAGCTTGCTAAGCGTGGACTGCAAGGTTCAACAGAAACCACCGTAGCAAGACTTCGTGCAGTTCTTGTGGGAATCCTTTCGGAGAGCGATACGTCTCGAGACCAGGCAACAGTGGGAGTGGAGAATCATCATTCAGTACCGGTGAGGGTTGGAGATCCAATTGAAATGTCACGCGCTTGGGTAAGTGATAAAATTCAAAGTAAAATTCTCGTTGATTTTGTAAATCGAATACCACTGTGTGATGGTCAGGACAGCTCATCTCTTTTTTTATTTTTAATTGAGGTTCAAAGGATTTGTCATTTAAATATCGGTTCTGAGTCCGAGTTTATTGCATTGTGTTTGGGTAAAACTTCTGGATATTTAACTCGTTTATTTTCTGAAGGGCTAGTTAATAGGTTAAGTTGGAAACTTATTAGTCGTAAGATATTAGACTGTCTTGTCCCTACTAGAGCTAAAGATAGTTTGTGTAAGCAGTATGTACATCGCTTTCAACGTCCTGATGAGTCATTAAGGAGTTTCATCATGGCCATTTCTGAGGCTGTTGAAGTTTTAGGGTTAGATCTTTCTGAATGTCAGATAGTAAATATTATTTTGGAGAATGTGTCGCCCTTGTCTCGACGTCATTTTGTATTTACTTCTAAACCTAGTACGATAGTTGAGTTACATGAGCTAGCTTCCCTAATTGAAGGTACTTTGTTGTCTGAAAGTGAATTTCTGGAAAATCATGCGCCTTTTATTGTTGACAATCCAGGCGTGGGTTCGAATCCTAGTTATTGTGGTAGGTCTAGGAATAATACTGCGATTTCTCTGTTGGGTGTGCAACCTGTGAAGAAGAACCATATTGGCCCGCGAGCGTTGGATAGTAAGTTTTTGTCAGGAATTCGCTGTTTTAATTGTAAACAGTTAGGACATGTCCGGAGCAAGTGTAGTTCGGGGAAACTAGTTGTGCACCGTAAGAATCGCGGGTCTTACGAGTCAAGCGCATTTCCATGCCCCCCTACCCCCGTTGTTGATCTTGTGCTTTTTTCTTTATGTTGTCTAGCATTGTTAGATACTGGATCAAGTTCTTCGTTTATAAGTTCTCAATTTTTGTCTTGTCTTCATGATTATAATAATAATATTATTATTGAAAGAGTGGTTCCTAAAGTTTTTGCTATTGGTAATGGTCGTACTTTGGAAGTTAATGAAAGAGTTTGTGTCCCTTTAAAGATAGGAAATTTCTCGTGGAAAACTCCATTGTATATTGTTGAGAATTTACCGTATAGTGTTGTTCTTGGAATTGACTTTCTTGCTCGCTCTAAATCTTGCATCGATCTTTCACGAATGGAAATTTCCTTTGGGTTTAGTCCTCGTGTTAAGGTGCCGTTTAGCAAGAATTGTCAACTTAGAGACAATTTTTTTGTAAATTGTGAGAATATCGATATTAGCTCGATTTTGGATCGTTTTTCAGACGTTATCACTCCCAAGTGGGGGAAATGTGATGTTCTTCCGTATGACATCGTAATGGAAGATTCCAAGCCTGTAAGGTCGAGTCCCTACTCTTGTGCCCCTCCCAAATTACGTATATTTAGGGAGTTGATCCAAAACATGCTGGATGAGGGTGTCATTAGACCGTCCAAATCTGCTTTTGCAAGCCCAGCGTTTATAATTCCTCGTAAGGCTGGCGGACATCGATTTGTTGTTGATTATCGAAAGGTAAACAAACAAATTATGTTCGACCCGTATCCTATGCCGAGTATTGAGTCCGCGTTTCAACATTTAGGTGGGGCTAAATGTTTCAGTTTAATTGATCTCAATGCTGGAGCAAAGAGAGTTCGATCTCTATACGGATAACATGGCATTGGCATGGATGTGGTCACATCCTAAGCAACTTGGGAAAATTGGCCGGTGGGTTTTACGCCTGTCTCAATTTAAGTTTAACACTCACCACATTTCAGGTAAACATAATGTTGTTGCTGACACATTATCTCGTATGAATGAAGGAGCAGACGCCATTGGTGCGGAGGAGGACGGGAAAACAGCGTTGATTATTCATACTATTCCTGAGTCATTTGTGTCCATCTCGAAACATCAAAAAGAGGACCCCTTTTGTATATCTCTTTTTGAAAAGCGAGAGAGAGGAGAGGATTTGGGCAAGTTTGACATTTTCAAAGGGCTGGTAGTTTCTTTTGACCGTAGTGGCAAAAGAAAGATTTTTGTTCCTGTTAAGTTAAGACCTATGATATTGAGCTATTTCCATGACTCCCTTTATGGAGGGCATCTGGGAATGCTCAAAACTCGAAATAAAATTTCTAAGGAATTTTATTGGCCCAGCATAGTTAAGGACGTACGAGATTGGGTGAACAAATGTGAAGACTGTCTCAGGTCTAAACCTGCCCGCAACACTCGCGTTGGGTTGCATGCTGCTGATATTGCCCAACGCCCATGGGAAAAGGTTTTTGTGGATTTTATAGGACCCATGACTCGTACTTCGAACGGTAACTCTTGCATTTTAGTCGTTGTTGATGGATTTTCTAAGTTTGTGCTGCTGATTCCCCTTAGGAATATGAAGGGCACGACTGCTGCGAGGGCTCTTTCTACTAGAGTTTGGTCTATATTTGGTGCCCCTAGAAAGGTCGTGAGCGATAATGGACCATGCTTCCGGTCTAAATCGTTCAAAGACATGTGTTTTGGATGGGGGGTTAAACACATTACTACGAGTCCTTATAATCCGTCGCCCAATCATGTTGAGAGGTTCAATAGGAATCTGAAAATTGCACTGACCATCTATCACAGTGAGTCGCAAACCCACTGGGACCGGGATCTTGATTTTCTTAACCTTGCGTTTAACTCCGCCGTGCACGAGTCAATTGGAGCTTCACCAGCATCAGTACTGTTGGGAAGGGAACCGAACCACCCCTTGTTGGCAGTCTGGGATGTTGACCCTCTCCTGGACTCACCTAATGACCGTTCATATTCTGATAGGTGCGCTGCCGCCTATCAAAGTTTGAAAAGGTCTCAGAAGAGAATTGCGGAAATCTATAACCGTGGTCGCGTCCCTGTAATGTTTAATGTTGGAGACTTAGTTATGTGTAGGTGCTTCCCGCAGAGCTCCGCCATTGATAAAATATCTGCCAAGCTCTCTCCCAGATGGAGTGGACCCTGGTCAGTTGAATCTTTCTTAACACCCGTGTCGGTCAGATTGAAGAGCCGAACAGACCCGACCGATACGCGAAGAGCTCATGTGAGCCATCTTAAACTAATACCGACGTCGTAGAATGTCATAGTTTAATGGATAATGTTCGTAAGTTATTGTACTTACAGATTTAATTACTCCATTTTGGATTTACTTAGGTAAATGTAGGATGCCAAGAAATTTTTTTATAAGTTTATGGGGACTTGTATTTGATCTTTTTGGTATTCCTGTTTTTGGTAAGACTTGGTGTCTTGATATTATTTGACGATTGTTGAGTCATTTAATGAACGGTCAATTAACGTAATCTCATTTTGTTAATTATTGTATTGACCGGGTTTATTCATACTCTTAATAATAATGTGGAATCATGCCTAATTTTTATAGGTATATGGGGACCTATAATTAATCTTTTGGCATCCCTTATTAATTTGAGTTTTGTCTGATGGCATTGTGCCATGGCTGTGAGCCAAATCGTGTTTAAAATTTAAAATTTGTTTACCATTAATGATATGTTATATATCAGTGGTTTGTAGATATAGTGTTTTGTTATATATATATTGTTGGCCATGTGTATAGTTATTTACAGGTATTGAACCGTAATTGAACTTGTGGATATTATGTGTTTATAAAATAGGTGAATAGTTTATAGATTATTATGGCACGAATTTGTTGATGTTCCACTTCATGGAATTTGGATCACGAAATCAAATGTTGTTTTGATTTAATTATGACGTAACTTTCTCTATTCTATGTTTTGAGACACTCTATTCTAGATTGAGTGCTGAGAATGGACTTATATAGAATATAGTGAGATTATAGTGATCTAACATTTGAAACTCTCAAACCTTTGAATAGGAACCTTCAAAAGTGTTGAGGGGGGGGACGCTCCTCCGATACATCTATGTAGGATTTCTATAGGATTTTAGGATTTCATGAGGATAAACTTTTGTGACTTTGTAGTCTAGTGAACTTTATTGTGAGAACTTGAGTTTGAACGTAGAAGAAAGAAGAGATTCTTCATGTGTTCATACAGACAATTAGACATGTGGTTGCGTATGACTTAACGCCACTTGCATATCGACAACAGACTTGTTGTATATGATTTTTCGTTGCGCATCCTGTTTTCCTTTCTCTCCTGGTTTCTGGTAAAGTCTACGTAGTGGTACCGACTGCTTGTCTAGATGATGGAATCTAGAGCTGAAAAAAATGGATCATCTCATGCTGTTTGGGAAGATGATGTACAAGAAGGCAACCTTGAGCCTTTTGATGTTCCGCCTTGCTGAGGACGGATGCTGCATCTTCTTATTCTCCTGGTCAAGGGGGGGAGATTTGTAACGTTAACTTACAGTTAGTTACAATTGGATCCATCCCGTTATAATGTTGATACGTAACTATCAAGAATTCATACCACCCGCTCAATAATTCCGACCCAAATAGAATCCCTACAATGGTACATTTCTCTGTTGTAGTCCCTGTAGGCTAATACGGAAAGATAATACGACACAGTATATTTCATGCTGTACAATCTTCTGTAATATTACTCATATTTGTTCAGGAACTTACCTTTGAAATCTTCTATCACTAGCCGCCACCAAAGCTGAACTACACCGTGCAGCTAATGTGAAGAATGGGGCCGAGCTAACGAGAGTCTACAATCAACGCGTGGTCATTCTCCGTCTAGTCAGATTGAATCTGAAGAATGACAACATGGAGAACGCTAGAAGACAACAATCCACCCGCCCTCTGACGGATGTCAGATGAACTTCCCCGAACAACACAAACATCCAATGATCGCCGACTTGTTCTAATTTTCCGATGGAACAACCCTACAAAGTGACTACGTGACCGATGACAGCTAGCAGCTGCGTGCTAGAAATTACCTCCCCTCTTTCCGTGCAACGAAAATCACTATAAAACAGGCTGACATTGTCTAAAAACTTTGACTATCTAAAATCTACGAACGAGGACGGATCATTGTCGTCGACCTGGACAATGATCGGATAAACATTCATACATCATAAATTGGAACGTAACTATGGATGTTACTTATAAAGAACTCTATTCATTTTCAACTTATAATATTTTCGTGTTAAAATCTTTATTTTGTGTTTTGCTTAATATTTAACTTTTTGCTTTATTATCTCAGTCGCTTAAATGTAACTTATATGCCGCCACTTAGGCGCGGTTGGTTAGTTTGTTAGTTTATTAGTTTGGTTTGAAATCCACCATTGGAAATTTTGTATTGAGTGAATTTAAATGTAAATTGTTAAAATGTGTGGACTTTTGTATTTTGCTATTTCACGCGACTGTAGATATAAAATCATTCTTGTTATTTTTTTTATATAATTTAATTTTGTTCCAAATTTCATTCTTAAGTTTTTCTAAGATATAGTTAGTCCCGGGAGATTTTGACTAGCGTCTGGAAGTCAAACTCTCGCGTTATGTTTTATGTAGTTGTAAATTTTCGTATTGTAACTTGTAATTGTTTGAGGAGCCCATCAGGCAAGAATATTTAATGTTTGTTTCATTTTTGTGGATATCTTACTCCACTTCACTTTTGGTAGTTTAACTTCGCTTTTGATGTTATAATCTACGTAATTTTGTGTCTCTTAAAGACGACCTGTAATAAATGTAAACATGGAAGGTTTACATTCTGCGCTTCACGTTATTATTTTCAGCATTATTCAGAATGATATAATGAGACCACTGTACTTTGCTTTATCTACGTTTATACTGAATAAACCATATTATTGTTATATTTTTAATTCTGCTTATATTTTCCTTTATGTAGATTATACCTTCTCCCTTTTATTTAATTGTGGTCGTTAAGTAGAAGGCACGGAGACGGTGTAAAATTTTGAATTAAATCTCTAAAGCGATTATTTTAAATAACAATTTTCCAAAATTATTCAACATTAAACTACTTTTTTTTAATAGAAAAACGAACATACAATATTGCTTAGAGTGAAATACAGTTTCCAGATATTCATTTTGAACAAAAAACATTATAGTCATTTTTTGAAAATCTCGAATTTTCAAAAATAATTCATCCGTAACCTCATCTTTAATTTTAAGGCTAGGTTATATATTAAAAAAGAAATCTTGAATTATACCCATATAACATCTTAATATCAATTTTGAAAAAAAAAATCCATCAAACTGTTCTGGTTGTTAACCCCAGGGACAGACACACGGGCAGAATTGTTAGACCCATCTTTTTAAGGTTTCGGGGGAGGGGGTGGGGAAGGGGCACATAAAACGTCATAATCTTGAGGAAGGAAATGTTCACGATTATAATACTTTCTCTATATGAGAACGTAAAAACTATATACCTTACCACAGGGAAATTAGGACTGACTAGGTAGTGTAGATATCGCCAATATGATACTGCACTTAGGTTAAATATTGAAAAACACTTCAACATTACACGAGTTTGTTGTTTACTGGAATGAACACCAAACTATTTTCTATGACCCTATACATATATAGACTTGTAAACATAGTTTAAAAGTTGACATTTTCCACTCTGAAAAGTACAAAAATCCACATATTTCTGTTGATCAATAAGAAAGAGCTAAGTGCTCATGAAACGAAAGGTAGCTGGCATAGGAGCGAATAATGGATCTTTGTGAATAGAATGAGGTCATTTAATACAATACAAATTATAGTGGCATTTGTATTTCCTCCTCCCCTGTTTGTTCTCCTACTGCCGGACAGCTGCACCCGGAAACGTTATAAACCCAGTTAGTTTCTGGACGTTTGGGAATTTGTTCTCAACTAATTTAGTGCCGGATATGGTATGTCGATATGACGGGAGGTATCTGCATTGGCCTCGTACGAGTGAAAGAGAGAGACAGACACATGTGTGTGATCCACGTGTGGAACCAGACTTGGCTCGTCACCAGCCACGGTGGCCCTCAGACGCTGTCTCAATCGGTGGGGGGATCATTTTATTTATTCACAGGACACCTGTTGCCGGCCAACCCGAAACTGCGTCAACAGTATACTTTATTATATTTTGGCTCAGCGCTCAGCCGAGGTATTTCGAGGCCAAATGGTTGGTACCACTGACATTTAGATTCATATTATATATATATATATATATATATGTTTAAGAAAAAGATAAACAGATATATATTAAGATATATAGGCCTACATTTATTTGAGATTGGAGGCTCGAATCCTTGAACCACTATGGTCTCAAGAAATTCGAGATTCGTAAAAATCTAAAGTATCTCGAATTATTATTAAGAACTTGAATTGAAATCACAATTTAAAGCAATTGTTAAAAGGATATTTAAAAGACTTACGTAATTTAGGAAAGTAACAAACTATATAAAAAAAATGCAATAACTAATTTATTCAAAACGTATTCTCCTCTTTTTTTTTGATGAACCTAACTAACAAAATAAGAATTTTTCATTGGTACCCAAGCCTCTAACAACTTTGTTTTTAAATTAATGTTCACTTTAACTAATACTGTACATTTTTAAATATTTAAGAATTCGAGTTAGGATATTACTTTTTAAATACATGATACTAGCCTAAACCACAACTTTTTTTTTTTACAACAACGTTGTGTGGGGAATAAGACCTATCTCAAAATTTAAGACCTGAAGATAATGTATTCATAGTAATTAGTCGTTGGAACTGTCGCAGATATATACATTGCTATATCAAAGGAGAAAGGGATCACTATCCAACAAATAAGCGGCTGAATGGTCTAAGGCGGGTATGTCCAACTAGCAGGCCGCATGTGGCCCAAATCATGATTCTGTGCGCCCAACAAACCTTTGGATGAACCAACACAATGTGTCCCAATACGACATTTGTAAATTGTTCATTATTTGGTGAAATCTAGCAAGTGAGGCTGGAAGGGGGTTTTCGCTCATGAAAAGTGTTAAACACTTTGTTTTAAGTTTGGAACGCACTGTTTTATTTAGCGGGACGCACACGGTAAGAGCTCAACATGAGTGTTACATGACGCCAACCACACTAGCACAAAAAGGAGGCTTAAAGAATGTATTCATGCGCCACACTATTGGGCACTCATACTGTTGGTTATAAGGTTAGGCCTAAACAAGCATGATATTTTAAACATGTTTTGACACTTCCACTAAATGAATGCTTGTTTACAGTCTTGCAAATGGTTAGAAAAACGGTTTATTTAAGTGAAGTTATTAATTAGCTTCAAAAATAAAACAAAAATGATAAACAGCTTTATATATGTATCAATGTCCATGAGAAGCATTTGTCAGTTCTTCAGTCTTTCATTCCAATTGCACCACGGAGTGTCTGAAAACGATCACGTGGAAGGGGTTTGGTTAGTATATCTGCTAACTGGTCTTCGGAGGGTACATACTTGATGTTAATCTCACCGTTCTCATATTTCTCACGTATGAAGTGGTAGCGTATGTCTATGTGTTTGGTTCTCTTGTGGAACTCTGGGTTTCGCACAAGGCGCATTGCACTCTGATTATCAACCGCGAGAATTGTGGCTCCTCCCACTGTTTCCCCAATGTCAAGTAGGAGATGCCTGAGCCAGATGACTTCTTGGCCGCAGTTGAGGCAGCAATGTACTCAGCTTCGGTAGTGGAAAGGGAAACGGTTTGTTGACGTTGACTAGCCCATGTTATAGGGCCATTACTCAGTTGAAAGAGGTATCCAGTTGTGGAGCGTCGGGTGTCCGAATCGTTTGCGAAGTCAGTCCGAGAAGCACACTGCAGCAGGCACACTGATTGGCTTAGAGTCTTCAAGATTGAATCTCTTGATTATTTGTTTGATATAGTTGGCCTGGTGTAGAAATATTGATCCGTTCACATTATTTCATTTTATTTCCAGACCTACAAAGTAATTTGGTTCGCTGATTGTGACTTCAAAGGTTGTCTTCAGTTTATCGAGTACAAGTTGTAGTGACATTTTGTTTTCAGCCATGATCAGCCCATCATCAACATATAATGCAAGCAAAACCTTTGATTTATTTAAATCCCCTCGATAAACACATTTATCTGCAGTACTTTGGCAGAATCCAAACATTTTCAGGAAACCGTCAAACTTTTCGTTCCAACAACGCGATGATTGTTTGAGGCCATATAGTGACTTTCTTAATTTGCAGACAAGGTGTTGGTCAATATTGATTCCATCTGATGGAAGCATGTAGATATATTCCTTGAGTTCACCATATAAGAATGCAGTTTTCACGTCAAACTGCATTATTTCATAGTTTTGTTGAGCTGCGATAGCGAGTAGGACTCGTATAGAGTCATACCGTGTTGTTGGAGAGTATGTGTCATTGTAGTCGACTCCTTCTTTCTGTGCAAAACCTTTAGCGCACAGTCTTGCTTTATGTCGTGAAATGTTTCCGTCTTTGGTGCGTTTTACTTTGAAAACCCACTTTGAGCCTATTGTATTTTTACCAGGAGGTAATGATACTAGCACCCAGGTTTTGTTCTTTTCCAGCGCATCCAGTTCTTCTTTGATTGTGTCAGTCCAGTGCTCTGCATCAGGAATCTTCATTGCTTTCTCATAGGTCTGTGGTACATCTATTTCCACTAGGCTAGCCTCATAGTGTTTGGGAGGCCTGATGACATCTCTTGGTCGCAGCTTGTAATTTTCTTTAATGTGCCTGGGTTCTTCGTCGTTCTGTTCGGTATGTTGAGGGTCTGCGTCCTCCTGCTGAATTCTCTGGTCGGAATGATGTATGTTTTCTATCACTACTGGGACTACAGTGTTTCTTTTAGGAATGAAACCACTTGAATTTTCGTTGAAAATCACATTTCTTGAGACTGTAATTTTCTGTGTGTTTCGGTCCAGCAAACGATAGTTGGTTGAGTTTCTATCATATCCCACAAGGATGAGTTTCTTACTCTTTGGCGCCAGTTTGTTTCGCAGTTCCTTTGGTACATGCATGTATGCCTCACTGCCAAAGATTCTTAAATGTGACATGACAGGCCTTTTTCCACTCCATATTTCATAGGGTGTCGAGTTTGGTTCTTGAGAGGATAGAGTCCTGTTAAGAATATAAACGGCTGTGTTTACTGCCTCTGCCCATAAATATGTTGGCATATCCTTTGCATATAACATTGAACGTGCACTTTCCATTATGGTTCTCATGTCACGTTCGGCTCTAACATTTTGCTCAGGAGTATAAGGTGCCGTTGTTTCAAACTCAATTCCATGTTTTGACATATATTCTTTCATTTCCTGATTACAGTATTCTGTCCCATTGTCAGTATGTAGGGTCTTAATAGAATATTCATATTTATTCTTTATCATGTTTGCAAAATCTTTGAAACACACAACAACATCCGCTTTGTGCTTGATGAAAAATACAACACGATAGCCTGAACAATCATCCTTAAATAATACAAAATATTTAGCACCCTGAACTGATGGTGTGGACATTGGAGCACACACGTCACTGTAAATGAGTTCGCCTGGTTTGGCCTTGGCATGCTTTGAGGGCGAAAATGGTAACCTGTGCTGTTTACCATACTGACATGACTCACAGAATAAATCTTCAAGGTCATTAATATTTACACCTTCGACCAAGCCTTTGGTGACCATTTCACGCAAAGTTCTCTTATTTATATGTCCGAGTCTCTCTTGCCACAATTTTAGACTTCCACTTGCGGTGAAATTTAGGCCTACTTCTTGATGTGGGATTATAGTGCGGAATAACATTCGATACAGATTGTTTGTTTCACGGACCGCACTTGCTACTAGCTCCCCGTTTTCGTAAACTTCTGCATATCTATCTTGTTTGAGGATCTTCATCCCTTTTCCAGTTATTACACCTTCAGAGAAAAGACTTTTTCTTAGTTCAGGAATATACAACACATTTGTGATGATGGAATCACACCAATTGCCTCTGATGAATTTTTTTATTTTAATGCTTCCTTTTTCCATCACAGAAAGAACTTGGTTGTTTCCAAGCACGACACTCGTACTATCTACAGTCTCTTCAAACTTAGAAAAATAATCACGACGATTAGTCATATGTGCAGAAGCGCCGCTGTCCATTGTCCAGTTATCTTCGGTGGTGATCGCCGATCTTAGCATAACATCCTGCTTCTCTGCACTGAACGCTGAGAAATGACCCTGTTGGGAACGGTCACTGTGAGTGTTTTGCTGTCCTTTTTCTCGGGGTTTCTTAGGTGCACGACAGTCACTGGCGTAATGTCCTTTTCTTTGGCAACTATAGCACGTTATCCTTGGTTTTCCTGATCTATTCCTTTGTTTTTGATTGGACTTTTGAGAGTTATTAGAACTTTTAAAATCGCTTTTTAAATTTGTCGAAGATAAAAATGCACTTTCCGATTGTTCATTTGATGTGAGACTGGCCTCTTCATCCAACAGACGTGCCGTCATATTTGGGATTGTCTGTCTAGCCTCGTCTAGTGAAAGCCAAGCTTGTCTGAAGTTTCTAAATTTGGGAGGTAGACAACCAAGAATTTTGGTCATTATTGTAACGTTGCTGAGTTGTTCACCAGTCTCTCTCACATGTCGCGCGAGATTTTCTATCTTGGCAATATGCTGAGCAATGGAGTCGTTGGCGTCCATCTTGTACTGATGAAAGCGTTCGTGGACTAGCATTTTGTTCATTTCTGATTTCTGCTCAAAGATAGAGTCTAATTTCTCTAGCATTTCTTTAGACGAGTCACAATTTTCAACTAATGTGATCTGTGATAATTCCATAGCTGTAGTGAGTGTAAACATAGCAATTGCGTCGTCTTTGTTCCACTTTTCTAGTTCCTTCACTTTGTCTGTTGCCGGCTTTTCCATGGCGCCTTTTGCAACATCAAAGACTCCTTTTGCCCTTAGGGCACATTTCATTTGAAATTTCCATTGGTGGTAATTATTGCCGTCGAACTTATTTACGTGTGCTACGTCTAACTTTTCGGCCATTATTTCTATTTTGGTCTCGCGGATTTTAGAACTTCAAACACACGACACAATGCTGTTTGCTGATCGCGCGAACCTAATGATAAATAAATAGCGAATCACGTCGCTTCATAACGCGAGCGCAAATTCACGAAACGTATTTGTGAATTACCCGACGGACAGTTTTACGAAATATTACGTGGATATTCACACGGTTGTTGGGTGCCTGGGCCCATAACCTGTTAAACACTTTGTTTTAAGTTTGGAACGCACTGTTCTTATTTAGCGGAACGCACACGGTAAGAGCTCAACATGAGTGTAACATGACGCCAACCACACTAGCACAAAAAGGAGGCTTAAAGAATGTATTCATGCGCCACACTATTGGGCACTCATACTGTTGGTTATGAGGTTAGGCCTAAACAAGCATGATATTTTAAACATGTTTTGACAAAAAGGAACCAACACCCGAGCGATCACATCTGTCGTCCATTTTGAACGTGACTTTAAGAGATACTTGATGCAAATATAAAGTTTCTAATTTTCGGTAACAAAATTATAGGATAAACATTAATATTTTATGTAATCTTAATGTTATTTTTGTTTTAATAAGGATCTTAAAATGAAGGTTTTTTCCATTTAAGGTGATGTCAATATTGAACTACCTGAAATGCGTCCTCCACATTATAACCGAGGTTCATTGTGGCCCTTAGGGTCAAACGAGCTTGACACGCCTGATCTAAAGCGTCATTGGCCTGCTGATGATGGGTGGTTTTCCCTAAATTGCTTCCCACTCTCCTTCCACGCGAATGTGGGTGGATTGTACCTCTAAACTGCTTCCTTCCTCATCTCTAGCCCATTCAAGTAATTATTATATATGCGTATAACCTGAACAGGTAGTAAGACGCGGTGCTATAAAAAAGTGTGTGATCATTACTCGAGAAAAACATAGACAATAAATTTGGACTGTTTGAAAACAAGTTGTTCATTAAAATTAAACCCAAGCTTACAGGTTGGATACACTAAATAAAGTGTAACAAGAAGGAGGCTGACACATTTAAGAATTCACAACAAACTAAACTGAAGAAGTCGTCTGAGTATCGTTAACAAACAAATAACCCTGCTGACGTCACTCAATAGAATACATGAGTACCATTCACGTAACGTGAAAGTTCTCTCCTAGACAATTGAACTGCTTCCGTTTAGAATCACGAGGAGAGCCTTTACGTTACGTTAAACTACGTGAACATTAACTGAACGTTACAAGCGGTGGCTGCATGGTCTAAGGCACTACTCTCGCAGTAGACTAGACTGCTGATGACTGGGAGATGGAGGTTCGAGTCTTGGTCTGATGTACTGAGGGTAGGTTTTTCCCTCCACGCAAATTCGGGTACACTTCCTCTAAATATAACCTTCCCATCCCTAAAACCATTAGCGTAATTAGTAAATAAGCGTACAACCTGAACGGGTAGCGAGACGTGGTGCTAAATATATATAATGCCAACCTTGTAGGTGCTAATGATTCACGTATGTTAAATGACTTTTTTTTAAAGAACGACAGCCAAAGGAGACTTGAAAAAGAGCTTCTGTATGATCTGTTCCACTTAGCAGGGTGTGTAGCTTTGAAGAGTAAGCCAAATCTTACTGAAACTGCCAGGTATGTCTTTTAAAATATCTTGGCTACAGTAGCTGAAAAAATTGACACCACAAATGTCATATGACTCGGAGATATTAATGCACTAAAGTTAAAGATTACATTTTTAATCATTTACCACTTTGAAATTGATATTTACTGTACTTGTTTGGATTTTTAATCACAGGAAGATTTCTTTTTTATTGGGATAACAAAATGTGTTCTTTCTTAACATATTTGTATATTTGGGCAGTAAAATATCATGGCTGACAACCTCGTCAAATCAAATGTAATTTTATCTATTTTCAATCTCAAAGTGAAAGATGTCTTAGATGTCATTCTGTAAAATTAATTGTTCACATTTTTAAGAAAAGATTATTATTATTATTATTATTATTATTATTATTATTATTTATTATTATTATTATATTATTATTATTATTATTATTATTTATTATTATTATTATTATTATTATTATTATTATTATTATTATTATTATTATTATTATATTATTATTATTATTATTATTATTATTATTATTATTATTATTATTATTATATTATTATTATTATTATTATTATTATTATTATTATTATTATTATTATTATTATTATTATTATTATTATTATTATTATATTATTATTTATTATTATTATTATTATTATTATTATATTATTATATTATTATTATTAGCACCGCGTCTTACTACCCGTTCGGGTTATACGCACTTACGCTAATGTGTAATGGTAGGGTGATTGTGAGATGAAATGGAGGACCTACAGTTTAACGTGGAATCCGAACCACGGTGGAGGCCTGGCATTCCACACATTCACAAGTTGTGATTAATACACATCTTGTCAGAGGTGAAGGAAGGGTTTGGCAATCAGATAAATTTGTGCCGGGAGCGAGGTTTGAACCCCGGACCCTCAGCATAGAAGTCTGACACCTTACCCCTAGACCACCAGGTCACCTAAGAAAAGATTCATTGATCTGTAGATACACGGTATTTCCAAAATGTTCCTCGACTTGCGCGATTACGGTATGTTTTGGAGAATGTTAAGGTTCTATTTATTTATTTTACCGCCGTGTCTTAGTGCCCTTTGGGGTTTTACGCATGAATTAAGCTAATACTCGCTTCAGTGGCCGAATATTCCAAGTGTCTGAGAGCCCGTGAGAGACGCAACCAAGATCTCCAAGTGTCTGAGAGCCCGTGAGAGACGCAACCAAGATCTCCAAGTGTCTGAGAGCCCGTGAGAGACGCAACCAAGATCTCCAAGTGTCTGAGAGCCCGTGAGAGACACAACAAAGATCTCCAAGTGTCTGAGAGCCCGTGAGAGACGCAACCAAGATCTCCAAGTGTCTGAGAGCCCGTGAGAGACGCAACCTCGTAAAGTCTCCAGTCCTTGGATATGTTCCTCTATCGTCGGTTTTCTCGTATTCCTGTGTTTTTTTGTGTTCGCATGTTGGGGATTGGCTGGCTTAATACCCCCTTTACTCTTAACTTCGTCGCGATCCCTCGGAGAAAGGAGTATTGTGATCGTCAAAAAAATCGAACTCGAGATTTTGATAAATATACGTTTCATGACCCTTTGAAACAGAAAAATTGATCTTTGCGATGCCATCTATCTGTTTGTCAGCTTAGAGCCGATAGGGCTAAAACTTGGTATCCAGGGTTTAAATAAGGTTCCCCAAGGGTTTTTTTTTAGTTAGATATCCAACCTTAAATATAAGGGTAGTTTACTGGAGGTTCAAAAAGAGATAAAATCAATTTTCTCAATCCGTTCAAACTATTTTTACTATTTTTTTATTTAGGCATTGTTTAACACTACAAACAAAATGGAATCTCTTGTTTTCTAATTAAAAAGACTCTAAGGGCATTTTAGAAAATCGGAAATTTCCAATCTTAATCATATCTCCGCAACTATTTGAAATGCAAATAATTTATCACTGTAAAGTTGTAGGACTCTTAAAAAAGAAATATTTTAATTTGAAATGTATTTTTATAAAAGCAATAATTTAGCTATTAACAAATATAGCCTAAATATATATATTTTTTGTGGAGTACGTAGAAATATGAAATTGATTGTTATGCTCTTTGGTGGACAGAGATGCTCATTTTTTCTAAATGTTCCTGTAACATTGTATATTATTTCATTTATTCTCGTTGGTGTAGTGTTTCTGCAACAGTGTATTCTATTTAGTTTCACAAATCTTGCTAGTTTTTTAGCAAATGTCTATATTTTAATATTAAAGAGAGAGAAAGTCTGCGTGGTGCACCGTACCATTTATATTTTTCTACCCCCACCGTTCTTCTAATAATCTGTCTCGAAACCCTCACCATGACCACAACAACCCCTATTTAATTTGTCGCTGCTATATCTATTTGTGTTCGTGCATGTTACCTCAACCCCCTCAAGGTCGTATTTTAAAGATCTAGGTCACTGGGTCAACACCCGACACCGGACAGCAGACAGCAGCCGCCGCCCGATGAATGATCCCCCCCCCTCCCCCCAACACCCATCTCTAGCGGCCCTAAAGCTCTCGCCCTCACATTAGAATGAACGCGGGCGCGGCTAATGATTCACTTGGGAACAAGTTGATAATCTATCTTTTAATATAATACTACCCGCTTTGGTGGCCGCAAGGTCTTAAGGCGTTACTCGGACAATAAAATCGCCTACTGATAGCCGGGAAATCAGGGTTCGAATCCCGGTCGGGTGTACTGAGGCAAGTTTTCCTAAACGATTTTCCACCCTCCCTCCACTCAAATGCGTGTACACGTCCTTTAAATTCAACCTTCCTCACCCCTAACACGTTAGTGTGATTAGTACATAGGTGTATAGGCCGAACGGGAAGTCAGTGAGTCGTGGTGCTAAAAAAAAAAGGCCTATACAGCGTATTACCCTGACATATATTAGGAGGCGATGAAAAAAAAGAAAAGAGGGTGGTGTAACTGAAATAACGCAAGGAAAGTGATCAAATAAAGGGAGCTACAGGGCCAAGTCATGGTACAAACAAACAAACGGGACAAACTGAATCTCGGTGGCCTTGAGTGTGTTCCGAGCGAGACGGAGTTACTGAGCGCGACGACATTACCTGTTGTTGCTTTCGTAGTAGATCTGCTCCACGCTGCTGTCCTACAGGAGTAACGGAGCTAGCAATGTCTGGCTTGCTTTTACTTTCCTACTAGTCCTTCACGCTGCTGTCCTACAGGAGGAACTGAGCTAGCAACGTCTGGCTTGCTTTTACTTTCCTACTAGTCCTTCACGCTGCTGCCCTACAAGAGGAACTAAGCTAGCAATGTCTGGCTTGCTTTTACTTTCCTACTAGTCCTTCACGCTGCTGTCCTACAGGAGGAACTGAACTAGCAACGTCTGGCTTGCTTTTACTTTCCTACTAGTCCTACACGCTGCTGTCCTACAGGAGGAACTGAACTAGCAACGTCTGGCTTGCTTTTACTTTCCTACTAGTCCTACACGCTGCTGTCCTACAGGAGGAACTGAGCTACACAAATTTTAATAAAATACTACTAAATAACTCGCATCGGTGGACATGCCGCCCAAACGTCAATCTTTTCTAGTCTGGATTTCCGGTGACGATAAGTACGGAGTTCATATCCCGGTTGGGTGTGCTGAGGTTGGTGTGGTTCACTAATTTCCGTCCACGCCAATGCGGGTTTTTTCCTCTAAGTTCTTCTTTTTACATATCTTAAATCATTAGTTTGATTAAATGCGAATTGCCCGAGGGAAATAGACATAGTACAATACACAATGGGAAGTTCTTCGCAGCGCTTATACGCCGAGTGATTGCTCTGACAGTTACTGTACATGAACTATAAGGGAATAATTTATGGTTTTAGATAGTAATACATTTATTAATATAACTACTATTGGTATATTGTGTTTGATAAGCACTTATCAGACGAACATTACTCGCTTCAAGCACCTCCTGATAAACATTGAATGTTACAATTCATCACACCTCTGTTTTTTGATCGCAATTCGAGTTTAATGACCTCTTTGCACGTCAGCTTTTTTCTGTCACCGCGTCTTACTAACCGTTCGGATTATGTACTAATTACTATAATTTGTTAGTGATGAGGAAGGTTGAATGGTTGAATTTAGATTCAGTGTGCCCGAACTTGCGTGGAGGTAAATTGGGAAACCATTTAGGAAAAAAAAACACCCTCACTAACCCTGACCGGGTTTTGAATCCAGATCTTCCCGTCATCTGCACTCTAGTTTATTGCGAGAATGACGCCTTAGACCATCAGCCACCGAAGCGGGTAACATACGGCCTAACTAATTGATGACAGTCGAAATAGACTTGACATGTCGTGGAATATTGCCGGGGTAAGCAGATCTGACTTAATTTAGTAATAAAGGAAATAATTTCGATTTGTTGCTCACACCTTAAATAGGCGTTTACAACTAATTAAGTCTTAAACTATTGGAAATTAATCTGAGAAGTTATAATGTTTTAAATGTGACACCTTAATTACAAAATTATTTAGTGAAATGTTAATTTTTTATACTTAACTGGTTTTATAAATATATAATTATTAAAGTTGTATTTGAAAATAGCTTTTTAAGAAACTGGATGGAAAGAAATTAAAAGTAGTTAATTAATATTAAGAACTTTTAAAAAAAGAGATACGTTAACAATATAATTATTACTTTAATGGCTTTGTGACATTTGGGACCGCTTTGTCGGCGAATTACTTTTATATTTAATTTAAAGCGTCCGAAAATATTAATAGAAAACGGAGATAAAAAGAGGTATTATGTTTGCATACATTGATTAAGGGGGGTGAGAGGATGTTCGCCACTATTTTTATTTCTCTGTCCGTTATCTTGGCAACCTATTATTATTTAGCGTCACGCATAGCACTTGAACACATGGACTAGGGTACGAGGAATAGAATAGCTAGTCTTCTTTTCTTCTTAGTGTTATTATTTTATTAGGATTTTTTTTTTTTACTTGCTACTTGCAAAAGAATTTAAAGAGATTTTTAATCGGCCATACCGTTCCCAGGATACACCGTGGTTAGGTGATATCTTGTCTTACCTTTTTTTTTTTTTCGCGTTCTTATTTTATTCATTAATGAATTGTCAGGTTATCTTAGGTTAGTCGGCGTAAGGTGATTTTAGCAACAGACTGAGAAGGCATTTCTGTTACTACTTCACTAGACCACAAACCAAGCTGGAGAAAACATTAATTCTCTCCTTTGCACCAGCATTCAGGACTACCACGCTCCCGAAAAAACAGGGAATTTTGCAAAAGTTGTAAAAATATTGAAGTATTTGTTAATTTGGGACTTTCAACTAAAAGCTTAAAATAGTAGTTAAGTGTAAATAGCCGAAGCTATATTAATGGTAGTTAGTTCAGTTAGAAACATTCTGAAAATTGAAAAATGACACCTGGACACGGGAATCGAACCCGGGACCTTTGGCTTAGTACGCCAATGCTCTAACCACTGAGCTATCCATCATAGACTCTGCCTTAAAATATGAGTGAAGAATGACCGTGGGCACGGGACGAATCCTGGATAGCTCAGTGGTTAGAGCATTGGCGTACTAAGCCAAAGGTCCCGGGTTCGATTCCCGTGTCCAGTGTCATTTTTCAATTTTCAGAATGTTTCTAACTGAACTAACTACCATTAATATAGCTTCGGCTATTTACACTTAATAAATATACGCATACCTTGACAATTATAATAATAATTGTACAACTTGGCAATAGCCACTACCGAGTCGCCGATGGCTGCGTTATCCGATGGCTTGTGATATTAAAAATCACATAATTGTAGCTGACGATTTCTGCTTTGTCCATCATAGACTCTGCCTTAAAATATGAGTGAAGAATGACCGTGGGCACGGGACGAATCCTGGATAGCTCAGTGGTTAGAGCATTGGCGTACTAAGCCAAAGGTCCCGGGTTCGATTCCCGTGCCCAGGTGTCATTTTTCAATTTTCAGAATGTTAAAATAGTAGGCCTACTGTAGGTCTTTAAATATACGAAAAAAATGAACTGAATAATTAATCACGTTGATTCATACATGTCTTACTATCCCTTAAATAAGGGTTGTAAAGTTACAGAAGATGTATTTTCTCATCACTCTTAAAGGTAAGTTTCCTTCGAGACGGCTGCCGCAGAGGACTTTTACACATATGTTTAGCAATGGAGTCATTTCCTTTCAGGCGGCGGCCGCTCGTGTCTGCTGTCGACGGCTCTGGCCACAGCGGCCCTACTCCTCTCTTAAGGCGCGCCGCGCCGAACCACGTCGAACCGCCGTGTGGAACATTCCGTGCGCCTCCCTCCGGAGGCTTTTTTTTTCCTGGTTTGTTCTATGCTACTTTTGATATGTCCTTTTTTTTACAATGTATCTTTTTCTTATTTACTATAATTACAAACAGGCTAAGCACCTAAATACTACCCTATCCTAATTCCCTATGTTAACCCCCCCTACTCTATACTAAATTAACTAAATCTTATTAAGTAGATGTTCATCCTCGGGATCTCTACTCTAAGCCCGAGGGTGACCAGGGGCTGCCAAACAGCCGTCTTTTCCCATCTTGAACCAGGAGGCCCAACTGCCTCAATCCCTATCTCTTGTGGCCAAGAGAAGGGATCAGCCGGCTTAGGGTTCTCTCCTGTATCTGGGTGTTGTTACGTCTCAAGGTTTTTTTTGTTGGCTGGAAAGTTGGTCCTTCAGATTGCTAGGACAACCCCAACCTCCCTCAGGACCCATCAGCAGAACTGGCCTTCCAGGCCCCAACTCGTGTCCATCAAATTCTGGCTATTTATTACCTCTCCTCTCCGAGGAGTTGCTAACGCTATCACCTAAATTTCAACCCCTCTACTTATTCCGAAATATCCGCTACTGAGTACCATTGGTGTCGGTCTCAGTGTCACTCACTGTGTCATCAACATCGTTGTCACTGTCGTCAGTTCTGTTCTGTAGTTCTTGTCTATCTAGTCTTGGTCTTCTATCTCTAGCTTCGTTCAGTGCTGTCAGGTAATCGTTCCTAGCTTTGTCTGATACTTCCGATGCAATAGCGTCCGGAAGTTTCCACATAACTGGGTCTCTCAGAATGTGTCCTACAAGTCTTCCTTGTATTCCCAGTCGGAAGGGTCTTCAGACCTCTTAGGTTTGAACACACTCCAATACTACATGTTCTGTCCACAGACACACTCGCTCGAGTCAATCAATCCCTGCTTTCTTAAAATGCTGGATATGGTCCTTTCCCTGTTATAAAGTGGACCAGACCCCGGGATGGTTCTAGGTGCTCATTATAAAGTTTTTCCACAACATTCGGAAACAGTTGAAATGTTCGCCTCCCAGTTTCTCTTACCTCCCAGCGTCTCCGCCACTCTGATAACAGTGCCTCTTCTGCTTTCCTAGCATTGTTGACTTCTGGGGAGGTTGGCATCTTCACTTTTTCCAGCTTATTTTTCTTCAACCAATATCCGACTCCTTTTTTCCTTATTAGTAGATCTAGTGGCCACACACCTAGGGTGACGATCAGCATTTGTCGCCACAGTTCGGTAGGCCCCCAACAACCTCAGAAGAATGCTCTTCTGAATCCCCCGGAAGGCTCTGGCCGGTACAACGTTGTTCAGTCTGTGGGCCCATATACAAGCTCCATATCTAACAATGGAGAGTAATATTGTTTGGTGGTACGTCTTGATTAGCCGCATAGGTAAGTGGAATCTCCGCTGACCTATGCTTATGATCTTGTTCATAATATTTTGGGCTTTGCCCACCACTTCCTCCATATGATCCGTGAAGTTCCTGTTCTCGTCCATGTGTGACTTCCAAGTATCAGACCTATGGCTTATCCTGATTACCTTGCCGTCGATCTTAATGCTAGGATTCCGAAATAGCTTTCTCTTAAACAACATGAACGTCGTCTTTGCTGGCGCCATCTTCAGTTTGACACTTTTACACCGGGTGTTTAGATCTTCTAGTACCTGGTTGCTCTTTTCTTCTATGTTCTTCCTAGAGCCTCCTTCCACAATTATCAGAAGGTTGTCTGCAAATGCGACTGCTCCATGTGTCTTGGGGAATGTCTTTAACATCGTTAATCCGGGTTCTAATCCGATGTCCCAGAAGACCGGTCCACCGACCGATCCCTGAGGACAACCTTTAGTAAGTTCCTTTTGAACCTTTGCTCTCGGCATCTCAGGATAGCATATCTGTTCCTATAATAATTCTTGAAGCTCTTATATGGGCTTCCTGGACACTGCAAATCCCTCAAGCACTTTTAAACATTGCCGGCCACCATAGATTGTCAAAGACCGCTGAGATGCCCACGAAGATACCTACCACATACTTCTCCGTGGCGGAGTCAATCAGCTCCATTGCCCTACAGATAGCATCCTCTGTATACTTGTCCCTTCTGAAGCCATACTGCTGCTGGTGCATACCTATAATCTTCCTATGCCTAAGCAGGCGTTCACATAGGATTTTTTCTTGAACCTTCCCCAGTGTATTTAGCAGGCAGATTGGTCTGTATGACTTCGGAAGTTGCGGGTCTTTGTCCTCACCTTTGCTAAGCACGGTCACCTCAATCTGCTTCCAGATGTTTGTGATCCTGCCTTGAGCGAGGCATTTGTTTAATAGCCCTGCAGGGTAGGGAGCTATGAGATCCACCGTCTTTTGAAACACCTTGACCTTTATCCCATCCGGTTCAGGTTCTTTCTTTTTCCCCATTTTGGCAATGGTGCTAATCACTTACTCCGGATTTATTGGTGCTGATCACCTCCTCCAGAGGCCCGCCCATGTAACGCGCCGCGCCGAAGTGACATGTGGAACATTCCGTGCGCCTTCCTCCAGAAGTTTGCCCATGTAAGGCGCCGCGCCGAACCGCCGTGTGGAACATGCCGTGCGCCTTCCTCCGGAGGTCCGCCCATTTACGCCTCTCAGTTGTTGAAGTCAATCCATCGGTAGTATTCTTTTGTTTATTTGAAAAATGTTATGAAAAAGTTTATTGTAGGATCTTCGTGCCATGTATAAGTGTAAATTCTTATGATGAGTTCAAGTTTAGAAGAAGACTTATTATTTGTTGTTGCGTTTCTTGCAAGAGAGAAAGTAAAAAAGAGCAAAAGAAAAGTTGGGTTCATGAAATTAATGAAAAAAGGGAAATTAATGGGGAGTTTCGCCATTTGTTTCCTGATCTGTTACAATATCGTAGTAATTTTTTTCAGTATTTTAGGATGTCCCAAGAAAAGTTCTACGAACTTTTAAACTTACTTAAGCCTTCTATAGAGCGAAAAAACACCACATTTTGCCGATCACTACCATGTGTCCTTCCTCCACCCCCGCTCACACAGGTGCGCCGAAAGGCAATAATTCTTCTCTAGAAATCTCGAGGCCCCTTCCCGGCGCTTTTCCCACAAGTGGGTGGGCGACACACACTATTAAGTAATTTCCTAGATGAAAAATGACATTTATACTTTATCTCCCTTAGTTAGCGCCTGCAAATGATTCCTTTTATAAAAAATAAGTTACAATGACTTCAAACTCATTTTTGCGCTAAAATAGATAGATTTATTACTTTATCTTTCAAATACAAGTGGCTGCAAAAATGGGCATTTTCTATGGTCAGTATTAAATGGCTCAAAGCGCTAATTATACTGCGCACTACCTGTATAATATAATTTATTACAGTTTTACAGCATACCAACAATCAAATGCAAATGGGCCATTTCGTGGTGATTTTGGCCTAATGGGTGTTGTCTTTAATTAGTGTAGCACCGCCTTGAGACTACTAAGTCTGCAAAATAAACTAGGCCATTCTTCTGGTCTAGGTAGGTGTTGTCTTGTATTTAGTATAGCACCAGCACTTGAGACGTACTAAGTCTGGCTATGAAACTGGCCCATTCTGGTCTAGGTGGGTGTAGTCTTGTATTTAGTGTAGCACCACACTTGAGACGTACTAAGTCTGGCTATGAAACTGGCCCATTCTGGTCTAGGTGGGTGTATCTTGTATTTAGTATAGCACCACACTTGAGACGTACTAAGTCTGGCTATGAAACTGGCCCATTCTGTCTAGTAGGTGTTCTCTGTATTTAGTTAGCACCACATTTGAGACGTCTAAGTCTGGCTTGAAATAGCATTCTGTCTAGGTAGGTGTTCTCTTGTATTTAGTATAGCACCACACTTGAGACGTACTAAGTCTGGCTATGAAACTGGCCCATTCTGGTCTAGGTAGGTGTTCTCTTGTATTTAGTATAGCACCACACTTGAGACGTACTAAGTCTGGCTATGAAACTGGCCCATTCTGGTCTAGGTAGGTGTTCTCTTGTATTTAGTATAGCACCACACTTGAGACGTACTAAGTCTGGCTATGAAACTAGGCCCATTCATTCTGGTTCTAGGTGAGTGTTCTCTTGTATTTAGTATAGCACCACACTTGAGACGTACTAAGTCTGGCTATGAAACTGGCCCATTCTGGTCTAGGTAGGGTGTTTCTTGTATTTAGTATAGCACCACACTTGAGACGTACTAAGTTGGCTATGAAACTGGCCCATTACATTCTGTTCTAGGTGAGTGTTGTCTTGTATTTAGTATAGCACCACACTTGAGGCGTACTAGTCTGACTATGAAACTGGCCCATTCCACTGGTCTAGGTGGAGGTGTTTCTTGTATTTAGTTAAGCACCACACTGAGACGTACTAAGTCTAGGACTATGAAACTGCCCTTCCATTCTGTCTAGGTGGGTGTTGTCTTGTATTTAGTATAGCACCACACTTGAGGCGTATTCAGTCTATGAAACTGGTCCTGAGTTCGCCTAGGGCCGCATGGATCCCTGATCGGGCCACACGCGGCCTGCAAGTTTGACATGCCTGAGCTGAATCTACATTGAACTGGCCGTATTTGTACGCACGACGACGTAACAGATCTACTTTTCTAAAGCAAGGACGTTATTGTATTTAATTTAAATGACTTGTATTTTCGAGCCCTGACGTAATTACTATCTCTACAAGTCGCCTTACAGCCCTGTCAACATCTTTGGAGCGTGATGTAACACACATTTGCATGCAGTACCGCATCTAGAACAAAAAGCACGTACCAAACAACACTATCTAACAATTCCTTAGCTTATTTAAGAAGACCACTTTTTTTTCTAGAGAAGAAAAACATTATTTTTACAAGAAGTTTTTCTTTTTGTGGCCCATCTTACTACCCGTCCGAACTATACGCATTTTAACTACACTAATTACCCGCATTGATTGGCATCCGGTCTGTCATGTTCATTTAGTTTGGTTTTCCGGTGGCAGGGAGGTCAGAGCTCAAATCCATGCCAGATGTAAATGGTTTGATTTTTTTCCCCTAAAGGGTTTACCACTCTCCCTCCACGCAAATGAAGTTACATTTTCTCAACATTCTACCTTCCACATCCATATAGTCCCCTAACGTGACTAAAATGCAAGCGACTTAAAAACCTAATGAAGGACGATAAAGATGTAAAATATATATTTTCGAGGAAATGTACCCGCATTTGCCTCACTTTAAATGAGAAACCGTTGAGGGGGGGGGGGGACGTCCGGCCATGATTCTAACCCCGACCTCCCCGTTACAGGCAAACGAGATTAGACTAGCTTGACGTTTATTCTGTATTCCCACCGATTTGTGTGAAGGAGGGGGGATGTATAAATAATTCAGACCAGAGATAAGCTGTTCATACGTGCTAGACGTCAGTTGACCTTGGAATTTGGAGGTGTGAACCAAGCAAACAATCTAAGGCGGTGACGTATGTAGCCCCTGTCAATATGGTGATGTTCACACAATGAATGTCAGGAGACGCGGCTTATCATCACCTCCACACAGGAGAACTCCACTATCTATCCTTACTATGAGGACTAACCCTGCTATAAAGGATCCTTCCATACTATAAAGGCTCTAACCTGTCACTGAAGGCTCTAACACTCTATTGTAAGCTCTAACCCTTCTATGAAGGCCCTAACTTTTCATTGAAGGCTATAACCCTGCTATGAAGGATCTAACTCTTCATTGAAGGCTCTAACCCTGCTGTGAAGGCTCTAACCCTGCTATGAAGGCTCTAACCCTGCTATGAAGGATCTAACTTTTCATTGAAGGCTCATAACCCTGCTATGAAGGATCTAACTCTTCATTGAAGGCTCTAACCCTGCTATGAAGGATCTAACCATGGTATGAAGGATCTAACCCTGGTATGAAGGCTATAACCCTTTGGCTACTGCTATGAAGGATCTAACCCTGCTATGAAGGATAACTGCTATGAAGGATCTAACTCTGCTATGAAGGCTATTCTAGGCTACCCTGCTATGAAGGGCTATTAACCCTGTCTACTGATGAGGTTAACTCTGCTACCTGAAGGATCTAACCCTGCTATGGAGGATCTAACTCGCTATGAAGTTTATGTCAAATCCTCTTCCTCTCGAGAGAACTTATGTACCCCTGGTGCCTCCTTACTACAGGCTCCTCACGTGCCCGCATATTGTTTACTACGACACTTTTTGACAGCTCTGTCACGTTGACGCGAGTGCTACGCCCCTTGCGACGGGACTAATTGGGACAATTAACGTCTCCTACGTCATCAAGCTCCCGGCTTGTCTCGTAAATCAGACCGAGAACTGGATTAAACTGAACTCCTTCATTTACGTAGCTCATTTTCTGACGCGGCGATCTGTTGGATACTGTACAGTCCAATTATTCATGGGAAGAGTCTTTAAAAAAATACAAAACTTTTAGTTTTACGATCAAAATGGATAACATTTTACTATATTATTATTATTATTATTATTATTATTATTATTATTATTATTATTTTTGTTGGTGTTGATAATATTAATCAAAAGTAACAGCAGTAGGCCACATGACTTACCGTATGAATACGTGAAAGTAGTTTTAGTCAATTTTCTGTATGAAAAGGCCCTTCCTAAGAAAATTGGACTGTACTTACATTTGGCTCTTGACTTTTTATTAGACTAACGTGCTTAGCCGTGTACAAATGAGGATTGACAAAGTGATTTTTTAAAAAAACAATATAACGATTATGATTGCTTAAAATTAACTGTTAATTTCGGTTATCGGTTCTGGTTCCGGTTCGACTTCCTGATTAATATATATCCCTAAGCGGTGGCCACGTGGGCAAAGGTGTAATTTACACCTAGTTTGATTTTCTTGTGGCGCCAGGTTTGGGTTCAAATCTCACTCGGGCGTATTGAGAGTTTTTTCTTTTATAGTTCCTCTTTTTTTACTACACACGGGTAAATTTTAATCCCAATTTCACCAAAGTTACATACCCTCTTCGGTAAGGTTAGGAATTAATAGCGTGCATCACATGCCAATCAACTGTGTGATACAGTCGGCTAGAAATCGTAAATCTATACGATCACTATTGCACATGGAGCATTTCTGAATAAACATTAATGGAGACAAAGAGTTAATAGAAGTTCCTAATACTGAATATTGTTGAAATATTAAATGATATTGGATGAAAAACTGCATTGAAACGGCCGTTTTTGGCCGTTTTATAATGGTTTTCACAGCTAATAACTGCACAAATCTTCATTCTGTCATAATAGGAACATACTGTAGTTATTAACAAGAAACTTTGTCACTTTGTCCCCCATCGTCACCGCGGAAAATGTCGGGTAATCATTCAAATACGAATGTACTGCACACATTTCTGACATATCGTAGGTGTTTTCTTTTCCCTTTTACTCCCAAACCTCGTGAGCCGGGAGCTGAGTTGGGCCTGCTATGATGAACGATATTAAATTGAGGACACTGTTTTTTATAATAATCTTTCTAATCACCCTCCCAATTGGGAAGATTTTTAGCGATAAAAAATCTCATGTTAAATAAAAGCCGGTCCAAAAAAAAACACTTTTTATTTTAAACGAACATGAGACGCGGAACAGAACGAACGGTACTTTTATTCTGACGTGAACTAGTGGACTTGCGTGGGCGGTATTAAAACAGCCCCCTCGTTCCCCTCCTCTTCACTTCTGATCATGTCCTTGACCTCGGGCAATCATCGTCCGGTCAGTGTCTGTAGACTTGTATTACCTCTTCAGGCAGTAGGTCACGTTTCAACGACCTCGTTATATCACCACTTCAAGGGACTCCTCTCTGAACTAATAACGTTTTTAACACGCTTCCCCTATAACTATAACTAAACTTATGGCTGGCTCTAAAATATGGAAGATGAACAATTTCCTTAAAGTTCACACTTCATTTTAATTTTATTCCAAGGATGTTAACAACCAGAAACATCAAATGACTTCCAATAACAGCGATTCTACAGCGCCCGGTTTCTGAAGGTGTCACTAACGTCGCAAGTGTTGTTTTTTTCTCATTTATCACCAATTAGTTTTTTCTTCAGATATAAATTATTTTTTCTGGTACTCGCTTCAGTGGCCGCACGGTCTAAGGCCGCATATCAGACTTGAGCCTAAGTGCGATCACAAAGGACGAACTCTGGTACCAATCGGAATGGCGTGTATATGATGGCATTTTCATTTCTAAATATAGTATACCTTCTACATCATTAAACTCCCAAGGCTCAAATTGCGAGAAAATGTACTCAATTCTATTATCTAAAATACTTTATAAAACCTTCTTCATCCCCAACGAATTAGTAATTAATACTCATGCGTATAACCTGAACATATAGGGGTGATACGTGGTGCTAAAAATAAAATCTGTTACCCACATCTCTGGGTACGTAGAATAAGCGTCACGCTCGTCTAGTCTGTAGAGCCAGGGACAAAGAGGTTGAGGTTAGAATCACGGCTTGGGATAGCAAATGTGGGTACAAAAACCTTATAAATAATACATCTTTCGTCCCTACCCCGTTAGTGAAATTAAATGCGTTTAGCCAGACGTGGTGTAGGGAAAAAAAGGTCGTAACTTGTTTACTGTTAACAAAACAAAATCAACCTGGGAACGGACTGTACAATGTACAGTGTACACGTCAAGTCCTACCGTTTAACCGTGTCCGTAGCTTCAGGTTGCCTTGAGATGGCTTTCCGTGAGCTTCTGAGATGGTTAAGACCGCTATCGGACACTCCACTATCGACTTTCGCTATCATTTGTCTGGTAACAGCTTCTTGCTACGTCGATATCAACAAAGTTAATTGCATTTTAAGCACCATGGACGACAAATGAACGTAGTTTCGATACAAACAACATTTTAAACGGCTTCGTGGGGTTGGCGAACAGGAACTCATTTCGTGGGGTTTGCGGCCGACGAAATCATTGTAGGGGGTTTGCAGACATGCCTCCTTTCGTGGGGTTTTCGAACAGGCCTATTTTCGAGGGGTTTGTGGCCAACGGAATCCTTGTAGGGAGGTTTGGGCCACCAAACACATTGCAAATGGGGTTTGCAGACGTAGGCTACCTAATTTTATGTGGGATTTGCTGCCCCTGGAAACATTGTAATGGGATTTGAGGAAAGGCTCATTCCGTGGGGTTTGTGGCCACCGAATACGTTCTTGTGGGTCTGAGGTACAAGTCTCTTTTCGTGGGGGTTTCAGCCACCGAAACTTATTTTTTGGTGGGGATAGTGGACAGGCCTCTTTTCTTTGAGTTTTCGTCCAGCAACACTCACACTATTTAGGTTTTCGGACCTAAGTTACCTAATTGGTAGCGTTTGATGACAATCAAAAATATAATAAAGTTTGTGGACACTGGACACTGAACAGGCTGCTATTAACATTGTCTTGTGTCTACTAACACCCTTTTCGGAAAATGGGGAAAAGAATAAAGTCAAATGAAATATATTTTATTGGTTGACAAGTTCAAAGCAAAAAGAGAATTGTAAGAAACAGTGATATCTGATAATAAATGTTTAATGTTTACACGTTGCAGTCAACACAATATGTTTTCCTTTAACTAAAGTTAATTACATTTCATATTACGTGTTATAGATCAATTAAATAAATATAAATTTAATTAAACTCATTCATATTTAATTTAAAATTCGTGTAAATAGTGTATCCCTGTATTCTCCCGGTTAATCCGAACAAGCTTCGGTCCCGTTTAGTTCGGGTTAGCAAGGTTCTAGTGTACCAGATTTCACGGGAGCGCACTGAAACCTGGTGAAGTGTTTCGTCGCACGAGTCACCCATCCAAAGTCTGTACACTTCGGCTAACAGCATTCCTCTTCACTTGCAATTGATGGTAATCGGTCGAACGCTCTTGTTTCTCGTGTGAGTGGTTCGGACAAGTTGTCTGTAAGATGAAATACTTTGGAAATCTAAAGGAAGACTGGGTGGAGTGGGCTCCGGGTTCGAGGTGAGATCCCTTTAGGGTCAGGTTGTAAACTGGCAGCCCGTGGACCAAACTCGGTCCGGAGACGTGTTTTGTGTGTATTATGTCTTACACCCGTCCGAGCTGTACGGATTTTAATTACATTGATGGAGCAGGCGATGATGGTTTAATTTAGAAGAGGTCTACTCACATTTGCATGTAGGGTGAGTGGAAAACCATTTAGGTATCCTCAATACACTCGACCGGGATTCGAATCCCAACTTTCCCATCATCGGCGATCCAGTCTATTGCGAGAGTGACACCATAGATCATGTGGCCATCGAAACGGGATACTCTGTATTTAAACATTATAAGTATCAACCCAATTTTTTTCTAACATGATTTTTACTTTCTCTCTATCTTAAAGGTAGAGAAAGTATGGTGATCGTCAAAAAAATCGAACTCGAGATTTTGATGAATTTTGACGTTTCATGACTCCCTGAATCCGAAAAAGTGGTTTTTGAATTTCCGTCTGTCTGTCTGTCTGTCTGTACCTCCAACTAGAGCCTAAACTATTTTACCGATTGAGCTAAAACTTGATATCTAGGGTTTTCATAGGGTTGCCCCAGGGGTTTTTGGAATTGGATATCTACCCCTAAAATTAAGGGTAGTTTACTGAAGGGAAAAAAGAGAAAAAGTCGATTTTCTCAAAATCGGCTCTAACGATTTTGATTAAATTTCATTTATGAACATTAATAAATATTCCAAACAAAATGGCTACTCTCAATATTTCGGCAAAATGACTTTAAGGGCTCCGGTCTGATGCGTAAATTAACATTTTTTATAATAGCTCCGAAACTATTTGAGATATGAAATTACTTAGTATTACAAATATGTATATATATTTATAATACAAATATTTTATTCGAAACATATTTTTATAAAATCAATAACTTTCAATCTATACGCAATTATATATATATTTTTAACTTTTTGGATATTAAAGCTTAAGTATTGCGACCGTAAAAAAAACTAACCTGAAATGTTTATGGATATCGACGTCTCATGACCCCCACAACCCTAAAAAATAGTCTTTGCAATGCCGTCTGTCTGTGTGTCTATAAAAACCTAAAATTAAGGGTAGTTTACTGAAGGGCGAAAAGAGAAAAAATTGGTTTTCTCAAAATCTGCTCAAATGATTTCGATTAAAATTCGTATCTAGGCGTTGATTAAGATTATAAATAAACTGGCTATTTTCATTTTCCTATGAAAATGATTTTTAGGGTACTTTACAGAAGCGTTAATTTCCGTATCTCCACAACTATTTGAGAAACTAAACAACTTATCATTGCAAAATTGTAGGACTATTAGAAATAAAAAACTTTTATTTGACTATATTTTTATAAAAGCAACAGTTTCTGAGATATTTGCAAATATATTAATACAATTTTGTGAGCTTTAGTTGTAAACATATACTACTTAAGTCTTGACGCAATAATTCTCCAATGCCATAGAGTAATTAAATATAAGTAAGTATCTAAAAAAAGTATGTTATTTTTCTTTAAAGCTCTTAGGAGAAATGTTTGCACAGCAATGATCTATCTCCATTTTAGACTCAATAGTCAATATTTACATTTTTTATTGGTCAAAATGTATAAATGAATAATTAAATATCAATGCGATGACTTGAAGATCTACAACACCTTAGAAAATGTTAAAATTTTAACCAGAAATTGAAATTTTAATACGAAGTGTTGACCCTTGTGGAAGACATTAAACTGTTTGAAATGCTCTTAGGTGGACAAAGATGCGCCTCTTTTCTCATTGATTCTATATCATTGTATATTATTTTATGCGTGTTCTTATGTGGATTGGTGATGATACAATGTACATTATTCCGTTCAGAAATCTTACGAGTTTATAGAAAGAGGGAGAAAGTCTGTGCGGTGCGCCGTACCATTTATTTTAGGTGTTGTGCGCTAATAGCCCTGACGTGATAAGTGTCTACTAAAACACCAATAAAATCGCGACTACAACCAGACAAATGGATTTATGAAGATTCATAAAAATAAAGATATATTTATGACCCCATAATATTTCATTTTGCGCCTTAGGTAAATATGAATTTGATTTAAAATCACTCTCATCAAAGAAAGCTCGGTTTTGCACCCATTTTAATTTTCAAGAGATTTCCGTTCTTACCTTCGAGGTAGGTCCCATGCGCTAATAACTTGTTTCATAGTAAGAGTCCATTAAAATCACAAGTTAACGGCAGTTACGTGGTTACGACGTTCAGGCGTCATATTAGCAATATACTGGATTCCCAATGGTGGGTTAGGTCGGAGTTTGAATCTCGTACGATCGCATTTGTGGTGGTTTTCCGCTTACTCTTCACGCTAATGGCGGTGCGTTTCCTACAAACTACCCTACTCATACCGCCCTTTAAACTAATCTGCTAATGACGTTGCCTGCTTGTTGAATCCTAAGCACTCTAAGCGCTATCACACTTAGACGTCATTGTACGAAATAGAAAGATAGGGAAGAAAATGAGCAGTTCACTCTGCGAGGCCTCTTGTTTAGCTGCGTATTACATCCCCTCTTCCACTGACGAGTATAGACACTCACCCAACTATTTTCGTCCGGACAGCATTGATTTGCATTTCAAAATTTTTATTTTCCTTGCTTTCTATTCTAGATAGACATTTACTTTCACGGACTTTTTTAATCTACATTCTGGTAGGAAGATTCTTACTGGACATTTTTCCGGATAGACCAAATAGCTTTTGTAGATGATCTAAAAAAAATGGTGAAAATTTAAGTTCATTTTTAGGACTATTCAAGTATTTTAAATGTTTGTTTTAATGTTATATCTTTAAAACTCACCGAATAAAATCTCAACTTGTCGTTCGTTACATCACAGGAAGGACAACCATGCTGCTAAACAAATCAACAAAAAAGAATATTAACATTTGATTTGATTGACATTCTTTTTTTATTCTCTTCTGTTCTCTAAGCCCCCCTTCTACAAGAGACGTGTCATCCATTCACTCCTTTCTTTATCGCACTTGGCGTCTTACGCACACCTTGTGCGTGTATGTGTGTGTGTGTGTGTGTATACACATCGAAGCAAAGAGGTCAGATAAACAACAGTGCTATGTTAATCACCGTTTATAGCCGACACGTGTCGTTCATGTGTAGATTGGCACTTGACGTCTTGAGGTGCAGACAAACTGGTCGACACGAGAGGACAAAGAGGTAGATAGACAAGGGATCGACAAGGAGGAGGAACGTGTACGGTGCCGCTTTTATAATTTATACACATAATTAAGGTTCTTAGCCAACTTAACTTAACTTAACCTAACCTTTCATACGTTAGTGAAATTTGTTGGTATTTAATTTTGTAATTTACTGTACGAAGCTCTTCCTGTTTCAATGGACTTCCATGTAACGATAAAAGGGGAAGGGGGTTAATCCTCGACCCCCTCCCCCCTTGATCTCACCTAACTATTAAATGGGAAGGAACTAGATTATTGCTATCGGACTACTTATATCCTTGGAGTAACTCAACACGCCAGACATACCAGACAAGACAAGACTGACGCCTCTGTCCTTAGGAGTGACGGTTTTTGCAGTCACTCAAGGGACACTCTTAAGATTTATTCTGATCTCTTCTATAATTAAACTGTCAGTAGTGGTTTTTTCTGCAAACTTTTTTCTTGACTTAACGGTAGGTCTTGGTGGGGGGAGGCAGTTAATGTGCATGTGCATGTGTAATTATGATGAGGGGGGAAGAGTGGGTTGGTGCAGTGTCCAGCTTTCACCCCTGGGGGGTACACAAGTGTCGGCCAAGTCCCAGGACACCCCAAGGGTCAACGCCTCATTCACACGGGATATTTTTTCGTTCTTGATTTGGTAGACAAACTTTTATTGAAATGAGGAAGGCAAATTAACATAAATTAACTAGTGAATTATAATAATATTAAATAAACAATTCGTAATATTAAAAAAGTAAATGATAAGTCATATCTATTAAATATGTTTAATTAAAACACAAGTTCGTTTTACTTTTTTTTTAAGGTAACAACTGTCAAACTTATATCTCTTCCCAATCATGTGTTTCACTTAAAAACATTTATGAAAATTAAGACTTTCACTACTACCAAATTCATGTCAAGTTATCTACTTGTTTGGCTAATAGCCTCCACGATACAGTCTAATTTTCATAGGAAGGGCCTTTTGGAAATACATACTTTTTTTTGTGGCCAACATTGATAACATTTTACTATATTATTATTATTATTATTATTTTATAGGTATTGATAAAATCCATCAAAAGTGACAGCTGCAGATCACACAACTTAACGTATGAATATATTAAAGTAGATCTAGTAACTTTTTCTAGCTATCTACTATAATATATTAATACGTTAAGTTGTGATGTATGAAAGTCCACGGGAACAGGAAGAGCTTCGTACAGTAGATTACAAAATTAAATACGAACAAAATTCACTAACACATGAAAGGTTAGGTTAAGTTAAGTTAAGTTGGCTAAGAACCTTAATTATGTGTATAAATTATGGAAGCGGCACAGTAAAAACTGGTTGACAAGCTGTAAATACATACTAAAGGAGGTTAGGTGAGTCAAGTGGCCGACATGACTTGGACCAGCTGGTCGACAAGCTCATGTATAGAGGGACAAAGTGATCGATAGCCAACAGACCAAATATTTCAAATGTTGACTGGGTCAAAGGTGTTTGACACGAGTAGTAACGTGTGTACGAGGCATAATAGGGCGTATAACAAACACTTCCTTATCTCCCCACCTTCCCTCGTGGGCTTTTAGGGAGGGGGGGATTGCTCATTCTTGTAGGAAGGAACTTTTTTACAGCCATAAAAATGTCAAGTACTTTTCATATATTCATACGTCATGTCATGTGTAGGGTTGTGGTATCGAAAGAAAAGTTTCGATACTGTACTCATTTAAAGTATAGGATGAAAGGTATCGATACCGTACCAGTATCGAAAGAAAAGTATCGATAACAGTAAGTACCGGTATCGAAACCCATATAAACTTTCCTGCTTCGTCTGCTCGGGAGATTTTTGAGTTGACTACAAAAGTTTGTTACTTTGTTTGGTTTGTGATGACAGTGCTCATTTATAAAGGAGGGGGTAGTAAGTCTGGTCGCCACTCGCCCTGTCAGGTATCAGACTGTATTGACAAACAAAGATGAAAGAACAGCAACGAGTTATGTATGATAAGCTAAAAGAGGTTGAGTGCTAGAGTTGTTTCTTGCTTGTCATTCAGAGAATTGAGAAATATTGTCATTTGTTCTTCCACACTCCACCCTAGTAAACATTTGATTCCAACATGAGTGAAGATAACAAGAAGTTGTTTCTTTCGATACCGGAGTGTGAGTAGTAATATCAGTGCAAGTATCGGAAAAAAAATACTAGTATCGAAAGGAAAATATCGATACTTTTTCAACATCTCAAGTCATGTGATCTGCAACTGTCACTTTTGATAGATATCATCAATAACTATAAAACAACACTAATATTATTGTGTTCTTTAAAATTTATCACCACGTCATTACCACCCATTAGGGATGAGGAAGGTTGGATTTAGAGCAAGTGTACCCGCATTCGCGTGGGGCTAGAGTAGAAAAAATTGAGAGAAAAATATCTTCAGTACAACCGGCCTGGGATTCGAACCCCGATCTCCCCGTCATCGGCATTCCTAGTATATTGTGAGAGTGACGCCTTGAACTATACGGCCACTGAAGCGGATGAAAAAACATCTTATTTACTGATTTTTATACCAAAATACAAGTGTTCATACAGTTAAATTTTAATAGTTATAAATTTATTTAATCCGTTTCGGTGGCCGCGTGGTCTAAGGCGTCACTCTCGCAGTAGACAAGACTGCCAATGACGTGGTAGTCGAGGTTCGATTTTTGTTGAGATGTACTGAGGCGGGTTTTTCCAACATGGTTTTCCACTCTCCCTCCAAGCAAATAGGGATACACTTCATCTAAATATAACCTTCCTCATCCCTAAAAACCACTAGCGTACTTGGTACATAAACGTACAACCCAAACGGATTGTGAGATGTGGTCTCGCTTCGGTGGCCGAATGGTCTAAAACGTCACTTTCGTGTTATACTGGCCTAATAAAGACAGGGAGATAGTGGTTCGAATCCCGGTCAGGTTTACCGACGGTGGTTTTTCCTAAATTGTTTCCCACTCTCTCTCTCCACACAAATAGCGGGTAGATTACCTCTACTCCATTAGAGTAATTATCATATATGCTTATAACGCGAACAGGTAGTAAGACGCGGTGCTATAAAAAATAATAGTTACCGTATTACAATAATTCACGGTTTCTAGACACAACACTCGTACCTGGTGCGCCTGCGCCAACTTGTTGACATACAAGTAGAGCAGTCACCTCTCCCCCTCCCTCAGCCAGGGGTAGCCACGTGGGAGTCACCTCTAGCAACATCCTGTCAAGAGCTGTATGCCTAGGGATGACAATTTTCTGGTAACATTTTTGGAACATTATGTCTCAGGTGAAGGGGATGCATTCGTCAAGTATTTGATCATAATAGTGAAGTATCCACTTCGGTGGTAGAGTGGTCAAAGGATGGCACGTGAAATTTGCGGGTCGCATGCGGCCCTATCTCTAGATCTGTGCGGCCAGTGGACCTTATGATGAATCAACTCAAAATGCGGTCCTTTCTAGTTTTTTTTATAAATATCGTAAAACTGTAAAATTTGAGAATGTGACATAATTTAGAAAAATCTCGCTTGTGAGGTTTGGTAAACCGAATTTATACTCTTTCTAAGACAGGGGTAGGCCGAATTCTCAAAAGTGGTTAAATTGGCGCACGCAATGTTGGAAGCACAACTTGTGTGAACAGTTAGGCCTATCTATCTCACATGAAAAGGTTTATAGACACACATTTATCATCAAAGTGGCTTCGGTACAAGATTTAAACCTTGACACTTACACCATTTCTTCAAATAAAAGGTTCCAAAATTTGCTAAAAGAGTAAGAACTGTCTTATTGTTTCATATAGGGGCCTACTTTTTATTTTTGTAATTTAAAATACGTTTTAATCGAGAAAATTATAATATGACCTATGAATATTTTTTTTAACGTGGCTTCCTCGATATTTTCCATTTTTCAATTTGTTCCCCGTGGTAAAACGAGTTTGACAACATTGGTCTAAGGCCTCCTTCTTGTAATGGGCTGGACAGCCGATAGCGGAGAGATCGGGTTAGAATTCCGGTTCAGTGTATTCAGGGTAGTTTTCCCTCTCCACGCAAATGTGAGTACAACTCCTCTAAATTATACCTACCCCATCCCAAACATTAGCATAATTAGTACATATTCGTACGAACCGAACGGGTAGTAAGATAAACTGATCTTTTAAAGTCCTTCCTATAATAATTGGCCAGTATATCTACTTCACCCGGGATTCAATAATTATGTAACATTTTCCGGTAAAACAAGTGCCGGAAATGTGTCATCTCTACTTATATATCGACATTATACGGAACCTCTCCGTGGTAAACAACGATTCGCTCTTGTTTCGACCGTATTTTGTACGGTAGCGTGCCAGCCGTGACCTCGCAGGAGCCCCACAACCTTCCCAAGACAAACTTGTATAAATAGTCGGGTCATCGACGAAAGTAGGGGCGGGGAATCGATCTACAAGTCAAACCGTTTCTCAGGAAATACTCGGGAGGGCCTGTTTATTTATGCAGGGGAAGTGGGTGATGATCGCTGCACGGTATTTCACTTGGTAATGACACCCTCCTCTTCATTCCTGCTCATAGACTAGTGATAGAGTACACAACATTACCAGTAGGACATCTCTTCATTCCTGCTCATAGACTAGTGATAGAGTACACGACATTACCAGTAGGACATCTCTTCATTCCTGCTGATAGACTAGTGGTATAGTACAACATTATCGGTAGGACATCTCTTCATTCCTGCTCATAGACTAGTGATAGAGTACACGACATTACCGGTAGGACATCTCTTCATTCCTGCTGATAGACTAGTGATAGAGTACACGACATTACCGGTAGGACATCTCTTCATTCCTGCTCATAGACTAGAGATAGAGTACACAACATTACCGGTAGGACATCTCTTCATTCCTGCTGATAGACTAGTGGTAGAGTACAACATTATCGGTAGGACATCTCTTCATTCCTGCTCATAGACTAGTGATAGAGTACACGACATTACCGGTAGGACATCTCTTCATTCCTGCTGATAGACTAGTGATAGAGTACACGACATTACCAGTAGGACATCTCTTCATTCCTGCTGATAGACTAGTGATAGAGTACACGACATTACCGGTAGGACATCTCTTCATTCCTGCTCATAGACTAGAGATAGAGTTACACAACATTACCAGTAGGACATCTCTTCATTCCTGCTGATAGACTAGTGATAGAGTACACGACATTACCGGTAGGACATCTCTTCATTCCTGCTGATAGACTAGTGGTATAGTACACAACATTACCGGTAGGACATCTCTTCATTCCTGCTCATAGACTAGTGGTAGAGTACACAACATTACCAGTAGGACATCTCTTCATTCCTGCTCATAGACTAGTGGTAGAGTACACAACATTACCAGTAGGACATCTCTTCATTCCTGCTGATAGACTAGTGGTAGAGTACAACATTATCGGTAGGACATCTCTTCATTCCTGCTCATAGACTAGTGATAGAGTACACGACATTACCGGTAGGGCATCTCTTCATTCCTGCTCATAGACTAGTGATAGAGTACACGACATTACCGGTAGGACATCTCTTCATTCCTGCTCATAGACTAGTGATAGAGTACACGACATTACCGGTAGGACATCTCTTCATTCCTGCTGATAGACTAGTGGTATAGTACACAACATTACCGGTAGGACATCTCTTCATTCCTGCTCATAGACTAGTGGTAGAGTACACAACATTACCAGTAGGACATCTCTTCATTCCTGCTCATAGACTAGAGATAGAGTTACACAACATTACCAGTAGGACATCTCTTCATTCCTGCTCATAGACTAGTGATAGAGTACACAACATTACCGGTAGGACATCTCTTCATTCCTGCTGATAGACTAGTGGTAGAGTACAACATTATCGGTAGGACATCTCTTCATTCCTGCTCATAGACTAGTGATAGAGTACACGACATTACCGGTAGGACATCTCTTCATTCCTGCTGATAGACTAGTGATAGAGTACACGACATTACCAGTAGGACATCTCTTCATTCCTGCTGATAGACTAGTGATAGAGTACACGACATTACCGGTAGGACATCTCTTCATTCCTGCTCATAGACTAGAGATAGAGTTACACAACATTACCAGTAGGACATCTCTTCATTCCTGCTGATAGACTAGTGATAGAGTACACGACATTACCGGTAGGACATCTCTTCATTCCTGCTGATAGACTAGTGGTATAGTACACAACATTACCGGTAGGACATCTCTTCATTCCTGCTCATAGACTAGTGGTAGAGTACACAACATTACCAGTAGGACATCTCTTCATTCCTGCTCATAGACTAGTGGTAGAGTACACAACATTACCAGTAGGACATCTCTTCATTCCTGCTGATAGACTAGTGGTAGAGTACAACATTATCGGTAGGACATCTCTTCATTCCTGCTCATAGACTAGTGATAGAGTACACGACATTACCGGTAGGGCATCTCTTCATTCCTGCTCATAGACTAGTGATAGAGTACACGACATTACCGGTAGGACATCTCTTCATTCCTGCTCATAGACTAGTGATAGAGTACACGACATTACCGGTAGGACATCTCTTCATTCCTGCTGATAGACTAGTGGTATAGTACACAACATTACCGGTAGGACATCTCTTCATTCCTGCTCATAGACTAGTGGTAGAGTACACAACATTACCAGTAGGACATCTCTTCATTCCTGCTCATAGACTAGAGATAGAGTTACACAACATTACCAGTAGGACATCTCTTCATTCCTGCTCATAGACTAGTGATAGAGTACACAACATTACCGGTAGGACATCTCTTCATTCCTGCTGATAGACTAGTGGTAGAGTACAACATTATCGGTAGGACATCTCTTCATTCCTGCTCATAGACTAGTGATAGAGTACACGACATTACCGGTAGGACATCTCTTCATTCCTGCTGATAGACTAGTGATAGAGTACACGACATTACCAGTAGGACATCTCTTCATTCCTGCTGATAGACTAGTGATAGAGTACACGACATTACCGGTAGGACATCTCTTCATTCCTGCTCATAGACTAGAGATAGAGTTACACAACATTACCAGTAGGACATCTCTTCATTCCTGCTGATAGACTAGTGATAGAGTACACGACATTACCGGTAGGACATCTCTTCATTCCTGCTGATAGACTAGTGGTATAGTACACAACATTACCGGTAGGACATCTCTTCATTCCTGCTCATAGACTAGTGGTAGAGTACACAACATTACCAGTAGGACATCTCTTCATTCCTGCTCATAGACTAGTGGTAGAGTACACAACATTACCAGTAGGACATCTCTTCATTCCTGCTGATAGACTAGTGGTAGAGTACAACATTATCGGTAGGACATCTCTTCATTCCTGCTCATAGACTAGTGATAGAGTACACGACATTACCGGTAGGGCATCTCTTCATTCCTGCTCATAGACTAGTGATAGAGTACACGACATTACCGGTAGGACATCTCTTCATTCCTGCTCATAGACTAGTGATAGAGTACACGACATTACCGGTAGGACATCTCTTCATTCCTACTCATAGACTAGTGATAGAGTACACGACATTACCGGTAGGACATCTCTTCATTCCTGCTGATAGACTAGTGATAGAGTACACGACATTACCGGTAGGACATCTCTTCATTCCTGCTCATAGACTAGAGATAGAGTTACACGACATTACCGGTAGGACATCTCTTCATTCCTGCTGATAGACTAGTGATAGAGTACACGACATTACCAGTAGGACATCTCTTCATTCCTGCTCATAGACTAGAGATAGAGTTACACAACATTACCGGTAGGACATCTCTTCATTCCTGCTGATAGACTAGTGATAGAGTACACGACATTACCGGTAGGACATCTCTTCATTCCTGCTCATAGACTAGAGATAGAGTTACACGACATTACCGGTAGGACATCTCTTCATTCCTGCTGATAGACTAGTGATAGAGTACACGACATTACCAGTAGGACATCTCTTCATTCCTGCTGATAGACTAGTGATAGAGTACACGACATTACCAGTAGGACATCTCTTCATTCCTGCTGATAGACTAGTGATAGAGTACACGACATTACCAGTAGGACATCTCTTCATTCCTGCTGATAGACTAGTGATAGAGTACACGACATTACCGGTAGGACATCTCTTCATTCCTGCTGATAGACTAGTGATATAGTACACGACATTACCGGTAGGACATCTCTTCATTCCTGCTGATAGACTAGTGATAGAGTACACGACATTACCAGTAGGACATCTCTTCATTCCTGCTGATAGACTAGTGATAGAGTACACGGCATTACCAGTAGGACATCTCTTCATTCCTGCTGATAGACTAGTGATAGAGTACACGACATTACCAGTAGGACATCTCTTCATTCCTGCTGATAGACTAGTGATAGAGTACACGACATTACCAGTAGGACATCTCTTCATTCCTGCTGATAGACTAGTGATAGAGTACACGACATTACCGGTAGGACATCTCTTCATTCCTGCTCATAGACTAGTGGTAGAGTACACAACATTACCGGTAGGACATCTCTTCATTCCTGCTCATAGACTAGTGATAGAGTACACAAGCTCACCGCAGGACATTTCCTTTTCACTCTTGCTGTTCACACTGAGTAGTCAGTGGTATAGATTTTCTCGTACGTGTGTGTGTGTGTGTGCGTGTGTGTGTAAAATAACCACCTTATACTAACCGTTCAGGTGGCTGGCTGGCATAGTTATAGGCAACTTTTTTTTTAATCGTGGAAAAGTTGGAAGAACGTAGAGTTTTTATTAGTAAGGTAATACAATAATTTTATTTTGTATTATATCATGAATTACCAATTTTTTTTAAAAAACAGTGAGGGAAGGAGTAATGCAAAGAGAGTGTGGACAAGGGATTGACGGCTCAAGAGGTATATAGGAGCATCATTGACAATATTGAAAGAGCTGTGTGGTCACGATCCACCTGAATATTGGAAGGTAGGCCACAATGCCCAAGTATTAGGAAGATGCGGTGCTAAAAAAATCGTTCTACCTCACCAACTTTCTTTGGTTCGTCGTTTTTTCCCTTTTTATATTCCTTAAATTAAAATTATCCTGCTTCAGGAGCGTTTTGTGGTAGGTTTGTGTTTCTTGTCTCAAACGCTAATGTTGTATTACTAAATAATAATATCTGTAATTATACTTTATGGGGGTTAAAACATCTCCACTGCACTCGTCTAGACATCAAACCGCGACCGTTCGGGTTAGAACATCCCTGTCACTTTCATGTGGTAAGACACAAGAATGAAATAAAGACGCCTTTATTTTATCTTATTAACTGTAATTTTTTTAATACGCTATCAACAAAAAAGTCTAGTTATGGAAGTCACCCCGGGTTATTTATTCCCTTGCCCTGAGCTACCGCTATCTTTGACCCGTAGCATTTAGTCCAGATAATACTAACACTCGAGTTGCTGTGAGCATCTTATTCTGGTAGTACAACTCTTGTTACTTTGTTCATCATGAGCTTAATTGCTTGCATAATTCATTCGCGTATAAAACAGATACGTTATCGGTCATTCTATAAAGGAGAAAAAAAATATGGTGGATTTTTAAAACTATTCTTGTCTCATTAAACAAGGACATGCATTTGAGAGGAAAAAACTGCTTATTACATCGGTTTTCTAATGCGCATATCATCATCATCGGCTGAACGGGCGTTTGGATAGGCGAACAGAAATTAATAAAAGTCAAAAACCGAGGGGAATTCATAAAGTTCCTAGGTGGAGCTTTCCGGCAGTAGGAGGACAAACAGGGGAGGAGGATAATAGAAATGACAATACAATCTGTGTTGTTAACCTCCCTATTAAATGCAGGGCTTTTAGGGGTGGTCCTTAAAAGTCCCATTTTTAAAGATGGTCTCTAAAAGTCTTTTTTTTTACATTTTGGTCCCTAAGTCCCTTTTTCTCTATAAATATTACTAATAAACTGATGAAAATTACTATAAACTTTTACAAAAGTTGAAATCTTTTACGAAAAAAATTTTAAGGTAAGTTGCTTAGCAGTTTTTCATTTGTTTTTCTTATAATTAATCAAACATCTGAATGGGTATTGTTTGAGTATGTTTGAATATAATCAATTTTGGTGCCATTTTATTTCTATTATTGCTCCCAATGAAGTAAACTGAAAGGACCTTTAAATTATCTTGTGTTCCTCATTTTCTTAGTTCACTTTAATACGGTAATGAATCTAAACTATTGCCCTAAGTTGTATTGTTACTAATTGTGCAATTCCTATCTAAAATTTCTTATTTGATGGTCATTGTTACTTTAATTTGGCAATACTAAATAATATTTATAGTAATCTGTAATCTAATACCAGTATTTTGTAAAGAATATTCCTATTTGTTATATTTGTTATCAAGCAAAAATGTATTGTAAAATAAAATAAAAATGTACCGGTAGGCCATTCCCCATCCAGTAGCTTATCTAAAATGTTTTATACTATTAGGGCCAACTTATTTATTTAACAATAACAGTAACAATAGATATTAAAAATATCCAACTAATTGTACTTTTTGGTGTGAATTCTTATAAAAATAAGGACTTAAAATCGTAAGCCATACACATGATTTTTTTTTCTTAAAACATTAAAACACAGGTGTTGATGTGACCTGACCGTCTTATGTTGAAGCCCTGTTGTTGAAAGGTGTCACAATTATTATTGATATAGGGAGTTTCACTATCACAACCATCAATCTTAACTGGCAAATAATTGTTAGGGGTTTTAACCCAAAAAAAGTTATGAGTTTCCCAATAATTGTTTTCTTTAATGTGCAAAAAATTTTAGTCCCTAAAAGTTCTTTTTTTTTTTTTTAATTTTGGTCCCTAAGTCTCTTTTTTTTTAAAATTGAGGTTAAAGTGCTAAAAGCCCTGTAAATGACCTCATTCTATTCACAAAGATCCATTATACGCTCCTATACCAGTTACCTTTCATTTAACGAGCACTTAGCTCTTACTTATTGATTAACAGAAATATGTGGATTTTTGTACTTTTCAGAGGGAAAATGTTAACTTTTAAACTACGTTTACAATATATCTCTGTATAGGGTCATAGAAAATATTTTTTCGCTCTTACCAGTAAACAGAAAACTCGTGTACTGTTAAAGGTTTTGTAAATATTGAACCCAGTAGTTTTGAACCTGAGGGTCGCGATACCATTTAGGGTCGTGGTATATTTCGTGTGGTGTTGCAACGCTTCAGGTTATAACTTTATATTTATTTTTTTAAGTAATTATAATGACTATAGGAAGGTATGAAATTCAAATATAAATGTAAGATGTTAAAATAATAAATACTGTTTCCTTTCTAGGTTCCTTTTGGTGACTCGACTCTTGACAGTTGCTTTCTTACTTATGTTTAGTGAAGTGGGCTCGTTTTTAGGGGAGATGCGCTGCTAGCATAACTTAGAAAATACCCGCTTGGTTCGTTGATTCTCTTTTGAAACTTAACTATATAATCAATTTATAATAATTAAAATAAGTATAGCTGAGCACGTGGACCTAATGTCGAGCTCGTTTGATTTGTTTTGTCGGTGATGAGGTCGGGATTAAAATATCGACCGGAAGTACTGGAGGTTTTTTCTAAACAATTTACCCTTCTCATTCTTTGCAAATAAAGGTACATTTCCTCCAAATTCTACCCTCCACAAGTGTAATTAAATGCAAATAGCCCGGATGGATAGTAAGATTTAATGAAAATTAATGGTGTGCGAAGCTTCGAAAAGTCGATGTCGAATCCGAAGGTCAAATTTCCTTCGGCTTCGACTTCGACATCTACAATAACCTTCCCATATTCGAAAAATTTCGAAATAAGGATAAAACTTCGATAAATTATCAAACGATTTAATTTTATCTTACTAGATATTAAATTTTTCAATATTTGATAATTTTAAAACCGTTACTAAACAGTATTTTAACACCGACTAGTAATTTAACTACCACAACGTAAGCATGGATCAAAAGCGGGTAAGTAAATGTTAATATACTATATTCACTATCGCCAACATAATTTTGTAAAAAATTAAAAATACCTATGAATAAAATAATAGCACCATAGTCACTGGTATGAAGCAAAGAAAGCGCTTAAGTTGTGCTATCATTTAGCTCGCGTCTAATGTCTATTCCTTAATATCCTATCTCTTTGAAATTATCTGTGACAAATTTACAAGTGCGTTTTGTCACAGAAGTTTTTCATAGCTTCTTCGCATTTTCTTTACTATTCAGAATGGCTGATACGGAAAGTGGGAAACGAAAACAGAATTTAATTTATAATTACTCTCAGAGAAATGCAAATAAAAAGACATGTAAAGTTTGCAAAATAATATTATAAGCTCCATGATGTAAGTAAAAATTAAAAATTAATTGATAATTTACAAAGATATCATTAAGCTTGTGTGTATTAATTATTAATATAGGCCATAGGTAACAAATAAGGAAATTTTCCTGATCCATGTTACTGACAAGATCTAGAAAAATAATTAATTTAAAAAATATATATATATCGTTAAGTGACAACAAAAATCCTAGGTAGCTTCGATTTCGACTTTTCTTCGCAAGTTTCAAGCTTCTCTTCGACTTCGCTTCGCATTTAAAAAGTGGCCTTCGCACACCCCTGCTGAAAATAATCATTTAAAAACTAGGATTATGAACGCTTGTAGGTTATCAAGGGGTTGCATTGGTTTATTAAGACAAAAATTGGGGTCAAATCCCGCAAAGGGTTGGAAACCACTAATTTAACCTAAGAGAAACACATAATTGGCAATATCTCTGTTATTCCCTGCCCTGTTCATGGTAGGAAGGAACGTCTGAAAGGTCTTATTTTCTACCAAACTACTACTACTACTACTATTACTATATAGTAGAAATCTGACAGGGAAAAAGGCCTTTCTGACCACCCTTCCTACCATGAACAGGGCTTACCTTACGGAGCCCCTTTTTTGTGAGAGGCGAAGCTGAAGAGAAGGAGACTTGACCTTCGGCTTCGACATTTCAAAAAATCGTAAGCCCCTATATAATTCCTGCGCTATTCCGCACCTGTAATATTGTACGTGTTATCAAGTGATATAATTTATATCTGTTTCTTACATAACACGCTCCCTATCTTTCATTATCTGTATTTAACGTCACGAGCACTTCTGATGCTGACATTTTTTCTATTATTTTTTTTGTACCGTGTAAAAGGCTTATGTGTTCCGATTGTTTATTTTGGCCCGTCCTTCCGTCCTCGGTGTCTCCTTTTGTGACGCGGGGAGTGTTGGCAACTACCCCGGGTAGGGCCTGGTGGGCGTATCATCTCGAGGAAGATGACGCAGAGCGATGTTGAATGAGAAATAAAATATGTTTGGTTTTTTAGAAGGGTAAGGGAAGAATTAAATTAAGATATCTCTTTATTTTTCTGGCTACCATAACTTATAAAATAAATACTATAAAGGTTTTTTTTCTAACTTAAAGAAATACACATCATTAGTTTCAAAATAAAAAGTTTTTGTTTCGTAAACACAACATAAGACGGTTTGTATGACGTTATAAACGGCTTTTGTTTCGTCTGGTTCGCCATTTTAATTTTATGAATAGAATGCAGTCTTTTAGAAGCTCTCGTTTGTAAAGATTTTTGAAGTGAACTACAGATGACGCTTTCACAAAAAATAAAATCTAAACGTTATTTTCAAAGTTTGGTGTTTTAATTATGTAAAAAAAAAAAGATTTAAAGAAAACACAAAATTAAAAACAAATAGTTTGTTGTAAGAGTTTTAATTGCCAAACGGGACAACAACTTAACACATCTCAAATTTATCTTACACGAAAAGTCTGAAACACTTTTGTATTCCTGAATAAGAATCAGTCATATTCTAGATGAGTCCAAGAGAGAACTACCGTTAGAGTTATTTTTATGTTGCCCCGGGTTACATTCGGTTTGGAGTTATGTTAGGGGATTATTTATCAATCGTGGCCAGCAGCCCAGGCTACGCAACATCTACCTCGAGTTGCCCCTGTGGAGAATACCAAATGGAAAGCCCTAGACGCATGCAGATCGTAATGGTTTGTCGAATGGATACAGCTTGTAACTTTTGTTAGCTGTCAGTTGTAGATTCGAGGGGACTGAATTGTATCCATTCGGAATGGTATCCATTCCGATAGTTTTGTAATAAACTGCTTTTGTGAAAATCCTGAATTGTATCCACTGGAATTATATCCCCCAAAACCTGAATCGTACCCCCTCGGAATGGATACCATTCCGATAGTTTTGTAATAAACTGCTTTTGTGAAAATCCTGAATTGTATCCACTGGAATTATATCCCCCAAAACCTGAATCGTACCCCCTCGGAATGGTATCCATTCCGATAGTTTTGTAATAAACTGCTTTTGTGAAAATCCTTAATTGTATCCACTGGAATTATATCCCCCAAAACCTGAATCGTACCCCCTCGGAATGGTATCCATTCCGATAGTTTTGTAATAAACTGCTTTTGTGAAAATCCTGAATTGTATCCACTGGAATTATATCCCCCAAAACCTGAATCGTACCCCCTCGGAATGGTATCCATTCCGATAGTTTTGTAATAAACTGCTTTTGTGAAAATCCTGAATTGTATCCCCAAATGGCTGACTTGAGTTTTAACAGAAGGAACGTTTAACGTAAAAGCTTTGTCACAATTCTGGTAGAGGGCAGCAGGATGGAATCTTCTTAACTTACTACTTGTATACTAGAGTGCAGCCAAATCCAATCAAATTATTTAAATAAGTTTAAGTAATTATTTGAAATTCGTAGACTCATATAAGGCTGCCAACATTACATAGAATATTAAAAAGCATAGCGTTATAAATTATTTATGATTTCCAATTAAGAGGATATTCGTATCCTAAATCAGCCAGTCCTGCTCGATTATACACTTTAGGCCAGGGGAACAGAAGTTAAACGTATGGACATTAGGAGCACCTTTTAGAAAATATAAACAAATTGTTTGCAGTCATCATTGATAAGATTTTACTCTATTTCACTGTTATTTATAGATATTGACTATCTTTGTATTAATATTATCACTGTTCACCATAGTTTTTATTTTGTTTCCTTGAAGATGATTCAAAAATTCATTTGTAATCAAATCGATATATGTGAATTTAAAATAACTTTGTCATTAGTGCTCTAATTCTCTTTTCAAGTGGCCTGTTTAAGTATTTTCTTAAAAACGAAGTATTCATTCTCTTTAAAGATTGCAGTGCATATTAGAAAATTAATTTGCAACCTTTTTTAACATGTAAGATTTGTAGCTAGTTGTATATAGTTTTATCATCCTAGCTACAACTTGATTCACCATGACTAATATCGGGGATCGAAACTCGCCGGATGTTTCGAGATAATTTTGACTAAATGATTTTCCACTTTATCTACATACAAATGTAGATACACTTTCTCTAAATTATACCTTTCTCATACTATCCCTAAAGTGTGAACACGAAGTTAGTTCATAAGGCTATTGAGACGTGAAGAATTGAAAAAGTAGTAGACATTTCAATCAAGACCTTTATAGAAATCTTTAAAAAACTTTTGATTTGATTTGTGGAAATAATTTTTTCTTTCTCGCACCCCTCGGTTAGAGAAAGTATTGATATCGTAAAAAAAACCTTGAAATTTTGATAAATATCGACGTTTCATGGCCCCCTGAAACAGAAAAATATATTTTAGCGATGCCGCCTGTCTGTGTGTTTGTATCTGTGCATAGAGCCTAAACCATTTCATCGATCAAGCTGAAACTTGATATCTAAGGTTGGATAGGGTTCCCCAGAGATCTTTTTGGAATTAGATATACAAACCTAAAATTAAGGGTAGTTTACTTAACGACGTTACCTACTTGACGAATTCGAAGGGATTTTATGAAGCGGGTTGCATATTAACTTAACGCACTCAAGCATGAAATATGTGGCCTCTTCTGACAGTTCTTACCCCCTCCATGACTACCCTTCCCCTCTTTCGCAGATTAGCGTTTTGTAACTTAGTCAGAAGGGTACAAACTCCACTCGCCATTCGGTAAGACCGACAGGTCAGCCTTTCAGTGATAGATTCAAATTAACCATTTCTCGTGCTGATAGCTAAGTGAACTAAATTAAGGCACTAGAGTGACTAGACAGATAGTTTACAACCTGGGAGTAGCGACCCCATTCTTGGTCATGGCTTTTATCGGGTGGAACACGTTGCTTGTTGAGATTATAATGTTATGTTTACTTTTTAAATTGATTACTACTTTAGGAAGGTGCAAAATTCAAATACAGTAAAAACATTTTAGTTACTAATTAGGTTCCTTTTGGTTACCTAGCTCAGACTGTTGCTTGCTTACTTAGTTTGCTGGAGGATTCTCGTGTTTAGGCGAGAGGCGCTGCTATCATAGCTTTCAAAATACCCACTAGGCTCGTTGATTAACTTTTGAAACATCTTAGTCGCATTCATATAAATAATATAGGATAATATAGTTTATAGGAATTTTATCAAACACGTAGGCTTAACGGCACGCTAGTTTGGTTTAACTGATGAGGTCAGGATTCATATTCTGACTGGCGGTTCTGGGATTGATTTTCCCTAAATAATTTTCCACTCTCCCTCCTTGCAACTCCGGGTAAACTTAATCTTAATTCAACCTTTTTCGTCCATAACACATTAGCGAAATTAGTACACATGTTTATAACCCAAACGCATAGTAAGATGTGGTGCTAAATTTTTTATAGCCCTGATTAATAAGAATATTATAAAATTAAAATTTAAAAACCAGGATATTAATACTTGTAGACCATCAAGGGGTCGCGATGGTTTCAAAGACCAACATTGATTTCAAACCTGGCTTAATTTGGAAACCACTGAACTAAACTCGCATTTCACCCACACGTAAGTGTTCGAATTATACAAGTGAATTGGGTATTTTCCTAGTCATACTCATCAAAATGTTAGTGATGGATGTTATCATTTATCAATATATTTTATGGCTAGGAGATTTTAAAATGTGGCTTGATCGTCGTTGTAGATAATTCTCGACAATTAGCCATGGTCAAACTATTATTTAAGCTATGAATGAAAACCTGAGCTTTCATTAAGCCTAGCTTAACACAGATCAAAACAGCCAATGATCAATTGGATTTGGATGTCTGTGTCTGAAATTTTCGAGCTGTCGTCTGTTTTACATTGCGTGAGAAAGAGAAAACCCTTCGGGTATTTCTTTTTCTCTTAATACTTGATAAGATATTGTGATATACTTTACTATTTTATGCGAATTATTAATATATGTCAGGCTATATTAAATTTCGTGTGATGAATGGTTACTAAAATACCTTTATAAATTTATGGAGCAAATAATAAATAGCGATAGGTCGTCTCGCTCTTAAATTGCAGTAGATGCGCTTATAGACACCTACGTCTCTTTCTATCTCATTGGTTTCCTCGTTAACGCTATCCTTTTTTTAACCAGAGGAGGTGCAATTATATAGCTTAAAAATGAAGACAATTACTCATACGAAATAATCACCCATAATGTATTATAAAAAAATTCACTGATGCATCTAGTGAACGCAATATATATACTAAAAAAACCAATTCTTAAACCACATTTTTCACCCAAATTATGAAAATTAACATTGTTCCTTAGCTTTAAAAGTCACATATAAATATCACGCCATAATTATATTTTCACTAGTGTGGCAAAGACAGTAATTTTATGGTGGTTGTAATAATTGTGGTGAACATCGCCTGCAAAATCTTACATGGTATTTGAAACAAATTGAATAACTTCCATACCTCTTAAAATGTTTATAGGAAAATATGAAAACGTTGTCTTGTAGAAACTTTTTTATTTTGATTATAAATGAGCTGCCATTTACATTAATAAAATTCTTGCCAGAATTTATCAAAACCGTCTCATTTCTTACTAGATTTGAATAAATTAGAGCCAGATTTTAAATAATTATTTTTTAACATAGTGGCTAAAGTCTGTTGCCAAATAAAATAAAAGATTTCTCTCTTTAAAATTATAGAAGTCAATACATGCTCTAAAATATATTGACCCGAAAAAAAATCTTACATGTTAAAAAAGGTTGCAAATTAATTTTCTAATATGCACTGCAATCTTTAAAGAGAATGAATACTTCGTTTTTAAGAAAGTACTTAAACAGGCCACTTGAAAAGAGAATTAGAGCACTAATGACAAAGTTATTTTAAATTCTCATATATCGATTTGATTACAAATGAATTTTTGAATCATCTTCAAGGAAACAAAATAAAAACTATGGTGAACAGTGATAATATTAATACAAAGATAGTCAATATCTATAAATAACAGTGAAATAGAGTAAAATCTTATCAATGATGACTGCAAACAATTTGTTTATATTTTCTAAAAGGTGCTCCTAATGTCCATACGTTTAACTTCTGTTCCCCTGGCCTAAAGTGTATAATCGAGCAGGACTGGCTGATTTAGGATACGAATATCCTCTTAATTGGAAATCATAAATAATTTATAACGCTATGCTTTTTAATATTCTATGTAATGTTGGCAGCCTTATATGAGTCTACGAATTTCAAATAATTACTTAAACTTATTTAAATAATTTGATTGGATTTGTCTGCACTCTAGTATACAAGTAGTAAGTTAAGAAGATTCCATCCTGCTGCCCTCTACCAGAATTGTGACAAAGCTTTTACGTTAAACGATCCTTCTGTTAAAACTCAGGTCGGCCATTTGTGGATACAATTCAGGATTTTCACAAAAGCAGTTTATTACAAAACTATCGGAATGGATACCATTCCGAGGGGGTACGATTCAGGTTTTGGGGGATATAATTCCAGTGGATACAATTCAGGATTTTCACAAAAGCAGTTTATTACAAAACTATCGGAATGGATACCATTCCGAGGGGGTACGATTCAGGTTTTGGGGGATATAATTCCAGTGGATACAATTCAGGATTTTCACAAAAGCAGTTTATTACAAAACTATCGGAATGGATACCATTCCGAGGGGGTACGATTCAGGTTTTGGGGGATATAATTCCAGTGGATACAATTCAGGATTTTTACAAAAGCAGTTTATTACAAAACTATCGGAATGGATACCATTCCGAGGGGGTACGATTCAGGTTTTGGGGGATATAATTCCAGTGGATACAATTCAGGATTTTCACAAAAGCAGTTTATTACAAAACTATCGGAATGGATACCATTCCGAATGGATACAATTCCGCTCCCCCGTAGATTCAAGGGTTTTACTTTGAACCTTTATTCCACCTCCCCCCTTCTCCTTACCCACACTGGTCATGCAGGGTTGTTGGACTTTCACCTGCGTCTTCTGACCTTTTCTAGGAGGCTCAACACAAAAATAGAATATTTTATAGCTGCCTCAAAAGAGGTTTATTTGCTGTATATTATGCCCTATACTGGCGATTTTTAGGATAAACGGGAACGCAAGTTAAAGATCAGTATTTTTATAGTATTTATAGCAAAAAAAAAACCTTTGGAAAAAATAACTTACGTATTGCCTTATAATGGAGGTCTAGTTTAGTTTTCACATCGTGAAATCAACAGTTCTTGAGTATTTGCTATGAGTATCGCGAAATTTTAAGTGGTTTTTTTCCCTCTTCATTTAAAAAGTTTCTCATCTAAGTCTAATATGCTCGGGACAGATATTCAACAACTATTGATATCAACATGTGTAGAAAATTAAACTCTGGTAGCAATACTTTATTTATTTTGCCGAAAAAAAAATTTCTATTAAAACTGCAAAAACACATTACCTTTTCTCGCGTCCCATTCTATACCATCATAATCTTATAAATTCCGCTAATTTTTTAAAGTAAACTTGAGAAAACAGTACCACAATGCGACGTCTGTCTCGAGCTGTATAACTTCATAAGCTAGGCGTTATCCGTGGGGTGAGACATACTGTTGAAGTGGTCATCTTGTAAGTTTTAGGAAGACTGTACTTACTACACTCCAGCCAAATCTTGCGGGTTCCAGGAACTTCACCCTCCTGAGACTTACCATTCATTGTTCTGAGGAACTGTGCGAGTTTCCTGACAAGAAGGGATCTATTGACACTCCACTGGTTAGGAACAGGTGGTTCCACAACAAGTACAGTTGCCAACTAGAGACCAGGAGGTTCCACAACAATCTTTACTAACAGAGTTTACAACAAACATTGCATGACCAGGAGGTTCCACAACAAGTACATTTTGTCAACTTGAGAACCAGGAGGTTCCACAACAAGTACAGTTACCAACTAGAGACCAGGAGGTTCCACAACAAGTACAGTTGCCAACTTGAGACCAGGAGGTTCACAACAAGTACAGTTGCCAACTAGAGACCAGGAGGTTCCACAACAAGTACATTACCAACTTGAGACCAGGAGGTTCCAACAATAATTACAGTTGACAACTAGAGACCAGGAGGTTCACAACAATTACAGTTGCCAACTTGAGACCAGGAGGTTCACAACAAGTACATTTGTCCAACTTGAGACCAGGAGGTTCCACAACAATTACAGTTGCCAACTAGAGACCAGGAGGTTCCACAACAAGTACATACATAGACCATTCACTACAGTGAACGACCAGGAGGTTCCACAACAAGTACAATTGCCAACTAGAGACCAGGAGGTTCCACAACAAGTACATTTGCCAACTTGAGACCAGGAGGTTCTACAACAAGTACAGCTACCAACTTGAGACCAGGAGGTTACACAACAAGTACAATTACCAACTTGAGACCGGGAGGTTCCACAACAAGTACATTTCCCAACTTGAGACCAGGAGGTTCCACAACAATTACAGTTGCAACTAGAGACCAGGAGGTTCCACAACAATTACAGTTGACAACTAGAGACCAGGAGGTTCCACAATACATATTAACCAGGTTAAATACACACTAGAGACCAGGAGGTTCTACAACAATTACAGTTGACAACTAGAGACCAGGAGGTTCTACAACAAGTACAGCTACCTACTAGAGACCAGGAGGTTCCACAACAAGTACATTACCAACTTGAGACCAGGAGGTTCCACAACAAGTACATTTGTCAACTAGAGACCAGGAGGTTCCACAACAATTACAGTTGACAACTAGAGACCAGGAGGTTCCACAAACAATTAACAGTTAACAACTAGAGACCAGGAGGTTCCACAACAATTACAGTTGACAACTAGAGACCAGGAGGTTCCACAACAATTACAGTTGACAACTAGAGACCAGGAGGTTCCACAACATTACAGTTGACACAACTAGAGACCAGGAGGTTCTACAACAATTACAGTTGCAACTAGAGACCAGGAGTTCTACAACAAGTACAGCTACCTACTAGAGACCAGGAGGTTCCACAACAAGTACATTTACCAACTTGAGACCAGGAGGTTCCACAACAAGTACATTACCAACTTGAGACCAGGAGGTTCCACAACAAGTACATTTGTCAACTTGAGACCAGGAGGTTCCACAACAATTACAGTTGACAACCAGAGACCAGAAGGTTCCACAACAAGTACAGCTACCAACTTGAGACCAGGAGGTTCCACAACAGGTACGGTTTTCAGCTGGAAGAAAAAACATCCAAAGAACAGCCCAATCACAGTCCAATTTGTATAGGAAGGGCCCTATTCCACTGCTACAAACGTGACTAGATTTACTTTTACGTACTCATACGTCAAGTCATGTGATCTGCAGCTGTCAATTTTGATTTATAGTATCATTTCCTAAGATAACACTATTAAGAGAGTCGAAAATAAAATCACTTTTGGTCGCAAAAAAAGCTTTTTTTAAAGGTCCTTATGGAAATTTGGCCTGTAGCGTCTCTGTGAACAGAAGAAATACGCGAGATGATGGTTCATCTTCACTTTCCCAACAAAAACAAAAAGTGCTCTCTCTGTTTCTCTCTCCCTCACACACACATACACATAGACACCTTTGAACGGTTTGAAACATTAGACCTGACAAAAATCCACAGAGGCTGGCGATTATTTGTGCACGCGTGCGATAAAAGGAGGCGGTGTTGCCACGTCTAGCGAATAACCGGAGCTGTCACGTACACGTCTCAGCTTGGCTCGGGGAGGCTGCCGTCTCGTGTTCCGACGGGGATATGGCTCGGGGATATCATCACTCTCAGCTTGGCTCAGGGAGGCTGGATCTCGTGTTCCGACCGGGGATATGGCTCGGGGATATCATCACGTCTCAGCTTGGCTCAGGGAGGCTGGCATCTCGTGTTCCGACCGGGGATATGGATGGGGAGGCTGGCTCTCGTGTTCGACTGGGGACATGGATGGGAGGCTGGCGTCTCGTGTTCCGACTGGGGATATGGCTCGGGGATATCATCACGTCTAGCTTGCCTCGATGAGGCTGCGTCTCGTGTTCCGACTGGGATATGGCTCGGAGGCTGCCGTCTCGTGTTCCGACCGGGGATATGGCTCGGGGATATCATCACGTCTCAGCTTGACTCAGGGAGGCTGCAGTCTCATGTTCCGACTGGGGATATGGCTCAGGGAGCTGCCGCCTGTCGACTGGTTGGCTCAGGGAGGCTGCATCTCGTGTTCCGACCGGGGACATGGCTCGGGGATATCATCACTCTCAGCTTGCTCGGGAGGCTGGCCCTCTCGTGTTGACCGGTACTGGGGTATTATAGGCTCAGGGAGGCTGGCTCTCGTGTTCCGACCGGGGATATGGCTCGGGGATATCATCACGTCTCAGCTTGCCTCGGTGAGGCTGCCAGTCTCGTGTTCCGACTGGGGATATGGATCGGGGAGGCTGGCGTCTCGTGTTCCGACTGGGATATGGCTCGGGAGGCTGGCGTCTCGTGTTCCGACTGGGGAATATGGCTGGGGTTCATCCGACTCAGGCTTGGCTCAGGGAGGCTGCCGTCTCGTGTTCCGACGGTATGGCTCGGGATCACAGGATGGTGGTGAGGCTGCCGTCTCGTGTTCACTGGGTATGGCTCGGGGATATCATCACGTCTCAGCTTGCTCGGTGAGGCTGCCGTCTCGTGTTCCGACTGGGGATATGGCTCAGGAAGGCTGCCGTCTCGTGTTCTTACACAGGTGGATATCATCGTGTCTTACGGCTCTACTCTACGCACATGTACAAAACTGGGATGAGGAAGTTGGGATTTAGTGGAAGTATAGCCGCATTTGTATGAAGAGTGGAAAAAACCATTTGGGGTTAACCAATTTCAGTACACCTGTCCGGGATTCGAACGTCTATCCCCTCGTCGTCGGAAATTCATTCTATTCTTAGAGGCTAGACAACTTGACCACTAAAGCGGGTGGGGGTGCTGTTGGGTTTTAACACCTCCCCGCCCACCCATCCCCGTTCAAAAGTATTATTATTTATGCATTTTTACCCGCTTCAGTGTCCGCATGGTCTAAGGCGTCACTTTCGCAATAAACTAGACTGCCGAAGAAGGGGAGATCGGGGTTCGATCTCTGTTAGGGTTACTAAGGGTGGGTTTTCCACGCAAATGCGGCTACAATTCCTTTAAATTCGACCTTTCTAATCCCTAACAGATTTAAGGTAATTAGTACATAGGCTTACAACCCGAACGGAAAGTAATAGGATGCGGTGCAAAAAAATAGTTTAGGTACCTATTCATCGGTCCGACGGCTCACCTCGTTTTGTCAAATATAGAGACTTTCGATTTCTAAAACATCGTTTAAAACTTATGATACTTTTACAACCCATTGTTAGTATACTCCAATTTTTACAGGATTACCTTAGCTGACAGCTACTAGCTCAACAGAAAACTAACTATACGAGCGGTCTGTAGTGTTTCAGGCGAATTGACCGCAGTGGTATTCAATCTTGGTCCTACGTTGCGAAAGATATGTGCTTCTTGTCTTCTTTTTTTCCCCATCCTACTTTACATTTTGAAACAGGTCTATGCCCCTACCTATTTTCAGAAGGGAACGTGGTGGCTGAAAAAGCTCCCTCCCCTCTTTGTTCATCTGATTTTACCCAAGCTGCAAACTATCTTCATCTCTGTCCTTTTCCTCTCCCCTCCCCCTCCACTACTTCCCCTTCTATAGCTCTGCCACCCGGCTTGGCGGGAGTTTAGGCTTGGGTTGCCGCTCCAAGTTGCAATCGTCCTGTCTGCCTGCCAGTTGTTCTCTGACAGTTGGTAGTGAAGCGACGCGCGCATCGGCGCTGTAGGAAGCGTGCATCACACAAGCGTTTATTTTTCACTTCCTTTTATTTTCGCGCCATCCTAGTGACATTTAGTCTTTGTGCGCCGCGAACTGCAGCTGCCGTGGAAGAGTAAAAGAGCGTGTGTGTTTGTGTTTTTATATATATGTGTTTGCCGGCCTTACGAGGCGGGAAAACTTGCTTCAGACGTGTGGGGTTTTTTCCCCCCTTGAGAATATAAAAAGTGATATTAAAAAAAAACAGTTGTGAAAGATGCTTCCCCCTTCAGGGATGATGTCGCACGCGGATCATCGCACAGGGGGACGCGTCATCCATATGGACCACCACAGGCGGGATATTCCACAGCCGCGACTGCGACCCACTCTATATCCGGCAGGTAGGTGTACTCCTTGGTACAGTTGGCGTGGTTAGCGTCCGCCATGCTAGCTACCCTCCACCCCTCCACACAAGTGTTTCAGATTCGCAAGCAAAGATTTAATTGTTTTGGTATTAAGGCTTTATTGGGATCTGTCGCAAAGCTACAATATTGTGTTTAAAAACGTCAACTATTATGTCTCCATTTTTTATACTAATAAGCTTTAGTCTTTTTCAAGGCGCCAACATGTTTTTTTAAAAGGGGGATGCAAGTCAAATATTTCTATCCATTGATTTGGAGTTAGTATTTTTCATTGAAGCTAGTAGCTTATTATTATTATTTTTTTACCGATGGCTTAAGACGTTATGTGTGTGTGTTTAATTAAAGGGCACTAATATTTTTATCAGTTAACTTTGGAGTCATAAAATTTTTACGATAGTGTAAGATTTTTTTTTCAGTTAAATTTTTTTCTCACCCGTTTTGGTGGCTGTATGGTCTAAAGAGTACTCTCGCAATGGACTAGACTGCCGAAGATGGATAGATTGGGCTTCGATCCCAGTTGGGTGTACTGAGGTTTTTTTCCTAAATGGTTTTCCACTCTTCCCTCATGCAAATTCGGGATACACTTCTACAAAATTCAACCATCCTAATCCTCAACCCATAAGTATAATTAGTACATAATTATGTGTGTAACCCGAACGGGTAGTAAGACGCTGTGCTAAAAATATATAAATGTATTTCTCGAGTATGTCTATTAATTAGAACTTTTAATATTTCCCTCTTATGTTGGTAATGCGCGTTTTCCCCACCAAAAGATGATCTCGAGCTCAACAGTTTATGAGCGTCTAGCGACTGTCGGAATGCCGTCCCGTGGCACGTCGTGAAGTCTTCTTCTCCTTGGTCGGTCAAAGTTCGTTCGTTCGTTCGTTCCCTACCAGTAAACAACTTGAAGGTTCTGTTTGTTTCAACCAAGTCACCCGTCGATTAAAACTCTTCGCGTGACTACTTAGTATCGTAAATGAACTATATCCGGACAAACTTGTTTTTCTAAAGTTTTTTTTGTGTGCTCCAAAAATATCAATCCAGATGCAACTAAGCTACTTTATTCGGCTTACTCTGTCTTATTTGACGATTTTTTTTCACTTGAAGATGCCTGCCTGTTTGAAGTGACGCTTCTGCAAGCCGGACCGATGACGTTCTACTTCCCACGTGTATTGAAACGATACTTTGTACAGTCTGTTCACAGCGTTATACTACCCGTAATTCTACGTTCGTGGGGCAGGGGATGAGGAATGGTATGCTTTATAGGAAATGTCCTCGCACTTTCGTGGAAAAATAGTGGGTCAATAATATAGGGAGTACCCCCAACAATCGACTAGTATTCGAACCCCTGTCACTGGCGTAGGAATTTCTGGGGAAAATATCCCTCATTTTCGTCAAGGGTATCTAGGCCACGTAACTTTTTTTAGGCATGCCTCCGGCGATATTTTATTTCCTTGGGCCTATTTTATACTATTTATGGTTTAATTTGACCAATTTCACGAAACAGTGTTTCACTGTTAATTTTGGAGATGGGCCGCGCTGAGAGGAAATTTGACAATCTCCATGTACCTAGATTACATGTTTACAAGATCGACTTATCTTGTTTTTAGCTATTTTGCGTTTATCTAGATATTCAGAACAACGCTTTTTAAAAGATATATCCTCAAGGTTATTTTTTTAATAAAGCCAAGAATTGTTACCTACTTGTGTTTATTTTCAAATGCAATCAGCTTTACAAGACACGACGTTGTATATCTACTTTATAGTAAGAACACAGCAACCTTTTAAAAAATGCACTTTTTTTCTGTTAGCATTGTTAATTTTGCCATCATTATTTTAGGTAACTTACTGATAATCTCTATCAAAATTGATAGCTATATTAATTTTTTGCTGTCAAAAAGTGTTATTCCTACCGCGTTCGTACTAAACAGTCAAATTTTCATAGAAAGAGGATTTTAGAAATACAAACTTTTTATGGCTAGCACTGATAACATTTTACTAAATTATTAGTATTTTTTTAAGGTATTGGTAGCATTTGTTCATTTGAACAAGTGGATCTTCCTTTCTATCTATGAATAGGCTTAGCTTTTTTTTATTCCTTTTTTAAAAAAAAGGAGGGGTAATGTCATTACCGAGAAATGTCGGATAAAGGGTGGAGTCTGCTCACATGTTTAGCTATTAGCGTCTTAATCCAACATAACACAACCACGCGACCCATGCCGTTAATTTACTAACACATGATTTTGGTAGATCACACATATTTACTGTACATATGGATACGTAAAAGTAGATCTGGTAGCTTTTCTATCTCTTGGATAAGGTTCTACCTATGAAAAATGTGACTGTACTAAGAGAATGATGGCCATCCCTATTTCACAGTAGACATACACCTGTGATTGGTAGGGGCTGTCTTAGACTGCTGTGATTGGTGGAGGTTCTCTTAGGGGGCTCCACTGTTGTCTTTACCTGTAAGGTTAGGGTTAAAATTCCGACTAGATGAAGAGGGTGGCTGGGTTTTTTCTCTATATTTTCTAATTATTTCTCCAACAAATACTAAATAAAAACCACTATATTTTTAATCTTCTGTGCCACCTGTCGGGATCAAACCATGGCCTTCTGGGTTAAGTTAGAGTCACTTTACGATGAGTTTGTAAATTGTGAGTTTGACATTGTCTATAGTTAGTATACGTCAATTTATGTTCTTAAATTTCTCGTCTTAGATGGTCAAAATCTATTTTGACCCCTTCGCTGGCCGCATGGTCTAAGGTGTATCTATCACAATAAATTAGACTGCTGATAACGAAGAGATTGGGGTTCAAATCCCGGTAGAGTGTACTGAGGGAGTTTTTTTCCTGAATTTTTTTCCATTCTCACTTCACGCAAATGTGGGTACACTTCCTCTAAATTCGAACTTCCTCATTCCTAATTCATCAGTGTAATTATTACATAGGTGTATAACCTGAACAGGTAATAAGTCGCGGTGATAAAACAAATCCTTGACCACTTTCCTGGTCCCGCCCGCCACCTCGTAAAGTAGTGGCGTCTTTCTTGTCCCATTTGACTAACCGGCGCGTGACAGGGTGATTTGACCTGTTGCTGGTGTGCGTGTTAATACAATACCCCCCCCCCCGCCTTTCCAGCTTTCAACACAACTCCGCCACGTTCTAGAAAGTACGACAAATAAAAACATTTGAGCTAAAGTTTGATTAATACAAGAAGGAACTTTTTTGGACAGTTATATTTCATTAGTTTGAGGTACATTTAACTTGCACTTTCTGAACTAAGTGGTTATATCAGCACAAGACTAGCTTAAATCTAGTACATGTACACAAAACCCAGACCTCAGACCGTCACGTTTCTGTCAAGATGGTTTGTACTGTCACTTGAACAAGTCCCACCTGGACTCGAGATGTGGGTGAGACTTACGTCATACCTTGTACATTTTTTGCACCTAGTATTACTACCTGTACATTGTTGTATTGTTAATTTATTAGCAAACAAGTTCGCAAAAAAAACATAAATTTAAATGTTAAATAACGATTAGTTGGTTATTTTGACAAGATAACGGTGCCACACGAGTTGATAAGATGTAATTAATATTGATAATATGTCGAGTAACAATTTATTGAAGGACATTACTATTCAGATAACCTATAACTTTGTGACAACTTTCAAGATGTTCCGAGCCCTCTCTTATGATAACCGCAGATCACAAGGTCAAGGAACCCTGGCTCGATTCCACATAGCTTCGTTAAAGGGATTCATTATTTCTTTAATAGTTTGTCTTGTTATCCAATTAGTAATTAACTAGGCCTAACTGGGTTAACATTTCTATGTTAGTTCTTTTTTACTTTTCTTTATAGTCCAACACCTTAGCTCAGACGCTAATGTGTCTGTCTTACTGGGCGGTATTTTAATAGTGGAAAATGTTGACCTCGCGATTATGATGAACCTCGTTTAGTGTGGTGATTTAGGAGACTCGAGAGGTCACTGTTCACATACTGATATCAACATTTCTTGAATATCTGTCAAGCATGTCTGAAATTTAATGACAACTTTTTTCTCTTCATTGTCATCTCATGCTGCCATGCTCATGATGGATATTCAGGAACTGTTATTATCAACATTATTTGACCAAATGTTTTGCTATGAAAACCGCGTTCCCCAGATTTCCACCTTAATGTGACCTGTAACCCCCTCTCCTCCTCCCATGCCATAAGGTGTTATGGTGTTGGTGTTATCATAACTGTCCATCGCTCTTACTTTGTGACTTACGCCACGTGGTGTAAAATCTGTAGAATATCCCGACTTGCACCACGTGGTGTAACTGTCAGATAGCCGGTGTGGCGGGGGCGCTATAGGCAACACCGCTCTACAGCTGCGCAGGACCTAGCAGTGTGACCTCCAGGCGCGCAGACATCCAGGCCGGCCGATCCATCGCACACTTTCATACTTCATTCACCTCGCGATCTCGTCTGACCGGCCACCTCAGGAATGTCCGCATCTGGCATGACTAGGCTTCCTTTTGAAGCACATTTCATTCTCGTCTACTGGTCACGTGTTCGTCGTTTTTCAGCCGGCAACTTTTTAGTTCCAACACCTCGGCCCAGCCTATTGAGTTGAGGGTCCCGGGTTCGATTCACGGCATGGTCGAAAGTCTTACTTTCGGTGGAAATTGGGGGCTTCGCCTTTCACGTTGATAAGAATTAACGGCTGGAAGACTGGATGCTGTTTCGGTTCTAGGATTAAGTTAGTTTGTAAGTCATAGTTAATCATTCTAGAAAGTACTCGTTAATACTTCAAATACCCGCTTCGCTGGTCTAATGGTTCTAGGCGTCACTCTTGAAATAAGCTGGACTGCCTATGACGGGTAGATTGGGGTTTGAATCTCGGTCGGGAGTAATGGGGGTGGTTTTTTCCTAAATGGTTTTTCACTATCTCTCCACGCAAATGTTAATACACTTTCTTTATAGTAAACCCTACTCATTCCTAACACATTAGTGTAATTACATATTATGGGTACAACCCGAGCGGTTAGTAAGACGCGGTGATAACCTCAAATACTAAATTTATTTAAAAATGCTTTAGCAAAGCCGAACCCGGACCATCGGAATCGGCATATTTGACTGTGTATGGGTAAAGACAGCTTTTTTTATGTTGTCTGGGGGGAGACGGGGGAAGGGGTATTTCAACTTGCGAAAAGGTTTTTTTTTACAATTAGTCCCGGTTTTATATATGCATCCGTGACTTCCTGAGAAGCCCTAATTATATGCATCTGTGACATTGTTTTCGAAACAGTGTCAGAGTGGGACAGGGAAGATTGTTTTGTTCCAAACAAGTTTGAATTGCATGTTCATTCGTCTTCTGGAGTCGTGACAACATTTCTAATCTCTTCATCCGCTGTGGGAAAAGGAGGAGGGGGGATATTGAATGCTAGGGGTGTGCGAAGGTCGCTATTTAAATGGAAAGCTGAAGTTGAAGATAAGGCTTTTGTTGGTACATAAGTAACACTACTTTTAATTATTTAAATCACCCTCTTCAGTGGCCTAATGGTCTAAAAGGTGCGTTCACTGAAAATGAGGTCCTCACAGTATCCTGAAGGAAAATCAAAGGGAAAGTCTCGATGGCAGATGTGAGATAGCTAATTATTAAAATAAGTACTTATTTTAAAAGGTAATTATTGCATTTTATTATGCATTTGATTAGTAAAAATATTTATAACCGAATGCTAAGCTGTTTTGTGAAAGTGTGTATGCGTGTATATTTGACAGTACATTTTTGGAAGATTAAAAAACTTTTTTTTGGCAATAAAATTGGAAAAAATTCTACCAACCATAAATGCATCATATATATATATATATATATATATGCATTGAAAATAATTGTTTTTAAAGTGTGTGCGGGCCTATATTAGGTTGGTGTGGTTACTAAATAAATGCTTAGCCTGCGGTACAAACTGATAGTTAAATTTTGGCCTTGGGATGAAAAACTTTGGACCACCCCTGGTCTAAGGCGTCACTTTTATGTTCGTTTGGCCTGTTGATAGTGGGGATATTGGGATTGGGTCTACTAAGGGTTGTTTTTCCTAAATAATTACCCACTCTTTCCTCGCAAATTTGGGTAGATTATCTTTAAGATGCTTCCTTCCCCGCCGTTAGAGGGATTATCACACTTGCGAATAACCTGAACAGGTAACCTCCCACTTCCACTTCCACCCCCTCTCCCCCCCCGGATATTTTTTTCTCTTAAATAACTCACTAAGGGCATCTAAGTAAAGATATTATTATTATTATTAGCACCGCGTCTTACTACCCGTTCGGGTTATACGCACTTACGCTAATGTGTAATGGTTGGGTGATTGTGAGATGAAATGGAGGACCTACAGTTTAACGTGGAATCCGAACCACGGTGGAGGCCTGGCATTCCTCACATTCACAAGTTGTGATTAATACAAAGTAAAGATAAAGGCTTGAAGAAAAATAAACAAAACACACTATTCAGTTGTGCTAACATATATTATTTATCTTTGCTTACGTAATATAGCTTATGCCAATTAATCATTGGCCGGTGTTAAAATACTGTTTGGGAGCTGTTCTAAAATTCATTAAATGTTAAAACATATCATAGCTAGTGGAATATTTCAGATATGTTCAAGTTTTCTTCTTCGAGATTTTTCCAAGATTCGAAAGTTATTGTGGGTGTCAGAAGTCCAAGCAAAGGAGATTTGACCTTGGTCTTCGGCGTTTCGAAGCTTCGCACACTCTTATTGAATGCATGCAAAAGGGTTTTTAATTATTTGTATACCCTGCCCGCATTGGTGGGCACGAGTACAAAGTTGTCGGCCTCGTCCCTGGGGGTTGTATGGATTCGAATCCCGGGCGGGTATACTGAAGTATTCCCCCTCCTCCCCAATTGGTTTCCCAGTCTTTGCGTGAAAATGCGGGTACGTTTCTAGTGGGTACCTTCCTTAACTCAGGGGGACCAGCCATATATTCGAACTAAGGCTCCGGCCATACTTGCTCGACCAGGACGTCATCATGCAATGTCTTGTTTTATATGGAGGTGTGGCCATACTATACTATGGAAAGCCCTTTCTGGAAGACCTTATTTCTTACTAGAACTCTACTGTGTGGTAGTAATTTATATAATTGATTAACTCTTGAAGAACTTTTATCAAACTAAAATACTAATCTAGTCTACAGTAGGATTCTGGTACGAAATAAGGTCTCTATAACGGGCTTCCTACCATAATCAGGGAATAATATACGCGACTACAGAAAGGATGCCGCTACATCTCTAGTGTGACACTTTATATAAATCAAAGACTTTTCAAAGTGGAAACTCACTTATTGTATTTGGTCAGGTAGGTAGCCAATTTCATGAGAACATACACCTCTTTCGAGGCTCGTACAACACATCATGCGTGTGTCCGAGCGTAGCCATGCACGTAAACGCGCGCAGCGTCTTGAACTCTAATTAACAGCCTCACTACAGCGATTTGGTCGTAAACATGAGCAATTTTGAATCTCCCATATAAATAACATTGCTTGATTTCCTGGAAACCTGGTCGCAAATATGGCCGTGCCCTTAATATTTATTTATACCATCTTGCACCTATATAAACTTGGTTGTCTCCCTGAGCTCTTGTGCAGAGGTAGCTTCGCGAACAGTTCTACCCACTAGTATAGTTTAATGTCCGGTAATCACGCAACCACGATAGCAGGACTAATAAACCAATCGCCGTTACACTTTTTCTTTAACAGCTGTCATTATCTCTACTTAGCATAATTTAACAACGTGAGCAATTATATACTTTTAATATTTTTGTCATTTGATTAATTGACACTGTTCTTATATTATCTTTGACAATCACACAATTTACGATATTAATATGGGACTTAACGTGCACTTTCTAATTATATCAGCAAAAGGCTGTCTGGGTGGAATGAAACCAAGATTCTTTGAGCCGTGCCAAGACTCCTGGTCACGTGGCCATCCCCTATATTCCACAGAGGACACGGAGATTGGGTTCATTTGTACTGATTGTGAATTTTGCTAAATTGTTTCCCACCTTCCCTCCATATAAACACAGCTACATTTCCTCTAAATCCAACCTTCCTCATCCCTAACACAATGTGTAAATATGTAACTCTATACAAAAAAATAATAATGAAAAACTTGTTTTTATTTGACGCTAAGAGATTGGGCGGGCTCTTTATCTTTCCGGCAAGATCTGCCGCCCGCACGCTGAGCTCGTCTCTAGGTGTAGGGACACAAGGCGAGGTTGACTCACACCCCACCGGGATTCGAACCTTATATACACGTAGCCGGCAATACATTCCGACACGAAAGCTACGCATTAGATCAGGCGTGTCAAACTCGTTTGAGCAACAAAAAAAATATATATATATATTTTACCAAGCGAATAAAAAAAAGTAGACCCCTATATAAAAAAACAAGACTCACCCAATATGTTTTATTAGGAATTTTAAACTTTTTATTTGCAGCAATGGTGTAATAGATACGGTCTTTGAATTTTGTGCCGATGTAATTTTTATAATTATTGTTGACTTAGTAAGCTGTGACAGACACCTCGAGTGTTTGGTACCTTTTTCATGTGATAAAACAACGTAATTGGTGCCAAACATTCCACACTTTTGGTACGCAAATTAAATAACTTTTGAAAATTGGTCCATGTTGAAGAAAGACTACAAATTCGTTTCACCAACCTCACATGCCAGATTTCCCCAAACTTTAGTCAAATCCTCAAATATCACATTCTCAAATACTGTATTTCTACTACGTTTATAGAAAGAAGAATAGGGTCGCATTACTTGATGGCTCATCATAAGGTCCGAGGGCCGTCTGACATGACTACGTTAAACCCATGCAGACATGTGAAAGTATGTATAGTCCAGGGGTAGCCACCGGCAGCTCGCGGTGACGACATTTTCGGTAGCTCGCTCAGGACAAAAAAAACTTTGCACTTTCCAAATACATTTATTGTTGAAGAGTGTTGCCTCAAATTTATGATATGTGGCCTCATTTCTATTAGGAAAATGATCTAGTTCTTGTTCGTATTTTACTCCTAGAGGAGGTGTTGTTCTGCTCTACCAACCTTTGTGAGTCATAATTCTCAAATGAACAACTCTACAATTAGGCTTACAGATGAACATTTTGATAAATGAAATCTAATGGGAGTAAACTCACCACGTTTTAAATAATTGTTTATGAAGATCAATACTATTCTTCTCACAACGTGTAAAAAAAAATTCTTTGAATATAATTTTGTTTAAAGAATGAATATATTTGTGTTTTGTAGTAATAAAAAGTGAATTTTAGTACAAAATGCACAAATATTTTAACATTATTCGCATTACATTTGCAAATCAAGGCCACAGGGTCTTCCCCGACTGAACAAAGGTGTGATGGCAAACCCTCTAGGCTATATGTTACAATAACAGCCAATACCTGGGTAGCTCGCGAAACAGTTTGGAAAGTAGCTCCAAGACTCAACTGTTCTAGACTGAATATCATCTCTGAGGGAACTATTGGCTACTATTGTGAAAACAGCGTTGTCATTCTCTTGTTTTAGTTTGGTCAGTATTTTCATAAATACAAGACAAATTTCGCAACGATAGTTCGTCGACGTTGCCCGCAAATCCTTCTTAGAGGTCATCCATAAACCACGTAACGCTTTTTCTTACCTTTTTTGAGGCCCCCTCCCCCTACACCTAAATTCATAGCTGAGGGAACTGCAGGTCTTATGGAGAAAAGATTTATCTTCGCTCTCTCTCTGGTACAAGTTGCCAAACTTTCTAGCTTTCGGTTGATGGAATGTAAGGGGGGAGGGTTTACTTGGAAATCCCTCATTGTAAACAATGTGGCATGGGGTGGTTGGGGGGGTTCAATTGACAGGTAAAAGCATTTCCTATCTGTGTACAGCCTTTTCTAGAAACATTACCTATTTCCACAATCGTAATTTTTTCAAGATTAAAGTTTATTAACGTTTCTCTATTCTCTCCGTAATTATGCTTAAAATATTTTATGTATAAAGCTTTTTTTCCTCATAATTAATATACAAACAAATATATTACAACATGCATTTTATAAACATTATATAAACTATAGTTCCACAACCTTACTGTAAAAATACAAAACACGCAACCAACACATACAGATACACACCAAATCTTAACGTGATCAATAAAACCCATATTATTATACTCAGAGTACTTATAAAATATGAGTGTTTATTTAGTCAATGTTTTTGAGCTAGCTATTAGGAACATGAGACTCAGACTACTGTCACTTTACGACTGTGCTGGAGGAAGAAGCACCAATTAGTGGCAACAACGACAGCCCAGCATTGCCAAATTTGATATACATTCGAAGGAAGACTGATCACGGAAAACAAAAGAATGACAACGCTGTTGCTCAATAGTAAGCATGCAGTTCCCTCAGCAATGAAATTAGGTGTAGTAACACCAAGTAGACATTTATCCTGACCCTTCCCCCCTCCAATCTGTGTTACGTAGTTGTTTACTATTTCATAGGGAAGCTTTTGTGACATAAAGGAATGACTAGATATAATACTACTCAGACTTGACTATAAGTTGTGTTTATTAACGGTGAAAACATGAACAGTATTATTTTTTCAACATTATAAAATATAAGCTTTGTGTTACGTAATACCATGTAGACATTATCGCTACCCCCTTACGTTGTTCTCAAAAGAGTTACGTAGTTTATGATTACCCTCTATCCCAGAACACCACCTTCCGACATAATTGAAAGTGAGGAAATTTGGCACCCGGGAGCGAAAGAACGAAAATACATCTATTTTCCATAAGACGTGCAATACCCTCAGAGGTGATATTGGGTGTAGTAACTTTTTTAGCTGCCCGATGAGGTCCTCCGCAAGAATCAGGCACATCTCTCCACCTTGACGTCGGTCAGGTACGAAGTGGTCCAGGCAGGCAGGCACCTGGCCCGTTTGCCACTACCACCGCTCCGTGGAATGTCCGCCCGCTCGTGTAAGGAAGGTGATCCAGTTTTGTGTTCATGTGTGTGCTGCGGGTGATTGCCCTCGATAAATGAGGGTACCTCTTTTCCCGGGTTCTTATGGTCCGCCACCTTGAAAGAAACACTGATGTCATTTCGCTGGACACGCCCTGCCCTGTGTTTGCATATCCGCGAAAAGACAGGGTTGGGAAAGACGCTGGGAATGTTAGATTCAAGCTCCCCCCAACCCCCCATACCAGCCTGCCCTCGTTTATACATAGCTTACAGGTCTATTTTTTATCATCGTGTCTTAGTAACCGTTTGGGTTATATGCTTATGTACTAATTACGCTAATAGTTTTTAAAGATTAAGAAGGTTATATTTAGATAAAGTGTACCCTCATTTGCGTGGAGGGAGAGTGGAAAACAATTTTGGGGGGAAAACCACCCTCAGTACACTCGACCGAGATTCGAACCTTGATCTCCCCGTCATCGGCTGTTTAGTCTTCTGCGAGAGTAGCGCGTTAGACCACGCGGCCACCGAAGCTGTTACAGGTCTGTTTCTTTTATTAAATTGTCGCTAGACGAGTTTAAAACTAGCACCCACGTCATTGAGGACATGGGGTAGAGGACGCACTTTCTCAGTACACCCGGCCGGGACTCGAACCCAAACGTCACTGTGCACCAGACTAAATAAGACTGATTTGGTGGATAGTGACGTCCGGGCTTGAATCCCGTCCGAATTTACTGAAGGTACACACCCCTCCTACCCTGATGGCTTACCACTACTCCACCCCGCAAATTTGGGTACATTTCCCCTAAAGTTTTACCCGCCTCGTGCCTAACTCACTAGCGTAGTTAGGACATTTGCGTACAGCCTGAACGGGTATTAAGACGCGATGCTAAAAAGATAAATCTTATTTTTATGGAAACCTGCCAGTGGTGTGTCAATGAAGGAAAGAGGAGTGGGGGGGGGGGGATGTCTCCCTTTAATCCCTCAGGATCACAAATCATTTTAGTAAACACTTGAAACATGAGAATTATATAATAAACACCTTCATTTTATTACAAATGGCATTTGGAACACCTTTAAGAAAATACACATTGAGTGTTATTCTATAGGTATTTCTACTATCTACCAAAAGTGAAAGCTGCAGATCACATGACTTTACGTATGAATACGTAAAAGTAGATCTATTAACTTGGTCTAGACGTCTAATGAACCACTCTTAAGAAAATTGTGCTACAGATCACGGTCCATAGGCTAAACTTTATGAGCAGGTTTTTCGACTTGGTTTTTAAAAGGACTAACGTTAAACACATTAAAAAGTGCCAAGTACCTTTAAAATTACATAAATATCACCTTCGATACATTTTATGACTAAAAAAATATGAGTTTATGGGTGCGCCATTGGAACCAGCTAAATTTTTTGAAAATTTTTTGCAAAGCACTAAATGTAATAAATAAAGTTGAGATTAAATAATTGACCGGTCCATCGGTAAAGGTGGCGTGCCAAGTATTCTGTGGCCTGTTTCCTCTTCGTACTGGTGTGTGTGCGCTCGCCAGGTTTCAAGGTCAGTGGCGGACCCAACATTTGATGTAAAAGGGGGAGCTTTGACCATTACCGTGGCCTTCATAACAGGAGAGACTAAGTACACATGTTGCTACGCGTGGGTGAGCATTTACCTGTCCGCGATGTTTGCGGAACTCGGCGGGGGGAGGGGGAACAAGACGAGAACAAAAATATATAATTCTTTAGACCCAGATGTTTCCAGCATGGATGGGCTCCGCAAATAGCTATTTGGAGGTTCGCGAACCAAATCTTGATTTATTTATTTAAAATAAAAATGGTAATTTCTTTCAGTAGCGTTGTTGGACGTTTCATGTTCCGTGATGTTTCAAAAGGGGCAATAAAGTAATTTATGTGAGCATATTATATGTACGATACAACGTTCTCGGTGCTTGTAATATACTAAAATAAATATAGAAACAGACTTCATAAAGAGCCAGCTGACCCGCTACAGTTGCAGAATGGTCTAAGGCAGTGGTTTCCAAACCTGTGGCACGCGTACCACCAATTAGTCCCAGTGGGACTCTGTGAGAAGCCAAACTAAAGTTATGAAAAAGATAGGGCCTAAAATAAATAAATGTAGAGCCCGACCTACTGTTGGAATAGAACTTCCGTTGGTCCTGACAGTTGAAAGTCGACGGCTGTAAAAGAGCACCAACCATGTGTTGAATTGGGGACGCGGCAGTTGGCCTAAAAGGCATTTGGCCTAAAGGCATTTGGCCTAAAAATGAAACCAAAAGTCATTTGGCCTAAAGGCATTTGGCCTAAAAGGCATTTGGCCTAAAGGCGTTTGGCCTAAAGTCGTTTAGCCTAAAGGCGTTTGGCCTAAAGGCGTTTGGCCTAAAAGGCATTTGGCCTAAAGGCATTTGGCCTAAAAGCATTTGGCCTAAAATGTAAATTTAAAACCTTCGGCTATCTTCGGAAAGTAAAAAGTACTGTTAGTTGTTTCATCTGAATATAGATAGCACAACTGATGCAAGGTAGTTACAATATTTCTAAAAACATTGACACTATCCTACATACAACTAGATCAGTTCACAAAACACAATATCACCTTTTTTATGTATAGATTTCTGATATTATTTCCTTGTTAATATATCTCACGGTCATAAAGTTAACGAAAAACAATAAGAAAACACCATTTTCGGGGACTTTTGACAACTTATTTTGAAAGGCAAAATGAAAGTGGAAGCCAATACTAATAATTAACATATATAATAGTGACGCATTAAATAAATTTTGCCAGTAAATATGTAGACGTCAAACGGAGATCATAACTTGTTTACGTGGCCCAATTGTAATGCGCCCGTATATACACGTGTTTGTATATATATGTTGTAATGATATGGAATTATACATCTAAATAATTTATTATTCACATCTATATTCAAAATTATAATATTATAAATACGAGCGGGTAGTAAGATTTAGTTGTGTTAAGTTGCAAGGTATGGCGACATCTTTCTACGCCTTCGTTTGAAAGGCGAACTCAGTTTTGTAGACAGAGACGCACCTGGATGACCACACCTTTCTTTCTTTTGGGAAGTTTCGAGAAGGAGATGTCACTAGATATAACTACTTCAAAGTACGCATCTCTTCACTTGCAATCCTGACGAGGAGCCGTGTGGGTTGGGTCTATGATAAATTTCACGTGCCGGGAATTAACATACACATAATACAATAGTCGGGTTTTTAAATTAATATTTACAACGTGTGAAATATCTAGCAAAAACTGTTTATCTACTTAATATAAAAAAACTATAAAAGACCAGAACTTTTAATTTATAAAATAAGACAATATCCCCTTTTGATTACCATAATACAGGATAGCAAACTTGGACCCAATTCAATCATTATATCAAATATCACCCTAATGGTGGCGAACCAACATTAATATATCAGGCTAACTTTTATACGTTACAATAATGGCTTCTCAACGTGGAGGGCCTGATAAACTGAAATAATAAAATTAAATCCAGTTCAAAACCCGAAAAAGTGAGTGCTCAAAGAACAGTGAAAGTGCCGCAAACAACTTAAGTGCCTTATTACGCAAAAAAAAAACACAAAAAAGTGACTTAAGAAGAAGAAGAAGCTCCAAACCAGGTGATTTTGGAAGAAGAAGCTCCAAACCAGGTGATTTTGGAAGAAAAAGCTCCAAACCAGGTGACTTCAGAGGGAAGAGTTCGAAACCCGGTAGATTCTGAATAAGGTCCAAAGCTTCTAGACTTCAGGTGAGGTACGCAAGGAAAATCTCACCTAAGTCATCAACAGCAAAACTTCATTAAATATGGAAGAGACAGACAGTAGTAGCAGTGAGGATAATCCTCCCCTAACGCAATATTCCCAACCAATGATAGAAGAACATTCTTGTTTAGAACTAACTGATCAGGAACAAAGTGAACAACATGAGAAAGTAGTTGAACCAATAGTTCATAAAGAAGAAGACTTAAGGGGGTGGAAAATGTTTCAAAGGTAGGAGGTGTAGCTCAACAAACATCAGCAAATGACCTAAATGCAATATTACTGCAGTTAGTGCAGCAAATGAAAGAGGGTAGTGAAAAGAGTGAAAAGTTAAATCAGAAAATAAATGAAAGAATCGATAAAACTAGCCAGGAGCTACAAAAAACTAGACAAGAGCTACAAAAAGAATAGCCGGGAGTTAAAAGAAATCAAAGAAAATAATCAGAATTTAAATACAAAGTTTGATGAAAAATGTAAGGGTGTAAATGAACAATTCAACAGGTTAGAACAAGAATTGCAGGGTAAATTTCAAGAAGTATAAAACGACTTTGACAAAAAATTACAGAAAATACAACAGACTGAAAGTGACCAAACGCAGGTAAGGGACGAACTACAGACGCTTAGGGAAGACTGTAATAAGTCAGAAAAACAGACGAATGAGCAGATAAAAAAACTTAAAAATGCAAAGGAAAACTTTAAGCTTAAACAGGACGCTTTAAATTCCAAAGGAAAAACTACTCAGGAAAGTTGCGATAAAAATAAAAATGAAATTCTAGAACAGGTACACCATTTAACAGAACGATTTGCGACTGTTGAAAAAGAACAACAAAAATGTAGTGATAACCTTAAATTCCAAAATGATTTCTTTGATGGACACACAATACCAGATGTTTACTTACAGGAAATAGTTGACCAGCAATTGGACAAATTTAAGGACAACTTGACTGAAACTGTGGACAAGACGTTACAAACAGTCGAACAAATGCGACAACAACTAGAACAGGCTAAGTCAAAATATGACGAAAAAGTGGAAAAAGGGACGCTAATTACTGCTGGTGCCTTGGTATTACCTAGTACAAGCATCTAGAATCAATTAATGGACTATGTACCCACCTTCAGTGGAAATAATGTTAGGGTGCATGCTGTACAGTTTTTGAAAAAGATGGATAGACTTTTTGAAAATAGTAAACTCACCAAAGCACAAAAAAATAGCATTTTTTAATTCAAAGTTAGTAGGTGAAGCTGAAGTGTGGATGAATAGTCACGAGGCTGACTATACATCCTATGAAGCAATAAAGATAAACTTTCGTAAAAGATTTTGGTCCGTGTATAAGCAGGACAAGTTAGTAAATTATATTTTTACCATTGATCTCGATAGTATAACTGGATGGACATCTGTGGCTGAAATTTTCGAGCTGTCGTCTGCATACCATTGTGTAAGAGAGAAAGAAACTTTCGGGTATCTCTTTCTTTCTTTTACCAATACAAGGTAATTTGTCATTTTGACATAGTTCATTAATCTGATTGAATATATGAGAAAAATCAATGTGTGAGTGGTTAAATTAAATAAATATGTTAGTTAAAGCTTTGAAGAGCATATAAAAGTTCAAAACTGGTTAGTTTTTTCTTTAAATAAGTTGATGTAGCCTAATATGTAAGATGATTTTTGAAGGAAGCTTACTTGTAAGGCTTTATCTCGTACTAGAATCCTACCATATAGTTGTATTTAGTTAGGATAAAAGACCTTACAGAAGGAAATTTCTACTTCTGTTCTAAATTGCCGTTCATCCTACCAAAATATTATATATATGATATTATTTTGGTACGAAATAAAGCCTTACAGATTGGGATTATTACTAAAATCAGGGTTTAGTAGATAATGTACTTCCTACAAGCCTATAACCTAAATTATCATTTGAACGTAAGACTTCTACACAAAGTGTGTCATTCACACAAATGTAATACAGTTTTTAGCTGACTTGTTTCATTATAGTTATCAAAATTTCAACATAATATGGTTTCTGAAAGATATGAGCTAACTTAAAAAAAACGGTATTATTATAATAATACTTTCCACAAGCCTATAACCTAAGTGATAATTTGAATGCATGGCAACTATTCAAATTTTGTCATTCAAACAAATGTAATCAAGTTTTAAGATACCTTGTTCATTATATTTATAGAACTTTCAATATAATATGGTTTCTGAAACCAATATACAAGCTAATAACCAACTTTAAATATAAGTGTAGTCGTGCCAGACTGTAAACCACATTGATGATAAATACATAGAAATGGGAATATCTAAGGTTTTATTCATATCTGTACAGTATTACATGTAAAACTGGATTGTATATCCTTTAATGTAAATGTTTCTTCAGGAAAGTGTGGTATAATACTTCACTATTTTCAAACAATAACACTTTTATTCATCAGAGACATGTTTTCGCATAAGAACATTTAAAGAAACAGTTAAATCTGTCCTCCCCCCCTCCCCCCCTGTGTATCAGATGATACACTTGAGCGTCACGCTTTTGTCCTTGGAATGTGCATGTGTATGTCCATCCAGTTATATCATAGAGATCAATGATTTTTACAGGCCGGTATGATCCACATAGAGGGCCTAAGTGTGAATATTAGAGAATAGAGAAATTATGATTGGGGAGGAGAAGGGAAAATTTTCAAAAACCAATAGAAACAATTACTAACAGAACAATTTATTTGATAAGCTGAGGTGCTTACTAGAGTGATTCTTTCAAATTAATTCAAGTTTAATTAGTAAATTTAAACTATTTTTTGTTGGTGTTCATTTCAACAATGTCTCCGCGTAAGCGAGCAAATATTGATGCAAAGACTGCACATATTTTTTATTTTACTTCTTATAGGTAGCAGTTAATTTGTGGCTTCATCAACATACAAAGTTCTCGCCTCACACGTGTTTAAAATTGTATTTTTGGTAGTTTAGATCAGGGTTGCTCAAACTGCGAGGCGTGAGGGGATTTCAAATGAGGTGTGAACCAATTTTTCACTTCCTTCGACTTGCTAAATTATGATTGACTAAAAAATTAATATTCTGTTTGGCTTATGAAGCAATAAAATTAATTAATATATTACAAATCTTTACTATTCTTAATAAACTTCTACAAAGCTCTTATCAGAAAATAAAGAAATAAATTAAATAATAAATGTCTCATTTTTGTATTTTAACGTAAAAAAGTTATCTTGTTCTAAGAAAGAGAGTCTTAACAATTACTTTAAATGTTCATGTAAGGCTCAAGAGCATAGAGTTTGAGAAAACCTGGTTTAGATGATTTGCTATGAATAAGATAATTTAGCCAACTTAAATGTGAGCGAAGCCGTGGGCAAACTCGAGTAAGTTAATATGATTATAAAAAAAGAATGATTGATTAATTCATTTAGCAAAATTAATAAACAAATATACTAAGAAAGACTAATAAAATATACTTTGGCACTTAAAAAATTCAAAATTCAAAATAAAACAAAATTATTAAAATGGTGTGACCACATGTATGTGCTAATTAATAGAAAACGGTACGTGTACAAAACTTTTTATTTCTGGTACAAAACGGTACAAAAACTAGTATAAAACCTTGGCAATGTAAAAAGTTCAACATATACAAAAGTGGTACTACAGGTTAATGGACGTGCTGCTATACCTTGGGAAGTAGTAAATTAAGAAAAGACTTACATATTTTGAAACGGTAGTATATACTAGTTAACTAAACACTACTCACCTCGCCATCTATTAGCATCACTACAAATCATAACGAATGTTTCCGGAGACAGCAAAACACATTTTAATAAATGGTCTAAAAATTAAATTTACAAAAAGTCATTTGGCCTAAAGGCGTTTGGCCTAAAGGCATTTGGCCTAAAAGGCATTTGGCAAGGCATTTGGCCTAAAGGCATTTAGCCTACACTTTAGGCCAAATGCCTTTAGGCCAAATGACGGGTACCCGTTGAATTCATGTGAAACAATGAAATGTGTTACGTAGAATACTAGAAATAATCTCCCCTCGAGAGGAGGGTCCGCGATATGGAAACGGTTGGGAACCACTTCTCTAGACAATAATGTATTCATTTTAACCATTTATCAGAAACTTTTTCCACAAATATATATTTTTGGTCCTCATTTTTTATAATCCATTTTCGTGTGTCAATCAATTTCCCACTACCCGCATCAGTGGTCGCATGGGTTAGGGCGTCGAACTCACATACTGGACTGCCGGTGTCGATGAAATAAGATTTGGTGGTTGTACATAGGGATCATTTTTCTAAATGGTGTCTCACGCTCCCTTCACGAAAATGCGGGTACATTTATTCTATGATTTTCTAACTTATTCGTTCACACTATATTAGCGTTATTAGTAAATATGCTTACAACCCAAGCGGGTAGTAAGACGCGTTTGAATTTTAGTCAGTCGGGTGTCTAGACCGCTCGCCTGATCCTATCCTCGCCGACAGAGGACTTTTGGTTGACACTCGTGTATCCTTACTGTGTGATGAATGGGCTGGGTTTAATTGCAGGTGTTGATACAACACCCTTGTGGAACTTCCAAGAGTCCCATTAGACGGTAAAAGTAGCGCCCCCCTGTAGTTGATGGTCTCCTAGAACCCCATTAGACGGTAAAAGTGGCGCCCAACTGTAGTTGATGGTCTCCTAGAACCCCATTAGACGGTAAAAGTGGCGCCCAACTGTAGTTGATGGTCTCCTAGAACCCCATTAGACGGTAAAAGTGGCGCCCACCTGTAGCTAATGATCTCCTAGAACCCCATTAGACGGTAAAAGTGGCGCCCAACTGTAGCTGATTATTTCCTAGAACCCCATTAGACGGTAAAAGTGGCGCCCACCTGTAGCTGATGGTCTCCTAGAACCCCATTAGATGGTAAAAGGGGCGCCTACCTGTAGCTGATGGTCTCCTAGAACCCCATTAGACGGTAAAAGTGGCGCCCACCTGTAGCTGATGGTCTCCTAGAACCCCACTAGATGGTAAAAGGGGCGCCTACCTGTAGCTGATGGTCTCCTAGAACCCCATTAGACGGTAAAAGTGGCGCCCACCTGTGGCTGATGGTCTCCTAGAACCCCATTAGACGGTAAAAGTGCCGCTCACCTGTAGCTGATGGTCTCCTAGAACCCCTTTAGATGGTAAAAGGGACGCCTACCTGTAGCTGATGGTCTCCTAGAACCCCATTAGACGGTAAAAGTGGCGCCCACCTGTAGCTGATGGTCTCCTAGAACCCCATTAGACGGTAAAAGTGGCGCCCACCTGTAGCTGATGGTCTCCTAGAACCCCATTAGACGGTAAAAGTGGCGCCCACCTGTAGCTGATGGTCTCCTAGAACCCCATTAGATGGTAAAAGTGGCGCCCACCTGTAGCTGATGGTCTCCTAGAACCCCATTAGACGGAAAAAGTGGCGCCCACCTGTAGCTGATGGTCTCCTAGAACCTCATTAGACGGTAAAAGTGGCGCCCACCTGTAGCTGATGGTCTCCTAGAACCCCATTAGACGGTAAAAGTGGCGCCCACCTGTAGCTGATGGTCTCCTAGAACCCCATTAGATGGTAAAAGTGGCGCCCACCTGTAGCTGATGGTCTCCTAGAACCCCATTAGACGGAAAAAGTGCTCGAGGGCACACATTTACATACGACTAGGAGGCCCTTGTTCGCATCCGTATCACACTGATTTTTATTAATACTACCCGCTTCGGTGGTCGCATGGTCTAAAGCGCTACTTTCGTAATAGACTGAACTGACAATCATGGGGAGATCGTGGTTCGAATTTCGGTCGGGTGCCCAGAGAGTTTTTTCTAAAATGCTTTTACTTCCTACGCAAATGCGGGTACACTTAATCTAAATTCAAGTTTCCTCAACCTTGAGCCACTATCGTAATTAGTACATAAGCCTATAACCCTAACGTGTAGTGGGACGTGGTGAATGTTAAAAAAAACTAGGTGTATGTGTGTGTGTGTATATATATATACACACATACACGCGCGCGCCTAATTTTTTTAAACTCAATTCTAATGTTTTTCTCCGTAGAATCAATAAAATATTTTTTCTTATCCGGACTCCACTCAACATTTTAATTCATGTTGAAGATTGCTCATTTTCTGGTTAAAGTCAACACAAAACTCTTATATTTTTTAATGCAAATAAAAGGTGAAAGATTACGTCAAAAAAACGAAGTGTTATCTATTTACGTTTTATTGACATTTATTTTTTAGATTGTTTGATTTGCTTACTTTATTTACTCTCGCCTAAGGATACATAAAAATACAGTTGGAGAGAGCAAAGTTCAAAACTAGACTGAAAGAGATTTAAGTTTGCAGGTAACAATTTTTTTAATCTTCTTGTTTGATTAGAAAATTAGTGTGAAAACTGTATTTGATATTTTATATCAATTAAAGGATGGGTCCAGTACGCTTTAATAACTAGTATCAGAAACATGTTTTATTTGCAACATAGCTATACTAAAACGAATTATTATTATTATATATTATTATTATTATTATTATTAATTATTATATATTATTCACACTCAACACACCAAGGCTTGGAACATAACAATATTAAAATTTTATAAAGTTATTTAAGTTAGATTTATTTTTAGCATCACATCTTACTACCCGTTCGGTTTGTACGCATATGTGTTAGTTACACTAGTGTGTTAGGGATGAGGAAGTTTGAATTGAGAGGAAGTGAACATTCATTTGCGTAGAGAGGGGAGTGGAAAACCACCTCCAATACATCCGACCGTAATTCGAACCTTGATCTCCCCGTCATCGGCATTCTAGTCTTTTGCGAGAGTGACGTCTCATACCATGCAACCACCGAAGACGGCAAAGTTAAATAAAGTACAGGGCTTATTTTTGTCTTACTTTTTGACCTCCAGAAGAAAGAAACCGTTTGGTTTGTAGATGTTGAAGTGTGGATCTTCTTTTTTGCTGGTAAGTTAGCAAAACAAAATTTCGCGTCATAATGTGTCACGCTTTTTGAATCAATTCGAATTGTATGCCCGAAAGCTTCTTTGTGACTTTGAAATTCACTGGCTATAAAACTGTGTACCCCATGGAAATACTGATGTTGAGCAAGGATCTTACTGACAACAGGACCTGTCTCTGAGGCATTACAACTATCAGTGCAATGGGGTGCATAAGTTGTACTTGGCTAGACTCGAAGGAAAGAGAATTGAGGCTGAACGGAAGAAACAAGAGCAATAAGATAAAGAGAAAATAAAAAAAACCAAAGTGAAGTGTTTCAAGCTTATAGGAAAATAAATCGCAGGAAGCTAAATAGGCAATACAAAAAGAGGAGCCGTTAGAAAAGCAAGAATCAGAAGCTAAAGAAGAAGTTCAATCTTACAAGTTATTAGTGGTAGAAGCGAATGAAAGATTAATAAGGCAATGAAAATCAATGATCGGAAAGGTTTGCAAATAGCTCAAACTACGCTAGAATATCGGAAGAAAGTGACTCTGCTTTTGAGAAAATAAGAAACAAACAAAAGCAACTTCAAAAGAAGACAACAATGTTGGACTACTTTTGTGCAAGTCAATATGAATCAAAGAAACCCAAAAACTACTGAAAGAGTGATAATTTTTTTTTTTTGCATATAACCCGAATGGGCAAAAAAAACTTTTTTTTATTATGATGTTTCACAAACTATTTTTTAAATATATTTTATTTTTAGGTGGAAGGCATTTTATCTTAACCTATATCATCTTTTAATGATAATGAACATCATTTCTATTACTATTTTGTTACACTACCATTATTTCCAAATTTGGATTTGTAATGAAATGTCGAAGTAAAATAAATACTATACTAAAGAGAAAATAAACTACGGGGGGGGATAAAAGTAGGACTGCAAGGGGTTGATGATAGTTGAGCATTCTTCCTTTTCTTCTTCTTTTATAAAATACTTTTTCCTATTTTTGCTACAGGCCCAATAACATAAAAACATTGCTCTTAATTATTTATTTTATTTTGGCACTATGAGGCGAATATAGTGTTTTAACATGTCCTACTTTTTCATCAAAATGGCAGGCCTACTTTTCCTACTTTTTGACACCCAAATTATGCTATGAGGCCTGAAAGTATTTGAATATATATATCTTTTTAAATAAAAAACCTAATAAACTGATCCTATTTTCGCTGTTTTAAAATGAAGAATGCAGTAAACTGGGCATCGATACGTTTTCTGGCTTGTGCCTGATCTTGTACCCAATATCCCGGTTAATCGGGCCTTGTCTTCACTTTCTCAAGTTCTACCTCCCGATGAATGTGGCCCTGTGTTATGTAAAGTGTGTGCGTGTGTGTGCGTGCTGGTGCGTCAATAAACAAGGTGTGTTAGCGCGACAAGGAAGGCCGGTGTCAATGGAACACTAATACTCTTGTCATGCTCGGTGCAGGGCACTTGAGAGGCCCCAGTCAATGTGCACGCGTGTGTGTTTGTGTTGGAGAGAACCCACATCGCCGGCACATATAAATATTTTGATCAAATCCTTTTTAAATAAACAAGTCTGTGCTCAGACCAGCACAGCCGTAACCTTCCTGAATAATTTCAGCTTATTTATCATCTTTTAATTCTACTTGTTACTTGCTAAACATCTAACCAATCATTCGCGGGATGATTTGTAGGGCTGGACTTTAGTAATATTTTGAAAGACAAATATTCTCTGAAGACGCGTTGTATCTCTTCTGCCCCATTGTCCTCCTCCCATTGAAACAAAATAAAAATTGTGAACTGGCCAGCAGTGAAAAGAAAGCTTTCGAAACTTTCCCTTTATTTTAAAAGTAACAGTTGCAGAACATTACTTTAGCGTTTGACGGGGACATTTAAAACAAAGTTACCTGGAATTTTCAGATTTAAAAAAATACAAAGTAACTCGCTGTAAACTATTATTAGTCTTATTTATTATTAATGAAGAGCACAGACGTTGTATTGTGTCTTGTCTTGAGCATCTGTCGGTAAGACAAGAGTCGATAACATCCAATACCCACACATCTCGTCCTCTATGTAACCTTTGTCGACACAGCTTGCAGGAGCGTCTGTCGGTAAGACAAGAGTCGATAACATCCAATACCCACACATCTCGTCCTCTATGTAACCTTTGTCGACACAGCTTGCAGGAGCATCTGTCGGTAAGACAAGCGTTGATAACATCCAATACCCACACATCTCGTCCTCTATGTAACCTTTGGTGACCTGGTGGTCTAGGGGTAAGGTGTCGGACTTCTGAGCTGGCGACCGGGGTTCAATCCTCGGTCCGGCACAGATTTATCTGATTACCAAACCCTTCCTTCACCTCTGACAGATGTGTATTAATCACAACTTGTGAATGTGAGGAATGCCAGGCCTCTACCGTGGTTCGGATTCCACGTTAAACTGTAGGTCCTCCATTTCATCTCACAATCACCCTACCATTACACATTAGCGTAAGTGCGTATAACCCGAACGGGTAGTAAGACGCGGTGCTAATAATAATAATATATGTAACCTTTGTCGACACAGCTTGCAGGAGCATCTGTCGGTAAGACAAGCGTTGATAACATCCAATACCCACACATCTCGTCCTCTATGTAACCTTTGTCGACACAGCTTGCAGGAGCATCTGTCGGTAAGACAAGCGTTGATAACATCCAATACCCACACATCTCGTCCTCTATGTAACCTTTGTCGACACAGCTTGCAGGAGCGTCTGTCGGTAAGACAAGAGTCGACAACATCCAATACCCACACATCTCGTCCTCTATGTAACCTTTGTCGACACAGCTTGCAGGAGCGTCTGTCGGTAAGACAAGAGTCGACAACATCCAATACCCACACATCTCGTCCTCTTTGTAACCTTTGTCCACACCGCTCTCACAAGCGTCATTCCGTAAAAGAGACAAGAGGAGTCGACAATAATTGCCACCCGTACCATCCTCTTGTTCTCTGCGTCATTCGGACACTACACGCGTTTGTTCCTTCATCATCGCGTGCCTTGCTGCTCTCGTTAGAAGTGGGACCGACGTGAATTCTTAATTAGGACGGGCGCCAGTTGGAGCCTCGCCTCGTGTTTCTTTATGTGGACACAGGTGGAGGAGATGTTTCTTTTCATTTGCTCTGCGGGTGATTGACCTGTTTAGCGAGAGGGGATGAGGTTTCTTTAAAGAAGTAGCGGATGAGTGCTAGACACAAATAATATTGTTGTTTGAAGAAATATTGCTTTGACTTAAAGGGGCGAATAATATTTTTTCCCAATTAGAAGAACGTCAAAAAAACCCTACCCGCGTTTTACTACTTGTCTGTGCTAATGAGAGTAGAGATTAAGGTATAATTTGGAGTAAATGTGCCTGCAATTGCGTGGGAAACCCATGGTACACCCAATCGGAATTATAACCCTGGTTCTCTCTCACTGCTATTCCATTATATTGCTCGAGGGACGCCCGAAACCACGCGACCACCCATATGGATAGGTGTACCGCTACTGTGTACTCACTCTTAAGGGGATGTTCTTTTGTCAACAAACGCCGGTGCATTTATTTAAAATCCACCATCTCGATCCTGTTGGAACCGTTGTTTCAAGTCGCTAATTATTACCGGAAGTAGACTAAATACTCGTGGGTCGCGCTAGAAACAAAATGTGCCCCTTACCAGCCCCAAAATAGGTTAACGTACGGAATAACTTCATCAGGCACAACGTAGGAATATAACAATAGGATCACCTTAAACTTACATTAACGTATATATTTAGTATAATCTTGAACCATTTGTACTGTTAAGTTATTAAGTCAATATTGTAATATTCTTGTAAAATCCAATAACCCCCACAAACGAGTATATTGTACCATCCCAATTCGAGCCAGGATGAATAAATAAAATTAACAATATCATTACATTAAAAGAAAAATGAAGAAAAGTAGGCCTCCTTTTCACTTATAATGAAAGCGTTTAGTAATGATATAGTCTAATGGAAATGAACGTTCTTAAATTCATTTTGTATTCATTTTTAATGAATCATTGGAAATGATTGTGATCTCTCGCCTTAAGAGCGTGCATTACATGGCAATCATTTCTGATTAAACATTAATGGAGATAAAGAGTTAATAGAAGTTCCTAATAAAGAATATTGTTGAAATATAAAATGTTATTTTCATAAAAACTGCATTGAAAAGGCCGCTTTTGGCCATTTTAAAATATCTTCACAAGCTAATCATTATCCACCAATCTTCATTCTGTTATAATAGGGACATACTGTGTTATTAACAAGAAACTTTGTCACTTTGTCCCCCATCGTCACCGCGGAAAATGTCGAGTAATCATTCAAATACGAATGCACTGCACACATTTCTGACATATCGTAGGTGTTTTTTTTTCCCTTTTACTCCCAAACCCGCGCGAGCCGGGAGCTGAGTTGGGCCTGCTATGATGAACGCTCGCTCTTAAGAAACGTAAGCAGGTCAGGGCTGAGTTACTTTGTGAGTAAGAATTGTATTTATTGTCTTTAGAAAACTACGTTCACACTGCTTGTGGATTACTAACTCAGAGTATAATACACCAGAAGGTTGGTTGGTATACCTCAATTTTCTTACAAATGGTTGCATCAGACAGATAGAAAAAGTTACTAAATCTACGTTCACATATTAGGGTAGTACTAATCGGAAAAGCCGGTAATTATGCTTGGGTTTTGTTCGGTGGGAAAAAACCCAGGAAAAGTGATAGGTATTTGCCGTATTTTGGGGATTTAAAGGAGATGACCACTCTAATTAGTTTCTAGAGGTATATTCATATTTTGATTATTTTTTTCTGGGAAAGGACTACTCCAAATATCTTGAGGAGATACTCGTTAACAATACCATATCAAGAACTAAAATTTGATAGCATATTCAACACACCTTAAAAAAAGTTTTTAAAAAATAAGGGAAAACTATATTTTTTTGCTAGGTAAATCGGGAATAATGTTGGAATTCCATTCTAAAACTCGATTTTCTTAGGAATAACCTTCTCAGAGGCCTTTTTTGCTACCAGAATCCTACTATACAGGATAGATCTTCAAGAAAATCGGACTATAGCTGCAAATATAATATGTTCTCATTTTAACAAGCTAGGTAAATTTACATCACATGTGGAAGTGACCCAGGCGAATTAACACAGAACTGTTTTTTTTTTGTAATACTTATATTTGTCAAAAATTAACGTAAACGGATCATCCAAGTTGTCACAAGCCTACTTACCAAATTTCCAATTTAAATAATTGTGTTTGATTTCCAACACCTCGTAATTGCCCAAGCCTGAGTATTATATCTCCTAACCTCCGAATAACTTGCCCAAATAACCTACAGTCCAATTTACAGAGGAAAAGTCTTTTAGAAACTTTTTTTCTGTTAACTTTGTATGTTTTGTCTTATAAATATTGGTAGTATCTTATCAAAATTGACAGCTTAAGATCACATGACATGACGTATGAATACGTGAAAGTAGATCTGGTACTTTCTAAATATTCTGTTAGAAGATTATTGCGTACTAAATAGCCTTTGTCACTTCTGGGACGCCGTCGTAATGACAGACCAAGGAAAGTTTGGAGGATGTCTGGTTTGACAGCTGCGGTACCACGTGGGCTGACGTCACGCAGCAGGAGGGACGCGCTCTTTTGGCGGGAAACGACAGTGTTGCCACCTTCACTTCTGTCAGCTACGTTTTTATCGCAGTCCAATATAATAACAAACAAGGAAACGTCAGCAAATATACCGCTTTCACAAATCGTTTTAAAATCCCACAAAAACCTTTGCCTTTATATTTTATAAAATATGGGAGACAGGATTTGTTTGCTTTAACCAGGGCTGCCACGCGCTGTGAAAACTCAAGGAATTTTTTTTCTAAAAAATCCAGGAAAATACATGTAGCTATGCAAAAATATAGCTTATCCAAACAGATCTGATCCACCAATCCTAAATCCTGTTTTAAACATCGGTCACATGACTTCACAATAGCCCACCACATTTATGAAAAAGTGAAATTTCATTCCTCTGTGTTTAAATCTAAAGTCCAATTTTTATGTGGCCAATCTTATGACCTACTTTGGTGGCTACATGGTCTAAGGCGTCACTATCGGGTTAACTAGTACTGGTGATGACAGTGGGATCAGGGTTAGAATTCCGATCGGGTACACTTCCTTAAATCCAACCTTTCTCATCTCTAACCCATTAGCGTAATAGTATATATGCGTGTAACCTAAACAGGTATAAGACGCGATAGTAACAATCTTGCCGCTAGAAAAGTTACTAGATCTACATTCACGTATTCATACGTCAAACCTTGTGATCCGCATATGTCACTTTCGATGTACATCATTATCTAAAATAACACTAATATTAACGTAAACATAAAATGTTATCACTGTTGGTCGAAATAAACCTTTGTACTTCCCAAAAAATGTATTTCCTTCCACCGGAACCTTCTGGGGAAACCTGGTAAGCACTTTGGCAACCCTGAATCAAAGTGGTGATTGTGGCAACACTGCTTAGTTCGGCGGGAAGGGTTTGGGATGGAGGTGGGACGCCTCAACCAACCCCTTTTGCCCGACCTTTACAATAGGTCCCCTTCTCGACGAGACAAAGTCGCACTTCGCACTCTTCTCTCGAGCCAATTAGTACATGGTCTGTGCACTCTCTTTGGACCGGTGTAAATAGGGAGTAGGGGACGAACATCTGACCAGCACTTGCTTCGTCTCTAGGTGCCTCTAACCCCCCATTCGAAGAATCTTTCCCACCAGTCCGGACCACGCTTATAGATTAATTACGTTAATGGGGCAAAGAAGAGGGAGGTATAATTTAGAGTAAAGGGGCCCAAATATGCATGAAGGGATAGTGGGAAACCAATTAGGGAAAATACACCCGGCAGGGATTTGAACCCGGTCTCCTTGTCACCGGCAAACCAGATTTGGTGCTTAGACCACGTACCATCTTATACAATATAATTAAATTGGATTTGTTTGTCTCTCATGAGCGTTGAGCAGGGGCGCATCCAGATCATTTTCATAAGGGGGGGGGGGGTCATAATTATAATTAACTTAGTTACTTAAAATGTTAGGTATTTTCTTTTTAGAGATATTTAATAGTTTCACGTATGTTTTAAACCGTGGTCATCTTCCCCAATTTTTTAAAATCAGGTAGTTTTTATAAACTTTTTGGAGTGGCCCTCCTTCAACAATTTTTTGAAAAATAGTTCACTATAAGCTATGAGTAGTCTTTGACCTTTTTTTAAAATTAGATTCTTTTATATGCCATTTAAAAGTGTTCTTCACCCAGAAATTTTTGAAATTTGGATGCTCCTCGAAGCTATTTAGAGTGATCTTCACCTTAATGTTTTACTATAGTTAGATACTTCTAGAAGATAATATTGGAAGAGGTCTTCCACCGACAAAATTTTGAAAATTGAATTATTTTAGAAACTAGGCTATTTGGGGTGGTCCTCGCCTGAAAATTCTTCAAAATGACATGCATCTAGAAGTCATTTGGAGTTTTTTTAAGTCCATATTTCAGCTTTATATTTGATATTATCAGAGGATTTGAAATATATCTTGGGGGGGAATTTATTCCGGGGGGGGGGGAGGCAGAGTCCCCCACAGTTCCGCCGCTTCTGCTGTCCACACATACTCTATATTCGGTATTCGTGGATGAACTGCTCTCAGGCGATTATTAGTCTTCTTTGATGTGCAGTAGTCTACCGTCTCTATGCGGAACAATGTTCGTTACTCGCAATGCACGTCAAAATTCTTACATGAAAACTAATATTTTTGCCACACTTGCTTGAGTCATGTCGAACATTGATTAATCATGGACGAATAATTGCATGTGGACCCAGCTAAAGGGGTGTCTGCGCGTAAAAATATATTAAAAAGTGTATAATTTATCTGTGTTGTATCTTATTTATAAAATTTGAACTTTCATTTTATTTTTTGTAAAGTTACTTTACACGTACAATAAAAGTGGGTGGGGTGGTAGGAAAGAAACGTGAGTTAAGGGTCTACCTGCAGTTTTTATAGCAAACCATTATTTTGGTTGGTCAAACTAAATTAACTATTTCTCCATTACAAATGTTCTTCACTTGGTGATGTCAACAGTAGTTGAATATCTGTCAAGAGCATGAAAGTAAAAAGTTGTCATTACATTTCAGAATACCCTAGTTCTTTTTTTTGTGTGTGTGTGTGACAAACAACCATAGCAACTAAACTTTATTCCCAAGCAAAACTTTTTTAGGTATTTTGATAATTGTCCTACACCGCCATTATTTAAAATATGTACATTGTCTTGTCACGATATTTACAAGCCTATGTACTAATTACTCTAACGTGTTGATGATGAGAAAGGTTTACTTTTAGCAGAAGTGCACCTGCATTTGCACTGGGTAAGGTAGAAAACCATCCAGGGGAAAAACACCCTCAGTACACCCGACCGGGATCGAACCCCGCTCTACACGTCATTGGCAATTTAGTATATTGCGATATTGACGCCTTAGACCATGCAGCCACCGAAGCGGGTGTTTCCAACAGAAAATACTATCAAATATTTGTTGCCACGCCATAACAAATAGTTACCAAACTATCTCTTCACATTGGACTATTTTATTTTATTATTTCATTGACAAAAAAAGTTTAAATGTCTCTTGAGTTTATAAAGAAGATAATTTGGTTGAAAGCAAACTAAATGTCAGCGATAAAATTAATATATAGTCGGTTTGTGAACGATAAGCGCGTGTTTTATCTTGTCAGAAGTTGTGTGGCTGCTTGCCTGAAGTTATACAGTTGCATAACAGCGATGTCATAACTTGTTTATCATCGGGACCACTTGACATCGCGAGGTAAGGGGGGCATTTATGAACGCACGACTTACAGACTAGATTCGGATCGCCAAACGTCAATAAAGTAGGGATTCTTGTATTATTATTATTATTATTGGCACCGCGTCTTACTACCCGTTCGGTTATACGCACTTACGCTAATGTGCAATGGTAGTGTGATTGTGAGATGAATGGAGGACCTACAGTTTAACGTGGAATCGAACCACGGTGGAGGCCTGCATTCCTCACATTCACAAGTTGTGATTATACACAGGGATCTTGTAAAAAGAGCCTTCTGATAAGAAATAAAGGCCTTCTAGGTTGTATTTCCTACCATTTTCATTTATTTGAGGTATTTAACGTGCACTTTCTGAACCGACTGATTATATCAGCGCACGACTTAACTTAAACTTGACTTAAATATAGAACAGACACAACATCCAACCCCTGCCCGTTAGTTCATCACTGTGAAAGGGGAAGCCCACATTTCACCAATGATATATTTTTTTTGTCCATGCCAGGAATTGAACCTAGTGTCCCTACCTTGTATTATTCCTCTGGTACATCTTATAAGATAGGTCCATAGTGTAATCCGTCAAGGTAAGACTGACACCTTTCAAGATAAACAGAGTGTACAGTCCAATTTTTATAGGCAGAACTTTATCAGACAGCTAGAAAAGTTATTAGAGCTACTTTCAAGTATTCATACGTCAAGTCATGGGATCTTCAGCTGTCACTTTGGATAGATAATATCAAAACCTATAAAATAATAATAAGATAGTAAAATGTTATCTTTGTTTAGAGCAAAAATAAAAAGTATATTTTCAAAATGTTTCTTCCTACCAAAACTCTACTATACCATCCCGTCGAGCATTCGTGTGAGCAAAGTTCGGACCTGGCGAGGATGTGGACAGACAACAACGATTTCCTGCCCTATTTCTTTTTCCCGCGGATGTAGGTTCAAGGTTGTGATATTTGCATTAGTTTAAATAGTTGGAATGCGTCACAAACCTTTGTCCTTGTAGGGCTGAGGGCTACTTTGCTTCGCCCCCCCGAGGTTTCTTCGTGTCAACTGTCGTAGCCCAATAAACTGTTATTGGTAGAACCAACCATTTAGTTAGGTAAGCACCTCAGTTGTTATGGGGGGAGGGTGGTTAAGCTTTGTTTATTTTTGCTGACGGGGGGGGGGGGAGGGTGAGGGGGGTCAGAACAATGTTTACTTAAGGCAGAGAGACAGGCAAGAATGCCGCAGTGACCCAGCCACCCCAAATGGACACACAATAATAATTAAAGTTTAGAGTTCTTTATAACTTTAATAGTAATTTATGTATTCACTGATAATACAGTTTTTATCATTTAAATTAAATGTAAGTTAATTATTTTTTAATATAATTTTATAACTTTTAATTTTAAATATTTATAAAATATATTTTTTCTTTTCACTATACTGTTTATTGTGAATATTTCACATAATTAATTTACACCTCTACGTTAATAATTATCTGCATTTTATAAATTGCCTACAAAATAGTGGTTATACCTTTGAAAAAAAATATTGACAAATATGGGAGAAGGGGGGCTCGGGCATTTGCTTATTTTTTCTTAAAAAGGTTTAAGGGTGTCCACAATGTCCAAAAATGTGCTTACATAATTCTTTAACTCCCCTTTCTTGACCAAACGTGAACACTTCTAAGGAGACCCCCATGTAGACATTACAGCTCAGTATCCGATCAGTCCTTAGCAAATTATTTTAATCTTGTCTACAAAGTCCTTAATCACATGACCGGGCTAACCATGAGAAATACACTTCGTCGAGTAAAACACTTGGAAATAAAATCGTGTACAGTCTACATCAAGGAGCCAGCAGACGACACTCGTCTAATTAATAGACACAACCTTTTTGTAGAATACGTCCTGGATGTTCTTAAAATGTAGGTTAAATGCAATCACAATAATTATATGTATGACACGAATCTTTTTTTTTTTCAAGTTTAATCTAAAACTAATGATTTGTGCCGGGATTCCGGATGTAATAAAGCAAATCATTATATTTTAAATATTACTTCAGTGCTTCATATAATATTTGTAATAACAAATTATAAATGTTTATATTTTATACACTCTTTCTGAGAACTTAATAGGTCCCAAAAAATCGTTTACGAAGCTCCACGCTTCCCCTGGGTTTACAGAAATGACACCCGCCTGTTTCGGTGGCCGCGTGGTCTAACAAGCTATTCTCGTGGTAGAATAGACTGCCGATAATGGAGATATCGAGGTTCAAATCCCGGTTGGATGTACTGAGGGTGGTTTTCCAAACTAGTTTTCCCACTCTCCCTCCACGCAAATTTGGATACACGTCCTCTAAATATAACCTTCCTAATCCCTAAAGCGTAGTAAGTACATAAGCGTATAGCCCAAACGGGTAGTAAGACGCGGTGCTAAAAAAAAAGTAATGATCCACCCGACCTCCGTTACCGGTAAACCAGCAGGCAAAACGAGATTGGCGCCTTTCTTTGCGGGATGGTTCCAGCTGACGTTTAGAGACACCGCCAGGTTCCCGTGCCATTGGCAGGGGTCGCTTCATTGTTTTGAGGGATGGTTCCAGCTGACGTTTAGAGACACCGCCAGGTTCCCGTGCCATTGGCAGGCGTCGCTTCATTGTTTTGAGGGATGGTTCCAGCTGACGTTTAGAGACACCGCCAGGTTCCCGTGCCATTGGCAGGCGTCGCTTCATTGTTTTGAGGGATGGTTCCAGCTGACGTTTAGAGACACCGCCAGGTTCCCGTGCCATTGGCAGGCGTTGCATCATTGTTTTGAGGGATGGTTCCAGCTGACGTTTAGAGACACCGCCAGGTTCCCGTGCCATTGGCAGGCGTCACATCATTGTTTTGAGGGATGGTTCCAGCTGACGTTTAGAGACACCGCCAGGTTCCCGTGCCATTGGCAGGCGTCACATTGTTTTGAGGGATGGTTCCAGCTGACGTTTAGAGACACCGCCAGGTTCCCGTGCCATTGGCAGGCGTCGCATCATTGTTTTGAGGGATGGTTCCAGCTGACGTTTAGAGACACCGTCAGGTTCCCGTGCCATTGGCAGGCGTCGCATCATTGTTTTGCGGTCGATGCGTTCTTTGGCACTTTCCAATCCGATCGATCGCTCGATCAGGAGAACATAACCCCGGTGCTAAGTAACCCGCCTCGCCTGATAACAGTGAAGACGTGATAAGAACACTTGTAAATCTTATTGGCGTGACCTACATTTCAACGGCGCCTTGAAGCACTGATAAAGTGATAAGAGAGTAGAACATTCTATATACATGTATTATGTTTAGTTGACTTGCCACTTTGTAGATTAATTACTTACATTTGCTTGGGTGGACAATTTTTTTAGCACCGCGTCTTACTACCCATCCGGGTTATATGCTTATGTACTAATTACGCTAGTGAGTTTAGGGACGATGAAGGTTGAATTTAGAAAAGTGTACTTACATTTGCGTGGAGAGAGAGTGGGAAACCGTTTAGGGAAAACCACTCTCACTACACCCGACCGGGATCGAACCCTGATCTTCCAGTCATCGGCAGTCTAGTATATTGCGAGAGTGACGTCTCAGACCATGCGGCCACCAAAGCGGGTCACAACAATTTAAGTGACGATTTTAATAATTACACCAAGAAAAGGATATCGGCTATTTTTCTCCTATGAACATTATTTTTGTAGTGTATTTGATCGGAGTTTTCTTATCTAAATCTCTGTGACAAGCTCCAGGAGGCCACAAATAAATCCTAACAGTCCGAGCTTACAATTTGTTTTTAAACTCGTCAATAAATGAAACTTTGTTGATAAATAGAAGGGTGACCTGGCGGTCTAGGGGTAAGGTATCAGACTTCTATGCTGAGGGTCCGGAGTTCATTGCTCCGTCCCGGCACAGATTTATCTGATTGCCAAACCCTTCCTTCACCTCTGACAAGAAGTGTATTAATCACAACCTGTGAATGTGTGGAATGACAGGCCTCCCGTGGTTCGGATCCCACGTTAAACTGTAGGTCCTCCATTTCATCTCACAATCACCCTACCATCACACATTAGCGTAAGTGCGTATAACCCGAATGGGTAGTAAGACGCGGTGCTAATAATAATAATATGAAAATATATTTTTTAAATATGTTTTATTTTAATAGTACTACGTTTTTTCGATGATAGACTATTTCGTATCTAGAAAAGCTGTGGAGATATTATGAAAATTGGAAATATATGTTAAGTACCCTCAAAGTGATTTTAACGGAAAAATGAAAGTTTCAATTTTGTTTGTGCTTAAATAGGCTACGATTTTAATCAAACTCGTTACACCGAATTTTGAGAAAATCACCTTTTTCTCTTTTCGTCCTTAAGTAGATTACTCTTAATTTTATGGTTTGATATCTAATTTCAAAAACTCCTCAGGATAACGTCATGAAAACTCTAGATACCCAGTTTTAGCCCGATCGGTAAAATGGTTTCGGCTCTAGGCCGAGAGACAGAAGGCATCACGAAAACAATTTTTTCCGGGGTCGGGGGGCATTGAACTTCGACATCAATCAAAATCTTGAGTTCGATTTTTTTTATCATCACAATACCATATTTCCAAGGATCACGAGAAATTAAAAGAAAAACTAAACAAATACTTTCTATCTTGTAAAACATAAACTGTCTTTACAAATATTAACAAATCTTAAGCTAGACAAAGACAAAAGCTGTGACAAAGGAAAGGCTTATTCAAGTCCGTGACACCTCGTCAAAATCTGTGTTAATTGTTCATCAAACGCATTTATTCTGGACGTTGATAATCCCCAGAAAAGTTTTGCTTATTACCACAGTTGATGAAACGTTGATGGGCATTATGGTACCCCCAGTTTAAAACTTGTTCACTTTCTTTGGTCCGAAAGGACGAATACTTGCATGCTTGACGCTTCCACTGCTCAAGATGGTTTCTACCTGCGTAAAACCTGCCCACAAGGTATTATATCTCCTCCCTCGTTCTCTCTTTTCCTCTCTTCTTTCCCCTCCACCCCCTACCTTTCCAGTTTCTCCCTTGCTCCATAGAAATCAACAGAATAATGGCCAATATTTACAGCCCAATTTTCATAGGAAGGATCTTAGCTGATATCCTTACACATGTTCATACGTCAAGTCTTGTGATCTGCATCTGTCACTGTTGATACACCCTGGTTTCGGTAGGATGAACGCTATAATTTGTTAATGTATCCATACGTCAAGCTATTTAACTTTTGATGGATATTATTAATACTTACAAAATAATAACATTGTGAAATGTTATCAAGGTTGGCCGCAAAGGAATGTTAGTATTTTCTGAAAGGTACTTCAAATGTCCATTAGTAAGAAAATCAAGGTGTACCTATGTCACGGGATATTCGGGGGAAGGGGGAGACAGGCTCTAAGATGTCCCATTTTACCCCCTCACGCCGAAATATTGGGTTGAGTAAGGACTGTAGCTGTTTTAAATACCAAATTCATGACTTTACACGTGAGTCGATTTTCATAAAAAAAAAATTAAATTTCATTCTTCTTAAAATAATGAGACTATACCGCAGAAGAACGGAATGGGTAGCGATTAGATATGTGAGACGGAAAACTTTCCTCTTTGAAATTTATTTATTATTGTTATTGAACGAATGCGAGCCTTTGTAGACACATTATATTCACACATAAATATTATCATCATTAAGTTAATTAAAATAATTTTATGGTTGGCGGCCCCTGTAATTGCTAAAGTTTGCCACCCCGCCCCCCCCCTCTCCTTATCATTCCAGTAGTCCCTCAACACATTATTTGATGTATATAGTCTCTAGGCGCCACCTCTACAATTCAACCACTGGCCGCCATCGCGGACAAGTTTTCACCCATAGTGGCAACCCTAGTTACCGTTCGCTCGCATTTTGTCTGTCTTAAAAAACAGGGCTAAGCCAGCCATTCACGACTTTGATAACACAATGAAGATGTTTTTCAGACTCCAGAGTAGGGCTACTGGTTTCATCTGTAGTGGGTTGTAATCACCAGAAGACGCCAAGTTGATGATTGTCTGACAACGTGGGTCATTGACCATAGCTAAGGACCTTTCTGGCTGGAGGGAAAGCTGCATATTTCTCTGGAGCACCAACGAAGGTATTCATGGAATGCTTCGTCTGCGATTCTAGAACTGCGGCTCACAAACTTTTTCTAACCGACGAACCTGACGGACTGTTTGTTACTCTTTAAATAATATAAAAGTATTATGGGTAAAAATAAAGGATTATATAAGCCTGGAAAAATCTGAAAATAACCTGGGAAAACCTAGAATTCTCCGGAATGTTTTCCCCCCAAGATCGAGTAGACAGCATGAAAATAAATATTTCCATATTCAACTATTTCATTTTCCTCTAACACTTTCGATTATGAGTTATCAAGGTTATTTTCGTCACACTCAAATATTATTTGAAAGCACATGTAATGATATATTTTCCAGTTTAGAAGACTCATATATCGACTTTTAATAACGATAGTTTTCTTACATGATCGACTGAAAATTGCCGCGAGATCGACCGGTTGCCGACCCTTACCTTTTATTCGACCACCGTATAAACCTAAGTAAACTTCGTGAATTTTTTTCCAAACAAAATCTATTCTCGGCTTTTATAAAATATAATTATAATGGCGGACCTTATAGCGAAGAACTCGCTATTACCGGTTCACGGTCCACCGGCAACTATCATAACTCGAGTAATAAAAATTAGGGTTAATTTTAGAGAAGTGCATTGGCGTTCGCATGGAGAGAGATTGTAGAAACAGTCCTACCTCTCCATAGCTGGTTGGAATCTAACTCCATACTCCCGAGGCTGATCCGAGCACGCTATCCTCTAGCCATAACACCTCACCGGTATCCTCAGCGCCTCCAACCGGCTTTATCGTCCTTGCCTGTGTCTAATTATAAAGTCGACTCTTCCAATTAGTGCCAACCTGAGAAGTTGCCTCGGCTGTTTGCCGCGCCACTCAACGATTCTTCACCTGTGTCGTCACAGACAACCAACGCGTTGAATGGGGAATTTGCGAGCTTAGGGTAGTGTTTTTGCACTTTTCATTATCTCAAATATCTCTCCGATAGAAACTTAGAGCTTAATTAATCTAATCAGTTCTTGAATATCTGCCATGAGCATATTCGCATTTACCAGCTTCGGTGGCCGCATGGTCTAAGGCGTCGTTCTCGCTAGAGACTAGACTGCTGATGACGGGTAGATCGAGGTTCGATTCTGGTTGGGAGTACTGAGGGGTTTTTCCTAAATGGCCTTCCACTCTACCTCCACACGCACATTCTGGTACACTTCCACTAAATTCAACCTTTTCCTCTTCCTTAACACATAGGTGTAATCAGTACATAGGCATACAAGCCGAATGGGTAGTAAGACGCGATGCTAAAAAAAATAGCATTAGGTGAGAAACTTATAAAATAAAAAGGAAAAGTTGTCTTCACTCATCAAATTCCATAACTACCTCGACAGATATTCAACACCTGTTGAAGACCACCATCTGAAGAAAATTAAACTATGTTTCAACTGGAGAAATATTTTTTTTTTTTGTCATGAAAAATATTTGATATAAAAACAGCGAAAATACTGCCCCTAACTCATGGTCACTACCATCCCACAATCATCCGTTTGGAAAGATGTTGGCAAACTCACCATTAATGTGTGTCTGTGTGGTCGGTCAGGATTTGGTCGTCAGTTTAGCCAAACTTATATTTTCCCCTCCATCACATCTTACTATACTTTAGTAGGGACCTTTTTTTGGAAGGCCTTATTTTGTACGACAATCCTACTGTAAAGTAGTATTTGGTAGTACAAAAGGTCTACTACCGTTCTGGAAGGCCTTTTATCCTAACGAAAATAGCAGACACGATTCTGGTACGAAATAATTATGGCCTTTCAGAACAGGCTTTCTAACAAAATCAGGGTTTGCCTCCCGTATGTACACTACGCATTTAATTACACTTATTGACACGGGATCAGGAAGGTAGAATTTTTGTTTAAATGTATTGGCATTTGTGCAAAATAAGTGTGTAAAACTAGTTAGGAAAAACCCACCCGGGGCCGAGATTTGAAACCCCGACCTCCCAATCACCTGCAAACCAGACTATTTGAACCTGACATTTATTCTGCGTGCCAACACCAGAATATCATCTCTGAGGGAACAGCGTTGTCATTATATTGTTTTAGTGTGGTATCCCCTCAAATATAGAGAAATTTTGCAACACTGGTTCATCGATGTTACCAGGAGCTCCTTCAAAACCACAGCACACACCACCTCCCCAAAAACAGTAAGCGGGGAGATTTTGTAACAGTTAATTTTATTTGACGTTCACTTTCTGAATCGACTGATTATATCAGCACACAAGAATTTCTATGAGCGAGAGTGATAGTGCTTACCAATTTGGACGGGAAAGGTATGTTCACATACCTTCCAGGGTTCTTTTACACGCCACAATCTAAATGAGACCGATGGCTTTACTTCTCCTCCAAAGGAAGTTGTGCTACGGATTTTTATCGCCCAAGAAAAATCCGTCAACCCCTACTGGGTTTGAACCCACGAATATCGGGTCTTGTGGCGAGAACTTTATCCCAAGACCACCGAGATCGATTTGGTGACAGTTAACCGCGAGAGAGCGAAGGAAGATAAATATTTTCATAATAATACCTGCAGTCCCCTAAGTGATTTCCTTACAAATAACCATTTTAAGGCCTTTTTTCCTACCAGAATTTGACTATGTAGAAGAGTTCTGGTCTCCATAAAGCTCTTCATAAGAACATCAGTCTATGACCAAAAGGTCATCCTGTACCCGCGGCTACTTTTCTCATTTCTCTAAAGATTCCATGTGAGCCATTCGCTTTTTTAAAAGAACACACCAAGGTGAACGCGAGGGCGAACTTGTAAGCACACACCGGCATGAATTGCTCGCGCGATCAAATGACGAGTTGCGTGATTCTGGTCGAGATCTTCATAGTAATGGATGTGTGTAATCTACGCTGTGGAAGCATCACATACCTTCTTCTATCTTACCTCTCATTCCACACATAGGACCTATTTCGTTCCACTTCCTGTTCGTTAGTCTACTATTCTTATAACCATTCAATTTCATAGACCATACTCTACAGTATGTCATTCACTTTAACAGCCTCTATGAGCCTCTCTGTGGTTTCTGGATCCAGACCGTTTAGAAAGATATAAAACAAACACAAGAAAAGCTCGGAAACCCGACACGTGGCCTCAAACTGGATCAAAATGGTTGCTGCCCGCTGGTAAGACTGGGTGAACAACCCGACATGAGTGATCTGACCGCGCGGCCTAGCTTGATCGCGCGAACAGCCCGCTCGACGGTGTGTGCTACTGCATATACCTCCATGTGTTGGGTAGTTCGTACTAGCTCACGCGTTCATATTCTCCTTGGTGTGTGGAGTCCTTAATGCTCTTGTGTCACATACTGACCTTGACCTCTCTCAAGGGCGCTGCCGAAAGAGAAATCTCCCCCAATTTATATAACATCTTCGGAATATCGATTCGAATGTCCTTTCTTCCCTGCTTCTTAAAATTACACTGAGTTGTGTCTTGAATGTCCAGGAGAGGAGCCACGAAAGACAATAATATTTTGTGACGGCCACACACGTACATTCTTGATGAATATTTATAGCGGTGATCATCTAAGTATCTTTGATTGGCATTCGCTTTTTAAACATGAGTGATAAGGAATTGCCTTTTTTTTAAATATTAATTTCAATATATTCGAATAAATTATTATGGAATATTTATAAGTTTAAACAAAGCATTACATTATTAATTATTATAATTATCATCATGAACATAATGATGAACACTTTGCACTCACCGTCCGGGTCTGTTTGGAACATAACCTGTCTACATTAGTTCATCGAGTTTGTTGAATTCAATTAAGATTTTTATTAAAATTAGTTATTTATAATAATTATTTAAATGTATTGGATATATTATAACCTAAATACAATATCATAAATAATGTTAAACCTTTCTCTTATCAAATTTAACAAAAATTATTTCTAAAACAAGTGTAGTTGCTAAGCACTAACAATTTTAAAAGGAAATGGGTGTCGAGGCATGTTGCGTATGCGATGTCGAGATATGTTTAGTGTGCGATGTCGAGATATGTTTAGTGTGCGATGTCGAGATATGTTTAGTGTGCGATGTCGAGATATGTTTAGTGTGCGATGTCGAGATATGTTTAGTGTGCGATGTCGAGATATGTTTAGTGTGCGATGTCGAGATATGTTTAGTGTGCGATGTCGAGATATGTTTAATGTGCGATGTCGAGATATGTTTAGTGTGCGATGTCGAGATATGTTTAGTGTGGATGTCGAGATATGTTTAGTGTGCGATGTCGAGATATGTTTAGTGTGCGATGTCGAGATATGTTTAGTGTGCGATGTCGAGATATGTTTAGTGTGCGATGTCGAGACATGTTTTGTGTGGGATGTCGAGACGTGTTCCGTGTGCTGCGATGTTGATACATATTTAGTGTGCGATGGCGAGACATGTTTCGTGTGCTGCGATGCCGAGGCACGTTTCATGTGCAATTTCGCGGTGCGTGTTTCGCGGAGTGCCTCTTGTGCAGAAGCATCTTTTTCTGGTCAAAATATCTGTGGGTAGAGCCTCGCCTAATCTGGTTCCAGAGCCCTGAGGCGACACCAGCGCTCTAGAACGTAATTAATTGGCTCTTGTGGAAAGACCGCATTGTGGTATTCCAGCCCCCGCTAAACTTCATTAAAAGACTAACACGTTCTTGTTTCATTTGAATTAATTGTCCCCGATAAGATCTCCCTCTTCCCGTGACTTAACCTCAGGTTGTGCTTCCTGTGATAGGTTAAAAGGCTGCCTTGCCTGCCTACTTATCGTCTAGTTTAAAAAAAAAGGGTTGACCGGACACTTTTCTTTTTCTTTCCAAAGCCTTCCTGTTAATTTCGCCTCGTGATATTTTAACCGCATAACTTCCCTTTTCGTCGCGTTCGTAGGAATATCCCGTCGTTTTTATCTATCCGCGGTAGTGAAAACTACACGTTTTCTGCGGTGGACATATCCGGCCGTTCTTCGTTTGATATTGCTCGTTATATTTCTACTTCATTCGGGCTAGTTTGGGGCTAAACGCATCTTCCTCGCTTCTCGACTAACACCACTAATTAGAATAGCGATGAGAGAGGTAGACTTTGTACGGGAATATATAACAGGTTTTTGATAGAAAGGACATTTTAGAAAATACGATTATATTTGTTTCGGTCAACATTGATATTATATATCAAAAGTGACAGCTGATGGTCACATGACGTTACGTATAAATACAAGAAAGTAGATCTAATAACTTTTCTGTCAGAAAAGGTTATTCCCATGAAAATTGGACTGTACCTGCATTTGCGTGAAAGCAGGGTGGTGTACCTGAGTACACCTGACCGGGATTCTAACCCCAATTTCCTGCCAAACCAGACGAAACTGACGCCATTGTCTGCGTGTCCACCTCCGGTGCGGTCGGCTTATCTTTTTTTAATAGGGGGTGCTTCGATTGAAAATAACATCCTGTGATAACTCGGGTTCAAACCCAGCCGGGGTTAATGGGTTTTTCTTGAGCGATAAAAATCCGTAGCACAACTTCTTTGGGGGTGAGGGGGGAGTAAAGTAGAGCCGTCGGTCTCATGTCGATTGTGGCTTGTAAAAGAACCCTGGAAGGTATGTGAGAATACCTTTACTGGCAAAATTGGTAGGCTATTTCGCACCCTCTCATAGAAATTCTAGTGTGATGATGGATATAATTAATCAGTTGAGAAAGTGCACGTTAAATACCTCAAATACTATATCAATATCCATCAGACGCGTGTCTCCCTCCCGTCTTGGTAACAGCTTGTTGACACACACACCAGGGGCACCACTTGCATAAGACTGTCGAAGCTTTGATCGGATATAAGTGTGGAAACTATTCACTGTGTTCGCTTGTCCCCACGCTCTAGTACCAATACTGGCACTTTAATAACAAATGAACGCCTGGAACGCGCGCTGTTAAAAGTATTTTTTGTATAAATGAGCTTTATGATCAAACATTCACCAAACACTATCTGTCGGTTAGCCAGATACAGTCCAATTTTCATAGGAAGAACCTTTTAGAAGAAACAAATCTATTTTATTGTAGCTAACATTGATAGTATCCATCGAAAGTTACATACAGCTGCACATCACATGACGTTACGTAAGAATACGATAAAATCCACTTTCCACACGTAGTCTCGTGATTTGTAACTGTCACTGGCGTAAAAAATCAAGGTATAGATACTTTTTTAGCACCGCATCTTACTACCCGTTCGAATTTTACGCTTATGTACTAATTACGATAGTGGTTTTGGGATGAGGAAGGTTATATTGTTGTAAAGTAAGTGTACCCGCTTTTGCGTGGAGAAAGAGCGGAAAACCGCCCGCAGTACGAACACACGACCGAAATTCAAACCTTGATCTCCCCGGCATCGGCAGTCTTAGTCTACAGCTAAAGTAGCGCCTTGAACGATCCAGCCACTGAAGCGGGTAAAATTAAAGTGTAGATATAATTTTTATGTCTGGCAGATAAAGTTATTTCTGTTAAAATTGGAATGTAGACTAATAATTCATAACACCATTCACATTGTCACTTTTGATGAATTTGTTTTCTCGTTATTTTAGCTTACCCCTCATGTCCATTAATAAGTGGGTCGCAAAAGTTTATTGTTCCAAAAATTGGCACGTGTCCTTAAAAGTTTGTAAAGTAATGCCTTAGAAGCAAGTTTGTTCTACGTTGTTTTTTAGTTGCTATTTTTTTATCGTAGTCTGTATTAAACCATCAGTCTGTGAAAGCCCAAGGTTTAATAAATAATGCGTGCCGGAAAACTAATCCCACAGTAAAAAAAAATCTCAACGATTGACTGATATCACCTTGAAAGTATTCAAATCGAATATTTTGTCCCCCGCCCCCCATCCCCTCTTTCCCCCTCATCTCGCCGTGATAAAAAGTAAACACTCGCCGAGAATTGGGTAACGCTGCTATATTTATCGAGCAGCTAAGTGTATTTATAGCGCCGCTCTGCGGTAGCCGTGGGAATTAGTGAGAAAGAAAAAAAAAGTTGCCAAGAATAGCGAAAGACGGAAATAAAACAAACAAATCGTAAAAAAAAACTAAGGCAAGGACGATTAATGAAGGGGAACCCAGAAAAAAACAAGTCGTTCCTCCTCGTCACGCGTCTTTTAATGGTTTTCTGCGATTTACTTGTCAAAAAGAGGTGAGGGGGTGTGGGGGCCAAGGTGGAACCGACCAGCTTTTGGTGATACTGACGAGGGAAACCGCGGACTTTTGTCAGCCAATTATTATTTTCGTGTCTTAACGTAGTCTTATTACTCATTCGGGCTATTTGCATTTTTATTTATTTATTTATTAATTACGTCAAAACTCTGAATATACAGAACAATAACTGTACCGCTTATCTATGTGTGTGAAATGTGGTATCTTACCTCACATGGCGAAAACAAGGTGCTCAGGAACATAGCTATTTGATTTAATAAGGGATGAGGCTACTGGGAGTGGAGGAGGTAACATAATTATGAGTTACAGTCGAGCTATACGCATATGTACTAATTATGTGTCAGGGATTAGGAAGGTTGAATTTAGAGAAGGTGCACCCGCATTTCCCTCGGTACACCCGACCGGTATTTCAACCCCCGATTTCCCCATTGGCAGTCCAATCTCTTGCTAGAGCCACATCTTATACAAGCGTTTTTCAACAGGTGTGCAGTCGGATTATTGGGGGGAGTATTAAAAATAAGCGAGAAAAAATTTTAGGAATAAAAATAAATCTTTTTAAATCTATGGTCCAACTTTTTTCTTTTTTTTATAACACAATTATTATAATTTTAGCAATCGAACTTCTAAACAGAATCTGAATACTAGTTATTAAATAATAACATTTCTATTAAATTTCTGATGATGTGCCTCAACGATTTTAGCGCCGTGTTCAGTACGCTGTCAGTTCAGAAAGGTTGAAAATCGCTGTTTCGATCATTCGACCGCCGTAGCTAGTTCCTACCAACTTTACCAATAATATACCTTTCAGGAAAAACGGAATACAGGAAGGATACTTTAAATAATACCTGAATATTTTAACGACGTTTCATTTTAATGTGTTTTTTGTTGCCTTTTCTGTGTATTTTTGCTAAGTAGATCATGAACGGTTGGACACAGTTCCTTCAAATTTAATATTAATTACTTTTAAGTTATAACAGTGCATGAACGCAGAAACATAAAACATTGCTGGCATTGCGCTTTAGATTAAAAATAACACTATCCTAAATCAACGGTAACAACAAAATAAAATAATTCTTGAAACATATTTTATGATGTGAGCGGAATATTACAAATTAATATTTCTTTTTAAAAATCTAAGAATTTCAAATTCTAGAAACCTTGATAAAATATATTTGGAAATCATCATGAACAGACTGTTTCCATCCTGTGGGCTGGGCAGTTTAGTGAAATACCTACATCTTCCTTTGTCCTTCCACCATTCTTCCTCTAATTGCTTCCATCCTTCTCCTCTCACTCGCACACTTCTGTTATCTGCTCTTCCATCTCTTTGCTGGTCTTCCAGGTGGTCTTTTTCTACATAATTTATCTCCATCACTCTCCTTGGGATTCTTCCCTCTACTATCTCATGTACTCCCTGTACCCCCACCCTTTTCCGGATAACTTCAATCCTAATCTTGTTTCTCCTCGTGACAGCTAACATGCTCCTCACAAACTTCATTCCTATTCCTGTTTCTCCTCGTGACAGCTAACTCCTATTCCTGTTTCTCCACGTGACAGCTAACTCCTATTCCTGTTTCTCCTCGTGACAGCTAACTCCTATTCCTGTTTCTCCTCGTGACAGCTAACTCCTATTCCTGTTTCTCCACGTGACAGCTAACTCCTATTCCTGTTTCTCCTCGTGACAGCTAACTCCTATTCCTGTTTCTCCTCGTGACAGCTAACTCCTATTCCTGTTTCTCCACGTGACAGCTAACTCCTATTCCTGTTTCTCCACGTGACAGCTAACTCCTATTCCTGTTTCTCCACGTGACAGCTAACTCCTATTCCTGTTTCTCCACGTGACAGCTAACTCCTATTCCTGTTTCTCCACGTGACAGCTAACTCCTATTCCTGTTTCTCCACGTGACAGCTAACTCCTATTCCTGTTTCTCCTCGTGACAGCTAACTCCTATTCCTGTTTCTCCACGTGACAGCTAACATGCTGCACTACTATGGGTGGTATTTAAGAATGATGCTAAGCATGGCCGAAGTACTAGCCAAGTACAAGTAAAGTCGAATAATAAAGTATGCCCTTTATAACAATATTTGGAAATGTAACTTTTCCTCGACACTATATAATTCAAATCCATAACTTAAGAAATGATGGAGGTTACATTTGATTACACGAAAGTGTTTGCATTTATAATTTTATTCCTAGAATTTTAAAGACGCCAGGCCTATACAGACACACTTGGGACTTACTGAATCTATTGATTCCAATTCAAATAGTTGCCGGTTGATAAGGGTACGCAGCTTCGCACAAATGATTGGAACCCCCTATCAGTGGCGTATGACTGGTGGTGATAAGATAAGGTATTACTACACCGTGGGATATTAGTGAGTGTCGTCAGGAGAGAAGCGGCACTTTTAATTTACACCTTTTCCACGCATTTGCCTACATTGGTGGTAATGACAAGGTAGAGGATAGGCCTAGTAAAGCTATAGAGTTGGATGGAGTAGAGTGTAAAATATCCTATATGAATTATTGAGGCAAAGGGTGGAAGTGTAAAGAAGTGTATTTATCTGGTTTGCAGTGGTTTTTCGCCTTACTCGCCTCTTTAAGAAAATCGGGCATTTTCCCCTCTTGTGTTTTTTCCCATTTCCCAGTCCACGACAGAGTGATATTAACAATATTACCCAACATAACAAAAAAGAAACGCGAGACTGCGTGATTTTTGTGAAGCGCTGATAAGGAAGACTGGGGTTCAAATCCCGATTGGGTGTACTGAGTTTGTTTTCTCTAAATTGTATTCCACTCTTCCTTTATGCAAATTTGGGTTCATTTCTTCAAAGTTTTACCAATTTCTTCCCTACTCTTAGTCTAAATATGCGGATATCCCGCCCGGGACGAGGCGTGAAAACCACACTGTGCGTACAAACCCCGCCAGAGGTCGGCCCACCTCGTGTTCCCGCCAGAACTGAAGCGTCCCTCTTCCCCACGTGTGACTTCCTCTCGACCTTGCCGAGTCTGCGCTGTCATGACTTCCGTCCGACCTTTGCTGTCTTTGCTAGTGACATCAAACAATCGATTGTCTCGGGACTGAACCTAACCCATAACTCACTGGATATAGCTGAGAAGTAACATCTAGAAGGTTCTTTTATTACAAGCAATGGCTGGAACTATTATTAGGGACTTTCACTAAAAATGTTTGCAATAAAGAACCTTCTGCTAGCTATCACCACCATGGGCGAAGGGGGGAGGTTTTCAAAATCGTAAGTTTATGACATGATAACACTTAATATTAAACCCTTAAAAAATTAGAACATTGCTACTTTATACAGTAGTGGTGGAACTTTATGTGTGTGTGTGTGTGTGTGCGCGCGCGCGCGCGTATGGGGGAGGGGAGCAAGTGACAAAAAAGTTTTTTAAGAATTTTCTACCCTCCTCTCTCTCCAGGTAATTTGGAAAATTGAATGCTCCTAGAAGATATTTGTAGTGCTCCTCGTTTGGAGAGTTTTTGAAAATTCTAGGCCTACTCTTTTAATAGCTATTTAGAATTTCGCATTTTTGAAATTTGGATTGGATGTAGTCCTTCGGCAAATTTTTGAACATTTTATGTCTCTAAAAGTTATTTTAAGAAGTGCTCCCCACCCAGATTTAAAAAAAAATGGATGCCCCGTTCCCTAAAAGCTATTTAGTGTTTTTCACCTGATATATATTAATTTTTTTCTTCAAAAATTAGAAGCTGCTAAAATAATCTTCCGCCGGCAAATTTTTAAAATTGGATGCCCTTGGAAACCATTTGGAATAGCCCTCGCCTGAATTTTTTCTTTAACTAGACGCCATAAGAACTTAATGAAAGTGGTCTTATTAAACATTTTTGAAAGTTGAATGCTTTTAAAGTGTGGAATAAAATTTAGCACGGTGAAGTGTGAAGTGGTGGTAATGGCAAGGAAGAGGATAACCCTAGTAAAGCTATAAAGTTGGATGGACTAGAGCTGAGAAGGTAGAGTGTAAAATATCTTAGATGAATTATTGAGGCGAAGGGTGGAAGTAGAAAGAAGAGAAGTGCCTTGAAGTGTAAAGAACTGTTGTACAGGGCGTACTTTGTACCGATTGTCACATATTCAGCAGAAACATGGACAGTGAATGTAAAAGAGACTAGGAAAGTGGAGGCCATGGGAATGAAGTTTGTGAGGAGCATTTTAGCTGTCACGAGGAGAAACAAGATTAGGAATGAAGTTTGATCCAAGGCCATCTTTAAGCTTCACACTAAAAACTTTCTTTTTTGAGGAAGGGGGATTTAAACCACCACTTCCACCATAGATGAGCTCTAGATCCTTTTTCACACATTCATACGTCAAGTCATGATCTGCAGATGTCACTTTTATATATTATATTATCAATACCTATAAAATAACACTAATAATAGTAGTTTATACCTGTTAAGGTTATACACGTATATAACTAATCTAATGAGATAGGGGTGAGGAAGCATTTTAGAGGTAATCTACCAGCATTGGCGTGGAAGGAGAGTGGGAAACCATTTAGGAAAACCATCTTTGGTAGAACCGACCGGGATTCGAACCCCGATATTTCCCGTCTTCAGCAGGCCAATTTAACACGAGAGTGGTGCCTTAGACCATTTGACCAATAAAGCGGGATATAATAAATTGATCAATTTTGACATTAAAAAAGTTAGTATTTTCTAGAAGGCCCTTGCTACCATAATCCTACTATAGATAGAACCCTTAAAAATATCTGTTCGGATGTACTGGGGGGAGGGGTCCCATAATGGTTTCCCACTTTCCCGCCACACAAATACGGGTTTATTTCCTCTGAAATTCTACTTTCCTTGTCCCTGTTCTATTAACGTAATTTAATGTTTCTTATAACTCGAAAGAATACTTAAAGGTACGATTCCCTCGGTGCGTCTAGCATCTGCGACCAGCGACTGGACTGGTTTCCATAGTTTGTTATGTGGCCAGTTCCTTCGAGGCGACTGCGACTGCGACTGCGACTGGCGACCAGAGTGTGCGTCCACGTCTCTACATTGCGTCTGCGTCACACTGCTCCGAGAACACCACCGAGCAAGCGTGTGGTTTAGTAGAGCTGTATTTAGTTTTATGTTTGATTGGGCTGGTTTTGAAAATGGTCATAGATTTCTCCATAGAAGAGGACGAAACTTTAATTGAAGAGGTGGAAAAGCTTCCGTCGATATTTGACTAATCTTCGCCAGTTTACCGGGACCAACATGTGAAGGACAACACATGGAAAGAGATCTCGGTAATAGTTGGTCGATCAAGGTAGTATTTTTTATTCACACTATTACAAAAACAAAATAACACGGAGCATGAAATAAAACACTGTTGAAAACCTCTGATAACTGAAGAACGAATTGTACCACACATAAAATTACCAACGACTGGCGACCAAGAGACGCATCTAGGAAAATACTGTATCCAGCGTCTGCGACTCACCACCCCACGTCTGCGGTCGCAGACGCAATACGCGCCGATGGAATCCTACCTTTAGACGCGGTGGGAAAAAACAAATCTTGTTTCAAGACTTTAATAAATAGTAAAACCAATGAGATTTTTTTAAGCACCACGTCTTACTACCTCTTCGGGTTATAGCTACGCTTATGTACTAATTACATTAATGTGTTAGGGATTAGGAAGGTTGAATTTAAAGGAAATGTACCCACATTTACTTGGAGGGAGATTGTAAAACTATTTAGGCAACACCACCATCAACACACCCGACCGGGATCGAACCCCAATCTCCCAACCATAGGCAATCAAGTCTCTTGCGGGAGTGACGCCTTAGACCATCAGGTCACCGAATCAGATTACTAACAAGATATTTTATTAAATTACATATAAAATACCAGGAAACTAGATTTTTTATTATTTTTTTTCTGGAAAAGTTAGGGAATTTCTAAACCTAACCATTATTCCTCTTGTTTTTCGAAAGTCTCTTAATGATTTCAATTTGCCGCTGTAAATATGGTACAGTCCATTCACCATATAAATGTAAGTAGCTGACAGTTAGAAAAAGTTACCAGCTATACTTGCGACAGTTAGAACCTTCATAACAAACAGTCTGGTTTACAATATTTTATTTTGTTTCAAGCATTTTTACATTATTGAAACACCAACTAAAGAAAATAAAGGTTTGGATGTTTCCTTTATGTGGAAGCAGCGTCTGTGTTTCACTTAAAAATGCTCTACAAACTAGAACTTCTAAAAGGCTATATAGTCTCTTAATAAATAGATGCCGAAACAAGTGCGGTTGATGACGTCATGCAAGACGAGTGCGGATATGTTAGTGAGCGGTTGGAAAAGGGTTTCTTCTATACCAGTAATTATGAAGAAGATCTCTGATTAATAGTACATTTTTTAAAAGTATTTTCGGATGTCATTAACGTCTTTTGACGAACTTCTCGGAAATGTGAGAGAAGAAATTCTGAAGGCAGACACTGAGTGTACTCTTACCATCAAAGTCCTGATGATGTCTTCCCAGGCCACCCTCTTTACTATCCTGTTTGAGTAATCAATCATCTGCTGATAAATTCCAAATAGCCGGAAGCTCTTTCACTTCATATATAATATCATCTCCACTTCATATATAATATCATCTCCACTTCATGTATAATAACATCGATGTTTGATAATTCCGGTAAACTCCTCGCAAAATCACTGCACAAGATTTGACTTTGCTGTCAAAAACAAATCGACAATAGATAACCTTCCGTACCACGAATAAATTTAAACAGTTGCTTGGAGGTTGGCACCACTTGGTGTACTGTCCGGTGATTGTTGCCCTGTCTAAATGACACGTGATTAACCAAGCAGTTGGCGATAGTTGTCATGGCGGGAAACTCAGTTGCTTCGTGTGAAACCCCCCAATCTACGTCTATGTTAATCAGCGTTAGTTGTTTTCGAAACTATATAATCAATTCAATAAACGAAAAAAAATCCCATTCACCGAGAACAATAGCAAATAGGTAAAGTCGGGAATGTTTCAATAAAAATCTTGTGACAGCTGTCAGTTACCACTACTCCAATGGCGAATGGTCTGTAGCTTATTGCGCATGCGCCAGCGCTAGGGACAATGCTGGAAAATAAGACGGTAACGTGTTCTCTTTGTCCGCCCGCGTTTGTCACTCGGAATGTTGACGACTTTTGTGCTGCTCACACGGTAATTGTGCCGACGCTAGGGTGTGTGGGTGTGTGTGAAGAGGTATCCGCCCACGTGACCCCTCGTGGGGTGCGTCCGCTCTTGGGCATAGCCCCCCGGAATGAGACAAGAGATTGCTCTAATTGACGTGGAATGTTCGTGCTCTATGTCTTTGGGAGTTCAACCAGGTCATTCATTCCCTGCTCGCCTACGTTGGTCGAGAGAAAGGGAGGGGTTCGAGTCGCGGTTGAACCGAGGGATTTGGAGCTCACTTTTTTGTTCTTTTTTTAACGCATATGCATTAATTACGCTTATGAGATAGGGACGAAAGGTTGTATTTAGAGGAATTGTACCCATATTTGCGTGGAGGGAGAGTGAAAACCCATTTAGAGGAAACCACCGTGAATCCACCCGGGATTCGAACCCTAATCTCCCCGGATGTCCACTTTATTGCGAGAGTGATGCCTTAGACCATTCGACCACCGAAGTGGGTGAGTTTACTATCAGCCTGATCCCTGGCGCTGTCACAGTTGAAGGACACTGCTCTCCCCTCTTGGATTAATACAACTCCTTTTTGATATTCTCGCTCATGAAACTGAAATTAGGCCTCGCACTACAAAGAGCTTCTTGAGGCGTGTCATATTTCAAACACACCTGTCCTGTGTTACATTGACGAGCACCTGTCCTGTGTTACATTGACGAGCACCTGTATTGTGTTACATTGACGAGCACCTGTCCTGTGTTACATTGACGAGCACCTGTCTTGTGTTACATTGACGAGCACCTGTCTTGTGTTAAATTGACGAGCACCTGTCTTGTGTTAAATTGACGAGCACCTGTCCTGTGCTACATTGACGAGCACCTGTCCTGTGTTACATTGACGAGCACCTGTCTTGTGTTAAATTGACGAGCACCTGTCTTGTGTTAAATTGACGAGCACCTGTCCTGTGCTACATTGCCGAGCACCTGTCCTGTGTTACATTGACGAGCACCTGTCTTGTGTTAAATTGACGAGCACCTGTCTTGTGTTAAATTGACGAGCACCTGTCCTGTGTTACATTGACGAGCACCTGTCTTGTGTTACATTGACGAGCACCTGTCTTGTGTTAAATTGACGAGCACCTGTCCTGTGTTACATTGACGAGCACCTGTCCTGTGTTAAATTGACGAGCACCTGTCTTGTGTTAAATTGACGAGCACCTGTCCTGTGTTACATTGACGAGCACCTGTCTTGTGTTACATTGACGAGCACCTGTCTTGTGTTAAATTGACGAGCACCTGTCCTGTGTTACATTGACGAGCACCTGTCCTGTGCTACATTGACGAGCACCTGTCCTGTGTTACATTGACGAGCACCTGTCTTGTGTTACATTGACGAGCACCTGTCTTGTGTTAAATTGACGAGCACCTGTCCTGTGTTACATTGACGAGCACCTGTCTTGTGTTAAATTGACGAGCACCTGTCCTGTGTTAAATTGACGAGCACCTGTCCTGTGCTACATTGACGAGCACCTGTCCTGTGTTACATTGACGAGCACCTGTCTTGTGTTACATTGACGAGCACCTGTCTTGTGTTAAATTGACGAGCACCTGTCCTGTGCTACATTGACGAGCACCTGTCTTGTGTTAAATTGACGATCATCTGTCCTGTGTTACATTGACGAGCACCTGTCCTGTGTTACATTGACGAGCACCTGTCTGTGTTAAATTGACGAGCACCTGTCTTGTGTTACATTGACGAGCACCTGTACTGTGTTACATTGACGAGCACCTGTCTTGTGTTAAATTGACGAGCACCTGTCCTGTGCTACATTGACGAGCACCTGTCTTGTGTTAAATTGACGATCATCTGTCCTGTGTTACATTGACGAGCACCTGTCCTGTGTTACATTGACGAGCACCTGTCTTGTGTTACATTGACGAGCACCTGTCTTGTGTTAAATTGACGAGCACCTGTCCTGTGTTACATTGACGAGCACCTGTCTTGTGTTAAAATTGACGAGCACCTGTCTTGTGTTAAATTGACGAGCACCTGTCCTGTGTTACATTGACGAGCACCTGTCTTGTGTTAAATTGACGAGCACCTGTCTTGTGTTAAATTGACGAGCACCTGTCTTGTGTTAAATTGACGAGCACCTGTCCTGTGTTACATTGACGAGCACCTGTCTTGTGTTAAATTGACGAGCACCTGTCTTGTGTTAAATTGACGAGCACCTGTCCTGTGCTACATTGACGAGCACCTGTCCTGTGTTACATTGACGAGCACCTGTCCTGTGTTACATTGACGATCATGTGTTTGTTCCCTTGTGTTTTGTCAGGTCGGGAGCGGTTCCACTCCTCCAGCAGTACGGACGACTCTGGTTCGGATCTTGAGCACGATCGTCCAGGAGGGAAGTCTCACCACGGCTCCTTGGGGAGCCACGCCGTCAGGAAGCGCAGAGGGAACCTCCCCAAACACTCTGTCAAGATCCTCAAGCGCTGGCTGTACGACCACAGGTTCAACGCCTACCCGAGCGACGCCGAGAAGCTGACGCTGTCGCAAGAGGCCGGCCTCACGGTTCTGCAGGTGAGGAGGGTAAAACAGACAGATTGTCGCGTCCTTTGTTTGGTAGTTATTGCCAGCTTTTGATAGCTATTATGAAAACCTAAACACCAATATGTGTGAATGTCGCATGAGTATCACGGGCTCGACTATGTCTTCAGGTGTGCAACTGGTTCATCAACGCTCGGCGGCGCATCCTGCCGGAGATGATCCGCCGCGAGGGTCACGACCCCCAGCACTTCACCATCTCCCGGCGGGTAAGAAGCTTGGGGGCCAGTCCCCAGGACCTGCGGGTCGGGGCAGGCGCGGTAGTCTGGCCCGCGACCATGACTACGAGGAGCAGGACAGTCCGGAGTACGAGAGCAGCAGTTCCCCAAGTGAAGAGGAACCCCCTGCGGCCACCCCCCAGCCCTGGCGGAGCGTCATTGTGTGTCGCAGTGGCGGCTACAACTGCCTCTCAGACTGCAGCTTGCAGAATAAGATGTGAGTATAAACATTCTCCTTATAGGTGCATGAAATACACACTAAACATTCAAGACAGTTCACTCCCTTCCCTGCATGTTAATCTCAATCCCTTAAACCATTAGCACAATTAGTACATAAGCCTATAGCTCGAACAGGTAGTAAAAACATAAGCCTATAGCTCGAACAGTTAGTAAAAATAAACAAATGAGTGAAAAATTTATAAGAAAAAATCCTACCTATATAAGAGGGGAAAAAAATGGGTCAAAATGTAATGCAAAACAAGAACATCATCTTCCTTTATTTTATTTTCTATATAAGTCGCACACATTTTTTTATAAATTCTTATTTATTATAATACCCTGATTAATCGGCTATGATTTGGGTTAGAGTTGCCACGCATCTGAAAAACTGGATAAATACACACACATTTTTGTATCTTAAAAAAACATAGAATCTACCAATAAAAAAACCCTGAAAACTGAGAATTTAACTGTAAGATTTAATAAATTCTGGTCCTTTTCATTTAAAAAAAACTTTTTTTTCCCAAACATGCTGATTATCAAAAACACCTTCTATATTAAATTGTGTAACAATTACATTTCCCTGTTAATTTGATGAAAAAATGAAATTTCATTCCTATTCTTTAAAATGTCCTGAAAAATGGATTTCGTTCTGGAAAATATGAGGGAATTTTGTATTAAGAAAATAGTGGCAACCCTGGTTAGTTAATCTTGTGTTAAAAGTGATTCTTAAGGCTGCACCTACTACTTTTATTTTAATTTTGTTAACATATTATTTATGTTTTGTGGGAAAATGATTGATTTACAATTCATAATTCTTGAACAGGTATTATTGGAAACCTTCCATGATACTTTAATCATGATTATAGAAACCACTTTTAGTGTTCTTACTCAAGCTTTTCTGCCAAAGCCCTAAAACTTCAATAAACATTTGAAACTTTTTTTTGTATCAATCTAAATATTGTGAAATACATCTGACAATTATCTTTTTTTAAACAACCCAGTGCTAATTTGTAGTATTTGAAGTATTTTTCTCACAAAAAAAATGAAATGCTAAAAATAATTAATTTAAATGTGGAAGGTGTAGCCTTAAGGTGGGGAATAAAGGGACGCAAGAAAAGTCAAATGTATTTGGAGTGTTTTATAGCAAAACTTTTTATTTAGCCAAAATAAGTCAAATATTGCACCAGTAGAAACATTTAAGAGTTTAATTTCCCCCCACATGGTGATATCAACAGTTGTTGATATCTGTTATGAGAATAGCAGCATTAGATGAGAAACTTGAAAAAGTTGTCATTAAATTCCAGGACACCCTCGACAGATATTCAACAACTGTTGATATCACCATGTGAAGAAAATTAAACTCTTAAATGTTTCTACTGGCGCAATATTTGACTTATTTTGGCTAAAAAAAGTTTTGCTATAAAAACTGCAAGAACACTGACCTTAACCTAGGTTCCCTACATCCCCTAACTATAGCTCATCTGCGGTAGAAGAGGTGGTATCTGACAGCTAGCAGAAGATTCTTTATAGCAAACATTGCCTGAAAGTAACTAATGTCAACTCATTTGTAAATAATAATTATTTCCTCATTTATACTCACTAAAAAGTGTTATCAAACAATTCTAATAATAGTTCCAGCCAATGTTCATAGTAAATAACCTGCTGCTAGCTAGTTGAGCTACACATACTCATTGTGTGTGACTAAAAAACACATTTGACCTAATAGCTCTCTGGTTGCGACAGTCATTTAACAAACAAACAAACATATGAGAGTGTGAATGTTGTGTTTCAGGGAAGACAGTTTGTCAATACCACACAGCTACTACCCTCACCCTGAAGGCAGCTACTGGAGCTCCCCCTTGTACCACCAGGTGGTGTCGGAGGAGATCCATGAGGAACAAAGCAGCGAGTACCCCCACGAGCAGGAGACTCCGCCCCCCACACCTCCAGATGAGGATGAGGACAAGGACAAGTTCAACGGTCTGTACCTGCTGGTGGAGGCGGCCAACGTGAGGCGGCAAGAGACGGAGCAGCAGGCCCTCGCCCTGCGCATCTAACACATCCAAACACTCGACGACAAAGACTCTTTTTTACATGTATTGATAGTCGGAGATATATATAATGCCCTTTATTTTTGTTGTGTAACCTTTTTGGAGGGGTAAGAGAGGAAATTACCAGCAGAATTTGTTATGGGCATAAATACAGTTAAGGACCTGGTTGCTCAAAGAAAATGGTATTTACTTTACCCATCATTTTCTGCTGTGAATATACTATTTTATTTTCCTAACGATAGTGTGTTATAGTTTGTGTGGTTAAATAGAAGTTGACATTTGTAAATATGAGTGAGAAAGTATTTTTTTTTTTAAGATAAGTTTGTTCTGTAGTATGAATGACTATAACCAACTACTGCTCAATACAAGAATTGTTAATAATAAACCATCATGAAAGAATTTTTTCTGTCGTTAACAAACTAGATTAATTATAATCAACGTTGATTCTGATTTTGTTTAAAAGTCAAAGGCTCGAAAATTAACTCGGCTGGCTTTTATTTTTATTGGTTAAATTTTAAGATAAATATGTTTCTACGCTTGAAAAACCTATATAACCGCTGTCGTGTTCAAAGTGATGGAAAGAAAATGGGTAAACTCAGGTGTATAAAGCCTCTACAGGTTAACCACTGCCAAAAATAGTTTACTAAAAAGTGCCTTTTTAATCTTGTTTTTGTTTTTCTATTTTTAATTGTTGTAGTACAAAGTTTCATGCAAACATATTTTTTTTTCAAAGGTCTAAAATTATGTGAATGATGACCTTGTGGGTACAATTTTGTTCGCAGCTTGTTTTTATTTAAATATTAAGTTTTATGAATTATTTGTGTATTTAGAAATGATCTAAATTCTGTCAAGTTTTGTACTGTATCCATTGTGATTGGACTTCTAATAGTGTGCACACTATTTTAGCAATAATTTTATTTGGCAAATATTTATCATTTGATTTCTGAATATATTTATTCCTCATATAAATAACTTTTTGAGTGTTAAGTTTATTTCCCTCTGTATATATATGTATGTAATATAACTCCTCCTTTTGGAGTGTTGTAAGTGCCTAAAAGATGAAACATTAAACAGGATACTGTGGACTATGCGACTGTGTGGATCACGAGAGGGTATCTTAGTCTTGTTAGAAAATGTTTTAAATTTATGTGCCATTTCTTAATTTTATACTTATTGAACTACTTTTTAATATTAATACCATACATTTAATGCAGGAATATGTGTTAGTAACTTTAACACTAATCACTTCATTAATTAATTATAAAATTGTTTACATTTTTACAATTATTCTGTGTAAAATCAACCAACCAACCGGTTGATTTATGACCTGACATGATATATGAACCATATACCTCTCTTTTCTCCTCCCCCACCTAATTTTTTTAATCTTTATGAATGTAAATAGGGATTTTCGCTTTGAATTAAAATTAAACAGCATTTATTTTTTAAAGAATTAGAAAGTACGCTAATACATTTTACATGTTGTAAAAGGTTCAGAAATGTTGATCATCATCAGTTTTATATGTTACTACCAACTAAAAATTGTTGAATCAGGAGTTTTTGGTACATAACTAAACAAAAATGTAAATGGTTTGCAAAGCTTTGAATTTGCTTTGAAAAAAAAAAATTTGGCTTCTAAGCTTTGCCAATAAAAAAATTGACCGCTCAAAAACTCCATTGATGTTCATTAACTGCAACTCTGAGCTGTTGTGTACATAACAAATTCATATTCATAAAAAAAACTGAAGTAATTGAATTGCATGTTGTGATAGATAATAACTTGATTTATCATATTAAAACTAAATATGACAAACATTTGTGCAGTAAAACATTTTCCAGTTAATTTTAATGCATAAAGTTATTTTAATAACTGCAGTATATTTTTTCTAACATAAAACCAGTACCAAAACCTATGTCTAACTTCATTTTGGCTTTGAGAATATTTCATATATTCTGTTAGAGTTTGCTTTGAATTGAAAAAAGTATAGATTTCGCACACCTCTAATGACATTGGCTGTCAAGAAAGTAGTTTTCAAACTGAAAGATAAAAAGTAGGGCTTGGATTTTGACTTTTTTTTAAATTTACATTTCTCATGTTTTCATGTGCACATAAATTCTGTTAATGTTCCCCTAACTGTGGAGTTATTTTACTGGCCATTTTTTGTAATCTAGGAGTTTTAGGTAAAGCATCAAGCTGTACCGTTTTATTAACATTGATTGTTTGGATGTAATTAATTTACTAATTTTTTGTACTAGCTATGATTTTTTTTACGAATATTTATTTTTAATGATGTACAAAACATCTAAGAATGTCATTTTTATTGGTGAAGCTTCAAAGCCAGAATTTTTTTCGAAGTTTCGCACACCCCTTTTAGTTAGTAATGTGCATAAATGTGTAACTAGTGCCTTATCCTTCTTCATCCACACAGTAAAGCTGCCAACAGTCGATGTACCGGAATTGACATTTGGCTAAGATATGCTCACTTTGAATGGCCTGATAAATCATTTGTAATAATATACACAAGATTTAAAAAAAAAAACTTGATCTAAGACAAAAGTGGACATTCTAAAATTGTGCTAAAGGGGTTGAAGATATTTTCTAGGTTCATTTTTTCCCCCATAATAATGTGACAGTCATTCTTGAGATCACTATTCTGTTAGGGGAAGGGAGGGGGGGGGGGGGCAAAATAAGACCTACATTAAGTAAATAATACAGCTCGAGAACAGTAAAACGATTTTATCAAAGGATTTAAAATTTAATGGACTGTTCCCAATTTCACTATTGTCGAGTAATGGTTGCAGGAAACCGCACTTTGAAACATTTCCCTGGTTTGATAGAATTACAGTTAATCGACCGTTAGTTCATACTCTTTAAAGCATTGGCATGGAATGGAATCACAAGAATTTGGTCCATCCAGAATATTTAGTAAAACTTACAAATTAGGTTTCATTGTATTTTCTTTTTACTGTTCCTAAAATTGATTTATAATAGTCTAACAATCATTGTTCATGCAAATGTACTTAAGTTATTGATTATTTATCACTTGGTAGTGTTCTGACAGTAAATTTGCTGAAGAAATAGTTGTGGCGCGTCATATTTGTCAATAAACGTATTTGTTAAAGTGAAACGGTAGTTCCCCTAGAAATGGTTAACATATCTCTACTCTCTGATGTACGCTTGTTATAAAGCTGCATGGTCAGGAACCAATGTAAATATTCCTGACCTATAGTGCAATAGCATTTTGTATTTCAAGAAGCCACTTGTGATACTTCTTTGATTGGAAGTTGTATATTTTCTGTAGAAGCTGAGTTTTCAGGTAGTTTGTAAAAAAAAAACAAACACGAAAGACAGTTGTGATTTTATTGTGTTCATCCTAATTTGTTACAATTTGTTCATTTAATTTTTTATACGATGCAAAAACAAACAAAAAACTTGATGTTTTCTTTTTTAAAGTGTCACAAGTTTAGAAATATAAACCTAACTATGTTGTGCCATAAAGGTTACATTACTGAACATATAGTGACAATGAAGGGAATTCTTTTAATGTAGTACATATTTAAAATAAAACTATGTTGTGTCATGTCTTTTCTACATTTTGTCAAAATATGGAAAGGGAAAGACATACATAGAGATTTATTAAAGATGATAGTTGAAAATTACTTGCATTTTATTTAAAAAATTTAAGGTGTCCTATCTGATTAGTGTATAATTCCAAGAAAGTGGTCGAATTGTCTAACACAGTGGTATTAATCCTGGGGTACAGACAAGGAAAGAACAGATCCACAACCGCATTAGGGTTAAACGTGTTGCGCTACTTTTTGAGGCTGGAAAGTCTTGGGCTGAAGTTTTGGTAGGGCAGAGAGGGTGGCGCAGGGGGCGGGTTAGCAGGTAGACAGTCTTTTCTGGCTATTATGAATGAAACCTGTAAGTCAAGGACCAAACTATTATTATCACTCGCGGTCTTACTACCGTGAGATGAAATGGAGGACCTACATTCACACTTAAATTCCAATTGAAATCTTGAGTCTTGGTTTTTCCAACAATTTCATTAGATCCAAATCTGAAATCTTTGATAACATTGGTTTTTAAAAAATTTTATTAGATAAATTACACTTGATAAACAGTGTGGTTAAAATATACATATTTATATTATATACATATCATATGTTTAAGATATATATATATATATTATTAATTTTGGGCCATACACCCTTAAGGAGCACTGAGGAAAATTACGATGTTTATAAATACCAATTTATTTAAGAAGTGACCAGTTAAATAGTTTAAATTTTAATTCTCAATATATATTTTAAATGTGTGATATCGTATATAGAACCGTATAAAACAATCCCACAAATTGTGATGCTACCAAAACATGACTATTTGATAGAGGAAGGCTAGATACTATACCACGTGGCCACGAATGCAGGTCTATAATAGCTATTTGATGTTATGTATTTAAAATCATTTAAGTGTATATGAAATAATTTAAAAACCGGTATTTTCCCCTTGTAAATTAAAATTCTCACACTCAAATATTTTAAGTTAAAACCAAAATATAGGATGGTTTTAAATAGTTCTAAGGGTTTCTGTTATTTAAAACTGGTTATAGCATAAGACACTGCTATATCTCTGGTGAGTAGAACCTAAGACACTGCTATGTCTCTAGTGAGTAGAGCCTAAGACGCTGCTATGTCTCTGGTGAGTAGAGCCTAAGACACTGCTATGTCTCTGGTGATTATAGCCTAAGACACTGCTATGTCTCTGTTGACTGGAGCCTAAGACAGAGTCCTAGACTACAACCACCAGAGACATAGCAGATCTTAAGTAATTTTCTTATGATTTGGTAAATTATATTATTTTAGACAAAAGGATTGGTGATGTAAAATTATAGAATACTTATCACAGTAAAATTAGGTGTAACACATCATGAGTAAATGACAGTTTATAGTTATGTATAGCTGTTTATGTCTAGGTGCAACCTTTTTGACCGCTCAGCTGTAGAAGTGTTTTTTTTAGATTTTGTCTCACCATAAACATTGATAAAATCCTTAGTTAATATGGATTCTGCCCACTCCCACGAAAACGTAAGAAAATACTGATCACCCCCCACCCCAAAAAATCCTTATGTAATTTATGGATGGGAAATAGCTTCTGAGCTATTGGCAATTTTTTTTTTTTAAATTGAGGTCTTGGAAATCAGGAGTTGATTATTATGATTTTTGATGAACAATATTTTTCTGTAAAATATTGTGGAATGTGATGCTCTTTTTTTCCATAATGTTTCTACTAAAATGTATATTATCTGGTTTCCCAAATCTTATGAGTTTTAGGTAAATGTTTCCATTTTTAGACAAAGAAGAAGAAGTCTGTGTGGTGCACCATATCATTTATTTATTGCGGTAGGTCTAGTTATTAGCCTTAATAATATGAATACAAGTTAATATTATACAACTTATAAACTTCATTGTATTATTATAATTATTATTTAGCACCGCGTCTTACTACCCGTTCGGGTTATACGCTTAAGTACTAATTACACTAATGGATTAGGAATTGAGAAGGTTGAATTTAGAGGAAGTGAACCCGCATTTGCGTGGAAAACCATTTAGGAAAAACCACCCCCAGTTCACCCGACCGAGATTCGAACCTCGATCTCCCTGTCCTCTGTGGTCTAGCTCAACACGACTGGCGCGTTAGCCAACTACGCCACCGAGGCGGGTAACTTCATTGTAGTTTTGTCTTTATTAAAACATTATTTCTCACTTAGTGGATACCAAGACTGATATCATAGAAGAATTATCTATTGAAAACATTTATCTACAGTTAATTTCGGGCAAATAGTAATAATATATCTAAATATTAGAAGTTTAAAGCACTAATATGAGGATTTATTATGTTTTTTCTCTTATATTAAACTAAATATTGATTTAATAATATTAACATGAGTGTGGATATACGGGAATGATGACAATAAATGATGTGGGAGAGTTTGTGGTTTTTTAAAAAGAGCTTAATGGTTTCAAACAAGGGACATTTGAAATTTTTAGTTAAGGTTCCTTTTTTGACCTAGACCAGAGATAGGACCGAATTTTGTGAAATTCATTAACCTGTGAGATGAAAAAGGGGGTATAAAGTTTTAAAAATTCACCGACTGTGTATTTTTTGAACTAGTGTACAAAGAGCCTTGAAATTTAAAATGAATGTTTCTTTATAAAATTGGGTGAGACATTTTTAGGGTTTTTCATATTTCATCGCCTAAGGGGGTGTAAAGGGGAAAAGGTGTAGTAAATTCGATGTCCTCCAATCAAGATGAAATTTGATGGATGGGGGTTCGAGTCGTAGAATAGTAATAATAAATTAATTTATGTATGGCATCCACACAATGGGTCTCAAGGTGCGTTGGAGAAAAGTGTGTTCAAGACTACCAAAACTAATATAAATAAATACTTTCCAAGGTGATAGATGATTGAAATTTTGCAGACAACCAATGGGACCATCAAAATAATTATAAAAGTATGAACATTTTTATTTAATAAGTGGTACCCTGGGACATATGGGGATTTAAACAGAATAAAAACCTTTTGTGTGTGCTAGAAAATTTAAATATGACATTCTGTTAGGAGGACAACTCCAAATAACCAAATAAGTCTTAAAAATGGAAATTTCTAAATGATAGAAAAATGCGCTTAAATATTTACAAAACTAATAGAAACAACTAATTCCCGTGTGGTAGAAGATTGAAATGTATAAGTAAAGTAAAGGACATGTCAAATTACTTTAAGTCTGTACATTTTTAATTTTAAATGGGACCCCGGGAAATAGGGGGGGGGGGAGGGGTTATAAAATAAAATAAAAACTTTTAACTGTGATAGAATATTTAAATTTAGCAAGCAGGTAGAATTACCTATCAAAATAACCAAATAAATCTTAATATTTGAAATTTCTAAGTGGGAGTGGAAGAAATGGTAAGGAAAGGTGCGTGCCCAACATTTACAAAAACTAATACATTCAACTACTTCTCTGTGTGATAAAAGAGAGCTTAGATTCGTTAGATTATTCTAAATAAACGAAAAAATGTGAAAATTTTTAATTTAAACTATGAAAAATGAGGAGGGGGAAGCTACAGCTAGAAATAACTTTTGAGATGAGGTTAGAAATTAAAATTTGAAAGACAGGTAGAAATAAAACTCCAGATAACCAAATAAATGTTAGAATTTATAATTTCTCAGAGTGGGTAGGAAAAGTGGATTGAGTGGTTAAAAACTGATAAAACTATTAGAAACAACCTCTTATCAGTGTGGTATAAAACTAAAATTCTGCATACAGGCAAAAATACCCTCCAAATAACTATAAGTCTGAAAATTTTAAAGTTTATAATGGGAGTCCAGGAAATAAAGGGGAGTTTATAAAAAAATTAAGTATGGTAGAAAATCTAAATCAAGCATGCTGGCAGAGGTACCAAATAAGTCTTAAATTTGAGATTTTGAAATGGGAGTTATAAAATGGGAGGGGGAGGCTAAAATTTTCAAAACTAGTGGATAAACTACTTCTATGTGTGGTATAAAATTGGAATTCGTCAAGCACTCAAATTAACTATAAAATCTGAACATATTAAATTTCAAAATGAGACTATAGAAAATAGGGAAGGAGGGGGTAGTGGGGATGGGGTGTACAAGTAGGAGGTAGAAAATTTAAATTTGTCAGTAATGTCATAACTTCAAATAATCACAAATACATTAAAAATATTAGTTATTTCTAAGAGGCTGGTGATATAGGAGGTCTCAAATTTTTAAAACTAAAAGACTAAACTACTTCTCAAAGTGTTTGACAATTAACATAAGTCTGGCAGTTATAAGGACCAACTCAAACTGTATTAAGGTCTGAATTCTTAAATTTCAAAATGAAGGCTTGGAAAATAGGAAGGGATGATCCCCAATGTTTCCAAAGCTATATAAATAGAATTTTTGTAGAGGTAAAAACTTTAAATGTCGCCATGTAGTTTAATACTAAAACAGGTTTGAGTCACTAGACAGGGATACATTGTTCATGTTATTCATTTAAAAAGTTTCTCATATAATGTCGCTATGCTCATGACAATATTCAACAAATGTTGATATCATCAAGTGAAGAAAATTAAACTACTGGAGCAATATTTATTTATTTTGGCCAGAAAAATAATAATAAAAAACTGCAAAAACATTGGCTTTTTCTCGTGTTTCCTATACTCTTGAATAAATGGAATTGAAAATTTGAAGTCCATAAAAGGGTAACGCTTAAAATGAATACAACCAAAATAGAACATTCTTTACGATGTGGTTAGGTTGACATTTGGTAGCCACGCAAGATATCATATAAGATAACCAAATAAGTCTTAAAATTTCAAATTGAAACAATTTTTCACACTAAAATCCCTTAGCAATGGTCTTATTGGCCAATTTTTCTTTAAGGTGATAAATCAAGCTAGTACCAAAATATTTAATTCGTATACTATGTTTTATATGACACCTTAGCTCAATAAGTAGCATGTCTGTCTACTGAGCCAGGGTACTGGGTTCGATTGCCGGTATGGTCGAAAAATTTATCATTGGTGAAATATGGGTTAACCCTTTAATAGTAATGAATTAATGGCCGAGGAGTGGATCAAAAAACTGAACCAGGCCACAGGCAGAAATAATAATGGCAGTAATTGAACACTATATACATACATGTGTGTGGAAAAAAAACAAGGTTTGGTAGAAAAAATATATATTAAGTACCAGATTTCAATTGACCTTTGAAAAAAAAGTAGCTTTTATTTTATATATATAAAAAAAACCTTGCATGTAAAATATTGTTTTTAGGATTTTAAGGTGTATTTTTTTTGTTACATGAGCATGTAATTTTTGTTCATATGTAGGATAGAAAATTCTAGTCCTAATAAAAGTAGTTTTGTCCTATAAAGATTCAAGTGATAGGGCACGTAATTTCTTATATATTCAAAATATTTAAAATTACGTCATTGACATCTAAGTAAAATGATAAGACAACACAAAAAGATTATCTTTATTTTAAAACTTTGTTCTTGATAATATGTAATGGTAATAGGACGATTTTTTAAAAATATAGTTTTGTGGGCAAGAATTGGGGTACAAGGAGTACATGAGAAAGTAGAAGTCTCAAGGGTGAGATGAGATGGTATGGGCATGTAATGAGGATGGAAATGGATCCCAAAGAAAAGGAAATGAATTATGTAGGAAAAGGATTGCAAGGGAAACCAAGAAAGAGATGAAAGGAGCAGCTAACAGCAAGTGTGTGAGTAAAAGGAGAATAAAGGAGGAAGAACGGTGGAAGGAAAGAGGAAGATGAAGGGGACATTTAACTAAAGTGACCCGGCCACAGACTGGAAACAGTTAATGATGATTTTTAATTTAACTATCAAAAAGTAAACACCATGCACTTGAAACAATGTCCAGAGGTAAATGGCAAGTGCTGCTAGTCCTATCGCTTATTAATTTATGTTCACACAACTTACACACACACCTATATTCTACTTTGCTTGCTATTAGGCAGAGATGGTCCGTTTGAGGTTATGTTTCTTTTCAGACTTAAAGCCGCCCTCTTTTGACCAGGTGAGGTTCTGTTTTCTTTTGTAGAAGAAGAAAGCATTTGTGCCAACTGATGAGTTACTGTAATGCTACCCACATCATTCCTGAAAATAGGTTTACTGTTGGATCCGAATGAAATGTGATCCAGATCTGGAGCGGAGATTAAGGAATCTCCTTCTTTGAGTTCTTCTGCCAGGTTATCCCATTCATCTGAAATAAAGATTTTTTTTAAAAAACTTGTGATATACAAAAACTTTACTTTGCAAAAAGAGATACTAAAAATCACATGCTTTTGGAATACAATAAAGCGATAATTTTGTCTTCAGTATTTTTAGGGACAGCCATTCTAAAATCACCCACTTTTGTTATAATATATTGTAGCATACATTCGGTTAGGTGCTAAATCATTGATCTGAGGCCTGGAGTCCAAATGTTCAAATCCTAGGTATTTTTTTTCCCAATGTGTCTCGCTAACTGTCTGGGCTATTCCACTTTTAACTATACTATTGGGCTAGGGATGAGGAAGATAGCACTTGGAATAAATTTACTCAAATTTTCGTGGAGGTGGAGTGACTTTTGTCAAAACCAAAATAAATTAGTTTGGTGTTCAGCCCACATAACCAATGATGCTGGTTTTAATTATAGTAGAAATATTATTAGATAGCAGATTCTCAGACACCAAAAATGTTTAAAATAGTCAGGTATAGGCATTAAAAATATGGGATTATGGCACCATAGTAAACACTTAAGGCAAAAAAAAAAAAAGAAAAAAGCATACAATAGGAAATGTAGAACTGATTTTACTAACTACTATTTTACTACCTTCGGCCAATTCACATTGCTTCTTTCTTTTTAGCACTACAACTCATTACTATTTCAGGTTGTACACATATGTTGTACTAATTGTGCTAATGTTCTGGGTTAGGAAAGTAAGGTGGAGTTTAGAGGAAATGTATCTTCATTTGCGTTTAGGGAGAGTCAGAAACCGTTTAGTAAAAAACACCTTGAATACACTGACCCGAGCGACTCCTTTGACTATTTGAACACAGAACCAGGTCACATGCTGTTAATCACTAGATCCTTTCCTAGATTTACACAAGTGAAATGGTTTATATTTGCAGAGAGAATGTTTTTTTAAGTCTGAAAAGCCGAGTTCTATTTCATACGATGTCAAGGGACCAAATTTCAAATTTGTCGTCTCTTCCCAAGATGTCTGCCACTGCTCCCATTGGCCTCTACCCGATTTACAAATCTTCAAACAAGTGGGACTAAGCCACAATTTACAATTTCCAAGAAAGTGGACTCTCTCTTTCAGCAGAAAATCCATACTGCATGAAAAAGAGAGGCCAAAGCCGAAATAGGCAAGTTAAGGCGTTATTCATAAAATAGGCTAATACCAACAGATTAAGCAATTAAAGGCACTATAAAATTAGCATATTATACTCGTAATAGCACAAAATGCATATATATATATATATATATATCAGCTGCCTGTTTTAAGATATAGGAAAAGAAAAGGCAAATAGGCAAAATCCTGTCTGTATTGATTATATTGCTAGTATTGGACAATAAGGTATGGGCTGCCTCTTGAATAAAGTTGATGGTTACCGCTCAATTCCTCGACCTAGATCTCATTCTACCGGAACTCATCTGGCGGAAGTGTGAATCGTGCAATGCAACTTCCTAAAAGGGGAAACAAAAAGGAAAGGAATGATAGGAAATGTGAATAGGAACATGTAAAGGAATGATTAACATAAAGAACAAGCAACTGAAGTAAATAAATTCAATGTGAATGTATAATTTAAAGGAAACCTCTTTTCACGTTTTGAGGTACATTTTGTTAAATACTGGATATGGTACAGGAACAAATAAAAGGAACATGAAGATATAAATACAGTTCGCACTTTACATCACTATCACTGAACAAAGAGGTAATGGTCGCCTGTTGATGATCGATTGTTACCGCTCAGTCAATCAAATTGAAATGAAACCTTGGTTAATTGATGGGTGGCAACTGATTATCTTCAAGAGGCAGTCATTTCCTTTTGTCTAATAAAAGCTGTGTAAAGAGTTAACAGATAATGATTATGTTCTTTTTATTAGTTCCTATCACTTTTTATTGTATCTTCTTCCATGCAAAACAATATGAATGCCAAAAAAATGAAATAGGTTTTAAAATTTATTCACTTTCAATATTTGGCTTTTCTGTATAGGCCGCTGAAATTTTATCTCAAATCAGTTTAACTAAAAATTAATTTTTCTGAAATGTGATTTTCCATTCTCTCCCCCAGACAACTTCTATAGAGTCATGAGATGCCAAGTATAACCCGACGAGTTTTCCCTATCGGCTGACAGTAGTAGTAGTAGTAGTAGTTACTTGATATCGACTCCTCTGCGGGCCAGTTTAAGTCAATGTTGGCAGAAGTGGAGGGTTCCAAGACTTGTTTCTGCTGCAATTTCTTCTTGAACTCTTCTTGCTTCCTGCGTTGCCTTTCAATCCTCTCCAATCTCCGTGCCTCTTCTTCCGACACATTGGTTGCCGTTTTAGCGACAGGCGTGACAGCCTCTGATCTATCGGGCACCGGCTCTGAACCTGGGACAATTTGTTAAGTTAACCCTAGGTGAATACAGCCTATTAACTGGGATAATATACATGCACGATTTGTATGATTAGTCATGTAATCAATAATTCTCAAACAAGAAAGTTTATCAAAATATGATTTTCTTCAATTAACAGGAAAATTGGGTTCAATGAAAGAGTGTTTTCTTTTAATTTACCAAACAACCTGTCCAGGTTAGTTATAATAACATGTTAGGGATGAGGAAGGTTGAATTAAGAAGTGTACACGCATTTGCATGGAGGGAGAGTGGAATCCATGGGAAAACCACACTCAGCACATCTCATTCGAACCTCGATCTCCCCATCATTGGCAGTCCAGTTAAGGTGCGGCAGAAGGTAGCGTAAGTATTTTTACAATTTTTATAAAATATAATTTTTTTGGCAAAATAAATCAAATTTTCTCCAGTGGCAACATAGAGTTTATTTTTCTGCACATTATAATATCAACAGATCTTGAATATCTGTCAAGGGTGTCCTGGAATTTTGTCAAACATTTTAAATAAAGAGAAAATATTTTGACCAAATTCCAGGACATCCTTGACAGATATTCAAGATTTGTTGATATTAGCATGTGCAGAAAACTTAGCTCTATGTTGCTACTGGGAAATATTTGATTAATTTTTGCCAAAGAAATGTAATTCTATAAAAACTGTAAAATTACTCGCGCTCCCTTCTGCCGCACCTTAAGTATGAGAAAAGTTGCTGGTCTTAGCTTTGCCCAGATAAATAAATAAATATTATTATTATTGCTGCAAGAGTGACTCCTAAGTCCATAAGATCACTGAAGCAGAGGTTTAAAATATAAATTACTTTCCAATTTTGTTGTAGGCTACTTTTTTTAAAATATGGTAGATGTTTTCAGTGCTTTACATTCAACTATTTTTTAATCAATACTACAGCTGGCCCCTACTATGTAACGCCTGGTTCGAGCAATATTACTTACCTAATTTAAGTTTTAAGTGAGATGGGCTTTTAAGTAAATAAAAAATATAATTATTATTGTTACACTAAAAATTTACTCTCAAATGGATTTTAGTTGACTTACGTTTAAAAATAGGAGTGACCAGTTTATCACTGGTGGTGTTTGTCCACACTACTTGTTTTGTGAAGGACAAACTACGAGACGCTCCTTGGGGTTTTTGGTTTTCTGGGGACTCCAAATGGTCCACTTTGGCCGACAATGGGCCACCGAAACTATGCAATGCTCCTCTAAGACCATTCCTTATAGCTTCCTAATCACCAGACAAGCACAGAGAGACAATTAATATGTGAATTCTGAAACCAACAGTTCAAAACTTGATGAGCTATTCGGGGACAAGTTACCTTGCGAGCTGTAAACAGTGCAACACCTTTGTGATCCACATCGTGGGACATACCATAGCCCATTTCTTCATGGAACGTTCCATCTTGTAGTTGAACACGAACAAAAGCTACTGCGCCCACAGAGTATTTGCCATCGACGCACTCAACAAAATCTGAAAAACAAATGTTTAACATTAAACTAAACCTTACAAATTATTTATGATACGATAACCTCAATTTAGCTATGCCTGTGTATTTTTCAAAATCAAACATTAATTAACACACATACACAAGTGATTGTGAATCTTCCAAATGCTCATAAATGATATGTACGATAATATACATGTATATAATATAAGCCTACATATATATAACCTGAACAGGTAACACACTGTTAAATATATATATATATATATAATTTTTTTTAGCAGCGTGTTTTACTACCTGTTCAGGTTATACACTCATGTACTAATTACACTGATGGGTTAGGTATTAGTAAGGCTCTATTTGGATGAAATGCATCCACATTTGCGTGGAGAGAGAGATAGGAAAACCATTGAGAGAAAACCATCCTCAGTGTACCCTATCTTCGGCAGTCTAGTCCAACAAGAGATTAGCGCGTTAGACCACACGGCCACCGGAGCGGGTAATTCTATATTAATCCTACTAGGTTAAATTTAAGTGAATATTCAAACCCTCATCGGTGGTTAAGTGGTCTAAGGTATCAGGTTTGCGATAGATTGGATTGCTGCAGTTGAGGCTAGAGTTACCAATATTAAGAAATCCCACCTGAACCGAAATCTTAGCACATAGGCTACACAGTTAAAAAATTATTATATTTATCAATTATTAAATTGTATTAACTAAAGAGTAGAGACAGATCTAATCAGGTTTGTTTGTTATAATTTTACCCAGCCCAAAGAAAACCCACCTGGTTTTTTATATCCTTTACTATTATAAATGCGAATGTGAGTTTGTTTGTTTGTTTGTTTGTTACACTTTCACGCCTAAACTACTCGACCGATCATCATGAAATTTCGCATACACGTTGTCATGGGTACAGAAAAGGACATAGGGTACCTTTCATCCAGAAAAAAATGTGAGTTTGTTTGTTTGTTTGTTATTGTTTGTTACGCTTGTACGCCTAAACTACTTGACCGATCATCATGAAATTTCGCATACACGTTGTCATGGATACAGAAAAGGATATAGGGTACCTTTCATCCAGAAAAAATGCGAATGTGAGTTTGTTTGTTTGTTATTGTTTGTTACGCTTTCACGCCTAAACTACTCGACCGATCATCATGAAATTTCGCATACACGTTGTCATGGGTACAGAAAAGGACATAGGGTACCTTTCATCCAGAAAAAATGTTAATATGAGTTTGTTTGTTTGTTTGTTTGTTATTGTTTGTTACGCTTTTACGCCTAAACTACTCAACCGATCATCATGAAATTTCGCATACACGTTGTCATGGGTACATAAAATGTTATAGGGTACCTTTCATCCAAAAAAATTTGAATGTGAGTTTGTTTGTTTGTTTGTTTGTGTTTGTTACGCTTTCACGCCTAATCTATTCAACCGATCATCATGAAATTTCACATACACGTTGTCATAGGTACAGAAAAGGATATAGGGTACCTTTCATCCAGAAAAAATGTTAATGTGAGTTTGTTTGTTTGTTTGTTATTATTTGTTACGCTTTTACGCATAAACTAAACGACCGATCATTGTGAAATTTCGCATACACGTTGTCATGGGTACAGAAAAAGACATAGGGTACCTTTCATCCAGAAAAAATGCGAATGTGAGTTTGTTTGTTTGTTTGTTTGTATGTTGGTTATTGTTTGTTACGCTCTCACGCCTAAACTACTCGTCTGATCATCATAAAATTTCGCATACACGTTGTCATGGGTACAGAAAAGGATATAGGGTACCTTTCATCCAGAAAAAAATGTGAATATGAGTTTGTTTGTTTATTTGTTTGTTATTGTTTGTTACGCTTTCACGCCTAAACTACTCGACCAATCATCATGAAATTTCGCATACACGTTTTAATGGGTACATAAAAGGACATAGGGTACCTTTCATCCAGAAAAAAGTACTGTTCCTGACGGATAGAAAAAAATAACTATTAGACGGTCGTCCAGCTTAACAACTCGGCCTACTGCTATGAATAAATTAATTTCAACATGATGCCTGGAGTACAGAAAAAGGGACCTTTGGTATCCCAGAAGAAAATCTGATACCCCGAATAAAAATCTGTTCCCGATTTATTTTAGGCACATCTATCTTAAAATGATTAAAAATGATTATATTCAGCTAATTAAGCTCTGTTCACCCCGTTATAGTAAATGAAAAAAATTCTCGTAAAAAGTTTGGTATTATTCATTTCAGCAAAAATAGCTCTCGAGGTATGATGCTACGACAATGTAAACTTTTAGTGTGGGACGAAAGTACGATGTCCCACAAAAAAGCTATAGAGGCGTTAAACCAAAATCTTCAGGACTTGCGAGAGAGGAGGAATGGTAGTTTTACTGGCTGGTGACTTCCGACAAACTCTACTGGTGATCCAGAGGGGCACACATGCAGATGAAATCAAAGCCTGTCTCAAGTCATCAAGATTGTGGGCAAAAGTGAAAATATTCAGCCTAACAACGAATATGAGAGTCCACCTTTATAATGACGTAGATTCAGGACATTACGCAGATACACTATTGAAAATTGGTGATGGACGTTTGGACACGGATGCTGAAGGCTGTATTTTACTTACAGGGGAATTCTGTAATTTGGTGGAAAATGATGTGGAGCTCATTGCTAAAGTTTACCCAGATTTACAACTAAATTTAAATTGTGATCATTGGTTGTGTGCATGAGCAATTCTTTCAACAAAATATGAAATCGTTAATAAAATCCACATTGACATTTTGAAAGAGGTGCAGGGAGAAATAAAGGAGTATTTGTCAATAGATACAATCATGAACACAGAACAGAGCACTTCATATCCCGCTGAGTTTTTAAATTCTCTGGAGCTATCGGGTGTACCCTTGCATAAACTACAATTGAAATTAGGTGTATTATTATTATTATTATTAGCACCGTGTCTTACTACCCGTTCGGGTTATACGCACTTATGCTAAATGTGCAATGGTAGGGTGATTGTGAGATGAAATGGAGGACCTACAGTTTAACGTGGAATCCGAACCTAGGTAGAGGCCTGGCATTCCTCACATTCACAAGTTGTGATTAATACACATCTTGTCAGAGGTGAAGGAAGGGTTTGGCAATCAGATAAATCTGTGCCGGGACCGAGGATTGAACCCCGGACCCTCAGCATAGAAGTCTGACACCTTACCCCTAGACCACCAGGTCACCAATTAGGTGTACCAGTTATGCTTATGCAAAATTTAGATGCACCCCGTTTATGTAATGGGACGAGGCTTCAATTACACAATTAGGGCAAAATATAATCTGTGCCACCATTTTAACAGGTGTGGGAAAAGGGGAAAGTGTAATCATACCTTGAATCCCAATAATCCCCACTGACCTACCATTTCCATTCAAAAGACTCCAGTTTCCAATCAAACTTAGTTTTGCTATTACTATTAACAAAGCACAAGGGCAAACATTGCAGGTAGCAGGGGTGCATTTGGAAATGCCATGTTTTTCCCATGGCCAGCTATATGTAGCCTGTTCGCGTGTGTCCAATGCCCAGAATTTGTATGTATTTGTGCCAAATGGAAGGAAATACAACATAGTATATAGGAACGTCCTAAAATAATAATCTATTCTGTGCCCATGATTGCAACGGTCAAGAACAAGCGGAGTAAATAAGGAATTTTAATTAACTGTAAGTAAAATTTAAGGTTGAGTAGGATCTTTCAATTCGTGGCAAGGCATAACCTGTGACTACTGACACACACTCCGTTACTTCTTTTCTACTCCTACACTTAATCCTGATTTATATTGTGTAGTTTGTTTTTTCTTTATCTCTACCTCTATTGACTAACAACCTCAATATATTCATCGTTTTTATTGTCATATTCCCTGTGTCAATCGACAACCTGAATTTATTGATAAAATCTACATTAACGCGAGCGAAGCCGCGGGCAAAAGCTAGTATATATATATATATATATATATATATATATATATATATATATATATATATAAATTTTTGAAAAACTTTTGGTTCAAACCCAATAATAATACATTGATTTGTATTTAGTGTTATACGCAAGTTTTGGAATTACAGGTTTTATACAATAGACTAAGCTATAAAATGTGTTTTAATTGGTTGAACAAAATAATATGTTCAACTAAAAACTCACTTGGGATAATCTAATTCTAAGGTACATACACTGTATTAATGCCAGACCCTAGAAATAATACTTTGTCAAAAAAGCAAATGAGATGACGTATGTTCTTATCTTTAATGCATGGTCTCTCCTCCCCCTTCCACCTCTTTCTATTTATTCTACAGTTTTTTTAACCTCCTAGCTTGTATTATTATTATTATTATTATTATTATTATTATCATCATCATCATCATCCCAGCGTCTTACTACCCATTCGGGTTATATGCACGCTAATGTGTAATGGTAGGGTGATTGTGAGATGAAATGTAGGACCTACAGTTTAACGTGGAATCCGAACCACGGTAGAGGCCTGGTATTCCACACATTCACAAGTTGTGATTAATACACATCTTGTCAGAGGTGAAGGAAGGGTTTGGCAATCTGCGAGCTTATAAAGTAAATATTGGTTTAATCAGATAACATATACATAATATCCAGTGGCGCAGGAACTAGGGGGTACGGGGGTAAATTTTACCCACCCTAAAAATTGAGGGGGGTAAAAAGTATCATTTTTACCCCCCGAAAATAATATAGTACACGTTTAGATAACGTAAACATCTTATTGAGGCAAGATACAATGCTCACACTATGTTAACATAGTAAAAATAAAATGTGCTTGGAGCATACACTGAAGAGATTTTGAAAACTCTGATAGTGATACCAGCTACATCAGCTACTGCAGAAAGAATTTTTTCAATGCTTGGATGCATTAAAAACTAGCTTCGCTCCACGATGAGGCAATGTAGACTAAATCACCTGAGAGGCTCAACTAAATTGAAATTGCAAAACTGGTTAGTGGTTTTATAGCTAGTAACAAATATAGGGCAAAGGTGTATGGAAATCTACTTTAATTTTCAGTGTTTCATAAATTTAGTTGAGTGTCATCTGGTAAAATTTTTCTTAATATGTTTTGTGTGTATTTATTCTAATGTTTGGAATGACTAAAATAAATTAGGAAAATGCACAATGGGACCATTAAATAAAGGTATCCCTCGTTATACGTGATATCACTTTACGCGTTTTCGTTATAACACGATTCAAATAAATACAAAAATAGTGTACGGTCAGCTGAAATTTCACAGTCATCCTGTGCGGGGGTGGTGTGACCTTGTGTACACACATTCCAATGAAAGCATTGATCTTTACTGTACAGTTTGGTGTTGGGGGGGGGGGGTGGTATTGACAACATTGGATATGCATGGGCAGAAGTTAAATAGTCCTGTATGAAAGGAGTTGGGAAAAATGTTTGGCCTGAAGTTTCTGATTCTCATGATTTTGATCCTGACCACGAGCTTTCCAATCAAAGACATGGCATCGTTGACATAGCAAGATGTTGTATTTGAGGACATAGACCAGGAAAATGTGGGTGAATTGCTCCAATCCCACTCAACAGAATTCACCAATGAAAATCTTCTAGAAATGGAGAATGGCATAAATAATGAAGAGGAAGAGCCTAATGTTGTTGAGCCTATCACAATTTCAACAAAACAATTTGCTGATTTATTTAAGCACATTGACAGTGCAATTAGAATCATTGAAGAGAATGACCTTAACATGGATAGAAGCACCAAAGTTGCCAGAGAGATCCAGAGTTATTTGGCTTGCTACAAATAACTCTATAAAGAGGAAAAATGCTGCCCGTCAGTTGAGTCTTACCATTTCATCAAATAAATTAAAAATCGTCAGTCTAAGGACCCAGGGCCTTCACAACAGCAAAAGATTACCATTCCAGGGCTTCAAGAGAGCAAAAGCTTAGCGTCTCAGGGCCTTCAAGAGAGCAAGAGTCTACCATCCCAGGGCTTTCAAGAAAGCAAGAGCCTTCCATCCCAGGGCATTCAAAAGAACAAGAGCCTACCATCCCAGGGCATTCAAGAGAGCAAGAGCTTACCGTTCTAGGGCCTTTATGCCAGCAAGAGCTTAGAGTTCCAGGGCCTTCAAGAGAGAAAGAGTCTACCATCCCAGGGCCTTCAAGAGAGCAAGAGTTTACCATCCCAGGGCCTTCAAGAAAGCAAGAGTCTATCATCCCAGGGCATTCAAGAGAGCAAGAGCTTACCATCCCAGGACCTTCAAGAAAGCGGAGCGTATCGTCCAAGGGTCTTTCAAAGTACTAAATCCTACCATTCAATGGTCTTAACAAGAGAAAGAGCCTACCGTCCCAGGGCCTTCATGCCAGCAAGAGCTTACCATCCTAGGGCCTTCATGTCAGCAAAAGCTTACTATTCCAGGGCCTTCAAGAGATCAAGAGTCCACCTTTCCTGGGCCTTCAAGTGAGAAAGATCTTACCATCCAAGGGTATTCCGAAGAGCTAGAGCCTACCATCCAAGGGCCTTCAAGAGAGCAAAATCCTACCATCCGAGGGCCATCAATAAAGCAATAGTTTGCCATCCCAGGGCTTTCATTCCAGCAAGAGCTTACCATCCTAGGGCCTTCATGCCAGCAAGAGCGTACCGTCCCAGGGCCTTCAAGAGAGCAAGAGTCTACCATCCCAGGGCCTTCAAGAGAGAAAGAGCTTACTATCCAAGGGCTTTCAAGAAATCAAGAGTTTACCGTCCCAGGGCCTTCAAGAGATCATGAGTCTACCGTCCCAGGACTTTTAAGAGATCAAGAGCTTACCGTCCAAGGGTCTTCCAAAGAGATAAAAGCCTACTATCCAAGGGCCTTCAAGAAAGCAAGAGCCTACCATCCAAGGGCCTTCATGTCAGCAAGAGCTTACCGTCCAAGGGCCGTCAAGAGAGAAAGAGACTACCATCAAGAGCAAGATAGTGATAATCCAGATTTGCCAAATCCAGTTATTTTATCATGCGATTGAAGATTAACAGTAAGTGTACCTGTAGCATTGTATTAATTAGATAAATTGATTAAAAATTGTGTTTGTTTACAAATTTCAGGGGATTGAAGATTGACAATAGGTGTAGGCTACCTAATGCATTGTACTAGTTATATAAATTTTAAAAATGGCATTCATTTACAAGTTTTATGTTTTTATTTCCTTTGGAGTAATCCCTATATCACTCATGTTAAAATCATTTCACTTGCGTTTTCGTGTTACGCGATTATTTATCAGAACCAATCACTCGCGTAGTGTGAGGTACAGCTGTATTACATTTTCCTGTTCTTTTTTTTAATCTAAAAAATGTTATCCCTTATAAGAGCACATGGTTATTTTTACCCCCCCAAATAAAAACGTTCCTGCGCCACTGATAATATCTTTAATTAAACCATAGAAAGCCCAATTAAAAAAACCCAATGTAATCCAACTTTTTTTTAATAACCCGGAGTTTATTCTACCCTGGATCAAATCCTATACTTCTTGAATCCAAATTTGAATCAAATCTTTAAAAAGAAAGTTGGCCTATGATTTTAGTTAAAGTGAAAATATTTAAAATTTAATTTACTTACTAATAACTTACAAAATACTATTTTGTTTGCCATGTCTTTTAGTCATGAATAACAAAGAGAACACTTTTTTTTAGTGAGTTAATAATATCGATACAATTTTGTCTTTTTTTGTTGTTGTGATTTTGCTACCCTCCCAACTACACAAGTCCGTATAATTCCTTTAACCAATAATTGCTTAAAATTGTTATTTCAAGTCAATGCCTTCATAATTGTATTCGAAATGCTTTTTTGAGATTTTTAAGAATCTCGAATATCTTAAGATTCAAGAGTCCCATGTCTTATTATAGAGTCAAGGTTCAAATCTTGGTCAGGTATGCTGAGAATGGTATTATAGATTCTCTTAGTGTTAATATTAGTGCATTTCCTCTTTTTAAGAAATCTTTATCATTCCTACACCTTAGAATAAACTGTTAATAATCATTGTTTTGGGCATAGGTAATAAATTAGCCATAGTATAAAAACAAAGCATATATTCAATATTAAAAACTTTTAACATTTACCTCTAAATTTTAAATCTACTAAAACAATGTTTTTGTGACCTTGAATAATTTTTTTATTATTTTCACACGTGTAGGCGAGAATGTAGTGGTACTGTATTACGGTGTTGGCAGCTCTTGTAAACATACCCACATCCTGACGAGTCACCGAGTGACTCCAACCATTAGTTCCAAACATCTCGTTGACGACGGAAATGAGGTCGAGGTAAGCTTCACAACTGACAAATGTTTGATGGGCTTCATTATTCTTCTGAACTGCAATCATTTTGAGATGCGCCAGACTTGCATTCTCTTATCTTCAACAAAAATATAACAATTCTTTATATTCATAAAGCTTGTAATGAATTGTAACGCCAGGACAGTTTTAGTTATTTGACCTTGGAAAGTTATTTTAGTCAGTGGTATAGTCATAGGAAATTAAAAAAGTCGAAGTTTATGAAACAAGGCTAGGTTTTTTAGTAACGTGTCTTACTACCCGTCCGGGTTATACACTTACATACTAATTACTATAATGGTTTAGGGAGGTTATATTTAGAGGAAGTGTCCTTGCATTCACATGGAGTAAGAGTGGAGAACCATTTTGGAAAAACCACCCGCAGTACACTCGACCGAGATTTGAACCTCGATCTCTCAGTCATAGTCAGTCTAGTCTACCGCGAGAGTAGCGCGTCAAACCACGCAGCCACCGAAACAATAGAGTGAAGTTATTATTTACTCTAAACACTCAAACTAATTTTAATCGCTAACCACTATGCAAATAGATCCAATTTTTACTTATGTTTAATGGTTAAAACAATCTACTCAATCTTTTAAATTATTATATGTTGTCAAATATTTAAAATTCAATTACATATTAAAATAGGATTTCCCATGTAAATGTGTTTATACTTTATTTGGCTAGTTTTAAAGATAGGTAGGCCTATAACATTTAATTTGTTTTTATTTATTTATTCATGGGAGACCAACAACCAACAACAACAAAAAAACCTAAATAGGTCACCACAACAGTACAATTGAATTAATAATAATTAAAGATAATACCAAATAATACAAAATGGTCTTATATGAAAAACATTAAATAGACCGAGGGGGGACAAGAAAAATATAGAACCAAGTACAGCAACAAGAAAAACAGTATTGTAAAGTAAATTGAATAATGGCAAACTGTAATGAAGCAAGCAACCTTTTGACATGTACAGTAATGTTATTAGGCTATGGAAGAGCATTTTTTTTAAGTATTAGTAAAATTATATAAAGATCACAGGCTTACAATAATCACAAAGATAGACACGTATTGAAATACCTAGGTTTTTTTAAATATATTTTTTACAAATGAATGAAAATGTCCAGTCTCAGGAATTTTCCTGCCAGGTTGTTACCAAGGGGAAGACCTAGACGCAGATGGGGATTGTATTAAAACTTGGTGGAATGGGTAGAACTAGCCCAAGATAGGGATAATGAACTATCGAGTTCCTAATGCCAAAGAGTACCTAAGTAAGTAATTATGATTAAATATAATAGATGTTTTAGTGAAGATCTATTAGGGTAAATTTATATTTTAAGTTGGTAAATCTGTTACTGTTTCAATACATGGCTATTTTAGTTGTGAAGTTACTAATTGAGTTTATGTAAGAGTTTTAGCTAGAGCTAGGCCGATGTGTGAGTTGATTACCTAATGTTAATTCACTATAATATCTATAATCTGTGTTGGCTAGAGGAAATAAAGAAATATATATCCCATTTGCAAGATTTGAGTTTGCCACTGAAAAAACCAAGACGTTCAAGGCGTGGTTACTATAGACTTTTGCATCTAGCGATACCCTGTGAAGTAGATGAATCAAGCAAATATTTTCTAAATTATGAATTAAATAGTAGCCTAGTAATATTTATACTATACACATGGCTGAAGTTTTTTTGTATCTGATTATTAATTATAGCAGTGCAAAAGTAATATATTTTTTCACCTTTTTAAAAAATAATCTTGGTTCTGTGTTGTGACTACAATTGTTTAGATATTTTCTTTCTTCTGGGATCTAGGTGAGTTTTGATTCAATTTTATGATTATTTACACATTATTTACAATAGTAATGTTGTTAGATAGGCCTATCAATGAAAACTTGCTATTGTTGTTTTTTGTTTTTGGTAAAAACTTTGGAATTTACCAAATTATAACTTTTAAAAATTTTAAGATTGCTGTCCTCTTTGTGTGCCATTCCCGGTCATTCTATTTTATTTGAAAAATAGACTTAATTATGAACAAACTTTGGACTTTTTACCTTTCCCATTCTAATATAAATTAATTTAACAAAATTATGACTGTAATTAATACAGTTAAAAAGTTGACACGTAATTATTTTTAACTTAAAGCAAAACAAATATTATTGTTTATGGCGGGCTTTATTTATAGGGCTACCTAGAGGTAGGTCTTAGGGTACCTGGAATGTAGAAAGATTTTTAAAATCTGTCAATTTATAAATAAAAACACTATATTCATTTCTATTTCTTCGGTTTTTATATAAATTTTTGGATTAAAATAGAGTATGTTCTAAAAAAAATCTTGCTCCATGGGCGCCAAAGTCGTTTTATTCAAAATCTTGTCTAGGAATCTTTTCAAATAAAACCAGAATTAATTATACGAATAGGTTATGTGATATAGCCAAAAACTACTCACTTCAACATTAAACCAAATTATACTTTTATCAGTCGGAGACCACTCTAACTAAAAGCCATAAAGAATAATTCAGAAATACGAGAGAAGTGTGTACAAACTACAAAACTAACGTGTACAACTTAATAGTTCAAAATTCAAATCGAACTGTTAAAGAGTAATATGTTAGTTCTAGTTCCTATAGCTCAATGCTGCCAACTCTTGAATCTCTAGCGCTAGTACACGGTCCTGAAATGGATTGTATTTTGCGTGACAGGATACTACTTTTGTTTCTCTAATTATATGATTAAAAAAAATTGAACAGGCTTTAATGAACAAGTGGTATTACTAGCTTTTAGGGCCGCAATATTGATCAATCTCCCAATGCGATGCAAAATCATTATATGGGACGAATGTACAATGGCTAATAGAAAATCACTCGAAGCGCTAGATAAAACATTACAGGATCTTCGGAAGAACACAAGACTAATGGGGGGAATTTTATTGCTACTATCAGGAGATTTTCGGCAGACATTGCCGGTAATTCCAAAATCAACACCGGCCGATGAAATAAACGCATGTTTAAAGCGATAAATATTTTGGGATCGCGTTGAGAAGTTATCTTTAACAGAAAATAAGCGTGCAATAATGACAGGAGATCTGAGAGCACAAGCATTTGCCCAAAATCTTTTTAAAATTGGAAATGGTACCTACTGCAGACTGGTAAACTCATTTTAACAGAAGAATTGTGCAACGTGGCAGAAACGAAAGAACAACTTATCGAAAAGTGTATCCGTTTACAGAAATAAACTACCTGAATAAAGAATGGTTGTGTGAGCGAGCGATTTTAGTTACAAAGAATGATGTAGTGCAACGAATAAATTAGTGGATACAGAATATGATACGGGGGAAGAAAAAAATAATCGATAGACACAATGATAGATCAAGTTGAATATGTGCACTTTCCAACATAATTTTTAAATTCATTAAATCCTCCCGGTATGCCTTCGCATATATAGAAGCTGAAAATTGGATCACCAGTTATACTATTACGAAATATTGACTCGCCAAAATTATGTAATGGCACAAGATTATTTGTGAAACAGCTACTTAACAATATAATTGAGGTGGTAATCCTAACCGGCAAAGAAAAAGGAAAATCTGTTTTCATACCAAGAATTCCATTGATCTCGAATGATTTGTCATTTTGTTTCAAACGATCACAATTTCCAGTGGGATTAGCTTATAGTTTCACTATCAATAAGGCGCAGGGTCAAACGTTCCACTATTGCGGAGTTAATTTGAAAGAATCCTGTTTCTCACATGGTCAGCTTTACGTTGCTCTTTCACGTGTTGGACAAGCAGAAAATCTATTTGTGCATGCGCCAGACAACAAGACACTAAATTCAGTGTATAAAAATGTATTTTGATAAAATTACTTAGTATGTAAGGTGTTTGTGTACACCGAAAAAGAATAAAAAAAATCTTTTAATGCACGTCTTCTATATAAGATACAGAAAAAAAAAACTGCACAGATGTACCGAAAAGAAACCCAGCGAAGCGGGTTGTCCTCAGCTAGTAAAATATAAATAGAGAAAAATTTTATTGGATGTGGGTTTGTTATTGTTATTTTGACGAGAAGGAACATTTCGAGAGCAAGGTTTGACATGCTGAGCCACAGTTTGAAGTAAATGTTGTTAATACCTTTTGTGGAGGTAACTACTTACTATAGTACACTAGTGTAAATAGATGTTCTGTAAACATAGTATTAGTGTGGAAATATTTTCAATGTTAGAGGAGGTGTGGACCCATTACTTTCCATTAATTACAAGAATCCTTGTTTTAACACTAATTTAACGCAACACTGTTAAACACAACACCAGGCTATTTGTATTTTTATAAATTTTTATTTATATTTACAGGTACTAGCCTATAGCCATAGGATATTTAAGGTAAAAACAGATCGTGGTGAAGGTGAAGATCGTGGTCGCAGTCGATGTTTCATCTATGTAAATCAATAGCTTTGAAAGTAATGAGTAAGCGCATGCCGAGGAGGTCACCCTCACCGTCGCCATTGATGCTCACTGTAATCAGCGATGTCGATGTCAAAACAAACTATTGTATTTAGTTTTTATCGTCATGGCCTAGAGCGATGGTAGAGGTCTGCTTGGCTGTGATTGCTTGAGCTGAGTCACATGTCCTATAATCAACGGTTGGCTCAGCATTCCACAGGTGATTTTAAAATGTTATGGTTTATTTGTGATATAATTGTCCCGCGATTGGGAGCCAATTACAACTTTCTTGAATTGATTGTGAAATAATTGGTTATTATTGCCCCGTGATCGAGCACCAATTATTATATTACTACGGTTGCAGCTTAATTTGTGATAATTGGTAATTATAGCCCCGTGATCGAGCGCCAATTATTACGATATATTACATGAATAAATACAATTGTTAATGTTGCACACGATTTATTGGAGTGATTTTATCTTCTTATGCAATTTTACTTGAAATACAGTATTCTTTGTATATAAGTTAGTAGTACTGTCGTGATATTACACGTACTCTAGGTTTATGTCGCCGGCACTTTGTAGATGTATGTGATTACTCTCTGTTTATGTCGCCGGCACTCTGTGTGTTCATACGCAAAAACAGCTTATATATGACATACCCCTTGCCCCTTGGACCTCTCGTGACTAGTGTCAAAACCAACAGATCAAAGCGTCCCTGCGACAGGTGTCTTGAAAGCTAGCTTCCTATTGGGTATAGGGAGCTGGCGTCCCTTGCTTGTTTAGTAAATACTACGGAGTTAAATTTTGAAATAAAAAATAAGTTTTAATGGTGCAATCCTTATACATTATTTCTGAAAAGCGCGTGATTCTTCATGGATGAAGTCTTAAAAGAATAATTTACATACAATTTATTGGAGAAAAATACCTTCATCCATGACTTTTTAAATATACGAGAGCGGTCCAAATCAATATCGTTACAATTTCCACACAGTAAAGTAATTTATAGTGTCCACAATGAAAGAAGAGTTAATAAATTCAGTGTTTGTATCTCCCACTCTATGGGATGGACGTCATCGTAATCACCATAATAGATTTATTTTAGAAAAAGTATAGAAGAAATAGTTGTTGAACTTGGATCCACAGATAGATAAATAAAATAGAACCTCAATTACCTATTTACGCTATCATTAGTTTATTAACAAAATGATTAGTAATTAAGTTAACAATTATTTGCATTATATTTTGTATAAGTTTACAACAAACTGTTAAATTAGTAAAATATAATAAACATAATATTGGAATTAATGAATTAGCTAGGTTAAATTGGGTGGATTTGACTACTCACAAAATAGTCCATAAACTTATCTCGAATTTCTTTTGGTTTTTTGGAAGATGCATTACGCAACCGTGTAGGTCTCAAATTGCATGTTTCTGGAACTGGAGGGAGTTCTGCAACTCTATACAGTATCCTTCTTTATCAATTATCGGTACTATATTATGCAGAATATAAGCAGCTTTATCACTACATCAACTGTATTAGGGTGAGTTTCAATAGTGCCACTAAAGATCACTCATTTGGTAACAGTATGCCAAATGCACACTCAATCGTCTTCCTAGCACATGGCAACCTCTTATCGAATATTTCTTGGGACTGACCTAATGACTGTTTGGGAAATAGTCTCATACTATTTTCTTTCATCTGCAATAAGAACATGTGGAAATTATACATTACTATTTGACAATTTCGTAGCACAAAGGATATCAAGTTGGTTTTTTTCTAACAACAAACCGAGTGTAGAAGCCCGAAATATTCCACCATCACTTTGCTTCCCATATCCTCCGACGTAAATACATGTAAATCGTAGTGTTTCACCCATCTGTTCTAATTTACTACAAGTATACACCCCTGCACACATCTCAGGTCAACTCTGCTGCTCACTTCTCTCGCTATTTAGGAAGCCTGATCCTTCTCCTCCACATATATGTTTTAAGTTTATTAGTACACTTTTGTATTTCTTATGTTGCAGAGAAAATAGTGAAGCAAGTATGGAAAAATTTACGACAAGAATTTGGCAAACAATTACAAAATCTTACAAATATGGAGATGGCACACTAAACGAGTTACACAGCGATTGACCCTATTTAAATATGATGCTTTTTTTGGAAATACCAATTTCTACTTAGGAAATCATATAGTAATATGGCAGTAGAGAGCAATTTCAATGTAAATGTATTAGATGACGATTCATATTGTACACAACAATAAGACTGCAACATGTTTCTACTCCTCAACAAGAGTCTATTGCAAGAAATCCTACTAGTCTTGAATCTGTGGAAAACTACGTTCACTGTGGTGACCAGGCATCTTCTTCATCGTCTCGGCAAGATAGTGTTACGAAAAACAGGTTACCGGAGGCGTATAATACCACAAGCGGCAAACGGGCAACAACTTTTCCACCTTGAGAAAGAAAAATTCAACTGGAAAAAAACAAACAAAACCGGCCACTGACCCCATCGATGAAGATGTTGAATTTTTCAACTCACTACTACCTCACATTAAACAGTTGCCACCCAGAGATAAGTTTGTATGAAAGTTCAACAAATGTTGTTTGACATGGCTTATCCAGCAACTACTGCTTCAAATATTGGTACCAGGAACTTCAGATTCACAGCAAGGTGAAGTACAACTAAAACAACCATTATATGGAATACATTATCTTCATACTACATACATATTTCGCTCCATTTTACTGTCCATCAACTATTACTACTTCAACATTATATACATATTCTCAGATATCGACCAAAAAAGTACCTCATTTAGACAATTCATCAAGATTTCAACCTTTATAAAGCTAAAAATTTTTTTAAAATAAAATGGGACATTAAACAATTATATCATTGTGTTTATTCTTTTTTATTGACATTATACTCAATATTTTATATATACTATTTTCTCGAAATAAAATGTATAGGCCTATATTTATTGAGATCCCAAATAACTATTCATCATACCTGAAATTCGAAATGAATAATCAACGATTAATTTATTAATACACACACACACACGTTTTAATCACGTCGTTCCCTTACGGGGTAGGCAATGCCTGTAAATATTTCTAAAAAAACTCTGAACTTTGGATAAAAAATTATAAAAATTACTTTAATAATCACTATCTTATGGTCACGACGAGTTTTCCTCGGCATGTATTGGATTGGTGGGGTAGTTGTTATAAACATTTGGACTCTTCATTTTGTCCACAATTTTGTTGTATATATATTGAAAAGTTTCTGGTGTCATTCGTAGGTACGCATGGAATCTGTCTGGGTGTTCTTTCAACTCCTGGTATAAATGATGGTATTCGCCAAGCGTTTGTCCCCGTTCATTCATTGGGGGTGAACTGAACTGCCTGTTACTAGGTGTAGAAAGTAACCACCACTTAATGGCTACTGATAATCCACCATTACTATGATTATTACTTTCATGATTCATTGCAGACTACACAAAGTAAAATGATTAATATTTACTAATGTGGCTCCTACAAAGGGTTGAAAACAACTGTGATCATTGCTAGCAGAGGGTCGAGCTGCTCGGTATATTTTCACGACATCGATCTCCACCGCGACCACGACCTGCTCGGCATGTTTTTACCCATAGAGGCATAGAGTCGTAACCCAATTGTCGGAATAGTAACGTTGTAACCAAGGCCGTAGCCAGGGAGGGGTTTTGGGGGTTCAAACCCCCTGCGAAATTTTATGAACAGAATATATATGACTTTATTTATGGTTCAAACAATATTAAAATTAAGATACAAGTACAAATTAGGGGGCTGTGTTACCATAAAAAGCATTTCAGAGAGATTCTAGAGGTGTTAAATATTTCGAATTTTTCCTAGCCTTCGGCATTTTGGGGGTTATTTTCCCATAAAAAAACTTCACAGAGCTTCAAAAAGTGTTTAATATTTAGAAATTTTCCAAGCCTTCGGCAGTTCGTGAGTTATTTTACCATAAAAAAAACCACTTCACAGAACTTCTAGAACTGTTTATCATTTGGAATTTTTTTCTAGCTTCCAGCAATTGGGGGATGTGCCCACCAAACCCCCCCTGAAATTATTTGCTGGCTACGGCCTTGGTTGTAACAAGTTACAAGTTCAAGTTAATTTAAATGGGGCAACACTCACCAAACTCCCCTGATGAACTCCAACACTAGAGCACGTGGACCGACCTCCGCTCTCTGACACTATACTCAACTGACTAAATTGAACTTTCGTTCGACTGACTGCTCGGGAATCAATCCACGCCCAGCCGGAAACAAAAGAATGATGTTCCGCGTGGCCGCGCCTAGTTAAGAGTTCCGCCACTGGAAAGTTCTGGTTCTTTCTACGAGTTGCCAGTACCTTCTTTGCTTGTTGTGTTTATGTTCTATCCTCCTACCCCTCCTTCCCTTGCCCCTTCTCTCTGTGAATACAATTATGAGTATATATTGGGGCGTTTGTTTTCAATCGGGCTCATTGTATCGTCGACTGGCCAAGGTGAGGGCGGCGACTTAAAGCCGGAATCTATTATTTATTAATCAAAATTCATTTTCGGCATAATGGGAGGTTATCATTGTCAAAATTATTAATTTGGACTTAATTTTTTTTAACGTTAACTTGGGGATGTTTCTGCTTTCTACACGGATCTTTTCAACCGCTGTCATCTTTCTATCTCCTTGTGTGAGAATAAAATTCTATATGGTAATTTATTATTTGATATATATATATATCTTGACCATCCTATGGCAAACCTTGAATCGCGGGCTTACCACCCGTCCCTCCTTTGGGCTCCATTAACTTGTGGCATTGTATGCGGGATTATATCGATTAAATTTTCTAATGGTGAGCACAGGGCATTCAGAGACTATGTATAATAAAGATTGTTGCATTTCACACTATAGCCGCAACTTGTACAGACTTTAAATTTTAGGCTTCTATGCAAAGCTATATATTAACTTGTTAAGATTTATAATATGTTTATTGTATCTCACTTAAAGGCGCAGGTTATAACATTCTGTTATAAGTTTAAATGTCAGGGATATATATATATATATGTTCATTATGATTTATAATAAAGTTTATTGTATTTCCCACTTTTTGCGCTAGTTATATAAACGTTGTATTTTGGGGCTTCTATCACGCTATATATTATTACATTAGGATTTATAACTATGTTTATTGCATTCCAATTTTGGACGCGCTAGTCGTACTAACGTCACGCTTAATTACAAATATTTATTCTTGTTAATATGTATAATAAAGTCTATAACACCCCTCTTATAATAGGGTAATTTCAATATCTTGGAAGATAAGCGCTTCACGCGGTTCTGTAATCTTTATGTTAACATTATGTATCTTCATTTCCTTGTTATTCTTAATAAAAAAAAAATTGTTATTCCCAGGATCCCAGGTAAACTTCTTGTCTAATTTTCCTGCCACGCTTCCTTGTATTTAGCCATAGGTTTACAACGTGTCGGGTCGTATTGTAGTGATGGGCACAATCGAGTAGCTCGATTGTGTTGTGCTTTATTTCTTTCGGATTACTCGAGTAAGTTGGACCTTGTTATTCTTTTATTTTCTCGTTTCTTACCAGCTAAGTGAGAATCAACCTTATTGGCTGGACTGTTTACCATGCTACTTCCATTTAAAAGGCATTATTCCCTTAGAGCTCATTTTTTACCAACAGTTTCTGCTGCTACGCAAAAATGACCCTTTATGATTTCAATGTTGCACATGCATTTTCAATACAGAATACGCTTAGATGTAAGATAAACAATCGAAAAGCATGCTAACTAAGCTTATCACATTTCAGATTATTTTCAAAAGTACTTGATGCAAGTTATTAGATTTTTTTTACTAGGCACCTCGGCAGTCTTATTTCCACAATCGCATATAACGAAAGTAATTATTGTCTTTCTTAATTGTTTTATTGATTATAATTTCTGCTTAGTAAAATATGATCATTTATAAATTGAAACTAATTAGAGTAAGTTTCAAAATAGAAAATAAAATCTGTTTTCACTTTTATTATTATTATTATTATTATTATTATTATTTAGCACCGCGTCTTACTACCCGTTCGGGTTATACTCTTAAGTACTAATTACCCTAATGGATTAGGAATTGGGAAGGTTGAATAGAGGAAGTGAACCCGCATTTGCGTGGAGGGAGGGTGGAAAACCATTTAGGAAAAACCACCCCCAGTTCACCCGACAGAGATTCGAACCTCGATCTCCCCGTCCTCGGCAATCAGGCTCAACATGACTAGCGCGTTAGCCAACTACGCCACCGAGGCGGGTTTTTCACTTTTAAAAAGGTACAATTATTATCAATTTCTCTAACATAAATGTATAAAGAAAAGTTCATTTTATTAAAAAGAGCACAAACCTTTTTTTTGTGACACTTCTTAAAACGTATAGTATCGAATTCCATTGTAAGACTCCCTGAGTAATGTTGTCCAACCGATTGCCATGGACGAGTTAAGTAGGATAATAAATATACCAGACTGTTAGTTTATATAGATAGAACTGTTTTCAATATGATGATTCTTTTCTTTCATAAAAAGGAGGATAAATACTGAGACTCAATAAGTGTATAATCGAAATCCATTTTACACTAGTGTTTAACGATCCAAAGTCCACCAAAAACGATGCAAAGAGCATTCATACACTAGCATGGACTATGAATTAATAATCAAAGTTATAACATTAATACTGTCAAATAATTAAAATATAATATATGTTTAAACAACAATTGTTTTTAATTTAAAAATGCTGTATATATTTATATAGATTTCCATGAAGTAGACTATTATCCTAGATTAAATAAATATTAGCTTTAACTGATTTTAGTAGTGCAACCATATTTGTTTTTGATTAGCTGAATGCAATGTGTCGCAACACAAGAGATGGACAGTGTTCATCTCCTTCGGACAATTCCGACTTACTACTGCGATTGCGACATTCAGCCCTAGTCAGAGAAAAATCGACAATGAGCTCTCCCTGCATTTAGAAAATCTGTTTCGCCATTGAAAGCAAATTCATTCCAAGTTTGGGACGACATGAACGCAGTCTTGCCTAGTTTATTTAAACTTGACTATCGTTCCATGAGAGCACCTCTTTTCCAGAGCAGGAGCCGCTGTACGTAGGACAGAAATAGGCATCTGGCTACAAGACTGATCAAACTGTTATTTCTCGGTGCTTTTAGTGAAGAAAAATGGAGCATTTAATTTTTCGATATCCCTATGTAATCATAAAAAACAAAGACAAATTTGAATGGCTAGATATGTAGGCCACAAATATATTACCCATCATTATCCGACATATAATTCATATTTTAATTAGGCACATGATTAGGGGTTCAATGTGTGTGATTGGGTTTACTAACCCCTCCTAAAATATCAACTAATATTAAATTTAATTAAGATCCTTTTAAAGCCATTAAATAAAAAATAAATCCTTTCATTTACTGTAAATTATATTATCTAAGCTAAAAACAACACAAGTAGTCGTTTGTGTATTGGCTCTGTGGGTCAGTTGAAATGTATTTGTTTATGAACTGACAGAACTTTTTTTTAACACCATGACTTACTCTCTGTCCATTTGTACATTTGGAAACAACTATATAGTATGGCGGGTTTTTGTGCGCTTAGGAAATTACTCTTTACACTTCTGCCAACATGAAAGCAAATGTTTTTAATAAAGGTCTGACATCTAATATCAATGTCACTGATTCATAGCTTATTATATTATAATATATTGATTTTTTTTAAATTAATTAATTTTAGGGTTATAGCAAGTGGAAGAATAAAACAATGTGTTTTTTTATTAAAAAATATTGTTAATAGATGTAAATGTATAAAATTCTAAATAAATTTAACAGAGCATTGTTAGCAAAATATTCATTTTAAAATTTTATTGCAAATTACTATAATACTGTGGGAAACTATTAATTATAAACACCATTAAAATATGAATGCAAACAAATAAACTTTTATAATAACTAAAATAGTATTTACAATACCATCCTATCAAGACAACATGAGTGTTGGTACGTAACAGGTAACCTTAATTTAATTTTAAATACAAAAGTTACAAAAGAGTAAATAAACAATAAATAGTACAAATAGCATAAAATTGACATCAAATAACAGTGTGAAAATATACTATTTATGTAAACATAAAATATCTGTCAAAGCATTAAAATAACAAAATTATCATAAAGGTGTATTGTAGGAAAATGAAGCACAAAAAAGTATAAACACTTTAATATTAATATGCTTTCATGACATCTTCTCAAAGAAGTGCTGGTAGTAGTAATACAACTTAACAGCAGTCTAATCTTTTTTTTTTATGTCCAATTGCTGTTCCCAGCCTGTGTCCTAGATTAGTTTTTTTTATTCAAGTCATATATATTCCACTACCAGCTTGCTAGACCCGTCGTAGCTTCATATGACTTATAATATAACTTAACACTAGCACAGGCACAACAACATCCAGTCCCCAGCTGTTAATTTATCAATGCAAAAAGGGTAAACCCATATTTTCATTAATATTAATTTTCGGCCATGTCAGGAATCAAACTCGAGACCCTTGGTTTAGCTCATTAGGCAGACAAGCTATCAACTGAGCTAAGGTGTCTGATATATCTAATCTTATTATTATAGTGAAATCTCTTAATAACGGACACTTTATGGAATCAAAAGTGTGTCCATTATTTGATAAAACTTTTTTTTAATAAAAATCACAATGATTTAACACAGAATTATCTATATGAACAATATAGTGTAGATATTAACTAAACCAATCTCATTACTGCATTGTGCGGTATTATATGCGGGAATACATTTTGTACATAGCTTAGGATAGTGTACAGATTGCACAACACACAAATGAAACAAAATATGAACATTAGGCTTCCTGTACTGTATGTGTGTGGCTTGAAAGGAGTGGCAGGTACGGCCTTGAAGTACAGAGTCATTACTACATAGAGGCTACTTATGAAACTTTTACTAGAGAGGGGAGGTGGAAATGCTCACACTTTACACGAGATAATGGCATTCCTTACATTCCTAGTCAAATACTGTGGGGTTTTTCAATTTTTGTCCACTGTTTGGAGCAGGGGTCGGCAACATAATTTCCGCGGGCGCCATGGCACCCTTTTTGACACATTTTAGACGCCCGCCTTATATTTTGTAATTTTGTACATGTTTAGTTAAATAGTTTTGTTTGATAAATAACAGGATGGATGTCGAGTATTATTTGAAATTAAACTTCTTTGTTACATATTCACAAATTCAGTCCTTGATTTATTATTCTATTAATATCTTCATAAATAAGTTTTTAACACTAAGCCCACTTTGTAATATGCCTCAAAATATGAGGCTTAAATATTTAAATCTGAAGAATGACAATATTATAGTTTATGACATTTAAAATATGTATGTTCTCAACTTGTCACTAATAAGTATATAAATAAAAGATGATAATTCAAATATAAAAATCGACTTTTTTTTGGTGCCCCCAGAGTAAAAAATATTTTGGAAAATAGCTTTTCATGCTTAAAAGGTTGCTGACCCCTGGTTTAGAAATTGATGTGCATAAATATGAGTCGCTAGAAGAATCTGTGTCCGCTAGAAAGAAGAAGCCATTATTCAAAGGTATCAGTTAAGGGAGATTTCACTGTACTACTTTCTGAGGAAGATGCCATAAAAGCAAAGAAATAATTAAATGTTTGTAAATATATGAGAAGTGTTTTTACTTTTAATTGTGCTTCATGTTTCTACACTTCTAACCTATTTAATTACAAATTACATTTTCCTTAATGCTCTTCATTTCATACATGAGGGTGTATTGAAATGTTAATTTTTTTGTTTAGTGAACAGATAAGTAAGGCACTTTACTTTAGATTCACATATTCGCCAAACTACAAGATTTGTGTGTGAGTTTGGTCTTTGCTGACCAGCTTGTATGACAAAGTCAGTGTAAAGATGAAATTGCCTTCACAAAAGTATATTCATCATTTAGTAAAACAATAAGCATAGGATATTTTACATTTATTATGATGCAGCCACAACAGAAATCAACACAATAAAATAAAATCAACCACAGTGAATGGAATATTGTCAAGTTTGGCATGAGACAAAATAGCATCAGGTCGGGTTTGAGTTACCTTCTATTCAAAATGGAGTAATCTAGTGTTTGTGTTATCTGTACTCTCTTCTTTCTTCTTAGTGTTTGATAAAGGCAACAGTGCCGAAATATTACTCTATTTGTGTTAAGGTGCGGTCGAAGAGAGCACCAGTATTTTTACCGTTTTTATGGAATTGACATTTTTTGGCCAAAAGAAATCTAATGTTTTTCCAGTAGCAACATAGAGTTTAGTTTTCTGCACATGCTAAAATCACTAGAGCTTGAATATTTGTCGAGAGTGTCTTGAAATTTTGTAAAATCTTTTTCTCTTTATTTAAAAAGTTTTGACAAAATTCCAGGACACCTTTGACAGATATTCAAGATCGGCTGATACTAGAATGTGCAGAAAACTAAACTCTATGTTGCTACTGGAGAAATATTTGATTTATTTTTGCCAAAAAAATGTAATGCTATAAAAACTGTAACATTACTCGCGCTCCCTTCTGCCGCACCTTAAAATGTGTGTGTGACTACTTCTACTATAGAAGACAGAAGAAAGGAAGAAGATGTCACCTTTGTGCATTGGATTCTTCCCACATTTTTCCTTTCTCTTTAGTTTATCAATTTCCTTTATTATAATATATTTTATGTGTGAATGTTTTGAGACAAAGGGCCGGTTTCATAGCCATATTTAGTACGCCTCAAGTGCGGCGCTATACTAAATACAAGACGTCACCTATCTGAAATTGAATGGAATGGGCCAGTTTCATATGCGAAACTGGCCCATTCCATTTTGGTCTAGGTAGGTGTCGTCCTGTATTTAGTATCGACTCGCACTTTAGGCGTACTAAATCTGACTATGAAACTGGCCCAAAGTGACACACACAACTTGGTAAATGGAAGCAGTGGGCGTCAATATGCATTGAAATAAGCCTTGACACAATATTAAGCAGATGTTATTTATCTCCTACTCCCCTTTCTCCCTCAAGAAAAAAAACCCCCAACAAACTGTTTATTGCTAGAATAACAAAACAAATTGGCAATCAGTCATTAATAGTCTTCATTTCAAAGTATCAAAGACCAGGAGCCATTTCTGTAAGCATGCAAATTACAACGCTACTCAAGTAAATTACACAGGTTCTGTTATCTTGACATATTTATAGTCGTAGAATCCAAGACTAACTTTTAGTTTTCAATCTAACTTTGAGGCACATAATAGGAACACTAGTTTAAAGTTATAAAAGATTAATTTTAAAACAATGTCCATGTTAGTGGTGTGGTTGAAGTTGTCAAAGCAAACTGCTTATTCGAACTGAATGTTGATGTGACAACAAACTCTTTATATTAATATTTAAAGAGTAAGAAGGTGAATAAACATAAGGGAACCAACACAATATGGCTTTTACAATTAAAAGAAGAACACAATTCACACTTTACATTAATGCCTATCATTCTTTACCAATTTCTTTTTTCTCCATTTTGTTTTTTGGTTTCCTCTTTTAAAAAGTTGTGTTGCGGTTTCATACTGCTTCAAGATTAGTTCCGGTAGAAATAAACCTAGGTCTGGGGATTGGAAAGTGAGGATCACTTTTCTTTACCTCTTAGTCCAGTGGCAGCAATGTAAAGTGTGAACTGTGTTCTTCTTTTCATTGTTAAAGCCATATTATGTTTGCTCCCTTTATATGTTTTTTAATCAACCTTTCCTGTACCTTCTTTCAATATGTATTATAACAAAATGTTAAAAACAAAGTGTTTGTTGTGAAAGTTTTGACCGCCAAAGGCGACAACTCTAGATCAGGTAACTTTTGATAGCGTGTCAGTTTCCCACTTAGTCGCAAATTGACCCTTCCAGAGTAACTAAAGTGTATATTAACATACTCCGAGTACCTGGTCAATCTCCACACCCCATCAATAGTTCACAAGCTTTCTTGAATGGAAATCATAATACCAATAAAGACACATTTTTAATAAATGAACATAAGTCTTCAATAGTCTCCATGATAAACAATTCAAAATACACAAAATATAAAGTCGAGGGGAGTGTAGATCCTAAATGTGAAGAGTTGATTTAGGGAGTATAGTGCTGGTTCAAGAAATCATGTTATGTTTTTGGATGAAAGATAATATATTTACTTGGGAAATATTGGTGCAAAAACCCTTAATTTGTTTCAAAAATAGAAAAGCTCTTATATTATTTTAACTTAAATTCAACGATTCCAAGTTTCATGAATGTTTCTATAAGAAAAATCTAACTAAACAATCAATATAAACACAAGTATTACCTCAATTTTGATACAACGTTAGGTTTATATAATATACAATTAAATAAAAATGATAAGTGCTTTTAGATTTGTACTTAATTTTTCTACAATTCTAAATGGGGGGTGTGGAATCGATATGCCAATCCTTCGACTCTGACCCCTATATTTTTCTACTGTCCGACTACTTCATAAATTACTCAGGTATATTAATTATATTAATTATATTTGGAAGAAGGTATAGGAAAGGTGGATAGAAACATATAAAAGGGGACGAACACACTATGTCTTTTACAATGAAAAGAAGAACATAGTTCACACTTTACATTGCTGCCATTAAACAAAGAGGTAATGGTTGCCTGCTAAAAAAAATCAATCGTCACCGCTCAATCTCCCGACCTAGGTTTCATCCTATCGGTACTCATCAGGAAGGAGTGCGAAACGCACAACGCAACTTCCTAAAAGAGGGGGGGGGGGGGCAAATATATATAAAAAATATATATGTAATATTTAAAAAAATGTCAATCCAAATTACAAATATTGGCAGTAAATAATGGGTAAAAGTATCAAATTAAAATGGTATAGTTACCATATATTGCTTTAATAGTATAAGTTTATTTTGAAGCCAGAGTAAGACTCCACAATGACGCATATTTACAAACACATCAATATGTCAATACTTTTACAGTGTCTTCCTCAGGTAATAGTAATAAAACTAAACTCTCTGAATACTTATTACTATTACTTCTTAAGAAAGCTGCTATAAAACATTCTAATAATAAAGTGTTTGTTTGCATGTGTGTTTTCATTTTTATTTGTGCTTCCTTTTTTTCCAATTCTATCATATTTGTTTAGATACATACTAAATAATTTGCTTGGTGCACCCTATTTCATACATAAAGTCAGGTATTTTTTACATCCATTACTGTTTCCAGCCTGTAGTCCGAGTCAGTGTTTTATTAAAGCCATGTATTTTCCACTACTGACTTGCTGGGCCTGTCGTAGATTGATATGCCTTATAATCTAACTTAAGACTAGGACAGGCACAACATCCATTCCCTGGATGTCAATTTATCAGTGTTAAAGGGTAAACCCATATTTTCATCAATGATAAATTTTCGGCCATGCCGGAAATCGAACAAGGAACCCTTAGCTCAGTAGGCAGACATGCTACCTACTGAGCTATGGTGTCTGATTCATAAAGTCAGGTATATAAAATTAATATTCTCGATTTTGTCTCCGTCTCGACTTGGAAAATGAGTTCAGTTTCCTATATGCTAACTAGACAGCATTATAATTACTACCATTTTAGATATAATATTACAAAGCAGGGACAACCTTAGATGTTGGTGATAATGACCCTTTTTTGCTCCAGTTTTGGAACTTTGGCGGAGACAGCACTTGTTTCAGGAAAATACTTCTCCTTTCTTTCAGATTAGACAGAGCAGGTTTCACTTTACACGACTCCTGCTCCTGGCCGCTAGAGAAGGATATCACTTTACAAGTCTCTGGACTCCAGTTCACATTACAAGTATTTGAGATTTCAAGAAAGCATTCCACTGCTTGATTCTACCTGGAACGTTTTCTTTATTATAAAAAACTATAGGTTCGTTCTCTAATAATATGTTAGCGGTAACATCGTCTGGTAACGGTTCAGAATACACCGCGGTAAGGGGGGAGTGCAGCGGGGAGGTAAAAATATGACACAATGGATCTTGAGTTGCTATCTCAGTCTTGTTTTCACATTTCTTTTGTTCAAATTTTTCTCGAATCAATGAAAATTTTCTTCTTGGCCTATTACGTTTGGTGTTTTGTTTCGGAATATTTTCCGACGGTCGATGCAAAACATTTTCGCTGTTGGTAACACAGAAAGAAGGGTCACGTATAGAGGCAACGACTTGTACTGATCTCTTATCGGGCAGGTTGCTGTCGGCTAAAGATCTGTTTTGCGGGGTATTTCCACTCGTGTCAGGTGAAGAAGGCTTCAGCCTCGAAAGAAACAACACTTCTTCGGGAGAAAGATGAGGTTGTGGGTGGTTGGGCATGAGCAAAGAACTGGGAGTCATCTCACTATGGCAGGAGACTTGACGCCACAGTTTGTCCGGAGAGCTAAACAGGTTGCCGTGACGGATCTCGTCGATGGTAGCCACCAGAGTACTAGCAGAGCCGTGTCGCTGTCGGTGTGGCCGCTCCAAACTCTCCAAGCTCGTACTAGAGTCTTCTAACTCCTCAACGATGGTGTCGAGTGTCGAGAGAGGGAACATCGCACCAGTCTGGTCCACCACATATGGCCGTGCCATGAACACACCGGGGTCTGGCTCAGTAGGGGGAGGAGGATCCACCACAAAAACTGATATTGATTGTTCAGACTCACAATCTGCTAGATCATATATGAGTGTGTCCAAGTAGTCATCCTGCCGCGATCGCAACGGTTTTGGACGTCTAGAAGGGACAGGCGGAGGGGAAGAACCGGAGTTTTCTGACGAAGCAGAGGTTACTGTGCTGGTGAGTGTGTCTCGCCGACTGTCGCGCACAACACTGTCATCGTGAAGCCATGTCTCAATATCCGAGTAACCCCGCCAAGACCTCAGCCCCCACGCTTCGCGGGCAATGTTTACTGCACACATGTTCTCATAATCATGGGCGGATAACACCTCACTGGGTACAGAGAGGACTTCACTGGGCGCATCTTCTGTTTCGCCCAGCTGAGACTCGGTTTGCTTACCTACAACCAACTCTTTGACCTGCTCTGAATCTAAGCAGTCTGACGAACATATACCCCTCCTTTTACGTCGTAAAGTCTCGCTGTCGACCTTTTCGCACAACACACTGAGAGATTCCTCTTTTGATTCGATGCTCTGCGTTCCTCGAACTTCAGAAACTAAATCTTCTGAAGAATAAATACCTCGACGCTTTTGCTTCATGAGGTCTTCATTGGACGTGTTTTCTTTATCTTCCGCATTCCTGACAAGCTGTAGCTCGACAATTGCATCGGGTTCCAAAGGACATATTCCTCTTCGTTTCTGCTTCACGGCCTCAGTGAATATTTCCTTAACCTCCAAAATATCCTCTACCTGTTGTTTGTTTATGGGGAGATCTACGACTAAGTCCTCTGTAGAACAAATGCCCCGGCGTCTGTGCTTTAACGTGTCAAAATCTTCCTGGCTGGACAATTTATCCTCTTCCGACTGAGTAGTGACACACGGGAGGCTAGGGCTCGACACGCAGTGGGTCAAGAGTAACTTCTTGTCTGTATAGATGTCCTCAGACTGACGAGGCGGAGTCACGTCAAGTCTATAATGAGGAACAGAAGTTGAGTATTGAAATTATGAAATATTATTTATGTTTAACAATGACGATGACCAGGAAAAAAAACAAAAAAAAAACTCAAATTTAAAATGAATGAATAGAGTTTTTATTTTTCGGCATTATTGTCTTAGTAAAAAGAATTGTTGAATTTGAGTTTTTTCAAACTCAAAAATGAAATAAGTTGTTGTTTTTATTCTCTTCCCCTCCCCCCTTTTTTTTTTGATAAAAGCAATATCGCCGAAATATAAAAACTTTGTGTTTCTATGTGTGTATGAGACTACTTCTAATATAGAAGACAGAAGAAATAAAGAAAGAAGATGTAACTTTTGTGCAATGGATTCCTCCCACATTTTTTCCTCTTTCCCTAAGTGGGATTTCTTTTTTCAAATTTCTCTTAATTATAAATATTAATGATATGATATCCTGCTATTTCAATTTGATTTTATGTACCCAGCCACTTATTTAAATACAAACACTTATAAATGAAATGCCAGCACTTATGAATTTACAAAATTAATATTACTAAACAGATGCTGGTTGATTTCAAAACATCAAAGTACAAGGAAGGAGTGAGTACTCAGAGTAATCTGACATCTTAACTCAGTCTGTAGAATGTCCACCTAGTGAGCCAAGGGTCCCAGGTTCGATTCCCGACATGGCCAAAAGACCAATCATCTGTGAAATGTGGGCTTCCTCTTTCACAGTGCTGAGTGAAACAGCCGGGGGGCTGGATGTTGTGTCTGTTCTAGATATAAGTTATTTATAAGTCATGTGCTGATATAATCAGTCGAGGTTCAGAAAGTATATGCTAAATATTTCACAAAAAAAAAATTCATAAATGTGTGTACACATGTCCATTCCACCATTAAAATAAATAAGTATTTAATATGATTTAGTTTCTACTTCGGTGGCCGAATGATTTAAGTTGCAACTCTCGCAATAGATAAGACTGCCGATGACAGGGAGATCGAGGTTCAATCCCGGTTGAGTGTATTGAGATTTTTTTCCCTAAATGGTTTTCCACTCTCTCTCCATGCAAAGAATGATACACTTCCTCTAAATTCAACCCATCAGTGTAGTTAATACAAGTGTATAACTAGAATGAGTAGTAAGACGAGTGCTAAAAAGTAAAATTAAAAAAATCTGATTTAGTGTGGGTGAGATATTTATCAGCTACTTAATCTATTTGGTCTATGAGAACAAAATAAAAGAAAGTTTTATAAAATGCTTCACTTTGGTGATAGACTGTGCTAAGGAGTCACTCCCGCAATAGACTGGACTGCCAATGAAGGGAAGATCGGAGTTCAAATCCATGTCAGGTGTACTGAGAGGGTTTTTTCACTAAATGATTTTCACCTCTACCTCCACACAAATGCGGGTACACCTCCTCTAAATTCAGACTTCCTCATCATTAAACACATTTGCATAATTAGTAACTATGCGTAAAACTTAAATGGGGTGCTAAAAATAATACGGTAGTCAATGTTCACAGTCATGTGATTATGATACTGGAGGAGACTAAAGGCAGTTCAGTTCACCCAGTATCGGCACCTAGTGTGTAATAGACAGAGTATATTAGTAGCTTCTCACCTTGACAAAGAGTCCTTCTCGCTGTGTCTAGGGTGCTTGAGGGAGCGAAGGGTTGCATTCAGGTCAGGATGGAGGTGAGTTTTGTGATTCTTCTCCACATCACACTCCAAGTCCTTGGAGCAGAGCCTGATGGGACCAGACGGGTGGAAGAAACGATAATAAAGAAGCATGCTCGATATTCCTGGGGAAAAAAAAAACCCATCAAGGACAGTTAAATTCGTCATCAAATCACATTTATAGATCATTGAACAAAAATTTCAGACGGAAATCATGTCATTAAATCGTCATAAATGAGGGCACGTGGTATAAAATGCTCTTGGATGGATTGCTCTTTTTATTGAAAAAAATGTTTGGCATATTTTAGGTTAAGCTGAAAAATCGATTTATTATCACCAAATGTGAGTATTAATAATAGTTATAATCCAAGCTAAACATTGTTTATTTTACTGTCAATAATTTTATTGGTGAAAGCTTTGTGAATTTCAAAGCCGGAGATTTTTCCAAAGCTAAGTAAACTTGTTGTGTTTCTTTGTTTTAGAGTCCCCAATCAATCCCTCCCCTTTTGTGTGCTGCATTGTAATCACTCTTCTACAGTAATGGTACCACTTGTACAGCTCTCTTTTGAAAAATAAAATAAGTAATAACCTTTTACAGAATTTATTATTTAATATATTTATAATTTTATCAAACAAAAACTATATTTAGTGGTTACCGGTTTCAGAGATTGAATGGTCTAAGATGTCACTATCGCAATAGACTAGACTGCCAATGACAGGGAGATCAAGGTTCGATCGAAGTCGGGTGTATTGTGGGTGGTTTATCCAAAATGGTTTTCTACTCTCCCTCCATGCAAAGTGAGTACACTTCCTCTAAATTCAACCTTACTCATCCCTAGAAAATTAAAGTAATTAATACATTTAGTACCAAATAGGTAGTAAAATGCAACGATAAAAATAAATCCAGAAAAGGTTTTTTAATGTTTATAAAAATAGTAAAAATACATTACCTAAATCATATTCCTTTATAACTCACCTTCACTTATGGCACTAATATTATAAATATCAAACTCACCGAGAAGAGTCCCCCCAATGATAGTGGCGGCAGATACCCTGAATAGCCCTGGTCTCGAGGCCCCTCCTAGCGTGCCAAAGAGGCAGAGACAGCTCACGTTCTGTCCGATGACGATAATGTAGAAGGCGAGAGCCCGCTTACGTGTGGGCCCTTCTTGCAAGTTGAAGAAGCAGAAGCAGTAGATGATGCCCACCACACAGTTGTACACCCTCTCCTCCGCAGGGTGTCTCACACAAGTCCGTCCTTTGCAACACCACCCATGTGGTCATACCCACCCAGTGGACACCTGAAATATACATGACCCTTAAGGAACACATCTTCTTGGCCGTAGAGTGGTTATTAATGTCAAACATGGGCCAATTAATTATATATGAATTATTAATAATTATCTAAAAATGTGGCAAGCGCTCGAGGCACATGTGGCCCTCCCACCTTCATATACTAGCTACCTGTCTCCTTACTAAAGCAGGAATTAAAAAAAAATATATTTAGCTGAGGTATTTAACATGCACTTTCTAAACCAACAAATTATACCAGCACATGATAATTTCTATGAGCGAGAGCGAAAGGGCCTACCAATTTTGCCGGGAAAGGTATTTTCACAAGCCTTCCAGGGATCTTTTACATGCCAACTAGACATGGGACCGATGGCTTTACTTCTCCTCTGAAGGAAGTCATGCTATGGATTTTTATGCTTTAGAAAAAAATCTGTCGGCCCTGGCTGGGTTTCAACCCACGAACATTGGTCCTGAGGCGAGCATTTGACCCCAAGACCACCTAGGTCGACCAAATTCTATTAATATATGTGTTCAAGCAGTAAAAGACAAATTTTTTATTTGACTAGGTATGTTTCTTATGCACATTTTACATGTAGTAATACTTGTTTATTGTTAGTTGATTAAAGGAGTCAGATTTTGTCAATCTTGCACTCTTTAACTCATTCACATGGTTTTATTTTTTACCTGTGGTCCCATTTGCAGTACAAATTGAAAGTCTTGTAGGCAGATAAAGGGAGGCAGGATGGACCTCACAAGCAGCTGACAGAACGGAAGGCAGGAGGGACCTCACCAAGCAGCAGACAGATGGAAGGCAGGAGGGAACTCGCACCATAGCAGACATTGGAAGGCAGGAGGGACCTCACCAAGCAGCAGACAGATGGAAGGCAGGAGGGACCTCACCAAGCAGCAGACAGATGGAAGGCAGGAGGGACCTCACCAAGCAGCTGACAGATGGAAGGCAGGAGGGACCTCACCAAGCAGCTGATAGATGGAAGGCAGGAGGGACCTCACCAAGCAGCTGACAGATGGAAGGCAGGAGGGACCTCAACAAGCAGCGACAGATGGAAGGCAGGAGGGACCTCAACAAGCAGCATGACAGATGGAAGGCAGGAGGGACCTCACCAAGCAGCTGACAGATGGAAGGCAGGAGGGAACTCACCAAGCAGCTGACAGATGGAAGGCAGGAGGGACCTCACCAAGCAGCTGACAGATGGAAGGCAGGAGGGACCTCGCCAGTAGCTGACAGATGGAAGGCAGGAGGGACCTCACCAAGCAGCTGACAGATGGAAGGCAGGAGGGACCTCACCAAGCAGCTGACAGATGGAAGGCAGGAGGGAACTCACCAAGCAGCAGATCAGATGGAAGGCAGGAGGGAACTCCCATCAGCTGACAGACGGAAGGCAGGAGGGACCTCCCCATCAGCTGACAGACGGAAGGCAGGAGGGACCTCGCCCAGCAGCTGACAGACGGAAGGCAGGAGGGACCTCGCCCAGCAGCTGACAGATGGAAGGCAGGAGGGAACTCGCCCATCAGCATACAGATGGAAGGCAGGAGGGACCTCACCAAGCAGCTGACAGATGGAAGGCAGGAGGGACCTCACCAAGCAGCTGACAGATGGAAGGCAGGAGGGACCTCACCAAGCAGCTGACAGACGGAAGGCAGGAGGGACCTCACCAAGCAGCTGACAGACGGAAGGCAGGAGGGACCTCACCAAGCAGCTGACAGACGGAAGGCAGGAGGCCACTCACCCAGAAGAAGGAATATCCACGCCTTGAAGCCGACAGCGAAGAGCACCAAGGAGGCTATCCTGGCAGCGAGCATCCCTCCTCTCCATAGCGCCTGCAGCAGTAACCCTGGCCAGGACACCTTGCTCTTGTCGGCGCGGGTCCTCCTCATGGCTCGGGTGTAACTCGCCACCGCCCACGCCAAGGACACCAGGGAGGCCGCGGCCGACACACCTGGAACAAATGCACCACCTGTCTCCTTATATCTGACGCACTTAGTAATTAAATAATAATACAAATAAGATTAACAACTTTCGGTCCATTGGTCCAGAGGTCCCTGGTTCAATCCCTGGTGATTCCAGAATTTTTTTCTGTGAAGCATTGGGTCCAAACTCAGCCTCGTGAGGACAAATGAGGAGCTACTTGAATAAAGAAGTAGCAGCTCCGGTCTAGAAAACAGAGATTAGCGGCCGGAGGGCTCGTTGTGCCGACCATATGACCCAACAATGTTGGCACTATCTTCGCCAAAATACGGCGGTCACTCTGTCGATATAGCTCGCTGGCGGGGTGATGCCACGAGGCTGAAAAAAACTTTCGTCTTCCAGCCCACTATTTAATGGTTTAATATAGGCTCTATCCCGGCACAGATTTATCTGAATGCCAAACCCTTCCTTCACCTCTGACAAGGCGTGTATTAATCACAACTTGTGAATGTGAGGAATGCCAGGCCTCCACCGTGGTTCGGATTCCACGTTAAACTGTAGGTCCTCCATTTCATCTCACAATCACCCTACCATTACACATTAGCGTACGTGCGTATAACCCGAACGGGTAGTAAGACGCGGTGCTAATAATAATAATAATAATAATAATAATAATAATAATAATAATAATAATAATAATAATAATAATAATATAGGCTCTAGGTGCCGCCTCCCTGGTAGGCCGCAAGCCGCCACTGCGGGAAACTTTCATATCTAATTATAGGGCCATATAGAAAGAAGCCCGTGAAGGTAAATGTCACACAGTTGTGTCGAGAGAGGGAGGGAGGGAGCTAATTCACATCTTTGTACGAGTCAAGATGTGGGCGAAACAATGTGAGAAAATATCTCTCAAGATAGCATCACTTTCACACGAAAAATAATATTCTGGTAAACAGGGAGGAATCCAATCAAACAGAGAAAGGTGAAACACACGTGTTACTTCTGCCAAGAGCAATGGAGGGCGACCACAAATAGATCCAAGATGTAAGAATATGTGAAGGTACTGTATAACGTATTTAAACACGATATGCTCCTTTAGGTGGGGTGGGGAGAGCACGCGAGAAAAGGTAACTAACTGTTTTTGTACTTTTTATAGCAAAACATTTTTTGGCCAAAACTCCAGTAAAAAAGAGAATTTAATTTTCTTCACATAGTGATATCAACAGTTGTTTGGTTATTAATATATTCAGGAACTGTTGATATCACCATGTGAAGAAAATTAAACTATGTTTCTAATGGAACAATATTTTATTTATTTTGGGCAAAAAATGTTTTGCTTTAAAAAAACTGCAAAAAAATGCCTTAAACTCATGTTCCCCATACTACCACCTTAAGGGCATTGTCTACCTGTGACGTCTGAAGTTCGTCAATATAAGACTTTTCAGGGTTAACAGAGTGTATCTTGCGATATATCGAATAATTTACTAAGTTTTTAGGAAGGTGTGGGAAAAGTGGATAGAAACATAAAAAAGGAACAGATAGAAACATAAAAAAGGAACAGACACAATATGGCTTTTACAATGAAAAGAAGAACACAGTTCACACTTTACATTGCTGCCACTGGACAAAGAGGTAATGGTTGCCTCTTAAAGAAAATCGATCATCACCGCCGAATCCCCCGACCTAGGTTTCATTCTATCGGAACTCATCAGGAGGGAGTGTGAAACGCGCCACCCAATTTCCTAAAAGAGGAAACCAAAAAAAGGGAGAAAAATATTTTTTTTTAAAGAATGATAGGACACTTAGAGAGGAACATGTCACAGGATTAATATAAATAGCCAGTGGCGCCGACTCTAGATAATTTGGTGGGGGAGAGGGGCAGGGGGACATAACTAATGGAATGCAGGGATGTGAAGTAAAAAACAAAACTGATATGTGATATGTGAACATTACTCTGTGTGATTGTTAAACTAGTACTATAGACTGTGTAATGATATTGTTTTGGACTCCTCTAAAATATTCAAAAAGTCATGGATGAAGTGTAATTTTCTTTAAAGTGCTATAAGTAAATTATCCTTTTAATACTTCGTCCATGGAAAAATCACGCGTTTTCCAAAATAATGTCAATGTAATACGCTTTAAACTTTTTTTTATCAACTCCGTAGATGAAAAGATCTAATGACGCTGGCTCCTTATACCCAATAGGAAGCAGCCTTCACAGCATCGTATTTTTAGGAGTCTTTCTATTAGTTGGTTTTGATACTGATGACAAGGGGTCCAAGAGGCAAGGGGTAGGTCCTATATATTATTATTATTATTATTATTATTAGCACCGCGTCTTACTACCCGTTCGGGTTATACGCACTTACGCTAATGTGCAATGGTAGGGTGATTGTGAGATGAAATGGAGGACCTACAGTTTAACGTGGAATCCGAACCACGGTGGAGGCCTGGCATTCCTCACATTCACAAGTTGTGATTAATACACATCTTGTCAGAGGTGAAGGAAGGGTTTGGCATTCAGATAAATCCGTGCCGGGACCGAGGATTGAACCCTGGACCCCCAGCACGGAAGTCTGACACCTTACCCCTAGACCACCAGGTCACCAGGTCCTATATAAGCCGCTTGTGCGTATGAATACACACAGTGCCGGTAATATAAATCTACAGAACAGTCTTTAAATACATAGAGAGTGCCATAACATAAATACACAGTGCCGGTAACATATATCTAGAATAGAGTAATATCACATGAGAGATTGCCACTAACTTAAATCCATAGAGTACAAATAAAATGTTAGCGAGTAAAACTACAGAAAAATTATCTGTAGTTCAACTAAAACTGTATCATCTAATAATATATCTTCAGTGCAGAAGATTAAATCATATTAATAAATCGTGTGCAACATCAAAAGTTTTGTTTACTTAATATCTTTTGGATAGTGTTCAATCACAGGGCATTATCACGATTACAATCCATACTGCTTTAATTAGTTCTCGATCACGGGGCAAATATCAGCTAAGTAAACGGTAACAATTTTAATTGGCGCTCGATCACGGGGCTATAAATACCAATACTAAACTGTATCATCTTAATAGGTACAATCGCGGGAAAAATAATCCGTAGCACGATAAATGGCTCCCAATCGCAGGACAATTATATTTCAATAAATTCATATTACGATCATTGGCGCCCAACGTGGGGCGATATTACGATAAATTGGCGCCCATTGCGCGGCTGAATATCACATTATAAATCCCGCACCGTTAAAACTGCTGAGTCGATAGTACTCGATAACAGCGTTCGATTTGGGGCACTTCGAGATTGTTCTGCTCGCGGACGTACATTACAGCTATCTATGTGCGAACCAGGCAACTTCCAAGTTTTAGGCTACTTATAAGGAATATTCATAAACTGTTCAAAATGCATATTATTATTAAAAACCAAAGGAACGGTCCCTACACTTCGGAGCGAACTGGGGAGTTGGTCGAATGGCCCAGTGCGGGTATAAAGGAGAAGGGGGGGCTCTGTCTTGTGAGTATTATCAGACAAGGACAGGCGCCGTCGGGGACACAGTTAACGTCCGTCTCGCGCTGCACTCTTTATAGGAATAGGGGGTCACAAACACCAGGGATTCTTTTTGTCATCGAGAGGAACTGTTATAATACTTGGCACCTTCTGTGTTCTTGGCTTTCCAGCATGTACACTCTAATTTTATTAGGAAGAACCTTTATATGATAGATATACAAAGTTACCAATTTTTTACGTACCCGCTTTGGTGGCCACATGGTATAAGACGTCACTCTAGCCATAGACTGGACTGCCGATGACAGGGAGATCGGGGTTTGAGGCCTGGTAGGGTGTAATGAAGATGGTTTTCCCTAAATAATGTTTTCACACACACTCTCTCTCTCTATACACGCAAATGCGGAAACACTTCTTCTAAATTAAACCTTCCTCAGCCCTAACACATTAGCGTAATTATGCCTATAGATTAAACATGTAGTAAGAAGCGGTGCTAAAAGCAGGGCGTCGGAGTCGGTAAAAAAACTTATATTACAACAATATGGTAACTATATCATTTTAATTTTATACTTTTTTTTATTCTCTAAGATCATTATTTGTAATTTGGACTGAGAGAGTTATTCAAATGAAATTCACAATGCCAAAGAAGCTTCTCATGAATTAATCTCTATTGGGGAATTTTACGGTAGAAATTAGTTACTACCAGGGCCCGGCAGTTGATGCCCTTAAAAACCAAATGCACCTAAAAATTGTGTTTTGATGCTCTAAAAAAAAACCAAAGTATATGCTCTTATGAAATCAAATCATATATATTGAAAATCCAATTGTTCTTGTCCGTTGATAATAGTGGCTGTGGAATCCTGCGAAGGAAGACATAAATAATCGATTGTACATCCAATATACCTATTAGATATAACTTTTTCTATGTACTGTTCAGTCAGAAAACATTAGGCTATGATCATTGTTTCATGTCTGGCCGTACAAATAATTACACGAAAAAACAGAATTTTTCAAGTAAAAAGAAATAATGAATTTGTGCATTAAAAAATTACTCGTGTGTTACGATTTTTATGTAATGATTCTAAAAATGACAGAAAATGCACGATAAGAGTAAAAACAAGAACAATAGTCCCAAAAAATTCAAAAAAAGAATGTTACAAAATGGCATAAAATGTAAAATCCTACAAATATGCAAATATGCTTAAAAAAGGTAATGTTTTCAAGATCAGGGTGTCATAAGATGTGTTTATATACAAGTTACTGTTGCAATCAACTTAACAGAAAAAAAAGAGTCTCTGTTATCAACGTCCGGGTCCTGGTTATTACTAATTAATATACTTTAGCCATTTATGAAGGAGTTGGGGTCGAAGGCTTGGCCTACAGACTCCACAGCCCTGGCGAAAAGAAAGCAACTTTCACGTAGGCCTATTCTTACGTCAAGTCATGTGATCTGCAGGTGTCACCTTTAAAATAACACTAATAATATAGTAAAATGTTATCAATGTTTAGAGCAAAAACAAGTTAGTATTTTCTAAAAGTTCCTTTCAATTAAAAGTTTGATTGTTATAATGTTCACTGACATGGAATCTGAAAAGTTAGGTGTGTGCACTCGACAGGGACAGTCAGTATATTAACATTATTTAGAGGATAGGGACGAGGAAGGTAGAAATGATTAGAGGTAATGTACCTGCATTTACCCACTAAAGAATCCCCGATTATTTAAGGTTTTTCAAAAGCAAAATTAATTTCCATGTTTAAAGACGATTTAAAATGAAGCAGAGAAGAGTGAAATTTCTTTTTTTTTCCTTCATTAAAGTGAAAAAGTACGGAGTCATTTAAGAGCGTGCATTATATGCCAATCAACTCTGTGATACAGTCGGCTAGAAATAGTACATTTACACTAACACTATTGTACGTCGGTTATTTCTGATTAAACATTAATGGAGATAAAGAGTTAATAAAAGTTCCTAATACAGAACATTGTTGAAATATTTAATGATATTTGGATAGTAAATTGCATTGAAAAGGCCGTTTTTTTTGGCCATTTTAGAACGTCTTCACAGCTAATAACTGTGCACAAATCTTCATTCTGTCATAATAGGGACATGCTGTTGTTATTAACAAGAAACTTTGTCACTTTGTCTCCCATCGTCACCGCGGAAAATGTCGAGTAATCTTCAAATACGAATGCACTGCACACATTTCTGACATATCGTAGGTGTTTTCTTTTCCCTTTTACTCCCAAACCTCGTGAGCCGGGAGCTGAGTTGGGCCTGCTATGATGAACGATATTAATTCTAGATTCAACAGGAAATATTTAAACTTGATGAGGGAATGCTGTCGTTACGCAAACTTTCAGGGGTTTAAGGAGGGAAGTGCGGGATAAAGCATGTGTTCAAATCAGGGTGGACACAACATCCATCTTGTAAAGAAAGTTCCCCAACTTTTCTCCGACTCAAAAATCAAAATTTTCCCAGCTCTGGGAGTGAGGGAGGAGGGGGGTGGCTGGGAGGGGGAAGAGGTGGGTGCATAAGATACGAACCGTGAACACACAATCATGTGACGTCATTCGTGAAAGTTAAAGATATATCTAAGGTGACAATACGGGGCTGTCTCTCTATTTTATTGAATACAAAATTCATCGTTTTTCCCAAGCTTTACAAAAGCAATTTCCATTTTTACAGATAAATAAATAATTTAGAGCAGTGGCGTAGCTAGAGTTTGTGCCGCCCGGGGCGGTCCCTGAGTTTGTCGCCCCTCTCAATACTCAACATACTTCTACAAAAGTCAAAATGACTCATAGGGGAAAATATATAAGACACCTTGTTTATTTCTGAAGTGAATAATTTAATTACAACATTCTACAATGTTATTTCTCTTGCTTTTCTGTTAGAAAAATTGTTGATGATATTATTGAAGTCTTTTTCGTCTGTTAGTTGCTGTTCTATAGAAAGTATGGAAAGATTTCTTAACGGTAAGGTACTCATTATGTATATTTGTTAATTCTTGATCAATTTTAATCCAGAAAGATTCCGTCAACAGGCAGCAACACTAACAGAAATGGTTAGGAAAGTTCGTAGAAGTATTACAATATTTGGAGCCGAGTTCCCAAGACTGAATTTTTTAATAAACTGCAAAAGTTCAAGGGGATCTTCCTTCCACGTCTCTGTTTCGTCTTTCGTAGCAGCAGCAACAATAAAACTATGAAGTGCTTATAAATGCCATTGTACCGGTAGTCATTATTTAGTTGATACTCGTATTTGTCATTCAAAAGATTCGACGGAGTGAGAAAGGCATATTTCTCAGCAAGAAGATGAAGCTGTTGAAATCTGAGAGTAGTTTATTGGATCACTCTGTACAGCGAAGACAATATTTCTCTTCTCAACTCAGTTTCTTATGACAGTTCAGCATCTCGTGATTCTTCACCACCATCAGTTTTTTCTTTCCTAACGTCGACGTTGACGCCCATGACTATCCCAAGATCATCACAAATTTATTTGGCATATGATATTGAATTGTTAACTAGTTCGTCCCTGTTTTCAGTTAAAAATCGTTTTAAAGCCTCGAGTTTTATATCAAATTGCTGTACGTTCACTCCTTTTGTTTTGAGGTAGGTCTATGTGTAGTTCATTTCTAGAAGGACGGATTCCCACAGGCCAAGAAACAACAGAAAGGGAAACGATTGTAACGCATCAAGCACCACGCCAGCATCTGACCTGGTAATTTCTTTATCACAGGTTAACTGTTCTAACGCACTTACAATTTTCGAATATATATTACAATACTCACAGATTCCCCCCTTGCACTCCATTGAGTTTCTACTACGTGCTTGACACTTTGACCAGTGACTGAAGTCAGAATATCCCAGCGATGGGTCAAGGAAGAAAAAACGTGAACAAACTCCCCACAGTTCCAAAAAATGGTAACAGAATTCGTAGCAAGAGAAGCTGCACGAATACCCGCCAAATTCAGCGTGTGATTTGTAATTGTGACAAATTCTGCTTTTCTATTAAGTTCCTTGATACACCTCTTAACGGCACTATGTTTACCAACCATCAAAGCAACATTAACATATACTTGTCCTCTACAATTTTGAATACCAATTCCGTCGTTTTCTAATTTTTATTCTCGGTGGTTTTATTTTACCTTTTGTTTCGATGAAATCAACAAATTGTTCTACTACCTTCACTTTGTTTTCATCGCTCATAACGTAGCGCAAAACTTGGCTCGTTTGTTCCTTATGAGAAATATCAGGAGTGCTGTCGAATATCAAAGAAAAGCATTTGTATTCTTTTACTTGCTTGATAACTTTGCTTCTTACTTTTTCTCTCAAAATTTATATAAACTCGTCCTGAATAGTAGGCGAAATATAGGATTTAGCAAACTTTTTCCCCAGCTTGATTCTTAGAACACGTTAACGTAGCATTGGATCGTATTTCACCAACAAATGAAATAATTCTAAAAAAATTCCTCTATTTACCGTTGATTCAGATTTAGCATTAGTCTCATAATAAATTCCTTCTCGATGATCCCGTGAGGCTAAATTCTGTTTAGCTAGGAATCTAATCATATCCAACAATCGTGAAAGTATTTCCCTCCAAATTTTCACTTCATTTTTAACTTATTTTTGTTCATTTTTATTAATTGTTTCTACATGTCAGATTCTAATTTCCAACTCCTTCCATTGTATGAAAATCCGAACATGGTCTACGCTGGATTCATTCTTTAATATTTTAGGATCAAGTTTTCACTACATGTTGAGATTATATATATTTATATTTAAGAAATCAAAGTTGAGTTTTATTGTTTTAATTATAAGAATCTGAATTATAGGGAAATTTAAGCATTTTGTTATATATTTACATTTTATTTCTTTTAGTAGTAAATAATAAAATTGCGTCTGACGTCTTGTAGGCTACTACCCTGGCTGCAGTAGACCAAAAGTGCCGCCTCCTGAAAAGTGCCGCCCGGGGCGGACCGCCTCCCCCCCCAGCTACGCTAATGATTTAGGGAGTAGTATAATAAAGAGGTATTAAATTTCATTTTTCACAAAATTTACTCGTGTGAAGTCATGTCATTTGATGTTCAGAACAGGTTGTTTGACCTTGATGGGGAAATATACACGTCGCCTTTATGTTTATGAGTGTAAAAAGGATGGACGTGCTTTGTATATCAGTTCGCTTTTTCTTCCGTGAAAAGGAAAGACTATTTAAAGCTTGCAGTTAAATGCCTCAAATTAACAAATATTTCATTATGTTCTTATTTTTTGGTTCTCGCGGTTAACCAGGTGTGTGGTAACCCTGTTTTAGTTGCCTTTGTTTTAAAGGTGATTATAATGAGGTGCCTTTGTTTTAGAAATCATACTACTAAGTTTCCTCTATTATAAAGGTAATAATAGTTAGTTTCCCTTGTATTAAAAGTGATTAGAATAATTTGCCTTTGTTTTATAGGTGATATTAGTGAGGCGCCTTTTGTTTTATAAATGATAATAGCATGTTTCCTTTATTTTAAAGGTAATAAAAGTGAGTTGCTCTTGTTTATTCAAATGGTAGAGTATGATGAGCGTTGCTTAGAGGAAATGTAGACGTATTAGCGTGGACAGAGGACGGGTAAACCACAATGAGTGCTCATATGTGAAAAAAAACCCACTACCAAGTCCACCCGACTGAGATTAGAGCTGGTACCACTGGTACAAAAGTTGCCAACATTTAAGAAAGTGAGAGAGCGAGAGAAATAACCAGATATGGAAGTATATTCTAGTTCCTAACGGTGCTACAGTGTTTTAGGGCGCTAGTGGTACTTTGTTTTTGTCTTGTCTTTCTTCTTTTTTAATTCACTTGTGAGAGGAAGCGTATGTAGCGACGAACAGACTAGACAGCGACTAAAGGGGAAGGATTCGAAAGAAGGGACCTTTTTATATTTAAAAAACAAACAAAAAACCAGCTTCAGTAGTCGAATGATCTGAGGCGTCACTCTCATGTTATTATAGATAGGGTCTACTGAGGGTGGGCTTTAACCTTAATGTTTTCCCACTCTCCTTCCATACAAATGCAGGTAGATAAGCTCTAAAATGGTTTCTTTCTCATCCTTACCCCATTATAGTAATTATCACATATGCGTATAACCTGAACAGGTAGTAAGACGCCCACAGTGGAAATTTCAAGATCACAAAGTCTAGTTTGACGGTGACGGGAAGATCGCTGTTTGAATCACGGGTCGGATGTAGGCCTACTGAGGGTGGACTTTCCCTAACTGGTTTCCCACTCTCCCTCCACGCAAATACGGGTGTAGTTATTCATAAGAAATTCTACCTTCCTCATTTTTACTCCATTAGAGTTTTTTTAACACCGCTTCTCACAATCCATTTTTGTTGTACGTATTTGTAGGGAAGCCAATGTGTTAGTGGTGAGGAAAGTTGAATTTAGAATAACTGTACCCACATTTGTGCACAGGGAGAGTGGAAAACCATTTTGTAAAAAACGCCTTCAGTACAATCTCCCCGTCATCGACAATCCAATCTAGTGAGGTGGTGACGCCTTAAGAGCAGCGATTTTCAACCTTTTTTCAACGCACGGCACTCTGAACAAGGTGCAAAAATTGCCAAGGCACATCATCAGTTTTATAAAGAAAGATTTCTATAATTAAAACAATGAACATTAAGATTGTGTTATTTAAAAAAATATGTTGATAGTGAATTTAAAAAGATTTATATTTTATTTATCAATTTTTTTTCTTCCCGTAAAACCCGTGCGGTACACTAATGTGCTTGCTGTGCCGCAGCACACCGGTTGTAAAAGCGCTGCATTAGAGCATGAGACTATTGAAACAAGTATTAATTTAATTAATGTATGCGTATAGACCGAACGGGTAGTAAATAAGAAGCGCTGGGGGGGAAAAACCCAACACCCAACAACTTATGTCAATGAGTGCGACTGTGGGAGTCCCCCCCCCTCTTACTCCGACCCTGGGAGAGACTCCCCCCCTGACTTTGCACCCTCCCCCCTCTCCCAAGAGTACAGAACATTTTTTGTCCCACGAAACGCGCGCGGAGACAGTTAAAGACCGCTCGCTCAGCGTGAATGTGTGTCTGTGTTACTATGTATCAAGCTAGTGATGGGCATAATCGAGTGATTTTAAGAATCGAATAATCATTCGATTCTTTGAAAAATAATCGAATGAATCGAAAGAATCATTCGAATGATTTTGAGAAGTAGTAAAGAGTCGGTAATAATCGGATGATAGCTATTACTACTTCTTAAAAGTAGTTACTAGTTGGTGGTTTTTCTTTGTGCTACTATTCTCCTCACCCTGCTGTCGGCTCTCACAACACGCATTCCTTTAAGTTTGCAACTTATCAACACTTTTCTTTACTGTATTTAGTTCCTTGTGTCGGTGTCAAAGATCAAAGTACAGCCACAGCAAAATACTACACAGTGAACGCTTTAGTCTCATAAGTACCTCGCCATTAATAGAAACACTTTTGCGTGAGAGTCATAGTAAATAAATAAAGAACATATCTTTCCATTCTTGTTTAAGAATCGAAATAATTGACCCTCTAATATTTCCTAAACATAAACAATTCTAAGCTTACAATCCTATTTATATATTGGTTAAGTGATGACATATTTTCTATTTGAATTCCAGGCGGCATATAATTAATTGATTCAGATATTCAAATAGAAAATATGTCATCACTTAACCGATATATAAATAGGATTGTAAGCTTATAATTGTTTATGTTTAGGAAATATTAGAGGGTCAATTATTTCGACTCTTAAACACGAATGGAAACTTAAGTAAATCAAACACAAAATTTACTACCCGAAAACGGCAACATAAGTTTGCTGTATAGTGACTTTTTTTTTCAGTTATAAGAATATAAAATTATTTGAATGAATAAAATGATAAGATAATCTGAATATTACGGCCGGGCAATGTTTTATTACATTTATAAAAAATATATACTTTTCTATTTAATAAATTTAAGTCAACTTAAAAAATATATTATCTCACAGCCCGTTCGGGCTATTCGCGTTTGGTTACACAATGGTGGTGGTATTAGAAAGGTAGAAATTAAAGGAAATGTATCTGCGTTCACATGGAAGAAGAGTGGGAAGCCATTTAAGGAAATCTCAATAACCAGGGGCGGATCCAGGACTTTCTTGAGGGGATGAAGATTGCCAACGATCGCAAGGGACAACATTAGAACAACAAAAACCAGCCTGTATTACTCACGACCAAAATAAAATTCTACATTAAGTCGGGAAAACTAGCCTCACAAATAACTCCGAGACTCGTCTATCATCATCCACAAAAAGGTAAGTTTTTATTTGAACTTAGTGTACATTTAAAAAAATGCTAGCGTAAACTATTGGTATTAGTTTGCAGTGTGAAAGTGTAAATGTTTCCTTTACTCATATTCCATATTTATTATTCGCTTAGAAACAATTATTGGAGAATCGGAAGAAAAAAACATATTAGTTTCAAATATAAATATTGTAACAAAAACATATTTTACTATACTTAAAAATTAGGTGGCATATTCAAAACAGGAATTTAAAAAAAAAGCGCAACAGAAAAAGAAACAATCTACGTAGTATCAATAGTTATAATGTAGCAAAATAATCGAATCATTTTGTTACTTTCATTCGAATTATTTTTGGCTGCTATTCGATTTTAAACTGTAAAACCACTTAAACTTTGTATTATATTAGCCTTAGAATCATTTGAAAGCGTAAGGTTGATTATTGTGTAGCAATTTGAACAATTTTTTGAAAATCAACCTAATAGAAATGAAGACCTGTATTGAGATAGCCTAGAAGTATTCGAAACCATAAGGTCGATTTTCTCCAGTGCTGGTAAGGAAGTAGTAAATGAATGAATCGGTCAGCTCGCATCGAGTCAGCTACTGTTTTCATTCGAATGATATTTTCATTCGAATGATTTTGAAAGAATCGAATGAATCGATTATTCAGAATAATCGAATGAATCGATTCTATTCATCCGATTCTGCCCATCACTATATCAAGCCAGTGCGCGGCGGACCGCGAGACAGGAATGTTCCCGTCGACAGAGGGGCGCGGCGGAGGACCACCAGTAGCGACAAGGGGGCGGCGATGGCTGTCCGGGGCGGCGCCCTCCATTTCAAGGTCAGTCTCTACCTCGATAGTCCGGGCCAGTGTTTCGGTTACTGGCGAGATACAGTCCAATACTTCATAGGAGGAACCTTATCTGGTAGTTACAGTTCTACTTTAATGTATTTAAACGTCAAGTCATGTTATTTGCAGCTGTCACTCTTGAGATATATTACCAATACCTATAAAATAACACTAATAATATAGTAAAATGTTACATTGTTGATCACTAGAAAATCATGTTTGTATCTCGTTAAAGTTTCTTCGCACCAACGTTCTACTATAGAAAGGAAATGCGCCAGCATTCGTCTAAAGCAGTTGTCGGCGACCGGTCAATCTCGCGGAAATTTTCAGTCGATCACGTTTAGAAAACTATATCGGCACAAAAGGTGCCTTTTAAACTCGCCAAAATTTCGGAGTACTTTTAAATAATATTTTAGTGTGACCAAAATTGCCCTGATCTGTTATAATCGGTAATGTTATATTGGTACGGAGAAATGTAGTTTAATGGGAGGGGGAGTTAAGGATTGGTCTGGATTTTTAAAATAAATTGATTATGATCAATACTTTTCATCTGGTGTCCAAATGTTATTTTTAACTATAATCATAGTTTCTTAATTCTAATGATTCCTGTAATTTTGTTGTTATCACCACGTCTTACTACCTGTTTAGGTTATACGCGCAGGTATTGGCATATATATTATATGCAGGCCTGGAGGATTAAGGCGTGTGCCAAATGTGCCACGCACAGGTCCCCCCCCCCTCCACCCGCCTGGAAAATAATTCACTTTGACTTGTCATATTTATTTTGTGATAGTATTATATTTCAATATTTTTATATTTTTTTTTTCGTAAAATTTATCCCAAACTAATCTAGAAATTCCCTAATCGAAGGGCGCTGGTAGCCTGGTATTACGTGGAGTCCGACAGTCCGTGCTTAAAAACTAACGCAACCTTTGCTTTTGGCAAACCGGAAATAGTACATATCTGCAGAAGGTACCGTTGACTTTTGATACAAAAATAAACATTAATTTTCTATTGACGATAATTTCTGAGGTAAAATAAGAAAATTATTAATATTGAAGAATTAATTAAATGCGACGTGAGAAAAAAAATATTTTTTTTTTACTATATTAATACTAGTACTATTTTATCTGCAGACGGTGGACCACGTAATATGTAATTACACTTAAATAGTCTATTATATAATGTCCAGTATTATTATAGTATTAACTATTAATTTACAGTACTATAATATGTTAATAACAAAACTCACGGTACCCATTATAATTGCTTAACGTTGCAAACAAAAAAAGTCTCTAAATAAAATTATGCATGAAGGAAGCATTTTAGAAGTAATCTACCCACATTTGCGGGGAAGGAGGATGGGAAACCGTTTAGGGAAAACCAGCCTCAGTATAACTGACCGATATTCTAACCTCTATCTCCCAGTCATCGGTAGTCTAGTCCAGCGTTTCCCAAAAGGTGTTCCGCGGAACCCTGGGGTTCCGTGGAAGGGTCAAAGGGGTTCCGAGTCCAGATCTTCGCGTTCAATTGTCAGACATTAAGCCTAATTTTAGTGCTATTATAAGTAAATATGTGAAAAAATTTCATTCTTCACATTAAATAGTTACTTTTTTTTGTACGATAAATGTTTTATAATACTTATATTAATTATTTTTTATTTATAATTATTCTTTCTTTTCATGTCAAACATGAAAATATTCAAACTACACTACAAGGTACAATCACTTTTGTTATTATCAAAATGGGGTTCCGCCAAAAAAAGTATGATCAATTAGGGTTCCGTGGCCAAAAAAAATTGGGAACCTCTGGTCTAGTCTACTGCGAGAGTAGCGCCTTAGACCACGTGGCCACCGAAGCAGGTTCTATGATATTCTTATGATGAACCGAATATAACACCCAACAACACCCGATACTAGCACCAGGAATTTAAGATTTAAATAACATCACAAAACTCATTATTTTAGGCCTTAATTAGGTTCAAACCAAGACTTCAAAGGTCATAGAGACGCATTGAAGGTTAGGTTGGAAAAGAAAGAGAAGTGTTTGGAACATCTGATGTGACTTTGAAAGTATATAGCGGTTAATTAATGCTCAGAACCTGTTTAAGTAACCTTTTAATAGCGTAAAAACGGATTTCCTAAACTTCATAGTTGTGTAACTATTATTAAAATAGACGTGATAAATTTCTTCCCGCAAACCAAGGACACCTTTTAAGGTCAAAATGTTATAATTTATCACGGAATTTTATTTTGTTCGTTCTAGTGTCAGGGAGAAAAAGTTTATAGGTAACCTCACTTTTTTTTCTAAAAATTATATCAAATATATTTATTTATAGTATGAAAAATAACTATATTTCATTATTTCAAACCACTGTGAAAATAAACTAGAACTGAAATAATATTTTTTCCTCCTAAAATTTAAAATAAATATATTTGCTTATAGAAATAAATAGCAAAGTGCACCGCATATACTTTCTATCTCCTTTGCCTAAACTGGAGACATTCAAAACGTTGTAAAATATCTGAAAAGAAATAATATACACTGTTACAGAAACATAAGATTGAGGGAGAAGTAACATCCCTGTCTACCAAAGAGCGTAACAATCAATTTCCCAAACATCTATTCAAAAAATTTATTTCAAATGAACCTATAATATTTTTAATAATACAACTTTGCGTAGAGTGGTTATGTCATATTTCAAATAGTTTCGGAGATGATCAAAATTTGAAATTCATGCTGATGTAAAATACCTTCAAATTAATTTTCATAAGAAAATGAGAGTTGCAATTTTGTTTTCCAAGTTGAACAGCGCCTGGTTACGAATTTTAATTAAAACGGTTTGTGTCGATTTTGAGAAAAGAGACTTTTTTTCACCCTTAAGTAAACTACCCTTAATTTAAGGGTTGGTTAGACTATTTTAAGAACTCCTCTGGGGAACCTTGTGAAAACGCTATATTCCAAGTTATAGCTCGATATCTAAAAAGTTTTCGTCCGTAACAGAAGAATTGGGGGAAAAAAAAGAAAAAAACGGGTCAGGGAGTCATGAAACGTCAACATCCACAAACTCTTAATATTGATTTTTTTTTTACGATCTCAGTACTTTCTCTACCCTAGGGGTGCGGGAAAGAAGAAATAAAAATAGCTATATTTACCATAATTTTAGCTCAAAGTGGAAGGGGGGAAACTCTAAATATATATATTCCTCGTGGAAAAACTTTCATTAAAGTAATATTAGCTAACCACCAACAATACGGCCTGACACATTAGCTCGGCCGTTAGCGCGTTTGTCTACTAAGCTAAAGGTCCCTGGTTTAGTTCCCTCACACAGTGATATATTTAGGATAGGTTTGTTTGTTTGTGCCCATTCTAGAGTTCAATTTGTTTGTAAGTCGTGCGGCGAAATAATCGGTTGGTTAGGCCCAGCCATCAACATTAACACCGAGGAGGGTTGGATAAGCGTTAAAGAGGTCAACTCCGACCTAGGCTCACCGAAAGGGTTGATCTTCACTGCGGTTTTAATATTCAAAAGTTGACGCATCAATTTAAAAATCACCTTCCTCGTCCTATGCTTTTAAATTGATGTAAGATGCCCGAGCTGGCAGTAAAACGTATGAAATTTGAATTGACATAAAAACGGATCTCCCCCTCCTCCCAAAGACAATCAGGCGTGAAAAAGATACTGAAAGGGGGAAAGATACGAAAAGGAGGGAAGTGTGTGGGGTATATTTTGAGTGATAGTACTGTGGTGAGCTCAGAAATACAATCGTACCCCCATGTGGTTTTGTATGACGCGGAACAAAGTTTTACCACGACACGATTAAGGTGGGGAAGTAGGGTATTGAGGAAAAGTAAGTGGTTTTTTTTTTCTCCAGTTTCTATAACGAAACATCTTTTTGGACAAAATGAATACAATATTTCTCCAGTAGAAACAGAGTATAATTTCCTTCACATGATGCTATCAACTGTTGTTGAATATCTGTCAACGGTGTCCTGGAATTTAATGACAACTTTTCCTCTTCATTTAAAAAGTTTGTTATCTAATGTCACTATGCTCATGAGTATATTAAATAACTGTTGATATCACCGTGTGAAGAAAAATAAATATATATTATGTTTCTACTGAAGCAGTATTTGATTTATTTTAACAAAAAAAAAGTTTCGCTATAAAAACTGCAAAAACAGTGGCCTTTTATCGCGTACCCTACATACCCACCTTGAGGCCTAAATCACACTATGATGCCACGGCAGCAATGCCAGTTGTGTGATGCACCATTGGGTTCTTTGTTTCATAACCAGCAGTAGGGCTGCCGTGACACCATAGTGTGATGTAAGCCTAAACAACAAAGGTGTCCAGCAGACATTTCGATTCGAGTCGGTCGATATACAGAGATTTCGATCAACCTCGTGTTTGGACGACAGCAGCGCGTAGCTGCCGGAAAAGGAATGTCATATCACCATATCCGTAGAGCGCCCATTTCACGATCTAGATAAGTGACTATCAAAGGTGGTTCCGCAAACCTATGGGGACATTTTTAATCAAGTCCCCATTAAATTGTTTTCCACCGCCCTTCACTACCCATTCGGGTCATATCTAGAAGTGTTAATTAAGCTTATGTGCTAGAGATGAGGAAGGTTGAATTTAGAAGAAGTGTACCCACAGTTGAGTGGAAAATCAACGAGGAAAAAAGTCCTCGATTAACACGACCGGGATTCAAATCCCGATCACCCCACTATCGGTAGTTTAATTTATTACGAGAGTGACGCCTTGAAAAAACCCCAGAGTTTATACCATCTGTCCACCGAGGCCTGTTCACAATAACTATTGCACATAAAATATATTTTTCTTTTAGTTAGTATTTATTTAGTGTTTCTATTAGCATGTTAGTCGTGAAAAGTGTTTAAATTTTTAAAAAAACCTACTCACTGCCTCTGGACATAAAAAATACATGTAATAACAAATGCTAGAAGCAATGGTCTTTTTTTATATAAATATAAGGGTTGATTATCTCTCAAACTTTAGATCAATTTTCTTCCCAACAAACAAGACATCTATAAATGTACAAAGAACAACTGTGCCAAGTTTGAATTAAATCGGTTGATGCGTTCAAAAGTTATCGTGAGACATAGCCTATCCATCACAGACAAATGCAAATCGGTGAGTTAAAACGAAACGTAGAGCTCGCTTCACTCGTTCAATAAAACAAACCAGTGATATCAACAGATGTTGAATATCTGTCATGAGCATAGCGGCATTAGATGACAAACTTTTAAATGAAGAGAAGAAGTTGTCATTAAAGTTCAGAACATCCTGACAATATTCAACAACAGTTGAGGCCATCATGTGAAGAAAATTAAACTACGGAGCAATATTGTATTCATTTTGGCCAAAAAAACACTTTATTTTCTCGCGTCTCCTACAGTACCACCTTAAGGTCAGCTCTGGTACAGACAGAGAGACGCGGGACAAACAAAGGAAGAGCTAGAAAAAAATGGTGAAACGTACAGTTTTTTAGTTCGGGGCAACGTAAAACTTCAAGACCCATCATAATCTCGAGATCGAACATTTTTCACAATTACAATACTTTATTTGTATGTAGGTAAGAAAATAACAGTATGCGGATCGGTGTCACGGATACAGCCCACCGGTTTGTGGCCTCTGGGCTAGACCAAAGGTCACCAAACTACGGCCCGCGAACGTTTTAACCAAAAATAAATAAAACGAAGAAACAAATAGTTACGATGACAAATACCGATATTACGGTGTTCCTGTATTCAGTACACAAAATACCTACATGCACACATACAACATAATGTGTTCCATTGTTTCTTAAAGAAAAAACTCTTACATTTATTGATTAGTAATAATTGTCGTGTAAATTTAACTAACTTGCTTGGTCTTCATTATTCCTTGGAGAAAATAAACTTTCATCTATTCATCTCTAAGCTATAAGCCGTCTAGCTACAGAAGGGCATGACATTGTTTTGCCGATTGTATTATTATTATTATTGCTATTAGCTGGTGACGGTGAGCGACCTCCCTCATCAGTTCTTCCCTGGGGGAATTCGCACGCACGTACCATCGATTCCACACGAAATATCGATACGACGAGTGCGTTCGTGCCAACAACGTACCTCACGGGGTGACACGCCTCGGGGCCGTGCTCTGGATCGTCGAAACAGACCCCCCCCCTCCCCCTTTCACCAAGGTGTCGTGTTCGAATAAAAGCCAGGTAATTATATAACAAAACATAGGAGATGTAAGGTAGTGGGACTCTAAATGCGTATCAAGTTTGATTAAAGTTCATCAATTAGTTTTACACGCGCGTCTTACTACCTGTTCAGGCTATACGCATATATGATAATTACTCTAATGGGGTAGGGATTAGGAAGGAAGCATTTAAGAAGTAATCTACCCACATTTTAGTGAAAGGAGGGTGGAAAACCATTTAGGAAAAGCCATCCTCTGTAGACCCGGCCGGGATTCGAACCCCGATCTCCCCGTCATCGGCAGGCCCAGCCACTTCGACAGTACGCCTTAAGACCATTCGGCCACTGAAGCGGGTCTTTTGACATTACTCCCGGAGTTATTCACAACAGATCTTCACCATTAAATAAAATAATTAAGCCTTATACATAACGTCGCATGACTGTCCACAGGGCTAAGGGTTGCGGGTTCGATTCCCAGCAAGGCCGAACAATTTTGTCACTGATGAAATGTGGGTTTTTCCCTTTCAAAATGATCAAATTGATGGCTGGGAACGGGTGTTGTGTTTGTTCGAGATTTATGTTGGTTTATAACTTGTGTGCTGATATAATCAGTAGATTCAGAAAGTGCACGTTAAATACCTCCTAGTAATAATAATAATAATAATAATAATAATAATAATATAATAATAATAATAATATTCTGAAAATTGAAGAATGACACCTGGACACGGGAATCGAACCCAGGACCTTTGGCTTAATACGCCAATGCTCCAACCCCTGAGCTATCCAGGAATCGTCCCGTGCTCAAGAGTCATTCTTCACTCATATTTTAAGGCAGAGTCTATGATGGACGTGCGGAAATCGTCGGTTACAAGTATGTGATTATATTAATATCACGAGCTATCAGATAACGCAGAATATATCTATATGGAGTAATCCTCACTAAAAGCATAAATAATAGCTTTGGCTATTTGATTCTTAATGTGCAATCCCTTACAATTATAATAATTGTACATGCGGCAGCAATAAGCCAACTACCGAGTCACAGATGGCTGCGTTATCTGATAGCTCTGATATTAATATAATCACATACTTGTAGCCGACGATTTCCGCACGTCAATCATAGACTCTGCCTTAAAATATGAGTGAAGAATGACCCTAGAGCACGGGACGATTCCTGGATAGCTCAGTTGTTAGAGCATTGGCGTACCAAGCCAAAGTTCTCGGGTTCGATTCCGTGTCTAGGTGTCATTTTTCAATTTTCAGAATATGATATTTAGATGGAATAATCCTCACTAAAAGCATAAATAATAGCTTTTGGCCATTTGATTATTAACAACAATAATAATAGTGCCATTTCCTTTATATAGCGGTGGCCAACAGTCGTGAGACCTATGACAGGTCAGCACTGAAAAGTACACAAGTGCTTTACAAAATAAAATAGACAATAATACCTAAATAATGAATGATAGGTGATAAAAATAGATAAATTTAATAATAATTTTAATTAACTATAACATTAACACTGACCCATTACGATTAAAAAATGAAATTATAAATAACAGCCTAAATACTTAAAAAATAAAAAAAGTTTAGTTAAAAATGCGCGCCTCTTATGCTCGAATATAATTTAGGGTTAAATTAAGCTATTTATATTTTTATTTAAGACAAGTCCAAAAGAAACGATTTTATTTGCGTGATTAAAAAAACCTCACGATGATTACGGTTAAACGAGGAAGTGAACATGAGGTTGGCCGCTCTCCTTAGCAACCTACAACAAACCAGGTCTCGATTAGCATAACACGAGCGTTACACACCTCACATACATCAAAATAGTCCACATATCTACAATCACACATGTTAGGACAGATACTATGGAGCTCATTCTAATGACAACAGTTCACTCCCTGCATGTTAGGACAGAGACTATGGAGCTCATTCTAATGACAACAGTTCATTCCCTCCATGTTAGGACAGAGACTATGGAGCTCATTCTAATGACAACAGTTCATTCCCTCCATGTTAGGACAGAGACTATGGAGCTCATTCTAATGACAACAGTTCACTCCCTCCATGTTAGGACAGATACTATGGAGATCATTCTAATGACAACAGTTCACTCCCTCCATGTTAGGACAGAGACTATGGAGCTCATTCTAATGACAACAGTTCATTCCCTCCATGTTAGGACAGAGACTATGGAGCTCATTCTAATGACAACAGTTCATTCCCTCCATGTTAGGACAGAGACTATGGAGCTCATTCTAATGACAACAGTTCATTCCCTCCATGTTAGGACAGATACTATGGAGCTCATTCTAATGACAACAGTTCACTCCCTCCATGTTAGGACAGATACTATGGAGCTCATTCTAATGACAACAGTTCATTCCCTCCATGTTAGGACAGAGACTATGGAGCTCATTATATGACAACAGTTCACTCCCTCCATGTTAGGACAGATACTATGGAGCTCATTCTAATGACAACAGTTCACTCCCTCCATGTTAGGACAGATACTATGGAGCTCATTCTAATGACAACAGTTCACTCCCTCCATGTTAGGACAGATACTATGGAGCTCATTCTAATGACAACAGTTCACTCCCTCCATGTTAGGACAGATACTATGGAGCTCATTATAATGACAACAGTTCACTCCCTCCATGTTAGGACAGAGACTATGGAGCTCATTATATGACAACAGTTCACTCCCTCCATGTTAGACAGATACTATGGAGCTCATTCTAATGACAACAGTTCACTCCCTCCATGTTAGGACAGAGACTATGGAGCTCATTCTAATAACAGTTCACTCCCTCCATGTTAAGACAGATACTATGGAGCTCATTCTAATGACAACAGTTCATTCCCTCCATGTTAGGACAGAGACTATGGAGCTCATTCTAATAACAAGTTCACTCCCTCCATGTTAGGACAGAGACTATGGAGCTCATTCTAATGACAACAGTTCACTCCCTCCATGTTAGGACAGATACTATGGAGCTCATTCTAATAACAGTTCACTCCCTCCATGTTAGGACAGAGACTATGGAGCTCATTCTAATGACAACAGTTCATTCCCTCCATGTTAGGACAGAGACTATGGAGCTCATTCTAATGACAACAGTTCACTCCCTCCATGTTAGGACAGATACTATGGAGATCATTCTAATGACAACAGTTCACTCCCTCCATGTTAGGACAGAGACTATGGAGCTCATTCTAATGACAACAGTTCATTCCCTCCATGTTAGGACAGAGACTATGGAGCTCATTCTAATGACAACAGTTCACTTCCTCCATGTTAGGACAGAGACTATGGAGCTCATTCTAATGACAACAGTTCACTCCCTCCATGTTAGGACAGAGACTATGGAGCTCATTCTAATGACAACAGTTCATTCCCTCCATGTTAGGACAGAGACTATGGAGCTCATTCTAATGACAACAGTTCACTCCCTCCATGTTAGGACAGAGACTATGGAGCTCATTCTAATGACAACAGTTCATTCCCTCCATGTTAGGACAGAGACTATGGAGCTCATTCTAATGACAACAGTTCATTCCCTCCATGTTAGGACAGAGACTATGGAGCTCATTCTAATGACAACAGTTCACTCCCTCCATGTTAGGACAGAGACTATGGAGCTCATTCTAATGACAACAGTTCACTCCCTCCATGTTAGGACAGAGACTATGGAGCTCATTCTAATGACAACAGTTCATTCCCTCCATATTAGGAGTATGTATAATTGTAAGACCGACACTTTCGCTTAGTAGGTAATGTGTTTGCCTACTAAGCAAGAGGTCCTGGGGTTCGATTCCCGGCATGGATGAAAATCTAACGTTGTTCAAATGTAGGTTTAACCTATCATAGTGCTTCATTAACGCCTGGGGAATGGGTATTCTTTATGTTCTAGATTTAAGTTAGATTGTAAGTTTGTACTGATATAAATCAGTGTACGTTAAATACCTCAAATAAATTTAAATGGAAAAAATATACTTGTAAATAATATTAATTTGTGACTCTATATATATATTATATAAAGCAAAGCCTATCCAATATAAATGGTTATCATGTTATTGCTTTGGATGCAAGTTAATGCATCACTAAATATTAAATTAACATGGTAAAAATTCGCTTCAGAGACCGAATAGTACAAGGTGTCACTCTCGAGTTAGACCGGTATGCTCATGACGGGGGAGATCAAGGTTCGAATCCCACCTGGTTTTTGAAGGTTTTTACCCCGAATGGTTTCCTACTCTCCTTCCAAGCAAATGCTGGTAGATTACCTCTAAAATGAGTCCTTTCTCATTCCTACTCCCTTTAAGTAGCCCAATTATCAATTCATACATATAACCTGAACGGTTAGTAAGACGCGGTGCTAAAAAATTAAAGAAAATAAAAACATGGTTTCCTAACACAAAGTGTAAGGTTTTATCTTTTTTTACACGTCTGAAACACTCATATGCTTACACTAATTGAGTGGGGTGAGTAAGGTAGGATTTAGAATATCTGTAGCCGCACCCGCATGGAGGGATGGTGAAAAATCACTTAAGAAAATACTCATCCAGTGCCTGTTAGAATCTCGTCCAGCTCAACTGTTAGTGAAGATTCAATTTGTGATTTATCATTGTGGTTATTCTCATCCCCTATACACGCTAATGTAAGTGCACTTCTATTAATCTACGCGTTTTATCCCTACCCGACGTTTGATTCCCGTTCTGGCGTATTGAGACTGATTTTCTCACTCCAAGCAAATGCGGGTACACATTATACCGGGTCTAATTATATCAAACGGAAAATCTGGTCGCCCGGCAAAACCCTTTTTGATTTTACCATATTTTTTCACTCTCGCAAATGTGGGGTGCACTCGGAAGGAAGTATCTGATTGGACGACCGTTTTAACAGACATTAGCTGTGCTAGCCCCGCGAAAGATAACGAGGCTCGAATCCCGGTGTGCACGCTGTCTAAATGTTAGGCACATCTAATTCTGGCGGGGGAGGTTGAAATCGAATGCCTGCTGTGTAGACTGTTAATATTTCTCCCTCCAGGTAAAATGCTGAAACATTTTCTTAATCATCCCTTCCGCAATATCATAATTAATATATAGACGTTTCGCCAGAAAGGGTGCGTGTAACCCATCTAGTTATGGCAGGGAGGACGGGGTTCGATTCTCCTCTGAGGTGTACTGTCACTAGTTTCCCTCTCCAGCGCTCCGCGTAAACGCTGGAACATTTCTACTTTACTCCTCAGCCAAAAGTGGTGCATGGCTGATACTTACATCAGCGTATATCAACGGACGATACCATACAACCAATTTTAGTAGACTTTTGTGGTAGGGGATATAGGCCCTAACTGAGGATTCCGATGATTGTGCATAATCTGAGCTGTGTCAACGCTCTCTAGTTGTAACATCACAGGGAAAAACCCCCGAAGAGGGGTAGTGGCAAAGTGAGGGGAAGTGAAAGGGGTCTTACGGCTCCAAACCACTGCCAGTGCTCGGTGCTCGCACTCTTACGTTACGCTGCCGTCAGGAGAGGTTCATGCTGCGTGTTCCCTCCATAGTCAGCGATGCCGACACGCCGCGGGAGGAGTGCCCGACGCCGTGGACTGCACGTTCTCCCTACCAATAAATAAAATAAACTCCCACACCAATAAATTCCAACGCCCGCCTCAATCCTACCCAGATATAAGAAACTAATGCGCACACATAAAAATCCAATGAGCACACATAAAAACCAATCAGCACACATAAAAACCAATCAGCACACATAAAAAACAATGAGCACACATAAAAAACTAATGGGACAGGAACAAACAAGTTTGGACAAGAATCAACCACTGAAAGGGGGCCTGAGGGAAGGGTAAGGGGGAAAGCCAACATCCAATCACAGGCCAGGGATTTCAGTAAATCACAGCGCTGTCACACACGATTGCGGCACAATCATCACAATACACACTTTCTCATGATCGGGGTCAAAGGTTAAATTGGGGCGCGGGGCCAGATAGGTAGTGCCATGCTTCCTTTCCCTTCTATTACCCCGGAAAATCGAGAGTTTACTCTGCTTACGACCATCGAATTCTTTGCTCCAAAACGTAAAATTTAAGCTGACTTCAGTAATAAGCAAATAACATTTTAAATTATTTTTCCGAGGCCCCCTAAAAAACATTTCGCGTTCCACCGAATAAGAATCGCTGGTCTAAGGTCACTAACACTAATCACGAAGATCGGGGTTCAAATCCCGGTCCCGTGTACTGAGGGTGGTTTTCCCTAAATTGTTTTCCACTCCCCCTCCACGTAATGAGGGTATACTTCTCTAAATTCAACCTTACTCGTCCCTAGCACATTAATGTACAGTAGCTAGTAAATAAGTGTATAACCCGAATGGTTAGTAAGGTGCGGCGCTTAAAAGCACTATATTACATAAAAAAAACAGCATCGGTGGGCACGTGGAATAATTGTCAGGCTCATATATTCCGGATGAAAAACCACTCTCTTAGATATATACTTGCTAATTGGCTTGCAGGACGAATTCGTACATAAGTAATGGATGTAATGGTTAGTAAGTCCAACAAGGGATCGATTCGTAGTCCCCTTAAGTTATGGTCGATGCCCCAAACCACTCTGCCATCGGTAAGGTGTTTTTTATTGGTTTATTTGTATGAAACATGATTACTATTTTTTTAAATCCAGAATTTCCTGCATTTTCAAGTTTTTCACAATCTATAATCCATTTTCCTAGATAACGAAAAAAAATCAAATCTCATTTTTCACAAAATTTCCTCGTGTGAAGTCATGTCATTTGGTGTTCAGAACATGATGTTTGACCTTGAAGAAGAAAAATTAATGCATTTTTTGTAGCACGGCATATTACTATCCGTTCGGGTTATATTCCTATGTACCAATCAAGCTAACATGCAAGGGATGAGGAAGTGTACCGCATTTGCGAGGAGACCGAGTGGAAAACCGTTTAGGGAAAAACGCCTCAGTACCGGGATTCAAACCCCGATCTCAACGTCATCGGCAGTAAAGTTTATTACGAGAGTGACGCCTTAGACCCTGTAGCCACCTAAGCGGGTGTGCATCTGTTAGGGAGCCTGGGTGAAAAGAGGGTAACTGAATGTACAATGTACATGTGTTCCAATCAGCAAACTTAGTATTTCACTTCACTTTTCCCTCTGAAAAGTCCAAAAATCCACATATTTCTGTTGATGATTAAGAACTAAATGCCCGGGAAACGAAAGGTTACTGGTATAGGAGCATAGAATGGATCTTTGGGAATTGAATGATGTCATTTAATACAACACCAATTGTATAGTCATTTGTATCTTCTTCCTCCCCTGTTTGTTCTCCTACTGCCCACACGACTCCACCCAGGCGCTTTATAAACCCACTTAGTTTCTGGAGTTTAGGAATTTCTGCCATTCTAGTGGCAGCTTAGGTTAAATGTCCCAAATTCAGTAAAGTTCCGTGATTTGTCCATGCTCTCCAGGTACGCGACAGCCCCTCCCAGTGTGACGTCATCACGCACGTCAAGTGGATTGCACTTGTATGATAATGCAGGACATGGAGAATGACCGCGCGGCTACGGGTCATGACTCGTGAGAACTAAACATGACCGCGGCACAATTCACAACCTGACCCGGTGTGCGAACCTGCGCTTCGCTTGTTTCCGTCCGCCAAGACATGCTTGCTTGATCAACCACCTGCTGAAATAGGAGGATCGTGGTCTGACTAGGTAGATCAAACACCTGATGGGATAGGAGAATCGTGGTCTGACCAGGTAGATCAAACACCTGCTGGGATAGGAGAATCGTGGTCTGACTAGGTAGATCAACCACCTGCTAGAATAGGAAGATCGTGGTCTGACTAGGTAGATCAACCACCTGCTAGAATAGGAAGATCGTGGTATGACTAGGTAGATCAACCACCTGCCGGAATAGGAAGATCATGGTCCGACTAGGTAGATCAAACACCTGCTGGGATAGGAGAATCGTGGTCCGACTAGGTAGATCAAACACCTGCTGGGATGGGAGAATCGTGGTTTGACTAGGTAGATCAACCACCTGCTGAGATAGGAGAATCATGGTCTGACAAGGTAGATCAACCACCTTATGGGATAGGAGAATCATGGTCTGACAAGGTATATCAACCACCTGCTGGAATAGGAAGATCGTGGTCCGACTAAGTAGATCAACCACCTGCTGGGATAAGAGGATCATGACCTGACTAGGTAGATCAACCACCTGCTGGGATAGGAGGATCGTGGTCTGACTAGGTAGATCAACCACCTGCTGGGATAGGAGGATCATGGCCTGACTAGGTAGATCAACCACCTGCTGGGATAGGAGGATAGTGGTCTGACTAGGTAGATCAACCACCTGCTGGGATAGGAGGATCGTGGCCTGACTAGGTAGATCAACCACCTGCTGGGATAGGATAATCGTGGTCTGACTAGGTAGCTCAACCACCTGCTGGGATAGGATAATCGTGGTCTGACTAGGTAGATCAACCACCTGCTAGGACAGGAGGATCGTGGACTACCAGATGGATCAACCACCTGATGAAATAGGAGGATCATGGTCTGACAAGGTAGATCAACCACCTGCTGGAATAGGAAGATCATGGTCCGACTAGGTAGATCAACCACCTGTTAGGATAGGAGTATTGTGGACTACCAGCTAGATCAACCACCTGCTAGGATAGGAGGATCATGGTCCGTACAGATCACCTCAAATTCTCCCATTGAACGGCGAACATGAAGCCTCTTTTTACCAATGCCGCTAGTATTTTTATAATCTCATCGGAAACTAGGTTTGTGGAACGACTGAATCTTGTCCCCTTCCCTCCTCGAAATGAGCAGTTCCAAGAGAGTTCGTCACCCGTTTAGTGCAGATCCCGTACAGATAAAACAAACGAACAAACAACAAAAGCGCGTGTAAAGGAAGGACGTGTGATCCGCTCACTGCAGATTTCGGGGGACAGTTAGTTACAACCGCGAACCTTGCCAAGGAATCCGCTCCGGGACGGCTAGAATAACCTACATTTGTCTCATCGGACGAGTACACACCGTAGTTGGGTATCATCCATAAACCACGTAACGCTGTTGAGAGGGTTCTAATGTCCACAAGGTGTTTTTTTAAAGACTGTCTTACTACCCGTTCGGTTTATTAGCTTATGTACTAATTACGCTTATGGTTTTAGGTATTAAGGTTAGCTTTATAGGAAGTGTACCCGCATTTGCATGGAGAGTTGAAACCCAATTTTTTTTAAACCTCTCAGTGCACCTGACCGAGATTTGAACCTCAATCTCCCCGTCATCGGCAGTCTAGTCTACTGCTAGAGCAGCGCGTTCTACCATGCGGACACCGAAGTGAGTGTACAAGGTGTTACATGAGGGGAGGTAGGGAGGGTAAAAAAGTTAAGAAAAACAGTTTTGTGGTTTTATGAATGACCCCTTAAGTGCAGTGTGAAAAATTATTACACATAATTACTACCTTTTTTTTAGTTTTTTTTAACACCGCGTCATACGTGGGTTACACACTTATGTACTAATTACGATTAGGCGTTATTAAAGTTGGATTTTTGATAATATTTAAACGCATTTGCGTGAAGGGAGAGTGGAAAAATAGTTTTAAAAAAAAGACACTCAGTATACACCCAACCGGGATTCAAACACCGAACTCCTCGTCATTGGCAGTCCAGCCCATTTCGAGAGTTGAAGCCTTAAAACCATTCGACTATCAAAGTGGGTACTTTCATGAATTCATACGTCAAATTACATCATCAGCGTACTGCTACGTTACTAGCAATGTATAGGCCTACCCTAGTTACGTTGTTCCTGTGTTCATCACAAAAAAAAAAAACTATTTGTAGTTTCAATATAATGGCCACGCGGTCCAAAGCATTAGTCTCGCATTACATTGTCGAACACGGGGTGCAAATCTTAGGCGGGTGTACTATTTTACTTCCTCGCACACCTCGGGTAGAGAAATTATTGTGATCGTAAAAAAAATGTAACTCGAGATTATGATGGACGTCGACGTTTCATGACTCCCTGAACCCAGACAGTTTTTTTATCGATTCTGTCAGTCTGTCTGTACCTCGGGCTAGAGCCGAAACTATTTTACCGATCTGGCTAAAACTTAGTATCTGGGATTTTCATAAGGTCCCTCAGAGGTTTATTTTTAAAATTATTTATTCAACCCTTAGATTAAGAGGGGTTTACTTAAAAGCAAAAAGAGAAAAAATAGATTATATTTTCATAAATGCTCTAACAATTTTGATAAGATTTCGTATCTGGGCATTGTTTAGCATCACAAACAAAATAGCAACTCTCATTTTACCATGACATGACTTTGAGGGTACCTAACATAAGCGGACATTTCCAATTTTGATCATATCCCCGCAACTATTTGAAATGCGAAATAAATTATCATTATAACGTTGTATTATCAAAAATAAAAAATAAACTTTTACTTGAAATTTATTTTTATAAAACTAATAATAATTTCTGAGATAATGGTAGATATGTTTTTTTAAATTGAGGTCTGGTAGATTGATTGTTTTGCTCTTTTGGTGGACATATATGCTATTTTATCAATGTTTTGTAACAATGTATATTATTTATATTCTTTGGTAGAATGTTTCAACAACAATGTATATTATTTCGTTTCACAGATCTTACAAGTTGTTTTAGTAAATGTTTCTATTTTTAAGATAAAATAGAGAGAGAAAGTCTGTGCGGTGCACTGTACCATTTATTTATTTTTTTATTATTTTACATATCTCTAGTTAACACGGGTTTGTAGAAACAAACAAAAATCTTTATATTATTTTATAATTTGATAAGATCATTTCCGATGATACCGGAAAAACGAAAAAAAAAAAACCCCAAAAAACACGGTTGAAACGATTTTGACAAACGAATTCATTTTAGAGGTCAAGTTCTAGCAATAACAGTAGCTTCCAACGAAAATCAGATTTTCCTTTCGGATTTCCAGCTTTTATGGTATGTGCGTAGCGACTCATCTGTAAAAATAATTCTTTGTTTACATCGCCATGGAAACCCTGATTTGTGTTTGGTTGTACATAGCTGAATAAAATATTTCCCTTTGTTAAAAATAATAACTCAATTCTTACCATAAGTGGTATGATGCAACAAAAGTACGGCAAAATTTGTAGATAAAAAAAACAAACAATGATATTAGGTTTAAAATAAATTAGATTCACAAATATCCGGCCCGGTTCTCGGTGTTAACAAGTGTTCTAAAATAAACAAACCGGTACATATCCACTAGTAATTAATAAAAAGAATCGCTCGCAAACGCCTTACAACTGTTATATTAGAGACAGCAAAGCAGAACTACTATGCATGCGGTTGGTGTATATTGCAGCACTGTTTTGATATGGCTGAAACAAAAGCTGTGTCAAGGGAGATGTAGATAACAGCACTGTTTTGATGTGGCTGGAAACAGAAGCTGTGTCAAGGGAGGTGTAGATAGCAGCATTGTTTTGATGTGGCTGGAAATAGAAGCTGTGTCAAGGGAGGTGTAAATAGCAGCACTGTTTTGATGTGGCTGGAAACAGAAGCTGTGTCAAGGGAGGTGTATATAGCAGCACTGTTTTGATGTGGCTGGAAACAGAAACTGTGTCAAGGAAGGTGTAGATAGCAGCACTGTTTTGATGTGGCTGGAAACAGAAGCTGTGTCAAGGGAGGTGTAGATAGCAGCACTGTTTTGATGTGGCTGGAAACAGAAGCTGTGTCAAGGGAGGTGTAGATAGCGGCACTGTTTTGATGTGGCTGGAAACAGAAGCTGTGTCAAGGGAGGTGTAGATAGCGGCACTGTTTTGATGTGGCTGGAAACAGAAGCTGTGTTAAGGGAGGTGTAGATAGCGGCACTGTTTTGATGTGGCTGGAAACAGAAGCTGTGTCAAGGGAGGTGTAGATAGCAGCACTGTTTTGATATGGTTGGAAACAGAAGGTTTGTCAAGGGAGGTGTAGAAAGCTGCACTGTTTTGATATGGCTGGAAACAGAAGCTGTGTAAATGTTATAGATGAACATTTTCAGGGAAATTTAAAATAGGAAAATTTTCCGCAGTGGCGGCTTGCGGTTAAATTGTAGAGGTGACACCTAGAGCCTATTATATTTCAAAATATAGTGTGTTAAGAAAAAGAAACTAGTGGGTTCCCATCATAAGGTGGCATGGGGCTGGGGAAGGGTAGTTAGGAAGCACGGAGAATAGGGGATAAGGGGGGGTGGGGTGAGACAAAAGTTGGACCAGTCTTTTTTTTTTTTTTTTAGCACCGCGTCTTACTAACCGTTCGGGTTATACGCTTAAGTACTAATTACACTAATGGATTAGGAATTGGGACGGTTGAATTTAGAGGAAGTGAACCCGCATTTGCGTGGAGGGAGAGTGGAAAACCATTTAGGAAAAACCACCCCCAGTTCACCTGACCGAGATTCGAACCTCGATCTCCCCGTCCTCGGTGGTCTGACTCAACACGACTCGCGCGTTAGCCAACTACGCCACCGAGGCGGGTGGACCAGTCTTAAAATTATTTTAACTAACATATTGATTATAAAAAATTGAAATAGTATTTATTAACATAACGGGTCTACAAAGGCTCCCATTCATTGGTTTATTTACTACTTTCTTTAAGCATCGAGTCTTGCTACCCGTTAGGGTTGTACGCCTATGTACTAATTAATATAATGTGTTAGGGATGAGGAAGGTTGAATTTAGAGGAATTGCACCCGCGAGAGTGGAAAACTATTTAGGAAAAACCGCCCTCAATGCAACCGACTGGTATCGAACACCGATCTCCCTGTCATCGGCAGTCTAGTCTATTGCGAGAGTAGCCCAGGTTCATAGTGTCAAGCTAAGTTACTCATATTTTCGATGAACTGTTCCAGTTTTCTGTGCAGTAATAAAGAAATACATAAAAAAAGGTGTGTAAGGTAATTTCGAAGGCAGTGACTAATCCAGATACCTTTCTCTCAAATACGGTCTTCTGCGTGCTGAACGGGTCTACATTTGACGAGAACCGAGTATACCTTTGAGTCAATTTCACCTCCTCACATTCATAATAAAGTCGTGAAGTCCTGAAGTTGTATGTATTAAATGAGAGACAGAGCCTGTCAAAACAACACCCTATCATCTGTTTGGAGCGCGTCATCCGTTGAAACCAATATACTTGATCGCCAAACGAATTACGAGGGATTTGGGACTCTTATGTGTATTTATTTAAATTTTTCAAAAATAGATTTTCAGTAAACTATCTTTAAGTAAGTTTTACTAAGGAAAAAAAAATCTTGTTAGTCATAATAGTAACTCTTCATTTATATATTTTAAACAAAATGGTTCAAACCACTCAAATTTAAAAAAAAATCTGTTATTTGTAAGCTACCCTTAAATTATTTATATTTGTAATAAACCAAATTATAGTTTTTCATTATTTTTTTCCCCTCTCGCGGATACCCATTTTGAACAAAATCCTTTAAGCCATTTCTGAGAAAAAAAATTAAAAAATCTAATATTAATTTGTCACAAGTAAAATAATCTTAAGTTAATTTAGTTTAGAAAAATAAGCATTCATTATTAATCATCATATAAAATAGTTCCCCTCGGTGGTCTTGGGGTAAAGTGATCGTCTCAGGACCCTCACTACACCCGACAGGGATTTGAACCCCAACCTCCTCGTCATCAGCAGGCCAGTCTAACACGAGATTGACGCCTGAGACCATTCGGCCACTGAAGCGTGTCACTCGTGTACTGTTTTGTCAGTATATATAACAACATCTGATTGGCAATATATAAGTTACCTAGGCGGGCCCCTCTTAAGTGTCAACACATTGTTAGTCCGACTAAAAAAGGAGCGAACTCATTAAAAGACGACGCTTGTGTGTTCAGCGATTTACAAGACCGGCGCGCACAAAGCAAACTGGTTCAACGACTTGCCTGAGAAATTGTTTACTTTGTCTTCCTTACCTCAGCGAGTCAGCGATAGGTGAAGGTCCTTTAACCTCGCAAGGATAGTGTGATACAAGGATCCTTTACAAGAGAACCTTGCAGTTAAAAAGTTCCTTGGTAAACACATAAATAAAACTTTACAAACGGGTTTCCTTGTGTATCCTCCAACTCTTACCTTGACCTGTTACACTATGGCCCTATCCTATAAGCTGCACCATAGTAGAAACCATGCACGTGCTTTAGGCGAGACTTACAATTTCCGACCCAGTTTAATTCTGTATAATAAATATATCCCCTCCCCCTTTCCCCCGCGTGATGCAAACTTTTTTTGAGGGAGGGGGGAAGGGGCACAAGATCATCCCGTTTTCCCTTCCTTTTCTTCTAATATTATGTTTTTCGAAGCTTTTAATTAAGTATGAAAGTGATTCACTGACAAAGCGACCCCGAACGTCATAAAATCATAAAATTAATTATGTTATAAATGAATCTTAAAAAAATATATATTCTCTTTATTAGATAAAATATTTAAATGTTAGTCCTTTATTTATAAACAATTAATAGTGCCCCCCCAATTTCTATGTGTTCACCGTGTGGGCCTGTAGATCTGTCAGGATGTCTTTGGTCGAGGTTAAGGGGGGGGGGGGATGATATGATTACTTGTGTGGGTTCGTGATTGCCGTTAGATTTGGCTTTTAAGAGGTTTATTAATACTACTATACTAATACAAATGTGATGTTAAAAGTGCAGTTAAAGTGAGGAACTTAGTGAATATAGAGAAGCGAATGACCGAATTAAGTGTTATGAGGTTTACCTAATGGCCTGTCTGAATGCTAAGTGGTCTCTGCATGGTTGTCGAACCTGGTTCCCTGGGCTCGAGCGGCCGCCCAAATGGTACTTGGTGAACCCGACGACTTAGCCCGTGTGGCTCCGTGACCTCCATGCTTACGATCTTCCGTAGTCAGCCCGAAGGAGCAAAAGACGTCCCCCTTTTAACCGGGCCACTGGTCTAGTTCCTTGCTCAGGACTGTTGATACACCCTTTTGCGTCAGTTCCTCTAGTTTGTTTATTGAATCATCATAACAACCTCGTAACATTCGTTATGTCATTCGCCACTCACAATATAAAATGTTTACACAAACATGCCTTCCTATTGAGGCCGTCGATGACAATTTAAATGATTATTTAAAAAAAATTACATTTTGTTAGAACGCGTCCTAGGTTACCGCCTAGGTTCCCCTAATGGGCCTGGTGGTAAGCTTGATAACTTACAGAGTATCAAACACTTCCGGATGTCTTTGAAACTAGCCAATATATTTCAAACGTGAAGCGATTACTTTAGACAATGATTCCTGAAATTCTACCAAGCTGATTATATATTTTTTAAAAGAGCATGTGTCTGAAAATTTTAATTTCAAAAATATATGTAGGGGAAGCCGCAATTTCAGATAACTACAGTTCCTTTCAACTGTAATTGCTCGAGTTTTAACAAACAAATTTTATTTTTATATAAAAAAAAAGCATTTACTTTTGAGGTTTATCACATAAAAGTTTTTACAATTTTTTAAATATAATTGCCTAATAAAGGCGTCACTGTCACTCTCTCAATAGAATAGATGGCCAAGATGACGGGGGGATCGGGGTTAGAATCCAGTTCGGGCGTATTGAAGGTGTTTTTAACTAAAGGGTTTTCCATTAATCTATTATATATCCACGCAAATGCAGGTACACTTCCTCTAAAATTCAACATCATGCATTTATAACACAGTAACGTAATTATTACATAGGCTTAAAACTCGAACGAACAGTAAAACGCGGTGCTAAAAAACTAATTAAATGAAAGATTTTAATAAAAGATGATGAATGATCATCAAGGTTTTAGAAACCTGGATTTTTCTATCACCTCGTATTAATAACCGTCCGGGTTGTATACACGTATGGTTTTAGGGATTAGTTAGGTTGTATTTAGAGGGAGTGTACCCGCATTTGCGTGGAGAAAAAGAGTAGAATACAGTTGTGAAAAAAAAAGCCTCAGTAAAACCTACCGAGATTCGAACCTCGAGCTCCCCGTCATCAGCTGTCTAGTCTACCACGATAGTAGCGCGTTAAGCCACGCGGCCACCGAAGTGGGATGAAATCACGAATTAAAGTTTATAATATTTTCTAAAGGCTGCAGTCAAGATTTGATGACTGACGCCTCAACGGACCAGCTATATTTTTAAAATATTAATTTGATTGGATCACAACCAACAAGAAACATAATATAGTGGTTCCATCTGCCACCCCCCTCAAGTTAATAATAACTCACCGCGACCCCTTGATCTCGCCCCACCCCCCAACCACACGAGGGGAAATTAAAAACCTACACACACATGTTTAGTGGTTTTTTTAAGCACCGTGTCTTACTACCCGTTCGAGATATCCACATGATTACACTAATGTGGTCGGATGAGGAAGGTAGAATTTATAGGAAGAGTACTCGCATTTGCGTGAAGAGAGAGTGGGAAACCAATTAGAAAAAGCCACCCTCAGTAAACCCGGACGTGATTCGAACGCCAACCTTCTCGTGACCCACCAACCAGACGAGCCGAGCTTGGCACGGCATGACCACCAGTACTCGGGGTATTTAACATGCAACTTTATTAATATATTGTTAGTACACGGCTTACAAACTAACTTAATTCTAGAACAAACACAGCACACAATCATCCGACCGTCAGATCATCAATGGGAAAGGTGAAGTTCCAATCTCATCGGATATGTCAGGGAATAGAACCCGGGACTCTAATATAAATAGGCAGACACGCTACGGATAGAACGTTGCAAAGCCAGCCCAGCTCAGACCTTAGCGACGGAGAAATTCTAGCGGGAAAGTCAAGCGGTCAAACCCATATAGGGCCACTAAATTGTTTGACCCCAACCGGGATCAAAACAGGTTGCTTTAGACACGCAGCCGGTCTATGTTTCTACTCAGTAACGGGGAAGTGCCTACAGTTTGGGATCTGTCTAGAAGGCAAACGCTCGCTCGCACTTTTAAGAGCCCGTCTCACCCCATGTATAACACCTTAAGTAGGTAATACAGCTCGTACCAGGCATCGTGGTGCAGTTGTCCATATTCTACTTTAGAAAATCGTGTAATTTCGGCTGCTACATGGACAGGTAAAAATTTATCTTCGTGTATATCATCATCATCATCATCATCAGAGATTAGGTCACCAATCTTGCGATTGGTTTTCTGCACCTCTTCTCTTTTGCCTATCCTGGGCCGACTTTTTTTTTAATCTGTGCCTTCTTATTCATGTACTCGAGTTTTTACCTCCCTCTTGAATTTCTCCCTTCCACATCTCCTTCTATAATTGTCTCGTCAGTATTATGTCCCACCATATTCACTCTTCTTTGTTTTAAACCTTTCCAAAGTTTTGTATTTGATACCACCTCTATCCATGATATTTCAACATTCTTCTGTAGCTCCACATATAACTCTTCTAATCGTTTCCTTTGAGTGACACCAACGGTTAGTGTTCCAGACACATAAAAAGCAACGCTCCAGGCATTAAACCCTAAAGAAACCTTCTCTTGATTTCCAAATTTATGCTGGACAATATCAACTCTAACTCGCTTCAGTGGCCGCAAGGCCTAACGCGCTACTCTCGCAGTAGACTAGACTGCCAATGACGTGGAGATCGAGGTTCGAATCTCAGTCGGGTGTACTGAGGGTTTTTTTTCCACTCTCTTTCCACGCAAGTTCGGGTACACTTCCTATAAATATAACCTTTATAATCCCTAAAACCACTGGCGTAATTAGTACATAACCGTTTAACCCGAACAGCCTAAAAAAGAAAATTCGGTTTCTTTCAAGAAGCTTTGCTTAGCTCGCTCCCATTGACACACAGTCCCCTCCCCTTGTCGGAGTGTGCTTTGATCCACCCGCCTCTGGGGTGACCCCGAACAGACTTGTAACCGGAAGCAGAGCTCGCGATAAGCGACAATATCACCAGAGTCCGTGCGACGACGCCGGATACAGAGGCGAGCTGAAGAAGACACGGTCTGGAAACATGTCTGCACAGAGTGATCGGGCGGGGGTTCCAAGGCGTCAACACTTCCGTCGCGTCTAGGTCACCGATGGGGGCTGTTGCGCCCAGAGCACCAGATACTCAGCCTCCATGATAGAATGGCTGCCAACATCGAGAGAGCTTGAGTCGTCCTTCAACACGAGGATCACTACGTGCAGTCCCAAGCGACATCACCATCAAACGGGCATTTTAAAAAAAAGTTCAGTTTAAAAATGGTTTTCCTAGAGAGCAGGCAAAATAATTTGTCTTCTCCTGTCAACCAGCCGGCTTTCGCAAAGCTAGGTTCAGGTACCGGCCCATCTAGGGGACAGACGAGTGATTGACCTTGGAGGAGGTTACCGTACGCCAGGGTTTTCAAAATATCTCCTCAGTTGTGTACCCCTTTCAGGGCCTTGCCCTAAACAACGTACCTCTTATAGCGCTTCATTTGAAAAACAACAACACACTACTATCTTGTAAAGTATAGCCCACTTTTCTTCCAATGAAATCATCGGACATCTTGAAAATCTAGCTTTATCTACTTTCATATAGTCATACATCAATTCATGTGATATGCGGATTAACTTTTGATAAATATCAAAAAATTAAACTAGTGATATATTAAAATGTTATTAATGTTGACCACCAAAAAAAGAAGTGTATCTTTAGAAATATGTTCCAAATGTCCATTCGTAAGAAAAGCAAGTTAGCCTAGTTAATATCGTTCATCTAGCAGGGCCAACTCCCCGGCTCGCGCGAAGTTTGGGAGTAAAAGGGAAAAGAAAACACCTACGATATGTCAGAAATGTGTGCAGTACATTCGTATTTGAATGATTACTCGACATTTCCAGCGGTGACGATGGGGGACAAAGTGACAAAGTTTCTTGTTAATAACTACAGTTTGTGTCTATTATGAACAGAATGAAGATTTGTCCATAGTGCTTATCTGTGAAGCCATTCTAAAATGGTAAAAAAACGGCCTTTTCAATGCAGTTTTTATCCAAATATAATTTAATATTTTAACAATATTCTTTATTAGGAACATCTATTAACTCTTTATCTCCATTAATGTTTAATCAGAAATGATCCACGTGCAATAGTGTTGGTGTAAATGTACTATTTCTAGCCGACTGTATCACAGAGTTGATTGGCATGTGACGCACGATCTTAATATTCTAAACATGATTCTAGATTCCTTCATTCGCGCTGCATGTCCCGCCCACCGTAATCTACGAGACTTGATTTTCTTAACAATGTCTTGTGATTAGTACAAGGTATATAACTCATCATTACGTAGCCTCCTCCACTCCCCAGTATCCGCATCCCTTTTTGGACCAAATATATTCATAAGTACCGTGTTTTCGAACACCCTAATTTGTTTCATCATGGAAGTTAAGCTATCATGTTTCAGAACCATAAAGAACAACAAAGAAAACTATTGTTTTGAATATTCAGAATTTTACATTCTTTTTATCAGACTACACTCTCTTGCAAAAAATATTTCTAAGATTAATAAAACTCATAGTTATATCGTGTAACCAGCCTCGGTGGCGTAGTTGGCTAACGCGCTAGTCGTGTTGAGCTTGACTGATGAGGACGGGGAGATCGAGGTTCGAATCTCGGTCGGGTGAACTGGGGTGGTTTTTCCTAAATGGTTTTCCACTCTCCCTCCACGCAAATACGGGTTCACTTCCTATAAATTCAACCGGGAGGTTGAATTTAATTCCTAATCCATTAGCATAGTTAGTACTTAAGCGTATAACCCGAACGGGTAGTAAGACGCGGTGCTAAATAATAATAATAATATATCGTGTAACTTCCTGATATCCTTCACGCATCCCTGAGGGTACGCGCGCCACAGTTTTGGAAACACTCTCGTGCGTGATGTTCTTTTTTATATAGCACCGCGTCTTACTATCCGTTCGGGTTATACGCTTAAGTACTAATTACGCTAATGGATTAGGAAATGGAAAGGTTGAATTTTAGAGGAAGTGAACCCGCATTTGTGTGGAGGGAGAGTGGAAAACCATTTAGGGCAAAACCGCCCCCAGTCCAGCCGACCGAGATACGAACCTCGATCTCCCCGTCCTCGGCAGTCTGGCTCAACACGAAACTAGGTCATTGGCCAACTACGCCACCGAGGCGGGTTGTGCGTGATGTTCATTGTGGTTTTATAGGCCCTAATTTCAAATAAATATTAATAATAGATCTTAATTCGAGCTCCCCCACTTGGGTGAACACATGGTCTAACGCGCTACTCGTGTTTTGGACTAGACTGTCGACGACTGGGAGATCAAGGTTCGATCCCGGTCGGGTGTGGTGAGGTTGTTTATCCCTAAATATTTTTCCACTCTCCCTTCATGCAAGTGCGGGTACGCTTCACATAAATATAAGCTTTCTCATCCATAACACATTAGCGTAGTTAATACATAAGCATATAACCAGAACGGGTAGTAAGATGTGGTGCAAAAAAAAATCTTAGCTTGAGCTGCAAGACATTCCAGGAACGAGAGATCCGGGTATCGGAAGAGTGTGGGGGGGGGGGGATTATACCCTCTAAGATTTATTTTGCATTCCTTTAGAGCTTTTAGGAGGAAATTAGGCCAAAAAACAGCCTCCGCAAACAAAACAAAATTTTTAAAAATGGCTAGTACAGTGTGTCACATATTATTTACGTTTTTTAGTGAGTATTTAAAAATCAAAACTTTTACATATTAAATGAAATCAAATGAAATGGTAAATATTTTAATATTGGTTAAATTGTAAAGTAGGAAAAATGATTAAATTATCAAAGTGAGAGCCTTGGACAATATTAATTTCATTGTATTAAATGATAAAAAAAAGTTTAGCACCGCGTCTTACTACCCGTTCGGGTTATACGCTTATGTACTAATTAAGGCAATGGTTTAAAGGATTAGGAAGGTTATAGTTAGAGGAAATGTAACCGCACTTGCGTGGAGGGAGAGTGGAAAAACCACCCACAGTACACCTGACCAAGATTAGAACCTCGATCTCCTCGTTCATCAGCAGTATAGCCTACTGAGAGAGTAGTGCGTTAGACCACGCGGCCACTGAAAAGGCTCATTTCTAGACTCAAAAGGGGTCACTCCCCTTAACCATCTAAAGGTAGAAGACAATTTTTCTTTCCTCTAGAGAACGCTTTTACTTCTTTAATCATGCCGACTTGGATGATTAAAAAAAAAACTCGCGGCAGCTTATTTAATAAGGACATGGGTGTTCATCATCAGAAGTCGAGATTGAGAATGTAGCTTGACCTTGAACTATGACCCGAATGAATGCATCACTTTACTGGCTCGGACCTATCTTTTCCCAGACGTGCACATGTAAATGTCTCTCGAGTCAGTAGATGAAGAATTAAATTATGACATTGTCAGTTCTCCTTGACCTCTCATCTAAGATTTGTTTAAAAAATTTTTTTAAACGCTTACAAGATAAAATATACTCTAGATGTAGTAAGTAGGATGCTAAAACTGCCAATTTAGAAAATAAAAATATTTGCTGGTCACCATTAATAACATTTTATTACATTATTAGTGAATATAAACACACAGGTTGCAAATCATTGTAATTACGAGAATGTTCGTTTGGAGGTGACCATAATTCGATTAATTAAATAAACCAGCTTCTTTGTCCGCTTAACCTAACGCGCTACTCTAGCAGTAAACTAGACTGCCGATGATGGGGAGATATAGGTTCGAACCTCGATTGAGTGTCCTGAGGTTTAAAAAAAACAGTTTTCCATTATCTCTCCTCGCAAATGCGGGTACACTTTCTATAAAAAATAAGACCTTCCTCATCCCCCAAAAAATCACTAGCGTAATTATTACATAAACGAGCAACACGAATAGGTAGTAAGCCAGTGCTAAAAAATAATGAATTTAGTTAATTGAAAAATGACATACATACACGGGAATCGAGCCTGAGACTCTTGACTTTGCACACCAATGCTCTACCACTGCGCTATCCAGGATTAGTCCCGTGTCCGGGGTCTTTATTCACTCTTAGTTTTTAAGGCTGAGTCTGTGATGGTGTAGTAACGCGCTAAGCTAAAGATACCAGGTTTTACTCCCGTGTCCAGAGGTCATTTTAAAATTATTTAAATTAATTATATTATTGGTGTAATTTTATAGGTATTGATAATATTTATCAAAAGTGACAGCTGCGCATCACATGACTTGACATATGAATATATTAAATTCATTTTAGTAGCTTCTATAGCTGTCAGATACAGTGATAGCAACCCAAAATTCTAATCTAGTTTTACAAAATGTGTTTTCAACGGATGAGCTTTGATTTCAAATTTTATCTGATTAAAAATTAATATGAAACTAAATTGAATATTTTACTATGGAAAACAATGACAGTTTCTTTAAATCAAACTTTTTATGTTTATGATATTTAACTTATAAATAACATTATTACTAACAATTATGCGTACCTACTACTTAGTCATTTTGGTTTATTTTACTACCGATAACAAGCTATGATAAGAAATATTTGAAATTGACACATTGGCACTTCATGTTACAAAGTTGTCATCGTAACAATTTCAAAGAAAGTTAATAATTTTAAAAAAACACAGAAATTATAGGGGTATGTCATTTAAATGTGAGTTCCCACCTTGGTGTCAACTATAATTATATCTTGCCTCCTAGACAATATACCTCCTCAAAGCACATTATCTCCTGTTCCAAATAACACATGTGATGTCCTATATTCTAGCCTGGATCCACTCGACTGAAGAATTGTGTCAAGTTGCTGCTCCTGGTGTCAGCTAGCAGTCTTCTAGATTCTACAATATACCTCCTCACATCACATTTTCTCCTGTTCCAAATAACACAAGTGATGTTCTCTATCTTTTAGTCTGGATCCACTTGACTGAAGAATTGTGTCAAGTTGCTGCTCCTGGTCAGCTAGCAGTCTCCTAGATTCTACAATATACCTCCTCACATCACATTTTCTCCTGTTCCAAATAACACAAGTGATGTTCTCTATCTTTTAGTCTGGATCCACTCGACTGAAGAATTGTGTCAAGTTGCTGCTCCTGGTGTCAGCTAGCAGTCTCCTAGATTCTACAATATACCTCCTCACATCACATTTTCTCCTGTTCCAAATAACACATGTGATGTCCTATATTCTAGCCTGGATCCACTCGACTGAAGAATTGTGTCAAGTTGCTGCTCCTGGTGTCAGCTAGCAGTCTCCTAGATTCTACAATATACCTCCTCACATCACATTTTCTCCTGTTCCAAATAACACAAGTGATGTTCTCTATCTTTTAGTCTGGATCCACTCGACTGAAGAATTGTGTCAAGTTGCTGCTCCTGGTGTCAGCTAGCAGTCTCCTAGATTCTACAATATACCTCTTCACATCACATTTTCTCCTGTTCCAAATAACACAAGTGATGTTCTCTATCTTTTAGTCTGGATCCACTCGACTGAAGAATTGTGTCAAGTTGCTGCTCCTGGTGTCAGCTAGCAGTCTCCTAGATTCTACAATATACCTCCTCACATCACATTTTCTCCTGTTCCAAATAACACAAGTGATGTTCTCTATCTTTTAGTCTGGATCCACTTGACTGAAGAATTGTGTCAAGTTGCTGCTCCTGGTCAGCTAGCAGTCTCCTAGATTCTATAATATACCTCCTCACATCACATTTTCTCCTGTTCCAAATAACACAAGTGATGTTCTCTATCTTTTAGCCTGGATCCACTCGACTGAAGAATTGTGTCAAGTTGCTGCTCCTGGTGTCAGCTAGCAATCTCCTAGATTCTACAATATACCTCCTCACATTACATTTTCTCCTGTTCCAAATAACACATGTGATGTCCTATCTTTTAGCCTGGATCCACTCAACTGAAGAATTGTGTCAAGCTGCTGCTCCTGGTGTCAGCTAGCAGTCTTGTGGTGATGTGCCTAATACTGGGTCCTCAGCACTCTTCTACGGTCCTACCTTGGTTCTTCGACAACACACCTCCTCATAATGTATCATCATTATCTGATCTCATAAATGTAACAGAGAGCTACACGGATGAAACGACTACACAAATACAAATGGTATGTCATGGTGTCATCAATTATCTTCATAAATTTCTTAATCCGTGTTGATATTCTTTGTAAGTTTTGGGATCCTATGACTTTTTTTCTCCTCCAGGTTTTCTAGTATTTTATATGCAAGGCAATCAAAAAAATCTCATTGTTTCCAGTTAAAATCTTTTCACAAGTGTTATTAAAGACAAATATATTGATGCTCTCAGCAAAATTGCATGACTAGGAGATCTCAGTAATATTTCACACTGGGTTGGTTATGCTGTTCTGCTTTAGATTTAAGAAATTATTGAAAAAGTATCTAAGAATTCCATTGATAGTTCGACTTCTCCCTGTCCCGAAAATTCCCTGTCTTTTCTATGTGCGTAAATCAATATTCTTTAAAAGGTTACATTCCCTGAGTAGAGCTATTAATTAAGCAATTAACTCTTTACCTATACAAGCTGACAGATCATGCAACCATAAGTTACTTGAGGATTGTTGAAGAAGTGATCATTCTACAAAGACTGTATTTAATCACATAGCAACCCAACTTTTAATACAGATTCAATCCAGTGAAAACTGACAGCTGACACTGGAACACTGGAACCTTTGATTTTGTACACCAATACTATACCACCGAGCCATTCTGGTTAGTCTCATATGAAGGACCACTTTTCATTTATTTTTATACCGAGTTTAAATGCTGTACAACATCTCTAGAGAAGAGTGGTCTTAGATATGAGAAGAACCGACATATTTCAGTGGTAGAGCACTGTAGCGTAAAGCCCTAGGTCCTGGGCTCAAGTTGTCATTTTCCACGCTGTTTCAAGTATCAGGACTGATCCTGTGGCAGGGTTGCCATTATTTTATTACTACCATATTTCCTGAAATTTCCAGATTTTAAAGAAGGAATTGTTATTTTTTCAGGTATCTTAAATTAAAGAAAAATGTATTGAAATTTAATTTTTTATCAATCTGACTAAATGTGAAGTCATGTAACATGTTTAAAACAGGACGATTTAAGAGTGATGGGGAAATACATTTTCTGTCTCTCCCCAACCCTTGTTTAAGGGGAAATAAGACATGTTTGAATTAGTAAGTCCTTGAGTTCACTTTTTTTTATCCACCCAAAAACCTACTATTTTAAGCTTTCAGTTAAATGCCCTAAATTAATAAATATTCCAGGATTTTTACTAAATTGGGCAAAATTTCCCGTGTTCTCCCAGTTCTCCAGGTGTGCAATCACATATCATTTTATGATGAATACGACTTGATTTTAATACTGACACTATTAAAAGAATTTGACACAAAATTTTGTTTGGTATTGCTTGATTTCAGGAACCGGTGGAGAAAACGATGGCCGAGAGGAGACAAAGCATTCAGAGAATATGTGGGAATACGCCTTTGTCACCATTCATGGCAGAGGCCAAACTCGTTAAGACCATCCAGAGAATGTACATCAGTAGGTAAGCTAGTCTCTAAGAATCCGCATCGGTGGGTGCACGGAAAAAAGGCATCAGTCTCGTCTAGTCTGGTTTGCTGGTGACGAGGAGGTTTGAATACAGGCTGGATGTACCTAGATGGTTCTCTACCGACCCTTAAAACAAAATATGTGTGTACAGTTTCTTTAAACTCTACATCACTCAACCTCACCCTATTTGTGTAAATACGTGGATAGCAAATGCGAGTATTAAGATGAGGTGCAAAATATGAAAGTCGTCATGGTTCAATGGCGCACTTTGAAATTACTGACTAGAATATTTTTATTTTACATCCATTACTGATTCCTGACTGTGGCCTGGGTCAGTTTTTTATTCAAGCCATATATTTTCCACTATTGGCTTGTTAGGCCTGTCATATAATTTAATTTAAGATTAGGACAGGCACAAAGGCACAAAACCCAGTCTCCCGGCCGTTAATCCATCACTGTGAAAGGGTAAACCCACATTTCATCAATCTGTGCAGGGAATCAAACCCATGACCCTTAGCTCAATAAACAGACACGCTACTGACTGAGCTAAGGTGTCTGATGACTATAATGTATCAAAGATAATTATTTCTGTGCCTTTGGCCCAATGGATATTTTAGAGGCACAATTAATATGTACAGAATCATACTTTTTGAACATCTAGTCACAAGCCAAAATGTAGCCTATTCATTTGACCAATCTAAGTGGACTATATTATAATTGTTATTCACATGTTCTATTTATTAAAACTATTTGTAACCATCTTTGGTAGTCAAATGATCTAAGGTCTCAATCTAGCGATAGATTGGACTTCAGGTTATGAGGAGACTGGGGTTCGAATTTCGGTCAAGAGCAATGAGGGTGGTTTTTCACTCTCCGCTCTACACAAATTCGGATACACTTGCTTTAAAATCTAATCTTCCTCACCATTAACATAAAAGAGTAATTAATTAATATGAGTGTAACTCGAATGGGTCGTGAGTCACGATGACAACAAAAAAGTACAGCCATGACTAGTGTGTCTTAGGATAAAAGACACATGTGACTTTAATCTCGATAAGAATCTGGACATCTCACTGGGTAGAGGAAGGGTTTTAATTCTTGTAAAAAGGTTTAATTAAAAGAAAATTTTTGTATGTTTTTGGGCAGGAAGTATAACGTGGCGTACTGCCCCATCTTCAAGGCCGGCTCGTCAAGTTGGCTGGAAGTGTTTGCCAACATGGCTGGGGTCCTCACAGAGAGGAATCGAAAGCTCATTGCTCGAGGGAAGCTTCAGCTCAACAACTTGGCGAGGAAAGCTTATCCCAAAAACAAGAGCATCTCCGAAGAAAAAAATGTAATCTACAATTTAGTAGATTAGAATATTTTGTCCCTGGGGGAGAGGCAGGGAGGGAGCGATGAGCTGTGAAAATAGTGCTTTGGTTGAACATTTGATTTTTTTAAAAAGCTAATCAAAATAATGACTATACTGTTGTAAGAAATCAATCAAATTAAAGTAATACAACTAATTAATTGATTAAAATAAAGCTTTTTGATAAATTTAAATATGATAATTAACAAGCTTTATTCTAATTATTTTATTTAATAAATTTATTTTATTTGATTGATTTCTCACAATTATAATAAACACTCCTTAATACATTTTCAAAATGTGTTTCAAAAAAATAAATATTATAATAAGTTTATAAAAAAACTACAAATTCCTACTTTACAAAGTTTTCACATGTCTTTAACACATTTCAAGAAGCTGCATTGGGTGTCACATGTCCCAAGGCGTCAATCTTGCCAAAAAGAATGGATTGCCAATGACAAGGAGATTAGAGGGTTGGTTGTTTCCATCCTGGCCATTCAAACTTATCCCGAGAAGCTTCCACGCAATCCTTAGTCTGATATCCAACATTCATTAAATATATTTTCCCCACTATCAACATCGTGGTCAAATGGTTTGAATAGACACACTTCTCCATAATATGTGTTCTGTTATCACACGTTGGCCACTCAAAATACAGAACAAAATTCCAGCATAATTCCCAATTTCCCTGGAGCGGGGAAAAAAAAGAAGGTTTTCCTGATTTAGAAAAAAGTATATTCTGAATGAAAATGTTTTTAAAAAAGTGTGTATGACACACCCCCTAGTTTTAGTACTTGAGCAAGTATTGTTATTTCTTCTCAATGACTGGTCTAGTTAGACTACTGGAGTCTTACACAATTCACACCGCTTACAAATTCAATTATGTCTAAAAAACACTATTACTTCAAGATGGGTCTTTGCTAAATAAAATAAAATCCCAACCATCTAATGTTGGGAGACTTTGCCACGAGTTACCACAGGTAGGAATACCCCAAACCCCTTCCCAAAAAAAATCAGAGTGAAACCATGAAATTACTCTACATCATAATCATCATCACCACACTTTTTTTTAAGGTTTTGGATCAGAAAGTCGTTATTACACTTGTGATGTGTGTTCAGAGAGTAGAATATGTACAAATGTGCTACCTGCACCCATTGGAGTGTGTCTGGGGACTCTACCCTGGAAAATATTTGAGAATTGAATGAAATCAACTAGAAGCTATTTTGAGAGGTCCTCCCCTGGAAACATTTTGAAAAATAGATTCCTCTTCACTATATTTGGAGTAGTCCTCCCTAAGGACATTTTTGAAAATGGGATACCCCTAAAAGTTATTTAGAATGGTTCTTGCCTTTTTTTTTTAAATTAGAAATGTTTCTATAATATAGAATTTGAAGTAGTTTTCCCCTAGCAAATGTTTGAAATTTGTATGCCCCCTATTCACAAAATTCAAGCATAAGTCATAGTTTTACTGGTTCTCTCGACCTGTGGCCACCCTGTATTAAGTATAAGTAATACAATGCTTCTTTCCAGGCTGTGATGTCAGCAATCAGATTCATCATAGTACGGCATCCCTTTGAACGCTTACTGTCAGCCTATCGAGACAAGCTCGAGAATAGGGCAAGGCGAGAATACTATTACAACCGCTATGGACGTCACATCGTGCAATTCTACCGCACCCACAAGGACTCGACAGAGAGGCCAGAGCCCACTTTTCATGAATTCCTCAGCTATGTTCGGATAAACAAAGGTTCGACGAGCACTGGCGGCCATACCACTTGGAGTGTTCACCTTGCGTTTTAGATTATCAGGTCATAATAAAGATGGAGTCGATGGACTCGGAAGAGAAGTATCTGGTGAACAAACTAGGACTGGAGAGTTTTGTGACATACAGTGCTTCGAGTCGCCGTCATAAAAACACGAACCCCTCGGGCAGGACCGGATCTGAAAGCGCCATGAAATATTACGCTCAAGTTCCGCGAGAACTTATGCAAAAACTGTACAAGCTGTATTCATTGGACTTCACACTTTTTGGTTATTCCCCTACAGAATATTACAAGATGTCAAAAGATTCAAAAGAAAAATTAGGAAAAAACCTTTGAGCACTTTTGATCAAATTTATTTTTTATAATATTTTTTATGTATAAAAACAAATATTGACTGCTATATAACTACATTGTTAATAGTGATACATTGAAAAGTGGCTGTGATATTATACCAAAATCGGACTTGAGCAATGGATTGAGGTCATTGAGGACATTGAGGACATTGAGGTCATTGAGTTCGTAATGATAGTTTTTTATTATTAATCATATAATACTTTATGTGTGGATAGAGAAAGAGTTTTTTTGAGTTGGTGTTGCCAACTTATTTAAAACGTAAAATGTGCACAGCAGTCTTTATAAGTCATGATTGATTCACAAGTTCACCGAATGTTTAGAGCAAAATCTACTTGGGTAGCACAGAAATTCACAGGCTAGCAAAAATGTGTGTTAACAAGTAATGCTTTAAAATGCAAACTTAAAAAAGCAGGTTATTTATAAATTTAATTTTTTTAAGTGGATAAACATATCTTTTAGATTATTGTCACGATGGATACTTTTGAACTATTGTGTTGTGAAACATAGCAAGAACAATACACAAGCTTTTCATTTAACGGCTAATTTCAAATAATTTCACGACAGTAGACATAGCTGTCTGCATGTACCTTGCTTTGTAGGTGCATGCACAAAGATTAAGTTGGCGCGAATGCATACTGATTGAGTCAGTTGGTTTAGGTGCATGCTCACTGATTGAGTCAGTTGGTTTAGGCGCATACACACTAATTGAGTTGGTTGATTGAGGTACATGTGCACTGATTGAGTCAAATGGTTTAGGCACATACACACTAAGTGAGTTGGTTGATTTAGGCACATGTGCACTAATTGAGTCAAATGGTTTAGGTGCATACACAATGATTGAGTTGGTTGATTTAGGTACATGTGCACTAATTGAGTCAAATGGTTTAGGTGCACGCACAGTGATTGAGTTGGTTGATTTAGGTACATTGTGCACTGATTGAGTCAAATGGTTTAGGCACATACACACTAATTGAGTTGGTTGATTTAGGTACATGTGCATTGATTGAGTCAAATGGTTTAGGTGCATGCACAATGATTGAGTTGGTTGATTTAGGTACATGTGCACTGATTGAGTCAAATGGTTTAGGCGCATACACACTAATTGAGTTGGATGATTAAGGTGCATGTGCACTGATTGAGTCAAATGGTTTAGGTGCACGCACAGTGATTGAGTTGGTTGATTTAGGTACATTGTGCACTGATTGAGTCAAATGGTTTAGGCACATACACACTAATTGAGTTGGTTGATTTAGGTACATGTGCATTGATTGAGTCAAATGGTTTAGGTGCATGCACAATGATTGAGTTGGTTGATTTAGGTACATGTGCACTGATTGAGTCAAATGGTTTAGGCACATACACACTAATTGAGTTGGTTGATTGAGGTGCATGTGCACTGATTGAGTCAAATGGTTTAGGTGCATGCACACTGATTGAGTTGGATGATTTAGGTGCATGTGCACTGATTGAGTCAAATGGTTTAGGCGCATACACACTAATTGAGTTGGTTGATTGAGGTGCATGTGCACTGATTGAGTCAAATGGTTTAGGTGCATGCACACTGATTGAGTTGGATGATTTAGATGCATGTGCACTGATTGAGTCAAATGGTTTAGGTGCATACACATTGATTGAGTTGGTTGGTTTAAGCGCATGTGCACTGATATGAGTTTATTGACTTTTAAATTTGATAGGTTCTTCCAAACAGATTTTATGGAGAGTCGCAAACAGATTTTATGGAGAGTCGCAGACAGAGCTGACATTGTTTCTAATGGTGGGAAATTGCCAGCGTAGTTCGCGATGGTTTCCTGTGATTGGTTAAGAGCTCATCACACGACCACATTTTAGTTCTGCTCTTGTTTGTCAGTGAACGTGTGAATCTACTGTCCCAATAGTATGAATATATTGTTTTTCTATTGACAAACAATTTTATGTTGTAGTAATGGAAGATTGATTATAAGTGAATCAATGCATGCAGTAAACAACCAAGTCAAAATATTCATTTTGTTTTGTATTTAAATAAAGTTTGTGCAGATTCAGTGATCGATGATGAAATATAACTAAGTTTCGCGACCCCTCGTGGTAACAATGTTGAGTATGTTATGTACACACTAAGTCATTAACTTAGTTCCTTTCAAAACCAATCTGTCCAGTTGAATCTCAGCCTGAAAAACAAATTTCTGATAAATAAAATAAAGTAATGAAATTATATTTTCATTTAATAAATATCAGTATGTAAATTCTGTCAGATTTTTTGGGCAAGCAGACCTTATTTAAAAGAGTTCTCCCCATGGCATTTTGGTCGGCTAGAATCAATGTTTTTTACCCAAATCATCAAATATTGCAAAGTATTCGATTGTCCTCGTCTGGCTACTTGATAATGTCATTTGCCGAAAAAAAAAATCTGGGGAGAGCACTGTATTACATACTATCCAAGCTATCCGAGTTGGTGTAGAGAGAAACTAAGAAAAAAAATGTTTATTTAAAATTTAAACAAAGAACCAGCAGTTAAATGATTTCTATAGTAAATCATTAACTACAAAACCTCTAAAAAAATATAAAGTGATTCAAACAAATGATGAAGCAATAAGATTCTTTTTTTTCCCTGCTGAAAAGTTACAAATATTGACCTGTACGTTACACAAATCAATTACCACTTAAGTACAAAAAATAATATGAAAAGTTCTAAAAAAGCAATATTTGTAAGATATTGTGCCTATCATCCATAAAAGCTAAACACTTTGTTTTTGTAGTTTCAGTCATATTCACTATTACTGAAATATGAAGAGCCTCATCTGAACGGTACTAGATTAACATGATTTTGGTTGGAGAACAGTTTAGAAAATTCAAAAAAGTTTCTTTGTGGCCAGCCTTGATAATATTTTACTATATCGTTTGTATTATTTAAATTGAACCTGAAAACAGGAATTGAACCTGGTACTTTTGGCTTAGTATGCCAATGTTCTACCACTGAACTATCCAGGACTCTTCCCGTGCCTAGTGTTATTCTTCACTAATATTTTTTTTAAAGACAGAGTATTAAATAACAAAGCTATTTAATATGATGATGATATCATGATGCACAGTCGTACAGTTGTAATTGTACTATTGCCAGCAAAAAGCCAACTACCGAGTCAAAGGTGGATGCGTTATCCGATAGCTTGTGATCTTAATAGATCACACATTTGTAGCCGACTTCCAAAAGTCCATCACAGAATCTGGCTTAAATAATATGAGTGAATAATGAACCTGGACATAGGATAATCCCTGGAAAGCTCAGTGGTTAGAGCATTGGCGTACTAAGCCAAATGTCCCGAGTCCGATTCTCATGTTTAGGTGTAATTTTTCATATGATATTTAGATGCAGCTATTATCGTAATTAACAAATATAATAGCTTGGCTCTTTAATCCATCCTAATATCATTAGAGTTATTTTATGTGTAGTGATAATATCTATCAAAAGTGACAGCTGCATATATTAATTATTATTATTATTATTATCATCATCATCATCATGTCTTACTACCCGTTCGGGTTATAAGCACTTACGCTAATGTGTAATGGTAGGATGATTGTGAGATGAAATGGAGGACCTACAGTTTAACGTGGAATCCGAACCACAGTGGAGGCCTGGCATTCCTCACATTCACAAGTTGTGATTAAAACACGTCTTGTCAGAGGGGAGGGAAGAGTTTGGCAATCAGATAAATCTGTGCCGGGACCGAGGATTGAACCCCGGCCCCCTAGCACATAAGTCTGACACCTTACCCCTAGACCAACAGGTCACTGAAAGCTGCATATAACATGACTTGATGTATGACTCTATTAAAATTGTTTCGGTAAATTTATTAACTACCAGATACTGTTCAGGGTATACTTTCACTTATCCCAACATCTAGTCATGTGATCTACAGCTGACACTTTTGATAGATATTATCAATACCTATACAATAACAACAATAATTGTAGTAACATGTTATCAATGTTGGCTGAAGAAAATGATTCTTACCCTGAGCATTGCACTGTATTTTCTGTTTTAAGATCACAGGCATCGCTAGCTCTTTATTATTGCAAGGGAAGGGGGGGGGGGCGGGGAAAGATAATTTAATAAGATAAATTAAAAAGTATTATTTGGTACTGAATTAATAATTACCTAATTGATTACGGATGGCTCCGAAGGTTGTTTTTCAATCAACTGTTTTATTAACGATACTGATTAAGTCCCATTTGAGCAGATTATTGGGGTGGGAGGGAGATGACTCATGTGTTCTCCCCCCCCCCCCTTACCGAGCAGCAACACCTGTGTTTTATATATAACTGGGACAGTCAAATCCTATTGTATTTGAGAGAGATTTGAGATTCATAAAAATCTATAATGCAATTATGAAGCCTTGAAATAACAATTTTAAGTGATTAGTAAAAGGAATTATAATATATACTTGTGTAGTTGGAAGAATAACAACAATATAAAAAAAAGGACAAAATTGTATTAATATAGATGATTTACTAAAAAAATTGTTCTCTTTGTTGTTAATAAAAATAAACATGACAAGCAAAATAACATTTGTCATTGGCATCAAGTCTTAAACAACATTTTTTTATACCCATATCTTTTAATATTTTCACTTTAAAATTGTACATTTTCAAAGAGTTAAGGATTCAAATTTGGATTTTAAATTCAAAAGAAAATTTAAGATTTGGATTTGAGAAATATAGGATTTGACCTATCTCCAGTTTTAAGTGTTCCTGTTCCTATTTTAAACAAACCTTAGTTTATGTATAAACTTTAGTCAGAGCTCACTGTTTAAACTTTCACCAGGTGAACTGAAAGTGTTTTATACCATTAATAGTTTCCCACACTCTCCTTAGTTTGAAAGCAATGCACTCTAAAAAATACCACCCTCTTAATTCATTCATGTGGGAACAAAACTAATCCACACTTTTTTGGCTAGAAACAAAGAAGGTTTTTTTTATATAGTTTAATTTTGTGAATAAGTTTCCATTTTACAGGCATTCAATTTTAGTCAGTAAATATTTAAAAAAATGATTAGCTAATTATTACTACTTTGCTTAATGTCTTCAAAATTATAGTTATTGTTTAAAAAAAAAGGGTTAGATGATTATTTTGACTATTCTGTAAGAATTGTTATGTGTAGCACTCTATGGATAGAATGCTAAACTACTTGAAGTTTGCATCCAGTTTCGATGGCTCGCTTGGTAAAACCAGGTATGTGGCGAGATTTTCAACTAAATTTATGAATTATAAATTTAGATGAAAACACACACACAAAATTGTTTAGGATACTTTAAAAAAAATTAGTTTTTACATCAGGAGTTCCAATTTATTTGTATTTTATTTTCTTAAATTATACAACCATTAAAGTTAGTGGCTTTGGTATTTGGTTTTTTTGTTTGAGTTCTGAACTTTGACAACATGAATAAAATTACATTTTATTATGTACACAATAAACTGCCCAAGTACAAACAAATATAACACGAATAAAACTTTAAATCCACTATGAAAACGTTGTGTGTTCTTAGAATAAATTAAACTGGGTTTATAGGAATGTAAAATAAAAGTTTCAAGCTAAATAGGTACCCGTATTAAATGAACATGTGATTTACAATCACTGCAAACAATTAGATACAAAAGTGGCCTGTATATAATGTTTTCTAATGAAGACAAATTATTGACATTAATTTTAGGTCGTACAACAAGATTTGACATGATTTATTTTTCTTCAAATTTTAAATATCATTTCTTTAGTTATTACTAGGGACCGGATTCTTAGGCACCAAAAATGTTTAAAATAAGCAGGCAAATTGGCAATAAAAATATGGGATTTAGGCACCAAAATAGGCACTTAGAAAATAGGCCAGTAAGCAATGTAAAGTTTATTTTACTACAAGTTTGTTATCTGCAGCTTACAAGTAATTTACATTGTTGTGGATCACTAGATACTTTCCTAGGTTTTCAGTTTTAAAATTGGTTCTATTGTCTGATAGAATGATTTTATGGCTAAAAAAGCTTTGTTCTACTTCACAGGATGTCAAGGCACTACATTTTAAATTTGACAATTCTAAAGGGGTTAAATTTTTATCCTGAAATAGCGTACCATTTACTCTCAAGATGTCTGCCACTGCTCAATAAATGAGTTTTTCCAAAGTTGAGACCTAGCTAAATTGCTTTCTCGCACCCGAAAACGCTAAATAACTCAATTTCATCAAAATCCTTAGGCCAGTTTTCAAGGAAAAATGTACAAATATATACTAAGCCTATATACAAGAACGTCTCGTTTAATGGGGTAAATTATGGGAACTTCTCCCGGATGCAATGACCAATGAGTAGTGCAGGCCACATCACATGTCCAGGGGAGGACGTGTCACGTGGTCCTGCACAAACATAGTCTGTCAAGGTCATGTCATGTCAGTTAAACCCACAGCATATGCCTTTTCCTCCCTCCCTGCTCCCCACCGCTCAATAATGCCGAAACTTCCATTTCTAAGAAACTAAACTCTCTTTCAGAAGGGAAAAAAGAGGGAAAAAGAGTACAGAGCCGAAATAGGCATATTTAAGGCATTTGTTCATAAAATAGGCAAAAACCAACAGAATAGGCAATTATAGGCACTATAAAAATTGCATATTGTAATCGTAATAACATGAAATAAATAAATATATATATCAACAGCCTATGTTTTACAATCTAGGAAAATAAAAGGCAAATAGACAAAATCCGCTCCCTAGTTATTACAACACTTACTTGTGGCTTAGCCCAACATAGCGTTAGGACAAGCTTAACGGCCAGACCCCGGACCATCAATTTAACACTTAAATGAATGTGAGTTTGCAATAAATAACAATACATGTCATCTTTTAGTTACAATTATTATTTTATATAGCCACAAAAGAAATGATGTGAGCAAAATTATAATCAAGGGAGGGAGGGGGTGGGAAAGTCGTGTCTATATGGGAAAGTTAACCTTTTATGGTTAGCCTATCATTTTTTCGATGATTTATATCAATAAAGACAGGAATTCAACCCAAACTTACTAAACTGTACAACATGACTAAATATAAAAGAGAATACATTTTTTAATCAAGATGCACACCCATGGTTGCCAATGTTTATTACTACCAAATTTCCTGTGTTTTCCAGAAGGAATTCCCATTTTTCAAGGAGCTTAGAATGAAGAAAATAGCAGTGATATTTCATTTTTCATCAAAGTGATAGTGTGAAGTCATGCAACTTATGTTTAAAACAGGGTGATTTAAGATTTATGGGAAAATACACCTTCTGTATGTAGTAAATTTAATACTGAAGTCATTTCAGCAACATTATCGATAATCACATTGCTCAGTCCACTTTAAACATCAGCTTCTACTTTCTAGTGACACGAGTGAAAATGCTTATAGTTTTTGAAACCCTCTTGGAACATTCTTCTTGTTTGTTTGTTGTTCATTAGACCTTAGTTACTGGAAGCGTGCTGATTTTAGTTGTAACCACAGGTTAATAAAGAACAATCTTCGATGCCAGATTATTGAACATTTATTAAATGGTAATAGCTGAAAGCCTTTCTTAAACATTTAAAGTTTACAGGTTAGTGTAATGTTACAATCACAGTTGACCTATAAGGAACAATGTGCGATACAACTGTTTCGTTTGATGTGCAAGCAAGCACCATCATGTTCAACTGATCCAAAGTAAGTTAGTAAAGTGAGTGAGAGTTGAACTGTGGTCCTGCCCGCGTGGAAGCCAGAGAGAAAGACTGCGTGACCTGCCCTATAGCACCACACATGGTGGGGTCCAGAGTTCAAGCGCGCGCAGTGGGTAGAGTGACGTCATACTCTACATTTTTTAAGACAATAACTTAGCGGCTATTTTTGAAATACTTAATTTATAAAATTATTCCCCACCCACTACTTGTGCCGATTACAAAGCTAGTAGCAGTCAGTACTCACAAAACTAATTCTTTAATGGCTGGCTTAAGGAGAATGCTTACAAACAACACAACAACAACAACAACAACAACAAACAACGAGGGGGACAGTTTTACATTGAAGGTGGGGCTTTAGGGGTACAAGAGAACAGAAAAGTGTTTTTGCAATTTTTATAGCAAAACATTTTTTTGATCAAAATAAACCAGTTATTTCTCCAGTAGAAACATAATGGGTTTAATTTTCTTCACACGGTGATATCAACAGTTGTTGAATATCTTTCAAGGGTGTCCTGGAATTTAATGACAACTTTTTCTCTTCATTTAAAAAGTGTCTCAACTAATGCCGCTAAGCTCTTGACAAATATTCAACAACTGTTGATGTCACCACATGAAGAAAATTAAACTCTTTGTTTATACTGGAGAAATATTTTATTTATTTTAACCAAAAAAGGTTTTGCTATAAAAACTCAAAAACCCTGGTCTTTTCTCACATTCCTTACATCTTCACCTTAATGCCAACGTATATCTTCACAAATGATGTATTCTGGACACCCTCAAACTTTCTCAATGGAACTTTTGAATGAAATTTAGTAAAAACAATCATTTAAAATTGAATGGATAGCGTTATTTTAAATTAAAGTAGTTGCGGCGGCCAACCGGGGTATCTCCCTGTGTCCTAATGCACCCCTGGTGATAAGTTCTTGTTGACACCCCTCGATATACCTTCAAGCGAACCCTTCCACAAGAAATGCTAAAAAGTGTCCGGATTGAATCAACAAGCAGGGTGTGTTTTTGTGGAACATTATTCTTACACGGATTAATAATTTAGCTTTTAGACAATGCAGTCTGTATTAGTGAAACTGTTTTTCTTGTGATTAAGAGTTTAAGATTAGGAGAAAGTGTAATGTGAATCCACCAACAAGAATCATAACATAATATAAAAAGTGAGTTCTTAGTAGACATAATATTGTCTTTGCTGGGAGACATGCGGGGTCCAGCTAGGGATTTTGTACTGCCAGAAACTTACAATTAAAAAGTTAATATAGTACATTTGTTTTAAACTTTAAAGTGTACTTTCCAATAAATAATACGAGCACATCAGTAGTCAAATGATCTAAGGGATAACTCTTGCAAGAAACTGGACTGCCAATGACAGGGAGATTGGGGTCAAACTCTCGGTCTGGTGTACTGAGGGTGTTCCTAAACGGTTTACCACTCTCCCTCATTGAAAATGAAGGTACATTTCCTTTAAATTCTAACATCCTCATTCTTACCACATTTGTGTAAATATGTGGCTAGTCCGAATTAGTAATAAATCACAGACCACACACACACATGCACGCATGCACATGCACGCACACACACACACACACACACACACACACACACATGCACACACACACATGCACACACACACACACATGCACACACACACCCACACACACACAAAACTAGTTCAGTTATACATAATTCTTTAACCTGGGAGATGTTTTGAAATTTTAATTTAAAAAAATTCAGTTCTTTTAAGATAGTTGTTTGGATAAATATTGCTTATTCATAAAAATTATATTCCTACATTCATCAAAAATACAAAATAGGCCAAATAAATTATCTATAATCCTAAAAAGTCCCAGTTAATTACGTTAAACCTGTAAATTTGCCTGTGCGCTGCTGAGTTTGACTGTTGTGCTCAGCTCTGACCTGAAGGACCAGTATTTGATTCAAATCCCACCAGGGTTCATTAATGATAATTTTCCGCATTGTGACTATCACTTAGGTTACATATCCTTTCTTCATGCCAAAAGTGACTAATATCCTTAAAATTCATACTTATCATAAGTCATTAAACTAGTTTAAGTTACAGGTAGACTCAAAAGGAAATTAAGGGTGGTATGTAAGAACGTTAGTGAATGCTTAGTGGACCAATCAAGTGTGGTCCCGATCACATTATAGCTCGACCTTTCGACCTCTGAGGACACAAGCAAACCCACGCCAGTGTCCACCTAGCATCCACTTAGTCAAGTTATTGCATACAGCCCTAAGACTTTTTAGTGTTAAAATTAATAATGATTAAGTAAATTTAAACACAGAGATTAGCTAAGAACTTGTAGTTGACCATAATATGATGTGAAAAATTTTATAATGTAAAAATAGCCCTAAATATGGTTTTATAACAAGCCCTCATTTTTAATCAACCAAGATTTTGATGCAATTTATCAGAAATTAGAACAATGTCTTGTTTGATATAAAGTAGATACTTAACTTTTATGTTATTTGAGTTCCAGTGTGTTATGTTATGTGCAAACAAAACAATATTCATGCCAATTAACTTTAGTTGCAAGATACATAAGGTATAAATTATAGCTACTGTACATAAACAGCGTGTAACAGATTAGCAGATAATATTGTTTTACAACTTAACTAGAAAAAGTCTGGCTTTTGAACTAAATACTTTAACAAATACTTTATACAAATACATATAACATGATTTAAGTTACAGTATGACAATAAATTGATTTAATAGATTAATGACTGATATATATGATCAGTGGTGTCACTATGGGGCTGTCGACCACACCGGGTGACACCATCAGGGGGGGTGACACCAAAGTCACTGTCTATACAAATTTTGTGTTGTGTATCGGCAGAAATTCTTTATTCAAAAAAAAGAGTATATCCCTGTAGTTAGTTATAACCACATTTTTTTTTTGTAAGCACTGCTTAAATGTACTGTATCAACCAATATACCTACAAAGACAACTCTATGCTAATTTACTGTTTTGAACCTTCTACTGTGCATGCTCTCCGGTAAGAGTTGTCTTGATTACCGTTATTACAATGATGCTTCAAATTCCATCTGCACGTGATACAAGCAGGTGGTGTTCTTTTCTGGTGTTTTTATAGTCACTGATTTTGTCAAATTTTTTAGTATTTTAGTATATTAAAATATGAGTTTGTTAACAATATCTACATTATTTGGGCTATTTTTGACTGCTTACCTACTCCACTAATGTATCTCAAGTAACGGTTAAGTTTAATGAGTTAAAATGAACACAATTTTGATGTAGTTCTTAAAATGTTTTTTACTTCGAATTTTATTGTTTTCCTACTGAGTTTTCCCTTTAACCACATGAAATGTAAATGTAAATATATTTCAGTTATGCGTATGCTATTGTAATTTAAAGGTGTGATTTTAATTTTGAAAGTTATTTATGTCACCATTATTTCCATTACTTTCAGTGATATGCAGGAATTATGATTTATGAGTAGCATTAGTACCAAAAACATTACTAAGAATTCTGTTTGGTCCTGCACAGGAGGATATCCATGGGTGTGACACCATGAGTTACCGCAATAGGTGACACCCACCCTATTTACGCCACTGTGTATAGTTAATTCGAAGAATAATGTATTTTGACTGTGCAAGACTTAACCCTTTCCCTGAAATAAGCATTAAACAATGCCTATATTTTCCCGAAAGTTCCCTGGCGCAAGCACGAATCAACGTTTCATTGCAATAAGTTACTGTAATGCCATCTATCAATGAACCATTGTACTTTTAGCAAGTCTGAATACTTCACATTGAAGCTAATAGGATCCTCCAGTTCAATGCTATACAATGACCATGAATAAAACAATAAATGAGAAAAATAAACGTGTAGCAAAAATATTTGTCGGGTAGGAATATACGAGTAGAAAAATGGGTCCCTGACCTAAGCAGATAGCTGTGCTACACATTGCCAAGGAATGGGTTAAGAATCTCATAATAAAAATTGCATAGTTCCTAATACCGTATCTCTTTGATTCTAAGACACACTTTTATTCCCATTTAAATGTCTATAAAAATGGGGTTCATCTTAGAATTGATAGAATCTTAGAATTGCAGTTCTTTTTCGACCAACGCTCTCGATGGCTCAGAAGAAGGTATACTATGGGATAGTGAAGATAAAGATTGAACTTGGAAGACGATATACTATGGTATAGTGAAGATAAAGATGGAGCGATCAGGAAGAAGATAGATCTATACTATGGGATAGTGAAGATAAAGATGGATCAGAAGACAATATACTATGGGATAGTGAAGATAAAGAGGCTCTGAAGAATCAGACTGATTTTGATTTGCTGAAGGAAAAGATGAATAACATACCAACCAATAAATATGTTGCTATTTGTGTTACAAATTGAATTCTGTAATAAGAATATTTCTTAGATATAGGGTATTTTAGCCTTTTATTTTTATTTATTTTCTTAGAATCAAAGATTTTTTTTCTGTTGGGGGCACTGAAAAATAAAGGTGCATCTTATTATTGATGGTATCTTAGAATCGAATAAATACGGCAGTTAGGCTGACCATATGTCCGTTTTGAATGAGAGAGTAAAGTTTTTTCGCTATGTCCAGGCCGTCCTCTCGTTTTAGTAAAAGTGCCAGTTTTTTTTATAAAAACTTAAAAATATGGTTAAACATTGGTCCATTATAATCTATAATCAAGTTTGCATCAACGGCAGGTTTAGCACTCTCCTTCCATGCAAATATGGGTACACTTAATCTAAATTAAACCTTCCTCATCCCTAGCCAATTAGAGTTGTATTTCTACTCACCGGTCCATGACTGCCATCCTCCAAGGACACCATGATGTAAAGCTGCAATACTAGTTGAGGGGCCGACTCCATAAAGGATTCAAACAAGTGTAACATGCAGATGTCACTTTGTTGGTGATAGAGTCGCTCAAAGTCTGTAGGGTCTCTTGTGGTCCTGGCTTCGAAACCAGTCTTCAGGACTAGCACATGTCTAGAGGACATCAAGTCGGTCAAAACTAGCTGTACTTTTTCAACAAATATAACATCCTGACACTAATAACAAATAGAGGGTGTAAAGTTCATGTTTTAGATTTGAATAAAATAGTATAAAATAAATGGAGTAGGTAGAGAGTGTAAAATATCTTGGTTAAAGTGTTTATTGAGGTGAAAGGTGGAAGTATAGAGGATGTAATGAGAAGAGGACAGCAGGGAGAGTTGTTCTACAGGTGGTAAGAGACCTGCTATTATTATTATTATTAGCACAGCGTCTACTACCCGTTCGGTTATACCACAAGAGAGACCTGCTATGAAGAAGAGAAGTGTCCTTGAAGTGTAAGGAAGTGTTGTACAGGGCGTACTTTGTACCCATTGTCACATGTGCAGCAGAAACATGGAAATTGCAAGGGAAACCAAGAAATATATGGGAAGAGCAGATAACAGAAAGTGTATGACCGAGAGGAGAAGATGTGGAAGGAAAGAGTTATTGAGGTATTACTCAACTGACTGGCCACAGTTGGAAATAGATGATGATGATGATGAAGAAGAAAGAGCATAAGCTAAATAATTTCATCAACACCCTACAGAAAGACTTTGGTGGCATAGCACAATCAAAGTTTTTATCAACTTAAAACTTAGATCAGTATTTTCTTATTTTTTAAAGAACAAGCATGATTTAAAAAAATGTATGTATGTAAGTCAGGTTTAGTATGATTTTGTACATCGGTACAAAGGGCCTGCCTATGTGATATAGTAGGCTCTTTCACATCCACATTCCTACATCTGAAGTTTATATTATTTTAAATAATCATCAAAAAGGGATCATGTTGACTCATATTCAACTTACCTCAAACTGTCTAAATTCAGAGAGTATAAATCACCATGACAAGCATATTTCAAGGACTGTATAAAATTGTGAGGAGAATTGAGCTTTAAACTGTTGTTCGGTTTTATTTATGTCTGTGCCTTTAGTTCCTAATTTGCTCCCAAGGAATATATGTGTGTACTTAAATAACCAATTTCATAATTTTATAAAAAGGTAATCTATTGGAAATTTATCTACAACTTTGAAAGCAAGTTATATTTTGTCATAGTTACCTGTGCAAGATTCCCAGCAAAAACATGTGAGCCAAATAATGATGGAAGGCAACATTTTCATCAGCAAAATGCCACCTCATACTGAACATCTGTACGACCAGCGCAGGCAGGATTATCAAGAGTAAAGTGCTGATTGCCCAATACTGGTGGCCATGATTGAAGTAGTTCACGACCAATATTACATCTGACAAGAGTCAACACATCAGAGAGTCTATAGCACCACGTCTTACTAACCGTTCAGGTTATACACATATGTATTAATATCTATAAGCTGCTAGTGATGAGGAAGGTAGAATTTAGAGAAAATGTACCTAGATTTGCATGGAGGTAGAGTAGGAAAACCACTCTCATTACACCCGACCAGTATTTGAACCCCGATTTCCCTGTCATGGGCAATCCATTCCAACATGAGCGTGGTGCGCTATAAGTTACTATGTGATCGTCAATGCAGGTGATTATTTTAAAATTAAAATTTAACAAAACATGAGGTACAATAACCTTATATATGGTTTGAAATTGGTGTAGGCCTAATTATGCTCAATTTACTTGGATCATAGAGATTGTCAATGATCCAATCCAAACAATACTGGGTTTGATTCCCTTAGGCATGAGAACATCAATATTATTGCTTTTACCTTTTATCAATAATTATATCTGTATTGGGTGTTGCAAGGTCTATAAGGCATCAATATAATGGATTATCAATGAAGCTCAGGGGTTGAGGTTCGAATCTTGGTCATGAATCCAGAGTGGTTTTCCCTAAATGGTTTCCCACTCTCTCCACGAATGTGGGTACATTTCCTCTCGTTAATTTAAATATTCAGATAACCCTACCCTGTAAGGTCGTAAGATGCAGTGGATTTTTTTTTATAGATGGAATCAAATGATTCCAAATTATTACTGACAACTTAGGACAGGTAGAATTAAGTAGGCTATTTATTACTGCCCATTGACATATATTTTCTAGATAATATCAAATGTCAACTATCAAAAATATAGGCCTACCCGAAAACACACAAATCATAATCGAAGGAGTTGGGGTGAAAAACATGATAAACTTCATTTTATGGAGAAATACGTTAGCGGTGATTTCTAATAGTTACCTCTTGTATTACAAGTTGATTTTATAGTCAGTCGTAACCTTGAGGATAGCTTAAGTGTCACAGAATATTTTTATTTATTTTTTATTTATCATTATAAAGTGAAAATATCTCATTTGAATCTATAAGGGTTATCATGTTTTTGCCCCGATGCTTTCAATTGTTTGGTCATAATTGCCAATAGCGAGTTAGCCTAAGTTACCAGTAAGATTAACTCAATGCCTGCAGGCTACTTATAAGAATTTAACTAACTTAAATTTAATAAATAACTCATACCCAGGTAAACCACATATTCCCTTCACTTTAGTGAGATTGTGTTCCATTTTGAAATAACACCCAAAGTTAGAGGAATTTTATTATTATTATTATTAGCACCACATCTTACAACCCATTTGGGTTGTATGCACTTACGCTAATGTGTAATGGTAGGGTGATTGTGAGATGAAATGGAGGACTTACAGTTTAATGTGGGATCCGAACCACAATGGAGGCCTGGCATTCCACACATTCACAAGTTGTGATTAATACACATCTTGTCAGAGGTGAAGGAAGGGTTCGGCAATCAGAATCTGAAACCGAAGATTGAACCCCGGATCCCTAGCACAGAAGTCTGACACCTTACCCCCAGACCGCCAGGTCACCCAAGAATTTATTTATTTCTAAGCTAAGATGTTAAGTTTCTGATTAAATAGGTACTAGCCTTTAAAGGGTTAAACTGATTAGTGAGCTTTTTCTTTGATAAGCCATAGCTCAAATTCAAAGTAAATAATCCCTGACGATTCAAAATATATTTCAAATATTGGCCAAAATGAATGATTTTTGTCTCTAAAGGCACTCACTTCTTTGTTTACTTTTGACCGGACCTTAATTTGATAAAATATAAATGTTTAATCATTGATGAAGTGTAGGCCTAAAATTGTTTTGAATACAGAAAAAATATTTGACCTTGTGTAAAAAAGCACTCGAGGGGCTTTGGATACAGGTAAGCCCCCTGACGGTTTGAAAAAAGAAAGTTGTCAACAACAAAGAAGGTTACCTGTCGTTAGATCCACAAGAAAGGCACACATCGACAAAATAATGAAAAATATATCAATAATTCTGAAGTGTTGGGCTTCTGAAGTATTGGCTTTTTTACCATCTTCTTCCAATTTAAAATCTTTAGTTTCTTCAATACATTTTAACTTCACCGCCGCCATGTTTTACCAAGCCTCTGGCGGTAGCAATACAAACTATTTTTTGACACTTTGTTAACGGACATAAACAAAAATAAAAGCAAGACTAGTATAATATGACAAAAATAATTTAAAAGATTTTTAAATAATAGCTCAAATAAATAATAAAATAAAATAAATATACTTTTGTTCCAGTAAAAGCAACGTATCTAAAGTCAAAAGACACGAGGAAAACTTAGGACAAAGTTAATTTGGTTGGTACAACTTCATTCAATCGTTGACGCGGGAAGTCTATTCTTTTTAATCTATGATAACACTTATATGTATTATTTATCATACGTAGCACATCACAGATATCCATTTTGAACAAAATAATTAGAGATATTTTTGAAAAAATTCAAATGTCCGTAAATTACCACTAATATTAAAGCAGCATTTAAACCATGATCCCCCTGGAGGTATGACGAAAAGACATAAACAAATTAATTATTATTGTAACTGCTTCAGTGGCCGAATGGTCTAACTTAAAGACGTCATTCTAGTGTTAGAATGGCCTTCTGAAGACGGTGAGATCAGGGTTCGAATCCCAGTCGGCTCTACAAAGGGTGATTTTTCCTCTAATGATTTACCACTCTCCTTGCACACGTATGCGGGTAGATTACCCCTAAAATGGTTCCTTCGTCAGAACTACCCCATTAGAGTTATTATCATATATGCGTATAAACTAAACCGGTAGTAATACGCGTTGATAAAAAAAATATTGTGAGACTTACTTTTTATGGTTAGAGAGAAAATAAAACGTTAGAACCCATCATAATATCAAGGTCAGCATTTTTTACTATTGCTTACGCTTTCTCTTTATGAATTTAGAAACAATTCAGACAATTTACAGATGGTCGACTCCGTAATCAGGTTTCAATAACGATGTTATTGTTTATGGATAATATTTTTACACTTCGTTACTGCTATTAACATAATGGATATACGCCGTGAGATACACACAACGCAACCTGTGCTACAGATGTGTATTTCACTCTTGTATACACGCGTTTGATCAGGCGCTACCCGCAAACTGAGCTGTAGTTTTGAAAGAAACATTTCTCTAATAGCCAATGTTTATATCTCCTATACAAGTTACCTTTCGTTTCCCGGGAATTTAGCTCTCAATGTTAAACCAAAATATGTGGATTTTTGTACTTTTCAGAATGGAAAATGTCAATTTTTAAACTATGTTTATAAGTCTTTATATACAGAGTTTATTTTAATTTGTGTCAAATATTCTAGGGGCGTATTCCTATTGAACAAAACATTAAGAAAAATGCATACATGCATGGGTCTAAAAATGCTTAGTTTTAGAGTTATTAAAGGCTCATAGAATGGTTGTGAGTTATACATTGAATGGCCTCCTTGATCACAGGTTTTACGTATTTGCTCACATCTATTTATGAAACCTCAACATCAGGAACAAGAGTTGAGTAAACAATGGGCTTTAACTGTCCCCAGAGATAAAAATCCATTGGTTTCAAAGTTGTATTCAATAGAGTACGACAAAGTATGAAACGCAGGCTCAGATAATGCATCGGAACTGGACACAGTTTTTGAAAGATTATTGTAACAAAATGTTCTGGCTTCTTGTGTTTTTATTTGTTTCTGCTAAACTTTGTCTTGTATAATCGCGTTACTTCTTCGGTTGGGTTGCTTATTAATCGAACAATACAAATCTTCCGATATCAGAAACTAAGCGTTTTTAGACCCATGTTTATATTAACTTTTATAAATGTTTGATCGATGGGAATACGCCCCTAGAATATTCGACACTAATCATATATATCCGTATATATATGTGTGTCTAACTACATAGCCTAAATTGGGAGGCATGTTTGTATAATACTGTGTGTTTTGGATTGTGAATGACAAAACGAATATTTCATGGTGTTATGATTAGCTAGTAAACAAATATAATAGAGGAACTGACCACATAAACAATGTCAGCATTCCAAAGGGGGAATCTAGGCCAGACGGCAGAATAAAGTGTGGAGTGTCTTGTTATAATTATTATTATTATTATTATTATTATTATTATTATTAGCACCGCGTCTTACTACCCGTTCGGGTTATACGCACTTACGCTAATGTGCAGTGGTAGGGTGATTGTGAGATGAAATGGAAGACCTACAGTTTAACGTGGAATCCGAACCATGGTGCAGGCCTGGCATTCCTCACATTCACAAGTTGTGATTAATACACATCTTGCCAGAGGTGAAGGAAGGGTTTGGCAATCAGATAAATATGTGCCAGGAGCGAGGTTTGAACCCCGGACCCCCAGCACAGAAGTCTGACACCTTACCCCTAGACCACCAGGTCACCCTGTCTTTTTATCGAGGCTGACTATTCATCATCGAGTTTAGGGGGTCACTCTGCCCGTTTGAGGGGCTTCGTGGGCTAGGGTGCTAACAGTGAAGAGCCAGGTAACAATGCCTAAAGAGAGATGGTGATGGGTCAGGACGATAAGCTTTATAAACATGCCAAAACCACTGGCGACATATTAATGGTTTCAAGGGCAGACAGCTAGTGACTTGGAGTGAGAAGGTACGAGTTTTCTGCTCTACTCTGATCAAGTCGTTCTGTTTCGGCTTTTGCGGGGTTGCATAAGATATATTTTCAAAATCCGGGGGAAAAATATGAAGCACCTCAGCTCATATTAGTTTTAGTGAGTTTCAGATTGAATATTAATATGAATGAAGTACCATTACAAAGTTAAAAGAAGTCAGCATTAATTGATTTACTTCCCCTATTTATTAAACACGTTTAAGTATACCAAATAATTAATTGAATATTGCATTTATTTGGACATTTTTTACGCAATTAATTAAGGGTTTATTGAAATAATATTTAGTTCAATTGATAAAACTCCTCAAGTACTTCTAATATTCCAAATATGATATCTTTGCTTCATTTGGTTTTTCTAAAAATTGTTGCATTAGATGCCAAAATTTCAAACTTTGAGTAAACACTCTGCTTAAAATATACATTTAATCTATATTTAATACCCTGATTCAGGTTTGGTATAAGAAGACCTACTTATATATATATATATTATTATATTATTAATTTTGGGCCATACATCCTTTACAGTTAATTGAACTCTGGACATTTAACTTAGCCTGACACTGCTCTACCAGATAGAGTTATCCAGGTCCTTATCGATACCCAAGCTTAGGGCCGTGTGCAAGAACTTAACTAAGTGGATGCTTTGTTGACACTAGCATGGGTTTGCTTACGTCATCGTAGGTTAAAAGGTGGAGTGATATTGTGATCGGGACCACACTATCAGTCCACTAAGCATTCACTATATGTTCTTGCATACAGCCAACCAACAATAAACTTTATGAACCTAAAATATATATCGATTCAATTTTTTCAGGTTCTTGTTCTTAAGCAATTTATTGATAGGGTTCCTGTTTCAGTTCTGTTTACATAAAAGTAGCAGTTAATATTGGTCATCGGGTCTGTTTCCACTTCCGGTTCAACTCCCTGATAGGAAGGGCCTTAACTGTCAGTTAAAAAGTTACTAGGTCTACTTACACGTATTCATACGTCAAGTTAAGTAATCTGCAAATGTCACTTTTGATAGATAATATAAATAACCATAAAGAATAATTATAATTTTATAGTCAAATGTTATAATTTTCAACCGAAAAAAGTCTGTATTTTATAAAAGGCTCTTCTATGAAAATTGAACTATAACTTTGCTTTTTATGGTAAAAATTAATTTCTCCAGTAAAAGCATCGAGTTTAATTTTCTTCGCGTGGTGATATTAACAGTTGTTCATTGTTGAATATTTGTAGTGATAATAGCGGCATTAGAAGAGAAACTTTTTAAACGAAGAGAAAAAGTTGTCATTAAATTCCAGACATCCTTGACAGATATTCAACAAATGTTGATATCAACGTGTGAAAAAAAAATTAAACCCTAAGTTTCTAATGGCGCGATATTTGATTCATTTTGACCAAAAAATGTTTTGATACAAAAACCGCAAACACGGTTACCTTTTCTCGCAACCCTTCCCACCCCCATCTCAAACACCATGCGGCGAGCTCAGTCGGAAGTATCTGAAGCGCTATTCTAAAAACCCGGACTAGCGGACCTGAAGGACAGTATGTGTCCGGGAAAGCCCATGCCGCGGTTGAGGCGAAGCTGCTCATTAACATTGCTGACACGCGCAGGGTCCACCCGACGGTCTTCATGGCCAGACCCCCCGTGGGGTCGTCGTCAACCATCAAACCCAACAATGGGTCAGGGATCATCTCTAGCTTCAACACAATGACCTTCAATGTCGATGGGGAGGAAGGCTATGTTTTACGAGTCTTTCTTAAACAGAAAGCACCCACTTCTCTGGTCGAACGGTTTAAGGCGTCACTCTCGTAGTAGACTAGAATTCTGGTGACAGGTAGATCGTGGTTTGATCCCGGTCGAGTATACTGAGGGTGGTTTTTCTTAAATGGTCGCCCATGCTCTATCTCCACACACATGCGGGAACACTTTCTGTAAATCTGACCTTCCAATTCTTAAACCACTAGCATAATAATTAATACGTGAAACAGTCTGAGATGAAGGTCAGTGCGTTGTGGTCCAGAAGTCCCAAGGAGAGGGTGTGCCAAAAATAACAGTGCTTGAAGACAATCAAGAGGGGCATATACATCTTGGATGTGATTGGACCTATCTCTGACAATGGATAGTTGATATAATTATAAAATATGAACAAGGACCACGTCAGTCGATACCTTTATTTCTGTCACTGGGAAAATCAATATTTCAACACACTAAAGGAGTTTATCGCAGAAACGCGAGTAAAGAAGGAACAGGATGGGAGCAGTATGCAGGGAGTGAAATGAGATTTCTGAGAAGCAGGATCAGTGTGACAAAATGTGACAGGATGAGAAATGAAGAGTAAGAGGAATAATAAAGGAAGAGCCAGTCCAGACAGGATAGAGAAGGCACGACTAAGGTGGTATAGCCATGTGAGAAGAATGGAGAGGGAAAGTATGACCAGGGGGCTGTTGGATAGGAGGCCGAGAGGAAGACAGTGTTTGAAGGGAGTAAGGAGGAGTGTGGAGGAGAGAGAAGACTGGGCCAAGGTGGGGGAGAGAGGTGGTTGGAGGAAAGGAGGTGGAGGAGAGGCTAATGTTCCACACAGATCCAGCCAGTGGCTGAAAGATGTTCATGATGATGATCGTTGAGTTAAAAGAAACTCATGTTTCAGTGTTTCGTGTTTTAGTAGCTGTGTCTATTTTATGCTGTTCAATTTCAACTTAAGTTTCTCATCGTTTTAGCAATATTTGCAAAATTTTATCTCATGTCCGGTCTTACAACTTGAGCTACTTATGCTAATGTTATTCTAGATATTATAGGAGTTCGAGTAATAAAAATATTTAGACTTAATTGTTAAAACTTATGTCTAAAAGCCTACAACTATTGTTATAGCTTTGTGTAGACATTTGATACTTGATAGTCAATTTATAAAAAAATTGTTGTCTAGCAAATGATTCTTCCACATTTTTTTCTGAAAATATTCACAGATGTAAAGATTTAAATTCCGATGGTGGTACTTAATTGATATATAAATTATGGATTTGTCAGATTCATTATTATAATTGATAAATATATTGATATAATAAACTTGTACATCTGTTATGAAATTATGTTGTAAATAATATACGTTTCACTTATGTAATAAATTATATATTAAGTGATCTATAATTTTATTTTAAAACACATAGGTTTTTCTCAGAATGCTTTTTATATTACAGTATTATAATACAACTATTTTGATAGTGAGCTTTATATTTTTATATAAAAGGTATTCATTCATAAATATTCTATAAATACAATTAATGAAATTTACTTGTTTAAACAAATTTGTGGTAAAGCTTTTATTATACGTTTTGTACAGTGTGACGAATACTCAGTTCTTCGTTAGGCACCGGAACTGCAAATTAAATCAATGCTTTTACGAAATTCATTTTAATGAAGTATTGGAAGTATTTCATGTATTGGAAACTACACTGTGTATGTTAACCAAGAGTTTATCTTAAAAATGCTCTTTCCTTCAGTTCTCATATTCACAACAAGCGACTGTGAACTAGGAACAAGATGGAAACTGAACCAGATGCTAATCTACAGATTAAAAAAAAAAAGATGCTACAGAGATATTTTTTTAAAAAAATTGATTGAATTTAATTTATTCTCTTTCGGAATTCCTTGACTAACAGAATGCTTTGATGGAGATTTATCAGAGACGGTTGTGCGTGGATCAATGAGCTACAAATTGAATCAAATCTCTTTGAGGTAGTCCCACCCCAATTGATCCAGAGTTGTGCGGTTAGTTAATCCTTTATACAAACACGAGGCTCGTCATAATACCCCTTGATTATATTTCACCGCTTAGGGAATATAGTGAATACCCAATTATACTTCACATTGGCTTTTATTATGATCCTGTGTACACAAAGAGAGTTTGGGACTTCCATTAATTGGTCGTTACTGTGATTAGCTTATGGACCGTGCAACTATTGAGGTCAGAAATGTAATGATACTCCAAACGATAGTTTTATGAGGTCCACGTTGGTTACACTCCTACATCAAACACTCTTTAAGGCGGGAGTGTAGGGAACATACAGTTTTTATAACATAACTTTTTTTGGACAAAATAAATAAAATATTGCTCCAGTATAAACATAAGAGTTTAATTTTCTTCAGATGGTGATATCAACAGTTGTTGAATATTTGCCATGAGCATAGCGGCATTTGATGAGGATGATAGTAATAATAATAATAATAATAATAATATAATAATAATAATAATAATAATAATAATAATAATAATGGCGTGTCTGGTTTACATCAATCTGTGGCTCCGTTGGTGGAAATATCAGCCAGTACTAATCTAACATTATACAGGGGACGCCCTACCATACGAATCACACATCTTTTAGTTGAGACACTTTCCACGTCCCGATGAGATTATGGTGGTGATGCTAGTGAGTACGAAGAGGTGGAGCCAATGAAGATCTTAGACCTAACTTAAATCCAACCAACCAAACTCTGGTAACCATGGGAATTATTCCCCTTTCGAGAGAAATCCCCCAGTACCAGCCGGGATTCAACTCCGGGACCTCCAAGTCTCCAGCCAGGGGCTCTGACCACGAAAGCCCGAGACCGGTTAGTGGCATTAGATGACAAACTTTTTAAATTAAGAGAAAAAGTTGTCATTAAATTCCAGAACATCCTTGACAGATATTCAACAACTGTTGATATCACCACGTGAAGAAAATTAAACTTTATGTTTCTACTGGAGATATATTTGATTTATTTATTTTTACAAAACAAAAGGTTTTGATATAAAAACTGCAAAACTACTGTCCCTAATTCGTGTTCCCTACACTCTCACAGTCGAAATCATTTAGAGCCAAAAGTCCCGCCTTTCCCATGGAACCGGCGATTCCTCAACTCGACGCGCAGTCCCATAGTGCTTTGCAACACAAACTTAAAACCGTTGTTAGTTTAATTGTCTAGTGGATAAACAGCTATTTAGTATTACTGTCACCATAGGTTTGTTTCTATTATTGTGTTTGGTGGTGAAACAAATAAACACAAAACAAGAACAAAACAAGCGTTTTATAATAAATTAATTATTTCAAAATCCTTTCCAAACGATAGACGCAGCTGTCTGTATCCCGCTGGCTTGGGTCCGAGTGCCGACCTCCTCTTCACTGGAGAACCAGAACAGACCAGATTGAAGTCATTATCCACTTTCCTACCGATGCGGACCATTAAAACACCTTTTGAATACGTTGGAAGATGACTTAGATGAGGGTACGGGAAGGATATGGTTTCCTCTTAGTTTTAATTAGTAGTATTAATTTATTATTATGTATTCTTTCTTTAAATAGGCCCATTTCTTTGTCCAAATTGAATCCTCAAGCACCAAGAATCAGCAGATTATATTTTCTAGATCCTGAAACTTCATCTTATTTACTTGTTTGAGGCTATCAATCCTAGTCTGACTGGTCTCCTTCTCCCTTCCACCTTGACTTCTATGACGTCACTCATCAATCCTAGTCTGAATGGTCTCCTTATCCCTTCCACCTTGACTACTATGACGTCACTCATCAATCCTAGTCTGACTGGTCTCCTTCTCCCTTCCACCTTGACTTCTATGACGTCACTCATCAATCCTAGTCTGAATGGTCTCCTTCTCCCTTCCACCTTGACTACTATGACGTCACTCATCAATCCTAGTCTGACTGGTTCCTTCTCCCTTCCACCTTGACTACTATGACGTCACTCATCAATCCTAGTCTGAATAGTCTCCTTCTCCCTTCCACCTTGACTACTATGACGTCACTCAATACATTATTTCTTCTCGTAAAGATTCCCCTTCCAGTTGGCCCTTATTTGTAGAATAAGCTGCAGAATGTTTCTATTTTCACTCACTCGATCTATCCACTTTATCCTCTATAGTCTCCTCAACAACACCTCTCAAAGTTTATCGAATAATTATTCTCTCTTTTTCCTCAGGCTCCATGGTTACTATGCTCCCTTTTCATAATTGTGACTGCTCTCATAAGTACGTCAGTTTATGTATATTTCTTCTTAGTTCTTCGACTCCTTCTGCGAAATCCAGTTTGTTTGGTCAGTAGTATCCTCTTCTTGCTGAAAGTAACCGTCTAGTTTACTAGTCGTAGCATCCTCTTCTTGCTGAAAGTAACCGTCTAGTTTACTAGTCAGTAGCATCCTCTTCTTGCTGAAAGTAACCGTCTAGTTTACTAGTCAGTAGCATCCTCTTCTTGCTGAAAGTAACCGTCTAGTTTCTAGTCTGTAGCATCCTACTTCTTGCTGAAAGTAACCGTCTAGTTTGCTAGTCTGTAGCATCCTATTCTTGCTGAAAGTAACCGTCTAGTTTACTAGTCAGTAGCATCCTCTTCTTGCTGAAAGTAACCGTCTAGTTTACTAGTCAGTAGCATCCTCTTTTTGCTGAAAGTAACCGTCTAGTTTACTAGTCAGTAGCATCCTATTCTTGCTGAAAGTAACCATCTAGTTTACTAGTCAGTAGCATCCTATTCTTGCCGAAAGTAACCGTCTAGTTTACTAGTTAGTAGCATCCTCTTCTTGCTGAAAGTAACCGTATAGTTTACTAGTCTGTAGCATCTTCTTCTTGCTGAAAGTAACCGTCTAGTTTACTAGTCAGTAGCATCCTCTTCTTGCTGAAAGTAACCGTCTAATTTACTAGTCAATAGCATCCTCTTCTTGCTGAAAGTAACCGTCTAATTTACTAGTTAGTAGCATCCTCTTTTTGCTGAAAGTAACCGTCTAGTTTGCTAGTAAGTAGCATCCTATTCTTTCTGAAAGTAACCGTCTAGTTTACTAGTCAGTAGCATCCTCTTCTTGCTGAAAGTAACCGTCTAGTTTGCTAGTCTGTAGCATCCTCTTCTTGCTGAAAGTAACCGTCTAGTTTACTAGTCAGTAGCATCCTCTTCTTGCTGAAAGTAACCGTCTAGTTTACTAGTCAGTAGCATCCTATTCTTGCTGAAAGTAACCGTCTAGTTTACTAGTCAGTAGCATCCTCTTCTTGCTGAAAGTAACCGTCTAATTTACTAGTTAGTAGTATTACCTTCCTGTGAAAGCAGCCGTGGCCATTTATCTCTGGATTCAGTTTTATAGTCTGTAACATCCTCTTCTTGCTGAAAGCATCCTTAACCATTGCTATTTTTGACTTTATATTCCATGCATACTGCGCGTATTTTTTTAATAGCCCTATAAAATGTGTACTGCTGCAACCCTGGTTTTTTCAGTTGTTTCATATATTCCTGTTTTGTAGAACCGCAGCGGGACATGTGTCGCGACCGTAAATCATCGACTGACCTCGACCACCCCTCCATTATCTTCTCTGCATACGACAGATACTTTTATTGTATTATTTACTGTGTGCTTTTATTCTTAAAAAATAAAAAGCTTTTATTTTACACAGTCTTTGCAGAGTGTGCTTTATGTAAGATTGTTTTTAAGACTCTTGTGAGAGGTTTTCTTGTTGGGAGGGGGAGGGGTAAGGGGTTAAAAAAATATTGTGTATTGTTCGCTGTTCACTTGATGTAGTTTATTTTTCGTTTTTTCTGTGTTGTTGTTTTTGTCTTACGCTAGACTCAAGGATTACTCTACGATATACAGGGTGTGGCAAATATTGCGAGAGCTGGTCAAGACGATAGTTAGCTATACTGAAAACTATATTCAGTGATGCGAATAGTTTGTTGAATTTTATAGCTTGGAAACCTTTATGATAGTTTTGTGGTTTTAATTGACTGGAAACTCTGCCCAATGGTGCAGATTGTGTGGCGGATGGAAATTCTTCTCAGTATTTCGGATATTTTGGCGGAATATCAGCCTGTAAACTTTGCCCAGTGTTGCGAATAATTAGGAGGAATATCAAAATGGAATATGTACCTATTGTTGCGGATAGTCTTATAAAATATCAGCTAAGGAACTTTGCCCAGTGTTGCGGATAGTTTGGCCTAATATCAGCATGGAAACTTTGCCTAGTGCTGCGGATAGTTTGGTGGAATATTAGCCTGGGAACTTTGCCTAGTGTTGCGGATAGTTTGGTGTAATATCAGCCTGGGAAATTGGCCTGGGGTTGCAGATAGTTTGGTGGAATATCAGCTTTTCCCAGTGTTGCGAATAATTAGGCGGAATATCAAAATAGAAAATGTACCTATTGTTGTGGATAGTCTGGTAAAATATCAGCTAAGGAACTTTTCCCAGTGTTGCGGATAGTTTGGCCTAATATCAGCATGGAAACTTTGCTCAGTGTTGCGGGTAGTTTGGTGGAATATAAGCTTGGGAACTTTTCCCAGTGTTGCGGATAGTTTGGCAGAATATTAGCCTAGGAACTTTGCCCAGTGTTGCGGGTAGTTTGGTGGAATATTAGCCTAGGAACTTTGCCCAGTGTTGAGGATAGTTTGGTGGAATACCAGCCTGGGAAATTAGCCTGGGGTTGCAGATAGTTTGGTGGAATATCAACATGGAAAATGTACCTATTGTTGCGGATAGTCTGGTAAAATATCAGCTAAGGAACTTTTCCCAGTGTTGCGGATAGTTTGGTATAATATCAGCATGGAAACTTCTCCCATTGTTGCAGATAGTTTAACGGCATTTTTATCTCGTAAACTCTGCCCAGTGTTGTAGTTTACGACATCATTTTCACAATATACTGGATTGTCTTTGATAGAGTAGATCAAGATTTGAATATAGGCCAATTGTACTGGGGGTGTTATTTCACGAGCCATTAATAATTAAAGTTTTACCATAATTCCTCCACGTTAATTAATACGTAGTGGAATTCCTCTATATTGCCCTCCCAAAATGAATCCAGTTCAGATCAATATTTCACAAATTGTACCCAATAGCGGAACACTAGATACGCGTGCGGGCCACCCACCTTAATATACTACTTACCTTTCACACTAACGAGGATGGAAATTATACTAACGTACACTCCATTTACCCTGATTGGTAGGTACCCGTCCTCTGGGTCTAGTGATCAGCATTCATGGCTACTACTCTAGAAGTCTCGGGTTCAATCTCAGGTGGTCTCATAACTATCTTTCCCGAAGGAGAATTGTTCCTATGGTTCCTACTCTAATCACAGTAGCCCCATGGCTTCTTTGGTGCTGACTGACAGCTCACAGCTGACAGATGACGGCTTTGAAAAACTACCAGATCAAACTAAGTATCCCTACGCCGAACCATATGATCTGCAAAAAACATGTGTTTAGCAGCTTTCACTTCTGACAGTCAAAATGTAGGTATATACCTAAATGTTGACTCTCAGAAGTCAGCTGTGAACTGTAGTTAGGTTTAACTTAGGTTTAAGAATTCTAACGGCGCAACATAATCATCATCATCATCTCAGCGGGCCGAGGTAGCCACACCTACATGGTGCCCAAATCTCAGAAGACGGTTACTTTATACCACTGTCAGAAGAAGACCAGGAATGTCTAGTCGACAAACACTGGTGGCATAGGCTGAAAAATAAAATGAAGTATTTACTGTTTGGCATCAGGAACTCGACAGTTCATTGCCACACTTGCAAAAGTATGCTACCTATCCCTATCTTGAGCTAGTTATAACCAGTCCACCTAAATACACCCTATCCCTATCTTGAGATAGTTCTATCCAGTCCACCTCATTACACCCTTTCCCTATCAGAAGCTAGTTTTATCCAGTACACTTCATTACACCCTTTACCTATTTGAACTAGTTCTATCCTGTCCACCTCATTACACCCTTTCTCTTACAGCTCCGTTCCCATCTGCGTCTATGTCTTCCCAATGGTCTCTTCCCATTGGGTATGTCAGTCAATATCCTGAACACGGTTCTATATTCTCCGATTCGCGTTGCATGTCCTGCCCACCATAATCTACAAGACTTGATTATCCTAACAATGTGTTTAATGAGTACATGGTATGTAACTCATCATTATTTAACCTCCTCCATTCACCAATAGCCTCATCTCTTTATAATCAATTATCTTCCAGACCACTTTGTTTGTCAACACCCTAAATTTATTTTTCGTCGTGTTAGGCAATATACCAAGCTTCACACGCTAAAACACCTGAGAGTTTTCAAGCTTATTTTGATGGTTTACACTATGGTGGAGCTTATAAGATAGGGCCATACTGTAATATTTCAAGGTAAGACAGCTACGTTCTATGGTAAATAAGGATTACATGTTTATCAAGCAGTAAAAGAAAGCATGTTTATTGAAGTTTTTTCTTATTTACCTTTCATAATATGTGGTACAAGCTATTGTTGACTTAACGAACTTAGTCTGTCAATCCTGTACTCTTTAGGCCTTTCACTAGTAATTATTTATTTTCTCCCCCTATGGTCCAGTTTACGACACACAGTTTGAGAATCGCTGCTTTAAGATTAACTCATTTATAACACTCGTAGTGAACGCATTAATCAAACACAAAAGATAATATTATGCCTCGTACCAACATGAATGTTACGAAATTTCGCGAAGATTACGCGTACAAAAGCGAGCTAATGTTTGGTATCGCAACCTTTGAGACGGTTAGGTTAGTGTTTTCGTCGTGGATTGTGTCAGCCCGTTTGTTGTTTCGTACCTAGAATTCCACTGAAGACTCGATATCTCCCTCCTCCTATCGTCTTTCTAAAATGGCGCCCGTATACTTCCTGACACTCCAGGGAACTTCAAATCATTTATGAATAGGGCGTAAGGAAACCTGGCGTGGCTCCATTGTTATTCCGTATCACCCATTTTCTAGACAAGCTCCAAACACATGCCAGAAAGAGCTTTCCGAACGTAAGCCCATTCACGCCACTGTTTCTACTATGGGGGACTTCCGATGATTGTATATTGTTAACCCACGGAGCAGGGATTGCAAGGATATAATACTAGGAGGTTTTCAAGAGTCACCACTGTTAGCGCCACTGTATTTAGAAGGAATTACGAGGTATATAAGTGCTATCCCACGGAGAAAGTATAGTGAGGATGTAAGGATAGAAAGTTGACTTATTGGCTTTTTTAGATCGCCTATTTCTACAAAGGAGCTCCAATTAAAGGGCCAAGAGGTTAGGAACACCAAAGATAGCATTTATAACAGGAACAGACTACCAGTTTATCTAATATGTATTATATATGTTCCTGACATAAACAAACGAATCGTCACTACTGCAGTAGGTGACCAATTTAAATAGATACGCAAGGCCAACCAAACGAACTGGATAAATCGCATACAAATTAAGGTCTAATAACTCTACTGTGGATGCATCCGAGCCAAGGTCACCCAAACTTGAATATTAGTATGTAATAGAAGAAAAGTCGTCACAAAAAAAAAAGACATTTCCAGTTCAAAGATTTCAATGATTTATTGTTTGTTTTACTTCATCTTTACCAAGATCAGAGTAATCAATAAGATTATGTTGCTTATTCTTGTTTTTTTTTTAATCTTTGCTTTTATTATCCCTTGTGTTCGATACCTTTGGGGAATTGACCAGTCTTTTTATCATTTAGTTACTGAAAATTCTCGTAATACTTTTTTTTCTGTGGGGAAGATAAAGTTGTATTTTCACATATCATCTCGTTCTATATCAGAACGAGGTGACCCCCTATTTTTATTTCATGACGAGGACTCACCGTATTTCCTCGTATTAGATACGAGAAGAACTGTTCACTGTTGGGAATAGTTCAAAGTGATTCAGTTCACTTAAATGAGCAGGTCATTTAGTTCAGTCGTTCTTGAATTATTATTATTATTATTGCTTGGCGCTGTGGGAGAAATGGAGAGAGGGTTGTTTAACTGAACAAGGAAAATTTCAAACAATTAACTCTAACTAAACCTAAACAAGATTGATATTGTAACTCATGACTTTTATTTGTCATTTTGTTTCTGTGACCGAGATCTGCCAAAGAATCACAGCAGCTTACAATAATTATTGTGTCAACTTGAAGTTCATTTTGGAATAGATGATTTCGCGAAGCTGAACTAAATCGATTAGCTCAATGGGAATAATCATTCAATTCGAACTATTCATCCACAGTGCTTTCAGACCGAATATTGTCGACATTCAAGGAGTGGTAGACCAAATCGTTAGAGCTATTTAGAGTCTTTAGTGATTCTTCTCGTGATGGATGCCAATATTTATTTTTTTGTGACAACGGCTGGGTTCACAGTGAGGACACTGTCATAACGTCATGGATGCCATCTAGTGGACACGCGGCAAACTTGACAATGATCCGTGCCAAGCGGAATCACTCTGTATAAAGCCTCCCATGAATATATATTATTATCACACAGGCTCAGAGGCAAACTGCAAACAAAGAGAAGACTTGAAAAACAAATCTCCACCACACTCCTCCTCAAGTTTCATACCAGAGCGAAATCTGCTTTACGGGGATTTCCACCTCGATTAGTTCATACCTTTAATGAAGGTGACGTCATATCTCATTGTTGTAACGAGACGGACTGTTATATTAATGGACGTTATCAAAGAGAACCAAGCCTCTCTCTATCGCCGTAATGGCGTTCCTACTCTCCTTAAAGTTCCCCAGACCGTTTCTCTCTACGGAGAGTATTATAGTACTGTGTGAGCTAGTATTATTAGGTAGGATTAAGAGTGGGGGGCGGGGAGAGTTGCCTACACCCTCCCCTGATTTCTCTCTCTCTCAATCTCTCTCGCACACGCGTATGTCTGTCTGCAAGCGGATCACAAGTTTCTGGGAGATTAACTGTAGGGGGAGTTTATATTGATAGTGAGGATTCTTAGAGACAGTGACATAAACAAAATAATAATAATAATAATAATAATAATAATAATAATAATAATAATAATAATAATAAATAATAATAATATAATATAATATATAATAATAATAATAACTGACCGGCCAAGCGAAGTTCCTGTTTTAACTCGATCGTTTAGCATTTCGTACACCTGTTCCGCGATTACCGCCTTAATGCGTGGACCAATTTTAATGATTTTTTTTTGGTAGGGATATTCTTTGAACCAAGGATGAACAACGTATGTATAAATTGTATATTAGTTTTTTTAAATGTTGATATCTATTAAAAAAAACTGGCGTCTTAAACCACGTGAACTTGACTAAACTAAAAATGTCCAAATTAATTATTTGATTTCTATTTATATTAATTAAAAGACTTTAATATAACTAATATAACCTCTTATAACCGAAATAAAGGGGGCTTAGCTCGTTTTGGATAGGAAATGAAGAGTTAAAAGGTTAAAAACATAAATTATAAATCACATCACATACGTAATTACAGAAAAGTATTTTTTTTTGTATATGTAAGTACTAACAGTATTTAAATAAATGGTTATTAAATGTAACAAAGTTAAATACACAGCAAAACCAAATTTATCTTTTCTTCTTAAAAAAAAGTCAGAAATTTTCTTTCTACTCATTTTTTTAGATTTGTTTATCTTAACAAATAAAGGTTTTACCTACGTAAGACATTTATTTGGCTGTTCAGCCAATGAAAAAAAAATACATAAACAAAAATGCTGTTAGCCGTTTCGGTTATGCTGGGTTTCGGATATTAAAGGTCTGGATATGGGAGGTTTTACTGTATACACACTATTTTATTATTTAAAAATATATATTTCATACGCACATTCCTGACGAGCGACAGAATAATTATATTTTATACGCACATTTCTGAGAAGCGACAGTATTTTTTTTTAACTGGTTCTCAAATTAATTTTAAATAAAATCTAAACTGGCAACTAAGCTTGCCTACATTAACGAAACATAGTGCACTTAGATGGCTCTGAACACCCTTTGGGTACTTTGATTGGGATTTAAAGTTAGCGTGAACATCTAAAATGTGCAATCTTGTATAGAGAATGGAGAACCATTGCTGGGGAATATATATATATATATTATTTGGCCACCTCTGTTGTCAAGTGGTCAGAGCTCTTGGATACAGATAAAAAGGTCCTGGGATCGATTCCCGGTGCTTCCAAATTGTTCTATGAAGTGGTGGGTCCGGAACTGGGTCAACTAAGCCTCGTGAGGGCAATTGAGGAGCGGCTCAGGTCGATAAAACTGCCATGAATTCTTGAAGAGTTCGTTGTGCTGACCACATGACACCTTATATCCACATAATTTGGCACTATATTTGTCAACAGACGGTGGCCTCTCGGTCGCTATGGCTCGATTGCGGACTGACGCCATGAAGTTTTTTTATGTACCTATATAATTTACATAAATCGGTGAATGTGTGGACACTACAGGGTGTATGTTAATTGGTGTCAAATATTCTAGGGATGTGTTTCCCACCAACCAAACATTAAGAAACGTTAATACAAACATAAGTTTAGAAATGATTTGTTTTAGAGTTTTTAAAGATTTCCTTAGTGATGGATTGGTAGTGGGGGATCCATTCAATGGCCTGCATAGTCACCAAATTTGAACCCAATGGATTTTGATCTTTGGGGACGATTAGAGTCCTATGTTTTCTCAACTTCTGTGCCTGATATTTAAGTTCTAAGAGAGTGCATCTTAATTTAATGTGTACAAATACGTAACTCCTCAGGTGTGTTCATCAGAGCACGACAAAGCATGGAACACGGCCTTAAGAGGATGCATTGAAGTAGGAAATCATTTTGAACCATTTTTGGAACAAAATTCTATTTATTAATTGAACAATTATTTCCTCCTTGCTGAGAAACTAAGTATTTCTAAACCCATGTTTATATGAACTTTTCTTAATGTTTGGTAAGTGGGAATACTCCCCTAGAATATCTGACACCAATTAAAATACACCCAGTAGACGGGTTCCTGATGTAGTTGTGATCTATAAACAAAAGGTATTGAGTTGTAGATTTGTACTAAAATACCAAAACGTTTAAACTGTCACTGGATTTACTAAAAAAACAAAAAACAAAAAAAAAACTTGTGATTTGGACAAACAAGAAAACTGACTTAGACGATTCTTCGCCTAGGTACTACGAGTGTTATTTAATCTGCATATTAAATTCTTGTTGAGTGAACTAGCGAGTGCGTAAAATATATTTTTAAAAGCATTGTAGGTTTACTCAGAAGAAAGAACTTTCATTTTATTACGACATTGTTTAATACAAAGCATTCACCAGCCAAGAGCTTATTTATTCATTATAAATATTAAGAAAAATTATTTAACAATAATTGAAAATATGTAGATCTATTAAATTAATATTATATTTACATTTAGGGCAAAATATTTTTCACTTTGAAGTTTTAAGACTAAGCTACTGTCCGATTTATATTGCTAAAAACTGTTTTAACGGTTATAAAAATACTGTAATTCTTTTTATATTTTAAAAGAAAAGTTATGTTATCCGCAACTGTAACTTTGATAGATAATGTAATTTATATAATAAGATAATAGAAAATTAAATCATCATCTTCTTAAGTCAACAACCTTAAGGTTGGTTTGATTTTCATCCAACCGAGCCGGGCATGCACTCAGCCCTTCGGATGGTTAGTGTTTCCTGCACCATCTGGTAGAAATTCTATGTAGTAGGAAAGTTCAGAAAATGTTGTGGTTCCCCGTTGCTTTCCACACTGAATTTCTATGGGTGGGAGTGAAAGAACCTAACAATTTTGCCAGTAAAGGTATTTTCACATACCTTCCAGGGTTCTTTTACCTGCCACAATCGACATGGGACCGACGGCTTTACTTCCCCTCCGAAGGAAGTTGTGTTATATATTTTTATCGCTCAGAAAAATCCGTCAATCCAGATTGGGTTTGAACCCACGAACATCGGGGTCTGAGGCGAACACTTTACCCCAAGACCACCAAAGAAAACACAATTGATTACTGCTACTACTACTACCACTACTACTACTACAACTACTACTACCACACTACTATCCTACCACTACTACCTACTACCACTACACTAATACCTACTAATACTACACTACATACTACTACCACACTACTTACCACTACTACTACTACCACTACTACTAACTATACACTACACACTACCACTAACTACACCACCACTACTACTACTTACACTACCACTACCACTACACCACCACTACTACTACTACTACTACTACACACTACCACTACCACCACTACTACTACCACTAAATACCACCATTTACTACTTACATACACTACACTACTACCACTACTACTACCACTACTACCACTATTACTACTACAACTACTACTACTCACTACCCTACTACTACTATACCACTACTACCAATACTAATACCTACTACTACTACTACTTACTACTACCACTACCACTACACACTACTACTACCACTACTACCACTATTTACTACTACAACTACTACTACACATACTATCACTACTACTACTACTTATAATAAAAAACTACTACCACCATCATTACTATTACTACTACTACTACTACTACTACTACCACATACTACTACTACCTACTACCACTACTACCACTATTACTACAACCACTACTACTACCACTACTACCTACATACTACTACTACTACTACTACCACTACTATCACTACTACTACTACTACTACTACTACACACTACCGCTACTACTACCACCTACTACCACTACTACTACTACTTACTGCTACTACTACTACTACTTACTACTACCACTACTACTACCTACTACCACTACTTACTACTACTACTACTACTACCACTACCACTACCACCACTACTACTACCACTACTACTACTACTTTTACTACTACAACTACTACTACCACTACTATCACTACTACTACTACTACTACACTACTACTACCTACCACTACCGATACTACTACCACAACTACTACCACTACTACTACTACTTACTGCTACTACTACTACTTACTGCATACTACACTTACACTACTACCACTACTACTTTATACTATTACCACTACTATACCACTACTACTACTACACTACTACTACCACTACTACCCCACTACTAACTACTACTATACTACTACTACTACTACTACTACCACTACTACTTTTACTATTACCACTACTACTACGCCACAACTACTACCGAGGCTTCCAGGAAATTTTTAAAATTTTGAGTGATAATCAAGGCTTCAATCGAGTTTTTAGGCAACTGTTTTTTTAATGGATTTGTTAATCCTGGATTTGTCAAGCTACAGTGTTATTTGTTTTGACATTCATCATCATTGCTTTCAGGAAAACTATCAAGTTTCGGTTCGTAAAAACTCCAGGCTTTATCAAGTGATCAACTTTTAAACATTACCTAAAACTTAAAACAATCAGGCCTACAAAGTTGGATAGTCAGTACATATACAGCTAACATAAATCTCAATACTGATTGAAATCATAATTTACAAATGTCTCTTTTCCCCAAAAGTAAAAGATTTGTAGGTAACTTACTGAAGCCTATTTGTCTGTTTTAGTTTAACTGTAAAATTTAGAAAATTCATGTAGGTACTTTCCTGATTAATTTAGTTGTTATACTTGTGGGCCATGTAACCTTACCTCACGGTAGGCGTAAATAAATAAGACACATAATCTCTTATTTCAAATTAATCTATTATATAATCTATTATAGCAGCATTACAAGGCTGCCACAGTAAACCAAGTCAGCAAGAAGCTATCAGAATGGAATAGCCAAAAGGAACCTAAGAAGTATCGTGGTAGTTTTTACCATTTTAACCATTTACATTTCTATTAGAATTCCGCAGCTTCCTATAATCATTCAAATATTTGAAAAAGTAAATATAAAACTAAAACCTCAACGTTATGACCCCACCCAAAACACGCCACAGCTCCAGGTTAAAAACCGCTGCATTTTTATAAAACACTTGGAAGCAATATTTAACTAGTAAGCTCCATGAGATGTAGAACTCGCTCGTCACTTTATCAAAAATTAGCAATTTGGCCATGTTTTTTGAAAATTTCAACTGTAAAATAAAGCAATAAAAATTGAATTTATCGATATTTCTACAGTATTTTGGTACCTGTATACTAATGTCCTGTTACATAGCATGATGGAAGTTGCACTAAAATGTTAAGACTGGTACGTGAATAAACTATTCGAAACTTATTGTATTTTAGCATGTGAGGGTGAAGGGGCTTCCCCTGACATTTTATGTAATAACTGATAACAACTTCGAAATCAGCACTCTAAACATGGTTATACAAAAATGTCATGCAAATCAAACACTAAATAACAAATTTAAAAATCTACCTCAAATTAAAAATTGTTTGAGGGGGAATAAAAAACTTAATTTGTTTAATGTAGCTTACTTAATAAAATTAAAAATTAAAAGAGCTGTAACAATGTAACATAGCCCCTAGCTACCCCTCGTCCTTCATTGTTGCATTGAGCCTAAATTGCTTTCATGAATGCCTTTTTTAATAAACAATGAAATAAGATACATACGTTTAAATTAAACTAGTATGGATACTTGTTAGAAAAGTTAGTGTGTATTTCAGAAGTCAAACACTAACACTAACATCAATGTCCTCATTTCATCTCGTCAGAGTTCTCAATAAGAAAACAATAAAATGTTGTGTAACATTCACTGCATTTATGCCTTCAAACTTTCCCTAATGGTGGCATTGGCTGTACAACAGATGATAATGTCAATCAGTCTAGCAGCCACGAGGGTCACAACTTCACAACTAAAAAGTAAAAACAGTAAACAAAACATTAGCTGACAATGCTGCCACTTAAATCATTGCTGGCTGAGTGAAATGTCGCTGATGGGCAGCTCCTGATTCGTTTCCATACCGCATTCGGCATACATTCACTAGCCGTTATGTCTGCCTACTGACAACGACGCTACTAGAGTACTTGATTAAACTTTCAACAATATACTACAGAAGGACTAGCCTTTCAATGTTTGATGAGTTTTTAAGTTGAGATTTTTGAAAAATACGTATCAACAGTTGGGAAATTTTAAATTTGTTTGTACAAGTCTATGGTTAAGGACTTTCATAATAGAAAGTACCAGGGTACAGAGTAATCCTAAAATTTCCCAACTCAAGATCTCAAATCTCACAGAATTCCCAACTTTCATGCTTTTAACCAACATTTGGATGGAGGGGTTGACACCCCCACCCCTACCCCCCAGTGCGGCGACGTCCCTGCTATTAATACGGTGCCTCTAAGAAACTTCGAAATGTAGATTCCGATTATCCAAATCTGAATCTGGTTAGGATTCGTATTAGATTTTAAATTCCTCATCTTGATTATGTGGAAGACTCGAATCGTATTTTAAATTTCTAAATCCAAATAGATCCCAAACTCGAATTCAATGAAATTTAGTTCTAATCTGAAAGTAAAACTTTTGAATAATTCAACTTTTTAAAACTAAAATAGTTCCATTATATGACTTGACTGTAGAGACTTGCGAATTTTATAACATATATAATCTTTATATTCATTATTTAAATACGATTTAATGACCTTATTTTTATTATTGATTAAAATTAAAAACTATATAAAATTTAGCCTAATGTACCGTGAAGATTAGATAACATTTTATTTTAAATACAGTATCAGATTCGAAATATTTTAATTCTAAAATATTTGATTCGGATAAGATTCGAAATATTTTCATTCCAAAATATTCGATTCAGATTACATTTTAAATATTTTAATTCCAAAATATTAAATTCAGATTTGATTTAAAAAAATCATTTTAAAATATTCGATGATTTGGACTAGATCCTAAAAATGTTCATTATAAAATATTTAATTCTAAACGTTTTCATTTTAGAAAAGTCGATTTGAATTCGATTAAAGAGTTAGTGAGCAAAGATTTGGATTCGATTCAAATTCAAAATCTTAGATGGGCTCACTTAGTTTTAAGAGACACTAAATACATTTTTGGAAGAAGAGTTACATGGCGGAGGAGGGGAAGAGAATTAAGGGGAAGATAGATGCACAGATAAGAAAGAAGCAAGTAATAGGAGCTGAAAGCCTCGCTAAATACCCCTAGGGAGATGAAAGGTAGAACTGTTGGTTGGGCGGAAATGGGGTGGGGGTGGTAAGTGGTGGAAGTTAGGACAGCAAAGAGAGGAAGGTGAGGGGTAGATAGATGTAATCCGTGTTCCAAACACGATAGCACCCCTACCACCCCCTCGGTAGGCAAACTCAAAGCAGCAATCACTCCCTAAATACTGCGGTACTTTAACGACACTTAAGTCATTTCACGAGACACTAACCAGATACCTCCTTAAACCTTCTGTCCCCCTAGTTTACAAATAAAGCTTGGCCTTCGTAAAATGCTAGCTAGGCCTATTCGGACTTTTTTTTTAGAATAAAATTAGATAAATAATAGCGACAAAACTATTTGTTTGGACTTGTGATAAATTATAGAGAGAATGTCTATGTTTAAAAAACAAGTTTTAAAGAAGTTTGCAATTCCTCACTGCCGAATAAGGTGGAATGGAAGGAGGAGGGGAGGGTCACAAGAAAATATGTTTTTGCAGTTTTTATAGCAAATTTTTTTTTGTCAAAATAAATCATAATATAGATTTTAACATATAGTTTAATTTTCTTCACACGGTGATATCACCAATTGTTGAATATCTGTCATGAGCATAGCGGCATTAGATGAGAACCTTTTTAAATAAAGATAAAAAGTTGTCATTAAATTCCAGGACACCCTTGACAGATATTCAACAACGGTTGAAGTCACCATGTGAAGAAAATTAAACTCTTTGTTTATACTGGGGCAATATGTGATTTATTTTGGCAAAAAAAAAATCTTTGGAATAAAAACTGCAAAAACACTTACCTTTTCTCGCGTCCCCTACACTCACGCCATAACCGAGGTATTAGATACAGGATTACGTTCAAACCAGAAAACTTATCGATGGTCAGTTTACTGGAGTCTACATTTGACGACAGTGAGCTTGGGATCAGTCTATACTTTTTTTCATTTAAAGAATTAGTTTTACGATTCTATTGTATTTTTTTAAAATATGCTAAAATTTTTCAAACGTCTCACTCGTTTTCATTGTTTTCTAAAGTGGAATAGGCCTATGTAAAAACAGCTCCAAGAATCTGTTCAAGTTGTTGAGATAGGGCTTCCCATGTTAATGTATTTACATTTTACTCAGCGAGTTTAAAAAAATAACATTAAAACAAACAAAACAATTCTTAGATGTTTTCATGTAAATGGTCTTACATTGTTGTAAAATTATTTTTATGATCTTGGAGTTAAATTTTAGTAAGCACATTATTTTTTATAAATCGTCTACAATTCAGACTATTTAGCTTTTTTTAGCACCACGTATTCCTACACATTTGAGTTATATGCTAATGTACTAACTACGACAATGCTTAGAGAGCTTAGGTGCATCAAGTTTAGTTTAAAAAATATATAAAAAAATTGTACGGCACACAAACTTTCTCTCGCTTTTATCTTAAAATATACATTTACTAAAAACTTGTAAGATTTGTTAAACGAAATAATAGGTATACACATTGTTGTAGAAATACAACACCAAAGATCATAAATGAAATATAAATATAAAATGTTATTATTATTATTATTATTATTATTATTATTAGCACCGCGTCTTACTACCCGTTCGGGTTATACGCACTTACGCTAATGTGTAATGGTAGGGTGATTATGAGATGAAATGGAGGACCTACAGTTTAACGTGGAATCCGAACCACGGTGGAGGCCTGGCATTCCTCACATTCACAAATATACATTGTTGCTTAGTTACTCTAAGGCAATAGGAACTAGGAACACTGTTACAGAAAAATTGAGAAAAGAGAAATAATTTTGACCACAAAAAAAACATAAGAATAAAATTCATTTTCAAAGACCTAAAATATAAAGTATGTGTCAACCCCCTCCGTTCTGTGTGTACTAGCTGTGGGCCAATGGATCTGTCAGGATGTCTTTAGTCGAGGATAAGGGGGGGATGATATGATTACTTGTGTGGGCTCGTAATTGACGTTAGACTTGGCTTTTAAAAGGTTTATTAATACTACTGTGAATATTACAAATGTGATGTTAAAAGTGCAGTTAAAGTGAATAACTTAATGAATATCGAGAAGCGAGTGACCGAACGAGGTGTTATGAGGTTTATCTAATGGTCTGTCTGACTGCTAAGTGGTATCTGCATGGTCGTCGAACCTGATTCCCTGGGCTCGAGCGGCAGCCCCGACTGGTACTTGACGAACCCCACGAATTAGCCCGTGTGGCCCCGTGACAGGCAGCGTGACCTCCTAGATTACGATCTTCCGTAGTCAGCCCCGAGGAGCTCAAGACCTCCCCCTTTTAACCGGGTCACTGGTCTGGTTCCTAGCTCAGGACTGTTGACACACACTTTTGCGGCAGTTCCTCTAGTTTGTTTGTTTATTGAATCATCATAACAATCTCACAACATTCGTTATGTCATTCGCCACTCACAATATAAAATGTTTACACAAACATGCCTTCCTATTAAGGCCGTTCGATGACATATGTATATTTACTTATAGCTAAGAAACTATTGGTTTCTATAAAAATATATTTCAAATAAAATACGTTAATCTGTAATGGTTCTACAAATTTATAATAGTAATTTATTTCGTATCTCAAATAGTTACGGATAAATGATGAAAATTGGAAAATTTCCCTCGTGTAAAGTACCCTTAAAGTCATTTTTATGAGAAAATGAAAATTTCCATCCTATTTATAATGATAACAGTGTATGGATATAAAATTTAATCAAAATCGATAGAGCAAATTTCGAGAATTTTTTTTTCTCTTTATACCCCACAGTAAACTACCCTTAATTTTAGGGTTAGATATTTAATTCCAAAAAACCCTCAGGGGACCCTTTGAAAACCTCAGATACCAAGTTTTAGCCCAATCTATAAAATAGTTTCGGCTCTAACCCGAGGTACAAACAGACAGCATTGCAAAAACACTTTTTTTGGTTTCAAGGGGTCATGAAACGTCAACATTTACCAAAATCTCGAGTTAGATTTTTTTGACGATCACAATACTTTCTCTCCAAGGTGTCGAGAGAAAGTAAAATGCTTCGAATCCATTAAGTAGGCAATGCTGTTAAGTATATATGTTTTTTGAGTTGTAGCCTATAATCAGTTCACATAAAATTAAAAACTCACAAATCCCACGTAAATAATTAAATTAAACTAACACGAAGGCGTGTTCTCGTTTAAATTAATCCCAAAAAACGAGGTATTCATAATAATAATACTTCAAAGATGGAATGCCGAAAGAAAAACTCATTCTTCTGAGTTTATTTCTTTTTAAACTATTTGTCCATCTTTTGAAGAAAAATAGAGGAAGAGAGTAAGAGAGAGAGGGAGAAAATCCAGATGGGGCACAGTAGGTCTACCTTGGAAAATTTAGGTGAGTGGAATAACGGCACATAGCAGAGGTTTTGTGTCAAATTTCGAACAAGTCGTTGATTTTGTAACAAATTAAAATCATGTTTATTATTTTATATTTCTACTGCTTCAGGTAAAAAAAAAAAGACCCACCACAATGAGCACGCGGACTAAACGTCAAAATCATATAGTATGGTTCACTGATGATTGGGAGGTCGGGGTACAAATCTCGGTTGAGTTTTTTTCTTAAAGTTTTCCCTCTATTCCTCCATGCATACGCTGGTACATTTTATATAATCTCTACCTTATTTATCCCTACTCAATTAGTGCAAGCTCTGATTTCTATCTGACAGCCGTGAAAATTCTCCAGATCTACTTTCATGTATTCATACACCAAACCTTAATGATCTGAAGAACTCACATGTTGAGTAGCTGTCACTTAAAAATGATTTACAAATGAGAGCTCATAAAAGGTATTCTTAATTCATAACAAAAGATTTCAAACCGGTTGAATGAAGGTGGTCGATGACGTCAACACAACCCGTATTCGTGCGCTTGCGTTTACAAAATAAAATCAATTTAAAAAAAAACCAATGTACGATTAAATTGTTTGGATTTTCTTCTAAGATAGAAAAACATTTATTTATTTTATCATTTATGCGGCCTGTTTTAAAGAAGATTAAATTGTGAATATAATACTTTTTAGTTAATTATTTCATGCAATATAATAGAGCTTGTTACCACAACCACGAAACAAAAACATACTTGCATTTTAGACAAATCTTTTTATTAACTATGTTGTTTTACAAAAAAATAAATATTATTCCTACAAGAGTTGACATGGGGTGACTTTCAATAAATGTTTGAGACGAAAAATATATTTTTAAGGTTCTCCGAAAGTCAAAATAAATAAAAAAGAGCTCCAAACAAAAACACAGATATTTCTCAAATAATGCGAAATTCTTGTTGATTATTTAATAGTAGCATCATTGATTATTATTTCCTTCAATACAAGTGTTTATAAAGGTTTAATCTTAGCGATAGGGATTAGAAAGGTGAATTGTACCCACATTAGCATGGAAAGAGATTTGGTAGACTGTAGGGACAACCCACATGGGAAGAACCAGTTTCAATGCACCCGGCTAAGATTCGAACTGTGGTCTCCCCATTAGTTTATTTTGAGCCTGACATCATAGACCCTGTCACCACCAGTGTCATTTGTTAATTTATTACTTTCCTCCAAACATTTTTCCTAAGCCATGCAACCATGAATATATTAAATTTAAACTTTATTTTACTAACTTGATAATAATAAAATATAATTGTATCTTCTGGCTGAATAGAAGGCGTAACCTTTCAATAGACTGCTAAGCTCACTTTAAAGCTCAGAATTAAATTGCTGTAATAAAAAAATAAATACAAAAATAGTATTTTTAATAAAAATCCGTGCAACATTATCAAACCAATCCCACCCATACGCTCATGCGAAAAATATTTTCCCGTTCAAACTTTGCTACAGAGTTTGCTTTTGAGTTATTTTCGTGAATTATTAATGTGCAGAATATTTTATGACCTTTATGTCGGTAATTGAATTATTCCTAAGCTTTTCATGTTTAAATATGGCCATAAAAAAAAGAATTGAAACATAAAATACAATTTTGTAAATTCAAATAAATAATTGTTCTTTGTGTTAAATTTAGGAAAGTTTGTTACTTTAAATTTAAAATGGTTAATTCCGAAAAGTGATGTATTTTCCACAGATATACCTATCAAACCTTTTACTTTAATTAATGGATCTTTTTTATTTACTTGCACACTCCCGTTAGAGAGATTATTGTGATAGTTAAAATGATCGAACTCGAGATTTTAAAGGATGTAGACGTTTCATGAAATCCTGAACTCAACAAAGTGGTTTTTGCAAATCTGTTTGTCTGTTACCGAGTGGCCTAAAACTTGATATTTAGGTTTTTTTTATAGTTCTCCGAGGGGTCTTTGGAATTAGATATCTAACCCTAAAATTAAGGATGGTTTACTTAAGCGGAGTGAAGGAGAAAGAGAAAAAAACAATTTTCTCAAAATACGTTCCAACGATTTTAATTAAAATTCGTATAAAGTCACCAAGTAACATTCCAATAAAAAAATGGCGCATCTCATTTACCCATGAAGACTACTTTGAAGGCACTTTAAAAAAGTGGCGGCAACTTTAAATTTTGAATCTCCGTAACTATTTGAGATACAAAATAACTTATCATTGCAAAGTTATAGACTACATTAAATTTATTTTGAAAAACTTTTTGTTTGAAATAGATTTTTTTTATATAAAACTAACAGTTTCTGAGATATTGGTAATACTTTTTCTTTAAATTGGAGTCTGGGAAATGTATTTTTTGGTGAATTTTTTCCTCGAAATGTTTCTGTGACAGTGTATATTATATGATGTTATACTCTTTGGTGGAATTTTTCCACAACAATGTCTATTATTTCGTTTCGCATCGACTATTTTACGAGTTTTGAGTAAATACCTCTGGTTTTTAGGCAAAATAGCGAGAAAATCTCCACGCTGCCATCGTACCATTTATTTATATTTTATATAAAATTTACGCTCCAAGGAGACAAGTATTAGACCTCGGACTTGATTCATTACACCTCTCTCTAGATTATACATACCTCATCCTTGTACCCTATTGGTGTAAATATTCGGATAAACCGGACAGTAGTAAGACGCGGTAACACGTAAGCTTGACTTGGATACTACATTGAGGCTTCATTCATGAAATCAACCCGTTATTAAGGTATGAGTGTAGGAAATGAGAATTAAGGAAAGAGATTTTTACAATTAAAAAAAACCCCAATTTTTTGGCCAAAATAAATATAACATTGCTTCAATAGATACGTTTTCTTCATGGTCGTCATCAAATGGGGAATGACCGCCTTCTGTTGGCGATGGTCTTGGCAACATCGGCAGATAAAGGGTGTCATGTAGTCAGCACAATCAGTCCTCCCTCCGGCAGTTAACCTCAGTTTTCTAGACCGGAGCCACTACTTTTCCGTTCAAGTAGTTCCTCATTTTGTCTTCAAGAGGCTGCGTTTGACCCCGTTTTGAACCTACTGCTTTGTAGAAAATATCTGAACCACCAGGAATCGAATTCCAGACCTAGCCACTAGACTACAGAGGCGGTAAGTTTATTTTTCTGCACGTAGAAATCTGTATGGTTTTTTAAGATCTGTCATGAACATCACGTAATTCGACCAGTACTTTTTCTCTTCATTAAAAGAGTTTCTGTTCGAATTAAGCGATGCTTATGTATTATGATGATTATTCAAGAAACTGTTGATATAACTAAACTGTATGTAGAGAATAAAATTAAAAGTATAGCCCAGTTTTCCTATGAAAAGCCTTATGTTTTTTTTAATAACACTTCTTCTTACTACCTGTTCAGTAGTGGGATTACGGATCTCTTAACGATACAATCATTGGGTGAACGACCCTACCTTCTTGTTTTAACACGATCTCCTGTTGAATTATTCTCTAGTTATACCCATATAATATCATTGTTAAAATGGAATTGGGACAAGGAAGGAAGCATATTTAGAAGTAATCTACCCTCATTTGCATGGAAGGATAGTGGAAAAACCTTTAGGGAAAACCACCTTCAGTAGTTCCTACAGGGATTAAAAACCCCAATCTCCCCGTCGTCAGGGCAGTCTAACAAGCAAGTGACGTCTTAGAACATTCGGCCACTGAAGCGGAAAGGTCTTTTTTACTACCATAATCATTATTTTATAGTAGGCCTTCCCTCCATATGGTACATTAGAAAGAAAATCAAGCTATATCTACCCACTGAAGATATCTTATATTTATTTATATCGAACCAAAAAAGAAACATTTTTGCTATAAAAAGTGCATAAAAATGCCTTATATTGTGTTACTTTCCATCCCACCTTAATAAATTCACAAAACACACACACACAGTAAAAAGAACCCTTAGGCCTACTAAATTTAAAAAAAATAAATAAACACATCTCATTACCGACTTATTGTAATGACGAAACGGTGGAATGATCTCTAGAGTTCCGAGATGGCTTTGTTTGGCAGTGGGAACTGCCTTTAATTAGGAGTCAGTTCCTAAAATTGTCGCCAGGAGGAATACTGGACTATAAGTACACTCAGTTATGATAGGTCATAGACTCAAACACACGGGAGGCACGGCAGCGATTCTATCTTACTGTCGTAAGAACAAACCTTCTATGCCTAGTAAATGATTTAACTACAGTTCAATTTTCATAGAGAGAATCTTACCCGACAGCTAGAAAAGTTTTTTAGCACCACCTCTTACTACCCATTCAGTTTACATTTATGTACTTAATATACTAATGTGTTAGGGATTAGGAAAGCTATATTTTAGAAAAAGTGTACCCACATTTGCATGGAGGGAAAGGGAAACACTATTATGGAAAAAACCACCCTCAGTACACCTGGCCGAGATTCGAACCTCGATCTCCCCATCACCAGCAGTCTAGTCTACTGCGAGAGTAGCGCGTTAGACCATGTGACCACTGAAGTGGTTGCTAGAAAAGTTACTAGGTCCACTTTACGTACTATACGTGCGTCAAGTAATGTGACCTTCAATTGTCGGATTTGGTAGGTATAGTAAATACCTATAAAATAACACCAATGATATAATAAAATGTTACTCGTTTAGGTGGCCGCATGGTCTAAGGTGCTACTCTCGCAGTAGACTAGACTGCCAATGACGGGAAGATTGAGGTTCGAATCTTGGTCAGGTGTACTGAGGGTGGTTTTTCCAAAATTGTTTTCCATTCCTTATCTCTCCACGCAAATACGGGTACACTTCCTTCCTAATCCTTAAAACCACTAGCATAATTAGTGCATAAGTGTATAACCCAAAACGCGTAGTTATACGCTCTGTAATTTTTTTTTATCAATGTTAAGCGCAAAAAAGTATATCTTTGTATTATCTAAAATTATTCTATGGATCTACTTTCTACTCCCCAATCTGGAAAGCTACTCGTTTGGAACAATCTATTAGAGGACTTGCGTCCTGTATTTTCTTTTTCTTTTAGAATGGAGTGTACAGAAAGCGCCATTGAAATTATACCATTTTAATTGGTACAGTATGTGTTGAAACAAAACGATATTACTTTTCATCTCGAGCAGAAGATATAATTATAGATAGGGAAAAAGTTTTAACGAGCCCTTTTAAAAAGTCACTGTGGCCAAGATGAGGGGAGGGGGGGTAGGAAAGACTACGACAAGCATAGGAGACTTTAATTCAACCCCAGACAATGGCTGAACTAATTAATTATTTGTGTTAAGGTTCATTCTATTATTCTGATATATTCTTGGCGCTAGGTTTGGTCGTGCCAGTGGTAAATGAGGAGTTGGGGGCCAACCATTGGACTCCAAGAACATTTACGAATATTAAATGCCTCTATTTGGAACTATCTTTATCATATCTTAGTGCAACTAGCCTATTTACGGAATGTAAGCTCCGAATTAAAAAAATATATATATTTAACACCTCGTCTTACTACCCGTTCGGGTTATATGCTTAAGTACTAATTACGCTAATGGATTAGGAATTGGGAAGGATGAATTTAGAGGAAGTGAACCCGCATTTGCGTGGAGGGAGAGTGGAAAACCATTTAAGAAAAACCCCCCAGTTCACCCGACCGAGATTCGAACCTTGATCTCCCGTCCTCAGCAGTCGAGCTAAACATGACTAGCGCGTTAGACAACTACGCCACCAAGGCGGGTATAATTAAGAAAAAAAAAAAAGAAGCTCCATGGCATCAACCCTCAAGCGAACTTTACGTATCGATTGAGTGGCCGCCGTAAGTTGGCGAAGATAGTGTCTACATTTGCAGACCCACTTCGGTGGCTGCATGGTAGAAACGCGCTATTCTCGTGTTAAACTAGACTGCCACAAATGGAAAGATCGGGGTTGGAATCTCGGTTGGGCGCACTGAGGGTGGTTTTTCACTAGACTGCCGAATACAGGGAGATCGGGGTCCGAATCCTGGTCGGATGCACCTAGTTTTTTCCTAAATGGTTTTCCACCAACCCTCTACGCAAATGTGGGTGCACTTCCTCTAAATTAAACCTTCCTCATTCCTAACACATGAGTGTAATTAGTACATAAGCGTACTACTCGAACCGATAGTAAGACATGGTGCTAATTTTTTTTAGCTGATATAGGGTGTCATGTGGTTAGCACAACGAACCATTCAGCCGTTAATCTCAGTTTTATAAACCGGAGCGGCTACTTATTTATTCGAATAGCTCCTCATTTGTCCTTTACGAGACTGAGTTGACCCAGTTCCAGACCCACCGATTTACAGCTAATCTGTAAGCGCCGATGATCGAACATGGGACCGTTGAATCTGTATCTAGGAACTATGATCCTTAGGACACAGAGGCGGTCCAGTTCTGAATAACTATTTTATTTTTCAGTTTATAGTTTTAATAAACATCACTCAATGTGCTTAATTTATATAATATTCTTTCTTTGACGAATAACTGCCAAACCTGCTTTTGTGGTCGAATGGTCTAAGGCATCACTTTTCTCAATATACGATATTACCGATAATGGAAAGATTAGGGTTCTAATCTCGGTCGGGTGTGCTCATGGAGGTTTTATTTTCCTAGGTGGTTTTCCACTATACCTCCACGTAGATGTGGATACATCTCCTCTAAATTCAACCTTCCTCAGGGTTCGACACCTTAGCTAGGCTGGCAACATGTTTGTACATTAAGATACGGGTTCCGGGTTCGATTCCCGGCATGGCTAAATAAAACTTATCGTTGGTGAAATGTGGGTTTACCCTTTCACAGTGATGAATTAACGGGTGGGGGCTGGATGTTGTGTCTGATATATTAATAATATGTTTAAGTTAATTAATAAGTTATATCCTGATATATTCAGTAAGTTCAGAAAGTTCACTTTAAAATAAATACCTTAAATAAATGAAAATGAAAAACCTTTCTCCTCACTAACACATTCTCGTAATTAGTTCATATACATATAAATCGAACGGGTAGTAAGACGCTGTGCTAAAAAAAATACATGGAATCGAAATAGTTTTCTTTAATTGTGTTCGATTCCTCGAACCACTGAGCTACATGGTAGCGAGAGCTAAGAGATCGGCATTCGAAGCACATTTGAAATATAAACCAATCAAAATGTTTGCTATAGCGTCGACTAAATATCTGCGGGCCTCGATTGTAATAGTTTGCAGAATATCTTCATACAAACTAATATAATCATCCCTAAACCTCTCCTTCCCAACCCCTCTTTAACCAACCCCTACAGCCATTTCTTGGACAAACAAAGTTAACTCACGCATACTTAACATAAAATTTAAGATAACTTTGAGAAATGTAATTTCCGTTCGGATCGAAGGAAACAGAGAACAGGAAAGACAAAAGTATAAAGGGGAGGGGCTAGGTCAATGGGTGGAGGGGGGGATGAAGGAGTAGCGGAGGAAAAATGAGTGAGCTTCTAATATAAATAGAGCTAGAGAGATAGAGGAATGGCAGCAAATAATATTTCCAACCGAGCTTTAGCGTACATAAAAATAAGTGTTAAGGCTGTTCGAACTTCAAAAAATACTTTTAAGTTTAATTGTTTATCAGTTTATTCTCCGTAATGGTGATAAAGAGCAAAATAAATTATTAAAAAAGTCACATTGGAAATTTAAATATGCTTGTATAATTTGAATTTGATTTTTTTTTCTCGAATCCTTGAATCTCGAATGACCTTCAATTTTTTTTAAATACCCAACGCTATAGATAAAGCCTTTGTTCAATAAGTCTTGGGTAGAATCTACGTGAGGCAGATCGGAGCTAACCAAAGGGCAGTGGCGTTGTGGAATGTTGCCAGGGAACGCAGAGTTTGTTAACTTTTTCTTATTTGATCAACTCGTCTTACTACCTGCTCAGGCTATATGAATGTATGATAATAACTCTAATGGGGTAGGGATGAGGAAGGAAGCGTTTTAGAGGTAATATACCCGCATTTGCGTGGAAGCAGAGTTGGAAACCATATAGAAAAATCATCTTCAGTAGACCCGACCGTGATTCGAACTCCGATCTCTCCGTAATCAGAAGGTCAGTCTAACACGAGAGTGGCGCCTTAGACCATTCGGACACTGAAGCAGGTTTTTTTAATACTGTACCTGTGATGTACTCACTCAATTGGTCCGCCATTTGACCATTCATACATGGACTCTGCTTTACACACCTCAAATGGGAATATAATGTTCGTTGATACTCGACCAAGGAGTGGAGAAAACAATTTCACAACTCACAAGGTACAGTCTAAATTAACACTGCTTACACTGGCAACACTACGACTCCACGTCTCTGGTAATATTACCCGCTGGTTTGAAACACCTTACCTCGTCCTCATCAGCCATAAGAAGTCGTCTTCAAGAATAAAACACATTTCCCACACATCGTTAACACTCGCAATGATATGTATTGTACACTCCATTCACGCTTAAGGTCCACCCTTTTTTCTACATATCTCTAACGAACCAAATCAACTCTCGTATCGGGAACTTACACCAGTAGTTCCAAATCTGGGGTTGGAGGAGGGGGCCAAGAATCACATCCAGGAGGAGTAAGGAGGCATGGAACAATTCGGAAATAACGTTAAAAATCAGTTAATAATTGAAGATTTTTTTATTTCAATCCTTTTCCAAATTAAGTAATATATTTTTCTTGTGGCATTGGAAACACTGCCTACCAGTTGTAACTAATTTATTAGGTGACTGATCGCCAAAAGTAAGAAGCTCGTGCGAATATACGTGTTTTATTTTCAAACTCGCAAGCCTCTGATTAACCCCCGCCCCCATCACTCCTTTCTAATCCACCCCTTCAGCTACCATTACGGCCACGTACAACACCACCGAATTTTCACCTCTTGACTCTAATAAAAACTAAACAGAATTGTTGACTTGAAGCTAAAATTAATTTTCAAAGTGCTCTGTCAAATATTAAACCGAATATTAAAGAATTAATGAAAACAAAGCTTTGCCGACCATCATTTTAATTTTCAGTAATTTTATTTGTACCATTATGCTGCCAGTGATGCACTGATTTTTCTATCAAATAAAAAAGTAACTATAAAATCAAACTTTTTTTTTTAAAGATTATTTTTATAACCATCTCAAAAATTAATTGGGGGAGGGGGGATTTGAGAATGTTGAGAACCATTGTTAAACACATCGCTTGATGATTAATAACCATTTTTGCCAAAGATTAATCAAGTTTGTCATTTTACTTTATAAATATGAAGGAAACATAGTTTGCATTAATATCAATAACCTACCGGGCGTAGCAGGGTCCTGTTTTAGCTTGATCAATTAGTATTTTGACTGTATATACTTCCAGATGTTTGTTCCGTGATAAGTGTCGAATATCTTGATCAATATTAAAGAAAATTGTCTGGGATATTTTTAAAACTTAAACAGAATAGCGTATATGTATGTTTTGACGTTATGGTTATCCCTTTAAAGATGGCGGCTGCTCAAAAACATGTCTGTATGTTTGTCTGCTCCGCGATATCTGCCAAATGCGTGGACAAATTTTAACGAAACTTGGCAGAGACGATATTTGGACCTAGTACGAACGATGTGTGTACATATTCCTCCAAATTGTTTATACTTTTCAACATGGCAGTGACTTAAATTGTTTTTTGTTTAGTGATGATTTCAATTTAAAATTCTAAGCAATCGATCAAGTAGCCAAGACATATCTTGTTATTTTTTTAATTTCGTTTGACAAAATAATTAAGAGTCCAACATCTTAGCTCAGTCAGTCGGTAGCGTGTATGTCTACTGAGTTAAGGGTCTCGGGTTCAATTTCTGGTATGAATGAAAAGTTTACTATTGGTGAAATGTGAGTTTACCCTTTCTCAGTGATGAATTAAGGACAGGGGGCTGGATGTTGTGTCTGTTCTAGTCTTAAATTAGTATATAAGTCGTGTGTTCTGATCTAATCAGTCGGTTCAGAAAGTGCACCTTGGAAAAATACTGAAAAACTTCAAATAAGCCAGTTGTCAGAACACAAAAATGTAACAAATCTTTAAAAAAATATTCAGAAAGCTGTAAACGGTTTGATTGTTTTATTTTGGAGATATACAAAGAACATAAAAATTACAAAAATGTCAAAAAAATTTTTGCTTATAGCTCAGAAACTATTGGCTCTATAAAAATATATTTCAAATAAAATATTTTTATTTTTTAAAATAACCTCAACTTAACAACAACAAGCTATTTCCTATCTCAAAGAGTTGCATATGATCAAAATTGGAAATTCACGCTTCTATAAAAGTACCCTCAAAGTCATTTTCATGGGTAAATGAGAGCTTCCATTTTGTTTGTAATATTAAACAGTGCCTAGATAAAAAAAATATAGTAAAAATCGTTAAATCGTATTTTGAGAAAATCAAGTTTTTCTCTTTTTTCCCCATCAGTAAATTACCCTTAATTTTAGGGCTCAATATCCAATTCCAAAAATGACTTGGGGGAAACCCTATGAAAATCCTAGATACCAATTTTTAGCCCGGTCGGTAAAATGGTTTCGGTGCTAGGCAAAGATACAGACAGGCAAAGCGACGGCATAGCGAAAAATACTTTTTCAGCGGTGGTGTTGTAGGGGTAGGTAGGCTAGTGGTGGGGGTAGGTAGGCGATAGTAGAGTTCCCGGCAGAACATTGATGAACTAATTCATACTAACTTCCTTAGATAATTACGATAGTTCCATCTGGTTTATTAATTTGAATAAAAAATAGGAATCTTTATTTGAGCTAAAATCCAATGCTTGTACCGAAAAAAATCTGATCCTACTCACAAGAGGGAAAAAGGCCAACTTTACATCAATTTATTAAATTAATTACTAAGATTTATTAAAATCTCTTTCAGTACAAACATAGAAATTTATTTAACCCAAAAGATTTAAAAAAAAAAACCATGCTTCTGCGATATTTTATAGTCCCGGAAAACTCCGAGAAAGTAAGCGGTATTTTTGCTCTTTTCTCAGCCCTTCCAATCCACTTTAAATACCTCAAATACATAAATAAAAATGAAATTACATTATTACAAGACTGACGTCTTAATCTGCGTGAACAACTCTTATTATTTATGAATATAATGAACTTAGTACATAGTATTGATTGGTTTTCCGTATAACTTGATCACCAAGTAAATATATAAACCTCAAATTCAAGGAGAAATTATGTGAAATAGCTCAACAAGACCCTTCCGAGACTTCGTGTTCTTATTTTGGATCCACTACTGGCTTGCTAGGCCTATCATAGTTTTACCAGAGCCCCATCAGCCGTCACTTTTCAAGATCCCTGCAGGGCCTTCACAGCTTCCTAAACTGTCACGGTGCACACATAGTCCCCGATGTACTTCACACCCACAGGCACTCTATAAAAGTTGCAGGGGAGATTTGGGGGCCGAGGAGCCTCAACCACCGTTGTCAAAGAACGTCAAGAGATTATTTCAAGGGAAATATTTGAAGATGTGGGCCTATAATAGAAAAGTGGTTATGCTCTCAGATAATCTGGAAAGACTTTTCAGAAAATCTGGAGCGCCAGGAATCAAACCTGGGACCTCTGGCCACCTAGCCAGAACCTCTGACCACTAGACCACAAAGGCGTTCCTCAAATTGAAATTCTATCTACATGGTTAGAAATTTAATTAAATATTAATGTCGGGACTAAGAGTGGTATGGGACATTTCTGAATGCATAAGAGAGACAGATCCTATTCAATTAGCCTAGTGTAATTAAAAGCACACAGTTAGCAATACTCAAAGCAAAGAATCATAATAAGAGTAAAATGAAGTGGTACATGGATCAAGCGTCCATCAGATATGGTGAGAGGGAATCAGGTGGATTGTCCAACTCACGTTGCAATTAAAACTATTTCTTAAAGCCCAACTTATCTCACACAATGCTACTTGGAAACAAACGAGTCTCCCAACTTCAGAATTTATGCTCCAGAAACCATTTAGATGCGTAAACTCTGACTAACATAGGGGAGATCATCTCGGACTATTAATACTCTATTGCTACGTCACTGGTTTATTGCTAAGATATTTACACATATTTTTGCTGTAAGCAGTGGTGCACCCAAGGGGGAGAGGGGCAAGCAGGGTATTTGACCCCCCTTCCCCAATACCACAAATAATTTTAGTAGAAATTTAAATGATATGAAGTATAACTAAAATATTTAGCATTGAAGATGTGTCGAATGTATAGGCTATATTTTAAAAGCAGGCTTCTTACTTGAGCCTAATATTCAAAAGGTTTACCATTACACGCAAAAAATTGACAATTGAAAAAAAAACACAAATAATAGCTTCGATACCATTTGCATTATTTAAATGTCTTAATTACTATAAAACTACTCCAAATAATTTCTAAAAGCATTTGATATTCATAAATATTTTCGGCCTTCAGGGGTTAGGGGGCTGTGCAACCCCAAACTCGTTCTCTCCATCAAAATTTCATTCTTGCTACAGCCTTGATTGAATACCTCCCCCAAAGTAAATGGCTGGGTGCGCCACTGATTAAGTAAATTATATCAAAATATATTTTATTTTACCTTTTCCTTCTAAATCATCTTGAAATGGTGAAATTATACTCCTGAATTTTGGGATTATTTGATGTATAATTACATAAAATCATAATGACTAATGAGTTGTTAATGTAAAACTAAAACTAAAATAACACTATTAAAAACTCCACGATCCTTTCTACTAAATAAAAACAAGAATTACCGTCAGCTACGGTTAAAGTAGTCTCGTCACCCGCTCCCCCCCCACCCCCTTACTATCAGTACTGAAATGCCTAAATTTGAAAGAGAGGTTAAATGTATTTGCCAAATACATGATAATACATGTGACTAGAATGCCTAAACATAACTCAGTGTATATAATTAGTGTATAATGTAAGGCTTGTTACGTATACTAACCATTATTTTACAATTAATTATATATATTTTATGTAATTTTACTTAAACTATACTAGATTAGCTTGATAAATAAATATTATGATCTCGAATCTTTTTTCAATAGTTGGCACAATGCTTAGCCTGCTACACATGAACAGCATGACCTGGGGTGTAAAAACCCGAAATCATTGGTGAGCGAGAGGAAAGGAATGTGTTGCAACCCTCTAGACATTGGACAAGGTCATTAGAGCTTCCCTAGCTTGCCTTGCGGTTTTCAAGCAGCAAGTCCTGGGTTTCTTATTGTGTTAAGTAGAGCCTTTGGAAGAAGAATTACTAAAAACACAGTATTCTTGGAATATGAACCAATATTAGTTTTAAAATTAATAATTAAACATGTAAATAAATAAATGAATAAATAAAAAATAAATGTAATAAATAATAAATAAATGAAATAAATAAATAAATGTAATAAACATGTATATTCATTAACAATTTAAACATTAGTATTTACCTTAGTTAGCACAGACAACATTGAACTTAAAAAAACTAGTCCATATCATTATGGGTATGCGGAGCAGGACTAGCATACCCGGAGAATACGCCGCTGCCAGAAGGAAGAGCCGTCCAGCACAGTGAAGAGTAGGCACGATTAAGGTGGTATGACCATGTGAGAAGAGATGGAGAGGGAAAGAATGTTGGATAGGAGGCCGAGAGGAAGACAGATGGCTGAAGGGAGTAAGGAGGAGTGTGGAGGAGAGAGAGGACTGGGCCAAGGTGCAGGGAGAGAGGGAGAGTAGAGGAAAGGAGGTGGAGGGAGAGGTTTATGTTCCAAACAGACCCAGCCAGCGGCTGGAAGATGTTAAGGATGATGATTATTTCAACAAATTCAAATAGAAAGGTTAAGACTGTAGTAAAGATAAGAATATGGAGGGAGCGAGATCTACTGCTCACAAAACAACTAACAGTTGAATACTTGGATGTATCATAAAAGGTTGACCTAACTATGAATATACTATATATAGCAAGTCTCATCCCAAATATTTTACAAAATGTTCAAGCAGGCTTTGATTTCATCACATATAAATTTACCACGTTTCAACTTTCCCATCTTCGTTTGTGTGTGTCGAACTTGATGTTGCAATAAACAAAAAAAATAAATAAAAAAAATCGTGGGCTTCATTTGCATTGAGGGGGAAAAAACAACACAAGAGTTGAAATGAAGGTTCGCAAGGAAAACGTAAAGTTAACCTCCCCCCCCCTTTTACACACCCACACACAAAAGAGTCTAACACAATATTTTCATTAGGCATGTATGAATGCAAATTTAACAAACGCAAAACTCATTCCTCCGTAGGGTAAGTAAGTAATAACAGAAGTAATAATAAAAAGTAATAAACCTGCAGTGAATCATGGCCGGCATCAGTGTACAAAAAGGGCTGAAGAACATTCCGAAAGAGGGGGAGGGGGGAGAAAATATGTTTGTAAGGACTGGTTTTATTGTGTTACCCGTGCTCCACTTTGGTCCATCCACACATATTCATTTTAAGCCTCGTCTACTAAAACGTAGGATACGCATCTTCACAGTTCAACTCCGGATGCAGGAATTGTCTCGTGCGGTTAAAAAAAACTTTTTTTTTATCATGCGCTTTATTTCCTGTTCAGGCTATACGCATATATGATAAATTACTCCAATAGAGTAGGGATGAAGAAGGAAGCATTTTAAAGGTAATCTACCCGAAGTTGCGTGGAAGGAGAGTGGAAAACCATTTGAGGAAAACCACCCTCAGTAGAACCGACTGAGATCCGAACACCAATCCTTTCCGTCACATGAAAGCGACACCTTAGACCAGTCGGCCAATGACGCGGGTAGTAAATTAAATAAAACATATTTTGTTGGATTAAATAGCCAAGCTATTATATTTATTAGTTACGGTTATAGTCACATCTAAATATTATATTCTTCAAATTGAAAAATTACACCTAAACACGGGAATCGAACCCAGGACCTTTGACTTAGTCCACCAATGCTTTAACCACTGAGCTGATGGCTGCCTTATCTGATGACTTGTGATATTAATTAACCACACATTTGTAGCTGACAAGTTTAGCACGTGCATCACAGACTCTGCCTTAAAATACGAGCGAAGAATTACCCTGAACACGGGACGATTCCTGGATAGCTCAGTGGTTAGACCATTAGCGTATTAAGTCGAAGGTCTCGGATTCGATTCCCGTGGCCAGGTGTAATTTTTTTAATTTAGAGATATAAAGAAATATTGTATTCACTCTTTGGCATATATTTGGTTTCAGTATGAGAAGGCACGAGATATCGATCCAGAATATTAATATGGGGGTCTATTCCATGGTCTGGCAGTGATATTATGTGAGCTTTAAAGCCCTGGACATCTAGAAATTAGCATGCATTTATCAAAAGCAAAGGATCAACGGGTCTTATGACCCCAAAACGAGCTGCAGTCAAGGCTGTAGCTACTAGGGCGGGGTTGAGGGGATCCAAGGGGGTACACGCCTCCTCCTGGATCACTGTGCTTCCCATAACAAAGGGTGATGGTAATAAAACAGTACCGACGTCGATAAAATGAGTGAAATATATCAAAGTTGAAAGCAATTCATTTAAATCAACTAATTAGTTTGTCTTAGGTGTGATTGATACAGACTCATAGCGTACACGGGAGATAAAGTCAAAAATAGCGATGGCCAAAGCTGCTTTCAGCAAGAAGAGGATTTTTCTTACTAGAAAATTGAGATTGGTAAGAAACTGTTAAAGTGTACATCTGGAGCATCACTTTGTATAGAGCTGAAACATGGACCTTGAGGAAATAGAAGAATAAATATTTTGAGAGCTTTGAGATGTTGTGCTTGAGGAGAGTAGAAAGTATATAGTGGGAAGATCGGATAAAAAATGAATAAGTTATAAGAAGAGTTAATGAAAAGAGCACCATTTTGCAGGTTACTCTACGAAGAAGGGACAAATGAATGGGTCACATTTTGAGAATAAATGTTTTAATGATTGATGTCGTAGAAGACAAGGTAAAAGTTGAAAAAGGGACTAGGAAGACAATGAATGCAACTCATGGATGATATGAACAAGGGAAGAACATCAAATTCCTGGATAGAAAAAAGGAAGCTGCTGATAGGACATGATGGAGGATTCAATTCAAATAAGGCATCGGACCTGTCAAAATACAGAACCTCTAATAATAACAGTGGGATTAGTTGTTGAAATATTGAGTAGTTTAAAAAAATACAGCCCTCCCCTTATTCTTTTATATAATTCAGAGCGTGAGAATTTAATCTTAGTTTATCGCACACTCCCCTTTGACATAGGTTTAGAGATACGCCTCTGAGTGCGAGCAGGTTGAATTTTTTTCCCCAATTACATTTTCTACCAAGTAATGCGCTGCAGTTTCTCTTGCCTACCTCATTCTTTATCTTTGTGTCGAGTTGGTGGTCCCACGGTCAAGGAGTCAGACTCGCAACATAATGGAATGTTGGGGCTCGAATCTCGGCCGGGGCGCTTCAAAGGGTGCCAGTACTCACACGCAATATATCACTATGACGTTTTCCTACGGTCCAATTTTAATAGGAAAGGCCTTATCAGACAGCTAGAAAAGTTACTAGATCTACTTTCACTTATTCAAGACATGTAGTCTACAGCTGTCACTTTTGATAGCTATTATTATCATTATTAATTACATAACATTAATAAAATAGTAAAATGCTCTTAATGCAAAAAAGTTTGTATTTTCTAAAAGGCCCTTTCTATTAAAACTGGACTGTAACTCCTATCTCACCTTAATTCGGCTACAAATTCTCTAAAAAAATCATCTTCTCCACCCTAAACCATTGATTACCACGATGTTAAAACGTACTAGTATTAACAAAACAAACTTTTGAACTTGACAAAAATTAAAGAGTTTTGCTTGAAAATTTGTTTCGTCCCTTATCTCGTTTTTGCTCTCAAACGTTAGACTTCTTGGTGACCTCCTTTCCCTCTGATATCCATATTTTAATATCCCGAGTCAGACCCTAAGACCGACATCAGCGCTACTTGTGCTGAGTTAGCGCAACAAAGTTGAAACCAAGAACATAAACAATTTATACCAAGCTAACAAACGTCTTCTAAAGTTCTCTTGAGTCCACCTCATGGCCGGGATTATAGATACAAGATCCAGTTCTGACCAGAAAACGTATCGGAGAGAGTTTATTTTGCATTCTTAGTGACGTTGCCCACTTGGAGATTTCGAAGCTGTTTTGCGAAGCGGGCTGCATCTTAAATTGACGCACTTAAGCACTTTCACACTTAGACACCAATGTACGAAATATAAAGAGAGGGAATAAAATAAACAGCCCCCTTCACCCCCCCCCCAATGAGGTCTCTTGTTTATATGCTGATAACACTTCCCCTCTTCCTCTGACGAGTTTACACACCCAATATACTATTTTCTCCTTGAAAACATTAACTTTCTTTTTAAAATTACTTCTAGATAGACATTTGCTTCCACGGACTTTTTTTAATCTAATCCTGGCAGGAAGATTCCTACAGGACATTTTCGTAAATAGCTCAAATATCTTGAGGTGTAGATCAATTTATAAAAAAATTATTTTACAAAAAAACTCCTTCAAGGAAAATATAGTAATTTTGTGACATTTTAAGACTATTTTTAAAATTATTTAAGAATTTATGGTTTTTGTTTCAACGTTATATCTTTAAACTCACTGAATAAAACGTTAATTCATTAACATGGGAACTACTATCTTGACCGGTCGTGACGTCACAAATAGACGACAACAGTAAAATTGGGATCAGAATATTATTCTTTTCATTTTAAAATATTGTTACTTATCATTCGGGTTTCATTTCTATACCTCAGTTTTAGCTTATGTGGTGCTGACTGACAGTTCACAGCTGACTTCTGACAGTCAACATTTAGGTATATACCTAAATTTTGACTGTCAGAAGTGACAACTGCTAAAGACATGTTTTTTGCAGATCATATGGTTCGGCGTAGGGATACATAATTTGGTCTAGTAGCTTTTTAAAGCCATCAGAAGTCAGCTGTGAGCTGTCAGTCAGCACCACATAAGCTAAAACTGAGGTATATCAACCCTTCAGAGAAAAGATGTATTGTGATAAAAAAAAGCTTACTTATGATTTTGATAAATGCCAACTTTTTTAAACATCTGAAAGAGAAAAAGTGATTTTAGCGATGCCGTCTATGTGTCTATAATTGGTCTGGAGCTGAAATGATATTACCAATCGGATTAAACCTTAGTCTCTATGGTTTTTATAAGGTCTCCCCGAGGAGTTTTTGAAATTAAATATCTAGTCCTAAAATTAAGGGTATTTTAATTAAGGGAAAAAAGAGAGAAAAGAAATTGATTTTATCGAAATCCACTCTAACGAATTTGATTAAATTTTGTATCTAGTTACTGTTTATCACTATAAACAAAACGGATCATTTGATTTTTCCTGGAAAATGATCTAGAGGTTACTTTACATTATTGAATCTCGCCAATGTCGATAATATTTACTGTTGGTTAGAATCGGTTGGGTCGAACCCCGGTTATCACTATCGAAATTAATAGCTTGATTTTTTTAAACACTTCACACATATGGTGTTTTCCAAGAAACTCTCAAGAATATTTGAAAATATAATGTTTTTCAAATGAGACTCAAGTCTATTTGGACATTTGTTATTCTTCAAGCTGATCTTAAAATGACTAGGACATATGGTGTTCTTCAAATGAAACTCAAATCTATTTGAGCATATGGTGTTTTTCAAATGAGACCCAAGTCTATCTAGACATATTGTGTTCTTCAAATGAGACCCAAGTCTATCTAGACATATTGTGTTCTTCAAATGAGACCCAAGTCTATCTAGAAACATATTGTGTTCTTCAAATGAACCCAAAGTCTATCTAGACATATTGTGTTCTTCAAATGAGACCCAAGTCTATCTAGACATATTGTGTTCTTCAAATGAGACCCAAGTCTATCTAGACATATTGTGTTCTTCAAATGAAGCCCAAGTCTATCTAGACATATGTGTTCTTCAAATGAGACCCAAGTCTATCTAGACATATTGTGTTCTTCAAATGGACCCAAGTCTATCTAGACAGTAGACATATTGTGTTCTTCAAATGAAACCCAAATATATCTAGACATATTGTGTTCTTCAAATGAGACCCAAATCTATCTAGACATATTGTGTTCTTCAAATGAGACCCAAATCTATTCGGACATACGACGTTCTTCAAGTGAAGCTCAAGACTATTTGGACTATACGGTTCTTCAAGCTAGTCTCTTCCGACTGCCTCGTAACACAATATTCGCGAGAGGGAGTGTAATGTAATGCTCCAGACAATGGTACTCGCGAGCCTAATCATAAGACGTTTATTACACGGCGGGAAGTTATCAATGCACGTCGAGGTAATTTCGCAGGGAACGTGTTTCATAACAGAGGGGGTGGGTTATTAAGGACCGGGGCTAAATTAGGGAAACTAGAACAGGACTTTTCTTTATAGGTCCCCAAAGCCGCTGTAAATCAATGGCATTTTACATTATAGTTTTTAACCACGAATTTATTCGGGTCTCATATCCAGGTTTACAGAACGTGAACACGTTCTGTAGCAACAAGTAATTGCTTACTTAAAAAATAATATATATATATATAATTAGACTAATCTGAATGATCTTTTAGTCGATCTGACACAAACTCAAATTAAAAAAAGTAAGTGATGGATAGATCCCATTTTTTTGAAACACTCTTATTCTTAAATAAGATTTATTAAGGTGGGAGTGTAGTGAACGCGAGAAAAGGTCAGTGTGTTTGTACCTTTTATAGCAAAACATTCTTTTGGCCAAAATAAATCAAACATTGCTCCAGTAGAAACAGAGAGTTTAATTTTAATCACACAGTGATATCAACAGTTGTTGAATATCTTTCAAGGGTGTCCTGGAATTTAATTACAACTTTTCCTCTTCATTTAAAAAGTTTCTCGTCTAATACCGCTGTGTTCATGACAGATATTCAATAACTGTTGATATCACCGCGTGAATAATATTAAACTCTATGTCTGTACGAAAGCAATATTTGATTTATCTTAGTCACAAAAAAAAGTTATCCATAAAAACAGCAAAAACCCTGCACTTTTCTTGCGTTCCTTAGCGGGTTTTTGTTAGTAAAATTTAAAAGATATATATTCTTAATATAATATAAACAATTAAGATTTTATATACATTATATATATACTTTTTTAGCACCGCTTCTTACTACTCGTTCGGGTTATACGCCCTGTACTAATTACTCTAATGTGTTAGGGATTAGTAAGGTTTAATTTAGAGGAAGTGTACCGCATTTGCGTGGAGGGAGATTGGAAAACCATTTAGAAAACTACCCTCCGTGCACCTGACCGGGCTCAAACCCCAATCTCCCCTTCTTCAACAGTCTAGTCTAACACGAGGAGTAGCGTATTATAAAACTAGAAATAATTATTAGCTTATTTAATTTAGATCATTTTTTAAACCATAAAAAATGACATTTTGTTGGAATATGCCACTATGAGCTGGTGGAGGGTTTTGGCGGTCCCGACTTCCAGCAATGCTCATGCGCAGTAGTGGTTCGGCGGTTGTCGCCAGTAGCTTGGAAGGCAGACCCAACTCTTACCAGGTGAGCTACCGACGCCGAGATGGCTACACGCTTTCCGGAGGAATCGCTGCGGTTCCTCGCGTCGTGACGCCGGCGTCCGCACTACCTTATCACGCGATCGAGGTGCGATCTATTGGGTGGAAGCTCTCTTTATATTTTGGGTGACGTTAAGAATAAATTTTATATTGTATGTATAGATCATTATTATTAAAATTAATGTTTAAGAAAAATGTAATCAACTAAACAATGAGGATAGTCTTGAACACAATTTTATTTTACTCGAATCCAAAGAATGAATATTTTTTGTTATATATAAACATGTAAATTTTACACTTTTAGCTTTTAATTCATTTTACCTGAATTGAATAAGGTTATACATTGTTTTATAGCTATTATTTTCCAAGGATTACAGTAGATTGGTTTTGTGAAAAACAAAATTATATTAGTAATAAAATATATTAATTTTTAATTGCAAGTAGGGTAGTCGGTGAATTTATATTTTATTTTTTATTTGTTTCTAGATTGATTAACTAATTCCATCCTATTTTAAATCACGTGAGTCGCTTTAAGTGCCTGTTTATAATATGTTTATTTTAGATAAATGAACATCCTGCAGGATTTACTAACGATCTGATGTCCTTTAAGAGTGTTGGATTAATTTTATAAAAGGTATGTGATTTTACTTATGCTCCTTCTTAGTCATACCAAGTTGCTTATTTTATACAGTGCTTTGTTGATTTAATTAGTTAATAGGCGTATAACCTGAACAAGTAGTAAAACACGGTGCTAAAAAAAAGATAATGACATTCTTAAACAACAAAATATTACATAATGTAAAAAATAAATATTGAAATGAGCGTCAAAATACCCAGAAACGTAGGCACGTTGGTAAATTCGCGAACAAAAAAGGAAGGTGAGATTAAATATGAACCTAAATCCATGAAGACACAGTGGTCCAAGTATGCTCATGAAAACGAAGAATTTGGAATTCAAGGGACATCCTTCTGGAGAAAATGGCCCTGTATTTCTACGCGAGTAAATTACTTTGCGGGCAATTCGATTCGCCCCCACGCACCCCCTCTCCCAGCCCCGAACCCACTACCCACAACAGACAACCGAATCCCGTCGACCGTCGATTCTATCAGAAAGAGCGGCCCACGAAAGAGTTCTCGTCAGAAGCCCTCGCACAGGAGTCTCAGCAGATGCCACCATGCGGGTTGACATCGGGAACCTGCCCTTGCCGTACAGGTACCTCGATATCCCCGTCGACAGAAACGGAAGACCGGGCTGAGCGCGCTGGCACGGCAGGTCATTCCTCGGAGGACATCTGTCGTCACATTAGAAAAGCTAGTCACTCTCTGGAGCGACGGATCCACATGCCGGAAGGTTGTCTCTACCAGAAGCTGACGACAACTTCTCCGACGGAGGATTGTTCCCGATACAGCCATCCAAGCCTCCTCCCTCCAACAGGTTCTCGGGAGGAGCCATTTGCTCCATATCAGGAACCGTCAGATCTTCCACTGGAGAGACACTCCTACCAGACGACGACTTTGTCAACAATGTCTGCCCCGAGATCAACGACGGAGGACCACGTCGTCTTACCCGTCACCGATGTAAGCACCGGACGGTCGGAGACGCCATCCAGCCACCTCTCTGTCGCTCAGAGACGATCTTCACGAGTAGAATAACTGGAGGAGGACTCCGGCAGGTATGCTCGTGTTGCCCCACAGTGCTCCAGAGGAGTGAGGATGTCGGACGAGGCGATCATGAGGTGAGTTCCGAAACTGGAGACCAGGGTTTAGTTCTTATCTGGGTACAATGGGAAGAGGATCCTCCTCAAAGCAGTTTAACATTCTTTCTCCTGGCGTTCTTATCATCTTGCTACCTTAGATTATATAGTAAGTTTTTAAGGTGGGATGGTAGAGATTGTGAGGTGATGGTGGTATTGTTGTAGTTTTTATTTAACAACAATTTGGCAAAATAAATCGAATATTTCTACAGTAGAAATATACAGGATGTCCCAAAAGTTATTGTGCAGTTAAGTATTACTTACCTCGTAGCGGTTCTTCCTACAACAAATGTTGGAAATATTCCCCATGGTACTGAAGACATGTCTAGACATGCCTCTTCATTTGATATAATGTGGCGTGTCCAAACATGTATTCAGTACCTGGGGGACATGTTCAACATCTGTTGTAGAAAGAACTGCTACGAGGTACGTGATACTTTACTGCACAGTAACTTTTGGGACATCCTGTATAGTTTAATTTTATTCACATGGTGATATCAACAGTTGTTGAATATCTGTCAAGGGTGTTCTGGAATTAGATTATAACTTTTGCTCTTTGTTTAAAAGGTTTCTCATCAAAATTATAATGTGTCCTTGACAAATATGCAACAACTGTTGATATCATCATGTGAAGAAAATTACACTGTGTATTTCTATTGGAGAAATATTTTATTTACTTTGCCAAAAAAATAATTGTTTGCTATAAAAACTTGAGGTAAAAAATACTGCAATTTGCTCGCGTCTCCTTGACCCCCGCCTTAATAACACATTGACACAAAGTCTCAGTAATGATGATGATTATAATAATAAACTGAAAATAACCTATCAACTGAACTTGGAACGTCGCTCAGGTCACATTTATTTTGCCCTTAACTTTCAAAATCATTATTCTTTTTTTATAGCGGTTCTCGGCATAGTATCGACCACTCCATTGGTCCAGACGCCGAGATTGGCTCTCAGGACGTTTCAGTGTATTTTTTCGTGACGTTTCAGAACAAATATCTATGACTACAGTCAGATTCTGAAAGAAACAAAAAACAAATTTATCAGGCTATTTGCAGGGTCCGAGTTTTGATAACCTAAAAAGATTAAAAAACTACCCGTAAAAGTACCTAAAGATAACAAAAAAAACTTGAAATTAAAATAAATAAATTTAGAAAAATTGATAAAAACTCGTAATAAATGTACACGACTAAATAAAACAGATACTATTCCTTATAAATCACTGTGATTTATCATTTTGGTTTTCTCATCCACTCTCCATGCTAATGACGTTTACTTCCTCTAAATACATCCTTCTCTTTGCCCCTTAGATATAAACGTTTATAATAACAATATTGTCGAGCTCGGTGGTCTTGGGGTAAAGTGCTCACCTCAGGACCCGATGTTCATGGGTTCAAACCCAGCCGGGGTTGACGGATATTTCTTGAGTGATGAAAATCCGTAGCATAACTTCTACGGAGGGGAAGTAGAGCCATCGGTCACATGTCGATTGTGGCAAGAAACAGAACCCTGCAAAGTATGTGAAAATATCTTTACCGGCAAAATTGGTAGGGTTTTTCGCTCTCGCTCATAGAAATTCTCGTGTGTTAATATAATCAGTTTGTTCAGAAAGTGCACGTTAAATAACTAAAATAAACAATAATAACGTTATTTACGTATAAATGAACAGGTGTAAGGTACGCTCTATCCGCTTCGGTGTCCCATGGTCTAAGGCGCTACTCTCATGCAGTAAGATAGACTGCCGATAACGGGGAGATCAAGGTTCAAATCTTGTTCGAGTGTACTGAGGGTGGTTTTCCCAAAGAGGCTTTCCACTCTCCCTCCATAAAAATGTCGGATACACTTCCATATAACTTTCCTCATCCCTAAGAACATTAGAGTAATTAGTATATAAGAAGCCCGAACGGGTAGTAAGACACGATGCTAAGAAAAACTAAAACACGTGATGCTAGAAAATAAATGAAAAATACGGTATTGAACGTAATAATCTAAAAAATCTTAATAAATCCCTATTTCATCAAAAAGTGTGCCCTGGGATCCTTGTTATTTTATATCCTGGTGGATGTTTACCCATCTTCCATCCGATTGGTCCATCCGATGTGTCTTGTGATTAGTGGGGGAGGGGAGGGGGGGTAGAAAGGTTAGGTAGGGTGTGGGAAGAGGTGGGGGGGGGGGTTGTTTCGCTTCATAGCAGCAAGGTATGACGGTATAGGTAGAGAGACGGAAACCTCTAATGTAGGGGACTCAACTACGTGTGATCGGAATATTAAATGAATAGGGGTGGAAGGAGAGGGAGGGTTGGGAAAGCTGGGAGAGTAAGGTCAGTCGGGGGATGGTTATCTACCGCTGATTTGAACAAAGGGTTGAGACGAAATGAAAGGGGGATGTTTACAGGTGCTTCCTATACATCGAGTTACGAGGGGGAGATGCAAATAAACACGAGGAGGCTTGCATTGTGTTGTTCTAGCTCTAAGCATTTCAAATTCTGTTGAGAAGTGAAAATTGATATGGGTTTGAAACTCTAGAACTGATTCACATTTATTTTATACACAAATATAAGATACACACACATACACATTCAGACATATACACTTGTATACGCACATACACCTACATATAGATACACACATAAACTTACATTTTATACAAACATACAATTACATACATACACACATGCAGCTATATACATTATATATACATACATAAATACACATACAGACACACACATTTACATACGTACATTTACACACATTTCAACACATACACACATTCCAACACACTCATACACTTCAACACATACACACATTTCAACACACACACATTCCAACATATACACACATTCCAACACATACATCCCATACATACACATATAGACATACATACATACTCATAAACACATACAGAGATACAAACATATATTCACCCAACTCCACCCTAAACGAGAATCAAACAGGAGACTTTAGGAGGTGGTCTAATCTCGGTGCTATCCGTGGGGTGAACCTAAATTGCTCAACTGTTAACTCTGATTAATTTGTTTCAAGTTTTGATCTAGTGAGGGACAGAATATTTCAACCTTCATCCATCTAAGTTCGTGTTTCAATTTATTCTCACCGGTAATGAAGGGAAACATCTCACTTATTCTCAACACGCCCCGATATGACAGACGTACTGATTATAGAACATATGTAATTAAAACTAGTTAGTTCGTGAACATTATCGAGATTTCATCTTCTTTGCTATTATCTAATACCACGACAGATAAACATTCTAATTTGTGCTCTCCTTCTTATTACCCGTCTGGGATATTCGCATGATGAGGTAGAATTTAAAATAAGTGTACACGCATTCGTACGGGTGGGGGTAGGGGGAGAGTGGTAGGTTGTCCATGAGTAAACACTTCATTACACTCGGTTAGAATTCGAATTTCATCACCGGTAGTAATATATCAACGGTACAAGGGAAAAATGGGGTGAAATATATTACACACATTTTCCAGAACAAATTTTATATCTCAAACTCCATAAGGACCCCAGCGAATACGGAAAAAATAATTCAAATGACAGATACCTCTTTTAACCATAATCTAAAGTGAATTAGAAAGGTCTCATGATTGTTTAACAGATGGCAGCACTAACTAAATTTGAGCTAAAATTGGACTTCTCCTTCTTTTCCCCCTATATATTTCATACATATGAATGTATAAAAAAAAAATTGCTCAACTGGGCTACATCATTCTTAACCCAGTAGGGGAAAGATTGGCCAGTACTAATGTACCATTGCACAGGGGACGCCTGAATATACTAATCGTACATCATCCTTTCCGTGGAAGCTCTTTCCATGTCCCAATGAGATGAGGGGATGGTGATAGTGAATATTTGGGTGTGGAACCACTGAAACACAACCTAACTTAGCCTAACTAACCAAACCCTGATGACCGTTGGGATAATTCCCCTTTCAGGAAAAATACCCACGATACCAGCCGGGAATCAAACCTGGGAACCCTAAGCTCGTAGCAAGGTGCACTGACCACTACACCACGAGGCCGGCAATTTAGAAAATGAAACGATTCTTTTCAACAGTGATTCATAGATTCCCACCTGAGTGATTTACATGATTTGAAAATAGATAATACACTGAGAAGCTGCTAAAAAAATATCAATTTTCAAAGCTACAAACAATTTAATTTTAGAATACTGCAATTTCATTCGACAGCATTCTTTTCTAGTTCTACAAAACTGATCTTAATGTCCTTCATTTTTATTTTCTCGTATCAAGAAAAATAAAATATTGCAATCGGGAAAGATTTTGACCTCGAGATTAAAATAAATATTTACTTTTTGATAGATTTTGTTTACACTTGATATTTAGATACTACAGGGAAATATATCGGGACTTTAATTATTTTTTACCCTAGCTCTTAAATTAAGGGTAGTTTACTGATGAGTGATTTTTTTTAAGTTAAAAAAAATTTCACAAATGGCTCTAATAATTTTGTTTAAAATTGATATTTAGGGAGTGTTTTAACAGAAAAATAACACTGTGTACCTGTATTTTGGGCAAACATTTGCTAGTAAAAATAAATATTTTTCAAAAATTCAAAATATTTTGAAAAATGTTCTAACATGCTAAGACAACGGTCTAGGATTCTATTTCCCATGTCTAGGTGTAATTTATGCAAACTAATTGAAATATATTATAATAACTATAACTAACAGGGTTATTCAGATCTCTAGGTTAAAAAATTTATACAGGTTGTAAGGCGCAACAAAACAAGTGTTTCCACGTAATGAACTTAGGGTTGACGATCGCACCAATAGTGGAGCTACGATACTTCAAAGTGGTGCTGTATAATTCCTGGAGGATAGGTAGCACTCCACGTAAACCAACACATGCACCCTCACCACTTCCTGCAAACATCACGGTGGTGCCAGTTAAACCAACACATGCACCTTTACACAACTCCTTCCTGCAACACACACGGTGGTGCAGTGTAAACCAACACATGCAATCACAACGGTGGTGCCAGTGTAAACCAACACATGCAACACACGGTTAGTTGCAGTGTAAAAAAACACATGCAACACACACAGGTGGTGTCCAGTGTAACCAACAGTGCACCCTATGACCATCTCAATTCCTGCAAACACACGGTGGTGCCAGTGCACAACCAACACATGCAACACACACGGTGGTGCCAGCGTAAACCAACACATGCATCTCCAACACTCCCTTCCTGTAAACACACACGGTGGTGCCAGTGTAAACCAACACATGCAACACACACGGTGGTGCCAGTGTAAACCAACACATGCAACACACACGGTGGTGCCAGCGTAAACCAACACATGCACCTCTACCACTCCTTCCCTGTAACACACACGGTGGTGCCAGTGTAAACCAACACATGCAACACACACGGTGGTGCCAGCGTAAACCAACACATGCATCCTCTACCACTCCCTTCCCTGTAACACACACGGTGGTGCCAGTGTAAACACAAACACATGCAACACACACGGTGGTGCCAGCGTAAACCAAACACCATGCATCTCCAACACTCCCTTCCCTGTAACACACACGGTGGTGCCAGTGTAAACCAACAACACATGCAACACACACGGTGGTGCCAGTGTAAACCAACACATGCAACACACACGGTGGTGCCAGCGTAAACCAACACATGCATCTCCAACACTCCCTTCCCTGTAACACACACGGTGGTGCCAGTGTAAACCAACACATGCAACACACACGGTGGTGCCAGTGTAAACCAACACATGCAACACACACGGTGGTGCCAGTGTAAACCAACACACATGCACCTCTACCACTCACTTCCTGCAACACAACACGGTGGTGCCAGTGCAAACCAACACATGCAACACACACGGTGGTGCCAGCGTAAACCAACACATGCATCTCAACACTCCCTTCCTGTAACACACACGGTGGTGCCAGTGTAAACCAACACATGCAACACACACGGTGGTGCCAGTGTAAAACCAACACATCACCTCTACCACTCCTTCCCTGCAACATCAACCACGGTGGTGCCAGTGTAAACCAACACATGCAACACACACGGTGGTGCCAGTGTAAACCAACACATGCAACACACACGGTGGTGCCAGTGTAAACCAACACATGCAACACACACGGTGGTGCCAGTGTAAACCAACACATGCAACACACACGGTGGTGCCAGTGTAAACAAACACATGCAACACACACTGGTGGTGCCAATGAGGTGTAAACCAACACATGCAACACACACGGTGGTGCCAGTGTAAACCAACACATGCAACACACACGGTGGTGCCAGTGTAAACCAACACATGCAACACACACGGTGGTGCCAGTGTAAACCAACACATGCAACACACACGGTGGTGCCAGTGTAAACCAACACATGCAACACACACGGTGGTGCCAGCGTAAACCAACACATGCAACACACACGGTGGTGCCAGTGTAAACCAGCACATGCACCTCTACCACTCCCTTCCCTGTAACACACACGGTGGTGCCAGCGTAAACCAACACATGCACCTCTACCACTCACTTCCCTGCAACACACACGGTGGTGCCAGCGTAAACCAACACATGCAACACACACGGTGGTGCCAGTGTAAACCAACACATGCAACACACACGGTGGTGCCAGTGTAAACCAACACATGCACCTCTACCACTCCCTTCCCTGTAACACACACGGTGGTGCCAGTGTAAACCAACACATGCAACACACACGGTGGTGCCAGCGTAAACCAACACATGCATCTCCAACACTCCCTTCCCTGTAACACACACGGTGGTGCCAGTGTAAACCAACACATGCACCTCTACCACTCACTTCCCTGCAACACACACGGTGGTGCCAGCGTAAACCAACACATGCACCTCTACCACTCACTTCCCTGCAACACACACGGTGGTGCCAGCGTAAACCAACACATGCAACACACACGGTGGTGCCAGTGTAAACCAACACATGCAACACACACGGTGGTGCCAGTGTAAACCAACACATGCAACACACACGGTGGTGCCAGTGTAAACCAACACATGCAACACACACGGTGGTGCCAGTGTAAACCAACACATGCAACACACACGGTGGTGCCAGTGTAAACCAACACATGCAAACACACGGTGGTGTCAGTGTAAACCAACACATGCAACACACACGGTGGTGCCAGTGTAAACCAACACATGCAACACACACGGTGGTGCCAGTGTAAACCAACACATGCAACACACACGGTGGTGCCAGTGTAAACCAACACATGCAACACACACGGTGGTGCCAGCGTAAACCAACACATGCAACACACACGGTGGTGCCAGTGTAAACCAGCACATGCACCTCTACCACTCCCTTCCCTGTAACACACACGGTGGTGCCAGCGTAAACCAACACATGCACCTCTACCACTCACTTCCCTGCAACACACACGGTGGTGCCAGTGTAAACCAACACATGCAACACACACGGTGGTGCCAGCGTAAACCAACACATGCATCTCCAACACTCCCTTCCCTGTAACACACACGGTGGTGCCAGTGTAAACCAACACATGCAACACACACGGTGGTGCCAGCGTAAACCAACACATGCAACACACACGGTGGTGCCAGTGTAAACCAACACATGCAACACACACGGTGGTGCCAGCGTAAACCAACACATGCATCTCCAACACTCCCTTCCCTGTAACACACACGGTGGTGCCAGTGTAAACCAACACATGCAACACACACGGTGGTGCCAGCGTAAACCAACACATGCATCTCCAACACTCCCTTCCCTGTAACACACACGGTGGTGCCAGTGTAAACCAACACATGCAACACACACGGTGGTGCCAGCGTAAACCAACACATGCACCTCTACCACTCCCTTCCCTGCAACACACACGGTGGTGCCAGTGTAAACCAACACATGCAAACACACACGGTGGTGCCAGCGTAAACCAACACATGCAACACACACGGTGGTGCCAGTGTAAACCAACACATGCAACACACACGGTGGTGCCAGTGTAAACCAACACATGCACCTCTACCACTCCCTTCCCTGTAACACACACGGTGGTGCCAGTGTAAACCAACACATGCAACACACACGGTGGTGCCAGCGTAAACCAACACATGCATCTCCAACACTCCCTTCCCTGTAACACACACGGTGGTGCCAGTGTAAACCAACACATGCAACACACACGGTGGTGCCAGTGTAAACCAACACATGCAACACACACGGTGGTGCCAGTGTAAACCAACACATGCAACACACACGGTGGTGCCAGTGTAAACCAACACATGCAACACACACGGTGGTGCCAGTGTAAACCAACACATGCAACACACACGGTGGTGTCAGTGTAAACCAACACATGCAACACACACGGTGGTGCCAGTGTAAACCAACACATGCAACACACACGGTGGTGCCAGTGTAAACCAACACATGCAACACACACGGTGGTGCCAGTGTAAACCAACACATGCAACACACACGGTGGTGCCAGTGTAAACCAACACATGCAACACACACGGTGGTGCCAGTGTAAACCAACACATGCAACACACACGGTGGTGTCAGTGTAAACCAACACATGCAACACACACGGTGGTGCCAGTGTAAACCAACACATGCAACACACACGGTGGTGCCAGTGTAAACCAACACATGCAACACACACGGTGGTGCCAGTGTAAACCAACACATGCAACACACACGGTGGTGCCAGTGTAAACCAACACATGCAACACACACGGTGGTGCCAGTGTAAACCAACACATGTAACACACACGGTGGTGCCAGTGTAAACCAACACATGCAACACACACGGTGGTGCCAGCGTAAACCAACACATGCATCTCCAACACTCCCTTCCCTGTAACACACACGGTGGTGCCAGTGTAAACCAACACATGCAACACACACGGTGGTGCCAGCGTAAACCAACACATGCATCTCCAACACTCCCTTCCCTGTAACACACACGGTGGTGCCAGTGTAAACCAACACATGCAACACACACGGTGGTGCCAGTGTAAACCAACACATGCAACACACACGGTGGTGCCAGTGTAAACCAACACATGCAACACACACGGTGGTGTCAGCGTAGCAGACCAGTATTGCACTGTAGGCCATTCCTTAAGGGTACTTTTTGTAAGGGAATTCAATGCTGTTACTATATGCCCTGATTTTGGTTGGAAGAACAGTTTAGAAAATTTCAACTTTCTTTTTCTTTCAAAATTGATAATATTTTACTAAAATATTAGTGTTATTTTATAGGTATTGATGACCCGCCTCGGTAGCGTAGTTGGCTAATGCGCTAGTCGTGTTGAGCCCGACTGCCGAGGACGGGGAGATCAAGGTTCGAATCTCGGTCGGGTGAACTGGAGGTTTTTTTCCTAAATGGTTTTTCCACTTTCCCTCCACGCAAATGCGGGTTCACTTCCTCTAAATTCAACCTTCCCAATTCCTAATCCATTAGCGTAATTAGTACTTAAGCGTATAACCCGAACGGGTAGTAATACGCGGTGCTAAATAATAATAATAACAATAATAATAATAATAATAATAATGATAATGATAATAATTATAATAATGATAATAATAATAATAATAAAGGTATTGATAATATCTATCGAAGGTGACTGTTTTAGATAACATGACTTGATGTATGAATATTATTAAAATGGTTTTAGTAACTGTAGTAGCTGCCAGATACTGTTCTTACCATCAAGATCAAGGTATAGTAATAATATTTTAAACAAGCTGACCTCAATGGTCTTGGGGTGAAGTGATGACCTCAGGATCCGATGTTCATGGGTTCAAACCTAGCAGTGGTCGACAGGTTTTTCTTGAGGTGACAAAAATCCGCAGCAAAACTTCCTTCGGAGGGTAAGTAAAGTCGTCAGTCCCAAGTCTATTGTAGAATATAAAAGAACCCTAGAAGGTGTGTGAAAATATCTTTCCAAGGAAAATTGGTAGGGCCTTTCACTCTCGCTCAGAGAAATACTCGTGTGGTGATATAATAAGTCGGTTCAGAAAGTGCACGTTAAATACCTCGATTAAATAAATAAATATACACCACACTACACTTGTTATGTGCCCGAGATTGATGAGTTGCCTACTCCCCAGGTGTACACAGTGGCAACTGTAACGTCTCGTAGCTTCGCCATTTGGTGGCGCCGACCCCAAGTTCACTCTGTGTAAATACTCATATTGCTACCCCCTACAACCTGTATACTTCTTTACCTAGAAATATGAATAACACTGTGTGTATAATTTACGTTAGTGGATGAGATCTCTAAAATACAAGTCTTGAGCTGAAGATTTGGCAATCACAAAATGTTTGAACTTAAGTTGGGTTTAAAAAAAACCTGTGATTTGAACAAGCAAGAAAGTTGACTTAAGCGATTCTTCGCCTGGGTACTACTCGTACAAAGTCTTTATTTTCTACCCGTCTGGACTATCCTTATGTACTTTTCTCCGTCCAGTCTCTATAACAATTTTTGAGTTGTACTTTTATTTTTTCATCACCGCGTCTTACTACCTGTTCAGGTTATACTCATACATGATAATTACTCTAATGGGGTAAGGATGCGGAAGGTTTAATTTAGAGGAAATGTACCTGCATTTGCGTGGAGGGAGAGTGTAAATACATTTAGGGAAAACCACCCCCTCAGGTCACCCAATCTCTCTACCATCAGTAGTCTGGTCTATTGCGAGAGTGATGCCTTAGACTATGCGGACAGCGAAGCAGGTTGAGTTATACTCGTATGTACAAATTAAACACCTTTTTTTAAGGATGAGGAGGGTTGAAATTAAAGGCAATACACCCGAATTTTTGAAAAGGAAGACTCTAGGAAAAAATCCACTAAGAAACACATATCAGTACATACACTGGGATTCAAACCCTGACCTCCACTTAACATACGATCGAGTACATTGCGAGCTTCCCATCTCGTGCCAACCAATGTAGGAAAACAAGACAAATTATAATGAATCCGCTTTGGTGGCTGCGTGGTCTAACGCGCTACTCTTGCAGTAGACTAGACTTGTAGATAACGGGAAGATCAAGGTTCAAATCTAGGTCGGGTGTACTGAGGGTGGTTTTTCCAAAATTGCTATCCACTCCCTCGTTCCTCACGCAAATGTGGGTACACTTCAACTAAATATAACCCTTTTTATCACTAAAAACATTAGTGTAATTAGTACATAAGCGTATAGCCCGAACGGGTGGTAAGATGCGGTGCTAATAAAACAGTTTATTATACTAATTTCAGAAGGGGTTTTTTGTACGTCGCAATTAAACTTGATAAAAATCGTGAAGGGATAAAAGGGGAGGGGGGAATTTATCTGTGGTAAGAGTCCGTCTCTAAATTACGTAAAGAGCGTTTTCATGGGTTTCAAACTCACCCCCACCGCCCTCTCACCCTTAAGGGATCGTAAGATTTTTCGTCACCCCACCCCACCCCTCCTCTATCTTACGTAAATGTTATGATTTGGTAAATTAGATTATGTTCATCGTTTAGTTATTCTTAGACATAAGTATTGGTAATGAAACAAATGATGAAATTTTAAAATACTTTAATTTTAGTAAAATTATGTGTAACACATAAGTAAATAAAATATAAGTGAAATTTTATAATTAATATAATTATTTATTTTCTGACAATTTTTTTTTAGTTTTTGTTTCACAATTAACATTGATAAAAAACGTTATATAAGATTAATTCTGACCCCCCCGAATTCCCCCTCGTAAGAAAACGTAAGAAAACACTGAACCACCTACCCTCCAAAACCCCTTACGTAATTTATCTTTGGTAAATGGGAGCAAGGGGGAGGGAGAAATTTCTCTGTAGTATATTCCCAGCTACATTTTGTTAGTTTTCCCCACGTGTGTGGAGGTAAATAAATCTTTTCCGAGATAGAAAAGGTGTTGAAAACCCCTCAGGTATACACCTGGAATTACGTCACAGGTATAGGCTATGTAAATAATGTAAACTTTGTGAGATGGGAAACTTGTTCGCCAGACTTCCTTTATTTGTTTTTACCTCATATAATATTAAAAAGGAATTGTTTACGAGCTTGCAAGATTTTTTTTTCACAAAAACAACATTTTTCACCTTCGCGCTTACAAAGTTTCATGTTTACAAACAATGTTGTTTGTTTGAAGATTTTTCTACGAGTATGATAAAAAAAACTTATGGAGTTGTTTTAAAATCAAGATTATATTTAATAAGTTTACGTTGTAACGTCTCAAAATTTTCCAATTTTTGTTTTACAGGTGCTACACGTTTTACTGCTTTGCATGATTACAGTCCAATTTTTATGGGAAAAGTCTATAAAATAGCAATTAAATTTACGAGATATAGTTTCACCTGTTCATACGTCAAGTCGTGTGATCTTCAGCTATCACTTTTGATATATATTACCAATACAAAAAACCACCAATAATCTATTAAAATATTATCAATACTTACCACAAAATAAGTTGATAGTTTAAAAAAAAATCTCTCCCTATGAAAGTTGTACTATACAATAATATAGTCGGGATGAGGTAGGTAGAATTTATTGCAAATGTATCTGCATCTAATTGACCTTGGTGATCCTGGGGTAAAGTGGTCGCCTCAGGACCCGATGATCGTGGGTTCAAACTGGTGTCAAAGGATTTTTCTTGAGCGATAAAAATCCGTAGCACAACTTCCTTTGGGGGAGGTGAAAGTGAAGCTGTCGGTCCCATGTTGATTGTGGCATATATAAGGACCTTGGAAAGTATGTGAAAATACCTTTCACGGTAAAATTGGTAGGCTCTTTCAATCTCGCTCGCAAAAATTCTCGTGTGCTTATAAAATCAGTCGGTTCAAAAAGTGCACATTAAATACCTCAAATAAATAAAAATTAATTGAAAAATTTGCATTTATGCAAGGGGAAGGTGGGAAAACATTTAGGGTGAAACCCAACCTCAACAAACATAGCTGGTACTCGAAGCCCCATCCTCCTCGTAAAGGTAAACTAGACAAGACGAAGCTGATGTATTTGTATCCCTGACAGTCGTTTTATTCCCCGATTTGAATAAATAAAACTGTCCTACACTTTAGCTCAGTCGATAGCTTGTCTGGGTTTGATTCGTTACATGGCATGGACATTTATTATTAGTGAAATAGGGGTTTCGCATCATACACTGATGAATTAACGGCATGGGGACTGTGTGTTGTGTCTGTTCTAGTTCTAGATTTAAATTATTTAGTAAGGCATGTGCTTATATAATCAATCGGTTCAGGAAGTGTACGTTAAATAAATATGTCGAATACTAATAAAAATAAAATTATCTAATTAAGGTTGAACCCTTTTTACTTTCTCTCTATCTTACAGGTAGAGAAAGTATTGTGATCGTCAAAAAAATCGAACTCGAGATTTTGATGAATCTCGACGTTTCATGACCCCCCCCCCCCTCCGAATCCGAAAAAGTAGTTTTTGAATTTCTGTCTGTCTGTACCTCCGACTAAAGCCTAAACTATTTTACCGATCGGGCTAAAACTTGGTATCTGGGGTTTCCATAGGGTTACCCCGAAGGTTTTTTGGAATCGGATATCCAACCCTAAAATTTAGGGCAGTTTACTGAAGGGCAAAAAGATAAAAAGTAGAGTTTTAAACAATAGAGTGGAAAAGTCCGTGCGGAGTTCCGTACCATTTATTTATTTAATCTCTTACGGGAAATATTTGCACAGCAATGATCCATCTCTATCATTTTAGACTCAATAGTCAATATTTACCTATTTTAATGGTCAAAATTTATAAAAGAGGGATTTAATAGCAATGCAATAACCATAAAATGCGCAATCCCTAATAAAATGTCGAAGATTTAAAGAGGAAATCTTCATTTTAATACGAAGTGTTGACCCTTGGGGACTCAATATCAATATTTTTACTTTCCCGCTATCTTACAGGTAGAGCAAGTATTGTGATCGTCAAAAAACCTGAACTCAAGATTTTGATGTATGTCGACGTCTCATGACACCCCGAACCCTAAAAAAAGATTTTCGCATTGCCGTCTGTCTGTTTATATGTCTAACCCTAAAATTAATAGCAGTTTACTAAAGGGTGGAAAGAGAAAATTTCCATTTTCACAAAATCGGCCATAACGATTTTGATTAAAATTCGTATTTAGGCGTTGATTAAGATTATAAACAAAATGGCTTTTTTAATTTTCCCATGAAAATATATTTTAGGGTTCTTTACAGAAGCAAAAATTTCTCTATCTCCGCAACTATTTGAGATAATAACTTATCATTGTAAAATTTTAGTAACTTACTATTAAAAATTAAAAACTTTTATTTGAAATGTATTTTTATAAAACCAATAGCTTTGGAAATATTGGCAAATATATTAATATAATTTTGTGAGTTCAAGTTGTGAATAGATACTACTTGAGTCTAAACGCAATAATTCTCTAATGCCATGGAGTAAACAAATAAGTAAATCTTTCAAGAAGTTAATGTTTTTCTTTTAACCTCTTAGGGGAAATGTTTGTACAGCAAAGGGGCGAACCTAGGATTTTTGTGAGGGGGAGGGACGTGGATGCTTGGGGGGTTGGGCTAATCTTATTGAAGCATTTATCTTGTCAAATTTGAAAAATGATTTGATAGGCTCTAATGATTGTGAAATTGACGAGGCATATTTGAGATAAGGATGATTACAGAGCAAGGTTTTTTTTAATAGATTTTGAACTACCAAAAACGTTTAAAGTTATCGTGAACTAACTGTATCTATCTATCCATCGTCGGTGTAGAAAATTGCGGTATTGATGATTTTTTTAGAACCACGTCTTACTACCTGTTCTAGTTTTTAATTTATGTAGTCTACTAATTACGTTAATCCGCTACGGATTAGACCAACTTCAGTGGTCTAATTGTCTAAGGAGTCACTCTTGTGTTAGACTGGTCTTCTATTGAGGAGATCAGTGTTCAAATCTACTGAGTTTTTCTTAAATGGTTTCTCATTCTCTTTATATACAAATGCGGGTATATTAACTCCAAAACTCTTCCTTTCTTACCCCTACCCCGTTAGAATAATTATTATATATACGTATAACCTGAACAGGTAGTAAGATGCGATGATACACAAATATATTATGATGGGGATTAGGAAAGTATAAGATGATGTGTAACCCCATTTGCGTAGAGGTATAGTGGAAAACAATTTTTTTTAAAACACCTTGGCACACCTTGCTAAAATTCGTACTGCGATATCTCCGTTGCCTGCAAACCAGACTAGATAAGCCTGACATCTAATCATGGAAATATAACAAAAAAAGTGCAAAAAAACCGGTGAGCGAACCTTAGGCTTTCAGTTCAAAATAAAAAAGCTCAACCCTAACTCCATTAGCATTTTGTATTAACTATTGCCTTTTATTTTCCAAACAGAAAATAAATGACTTCCATTTATTTAGATTGTGGAGTTTCCCCTGATACCCCTTTAAAACTATATATATATAAACCCTCAGTGTTCGTATTCTCGTCTTGTGGGGGTTCATTCCGGCCCCCTTATCCATCCGTTCTTACCCGGAGGAATGTATATGCGTTCATTTGCATTGTTGGGGGGAATCTGCTCTCGACGATTCAGATTAATCTTCGTCTGTCGCAGCCCGGGTTGACGCTAGAACCGCCGAGAAGACGGAGGAGATCGAAGTTCGGAATCTCGGTCGGTTAATGGATGGTTTTTTTCTAAATGGTTTTTCCACTCTCCTTCCCACGCAAATGCGGGTTCACTTCCTCTAATTCAACCCCCTAAACAATTCCAATCCATTAGCGTAATAGTACTTAGGTATAACCCGAACGGGTAGTAAGACGCGGTGCTAAATATATATATATATATATATATATATAAAAGACGTATAATTCATTCTTGTCTTAAATTAAATTCACACAGATAATCTGTATTTTTTTTAAAATGTCGGGGAGAATAAAAACGTGAGAACTCGTCGTCGACTAACATCCTGTGGCTCTTTAACAAGTTATTTCGATTTCTATTTATGAATATAAATAATACATTTTCTTTTCGGCTTTCTTCTCGGCCTTGAAAAAAAAAACCCAGCCTCTGGTGACTGGTGACATATGTGGGAACAACAGAAAGAAGACGAAAAAAGAAGGAAGAGACGGAATGCGTTTCATTTCAAAGTGACCTCTTTTCTTCTTCTTTTATATTTTGTTACTCAAAGAGACTCCGCTAGGAAAACCTCGAAGCGATTGCGTCTGTTTATTCAACGACCCTTGAAAAGAAAATGTGAAGTTAGATAGGGGGCGGGAAGGACGGAGAGGGAATGTATGGAAAAAAAGAAACACTTTACTGTCATAATATTTCTTTATTGTATGCAGCCATCAAAGTTTTTCTCTCTCTCTCTCTCTTTCTTTCTCAACTAAGTTTCGTTCTTTGACCAGCTTATTTATTATATCTAACTGGAAATCTTGTGGAAAAGCTCGGTATGGGTGGAGCACGAGTAAATAAATATAAGTAATACGTCTGTATTCTCATTTTGTACATTTTCAAAACATTAAAATATAACCACAAAAATAAATGATTGGTAAACGTTTTAACGATTTGGATTCAATTTCCTAGTAATTTTTTTATTACGGTAAGGTGCAAATTAATTATGGGGTAGAATGGTTTAAGGAGTCACTCTTGCGGTGATGGGGGTATTGGGGTTCGATTCCCAATTTGGTGTACTGAGGATATTTTTTTACCTAAATGGTTTTCTACACTGCCTCCACGCAAAGGCGGATACATTTCCTTAAATTAAGCATTCCTCATCGCAACACATAAGAATAATTAGTGCATATGCGTATAAACCGAACGGGAAGTAAGACGCGTGCTAAAAAAAATCCTAGCCCACATATTTCCAAACATAGAAAAATGACGCTCATATTATATATTTTTATACCCTTCTGGGTATACACATAATATAATTACACTAATTGATAGATTAATCAGGGATGAGGAAGGTAGAGAGATAGAAGGAACAGACAGATCAAGGACAGACAGATACAAGGACAGACCAACAGAAGGACAAAAAACAGACAGATACAAAGACAGATAGAAGGACCAAAAACCGGCGAACAGACTAACAGAAGGACAGACAAATAGGATAAACAGACAGAAGGATAGGCAAATAGAACGGACAAACAGAAAGACAAACATATATAATACATACAGAATTGTGAGACTCATCTTTTTGATTTCGGGGCAACATAAAACGTCAAAGACCCATCATAATTTCAAAATAGAAATTTATTCACAATTACAATTCTTTCTCTATATGAAAAAAACCTAGCACGTGGCATTGAAACGGCCCGTGAGGGTTGAGGGTTGTACTGTATGGTAAATATGTAGGGCCATTGTGCCTTGCGTCATTGCGAAGTTAACTAATCTCTGTAGCTTCCAAACTTGACTGTATCTGACGGGATTGTGTTTTGTGTGTGTGTGTTTGTGTGTGATTTGCTGTCAGAGAAGGCAGAGCTGTCACCTGGGATTCCGTGAAATTGAGAGCTAGGGGAGGATGTAGGGAGGGAAGGTAGACCACGGGGGGTACTTGGAAGCCGTCCGAAGCATAAAATAACACGTTTTATTGTTACATGCTGAGGGCTTGTCATCTAGGTACCGCAGTTGTGTGATTTCCTCATGGAGCGGGTATAGTCAGTTCAACACGAGAATCCTCTCTAGCTTTTTATTTTAGTTCCACGTCCTACTATCCATCTATCTATCCGGACTGGCGTACGCTTTTATCAACACAAATAGTAGAGGGATGAGGAAGGTAAATTTTAAAAGGAATGCACCCACCTTTGCATGGAGGGAGAGTGGGGAACCACTTTTTGAAAAAATATACCTTCAATACTTCCAGCTGGGATAATAACCTCTGACTTTGACTTCACCAGCCATCTTGTGCTCCAGGACGCGGGGTGTTGCGAGGAGGATGACGTCATGTCCGGCACTCTAGACTCCTTGGTCAAGCTCCTGTTACCCACAGAAGACCACTGTCCTGACAGGGCCTACCTGTTCGCCTTCCTGCTGTCATCTAGGCTGTTCCTTCACCCTCACCAGCTGCTTGGCGAAGTCAACAAGGCGTGTGAGGCTCAGAGGGACAAGGTGAGGAATGTAGGTTGATTATGCGAGGTCAACAAGGCGTGTGAGGCTCAGAGGGACAAGGTGAGGAATGTATGTTGATTATGCGAGGTCAACAAGGCGTGTGAGGCTCAGAGGGACAAGGTGAGGAATGTAGGTTGATTATGCGAGGTCAACAAGGCATGTGAGGCTCAGAGGGACAAGGTGAGGAATGTAGGTTGATTATGCGAGGTCAACAAGGCATGTGAGGCTCAGAGGGACAAGGTGAGGAATGTTTGTTGATTATGCGAGGTCAACAAGGCGTGTGAGGCTCAGAGGGACAAGGTGAGGAATGTTTGTTGATTATGCGAGGTCAACAAGTAGTGTGAGGCTCAAAGGGACAAGGTGAGGAATGTAGGTTGATTATGCGAGGTCAACATAGCGTGTGAGGCTCAGAGGGACAAGGTGAGGAATGTAGGTTGATTATGCGAGGTCAACAAGTAGTGCGAGGCTCAGAGGGACAAGGTGAGGAATGTTTGTTGATTATGCGAGGTCAACAAGTAGTGCGAGGCTCAGAGGGACAAGGTGAGGAATGTTTGTTGATTATGCGAGGTCAACAAGTAGTGTGAGGCTCAAAGGGACAAGGTGAGGAATGTAGGTTGATTATGCGAGGTCAACAAGGCGTGTGAGGCTCAGAGGGACAAGGTGAGGAATGTTTGTTGATTATGCGAGGTCAACAAGTAGTGCGAGGCTCAGAGGGACAAGGTGAGGAATGTTTGTTGATTATGCGAGGTCAACAAGTAGTGCGAGGCTCAGAGGGACAAGGTGAGGAATGTTTGTTGATTATGCGAGGTCAACAAGTAGTGCGAGGCTCAGAGGGACAAGGTGAGAAATGTTTGTTGATTAAGTGAGGTCAACTAGTAGTGCGAGGTTCAGAGGGACAAGGTGAGAAATGTTTATTGATTAAGTGAGGTCAACTAGTAGTGCGAGGCGCAGGGGGACAAGGGGAGGAGTATAGATTGATTATAAACTAAATCGTTTGGACGTTGTCCTTTAATCGATGGCCAACCAATGATGGAGGATGATATATAATGATGAGTTACATACCCTGTACACATCACAATACATTGTTAGGATGGTGAAATCTTGTAGATTTCGGTGGGCAGCATATGCATAGCTAGTGGAAGAATCTAGAACAGTGTTCAAGGTATTGACTGGTAAACCCAATGGGAAGAGACCGTAGGGAAGACCTAGACGCGGATGGGAGGATAATAATAGAATGACCCGCTTCGGTGACCGCATGGTCTAAGGCGCAACTCTCGCAGTAGACTAGACTGTCGATGACGGGGAGATCAAAGTTCGAATCTCGGCATGGTGTACTTGTATTATTATCTTTCCAAAATGGTTTTCCACTCTCCCTCCACGCTAAACCTTTGGATTGTGTCAAGTAGGCCTACCTTAAAACCATGACGGCTGTGTTTTAAGTCTGCAATGTTCTGAAGCATTTGAATACTTTTAACATTCATCTAAACCTAATTCTACTCGTACGATTTCTCCCCATCCTCCCGATTTTATGACCTTTCCCCATCCAATAATTATATTGAGGTTTTCTTCCCAGCTAGTTCTATGATTGTTTCCCCATCCACCCAATCCTACGTACTTTCCAAGCTAGTTCTATGATTGTTTCCCCATCCACCCAATCCTACGAACTTTCCAAGCTAGTTCTATGATTGTTTCCCCATCCACCCAATCCTACGAACTTTCCAAGCTAGTTCTATGATTGTTTCCCCATCCACCCAATCCTACGAACTTTCCAAGCTAGTTCTATGATTGTTTCCCATCCACCCAATCCTACGAACTTTCCAAGCTAGTTCTATGATTGTTTCCCCATCCACCCAATCCTACGAACTTCCAAGCTAGTTCTATGATTGTTTCCCCATCCACCCAATCCTACGAACTTTCCAAGCTAGTTCTATGTTTGTTTCCCCATCCACCAATCCTACGAACTTTCCAAGCTAGTTCTATGATTGTTTCCTCATCCACCCAATCCTACGAACTTTTCCTCCCAGCTAATTCCATTATTTTCCCCTACAAAGCAATTTTTATGACATTTACCTATCCAGCTTATCCTACAATTTCTCTCTAATCGTCCAATTGTGCGACCTATCCCTAACAAGCTATCCTATGCCTATCCTATGTAGCCTAGAACGCTGAATACGCTGAATAGCATTCACGTTGGAGAGCACAGCTTGTTACGAGTGACGAGACGAAGTGACGGGATGATGATCTGGAAATAAAATACTCCAGTAAATATTGAACTGGATAATTTCAGGTAAATTTTTCGCAGTAGTGGCTTGCGGTTTAATAAGTTGGGGAAGAAGCTGAATCAGGGGAGCTGGCACCTACAGTCTATTTACATACAGATCAATAGGGTGTTTAGGGTTGAATGGCGGAAGGGGTATGGCTGGAAAGGAGGGGACAAAGTTATCAGTAAATACTTAAGCAAGCCTTTAGTACAACACCCTAACTCAGTCGGCATCGTGTCTGCCTACTGAGCTATGGGTCCCGGGTTCGATTCCCGGCATGGCCGAAAAATTATCATTAATGAAAATATGGGTTTACTCCTTCAAATTGATAAATTAACGGCCGGGGGCTGGATGTTGTGCCGGTTCCAGTCTTATGTTTGATTATAAAGCATATGAAGCTACTACAGGCCTAGTAAACCGATGGTGGAAAATATGTGGCTTGAATAAAAAAAACTGACCCAGGCCACAGGATGGAAACAGTACTGGATGTAAAAAACTTAAGCAAGCCAAGTTATTGTATTGATTCTTTACTGATTAATTTGCAGGAGGAGATGTATTCTTAAACTTTTATGATGATATTAAATTTCTAACTTATCTGACCCAACGCTAGTGGCACTCTCAAACAACATGCGCTGTAGTCAATACCTGAGTAGGAAGAGAGAACGAAAATATCTTTTATTGTTTAGTTGTAACTCATTAGATAATGTTTCTGGTGTCGCGGTGGCCGTGTAAGGAACGCAAGCTAACGTCAGTATTTTTTGAGTTTTTGTATCAAATAATTTTTTGGTAAAAATAAATCAAATGTTTCTCCAGTAAAAACAGAGTTGGATTTTCTTCACACGGTGATATCAACAGTTGTTGAATATCCATCATGGATGTCCTGGAATTTAATGACAACTTGTTCTCTTCATTTAATGCCACTATGCTCATGACAGATATTCAACAACTGTTGATATAAAAAACTGGGAAAACATCGACCTTTTCTTGCGTCCCCTACACTCCCATCTAAAAGTTATCTGGATAATTTAACTGACGTGGAAACCTTATAGTTTTCTAGATCAAACTAATTGAACGTTTTGCAAAAGGGAGATAAAGTTCCCACTCACATCTCTAACGATGTTTTTCTTATCTTTCTCTCTCTCTCCGATCCTTAGCCACAGATCGCCAAGTTGGTCCGCCACGTAGTCAGGCTCCTGTCGGAGTGGACGGAGATGTTCCCTTACGACTTCAGGGATGAGCTGGTGATGACGCACGTGCGCGGTATCTCCGAGAGCTGCACCCCGACGGACCGGAGCGGAGAGATGTCCTTGCTCCTACGCCGCCTCCTGCGCAAACTGGACACTCTGGAGTGTTACGAGGAGTCCTTGCGGCGTGTCCCCTCGCTTGGTTCTTCCTTCGGGAAGGTACGAAGCCGCGTTCGGGGGATACAACTCAACTCTCGCGCGCTAGCCTTAAGGTGGGAGTGCGGTAAATGAGAAAAAAGGTAGGTCTTTTTTTTCCAGTTTTTATAGACTTTTTTTGGTCTTACTAAATCAAATATTTCTCCAGTAGAAACATAGGAGCTTAATTTTCTTCACATAGTAAATATCTGTCATGAGCATAGTGGCATTAGATGAGAAACTTTTTAAATGAAGAGAAAAAGTTGTCATTAAATTCCAGGACACCTTGACAGATATTCAAGATCTGTTGATATCAACGTGTGAAGAAAATTAAACTATTGTTTATACTGGAGCGATATTCGATCTAATTTGACCCCAAAAAATGTGTTTTGACATAAAAACAGCAAAAATATTGCCCTCAACTCGTGTTTCCTACACTCCCACCCACACCGGCAATAGCATGGTCAAATGCGTCACTCCATTCAAGCTAGGATGTCCCATGTGCATGTATTGATGTTTTATTAACGAGTTTTAAAGTTATAACACTGGAAGACGTCCAGCATCTTAGCTCAGTTGATAGCTTGTCTGCCTACTGAGCTAGGGGTCTCTGGTTCAATTTCCGGTATGGCTGAAAATATATCATTGATGAAAATATGTGTTTACCCTTTCATATTGATAAATTAATGGCCGGGGACTCGATTTTGTGCCTGTCCTAGTCTTAAGTTAGATTATAAGGCATATGAAGCTACGGCAGGCCTAGCAAGTCGTAGTGGAAAAATATATGGCTTGAATAAAAAACTGACCCAGCCACGGCTGGAAACAGTAATGGATGTAAAGTAAAAACATTGAAACAAACTCATTTCTTAAATAATTATCTTAAACCATAACCATTTTAAAACATTTTGAAGTAGGTTTTTAACTAACGTTTTCTTTTAAAGGCCTCTAACAAAGGTTATTTGGTATATTCAAGAAATTGGCTGGTAAGAATCTTTCTGCCAGGATGTAGATTAAAAAGTCCGTCGAACCATTTTCCCTGTCTACCTAGAAGAGGAAACAAGAAAAACACGTAAACACAAGTCAATGCTGTCCAGGCGCAAATAGTAGAGTGAGTGTATACTAGTTAGCGGAAGAGGGGAAGTGTTATCAGCAGGTAAACAAGAGGCATCACAGAGTAAACTGCTCATTTTCTCCTCTATTTATATTTCGTACATTGGCGTGAAAGTGCTTGGATTCTTTAGGGGCATCAAATTATCTAACATTAAGTGTTTCAACTGATTTGATCACAAGGCTACCTACATTCAAAATTTGAAATACAGAAGAGGCCGCATTAAAAATAAAACAATATTGTCAGCATCCAAATGAAGTCGCGTATTTAATGAATTCGAAGCTATTTTGCGAAGTGGGTTACATCTTAACCTGACGCATCTAAGCAATCTGAGCAGCATCACACTTAGACGCCAATGTACGTAATAGTTCACCGTGCGAGACCTTTTCATCATCTTCTGAACAACACTATTCCTCTTCCACTGACGAATATAAACACTCATTCTATTATTTGCTCCTGGAAAGCATTAACTTGAATTAAAATATAATTTTTTCCTTGTTTAATATTCTATATAGACATATTATCATCAGATTGTTTTGAATCTACATCCTGACAGAAAGATTTCTACTGGCCAATTCAGGTAGATAAACCAAATAGCCTGAGCACTAAATGAAATTTACAAGAAAACGACTACAAGATAAAAAATAATAGTTTTAAGACAATGTAAGGTTATTTTTAGACTTATTAAAAAGAACAGAAGTATCAGTTTGCTCGGTAACACGCGATACAGTGTGATACCAGGGTAAACTTTCTTGCTTGAACAGACAGAAGAAAAATCTATTTATTCTTCGACAGTTTAATAATTACAAAAAAACCTAATCATAATATAAAATTCCAGCTTCGAGGTGCATATGTTTGTGCACAGAGACTACTAATTTATAAAATTTGGACACCCACTTGGGTAGATATCATGCAATGCTTATGACAGACAGACAGACAAACTCTCAGTGGCGTGTCGTGGAGTGTTGAAAGGGAAGCAGACCTTTTTAAAACTGTACCTGTGATACGTTCTCGCCCACTTGGGCCCTATTTGACCAATCATACAGTTGCTCTACTTTGCACACCTCACACGTGAATATATTCCCCTCGACAACTGACCGATGAGAAGTGTGAGCAATTCATAGGTACAGTTTAAATGCTGCTTACCCTGGCAACACTTTAGAACACGCCACTGCAAACTCTTCCCTTTTATTAACATAGATTTACTGTTTTTATTTCAATGTTGTATCTGTAAAACTCACCGAATCGAACGTAAATACGTTAGGATGGAAATGACTCTCGTCTACGTCACAGGTAGGTAACGTCTCATAGACCGACTGACATTCAGTCCACGCTCCGTCCGATGTGGATCCATAATAAAGGACTTAGTTATGGGGGCTTCAAGCTATATTGGCTTCTCACGGGCTGGTGGTGCTCTATAACCCAGTGTTTACCACCCTGTGGTACGGGTACCCCCACGTCCCAATAGGTTTCATTAAATTTCCTGAAAGAAAGATGTCATTTTTTTATGATAGTAGAACTTGGTTCACACCTTTTCTGAGAATTTAGAGCAGAATCTGCTAGAGTGTCACAGCAATTCACACGCTAGCAGAATGTATGTTGATCATAATTCTTTGCAACACACACATAAACACCTGATTAACCACATATTTATATTTCTAGCGGATAAACTGATCTTTTATATCATTGTCACGACGGATGTTTCCTAGTTATTGTGTTGTGTAGTGAAACAAATCAACACAAAACGAGAATAACTCTCACACTTTTCATTTTAAAAGCTTTCCCAACCCATTTCACAACAGTAGGTGCAGCTGTCAAAGTGTATCTAGGTTTGTAGGAGCATGTGCATATTGGGACGGTCGATTTAGGCGAATGCACACTAATTGAGTAGTTTAGTTTTAATTTGATTGGTTCTTCCATGCAGATCTTAAAGAGAAAGATGCCAAAAGATAAACAATAAATAAAATAAAAGTTGTTTATACCAAATACCTCATTGTATTTGCGCACAGACAGATGTCACGGTGGTCTGCCCCTGTCCGATGCTTCTCGCTCAGCAGTTGACGCACGTAGAGCTGGAGAGGATGTCATACATTGGTCCAGAAGAGTTCGTCCAGGCGTACGCTATAGACACCGCCCCTCACGGCCTCAAGGTCACTAAGAACACTCTCAACTTGGAGTCTTACTTGGGTGGTCGAGTCGTCTGAGGAACCTCGTCGCCTCAGAGGTGTACAAGGTGAGAGAGGACAGGATACAAGGTGAAAGAGGACAGGATACAAGGTGAAGAGGACAGGATATAAGGTGAGAGAGGACAGGATACAAGGTGAGAGAGGACAGGTACAAGGTGAAAGAGGACAGGATAAAGGTGAGAGAGGACAGGATACAAGGTGAAAGAGGACAGGATACTAAGGTGAAAGAGGACAGGATACAAGGTGAGAGAGGACAGGATACAAGGTGAGAGAGGACAGGATACAAGGTGAAAGAGGACAGGGAATACAAGGAAGTAAAGAGGACGGGAGATACAAGGTGAGAAAGGACAATGGAGACAAGTTGTAGTGTCGAGAAGAAGCCACGCGAGTACAAGGGTTGATAACGAAGAAAGAATACAAGGTGAGAGAGGACAGGATGATACAAGGTGAGAGAGGACAGGAGGATACAAGGTGAGAGAGGACAGGATACAAGGTAGGTGAGAGAGGACAAGATACAAGGTGAGAGAGAACAAGATACAAGGTAAGAAAGGACAAGACAGGAGAATACAAGAAGAAGTTAAAGAAGCCAGGAGGATACAAGGTGAGAGAGTACACGATACAAGGTGAGAGAAGACAAGATACAAGGTGAGAGAGGACAGGATGATACAAGGTGAGAGAGGACAGGAGGATACAAGGTGAGAGAGGACAGGATACAAGGTGAGAGAGGACAAAATACAAGGTGAGAGAGAACAAGATACAAGGTAAGAAAGGACAAGACAGGAGAATACAAGAATAAGTTAAAGAAGCCAGGAGGATACAAGGTGAGAGAGTACACGATACAAGGTGAGAGAGGACAGAACAGGAGAATACAAGAAGAAGTTAAAGAGGACAGGAGGATACAAGGTGAGAAAGGACACGATGGAAGACACAGAATAATGTAGTGTCTCTGTTCCAGCAAGAAGCGCCTACGGGCCGAGTACAGACGACGGAGTTTTGGATAAATGTCGCCACAGAATGCTTCAATATCGGAAACTTCAACTCTTTAATGGCCATCATCTCAGGCCTCAACGCGACCACATTGTCCGTCCTCAAGCTTCGAGTGAGTGCTTCATAGATCTGTTATATCCATTATTTTGGTAAGAAGCTCGTTCTGGAAGGCCTTTTATACTACCAAAATACTACTGAACATTAGGATTCTAGTATGAAATAAGGCCTTCTAGAACGGGCCTCCTAACCAAATCACTGTTTATACATTGCAAGTTGGGAGTATAGGCCTACAATTCAATTTTAATAGAAAGGGTGCCATATATGACAACCATATACGTTACTATATCTACTGTCACATCATTATACATCCAGTCGTGTGATCTGCAGCTGTCACTTTTGATAGATATGATCAATAGTTACAAAATAACACCAATGATATTGTAAAATGTTATCAATATTGAGTCTTAAAAAAGTATTTATTTTATAAAAGTTAATTTCTGCCAAAATTACATTATATCAACATATATTCTGCAGGTACTGGATTAAAAAAAAATAGTGACAATATGTTTAAAATTTTTTACTAAAAAAGTTACCATTTAAATTAATGACAAAAAAAAAGGGTTAGTATGGATCTAAACAACATTCTTCAGGAGGAAATACTTTGGTGTTGGGGTAAAATTAAATCCAAGCTGGGAAAATGTTAATTTGTCTGTACCAGTTAAGGCAGATTCACGTTTCTAAGCTGCGGGCTCTCGAACAGCAGATGCACCCTTCTTGCAACTTCAGCAACTACCGGTCCATTCTGAAGGCGGCTTTAGTTCGTTCGGAGAGAGGAGGAATCTCCCCCGAAAAGACCCGCGTTGTCATCCCTTACTTTGCCCTTACTTTGCGAGACATCTACCTCGTCAGCGAGGAGTGCGCCAGCAGGTAAGATACCTCATCAGAGATTAGTGCATTATCAGGTGAGATACCTCTTCAACAATAGCTGGATTATAACTATTACAATACTAGCAAGTTTATATTGTCAAGTCAAATAGTTAACCCATTATAACTTCTAAAAAATTTAAATTATTCAAACGTTTATATTTTAGAGTAGAATTTTGGAATTACATTCTATAAAATGCGAACCTAGCACCTATTTGAATTTAAAGTTTCGAATTATATAAGAATATTTCAAATATTAATATTAGGAATTTCTAATTGAATTCGAATCTTCGCATGGACTTAGTTATATGAATGTAATGTTCAGACTAGCAAATGGACACATCAACTTGGAAAAGTTCTGGGAGCTGGCCAAACTAGTGACGCAGTTCCTGACTTGGAGACAGGTGGAGTACCCTTTTGAGAAGAACTCACAAGTCATGAGTTACCTGCAGACCTGTCCTACCCCCAAGGAAAACGGTAAGCGTGACCGACAGTATCAAATAAAGCAGTGCTCATACTCATAAGTACATAAACTCGGCTCATGATCCTCTTGTTATAAAAATGTATCTTTAAGAGGTTTTTTGTAATTTTTATAAATAAATCGATATATTTTTATATACATACATACATATCTAACCAAGCCGTTCCCTTAAGGGGTAGGCAAGAAACTTTGCGCATAGCTCAAACCACAACTCCGTACTCAATCCATCCTCACTAACTTTCTCTACACTTCCCTATCCTTGCATATTCCCTTCGCTTCAACAATATCCCTACACTGAGTCATGCATGCTATTTTTATTCTTAATACTCTTAATGTTTCTCTTTTTCACACACTCGTCTACAACATTTAGCCACGTCTTACATAGCCTACCTCTTCCTATGGATCCAAACACTATACCTTCACATACTTTCTTCGTCACTCGATCCACACTCATCAACATGCCCAAACCAACGTAACACGCTTCTTTCACATTTACCTATTGGATCCCCTTTCAAACTGCACTCCTTCAGCACACATTCATTGCTGACTCTGTACATACGAGTTTTTCCTCATACATTTCTTAAATATCTCATTACAAACGCATTCACCTTTCTCTTGTTTCTCCTGACATAAAATCCTGACATAAAATCACATCCATAAAAAATGTTGGTGTAAACACACTTTCATATACTGCCATCTTTGCTTCTTTTGATACTACCTCATTATTTGCGATAGTCCACATACATCCAACTACTCTCCGAGATGCATTCACCCGTCTATCGATTTCACCATCTATCTTTACATTTTTATAGAATATTCTGCCCAGATACACAAAATAATTCAGTTGTTCCAACAGTTTTATACTAAGTTGACAATCATTTCCTGATTGCCTTAGTTTTGGAAACATTTATACGAAGATCCATTCTTTCTGTCACCACATAGAAACGGTTTGGTGCATTTTGCAAGTCTATTTCACTCTCAGATATTTATAAGGCATCATCTGCATATAACAGCACTCTCACATTCACTTTGTCCATTTGCACACTAACCAAGTCCTCACAAGCATCCCTCATAAATGTATCCATGATTACATTAAACAACCAAGGGGACACAAAGCAACCTTCTATAATATCCTTTTCAATGCCAAACCATTCGCTCCATCCACTCTAACGCACGCTTTACCTCCATCATCCACGGCCATAATTGCATTTACTAACCATGCATCCACACCATACTATCTAAGAACATTCCCTAACATACTCCCATACCCCCGATCGTACGCTTTCTCCAGATCAATAAACACACAATACACTTTCTTCCTAATATCCATACATTTCTCAATCACTTGTTGCAATGCAAATATCTGTCCATGTAACTTCTACGAGTATGAAACCACATCGCACGCCCTAAATATTGTCCGCAGTTTTTTCACGCACCCTCTCAATCAAACTCTCCTGAAAACTTTACCTGGAATACTCAACAAATTAATTGCCTTATAATTCTTACGTTCACTCTTAATGCCTTTGTGCAACGGAACAATGACAGCATTCGTCCAGTCATTTGGAACATTCGAAATCCAACACACTGATTTAACAACTCACACACTCTGGAAAGTAGTATCACGCCCCCAAACTAGAGAATTTCACTTTTTATCCCATCTACGTCTGCAGCTTGGACATTCTTTAACACTTTGGTAGCTTTGAAAATCTCCGCCACGTTAATTCTTTCACTCCTCACAACATTTCCCCTATTTTCTGGTATTTTATCTACGTTTTAGGCATATAATATTGCTCAAAATACTCTCTCTATTGCTCTCTTATACTGTTTACATTCCAGAATATCTCACCACATTCATTCTGAGTGGCGTAGGCCTTTCCTTGGACTGCTTGTAACGTTCTCTTTACCAACTTTCAGAACAGCTTCTTTTTTCCTTCACAATCATTCTGCATTCTTTCTCCTTCTTTTAATCCATTTGCGCTTTACTCTTCTTTACTACTTTCTACGCATTCATCTGTTTCTCTTTGTATGTGTACCACAATTTTTTACGTTCTGTTTCCCTCTACGCATACGTTATAACGTCCAATTTTCCTAGCGTGAGCCCAGCGTAAATAATAAGTTTTTTTAGCACCGAACCTTACTACACGTTTGGGTAACACGCTTATATACTAATTACGCTAATGGTTTTAGGGATGAAGGTTGTATGAATAGGAAGTGTACCTGCATTTACGTGGAGTGAGGGTGGAAAACCATTTTAGAATAAACCACTCGACATAGATTCAAACCTCAATCTCCCCATCTCCAGCAGTTTAGTATATTGCGAGAGTAATGCCTTAGACCATGCGGCCACTGAAGCGGGTCAAAAGTGATTATTGTTTCGGAGGAATGTGACAATTTACATAGTCAGAGAATTACTTTCCAATCAGTCAAAGTAACGATTTTTTTTGTCACATTAAATGTCTATATCTATGTAATGTTGTGCGGAAAAAATTATATTTAAACTTGTTCATGCCTTTAAATAATATTAATTTGCTCTTAATTTCAGAATTGAATTCGACGTCCTACGAGTCTGGATCTACTGAAACAGAAAATAAACCACCACAGTCTTCAAAGTAAGACAGTGTATTTATAATCGAAGCATTATTTATTTTTCAAACTTGAGATGACAGCTTCTGCTCCCAATTGAGACGTTTGACCAATAATAATTCTCTAATAGAGTGGATCAAATTACTAATTATTTAAATTTATTAATACTCTTTAATAAGACATTTCACTAGTTCTTATTTTGTGTTCCAGCTTCCCGACATGCACGTGACATCTGTGACGTTTTTAATGGAACAATATGCATCTAACACTAAAAGTAAGTTTAAACTAATAAATGAGGGATTCTGTCTTTCAACAGGTCCTTGTCCAAATTGCGTCCTCTAGAGTGTCCTATCATCAGCTTCCTTTTTTATATCCTGCCACTTCATATTCTTTTCTTGTTTGAGCTCATCCATCAGTTTCATTCGTAGTCCTACTGACCTCCTTCTCTCTTTCTCCTTGCCTTATATGACGTCACTCAATAAGACATTTCGTCTCATAATGCGACCCATCCAATTTACCTTTCTTAGTGGAATCACCTGCAGAATGGTCCTTTTTTTCATTTACTCTTCTTATCCCTTCTTGATTAGTCATTCAATCTGTCCACTTTATCATATTTATTCTCTTCCAACACCACCTCTCAAAGCTTCCCAAAACGTGTTTTAAAATTAATATTTATTAACGACTTACTCTAAGGGGTAGACTTTAATACTGGGATCTCGATCAACTTAACGTTTACGTAACATTACTTTACGTAGCTATTGTATACGTAATTTTTGATGGAAGCCATCATAGTGCTCTATGACGTTCATCGTGAGAGTTATTCAGGAGAAAACTTTCGCGTTACGTGACGTTGTATTAAATGTTTCTACAAAATCAATATGTCCAATTTAACAAATTTTTAATAACATTCTTGAAAGGTAATAATATATTGTAGTATTTAATTATAGTCCAACACCTTAGGTCAATCGGTAGCGTGTCTTCCTACTGAGCTAAGGGTTCTGGGTTCGATTCCCAACATAGCAAAAAAAAAATGTAACATCTATGGAATGTGAGTTTCCTCTTTCATAGTGATGAGTTAACGGCTAGAATTATGGGTGTTGTGTATGTTCTAGATTTAAGTTAGTTCATAAGACATGTGCTGATTTAATCAGTTGGTTCAGAAAGTGCAAGTTTTGTATTCTGAATGTGTACGTTTGCTATGTTAAATAAAGTAATACAATGAAATGTTATGAAAAAATAACCAATGTAAGTTGCCAATAACCATTAAAACATTATATAAGACAAGAACTATCAATGCTGTTAATTTTTGAATATTGAGCCTAATTTAATTTCTGTCCACCTCCATAACAACCTTTAAAGTGCTAGAATAGTATATTTGAAATTCCTAAACGACAGAAACCAGGTGGATTTATTATGTAATTGGGCGGAAATGTCCAGCAATAAGAGAATAGACAGGGGAGGTGAAAATACAAATACATAACATTACCATTTGTGCTGTGCCTTCCTTGTTTGCCTGTCTACCAGCTCTGACTGTCAGAAGCGACCCTCAGAGAAGGTAGTTGGCTTGTTAATACCTAAGAGTACCGATCTGTTGTCACAGACCATAACCTCTTTTTGTGAAAGTGTTTATTGATTGTGGAAGGCAAAATGGAGTTGGGCAAAGGAGTTGTTAATTTGAGTGCGTGTTGTGTTGTGAAGTATCTATATCTATATAGCCCTAGTACACTGTGATGGTAAACACAAGCGCAGTCAGGCCCGATGTGTAGGATGGTGTGTGTTAGTTCTGGTAGAGCTGTAAAGGAAACAAATTTAAATTAATCACTGAGTGAAAGATGGATAAGTGATTGTGAAGTTGTGAGATGAATTTTGAGGCAGGGTCTATTCCAGTCTAGGCTTTTTGTAAAGCCTAGGCTCTTGGGGATCGTACTGTCCAAGGTTTCTTATGATCGCATTTTCTTCCATAAGGAGGTTTTTGTTATAGAAGTTTGCGTCACGTTTGGCGTATATGTCTCTTAGGGTCTTGGTGCCCGTCTGTGCGTGGATGTACGCGTTGTTTGTTCTTCTATTTACCCCAAGAATGCATCTTAGAACGTTATTCTGTATCACTTGGAGCTGGTTCAGCACGGTGGGCGGGGCGTAGCTCCACGCCTCGCAAGCGTATAAGAGTAGCGGTAGAATTATGCTTCTGTACAGTAGCAGTTTGGTTCTGGTGTTGAGATGTTGGCTCTTTAATAGTGAGTAATTACGGACAAATACCCCTCTTGCCTTTTTTCTTAGTGTTTTCCACATGGTCCTTCCAATTCAGGCGGGAGTCGATGGTTACGCCGAGGTATTTGAGCTTCTTAGAGTAGGGGATGACTTCGTCCAGAACCCTGAGCTGGTCTTGTGGCTGGGATCTCTTTCTGGTTATGTTGATAGCCGTGGATTTAGTTGGGTTGACTTTAATTCTCCATTTCCGAAGCCAGTCACTGAATTTGTCTAGGTATCTCTGCATCTGGTTGAAGGCGTACCTGATGTTTTTGTGGGCCGTGAAGAACAGTGTGTCGTCGGCGAATAGTCTCACCCTAACTTTGGTGTCTGTTGGGACGTCGGCGACATATACACTATACAGGAATGGAGATAATGCGGACCCCTGCGGCACTCCGGCATGGATGCTGTGTCTGGACGACTTCTTACCCTCAATTTTTACCGTAAAACAGCGGCCTTGTAGGAAGCTTCTGATTATGAAAATATATGGTTTGGGGAAGTCGTAGGTGATCATCTTCCGGAGGAGGCCGGTGTGCCAGACCTTGTCGAACGCTTTCTCCACGTCCATTAGAACCGCGAGAGTAGATTCTTTCCTATTGAAGCTCTCAGTGGTTTCTTCCGCGAGGCTGGTGATGGGGTGAACCGTGGAGTGGCGGCTCCGGAATCCGAATTGAATGTCTGGGAGTATTCGTTGTTGGTGGGCGAATAGCTTCAGTCTCTCGAGTAGGATTTTCTCTAGTATCTTGCCGAGACTACTGAGAAGACTGATTGGCCTCCGGTTTTGCGGGAATTTAGAATCCTTTCCCGGCTTCGGAATAGAGATCACGTCAGCCGTTTTACAACATTCTGGAAAATAGCCCCATCTCAGTGCGGCTGAGAAGATGGCCGTCAGGATTGTGATGACTGTAGCGGGGGCGTGGCGGATCATCTCATTTGAGATCTTGTCCGGTCCCGGGGCTTTCTTGTTTTTTAATTTTGTTATGGCCTCTTCCACCTCAGGTCTGGACACTGGGGGGGGTGGTTCTTCGGACGGCCCCTGAAAATATTGGTTCACCTCTTCTCTGATCTGTGCTGAGAAGTCTTCGTCTTGTGGCTCATAGTTTGGTGTGAATTGGTCCTGAAGGGATTCCGCTATGTCTTCGGCTTTTTCCTCGGGTTTATAAGACATCCCTTGTCTTCCGTGGATGACCGGTGTTCTGTATTTTTGGGAGTTGCCTTTCAGACGTTTAGTGATGGTCCAGATGTTGTCCCCTCCGTTTACGGTCTCTGACACGAACTCGTTCCACAGGATAAGTTTTAGTTGTTTCGCCCTTCTTCGAACTAGGGCCCTTAGTCTGTTGTATAATGCACGATGCCTCGGCGAACGAGATGTCTGCCAGTCATGTCTCGCTTCTCTTTTTTGAGCTATAAGGAGGTTGAGGTCAGGGTGATTTCTCTTTATTTTGATTGACGGAGGTTCATATATTGTCGATGTTCGGTGGGCCTCAAGGAGTGTTGCAGACAGGAGAGCGATCGAGTGATCGACTTCTTCTGTTGTTTCCACTTCCCAAACAACCGGAATAGCCCCTGCCAGTGTGGCCTTGTATTTAGACCAGTCAGTGTTTGGGGTGTTCCTTCTGAGGAAGGTATTATGGATGTTAGTGTTTAACCGCAGCCTACCAAAGATCGGGAGGTGGTCGGAGTCAAGCTCGTTTAAGGTATGAAGTTCCTCGGGATGTTGGTTGATGTCCGTGAGAATGATGTCTAGAACGTCGGGAAGGAGTCTGTAGTTGGAGGGATAGAATGTCGGTTCCTCCGTCGCCAAAACTCGATAGTTTTTTGGGAGGCATGACGTGATAAGGTGCGGCCTGCTTGGTTGGCGATACGGCTGTTCCAATCAGTGTGTTTGGCGTTAAGGTCTCCGGCGGTAAAGAAGTTGGTATTAGCTGTCAGTGCGTTTAGATCTTGTTCGGTGAGGGGGGCTGCAGGACTCCTGTATACTGCTGAAAACCTAGTCTCCCTCCGTGGTGAGGGCACTACCACCGAAGTTGCTTCGATGTTAACCAGACCCGGTATGGTGGTGTGGTAGTGATCTAAGTTTGACTTCACAAGTACGGCAGTTCCCCCACCCCTTCCGGTAGGCCTGTCCGACCTGTGAATGTCATAACCGTTAAAGCTGAGCCGTTTGGTTGTTGACAGGTGCGTCTCGCAAATGAGAGCTATATCAACCCCGTATGTTTGGAGTAGCTGTTCTAGTTCATGTGCTTGTTGCATTATGCCATTGGCATTCCAAACCATAATGTTGAGGGAGTCTTGCATTTGGGGGGTGTGTTTATTCATCGTTACGGTAGAAATCAGTTACGGCTTCAAGAAGAGTCAGGGCCTTGGTGGTTCTGTCCGGAGCTGTTTTTAATCTGTTTATGTATAGTCTGAGGTGTGCCAGGAGGCCTGATAGATCAATGTCTTTGAAAATTTGAAAAAGGCCGCTTAGTCCGGAAGAATCTGTAGAGTTGGCGTCAGTCTCGGTGGGTTTTTTCGGAAGGTTGACAACTGCTGCTGCATATGTCCACCGCTTGTTCGCGGGAGGGTACGTTGTAGTTGTGTTAGTAGTTGTCCTAAGTCTCTGTGGCCCCTGGGTTGGTGGAGTGGGTAACTCAGCTGGTTTTTGTATCACTTGTGTGGGCTTTGCTGTCTGTTTGACTCTTTTTTCTATCTCCCTAACCATAGTGGGACAGTTCCTATAATTGGCCGCGTGCTCACCCTTACAGTTAACGCAGCGTGCCGGCGTTGACCTATCCTTCTTAGCACAGTCTGTAGTCAAGTGCTCCCCGAGGCACTTGACACACCGAGGCGATTGTGAACAATAATTTTTTGAGTGGCCGAACCGTTGGCACCGGTGGCACTGCAGTATTATGCTCGGCGATCTTTGGTACTCTTCTATTTTCACAATTGTATGATTTATGGCCCTGACTTTGTATATGTCGTTGATTGTCTGTGATTTCTCCATAGTAGCTACAAATATGGGGAGTGGTCTTGGTGTTTCTGCTTGTGTGTTGGATTTTGAGTAAAGTTGTCTCACATTGGTGGGCTTGAACCCCATTTCTGTGAGTTCAGAGGTTATGGACTCACACGGCATGGTGAAGTGTAGACCCTTAATAACTACCTTAAAGGGTCTGTCCCTTTGTAACCTGTATGTAAAATGCTCTAGGGAAGTTTCCTTCAAAAGCTTTAAGAGTGTGGAGTAGTCTCTTAGGGAGCTTGTGATTATTTTAACTCCCTGTGCAGTGCAGTAGAGTTTGTAGTAATCTTTTAGGTTATTCTTTAAGAGTTTGACTATGTTGTTATATTCCGTCGCTTTTGGGATAATTATAGGTGGTGTTTTTACCTTTTGTTTATTTGAAGTCTCTTCACACTGGGTGTCTTCTGCCGCCTCCATAGCGGTATCCTGTTGGGCAATGGTATCTTGCTCGCTAGCTAGTGTGGTGAATTTGTTAGTTACCTTTATAGTCTTTGGGACTGGGAGATCGACTCCCGGTTTGGCCCTGTGTTTACGTTTTAAAGTTGAAACTGGTTCAAAACTTAAAGATGGTTTGTGCTGGTTACCTTTTGTATTTGGTCCCTGTCCAGGTTGATGTACCTCTGTGGTACCTTTTCCTGGAGATGGCGAGTCCATGCTCCCATCTTGGGACTCCTCTGATCGCTCGGACATGGTGTCTTCATTATCCTCCTCATCCTCGGTCACTTCAATCTCGGATCCGGTAGACATTTTAGGGTTTTAGTAATACACTTTCACTTGTTGCTGGGATCGACCAGCCGGCCGATCGTTCACTGGCCGTTCGCGTCAACCCTAATAGTCGTTCGCAGAACCGGCATAGATTTAAACTCGAGTTTTTGGCCCTGATAGGGGCCGAAAGATTTAGCGTTAACTTTCAAAAGTTTTTGAAATTAACGGTTCACGATATGAACAATATCAGCGTCCGATAACAAATCGAATTGATTGACGAGAGGTGAAGTCAACCTTCTAACCTCGGAATCAATCCTCTTGTTGATTGACGAGAGGTGAAGTCAACCTTCTAACCTCTGAATCAATCCTCCCCTCTCCAAAAAAAAGGCTGCCAAGTAACTCAGCGATGAAGGCTGCGCGATAATAACTTCATTTGTGCTGTGACTCCCCCCCTCCCATTATATAACATCATTCGATTTACAAAGATCCATTCTACGCTCCAATACCATTTACCTTTCGTTTCTAGGGTATTTAGCTCGTAATAATAAACAGAATTTTGTTGATTTAAAAAAAAACTTTTTACTTATTTTCTTATTTGATATATGGCATTTGGAAATCGAAAGCACATACAAAATTACGCCACTTATCCTTATCTTTATCTTGAGCTAGTTCTATTCAATCCACCTTATAATATCCTATTTCTTTCAGCGTTATTCTAGTGCTATCCTCCCAACTCCGTTTAGATCTTCGCAATGATCTCTTCCCAATGGGTTTGCCAGTCAATATCCTGAACAAGGTTCTAGATTCTCCCATTTGTGCTACATGCCCTGCCCACTGTAAACTGAGTGATTTTATCATCCTAACAATGTATTGTGATGAACACAGTATATGTATCTCATCATTATGTAACCTCTTCCCCTCCCAAGTATCTTCATCCCCCTTTGGACCAATTATCTTCCTAAGCACCTTGTTTTCAAACACTCTAGATTTTTTTTTTTTATAGATTCTGAGTCTTACATTCCCTGACAGCGGGTGAGATGTCAACAACTTATTGATCGAGTAGTATCATGCATTTCCTGACTGTATTAATTTCTTAGCTTTTTCAAGTGAAAATTGTCAACTTTTAAACCATGTTTTCAAACCTACAAATTTATAGAATAATTGAGAATAGTTTTGTGTTAATTACAGTAAACAACAAACTCATGTAACGTTAAAAGGTTTTATCAATATTTAACCTAAGCGCAACCTTTGATTGGTGATAACTCATCTACTTAAAGAGCCCTCTTAACAGAACACTTAGACCTATATACTTGAAAAAAAAAATGGATGTTCTATGGAATGTTGGGTGTTAAGCATATTTTTGACGTGAATTTTCAACCAATTTATTTGAAATATTTAACGTCTTTCTGAAACGACTGATTATATCAACACACGACTTATAAACTAACTTAAATCTAGAACAGCCACAACATTCAATCCAAGAGCGTTAGTTCATAAATGTGAAAGGAAGAAACCCATGTTTCATATATATATATATATATATATATATATATATATATATATTTGCAATGCCAGAAATCGAACCCGGGACCTTAGCTCAGTAGACAGACAAGCTACCAACTGAGCTAAGGTGTAGGATTCTTGACGTAACCATCAGCCGTGAGCTAAGTGTCTTATCACCGATAATTAGGAACAGATGGCGAGTGGTTAATTTGAAAAAAAAACGTAAACTCTCGAACGATGACGTGCTTTGTTCTCTGTCTTGAGATTTAAAATCCCAAGGCTAGCTTCAAGAATCTGAGATAAGATTGATTGTCTTATTGCTAAATATTATAGACTTAATGTAATAGATAGTTAATAAGTAACTTAAACTTTATTAATCTCAATTATTTTTTTTCATAACAACTTAGAAAATCTAAAGTCCGTGGTATTATTTATTTTAAATCGCTCTTGATTCTGGACCGTAATACATGTGTTCAATCCTCACCGCGTAAACGGATGATATTTCCACGCTTTGATTTTCCTTCTTTCTCTTTACTGTAAAGTTTATTAAAATATCCCTTTCAGGTTTATTATAAACTTGTAATTTTTTGCATCAACTTATATTTATTCGATCAGTTTGTTTATAGCCTTTCGAATTATATTTGTAAATTGAAATTGTACATTACTTCACTATTCATTACCTTTTAATAAACTATTATTATTATTACTATTATTATTAGCAGCACCACGTCTTACCACCCTCTCGGGTTATACGAGAAGAAGTGCACCCATATTTACGTGTAGGGAGCGTGGAAAATCATTTAGGGAAAACCACCCTCAATGAACCCAACTGGGATAGAACCCTGATCTCCCCATCAACGGCAGTCTAGTTTATTGAGAGTGTATAGCCTTAGACCATGCGGCCACGGAAGGAGGTATAACCTATTATTTCTGTAGATTTCTTATTTATTTAATTAAAATTGATATTCTAACCTAATAAGTTTTTAATTTACAAACATTGCCTTGAAATCCAAATATTATCTTATACTAACAATATAGTACAATATTATCAATGTTGAACAAAAAAAAATTTATTTTTTAAAAATGTCTTTCTATAGTAATATTACTATATTTACTGTGAAGGACCACTTGTTAGCTAATATAATATTAAGTGTCCCTTGTATAACTTTCATGTGTGTCAATTAGTTTGTCCAAATGTGTTGAAGTATAATTATTTGAAGTACTCTATTTACTTCCACTAGACTTAACGCCCCTATCTCTGAATATTATCTTAATATCTGTGTACATGAAGCACACATTATATAAACGGGAGGTAAGTGGAGAAAACAAGTTTTCTTTATTTTGTCCATTAATCAACTAGTGAAAATATTTATAAGGTAAGTTCTTATAGAAGATGGAGTAAAACATAAACTATTGGGTCTTTTTTTAATATAAAATTGAGATATATATATATATATTAATATGGCGAGTAAAAACTTATCCAAACTGGTGCTTACTTCAATTGACCGCCTCAGTGGTATAGTGGTCAGAATTCCTTGCTACAGATCCAGAGGTCCCGGGTTCAAACCCCACCGCTTCCAGATTTCCTGTGAATCAGTAGGCCTGTATCGGAGTCAACTCAACCTCGTGAGGACAAATGAGGAGCTATTTGAATGAGAAAATCGCCGCCCCGGACTAGAAAACTTAGAAATAAACTTGAAGGCGTCTATCAAACCAAAAATAACTATGGTTGTTTTCTTTCCCCTTAAAAAAACAAAAAAACTTTTTTTTTCCTAAAAGATTCGTATTCGGAATATTCTGGTATCTCAAATTAAATCCCTCAACCTATAATACATATATATATACGTCATATACTTATATGTAAATGTATGTACACATATATACATGCTATATACATATCTAATACGCTATTTACATATATGTATATATAAACATATGTATATAAAGGGTGAGGAATTTAAGTTGAGACACCAGAATATTCCGAACAAGAAACATTTTAGAAAAAAAGGTTTCGAACTAAAGTTTTTTGTGTGTTTTTTTGAAGGGGAGAGAAAACAGCATTAGTTATTTTTGGTTTGCTGAAAGTCTTCAAGGTTATTTCTAAGTTTTCTAGTCCGGGGCGGCGATTTTCTCATTCAAGTAGCTCCTTATTTGTCCTCACGAGGTTGAGCTGACCCCGTTATACACCCACTGCTTCACAGGATTTCTGGAAGCACCGGGGTTTGAACCTGGAACCTCTGGATCTGTAGCCAGGAACTCTGACCTAATATATATATATATATATATAATATTTCAAAATAATATATTTAATCATATTTTTTGTTTTCTTTTTCAGAAATGAATTTCTTACTGAAATATTGTGTGGTCGCCTTAATTCTAGCCCACGCATTGGCTGATAGTAAGTTTGGAAGTAACTTATATAAACTTTAAATTAATATATTGGTATTCAATGTATAAATTACATTATTAAAGAAATTTATTTTATATTCTAAAAAACCTTGGGTAAATCAAGGACTGAATCAATATGTCGACTTTCATGCATCCCATAAACTAGAGCGTTTAAGATCAGAATATCCAAAGAATATCCAGAGGATATTCAAACGGCATTCTAAGCTAGAATGTCCATACAATGTTCAGAGGACTAAGGGGCTCTAATACATTTAAATAATATTTTCTAATTAGTGAAAACCATATTTTATTGGAAATTAGGAAAATAATACAGTCGAGAAATGCTTGTTAATACTCGGTCAGTAATTTGTTGGCGTCTTGGCTGCTGTCAAGAAATGTAAAACTCAGAATATACAAAGCCATCATTTTACCTGTTTTTCTCTAAGGTTGTGAAAACTTGGCCTCTTACCTTAAATAATGAAAAGAAATGTAGTGTTTGAAAACAGGAGGCTTGGGAAGACATTTAGTCCAAAAAGGGATGAATATAGTGGGGAATCGAGGAGGCTACATAATAATGAGATGCATACCCTGTACTCATCACCAGACATTCTAGGTTAATAAACTATCGCAGGTTACGGTGGGCAGGTCATGCAGCGCGAATGGGAGTATCTAGAACCGCGTTCAAGGTATTGAATGGCCAAACCCTATGGGAAAAGACCTCTGGGAAGACCTAGACACAGATGGGAGGAGAATATTTAGATATACCTTAGAGAGATACGGTGTAATGAGATAGACTGGTTAGAATTAGCTCAAGATAGGGATGGTTGGCGTACTTTTGTGAGTGCAGTAATAAATTTCGAGTTCCTAATGCCATAGAGTAAGTAATTAAATAAAAGGTTTTTCAACATTGGTTTCGGGACATTCATTAAAACATATTTATATAGCCTATTGAATGTTTGTAAAGTGTCATACTTAAATTTAAAACTAAAACTAAGTATTTAAACTAATAAAGTGATAGTTATTTTACTGTTTAAACATACATGTAAGAAAAACAAGTCTACTGTCGTTGATACTGGGGGTCACGTAAATTACTCTGTCTGTCTGTCTGTCTAGGTTCAATCTAATCAAATAGCTATAAAAATTGGTTGTATCACAAATAATATTTTGTATCCTTAAGTTTTTTTAATTTTAGAAACGGTCCCCAGCCACCCAAAAATGGGATTATTCATTAAGATGTATTGTGAAGTTATACCTGAAACTGTGAAGTTGAAAAATGCCCTTGGAACCCTATGTTTAGCTTAGTTGTGAAAAAAATAAAGCATATAAGTGTATATTTAAAATGTAAATCAATGCTGTGGCGGAGAAAATATTATAACGAGAGCGAAAGAGTAATGTGTATGTAGAATCGGAAGAGCGGATGTCACTATGAGGTAGACAGCTTAGTGAGGTTATTTAAATAATGATTATCAGCTACGGTGGCCACGTGGTCTAACGCGCTACTCTTGGAGTAGACTTTACTGTAGATGATGGGGAGATCTAGTTCGAATCTCGGTCGGGTGTACTGAATTTTCCAAAATGGTTTTACACTCTCCCTCCACTCAGATGCGGGTACACTTTCTCCAAATATAATCTTCCTTATCTCTTAAACCATTATCTTAATTAGCACATAATTGTATAACCCGAACGGTTAGTAAGACGTGGTGCTAACAAAAATTAAACTCTATATTTGTACTGAAGCATTTTGATTTATTTTGTCAAAAAAAAGTTTTGCTATAAAAAAAATGCAAAAAATTTGGCCTTTTCTTGCATTCCCTAATTCCCCACCTTAAAGACATGCTTATTTCCAGAAAAAGTCGTTTGCTACTTCGAGAGTTGGGCGGTTTACAGGACGGGTGATGGCGCGTTCAACATTGAGGACATTGACGCCAGCCTGTGCACCCATTTGCTGTACTCTTTCATCAACCTCGGCGACGACGGTAGCGTCTCACCCGGAGATTCTTACGCTGACCTATCGGACGGACTAGGTTTGTGGTGAATATTTCATTTATGACCGTTATAGAACCTAGAAATCGTTATCAAGCATCCTCATCAACTGTTTCCGGCCTGTGTCTGTTATTAAATCCTTTATCTTTCTCTTTCTTTCCTCCCTTCTTCCTCCCTTACAATCACCCATTCTTCTCTTCTCAGTCACACACTTGCGTTCATTTGATCCTTCCATCTCACCAAGAAAAAATGCTAGTTTTTATGAGAAGATATTAAAATTTACCTTACAATTGAGTTTTTTTATTTCTTGGTTTCTTGTTCATTATAAAGAATAAATACATTATGTGCCAAATCCTGTTTCCTTTTTTCAATCCCTGAAGATTCTTTTCAGTGGTAGTAATCATTAATCTCCAGAATACAGTATCACCCGCCCACAATTTCCTGTTAATTTATTAAAAAAAATAATTTTAACAGTTAAATTAATACAGAGCACCCACTGTACCACACATAAAGTTATGACCACTGTTCCTCTTTATCACTTATGCCAGATCTTCCGTTAAGATGGGAAAAATTGGCGCGTATAGTTTTTGCATATTTGTAAAGTGTTAAAAATCGATATTTTGGCCTAACGGCTCATATTATCACAAAAATAATGTCAACCTTTGTTGTATATAATTGTATGATGAATATGATTGGTTTAAGACATGTTTTGATAAAATGCGCAGTTTTAGAAACAAAACAAAAAACGGGTTTTCGATTACTTTTGCCCCCCTCCCCGCACCTTTCCAGGGTGTGATGATATCAGTTGTGTCCCGATGGCTTTTAAACAAGTTCATAGTAGAGATTAGAGATAGTCTGTGCCAAATTTCATGCTGGTATCCAAATTACGAATTATCAAACGACTAACGGAACGCACTATTTACAGTTTTATCAACAACTGTAATTTATAAAGTCTTGCCTATCCTCCCCCCCTCCCCCGGATAAATTTCTGCGGACTCCCATAGGCCTCTTTAAAATAAACAGATTTTATTTGAAAAATATTGGATAAAATCAATTTAGGCAAATATTATCTTAAATAGAGCTTTGAGGAATGAGTTTAAAATACACAGAACAAATAATACGTTTTTGTAACAGTGTATATTATTTCATGTATGCTATAGCTGCACTGTTCTTTTTTTCAGCATTATGTTTCTATAACAATGTATAGTACTGGATTCAATTGTCTTACGAGCAATAAGTATAATTTGGACGTAGGGGAGAAAGTCTGTGCAGTACAACGTTATATTTTTTATTTGTGTGCACACATTCCTTTCTTTGGCTGGCCCAAGTACTACCCCTGTCTCTCTTCTTGTTTGTGAAGATGGTTACAACAAGGTGAACAACCTGAAGAACCAAGGGACAGGTATAAAAATCATGGCAGCTCTTGGAGGAGGAAGCGCAGGTTCTGCGACTTTCTCCACCGTGGTCAACGACGCGTCCAAGAGGAGCGCCTTCGTCAACAACGCCGTCAATTTCTTGTCCAACTATGGCTTCGACGGTATGGACATTGACTGGGAGTACCCCGCCTCCGGAGATGGCTCGAGGTCGTCAGATAAGGTGTGTCGAGGTTCCTTTGGTGAATATCAAAATGAGGGAAAGTCACATTACATATATTTTCCTGGACAACTTTTTTTTATATCTCAAACTACATAAAGACCCTAGCAAATGTTTTTTTAATTAATCTAAATATGACAGAGTCCTCTTTTAACCATAATCTAAAGTGCATTATAAATATCTCATAATTGGCTAACAGATGTCAGCACTAGCTTAATTTGAGTTAAAAATTGGACTTTCCCCCTTTTCTCCTGTACTCTTTATTTGAGAAAATCGTAGATAAATAGTTAATTTTACTTTAACAATCCTTGTTTGTACACAAATTACCGTTTTATAATTTTACAAAATGTAAACGCTAGACAATTAAAAACAAGAATCCAAAATAATACAATGATTACGTCTAAGAGCGTATTTTTGTTTTACTAATTTAAATGCTTAACTAAGCGTAGTTCGATAATATATTGGTTATTTACTAATTAAATCGAATTCTTCCTGCTCTGCAGCAATATTATATTTCTTTCATAGTCATGTTTAATGCATAGAGGGTATCCCAAAATGTACTGTGCAGTAAAGTACCACGCACAGTAGACTTGCGCTTAACCAAGGTAGTTGGGATCGAGCCTACCTCGGATACGGAAAAACTCGGATGATACGGAGAGTGTAGGATTTATAGGTAATAAACCACTAAAACGTAATGCATTTGTGTACATTGTTTGTGAGTTTAAAATTTTTAATTCATTAAAACACATTACATTACAAAGTATTACATTTACAGTATTGTAGAGTTAAGCTGAATTTAAAAATAATAACAAACATTAATCAATATTGTGCTAAAATTGGACACTTTGATAGAATGAGTTCCTCTGATAAGCAGGGCTTTGATAATTGCGAGTCTACTGTACCTGATAGCAGTACTTCCTACAACAGATGTTGAAAATATCCTCCGTGGTACTGAAGAGATGTCTGGACACGCCATATTATATCAAACGAAGAGGCGTGTCTAGACATCTCTTCAAAACCGTGGGGGACATCTCCAACATCTGTTGTAGGAGGAACTGCAACAAGGTAGGTGATATTTTAATGGACAGTAACTTTTGAGACACCCTATATTATAATCACACAAAACGATGGTTGATGACAGTTTATCTTCGATCTATGGCAGACTATAGACCCGCAGAGGAAAATCTTCCTTCAACATGTTTTGAAGATGCGAAGGTTGTTGTGAGTGCTGAAGTCTAAGTGAAGGATGTTTGGCACTTCAACTTTGACATTTGGAAGCTTCACCTATCCCTATAACGTGTTATCAGTTTCGCTGTTATCAACTGAATAACGCAAAGTAGTAAACTGCACTTAGAAACGTTTACTGGTTGGAACGTTATCGTGTATTTAATTTCCCGGTTAATGGAGTGGGACCGGTCTCTTGAACATGAAGTCTTAAACAAATTTATCAATTATACCAAACCACAGAAAACCCAACTACAAAACTAAACTTTTACATTGATCAAAACGTATTCGGTAGCCGTATGGCCTAAGACTTCACTCTTGCAATAGACTGGACTTCTTATAATGGAGAGATATAAGTTCGAATCCCGTTTGGGTATACTGAGGCTGGTTTTCCACTTTCACTCCACGAAAATGCGGGTAAGCTTCCTCTAAATTCAACCTTTCTAATCCCTAACACATTAGCTTTATTAGTACGTATGCTTATAACCCGAATGGTGAGTAAGGCGCGGCGGACTCCAGTCACCATGGAACTAAATGATTTTCTTATTAATGGCTAATTAGAAACATTGGGTTCTGTGGGTGTTTTTACTTTCTTTCGATCCTTAGAAGAGAGAATTATTGTGATCGTCCAAAAAAAAAAAAAAATCAAACTTGAGATTTTAATAAATGTCGACATTTCATGGCCCCCTGAAAACCGAAAAAGGGGTTTTTTGCGATGCCCTCCATCCGTCTATCTGTATCTCCAACTAGAGCCAAAACCATTTTACCGAATGTGCAAAAAATTTATATCTATGTTTCTCGTAGGTTTCCCCCCCGAGGTGTTTTTGGAATTAGATTTCTAACTCCAATATTAAAGGTAGTTTGCTGAAGGGCAAAAAGAGATAAAAATCGATTTTCTCGAAATTTATTTTAACAATTTTGGTTAAAATCTGTATCTAGAGACTGTTTAACATTACGAACAAAATGGAAAATTTCATTTTTCCATGAAAATGACTTTGAGGCTGTTATACTTACGCAGAAATTTCCAATTTTGATCATATCTTCATAACTATTTGAGATTCAAAATAACTTATCATTGTAAAGTTGTTATATTGTTAAAATTAAAAATATTTTAATCTAGAATACATTTTTATAATGCCAATATTTTCTGAGATTTAAGCAACCAAATATATATATATATATATATTTTTTTATGGAGTACTTAGAAATAGTAAATCGATTGTTATGTTTCCGTAAAAGTGTATATTATTACGTGTATGCTCTTTGGTGGAGTGTTTATGTGACAGTTTATATTATTTAGCTTAAAAAATTTTTACGAGTTTTTAGTAAATATTCCTAGTTTATTATTAAAGAGAAGGAAAGCCTGTAAGCTGCACCTTAGCACTTGTTATTTATTTTAGGAAGCATTTGTGGAGACGCTGAAGGAACTCCGCAGCAAGTTCGATGAGCATGGCTACCTGCTTTCTGTCGCCGTTGGGGCCGGGAACAGTTTTATCGGATCGTCGTACGATGTCGTGGGCATTTCACAGTAAGTCGTAGTTTCTCTCATATTAAGGGACCAACCATGGGTCGAGTTACACTTTCACAATCGTCAGATTCGGTTAGGAAGGAGCTGTTACAAATATTATTTAATCTATATTCAGAAACTGTGTTTTTTCACAGATTATATATATATATACACTTGCTTAATGACATTAGGGACTCAAAAGTTCACTGCTGCACTTATAAAAGTACGCCACCTATCCCTATCTTGAGCTACTTCTATCCAGTCCACCTCACTACACCTTATCTTTCTACAATGTATTGTGATGGGACAGGGTATGTAACGCATCATTATGTAACCTCCTTACTTTACTCACATACATACATACATACATAAAATACATACATACATACATACATACGATACATACATTTACATCTACATACATACTACATACATAATCATACATACATACATACATACATACACATATTATTATACATACATACATACAACATACATAAATAATAACACATACATAAATACATACACTACATACATAAATACATACATACATACTACATACATACATACGTACATACATACATACTAATACATACATACATACATACACACATCCCTACTACATACACACATCCCTACATTACACACATACCATACTACATACTACATACATACATACATTACATACTACTACTACATACATACACACATACATACATAACACATTATATACATACATACATACAACATATATACATACATACATACATACATACATACATACATACATACATACATACATACATACATACATACATACACACATACATACATACATAAATACATACATACATACATACACACATACATACATACACACATATATACATACATACATACATACATACACACATACATACATACACACATACTATACATACATACAACATAATACATACATACATACATACATACATACATACACACATACATACATACATAAATACATACATAATACATAATACATTACATACATACATTATACTTTACATAGTACTAACTGTGGGACTCATCTCAGTTGTGGACAGGAGACATAAAAACAATGATAAAAGTTACATCAACAAGCGTCCCATTTGACCTTTTTCGAGTTATGGTCATGTTTGTACTCCGGTATTGTGGAGCTGCTTAACACTATAGGAGGTGTTCAAATTGGACACCTTCAGTCTAAATGCAAGCCTGCCAAAATACATCTCTATTGTTAGTTGTTAATTGTTCAAGAGTTTCATTGTCAATGCCTTTTTTAGTTTACATTTATAAATTACGTGTTTGATTTAGTCGTGTGCATTCATTACAATTCTTAGTTGATCTTTTTAGGTCATTGTTTGAAAATTTGAAGTGATTTAATACAATTTTCAGGTCATTCTATAAGTAGTTCATATTTTTAGACCATCAAAATCCGGGGACTGCTTATAACACTTATTTTCCCCGCAGGTCCGTCGATTTCATCAACGTGATGACTTACGACTTCCACAGCGGCTGGGAGTCCTACACTGGCGAGAACGCGCCCCTGTACGCCAGATCTTCAGATTCGTATGATGAGAGCGTGGTATGGTTTCAGTTAACTCTTAGCACAAACATAAGTGGGCAGCTGCCTCTTCATCCTGGCAAATCTCCATATGAAAAGCAAACAGTATCATGTAGTGGAGGTTACGTACTGACAGCGTGCAGGCTGAATTTTTGTGCCTGCTTTGGATTATATCAGAAGGGCACAAGTTTGGTGCATCAAAAAGCGCACTATTGTTTGTAGTTTCTGAGACTGATATGACAACACCTAACCTAACCTAAGTATTGTAAAGAGTTAGGGGCTTGCTTACAATACAAATCTGCCATGCTTCCACGTAATGTAGTTGTTGATTTTCCTGTGCGCTTTCAATACAAGGTCTAGGTGCGCTTTCTATCTTCTTCGTGTCGTGAAGTGTTGCCAGGGTGAGCAGAGCTGGTTAAAACTATACCTGTGACAATATGTTATTTTCCATTTGACCAATTATACATGGTAGGGTCTTCTCTACACATCTCACACGGGAATGTATTTAAGTTACTACCTAACCAATTATATTGTTTGATTGAGTGATGAGAACAATTCACAGGTGTAGTAAAAACAAGCTCAATAATTCCATATCATCAGTGGCGTGTCATGTGGCGTTGCCAGAGTAATAAGAGTTTGTTTAAAGGTTAATATGCTCTCATCACTCAGTAAGACACTAATTGGACGGATGTCAAAGGGAATATACTCCAATGTGAGGCGTGAAGAGCAGATTCTTTGTATGGTTGGTCAAACGAGGAGCGAGTGGGTTAAAAACATGCCACATACACATTTTTGATCAGTTGTGAGTTACCTTGGAAACGCTCACGAAACGACACTGGTCTAGGATGTACTCGGGATCAATTTATATGCCACACCTAGCTATACAAGCTGTGATAAAGAGAAACATGATTAGGAATGAATTGTTCAGGGCAAGATTTGGGTACAGGGAGTAGATGAGATAGTAGAGGTAGCAAGGGTGAGATGTATGAAATTTAATGGATGTTGAAATACATGAGATTTAGGGAGAAATAAGGTTAAGGTTTATGTATTATGGACATGTAATGAGGATTTGATATATGGGATAGTATAGGAAAGGTGAGAGGTATGACTATTTAATGAAGAGGTTGGAGTAAGTGATGTGGTAGAGGAAGCAAGAGCTAGATGGTACGGCCATGCAATGAGGATGTTGAAGTAATTTAAATAGTAGAGGAAGCAAGTGTTTGGTATGGACATGTGGTGAGGATGGAAAAGGAAAGAATACCAAGGATAGTGTAGAGATGGAGGTTGTAGGAAAAATACCACAATAGAGACCAAGAAACATATTAGACGAGCAGATAACAGCAAGTGTGCAAGTGAGAGGAGAAGAATGGAAGCAAGTAAAGAAGGAAGAATGGTGAAAGGACAGAGGGAAATGCAAGGCGTTTTATTAAACTGACCTGGCCACAGTGATTGTTGTTGATGATGACATGAGCTGTAGAAACTGCCGACACGTATTGGAGTGTTGATCACACTGACTAAGCTGATGTTTCAGGACTCGTGTATCCAAGGTTGGCTGTCTGCTGGGGCTCCCGCGGAGAAGATCATCATGGGTATGGGACTGTTCGGCATCTCCTACAACCTTGTGAACGCTGACGACCGTTGGATAGGGTCACCCGCTAACGGACCTGGGGCCGCCGGGATCTACACGGAGGGAGAAGGGTCTCTAGGGTACATGGAGGTTAGCTTACTGACCTACAACCTCTAAATTGAGCTCAACACTGAGATATATTTCAGTTTACCTAGGGAGGGTCTCTAGGGTACTTGGAGGTTAGCTTACTGACATACAACCTCTAGATTGAGCTCAACACTGAGATATACTTCAGTTTATCTAGGAAGGTTTTCTAGGGTACATGGAGGTTAGCTTACTGACATACAACCTCTAGATTGAGCTCAACACTGAGATATACTTCAGTTTACCTAGGAAGGGTCTCTATGGTACATGTAGGTTAGCTTACTGACATACAACCTCTAGATTGAGCTCAACACTGAGATATACTTTAGTTTATCTAGGAAGGTTTTCTAGGGTACATGGAGGTTAGCTTACTGACATACAACCTCTAGATTGAGCTCAACACTGATATATACTTCAGTTTATCTAGGAAGGTTTTCTAGGGTACATGGAGGTTAGCTTACTGACATACAACCTCTAGATTGAGCTCAACACTGAGATATACTTCAGTTTACCTAGGAAGGGTCTCTATGGTACATGGAGGTTAGCTTACTGACATACAACCTCTAGATTGAGCTCAACACTGAGATATACTTCAGTTTACCTAGGAAGGGTCTCTATGGTACATGTAGGTTAGCTTACTGACATACAACCTCTAGATTGAGCTCAACACTGAGATATACTTCAGTTTACCTAGGAAGGGTCTCTAGGGTACTTGGAGGTTAGCTTACTGACATACAACCTCTAGATTGAGCTCAACACTGAGATATACTTCAGTTTATCTAGGAAGGTTTTCTAGGGTACATGGAGGTTAGCTTACTGACATACAACCTCTAGATTGAGCTCAACACTGAGATATACTTCAGTTTACCTAGGAAGGGTCTCTATGGTACATGTAGGTTAGCTTACTGACATACAACCTCTAGATTGAGCTCAACACTGAGATATACTTCAGTTTATCTAGGAAGGTTTTCTAGGGTACATGGAGGTTAGCTTACTGACATACAACCTCTAGATTGAGCTCAACACTGATATATACTTCAGTTTATCTAGGAAGGTTTTCTAGGGTACATGGAGGTTAGCTTACTGACATACAACCTCTAGATTGAGCTCAACACTGAGATATACTTCAGTTTACCTACGAAGGGTCTCTAGGGTACATGGAGGTTAGCTTACTGACATACAACCTCTAGATTGAGCTCAACACTGAGATATACTTCAGTTTACCTAGGAAGGGTCTCTATGGTACATGGAGGTTAGCTTACTGACATACAACCTCTAGATTGAGCTCAACACTGAGATATACTTCAGTTTACCTACGAAGGGTCTCTAGGGTACATGGAGGTTAGCTTACTGACATACAACCTCTAGATTGAGCTCAACACTGAGATATACTTCAGTTTACCTAGGAAGGGTCTCTATGGTACATGGAGGTTAGCTTACTGACATACAACCTCTAGATTGAGCTCAACACTGAGATATACTTCAGTTTACCTAGGAAGGGTCTCTATGGTACATGTAGGTTAGCTTACTGACATACAACCTCTAGATTGAGCTCAACACTGAGATATACTTCAGTTTACCTAGGAAGGGTCTCTAGGGTACTTGGAGGTTAGCTTACTGACCTACAACCTTTAGATTGAGCTAAACACTGAGATATACTTCAGTTTGTCTAGGAAGGGTCTTTTTAGAAAATACAAACATTTTATTTGCGGTCAACATTGATGACATTTTACTACTATTACTAGTGTTATTTTATAGGTAGTGATAATATCCATCGAAAGTGACAGATGCAGATCACACGACTTAACGTTTGGATACATGAAAGTAGATCCAGTAACTTTTTTTAGCTTCTATTAAAATTGGATTATAGCTTTTTTTTTGTATTTAACATTCACTTTATGTAACGAGGTATATATCAGAGCATAGCTTTAAAACTAGTTTTTTAATCGCCGCATCTTACTTTCTGTTCAGGTTATACACATGTATGATAATTACTATAGTGGAGTATAGATGAGGGAGGAAGCATTTTAGAGGTAACATACCCGCGTTTGCGTGGCAGGAGTGGGGAAAAACCATTTAGGAATAACCACCCTCAGAAGGCCAGGCTGAAATCGAGCCCCGATCTCCCCGTCATCAGCAGGTTAGTCTAAGATGGGAGTGGGCACCTAAAACCATTCAGCCATTAAAGCGGGTCACCCTGGTATACACATACGAATATAATACTACTCTGATAAGGTAGAGCTGTGGAGGGTAGAATTTGAGGATAAATGTACCTGGATTTGCATGGGAAACCATTTAGGAAAAAATACTCTCACTGTGTACCCGGAATGTAATCGAACTTCGAACCTTCACGTCACCGGCAAATCAGACTAAACGATCTTGACATTTAGACCACGTGCCCACAGGCGCGGGTTACAAACGAAATTAATTCAACAAAAACACCCTGGGCGTTAATTTTATCGCCTGTGAAAGGAGAAGCCCTAATCTGACCAATTATGAATTACTCGTCCATACCTGGAGTCGAACTTGGAGCCTCAAGCTCAATAGGTAAACCCGCTACCGCTAGATATACTTGGGACCTGTTTTATAGTTGGACTTGGCACGCCTCAAGTGCGGTGCGTTAGGGAAACTGGCCCCAAGATGTGTCGGACTGGCAGGATATCACTGTACACTAAGTTTACCCTGAAAGGTATCAGTCTTACTCTGATGAATTAAACTATTGTGTGGCTTATAGGTTGCACCATAGTGTAATACGTCAAGGTAAGATTGATACCTGTCAGGATAAACAAAATGTAGGTGGACACAACGAAAATACTGATACGTTTTGTTATGCTTTGACTTTCTTTTCTGTTTGTTTGGAAGAAGGTATAGATAGGAAAAGTGGATAGAAACATATAAAAGGAACAAAAACCAGATTGATTTTACAATGAAAAGAAAAATACAGTAGGCACACACTTTATATTGCTGCCATTGGACAAAGAGGTAATGGCTGCCTCTTGAAGAAAATCGATCTTTACCACCCGGCCTAGGTTTCATTCCATCATAAATCATCAGGGAGGAGTGGGAAACGCACAACGCAACTTCCTAAAAGAGAAACACGTGGACAAAGACGACAATCTTATCTCGTCTGGGTTGTGGATAACGAGAATTTAGGGTTTAAATTTCTGTCTCTGTAGAAGTGTTTGAAAGGTACATTTCAAGGCGACATGTTGTTTTGTTTTTCAGATCTGCCAGTACCAGCAAGATGGCGCTGACCACTGGCACATCGAGTGGGACGATGAGTCCAAGGTTCCTTACGGCAGCGACGGGACACTCTGGGTCGGATACGACAGCCCGGACTCACTCTGGATAAAGGTGAACGGGAGGTTCTTTTTAGCACCGGTCTTACTACCCGTTCGGGCTGTAAGCATATAAACTAGTTATGTTTATATGTTCGGAATGAGTAAGATTGAATTTAGAGGAAGTGTACTTACATTTGTGTGGAGAAAGAGAGTTGAAAACCACTTAGGAAAAACTATCCTTAGTACACCCAACCGGGATTATAACCTTGATCTCCCCGTTACCGGCAAGCCAGTCTTACGAGAGGGATGGATGTCTTAGACCTAGTAGTGACGTGGACTAGCGATGCGGGTGGATATAGTAGGATTCTGGCATGAAGGAACTTTTAAATAGTACACACTTTTTTTTGCCGTCAACATTATTAGCATTTTACTATATTTTTATTTTTATTTTATTAGCACTGCGTCTTACTACCCATTTCGGGCTATACGCTGATGTACTAATTACGCCAATAGTTTTAGGGGTTATGAAAGTTATATTCAATGAAGTGGACCCGCATTTGCGTGGAGGCAGAGTGGAAAACTATTTTGGAAAACCTACCCTCAGTAAACCAGACCAAGATTCGAACCTTGACCTCCCCATCATTGGCACTCTAGCTTACTGTGAGAGTAGCGCGTTAGACTATGCGTCCACCGAAGCGGTTTACTATATTATTAGTTTTATTGAATAGTTATTATAAAATAGAGATATCATTAAAAATATGAATTGTAACATTAAAATAGTTTTTCAAACTTTTGTAGATATCAGTAAGTTCTTTCATACCACGATCCTTCTATACAGAATTTTAGAAAACATTCTAAAAATTGGTAAGTAAAGAGCGACACAATATATAAGATAAGATTTGAAAAGAGAAGTTGTGATTTATCTATTTACAAGAGAAAAAAATAATTAAATAATGTAATTTGATTTTTTTTAAGGTTAAACAATTTTGGAAATAGAATATTACACAAAGTTAAAAAAAAATTAAACAGATTATAAAAACAAATGTATTAACAAAATACATGTAGTTAGAAAATGAAGATTTTTGTTTGTCGGATAAAATTTATGAAATATCTAATATCAGTTAATCTAAAGAATGAGAATAATGAATTTGATAGTAAATGTAATTATATTGACTCACCTACGACTAGAGTAGGTGGAACAGCATAAATAACTAAAATAAAAAATTAAATTAAAACAAACATTAGTACTTTAACAATACAAGTAAAAAAACTAAATAAGAGTGAATTTGTAGATTGAAAAAAGTATTTTACATAATGTAAAATAAGTTAAAATGAAGTCAATTAAAATTCAGTGAGATTTTTTAGGAATTATCAAGAAATCATATTTTTTCAACTCTGTCAAATATTCTAACTCCAAACGTGTTTAATTTTTTTTTTAATTCAATTTACATTGCTATATATTTATTCCTTTTCTTATAAAGGTGAGACACAATAAACCATAACTTCTCTTTTCGAGTCTTAGCTTATATTCTATACAACACCTAAACATGAACAGTTTTTTCTAAGTTTGTTTCTAAGTTCCACATGATGTTCCCTTGTCCACAGGCGCAGTACGTGAGCGACAATGGCCTAGGTGGAGCCATGGTGTGGAGTATAGACATGGACGATGCCAGGGGAACATGTGGAAACAAGTACCACCTTCTTAAAAACATCAACACAGTGCTGAGATCTTGAACGAGACCAACAATGGTGGTGGCGTGAACTGGTCGATAGAAAGGTCATTCATGAAGCCACGTGATCATCACCCCATATATATCATTAACACTTTTAATATAAACTTTATTCACAAATTACATAAATTATTATGTATCTTATTTATTATTAACATTATGTATATAAATAAAAAAAAATTTGAATCAAGTTTTTTCAAATAAACAATAGGTTGAGTCAAATTATTACTTCCCGGATATTTCAACAATACAAGGAAATAAAGCTTAGGATCGGTGGAAAATAACATATTTATTCTTTAATCACCGGATTGCCAATCAGCTTGATCTTACTTAGATTAAGAAATTTTAAGTTGCACCAAAGTTAATAAAAGATCGAAATCTCTGATCACCTTACCATATATTTGATAAAATACTCAAGGAAAACCAACAAGGCAACACTGTAAAAATAACTTTATTGGGGAAAATATTGTTGTGAAATTACCTAGATTTATACATATGTTTGGTTATGATGTACAGTACATTTTATATAATGGCTCTGGTAGCCTAGGCTACTTAACATGTATTAAAAAAAAGTTGCAGCTTCGGGCACACTCCTAAACAAAATTTTCACCAATTTTGTAATAATATGAATAAATATACATAATAAGTGTACTCAGTATAAACTTCGATTTAAACTGTATTTCTCTACGATTAAAGAAAAGTTCATTTCTTTCCTGTAGCTGCTTTAAATCTAAATATGCTCTATAGTTTCACTGTATAGTCGAAAGGCTTCATGTGAAGATGGGATAGTTTACACTACTATCCTTACAAATAAGTCATACCCAAAATAAATATACAGAGTGAGTCGTTATTGGTCGTGAACCCGCCGGGATATGATTCCTTGTGAAAAAAATACGTAGGAAATATATGGATGACATTTTCCCGAAAGTGATTACTAAGGGAGCTATAAGTACTTGAAAATCGTGCTTTAAAATGCTTTTATGTAAAACTATTATAACAAATTTAAGCTAAAATAACAAATCCCTGGATAATGTTTTGTTGAACTAAGATTAAAACTTGTTGGTAATATCATCCCTCTTCATTGATTCAATGGGTGCTGCCACCTTCTTTTTGAATTGAATTTTGTAACACTGAGCTGTAATTGATTTATAATGACGAGTTACTAACCAGCATGTCTGAATTAACAAAAAAGCTCGTCTTGTCGGAACTCTCTCAGGTTCATCGTTTCCGAGATAACCAAATGTCTGGTTTCAATGAGAGTTTTAATGCCTTGGAGTTAGGCAGCCAGTTTCACAGTGATGTAAGACGGTTTCTCTGCAGCTATATTTAAAAACACACACTTTACATTTATTAATCAATAAAAAAAAGTGTAAAAATTAACTCAGTTATTAAAGATGATCATGTTATTTTTTTCATGATTATCGGAGAATCAAACCTTTGATGGGAGAGGGTTGACTGGTTAGCTTGACCAGAGATTTGATTAACAATCATCTAAATTTTAAAAATTGCAACTGAAAATGAGGTTTGAGATATTGATTATAGATCGACTTACATCTGATTTCTGGTAAAGGCACTAATAATTGCTTATATAACTGGTACTAAGTTATGAAGTAAAATTACCAGATACACCTCAAATAATAATAATAATGACAATAATAGTATCATAATCTTTAAGTATTGCAAGTTTTTGGGAAGTTCTTATCATTAGTTTAAATTTTATTCGTTGAGTAAATTTAATGCTGGTTCTTTAAAAGTTTCCTTTAGTTAATTTAATATATTTCTCACGTTAAATATTCCAGCGACAGCAAAATTACAATACATATTACATAAGAATAGAGGGCATTTGTGTTTAATCTCTTAAAGATAAAAGGTAGAATTTGATATTAATAAAATTGATCTCAGTAGTTTTGGGGTAAAGTGCTTGCCTCAGGATCCGATGTTCGTGGGTTCAAACCCAGCCGAGGTCTACGAATTTTACTTGAGCAATAAAAATCCGTAGCGCAGCTTCCTTCGGAGGGGAAGTAAAGCCGTCGGTCCTATTTCGATCGTGGCGTGTAAAAGAACCCTGGAAGTTTTGTGAAAATACCTTTCCCGGTTAAATGGTAGACCCTTTAACTCGCGTTCATAGAAATACTCGTGTGCTGATATAATAGAAATAAATAAATAATAATTATCAATAAATACTTTATCCTCAGATGAAACTTTACCTGTTATATGCACATTAATATATTTGAGAAACTTTGAGATACAAAAATGTTTGGTTTCATTTAGATCTTTTTGAAAAAATAATGGGGAGAACAAATTAATTTTCTCTTAAAATTAGAAAAAATAAAAATTAGTGCGTACTAAATGAATTACACGAGTAATGTGATAGTTGAATGAATTATCTTAGTCATATAAAAAATGCATTGCACTAAACGTGGATTTTCGATTTGTTTGAAAAAAAGTAATTAGGGCCTACTGTTTTTTTGCAGTACTATTTGTGTCCAATTTGATAAAATTATTGAGGAAGGAGGGGGAGGGGTTCCCTTTGTATTCCCCCTTCTCCCCACCCATTAACGACGACCGTGAGCAACGTTAAGTTTATATTCAAAGGCTCATGTTTTGAAATTATAATAATATATTATTCCTACAACTTTTAAATTAGGATGACCTAATCATGTGATGGTGTCAATAGAGATGTTGACAAACACTTTACGGTGTGCGAGGTATGTGGTTGAAAGACATTCGCTACATGTGTTTTAAATTATTATAGTCCTGAGCAAAATGTGTTACTTATATAAATAATGTCGGTGACGGCTAGCGATTATATAACATAATTAAACCACACATTTGTTCAAACTACTGATTGTTCGATTTGCATTTCGTCTTTGAAATTAATAAATCACTAAGGGGACCGCCTCGGTAAGTGAGAAATTGCCGAGCAGACGTTCAGCTCTAAAACGACACAGACCATTGTATTTTAAGCTGTGTGACCTGACAGCAATTGATACTCTATAGCTGACCGAGGCGACCACCTTAAGCATAAACTTAAAGTTATCATTATACTGTAAGTCGTAGTTTAGCTTAATTATGATATTATGATACCTAAATTGCGAAAATTACTTGTCAATAACCCTTCCTTCACCTTGACAAGACGTGTATTAATCACAACTAGTGAATGTGAGGAATGCCTCCACCGTGGTTCGGATCCCACGTTAATCTGTAGGTTCTCCATTTCATCTCACAATCACCCTACCATTACACATTAGCTTAAGTATGTACAACCCGAACGGGTAATAAGACGCGGTGCTAATAATAATAATAATAATAATAATTGTCAATAGTAGAAAAACTAATAGTATGAGTTAGATCAGTGTTTCCCAAATTTATCCAATCGTGTACCCCTTTTGAGGCCATGCCTTAATCAATGTACTCCTCCCAGATCTTCATAAATATATACTTGTTATCTTGTACAAATAAACTGTTGTTCAAAATTTTAGTAAATATTTACTGTTAAGCTAAACAAAGACATGCCAGATCGAAAGAATGTCCACGACATAAACTTAAAATCCTAGTTAGCTCGTTTATCGGACTTGTTGCTATTAATAAAACATAGTGGTGCGTCATGCCGTAACATCCTTCGCGTACCCCAGGGGGTATGCGTACCACATTTTGGCAAACGCTGACTTAGATCCATTTATAATCGTCATAATTCTATTAACACAGGGTTCCCTATGTCATAAAAAATAGTTTTAGGGCTCTATAAATAGGTCTTCAGCTTTAGATTGTAACAAAAATAACACCACGTCTGAACTGTTGCCGGAATTGACAATATTCTAATTTTCATAGGAAAAACCTTTTAGAATATGCAACATGATTTTTTGCAGTCAACATCTATAACATTTTACAATATTATTAGTGTTATTTTATAGATATTGATAATATCTACCAAAAATAATAGCTACATATCGCATTAATTTAAGTATGAAAGCATAAAAAGAGATCTGATAATTTGTCTGCCTTCCTACGGAAATTGAACTGTACGTATCGTGTGATTTGAACAAGAGAGAAAGTTGACATTAAACCACATCCTTTCGTTCAAGGTGGCAGTCCCCTTTTTTATCTGAACTAAATATGATAAGTCTAAAAGCTTTTCAAGAAAGTGACGTCAAACATGTCTTCCTCTGTATTGTTGATTAGTAAAGTTATGTAAACACTTTAGTCAATAATCCGTGCTTCTCTTTCTTACGTTGGGGGAGCTATCATAAAGGTAAGCCAAACAATAATTACGATATATTCTACGTATTGGTTATAATTAAATTAAAGTAGACTTCAAGTCCAGCGCCTTAGCTCAGTTGGTAGCGTGTCTTCCTGCTGAACTGAGGGTTCCGGCTTAGAATCCTGGCATGGAAAAAAAAACTATTTATGAATTTGGGGTCTTGCCTTTAGTTTTGCTTTCCCCCTCTCCCATAAATCTACTCATTAATCTCTTCAGTTATAAATGCCTCGTTTGTATGTACAGATACTCTCGTTCTCTGTTATACAACTGGAGACGTATACAGGTAGGAATACACAAGTAAAATTTATAAGGATAGAACATACTGCAAAAATTAAAAAATAGTATCAATTGTGAGTTTAGTTTATTGATTATGAAAGATGCTATCAGTTACACAAACATATGATGTAGTATATTGATTATATCCTCCATTAGAACATTGAGGAGTGATCAATCCCCTGGGGACGACTTTAAGCATTTAAACAATAATACACCGTGAAAATAGAAAGTTGGTTAACAGGAGTTACTCCTTAAACTTGAAAAAAGATCCAAGGCTACAACGCTTGGTTCCTAGAAGTTACGGTTGGTATCTCCTTAAAGAAGTACTTTAGCTCTGTGCACAACTAAAGCAAACTCTACAGCTACAGATAATTAATATAATTCAAGTCAAGAGAAGCCTACTTAATTATCAGTTATAAGATATGCATTAATCAACTTCCCCAAGAAGTGGGAAAAAGTAAAGCCAAACCTACTAAAATACTTGATCAACACTCATTACAAGTAAGCCTTCATTTAAGGAGTTAGCCAATGACTGAAATTTATATGTGCTTCATAGCTCTAGCTTCTACTAGTAGGAGCTATTAGTAACAAATTCCAGACTTACTGAACTTAGCATTCATGGGCATTCAATGCCCCAAACTATAGTAAACATTATATTAAGCTAAGGCCGGGTACATATTATTTCAAAGACTAACGGCGCCGACACAATACTCAATACTACGTGGGCCTCCTCACAGGGGTGTTGAAAAACCCACAGTTTGAGCACCGCACAAAGTTACATTATATTTTACTCGACAACGAGCGAATAAGAGCCAAAGACCCAATTAGGTCGAGCCGTAGAGCCATGAAAACATCTAACCTCCCTTGCCATGCTAAAAAGTTTAGACCATTGGAAGAATGACCTTAAAGTATGGGGAGTCTGACTGCCCCCATCGAAGCTCTAGTCAAAAGGGAATGGTGAAAAAATAACAATAGTCAAAGGAGACTATAATTACCAATTAATACTATTGATAGCCAAGGGTGATCGATTTATACTTACAACAATTAAACTCAGGCTAATGAGCTTGCACAACAATTAACTTGGCATTTGTAAGAGCGTGAAGAGGAAAATTGCCTAAGAGTTCGTGAATGGAGCACTTCCTAGTAAGTCAATAAAAGTTGATATAATATTACTGTAACAGCCTTGTCTGCGGCGTGATAGTGTGACGTAGTGGCCGACCATCTTCTGGGCGGTAGACGGGACGAGTAGAGTCTCGGTCTGTTGATGTTCTCGGAGTGAATATTTGAAAACGAATACAATGCACATTCTGGGAAGCAAGTATTTTATACCGTCTTGAACAGACGGGCATGGAGTGGTAGAGGGGGGAGCGTAGAAAGCTGTGGAAGGTACTAGAAGCATTCCGCACAGTTGGCCGAATTCCAAACCAGGGTCAGAATGTAGGCCAGAAAGGACTCCCTCTATCGTCCAATTGGGACCTCTTCCTACTACACTGCACATAAGTCTAAGACTTTTCGCAGTTCAACCACGGCTTCAAGGGGCAAGTGACGCTACACGAGCCCGGGATGAACCCCTCTTATACGCATTCACCCGTATCCAAGAGAAGGAGGGCCCCCTACAGTTAATGTTCACCACGTGGGGGAGGTGGGATTCAGCCGCAGGGATCGATACAATTTCTTTACCCTACGTTGTCCAGCGGGACCTCGTGGGGGTACCCACCCCGGTCCATCTGAAGGATCGCCTCCATATAATAAATTTAAATCGAAAGAGAGCAAGCAATTATGAATTGAATTTAAATTTTTAAGAAAAATAAACAATCCTACATCAAGAACAAGACACGAGCCACCGGCCATGTCTAATCCTGTCCCTCCCTTCCCGACTCTACCACCAGAACAAATCACCCCTGCATCATACCTAATACAACTCCGAAGCACTATAATCTTATCAACTAACCACCCTGAAAGAGAACACAATAAAACGATTAGACCTTCTTAACCTAATATACCTTAGTTTCTACCTTCCTTCTTCTTCCCGACTGTCGTCGTTTACCTCAGAGAGCACACTCAGATCCTGGCACTCCTTACCAACGCCCTCCGTGAAAGCAGCTTCCCGTCCTCGCAGACCTCCAGCCTCAAGACCCTTCTCTCCTCTAGTAGCGCTCACAGGTCATCAGAACATGTTCCACGTCTTCGTTTGCGCCACACGCCTCGCAGTCCGGGCTTTCCTTTAGGCTGAACCCATGAAGCCTCACGTTGAAGTTCCCATGCCCGCTGAAGAACTGTGTGACATAGCGGTTCGTGATTAATTACTCACTCTCCATCCTTTCGTTCACAGAAGGCCAGTACCTATAAGTCTCTCTCCATTTGACAGTCCCATTCCATCTAACCTGCCAGGCGGCGTAGGAATCGCTCCTCGTCTGTATCCAATTCATTGGTCTTTGTCCAGTAGCGGCCTTCACGAGCAGGTCTATCAGCTGCACTCCTGCAACAACAGGAAAAGCATCATGCGAGACAGTACTTTATGCTTTAGTAACCGCGAGAAGCGCATAACTTTGAACCCTCTGTAGGATGATCCTGCTGCTGGTGACCTCCATACGATGTCGCCAGACCACGCAGCCATACGTGAGCATCGATTCCACCAGGGCCTTGTACATCTTCGGAAGATTCAGGAAGTCCAATCCCCAGGAAGTTCTTGAAACTCTGATGAGTCTCACGAATAAAGCCTTGGCCACTCCTGCCACCATTCTGAAATGATCATTGAATAACAAGCCCTCATCTAACATCACACCAAGATACCTGTGAACCCTTACATATCCGATGGGCACCCATACGAACTGTCGGATGCCTCATCACTAAGTGCTTCCTCCTGAGGAAGGTCATCTTCGTCTTGTCCCTCGAAAAAGTGAGCCAAACCTTCAGACCCCAGGCGATCACCATCTCCATAGAATGCCCGGCCTTGGCTTCCAAATCAATCCTGGTGTTGCCCTTGACGAGTAGAAGACCATCATATGCATAGGCATAACAACTCACACCATCTCTGAAATCCAATTTCAAGAAATCATCAAAAAGGAGAAGCCACAAGGCTGGACCCAGCCCTGACCCCTGAGGGCAGCCCTGCCTCAAGACCTTCACAGACTCCGTCTGTTCCAAGAACAGCCCAGTCGTCCTGTTCCTAAAATAATCCTTGATTACCTCATACAAGTTCTGTGGGCATCCGGTCCTTCTCAACTTCTACAGGATCCCAGGCCACCAAGCGCTGTCGAAGGTGCCAGAGATGTCCAGGTAGATGGCCAGCACGTATCGGCAGTCGCTCTCAGAGACGTCACGAATGACCCTCTCCAGAGTATCCATTGTTCCTCTTTCCGGTTGAAACCCATACTTTCGATCATCAAGCACATCATTTACCTGAATGTAGCCCCAACGCCTTGACTCTAGCAGCTTCTCCATGAATGCAGGGCAGCGACGAGCGTCAGTTCTTTGTTGATGTCTTGGTCAAATGCGTGAGTGTATGGAGAGGGCCGGCTTCTTATCGTTCCACCCGACCGCCGTTCCATTGGTGTACCGGAAAGCACAGTACACATTGTGTTAGTAAAATGCAGTTTATTTATTTAAATAAGCTTATATATACATATATATATAAGAGATAGAGCTCTAGTCCGTTACAGAAATATTCTAAAAAAATAGAAATACATCAATCAGGCTGTAATTGAGGCTAGCAGCTGAAAGTATACCAAAGAGAAAAAGACTCATAAACAAACCAAATAAAACTTTTTTTAAAACTGTGTGTAATGATAATATGTATATCAGAGTTAGAGAGTATATTAAAGGCAATTTGATAGCAAACTTCTTTGGTCGGAACTAAAGAATCATTGAGTTCCTCCAAACAAGAAGCTTTGACTCAATTTTTACTTTCACTCGACCCCTCGAAGAGATAAATTATTGTGATCGTAAAAAAAAAATTGAATTCAAGATTTTGATAAATGTCGACGTTACATGACCCCCTTAAACCAAAAACAGTTGTTTTCGCAATGCTGTCTGTCTGTACCTTGAGCAAGAGCCAAAACTAATTTACCAATAGGGCTAAAACTTGGTATAAGGTCCCCCCGAGGGGTTTTTGGAATTAAATATCCAACCCTAAATTTAGGGGTAGCTTACTGAAGAAATAAAAGAGAAAAATCGATTTTATCAAAGTTCGCTATAACGATTTAATTAAATCTTTTATCTAAACACTGTTTATAATTATAAACAAGATGGCGATTCTTATTTTCTCATGAAAGTGAATTTCAGGGTACTTTACATAAGATAAATTTTCAAACTTTCATAATTTCTCCATTTGAGATCAGAATTAATTTATCATTTATTATAAAGTTGAGTACTATTAAAGATAATAATCTTTTATTTGAAATATATTTTTATAAAACCAATAATTTCTGAGCTATAAGCAAATAATATATATACTTTTTAATTCAGGTTTTTGAAAATGAATTTTATTCTTATGCTCTTTGGTGGACAAAGATGTTTCTCTTTTCTCAATTTTTCTGTAACAGTATTCCTAGTTACTAACGCCATAGAGTAAGTAACAGTGTATATTATTTCATTTATGATCTTTTGTGTTGTGTTTCTACAACAATGTATTATAAGTGAAAAGGTATTATTTTGTTTCACAAATCTTAAGAGTTTTTAGTAAATGAGTATTTTAAGATAAAAGCGAGAGAAAGTCAGTGCGGTGCACTGTACCATTTATTTTTTATAAGAGTTACTAAACGGTATTTTAACACAGACTAGTGATTACCTCCATAACTTAAGCGTGGATAGAATCAGATAGGCCTATAAGCTGATTTTGGTGTGGTTAATAAAGTTACTAAAACCATTTTAATATATTCATACTTCAAGTCATGCAATCAGCATCTTTCTTTTGATAGATATTATCAATACTTATACAATATAACAAATGTAGTAAAATGTTATCAATGTTGACCGTAATTGAAATAAGTTTCCATTTTTAAAACGGTTTTTCAACCGGTCATGTGTCAGCATAAACTAATATGTACTTTTTTTTATCTCTCTCTTTAATTACTCTCTTTAAATAGATGCATTAGTGACTGATTTAAAAATTAAAAATAGTGTTATGTAACAGCAACAAAAACATGATCCTCGACTTCGGCTTCAGCTTAGCTTTGCATGTTTTAGACTTCGCTTCGCATACTCCTAATAATAATAATTAGTATACGTATTTTAATCATTAATATATTATGATTTGTCACATTCCTTGGTGCATATCCTCGATGATAAAAACATGTTTATATGAAACTACCCTAAATATAAAATAAATATGTGTAGGCTTCATGTTTTGAAACTCCTCTGTAAAAGATCATTATAAACAAATTGTGCAAATATAATAATATACGGTTCCCCACAAACAAACTATTTTTAATTTTTTTTCAGCATCGCGTCTTACTAGCCATTCGGATTAAACGCCGATGTACTAATTACGCTAATGGTATTAAGGATTAGGAAGGTTATATCTAGATGAAGTGTACCCGCATTTGCCTGGGGGAGAGTGAAAACCATTTAGGAAAAACCACCCTCAGTACACCCGACTGGGATTTGAACCACAATCTCTCCATCAGCAGCAGACCAGTCTAACACGAGAGTTACACCTTAGACTCAGGAGTTGGCAAAAAAATTTTGGGGCCACGATCGACTTTTACATTTATCAAAGGTCCCGCGATCACCCTTTATAGAAAAAAAACACATTAAATAAATTAAATGAACGCTCTGAAGGCAGAAGTCTTTCCTTGACTGATTACACTATGATCCTATTTTATATGCTGTACCATAGTGGAATAATGCAAGGTAGCAGTCTTTCCTTGACTGATTACACTATGACCCTATCTTATAAGCTGTACCATAGTGGAATAATGCAAGGTAAGCTTGTCTTTTCGTGACGATGTAGTTTTCTTAAGCGATCGACTGAAAATTGGTGCGAGATCGACTTGTTGCCGACCCTTGAATTATACCATTCAGCCCTTTAAGCCGTTTGACTTCATACAGCTGGAAGGTGTGTGAAGTAGTTGGCGCCATACTCCCAACCTGTTCTCATTTCCCCATGTGTATAAACAAGGTCTTGAAGTGGATACAAAGGTGACTCTTTCCTTATCTATTCAAAATAAACACCTGGTTAAACACCTTTGTGAAGAGCATAATATTTTACTAACAGAGTGTCATCAATAACCGTGTAAATTAGTGGCGCTAGAATATATCACTAAACACAATATAATTCTATACAGTTTATTGGTGAAGCTCATAAAAAGGTAAGATTAATAATTACACTTTAATATAGGCCTATACTAGCACCGCATATTACTATCCATTCGGATTGTACGCATTTGTACAAATTACGCTAGTGAGTTTGGGATGAGGAAGGTTTAATTTAGAGTAAGTGCACTGGGATTTGCGTGGAGGGAGATTTATAAGCCATTTTACATCAAGCCACAACACAGTGTTCTAGGAGATGAGTGGGTAGAGGGGAGGGCGTAGAGGATAAAAAGCTGTTAGCGAAATACTTAAGCTAAACCTTAAAAATTTTTATTGATGTTGTACTGATTATAAATCCAAACAAATAGTGGTAGCTAGAGATTAACATTTTTCGGTAGAATTTTTATATCATTTAATCATAGGGGAAGAATATGTATTTGTAAAAACATTAATTGTAACATTGAAGTATTAGCTAACAGTTCACCCACTCATCGAATTCTAACGCGTTACTCTTGCAATAAGCTTTGCTGCCGATGACTGGCTATCGGGGTTCGAATCCCAGTGGGGTTTACTAATGATAATTTTTCTTAAATGTTTTCCCACTATCTTTTTCTCTACGCAAATTTGGCTACACCACCAAGCGTCATAGTAATTACGTGAGGATGCTAAGAAAACTGAAATCGTTCTTTTTGCTTTCAATTGAAAATGATTTTGGTGCTAACGTTAAAAAAAAGTTACCATACAAATTTAGTAGCATTTCCAAAATAATTTACTCTGGATCTTGTTCGTGCACCATAAATGATTTATACAAATGACTTTTTTCCTATGGAATTTGGTAATATTTATGTACAGCCATACAGAGAAAACATGATACAATCTTTATTAGAATTAGAATTATCAGCTATATTGCTCCCATTTATATTTTTATCAGACTGTAAATAAAACATTATTGGCAAAATCAAGAAAATACTTTACAGTATTTACATATGAAGTGAGAGTCCGGACACTTGAAAATAAATTTATTTCTAAAATATTATTTTTCCTCGTGTTTTGTCGGGATGAATGTACATGTTTGCCCTCTCAACCACAGCTTCCTGTCTTGAGCAGACATGGACTCCGTAATAGGTACGTAAGTAGCACGTGGGGCGTTTAGCTCCAATTTGACCTTTAACCCCGTTTAATTTGATTTCTGCCCCATTTAATTTTTTGTCCCATTTTATTGTTTATGTGTGCTTATTTGATTTTATGTGTGCCCCATTAGTTTTAAATATGTGCCCCATTTGATTGTATGTGTGCATCATTGTTTTTTAATGTGTGTCCTTGGGGGAAGGATTTTGTGTGGGGGTTTTTGTTTATTTATTGGTGTGGGAGTTTTTATTTTTTATTTATTGTTGGGGAGAGCGTGCAGTCTTGGGCGTCCGGTACGAGTCCCACGACGGTCGAGTTTGGGAACGAGCGCAGGAGGCTCCCTCCTTACATATTTCTCTGTTTGTGCCATCGCACATTCTGAACTAAGATACAGCTTTACCTCGTTCGGCCATCGTACCTCCTTTCAATTCTCCCCCTCCCTCCTACCCTTCTCGTGAGATCTGTGTGTCATATACCCTCGGGGGCTAAAACGCGTCGTAGCCGACTAGCGCTTTTATAGGGTAACGTTGAACCCTAAAGAAGAGGCGTTCATCCTAAGTGTTTATTTCAGTCATAAATGTTAAAAGCGGATAGCAATGACCCTATTGGGGAGTCATTAACCACTACACCCTGGCTTAATAGTGTCCACTTTTGTAACTATTACTTAATGGAAAGCCCACTAACACATTGGGTATGAGGTTTTGGAACGACCTCTGAGGGCCTCGGCTCAGGTGTGGTTTCTAACGCTCATTCAAGGGCCGATTTTTCGCAAACAATCCCTATTAAAACAGGTTGTTATATTTCTATGGTCGGCATGTACGGTTGTAGATATTCTGCCTACTAACATGGATCCCAACCTTGATATCATTGTCTGGGGTGTCTTGCAGCAAGGAGTTCATCGTCAAGGAACTGAGTGTTTTATCTGTATGCGGTACATTATTTCAACATTGGGTGTTAAAACCCCCTTATGGCATCGAGGAACTTTCTGCCACTGCTCAAAAGCAAGCTAACTATATCGTCAAAAAACTGCACGTTATTCCATGGGATAGTGGGGGTGTTACTTACAGCCTGCTAGAATCTCTCACCTCCCATGCCACAATGCGTGCAGAATCTACGTCAAGGGGCAAAAAATAAAAGTTTCTAGCCAAATACACACCTACGCTGGTCGTAGATCTATACGACAGAGGTTGGTCTTCTTTGAAAACAATTAAATATGTTCGCAATATGTGCATGGCACATAGTTCTGTTAGGCATTTTTGCTCGGCCTCCATAGTTTGGTGACTTCTAGATTGGATGATTGAAGATGGACATGCACACCATAATTTTTGCGCTAAAAACATGTTGTCCCTCACTGTTGAGTCAGCCCCTTGTCTCTTTCCTCCGCACTTGCACAGGCCGCGCCACCCAACCTCTCTACTGCCTGGACCGCTCCACAGTCCATGTCTTCGAAGCCGTCCGTGACGAGTGCACCTCTATACACAGCCCCAAAGAGAACTCTGCCTCTATTGGCTCGCGTGATAGGCACTATCCCTTCAATTTGCACGCACCAATGGGAAGCCCCTGTTTCTCCTATTGGACAAGGCCAGGCAGCAGTGGAGGGTATTTAACACGGTGATTCCTTGGTCTCGGGACCAGTCAGCCAGTCAGACTCGGTCAGTTAGCCTCGGCCAATCAGTGGTGAGCCAATCTTGGGGAACCACACTTATACAAAAGAGTGAATAAATCGTCGTTTTTGAGGGAGTGCAAGGTATCGTCCTGCCTCCCTTACGTGTTCCTGGCTTGTTCGAGCGTCTGTAGCGGTTTGCTGTTCTCAACGTCTGCGATGGAGCCCTCTGCGAAGGTGAAGAAATGAGTCGGCGTCGGGGTCGGGAGAACACCGCCGGATGAGGCGAAGAAGAATCCCGGGCCCGGGAAGCGACCGGCCCCGAGTCGGAGGAAGCTGGCGGCGAGCGTCGGGGAACCGCCGCCAGTAGCAGGCTTGTGCTGCCCGTCCAGGCAGGGGGGATCGAAGGTTTCCGCTCGCGGGGACTGAAGGCCCCTCCGGTCAGGAAGGAGCTGGTGCCGGTTGGCAAGTGGTCCGCCACGAGCCCGAAGGCCGAGGCTTTAGCGGCAGCTGCCCTCTCGAGGGGCAACAAGCCTGCAGGCGAGGCCGAAGCCGGCGGGGCCGCTCCAACTCCCGGAGTAGTGCGTGCTTCCGGCCGAGGCCAGCGGGAGTCTCTTTCGGGAGACGAATCGGCCCTTTCTAGGGCCAACAAGGCTTCGGCCCTTTCCAGGGCCAACAGGGCTGGCGTGGCCAGCCCACCGGGTGCAGGCAGCGGGGCCCCTCCAACTACCGGAGGCGAGCGTGCCGCTGACCGAGCCCAGCGAAAGTCACCGCTCGGTGACGATTCGGCCCTTTCTAGGGCCAACACGTCGGCCAGCGTGACTTCACCAAGTACCGGTGAGGTGGGCGCAGATGGCCAAGGGGAAGCCAGCGGGGCCCCTCCAACTTCAGGAGGGCTGCGTGCCACTGGTGGAACCACCGGGGCATCCAGCGATGCGTCCTCGGGTCGAGGCCCGTTGACCAGCGCCGGCCCCCAGCAAAGCGTCGGCAGCAATGCCGATGCGGGCGTGCCCAGCGGGGCCCCTCCGGCTACAGGAGGTGAGCGTGCTGCTGGCAGCCAACAAGTACTGGAGGCCCTTTTCAGGGCCACCAGCCCGCAAACCGGGATGGACGGCGAAAGCTCCCGCCAGCACGATGGGTGGAAACCTAACGGTGCCAACGGAAGCCCTGACCAGGGGGAGCCAAGCCATCTGTCGCCGGTAAAGACCGCGGCAAGCGGCGCTGACGCACGCGTTAACGCAAGGGCCTCACAAGCCCACGTCAACTCCGACACCTCCCGCCAAGGGGTGTCGGTAGGCAAGAAGCGCCCGGCTGAATTCTCTTCAGACTCTGAAGACCGGGTCACACGCTTCCCGCGTGTTGACAGCTCGAGCGAGTCCGTGGACGTGGAGGGACTATCTTCAGGATCAGACCTCCCGTTGATGCGAGGCGAGTCGAGCCAGGGGTCGGATGATGAGTCTGAAGGGTTTCAGACCGTAAGACCCCGCCGAAGGGGTAAGGCCGGCAACACCAGGAAGCTACCGGGGGCAACCCTAACCATTTAGGCGGTAGCTCTGGTGATGAGAGCGAAGACGGAGGTGGCCTGGGCCAGGGTGCGCCAGCGCTGACTAAAGGTGAGAAGCGGCGGAAACCTAAGGGTAAAAACGCAAGCCGTGCCTCGCCTCAGCCTGGTACTAGTGGTTCTGGGCCGGCTCCCAAAGCCAAGGGGAAGATCCCTCCCATCATCTTGTGTGATGTGGAGGACTACTCCAAGGTGGCGAGGGCCATTCGAACCAAGATTCGAGAGCCTGTGGAGGCAGTCAGGCAGCCGGGGGATCGAGTGCACCTCCAGTGCGGGTCGGAGGAAGATTACCGCGCCCTCCAGAAGTTCTTGCCGAGCTTGGGGATCCAGCATTGGTCCTACGAGCTTGGTCGGGAGCGACTGGTCAGGGTCGTGGTGAAGGGACTCCTGACACGGACAAGCCCTGACGACATCCAGGAAGAGCTGGCGGAGATGGGTTTCCCCGTGAAATCTGTCTCCCAGATGCTCTCCCAGTGGAAACGGGACCAGAGGACCGGAGAAAGGCAACGGTTGCCGAACTTCGTTGTCTCTCTGACTCCCGGGGAGCAAACCGCAAGGCTGTACTCCATATCAGTCCTGTGCGGGCTCCGCGTCAAGGTGGAGAAGTACAAGTCTCCCGGAGGCCCGGTGCAGTGCAAGAACTGCTTCCGGTTTGGGCATGTGCGGAGGGATGGCCGCGCTAATCCTAGGTGTGGGTTCTGTGGGGGTGACCACGAGAGGGGCGGGTGCCCGGAGGAGAGACGATCTCCTCCCAAGTGCCTGCACTGCTCAGGAGCTCACTCCTCGGCTTGGCGTGGATGTCCCACGTACAAGTCCTTGCGGGCGGCAGGGACAGTACGGGCTTCCAAGGTTAGCGAAGGGAGGACGGATGGCCTTAGCAAAGGCCAGAAGCCCTCGGGGCACGTTGCGGTAAGGAAGGTGACCGTGACTCCAGCTCCAAAGCCAAAGCCGCTGGTGCAATCTTTCGCCAGTGCGCTGTCAGGGAGACCAACCCCTCCATCCCAGGCCGAGGCACCTGCCAAAGCCACTCTACCTGAACCGGTCGCATCCGGGTCATCCCTATCGGTCGAGGACCCGTCCAAGACCCTCCTCTCCAATTCCTTCCCAACCCAGCCAACACCGCCCCTCCACCACCCTCCCCACCCTCACCCCCAACCCTTCCTACCACTCCCCACTCCAACCCCTGTCAACCCTACCACCCCACACCCAACCCCACACCTGAGGATGATGTTACAAAGCTCAAAATTTGTATTGAGCTTCTCAAGGAGATTCCGGGACTGGATCCTTGGGACTTTTCATCGAGTCTCTTGAGGAAGGTCCAGGAGTCTCCGAGGAGTAACCGTGGCCACCTGGTCATGGAGCACATCATCCTCTACCTGGTCTCTCATGGCAGTGCACCCGAATAGAGGACCCCCAGTGCTGAAGGAGCTCACGGTCGCACTCTGGAACGCAAACGGAGTCGCGGGGAAGAAGGCTGAGCTGGAAAGTTTCCTGGCAAAGCATCGTGTCGACGTAATGCTGTTGGGAGAAACCCACTTGCGCTCCGCAGTGAGGTTCTCGTTGGCAGAGTTCATCTGCCATCGGAGTGACCGAGCGGGGGATGTGGGAAGGGGTGGGACGGCGGTCCTGGTCCGGAGGGGCCTTGACCATCACGTCGTCTCTCTTCCTCCCCTCCAACACATGGAAGCAACGGCTATCCAACTGGTGACCTCTACCGGCCCAGTGCGTCTTATCTCCATCTACTTCCCTCCCTACCGCCGGTTCAACCAGGCCACGAGGGCTGACATGGAGGTGCTGCTTCGAGGTACCACGCCTGTTTTAATCGGTGGTGACTTCAACGCTAAGCACCCTTCATGGGGCTTTAGGATTATGTGCGCTCGCGGCGGATTGCTCCGCGACGTCATAGATCTACACGGCTTGGTGGCTTCCGGTCCCCCGACCCCTACCCACTTCCCTCTCAATCCCATTGGCTTCCCGGACGTCCTCGACTTCGTTGTCTCCAGAGGGATCAGAAGGCGGTTGGTGCTGAAGTCTCTAGCTGAGCTAGACTCGGATCACAACCCCGTTCTTGTGAACTTGGGACGCGCGGTGTCCTTCATAGACCACCCAAAAAACCTGACCTTAAGCGCACTGACTGGGACAAGTTCACGAATGTGTTGAGAGAGAGGTTGGGACCCACTCCTACCTTTCGAACAGCAGCAGAAATCGATCGCGGTGCGGAGTTCATAACTTCCGCCATCAAGGGGTCGCTCGAAGCTTCGACGCCGAGGCACCGTCCTAAGAGGGCGCCACAGGCTTCTTTGCCCGATTCTATCCTCAGGCACGTCCGGGAGAAAAATCGGCTGAGGAAGGCTTGGCAAACCTCGAGGGACCCGGTAGACAAGGCCAACTGGAGCCGCAAAGTCCATGCGGTTCGCGAGATGGTCAAAGAATACCGGAACAGTGTCTGGGAGGACAAGATTGAGAGCTTGTGCGTACAGGACAGGTCCCTGTGGCGCATGACGAGGAACTTGATGCGGGTCCCCGCACCAAGGCCGCCTATTGTAGGTCGTAACGGGGTGGCCAACTCCGACCAGGAGAAGGCCGATGCTCTCGCTGAGCACTTAGAGGCGCAATTTGTACCGACTGACGACCCGTCAGACCCGGTGCACATTGGGCACGTGGATCAGGTCATCGCAGCGGTCTCATACAGACCCTTGGATGAACCAGAGCCCACGGAGGCGGCAGAAATGTCGCGGGCGTTAGCCGCTCTAAGATTAAACAAGGCCCCCGGACGCGACGGCATCAATAACGCGGTCCTCCGAAAGCTGCCCTTGGAGGCGATTAACTTCCTCGTGGAGTTATTCAACGCCGTCCTGCTCCTGAGTCACTTCCCAGAGCTCTGGAAGCACGCCAACGTCCTCTGCTTCCATAAACCGTGTAAGGACCCGGCCCTAACTTCGTCTTACCGACCGATCGGCTTGCTCGACAGTTTGGGCAAGTTGTTCGAGAGACTTCTACTGACGAGACTGACCCGACATGTTCGCGAGGCGGGCATCTTGGTGGACGAGCAGTTCGGCTTTCGGGCGGGACACGCCACGTCTCATCAACTTGTTCGGCTCGTGGAGCAGGTCACGAGGAACTTCAACATCAACAGGCTGACTGGTGCTGTCTTTCTCGACGTGGCAAAGGCCTTCGACCGTGTTTGGCACGAAGGTCTCCTTTTCAAACTCTTCTCCTTGAACCTTCCCTTCTACCTAGTTAAGATTGTTCAATCTTATCTATCCAACCGGACCTTCTCCACTACCTTTGGGAACGCCACATCCCAGGTCAGAAGCATCCGGGCTGGAGTGCCGCAGGGTTCCCTCGTGGGCCCGGTGCTCTTCAGTCTGTATGTGAACGACATTCCGAAATCCCCAGACACCAAGTTAGCACTGTATGCGGACGACACGGCTCTAGTAGCGGAGTCGTGGCGAGGGCAGCTGGTGGAGAGGCGAATCCAGACGCACCTGACGCAGTTGGAGGGGTGGCTGACTACCTGGAGAACGAGTATTAACGTGGAGAAGAGTACAGCAGTGCTCTTCACATGGAAGAGAAAGTTCTACAGGCCGGCCCCACTCCGGCTGTTCGGAGAACAGATCAGATGGGCGGACAGTGCTAAGTACTTGGGACTTACGCTGGACACCAAGCTGACCTGGCGACTTCACTGCACAGAGAGACTGACCAAGGCGAAGCAAAGGCTGGGAATCCTAGGCCCACTGCTTAACAGGCGTAGCGCCCTGTCCACAAGGAACGGTCTGACACTGTACAAGCAGCTGCTCAGACCGATCCTCGACTATGCGTGTTCCGCTTGGGGCCACCTGGTGGACACGTATATGAGGAGGATGCAAGCATTCCAGAGTAGGTGTCTGAGGATCATTGTGGACGCACCTTGGTACGTTCGGAATGTGAATCTGCACCGAGACCTGGATATGCCGACAATCAAGGACCACTTCCGGAAGCTGGCGCAGTCCTTCTACGCCAGACTCCCCGGTGCCACCAATCCTCTTATCCAGGGGCTTGGGAATTACGTCATCGACCCTGGGGGGTGCCACCGACGTCCCAAAGCCCTGCTCGGATAAGCGAGAAGTGACAAACGTGGTCTGGGAGGCTCTCACACAGCCCCCCATAGAGTAGTGTCTCCGCACGTAACTCTAAAAACCTCTTAGTCGGTTCCCAAAATTTTTCTTTTATCTAATAATATTAATTAATAATATTCTTTTTGTTTGTTTCAGTTAACTTCGCGAAATGCGACAATCCGTCTTAGAATTTCCGAAAACCACACGGTGTGACCAATTGGTCGGTACGTGTTGGAATTTGCTCCCGTGCACCCCTTCAGGGTGCATTAGAGCATGCTTTATGAGTCTGGAGTCTGGAGATCGTCGTTTGCCGCAAGTGTCATCACTCTTCTCATTCCACCGCAATCCGCCTTCACCTCCCACCGCGACTTTACGTTGCCGGGAGTCTACCCTACCTCCTACCGCGACTTTACGTTGCCGGGACGCTATCCTACCTCCCACCGCGACTTAACGTTGCCGGGACTTCTTCATGTTCCACCGTGACTCACGTTGCCGGAAGATCCTTCCGTTCCACCGCGACTCACGTTGCCGGAACATCCTTCCGTTCCACCGCGACTAACGTTGCCGGAACACACTCGCCGACCTTTTTCCTACTCCCGCGTGTCTGACCACGACATCTCCGTCGTCAACTACTTCAACAAGTTACCCCAAGCCGAAGGGATGGATAACAAACAAACCCGTGGTTCCATTCTGTACGATTGGGTGTTTTCCCTGCTGATCATCTACTTTCAAGAATAGCGCGACCTACCACTCTCGTCATTAACACGGATCCACACACCAGGCCTGAGATGCATTGGGTCACCATCTTAATCGACAAGAACAGCGTGTGAGATTAGTTTGACAATTATGGTTTTCCTCCCCGTATAAAGTCACATCTGTCATTTATATGCAAAACACTTCCCGCATGTCTCACAACACGATACAACTTCAAAGCATAGCCTCAGACGTTTGCGTCCATATCTGTCTTGTGTACCTTATCTATCGCACCAGAACCCTCCATTGAAAACTTTCCTAGCCCCAATCTCACCCATCAATCATACATACAACGACACTAAGGTGTCGATATATTATAACACATTTTTCAAGAAGCTAGTGTTCTGCCAACCCTCAACAGCCTGCGTACAATCAGCGTGCTTCTCGTCTTCACTCCATCGTCTATAAAAAAGCGTCCTGACGTAGTGCCGGCCATAATCTCGACAGTCGTCGAAACAATCAAACGTCATGGAAGGTCAAGACTTTTGCACCCGCAAAGCAAATCCTGTGAAGCCGCTCACCATCACCAGTATTTTCAACACTTTTTTTCCACTGGATGTAGTCAACGCTAAATGAGTCATTGTTGGCATGAGAGTTAAGAACAACTTTACGCCCTATGTCCAGCTAGAAAAATGCGGAGGGAATTGTGTGGTGTCTAACCGTACAGAGTGGCAAAAACTGGGCAACTACAAGTCGGTCATATCAAAGTTTTTCAGCAACACCCAATCTCCTCAGAAGATTAGTCTGACTAATCATTAAAGCCCTCTGAAACGCATGTGCGGTGACCGTATTGTCGTCATCAGTGAGAAACAAGATGTCGGACTCAAATGGGTCGTCTATCTAGCACCTAGCTGGGCGCGTCTTTGTGAAGTGTGGGACCTCATCGACTTCGACGTCAACCAACGGAATATGTGGTTGACACTCGTGGCATGATATTGCAACAATTTGATCGACACACTCATCGTGGATGTATGCAACGCGCTAACAGAAACAGTGTATGCGTTTGACCTCGAAAAGATTACGGTGGAAGCATACATCAGACACCTGGATCTAATCAGTGCTACATACTATACATGTTAAGTCATCGGTTTGAACTATTGCATGTTGGATTGTGAACTAAAAACAATTTCTAATGTCTAAAAGACACTGTAGAGACTGTAGAAAAACGTATGAACGAATATAGGCGTCAATCTTGTAAAAATGTATAATAAATATTATGTAAGTTTGTGAAACCTTTGATGTATAGTAAATATATGTTTGTAATATCGTGTTTTACTCACGAAAAACCTGTTTGCCCCTTGCCTTGTCCCAGCACGTTGAGTTATCAGATACGAGTCTCAACTTGTCGAGCTACCAAACCGGCACCTGTCATGAACAGGGTCAATGACTTATTCTCTTGTACTAGCTAGTGATTTCAAGATCATGATATATTCCTGTCTTGTCGATCCGCCAAACTGGCGCCAGTGTTGCGATGACGTCACCGGGAAAAACCATTGTTGAGCCGCCAAAGTGGTGCCAGGTAAGAGTCATTAGGGAAAATCTATTGTCGGGAGAGGATTACGACACCAAAAGAGTTTCTGAGGCTTGCGACAGGGAGGCCGGGCCAATATTTCACACTATCTGTTAGACAGCCGTCGAGAGAGGATGCTCTTGCACGCTTCCGCCCTCACGGGCATAATTGGTGACATTTCTTGGGACGTCGTGGGAGGAGTGTCCGACGCTAGGGACTGCACGCTACCCTACCAATAAATAAAAAACGGCCACAAATAAACTCCCACGCCAGTCCCAATCCTACCCAGACATTTTATCCAATGTGGTACACATAAAAACCAATGGGCACACATAAAAATCAATGGGCACACATAAAAACCAACGAGCACACATAAAAAAATCTACGGGCACACATACAAATCAGATTGACCATTACGTCACCAAACCAAAATAAACCAATCAGGGTTGTGATGCGTTACACAACATTGTGACATCATGATGACATTATCAGGAAAAATTCATATCGGGATCAAGGTCAAATTGAGGACAAATGCCCCACGTACTATTTACGTATATCTTTACCAGACTTCCTTTACACCTCGTTCACTCAACTTTACCTCTTTAATCAAATGTTAAGTGTTAAACTACTATCTAAACACATTTTACAAGTCTTTACTAGTGTGTTTACAAAATGTATTTCACTCTAAAGATGTTACTTGATATATTCATTTGAATTATTATTTTATATGTGACTACATTATATACGTATTTAATGTGACTTTATATAATGTTATAATATTATTATATATCATATATACATAAAATATTATAATATTATAATTATATATCATATATACATAAAATATTATAATATTATATGTATATATCATATATACATAAAATATTATAATATTATATGGTACATGGAACACTATTTGTTCTGGACTTGCCTGCTAATAACAGTGTGATCGGGGTTCGAATCCTAGTCGGTTCTAATTAATGTATTGTTTTCTAAATTATTTACCACTCTCCTTCAACGCAAAGGCGGGTAGATTACCTCTAAGTGCTTTCTTCCTTCCTTATTCCTATCTCATTAGATTAATTATATATGAGTATAATAATAAACAGTTAGTAAGACGCCGTGAAAAAAATGGTATCTAACAAATATATAATCAAGTTTATAATTTCAGGGTCACAATGCGCCTTTGGATATGTTTTATGGCGGTATCTTCAATAATCACGGTAGCCAAAGCTCAGGGTGAGTACCATTTGCCCTCATGGTCCTTTTTATTTTTCTATTGCAGCAAACTAGTAAGTTCTGTTTCGGTGATACTCTTTTGAAAAATATTGGTTCACGAAGTAAGATATAACCTGAAAACTGGTCCTGAGAGCCTTATCGTGACATTTAAAATCATGGAGAGATGGTCAATACACCATGAATGATGATTTCAGTAAGATCACATCATAATGTATCCTCCGTCTACCCTGTAACTTAGAAAGTTTACCTTGCTTGGTTCCACTATGGTCTAGTTTATAAGATATACCCATAATGTTACTCGTAAAGGTAAGATTACTGCCTTTCAGGTTAAACTGAGTTCAAATTTCCGCCGTCAGGTAGAGTGGTGTGCTACTTCGCCAGCTGGTCCCTCACCCGAACTGGAGATAGCCAGTACAGGATTGAGGATATTGACCCATATCTCTGTACGCACGTCATCTACGCCTTTGCTAACCTTGCAAGCGATGGTACCATTCAAGTCAGTGATCCTTCAACAGACTCTTCCTCAGGATTAGGTATCTGTCGATATCTTTTTTTTAAATATCTATAAATGTATTGGATTTTAAGATTTAGTTGAAAGCGTTCTTTACTAGTGTATTTTGTTTCGCACTAATGATCCTCAATAACAAATGTATTCTCACTATATTGGGCAGAAGTCCCTAATTTCAACAATAAAATAATTAGGACACTTAATGTACTTCTACGTTGGGGTCAAAGGTATAATAGGATTATTTTTGCAAAAACGTATTATACGAGCTTTGCCATAGAAACGTAATTAAATGTTACACGTCACGAATTATCTAAAGTGGTGAGATTCCCTTCAACGCAAGCTATCTGCTGCCAGACATTTATAAGAAAAAATGTATTTTTATATATATATATAAATGATTTATATAAGCAGGATCAGTATGACAAAATTTGACAGGATGAGAAATGAGAGGCTAAGAGGAATAGTAAAGGAAGAGCCAGTCCAGGATAGGATAGAGAAGGCACGACTAAGGAGGTATGGCCGTGAGAGAATAATGGAGAGGGAAAGGATGCCCAGGAGGATGTTGGATGTGGTGGCCGAGAGGAAGATCAAAGGATGGACTGAAGAGAATAAGGAGGAGTGTGGAGAGAAGAGAAGACTGGGCCAAGGTGGTGGGAGGAAAAGAGGTGGTGGAAAGGCTTATGTTCCAAACAGACCCAGCCAATAGCTGGAAGCTATTCATGATGATGAATGAATATATATATACATATATTATATTATAATATATATAACACATGCTAGATATTTTTAAAATTGTTTATTTGTAAATTCACTTTAGGTTGATAATTTACGACAAATGTAGTGCACTGATATAAAAGTACTGGCTCCGGTCTAAAAACAACTGAGATTATACTGAGTTCTAACCGCTTTAGAATTGAGGTCAGCGCGGCCGGAGTGGGAAGTGGAAGCTCGTCACATGCTCGACCAATCTGTGAAGGGTGGTTATCATAGCAACCGATGTACGTTGCCAGATTTCTTGACAGTCACTGAGTATGCTTGCTTAGTAGTAACGAGCAAACTCCAGCTAAGTGGCAATCATGCACCCCATCCTACCCACCACGCAAATTCCAGCTATGTGGCAACCATGCACCCCATCCTACCCACCACGCGAACTCCTGCTATGTGACAACTATGCTCCCCAGCCTACCCACCACGCAAACTCCAGCTATGTGGCAACTATGCTCCCAGCCTACCCACCACGCGGATCCTAAATCAATTTAAATCGCAGTTACGGCTGAAGGGTTCAATGTGCTGACCCCATGACACCCTCTATTCACATAAGTTGGCACTATCTTTGCCAACAGATGACGACTGCTCTGTCTGTACAGCTCAGTTGTGGGCTAATTCGAGGGATATATATATATATATATATAAATTTGATAAACAATTATTCAAATTCTAAACAGTGATAAACGATACAGATAACACAAAGTTAGCAAATGAGAGGAGAAGAATGAAAGCGAATAAGGGAAGAAGAATGGGGAAAGGAAAGAGGAAGATAGAGGCATTTTACTAAACTCAGCTGGCCATAGTTGATGACGAGGATAACGATACAGTCCTAATATTAATTTAAAACGACCGATAAAAATAGTTAACACTTAGAATCAACTATTAAAATTAAATTTGTACTTCAATCTATTTTAATGATCATTAAAATTATATTATGATAATTAGTGCGTTAAGCTAATTTGACTCCAGTTCTGTGAGCTAAGATTGCCGACGGGTATAAGTGACCGCCATGGGCGACTAAATCCCTGTCGAATTTCCAGACGGCTACAACCGCTTGAACCGGCTGAAGCAACAGAACCCGAACCTCAAGACGCTGATTGCCGTCGGGGGTGGTAGTGCCGGGTCTGCCATCTTCTCACAGGTATTCAACAACGCGGCGTTGAGGGCAGCGTTCGTGGACAGCGCCACAAACTTCGTGCAGCAGAACGGTTTCAACGGACTAGACGTAGATTGGGAGTTCCCCGGTGACGGGACGGGTTCCCAAACGTCGGACAAGGTGGGTGCCCATTTATAGACTTTCATATCGACACGGATGAGATTTGGGTGTTCAAAATGGTAAGAGAGGTCGATGTGTGGAGAGAAAAACATTCCAGTCTCTAAAGCATTAACCGTTGAATGTATGGGTGCTATTAATACGGGGTTACCGATCCATAAATCAAGTGGTTAAATTATTATTTATTATTATTAGCACCGCGTCTTACTACCCGTTCGGGTTATACGCACTTACGCTAATGTGCAATGGTAGGGTGATTGTGAGATGAAATGGAGGACCTACAGTTTAACGTGGAATCCGAACAAGGGTGGAGGCCTGGCATTCCTCACATTCACAAGTTGTGATTAATACACATCTTGTCAGAGGTGAAGGAAGGATTTGGCAATCAGATAAATCTTTGCCGGGACCGAGGTTTGAACCCCGGACCCTCAGCACAGAAGTCTGACACCTTACCCCTAGACCACCAGGTCACCAAGAGGTTAAAGTCTAAACAAAAAGTCCTGAGATGTATTTTTTTAGTTAGCACCACGTCTTACTACCCATTCGGTTTATACGCTTATGTGTTAATTACGCTAATAATTTTAGGGATGATGAATTTTATATTTTTAGGAAGTGTAACCACATTTGCGTGAAGAAAGAGAGTGGGAAACCATTTTGAAAAAACCACCCTCAGTACACTCGACCAAGAGTCTAACCTCGATGTCCTCATCATCGGCAGTCTAGTCTACTGTGAGATTAGCAATTTAGATCATGCAACCATCGAAGCGGGCTCTTGAACTGTAGATCTGCACAAAAATCACAAAACCTCTGAAGTGTTGCTGAACTTAACTAGGAACTCTTTGCTTTAGACAAGCAAGAAAGTTGATTTTGACTTTATTTTTTCCTCTTGGGTATGATCACTAGTTTGAATAATTGTTATATAATTGTATTGTAACTTATATTCTTCTCGTAGGTTGCTTTCGCTGACACCCTGGTGGCTCTCCGCAACAGGTTCAACCCTCTAGGGTTAATTCTAACCGTAGCTTGCCCGTCACCCTCGTACTACATCAGAGTGTCATACGATATCACCAGAATCGCCCAGTGAGTATGCCTATATAGCTGCATCAATATTAAGGTAATGGAATCGATTGGGTTAAGTATATTATTTTAAATCTTACGGCGGATTTGATAACCATGGCGTTCTCTATGGATATATTATTAACTGACAGCATGATGACCTAAAGAGCGCTATTGCCGTCTTTATAGCTTGTGTTTTATTTGGAGAAACCCAAACACTTGGAAACTACTTATAGGTCCTTTAAACACTCGGACATAAGTTTCGGACACTTGATTTCTAACAGACCAGGTAGAATTTTATTATTATTTAAAATTGATTCAAGCGATGAGGAAATATTGTTTCTACTGCTTCTAAACAGAATATGGAGTAAAATAAGGGGGAAAACGCTTCCAAGCACACATCCTCTGCTACGTTATCGGCTGGAGAAAGTCTGGTTCTACACGATACTTAACAATTTGAGGCGTCCCAATTGACAGGATGAACTCTCCACTTCACTTATAGAATCTTCTGTATTAATTAAATATAATCTCATGAATAGAAATATAAAAACAGCAGGGTGATAATCTTTAAATTAACAACTGATTGCATGCTTGTAGCCGACAGAATTACAAACAGTTTGAAACTTGTGTTCCAAATTACCTTAAAGCTTGTTGAGTATAACTAACAAGAGAACATCACTCCCAACTATTTCAATATACTACTGATAACTCCTTTGTGATACGAATGATGGAAGACATTGTATTTTCATAGATTTATTACATGAAGATATTTATGTCTTATCACTTTTGTGTGTGTGTTCTAAAGGAACGTTGATTTCATCAATCTGATGACTTACGATTTCCACAACGGGTATCAGTCAACCACTGGGCTGAACGCACCTCTGTACGTGAGACAGACAGATCCTGATAAGGAACTCAACGTGGTACGTTTGTATAAACATCTAACAAGGACGAGATTCATCAAGCGAGAAGACCTCATACTTTGGGAAATATTGTTAGGCCACAATGCTTCAAGACATGCCTAAGCCACCACTGAAATACTTTCTTAATTCGAACCCCAGTGGGATAAAAATTATTTTCCTCTGGTATGGAGGAGTGGGAATTCACTAAACTAAAAGTGTGGTCCCAGGTGCTAATGAGCCTTAGCTCTAAATAAGAATCTAAAAAATGACATCGCCAATGAAAGTCTAAAAATGGAACCCAAGAACGGGAACTCGATAGATTTATGCCGTAAATGATTGCTAATTCTATGAAACTCTACTAGAGGTACTCTAAAAAGTTTTGTTTTGCTAAGCTATAGAAATTTATTCCTTTTGCTAGTGCTATTTTCCAACACCTATTTGAATAATATCTGCTTCAGTGGGAACGCGGTCTAAGCGCCAAGCTCGTATAGTCTAGCTTGCATGTGATGGAAATTTAGGAGTTCAAATCGCGGCTGGGCTGACTAAAAAGTTTCTCCACTCTTCCTCCGCACAAGTGCCGGTACATTTAATCCAAATTATGACTTAATAATACCTGTCCCTTTTAGTGTAATTAAATACAGATGACCCGGGAAGGCAATAATAAGTGATGCAAAAATTAATAAATCGGGATGTGTTTTTTAAATTATCTGAATCCTAATCAATAATGAATTTGAATTTTTAATTAATAGTAATAATGATATTAAGAGGGCTGCCTAGGTAGCTGAAATATTGCTAATCAGATGTTGTGCTTATGTTAAACATTGGAAAAACCTTTTAAAGTACAAGAGTTTGTTGCTAACCGTAATGAACACAAAACTATTTTCTATGACTCTATATATATGTATATATGTATATATGTATACTTGTAAACCTAGTTTAAAAGTTGACATTTTCCTCTCTGAAAAGTGTAACAGTCCACAACTTTCTGTTGATCATTAAGAGCTAAATATCCGGGAAACGACGGGTAACTGGTATAGGAGCGTAGAATGGATCTTTGGGAATAGAATGATGTCATTTAATACAACACAAATGGTATTGTTATTTGTATTTTCCTCCCCCTGTTTGTTCTCCTACTGCCAGCCAGTTACACCCAGGAACATTATAAATACCCTTGGTTTCTGACGTATAAGAATTTCTGATCAGACTATTCTAGCATCTTAGGGCAGTTTACACAAAAGCCTTTGGCCATATCTAAGGGATAATTTGAAGTGTGGATTTTGATGGTAGTACGCCGGAGTTGAGAATTGGTTGAACAACGGCGCCCCCGCGGAAAAGATCGTCCTTGGGATGGGTTTCTACGGGACCGCCTTCATCTTGACGGATTCTAGCAACAACGGGGTGGGTGCCCCGGCGAGTGGTGCTGGAGGCTCTGGAGGAACCTTGATGTACAACCAGGTACGTTACATTGCGTGACACTGTATTTCAAAGTCGACCCGACGTCATTGAAATAATAAAACCAAATATTGCCTGGCCGGCCAACCTAGGTAAAGGTATCCCAATAAGGGTGGATTCACTAAAGGGTGCAAATATGCTCAGGCGCTGCCAGTAGATAAATTGCGCAATTTTGCGACCAAGATGCTACCCAGGAGGCGTCTTTTTTATTTTATCCATTTCTCTATTCATTAAACAAGGAGAAAAATGGTGGCAATAACTATGATGACGTTACCATTACGTTATCATTTGAGCTTTTTTGTTTACCAATACGTGTGAAGAATTTACTTCCAAAGTCAATGTTACTTTATTTAAAATTTTTTAAAGAGAATGGCAGAAAATATCATATTTACAACAACAACAACAAAAAATCTTGTAAGCTAGCAAATAAATAATAATAGTTTGCGTATGGGCGCTACAATATTATTCATTATAAAATACCTATCTCTAGGTCTATTATTAATTTAAAGCTTTCGTAGCACTGATAAAACATGTATATAAACTCTAAAACATATTTTAAAATTATACTTACACACCAAATTATTTTAGTCTTTGGATTTAGAGGAATACAAAACCTCTTTGGATCCAAATAAATATTCTACAGTTTGTTTTATTTGATAGTGTTTTGTTTAATTTTATTCTGTTTTGTTTTATAATAATGAAAGGAATGTCATGGCGTTATATTAATGTAATATCCGACAATAAAAGGCAATAATTAACTTTGTTACTACTAAAGCTTAATCCAGATTGACAAATAAAAATTGTGCGCTGCATGGCTTATATTATTTTAATTCCTTTATCATTTGTTGGAGCATGGTTTACTAAGTTTATTCTGAGGAATAACTATAATATGCTGCTATTTTAATTTATCAAAGTGATAGTGAATACTTATTTAGACGCATCTTTCAAAGTTGCTCTGGCGCATCTATTTGCCTGCCCTCTTTAGTGAAGCCACTCATATACACACATCCATTAATTAAATATATACCAACGTAGAGGTTTTAATAGCGTTACACGTTTTATTTCCGTAGATTTGTCAGTCTCAAATGGTGGACGATGGTTGGAACATCAATTGGGACGAGGAGGCTGACGTACCGTTTGCCAACCGAGGGACGCTTTGGGTCGGTTACGACGATCCGGACTCTATTGCAGAGAAGGTTAGTCCTCCCTCGTGGAACATGTGTCACGTCACGGTGTAATTTTTAAACTTTTTACTTTCTCATATAATTATTACTTTATCTCAACATTTCATGACTCCCTGAACCCAAAACAGTGGTTCTTGCGATGTAGCCTATTAGTATCTCAGCCTAGAGCCGAACCCATTTTAAAAATTGGGCTAAAGCTTTGTATCAATGGGTTTCTAAGGTTCTCCCAAGGATTAAAAAAAAATTAGATATCCAACCCTAGCATACCTACAAAAGATCAGTATTATATAAACAAGCTGTGTGTGATAAATTTGTGTTAAATTTAATGGGAAAAGATTTTTCCAGTAAACAGGTATCACTAATTCCCTATCTCAGTCTGTATAATTCATTCACGACCTTAGTTTACTTGGATGACAACTCAAAAAGTTACTAGAAATAGTCCCTAATGTATTCCTACGCCAACAGCTGACATCTTTCACTTTGGATAATTGTCATGAAAACAGATGGTAATATATGAATGCGATAGTTAACCACAGTAATTTTGGCCAATATTATTTATATATTTATTTGAGGTCGGACACAAACCTTATTTATTGTTTTATTCTATTTAAAAAAATTACTATTCACAGCACTTTCACTAAAGGTCTAACGAACATAGCTCCAAAATGTCGACCAACGAATTTAAATCATGTGATTGAACATGACGAAAACTAGTTCTTTACAATGATACACCCACGCAGTGGATAAAAATATTGTATTCAGTTAAATATTTTGTAAATACGATAAAATAATCATAAAATAATTTATTATATCTAAAAAAAGACATGTATTTTCTCTTTTTCAAGTAAATACGATGCTTATATTAAAAGGTATTAATGTATGCACATTATTATACATCATAGATAACATTCCAAAACGAAGAATAAGTACTTTTAATTATGTTTAAAATATTGTTTCGGATTGGGTAAAATAAAATTATTAAAAGTAATGAAATAGTGGGAGAAAACTTAAGTTTAAGTTATTTTAAATGTAAAATATAACATGTAATTAAAAAACTTAACATCTATAACAAAACAGTGATCTTTTACAAATGTTGGCAACGCTAAACCTAAACATATGATTTTTGAACTGTCACCCAGGTAAAAACCTATCATGAAATATTCTAGCGTGTCCGCCTACTGAGCTAAGTGGTCCGGGTTCAATATGCCGGCATGGTCGAAAATTTATCATTGGTGAAATGTGGGTTTGCACTCTTACATTGATAAATTAACGACCAGGGACTGGATGCTGTGTCTGTCCTAGTCTTAAGTTGGATTATAAGGCATATAAAGCTACGACAGACCTAGCAAGCTTGAGTAAAAAACTAAATCAGGCTACAGGCTGGAAACAGTATTGGATGTTAAGTAAAGGTTAAAAATAATTTGCATTCTACTTTTTTTTTAAATACTAAAGTAATTTGTTAATCTTATTCGACATTTTCTACTGTGTGCTTATGAACGAGACAACTTTTTTTCATATTAACCAACTCTCAACTTCAAGTGAGACTATGTTCGTCCTGTTTATAGGCCCAATATGCTCTAGACAAGGGTCTAGGAGGAGCTATGGTGTGGAGCGTAGATATGGACGACTTTAGAGGAAACTGCGGCGATAAGAACGTACTTCTGCAGAAGATAAAGGGCATCATTGGCTGAATCTGACATCGGAAGAGCGTTTTATTGGCTTCAACTGCAGAAATGTAACAGATTTATTTTGAATTAATCTTGAGAGTTTGCACCTCCACAAACAAATGTGCAGGAAAAAATGTAACTTCTCGCTGTAAGATATGGAAATAAAAATGTTTATATGGTTGAATGTCCTCTAAATATAAATCATATATATATATATATATTTATTATTTTTGAACGTAGTTTTTTTTCCTAAATGGTTTTCCCCTTTCAATCCACGCAAAGTCTGGGACTTTTCTTTAAATACTTCCTTCTTTAATCCTACCACACAAGTTTAACTAAATGCGAAAAAAGATACCTTAGCTCAGTTGTTAGCGTGTCTGTCTACGGAGTTAAAGGATCCCGGGTTCGATTCCTGGTCATGGCCGAAAAATGTTTCATTGGTTAGATGTAGGTTTCCCCTTTCACAGTGATGAATTGACAGCTAGGGGGTCTGGTTGTTGTGTCTTTTCTAGGTTTAAGTTAATTCATAAGTCGTGTGCTGATATAATGAGTCGGTTCAAAAAGTGTACGTTGAATACTTCAAATAAATTAGAATAAAAAATGCGGGAAAACCAAGAAGAGGAGGAAAATGAGGGCAAAAAAAAGTGCTGGTGAATGTATAGTTGAGTGCAGAGAAATGTTTCTTGACAGTTTAGAGCAGGCATGTCACACTTGCACATGTGACCCGATCTATGAATCTGTGCGGCCCACGAACCTTTAGATACAATGCGGCCAGAGTCAACTTATTACAAACATCATAGAAATACAACACTCGAGATTATGACACATGGTAGTTGGTTATTAATTAGTGAAATATGGAACGTGAGGCTGGTGTACCAAATTTGTATTATTTACTCACAGTAGATAGATTCCCCAAAAGATTATTAAATTTGCACATCAAGTATGTGCAATGTTCGGTAGCACATAAGTGTGTAAACAGTTGTTTTCGCTCATAACTAAATTTACAGATATACATTTGTCGTTAATTTTAAACAAGGACCCATTTCGGTGAACACATAGTCTAAAGCACTACTCTCGCAGTAGAGTAGATTGCTAACGACGGGGAGATTGAGGTTCGTATCTCGGTCGGGTGTACTGAGGTTGGTTTTCAAAATTGTTTTCCAATCTCCCTCCATGCAAATGCGGTTTCACTTTCTCTCAATATAACTTTCCTAATCATAATCTAGCGTAATTAGTACATAAGCGTATAATCGGAACGCGGTGCTAATTTTTTTTTTTTTTGCAAAACAGGTGGTCCACTAACAAACTTGTCGCAAATAAAAAGTTTAAAATTGTTGATAAAATTAAATAAATAGAGGGTAGGTATTAAAAGTTTATGTAATCTTAATTTTCTTTTTGTAATAATAAAGATTTAAAAATTGAGATTTTTTTACTTAAGATGTTGACAATATATTGAATTTACTGAAATGTGGCCCTTTAGACCAAACGAGTTCGACACTCCTGCTTTAGAGTGCTGTGCAGATTACTTTCATGATCTTCAGCTGGACGGAACATCTCTAATCTCCATATATAATATTATATTTATCTAGGACATACATACTATTGTACTGGTGCTATCAACCTCAATACGCTCACCTCAGGACTCCATTATCCGTGGGTTCAAACCCAGCAGAGGCCGACGGATTTCTAGTGAGCGACAAAAATCCATAGCACAACTTCCTTCGTAGGGTAAGTAAAGCCGTTGGTCCAAGGTTGAACACTGGAAAGTATGTGAAAGTAACTTTTCCGGCAAAATTGGTAGGCTCTTTCCACGCTCGTTCGTAGAATTCCCCCTGTTTACCAGGGCAGAATTCATGCAGGCAATGTTTGCTATTATTCAGAATCAAAACTATTGTCTCGTCTTCTAATTCGAAATATTACAAATGAGAATATACTAAATATAATTCTATCCGTTGTTATTTACGGATGTGAAGCGTATTTTTTTCAATTTGTTTTCAAGATAACAGACTGAGAGTTTTTGAGAACAAAGGGTTGAGAAAGATATTTATACCTGAGAGAGATGAACAAAGAAGAGAATAGATAAAGTTACATTATGAAAAACTTCATTGTTTGTATGCATCGCCAAATGATCAAGGCGTGTGGGCTAAGGTGTTGGTGCTCATATGACACGTATGGGCGATGACAGGCGTGTACACAGAATTTTAGTTGGGAAACCTGAAGATAAAATACCTTTTGGTAGGTCCAAAACATCGATGAGAGAGAGTTAAAACGGACTTGAAAGAGGTTGAGGGTGTCAGGATAAAGTTGAATGAAGATCTTACGTTCTGGCGGTCATGAACTTTCTAGAGCTCCGACCAGAGGGTTATTTAGTTGAATTATATAATATCCCGGATTTATCACATTCAGATGACCAGGATTTGAATCCCTGTCCGGGTATAGAATGTCGTCAGGAAAAGACGCATTTGTGTAAATTTAAGAGTAGGGGGGGGGGGGGGGGGGAGAAAGTTATACTAAACACATTTTCCATGGGGAAAATGGAGGAAGTTATACTTAACACATTTTCCATGGGGAAAATGGAGAAAGTTATATTAAACATATTTTCCAGGACAATTTTTACATCTCAAACCCCATTAAGACCCCAGCGGTTACTTAAATAAAATTAATTTAAACATGACAAATACCTCTTTTAACCATAATTTAAAATGCTTTAGAAAGGCGCTATGATTGCCTAACAGGTAAAAGCACTAACTCAATTTTAGGTAAAAATTGAAATTTCCCCTTTCTTCCCCTGTAGTTTTCAATCATAAAAATATTTCATCCATCACTCCAACCCCAAAAAGCATGGTTGGGGCCCTCGATATCCTCAAGTGTCTTTAGTTTAAAAACGTCTTTGTATTAAAAAAGAGGGGGAATATTTATTTTACAAATTAAAATCAAATCACTACATGTCGATGGTAACGTTTTCCCAAACAAAAACTTCCCTTTGATCACGGCCTTTGAGCAGTGATATCTACAGTCTACCTTCCTGTTCCTGTCACTCGGACAAGTTGAATGTATACCCTCTAGCACACCATATGGGAGAGCTGTTACTGTCACTTGGACAAGTTGAATGTATACCCTCTAGCACACCATATGGGAGAGCTGTTCCTGTCACTCGGATAAGTTGAATGTATACCCTCTAACACACCATATGGGAGAGCTGTTACTGTCACTCGGACAAGTTGAATGTATACCCTCTGGCACACCATATGGGAGAGCTGTTACTGTCACTCGGACAAGTTGAATGTATACCCTCTAGCGCACCATATGGGAGAGCTGTTCCTGTCACTCGGATAAGTTGAATGTATACCCTCTAACACACCATATGGGAGAGCTGTTCCTGTCACTTGGACAAGTTTAATGTATACCCTCTAGCACACCATATGGGAAAGAGTATTTACTTCCGCTCTATAAATCGTCAAAGTTATTCCACACAATTAAAAAAAAAATACTTAGGAAAATATTTGGTCAAAAAAAAATGAAATAAAGATAGTGGAAAGTGGATGAGGTTACATAATAATGAGTTGCATATCCTGTACTTATCACAAGATTTTTTAAGATTGTCAACTCTCTTAGATTACGAAGGGCAAGACATGCAGCGTGAATGGAAGAAACTAGAACCGTGTTCAGGTTATTGACTGGTAAACCCAATGGGAAGAGATCATTGGGAAGACTCGGATGCAGATGGGAGGATAGCGTTTGAATGAACCTGAAGTAAATAGAATGTAATGAGGTGGGCTGGGTAGGACTAGCTCGAGATAGGGATATAGTGTAATGAGGTGGTTTGGGTATAACTAGCTCGAGATAGGGATAGAGTGTAATGAGGTGGACTGGATATAACTAGCTCGAGATAGGGATAGAGTGTAATGTGGTGGACTGGGTAGAACTAGCTCGAGATAGGGATATAGTGTAATGTGGTGGTTTGGGTATAACTATCTCAAGATAGGGATAGAGTGTAATGAGGTGGACTGGGTAGAACTAGCTCGAGATAGGGATAGAGTGTAATGTGGTGGACTAGGTAGAACTAGCTCGAGATAGGGATAGAGTGTAATATGGTGGACTGGGTAGAACTAGCTCGAGATAGGGATAGAGTGTAATGTGGTGGTTTGGGTATAACTATCTCAAGATAGGGATAGAGTGTAATGAGGTGGACTGGGTAGAACTAGCTCGAGATAGGGATAGAGTGTAATGAGGTGGTTTGGGTATAACTAGCTCGAGATAGGGATAGAGTGTAATGAGGTGGACTGGGTAGAACTAGCTCGAGATAGGCATAGAGTGTAATGTGGTGGACTGGGTAGAACTAGCTCGAGATAGGGATAGAGTGTAATGTGGTGGTTTGGGTATAACTAGCTCGAGATAGGGATAGAGTGTAATGTGGTGGACTAGGTAGAACTAGCTCGAGATAGGGATAGAGTGTAATGTGGTGGACTGGGTAGAACTAGCTCGAGATAGGGATAGAGTGTAATGTGGTGGACTGGGTAGAACTAGCTCGAGATAGGGATAGAGTGTAATGTGGTGGTTTGGGTATAACTATCTCAAGATAGGGATAGAGTGTAATGAGGTGGACTGGGTAGAACTAGCTCGAGATAGGGATAGAGTGTAATGTTGTGGACTGGGTAGAACTAGCTCAAGATAGGGAGAGTGTAATAAGGTGGACTGGGTATAACCAGCTCGAGATAGGGATAGGGGGCGTACTTTTGCAAGTGCGGCAATAAACTTTCCAGTTTCTGATGCCATAGAGCAGAAATTTCTAGCCTAGGGTTCACGAAAGAAGTTTAGATTTTAAAGTTTTTTTAGCTGTATTTACATCTCATAAAAATGTATTCGGTATTCACAATTTGGTTAAACATCTGTTTTCTTCCATTACTGTCTAAATAAATATATTTTTTCTTTAATTAATATGAAATGGGTTACGTAGCATATTGGAAGTGTGTACGTAGCTTTCTAATTATTTCACCTCGTATGGCAAAGGAGATTGGGGAGGAGAGGGTCTCAGCAAATTATCATTAGCTTTAGGGGGGCCACGATACGGAAAAGGTTTAGAACCACTGCCATAGAGTAAGCAAGTAAAAGTAAGTATGGCACTGTTGCAAAGAGTTTCCAAAAAACTCAAAACAGTGAAGTCACGAACAAAGTGTTGCTCTCAGGTTTTGTTCAATAGTGTGTACGTACCGGTTGCGGTTCTAACCTTAACTTCCTGTTTCCCACGGAGAGCACATTTGCTAACTCGTGTCAAATTCACTTCCTATCGCCTCTGGAAGCTCCAATATATATCAGTTTTGTACACTGATGGAAAAGTTGATATTTGTACGTTCGGTGGAATTTCGATTGTACTAAAAAAATTTATCTTTAAATTAACTCAAATTTATTTTATGTATGTATCCTTTATAGATTATACTATTAGTGAATGATTCTATACGCAAAATAGTATTTTAATACGTAGATAAAACATAATTATTTAAAAAAACTTAACTATTACTTTACCGCCTATAACACAAAACTGGTCTTCTGCCTACGTCTTAAGTTCAGGTTCACAATGCATTTGTGGATATGTTTGCTAGTGGTGTCGTCATTATGTGCAAAAACAAAAGCTCAAAGTGAGTATAATCCATCACTATCATTTTTGTAGGCTTTGTTTTAAAATATCGGAAGTGCCAACTAACACTTATTGTTTCCTCGACTTTTTATTTACAAATTTAATCATAGATTACGTGTAAGGAAATCAAGGCCTAGTTTACTTAATTGATTAATAAATATAAGCCTTGTCTAAGATACATAATTTCAAGCTTCCAAAAAAATGACTATACTTTTCAGTATAATTTAAAATTTATTTCTCGACAAATTTTTGTCAGGTCTATAAATAGTTAGAGATTTTTTTGGTGAAGAGATCTTATTTTTTAGCAAGTTTTGGTTCTACGCTAATATGTTAGGGATGAGAAATGGAATTTAGAGGAAGAGTATTCTCATTTAAATGGAGGGATGGTGGGGGGAAAAACTAAGGAAATTATCCTTAGCACACCCGACCAGGATTCAAACTCCAATCTCCCTATTATTGGAAGTATAGCCTATGGCAAGAGTGACAGTGACAATTCACGGGTTCGATCACCGAAGTAGGTAGTGTAGTAAAATGTTATAACAGTTGACATCGACAAAAATTTTATATTTTCTAAGAGTTTCTTCTCATAAAAATCTTACAAAATAGCTACCGTGTGTCTCAGTGGAGGAAGGATATAAATCGAACCGAAGCGCGTAACAGTTAATATTATTTGCAGGAGCAAACATTTTTGAATGTACTGTACGTTAAAAAAAATTATAATATCTTCCACCAGTATAATATATTTTTTAAATCGTTTAAATAATGTGCTTCATATATTATTTCAGTGGCCATTCATTTAAGTTGTTAATAAAATCTGTAAAAAATTTAAAGCAAGTTTATTACTTTTATCATAATGTACTTTCCGTTTATCCGTTTTACCTTGAACGATTACAATATAAGTGTCTGGTAAGACTGTTATTGCCTTTCAGCGTGAACGGAGTGTACGATGTAACCAGGATGTAATCTGAGATCTTGCACCTCGATGGCAATCCTATAACCTGATCGTAGCACTCAAATAAACTACACTGGATATCATCTCTGAGGAAACAGCATGGCTACTATTGGGGAACAGTTTTGTCTGGGTGACCTGGCGGTCTAGGGGTAAGGTGTCAGACTTCTGTGCTGGGGATTCGGGGTTCAATCCTCGGTCCCAGCACAAATGTATCCGATTGCCAAACCCTTCCTTCACCTCCGACAAGACGCGTATTAATCACAACTTGTGAATGTGTGGAGTGCCAGGCCTCCACCGTGGTTCGGATCCCACGTTAGACAGTAGGTCCTCCATTTCATCTGACAATCACCCTACCATTACACATAGTGTAAGTGCGTACAACCCGAACGGGTAGTAAGACGCGGTGATAATAATTAATAACAGTTTTGTCATTCTATTGTTCTCGTGTGATCAACCTCCCCTCAAATATAAGACAAGTTTGGCAACGCTGGTTCGTCAGTGTTGCCAGTAGCTCCTTCTTACCCCAGCACACCACCCTCCCGACATAACCGAAAGCCAGGAGATTTGGCAACAGTTAACAGAGATAGAGAGAGAGAGAGCGAAAATAAAGCTTTTCTCCATAAGGCCCGCAGTTGCCTCAGTGATGATATTGGGTGTAGAGACAGTTTCGTACACAATGAATTATGCTTTCAGCGAGATGTATTATTATTATTACTAACATTATTATCATCATGTGTTTTTAACTTTTTGACAGTTCTGTTGCCTTGTCCAAATTGAGTCCTTTATCAGCATATCCTGAAACTTCATCTTGTTTCCTTGTTTGAAGTCGTCATCATCAGTTGCATTCTTGGTCTGTCCGATCCACTTCTACCGGCCACTTTGCCTTCTATGACTTCACTCAGTAAACCATTTCTTCTCATAATGTGAGGCATCCAGTTGGACTTTATTCGTATACTTACCTGCATGATGGTTATATTTTCCTTTACTCTCCCTAGAATTTATTCATTAGTCACCCGAGCTGTCCACTTTATCCTCTCTATTTTTTTCCAGCATCCCATCTAAATATTTCTTCCCTTTTTCTTTTGGTTCTATATCTCAGCTCCATATGTATCCCCTCACCAGTGTCTTCCTCCTCAACGGATTCAGTTCGCTAGTAAATAGCTTTCTCTTCTTGGTGAAAGCAGCCTATCTTTATCCTAAAAGTTAGCATGCTTACCATGCTTGGTTCTACTATGGATAGTTTATAAGATGTAACCATGGTGTAACTCGTCAAGTAAGACTGCTACCTTTCAGGGTAAACTGAGTTCAAATTTTCGCCGTCAGGTAGAGTGGTGTGCTACTTCGACAGCTGGTCCCTCACCCGGACTGGAGACGACCAGTACAGGATCGAGGACATTGATCCGTCCCTATGCACACACGTCATCTACGCCTTCGCTGATCTTGCAAGTGATGGTACCATTCAAGTCGGAGATCCTTCGACGGACTTGCCTTCAGGATTAGGTATTTGTCAGAGACATACAACTCCAGTATTTAACTGTCTGTATCAGTATCATACCGTGTCGTGGCGTGTTTTCATGGTAAACGATGTTAGTTTGGACTGTACTTGGTATAATATTTAGTTCTTATCACTCAGTAGAGCACTCACTGGGCAGGTGCCACGAACATACATTTACCATGCGTGTATGGTAGATCCTATGTATAATAGGTGAAATGGCGGACCGTGAGTGGGAGTGGTAGAGCTTTAACAAGCTCTGACCCGCTTCGGTGGCCGCATGGTCTAAGGCGCTACTCTCACAATATATTAGACTGCTTATGACGGGGAGATCGAATCTCTGTCAAATGTAGGTCCTACTGAGGGTAGTTTTTCCAAAATTATTTTTCCACTCTCCCTTCACGCCAATGTGGGTACATTTCCTTTACATATAAACATTCTCATACCTAAAACCATTGGCGTAATTAGTATATAAGCGTATAACCTGAACGCCGCCTGAACCACCCTCAGTACACGCAAACCGTGATTCGAACCCCGATCTCCCTGTCATCGACAGTCTAGTCTAACAAGAGATTGATGCCTTAGACTATGCGGCCATTGAAGCAAGTAGATATTTATTTAATTAATTCGTTTGACATCATGGCTATTAACGTCTTTATCTATATTTATAAAGAGATCTCACCGCTTACTGAAACCATTAGTCCATTTCCCTTTGTTGAATTATAAGAGCACAATCCTATTAGCAAAGCGAATGAATAAATTACTATCTAGTCCTCTAACGCATCAATCGTCAATTTTTTAATGACGGCTCTCAACTGTAGCCTTGATATTTTAGAAATGTCAGCTCGAGATGTCTAAAGCCCATAACATCATCCTTCATAATTCTATATACTTTAATTTAAAGGAATTAAATTTTGGTTTCGGTAGAACTGTTTTTTTAGTTGAAGTTTCGCTAATGAAAATGTATTGATTAAAAATCTCGAATTAAAAGCTTTTTTACTTTAAAATAGGTTTGGTAAAACGCCCTAAATTTACATGTGATGAAACTGTCTTTTTTTTTAAATTTCGGCTTCCCCTGAATATTTTTGAAATTGAAAATTTTCGGGCATGCCCACGGTGTATAAAATTTTATTTAAAATAAAATTATGAAATTTTGTTGAGTGGAATTCCAGGAATTATGGTAGAAATGAATTGCTTGGCATTTGTAATATATAGACTAAGGATGCGTTGACTGGTTCTCTGCTGAATTTACAGACGGTTATAACCGTTTGAACCTGCTAAAGCAACAGAACCCGAACCTCAAGACGCTGATCTCCATCGGCGGTGAAGACGCGGGGTCTGCCATCTTCTCGCGAGTGTTCAACAGCGAGGAGTTGAGGGCTATGTTCGTGGACAACGCCGTCATATTCGTGGAAGAGAACGGCTTCGATGGACTCGACATCGACTGGGAGTTCCCCGGTGAAGGAACAGGGTCCTCTACGTCGGACAAGGTAGGGGCCTATTTGAAAAGTTTCTTTTCACCCCTTGATCTACCAGTTCCACCGAGATGTTTATCTAAATTGATGGATTCTTCCTTTTTGGACCTTTGGTTCACTCTTATGTCTCTGGTGGTTATAGCCTAAGACACTGCTATGTCTCTGGTGAGTGGAGCCTAAGACACTGCTATGTCTCTGTGGTTATAGCCTAAGACACTGCTATGTCTCTTGTGAGTGGAGCCTAAGACACTGTTAATTCTCTGGTGGGTAGAGCCTAATACACTAAGGGGTTGAGCGTCGTGGCTGGTGACGCGCCACGCCCCAATCTGATGTACGATTATACAATGCTTTGAGTTGTTTTCTTCTTGCAGGTGGCTTTCACTGACACCTTGGCAGATCTACGCACCAGATTCACCCCTCTAGGATTGCTGCTCACCGTAGCTTGTTCGTCTCCATCCTACTTCTTGAGTGGATCATACGATGTCCCCAGCATCGCCGAGTATGTATAATGTGTCCTAATGTGCACCATTTTCTAACGCTTCAAGAAGTAAAAGCACCAGAACAAATTAAACAATACACTGAAACTTTATGTCCCATCATTATGTTAACCATAAATTAAAGTGACGTTTCGTCGCGTTTCACTAAGTGTTTATAAAAGAGAAACAAGATTAATACACACACATCCTAAGATTATTTCTAGCGCTATGTGCATATGTCACAATTCATATTAAACTACGGGGAGCTGTGCTATAATATCCTCGTAAACCTTTGGAGAACACATCATGACTATATGAATAGGATTTTAGGACGTCTGTGGGGCCCTCCTGGGGCCATCCTATACCTGTTAAGCCCCTGGATAGGAGTATCCCACGAACCACTAGTGATCACATCTCACTTATATGAACAGGTATTTGGGGCCCTCCTGAGTCAAAGCCCCCGAATAAGAAGAGATTGGTGGGACCCGATCGATTATCTTAGAAGAAATGCGTAAGCCTCCGGAAGTGGTCCTTGATACAATTCATCATCAATATCCTATTGGAGACATACCAGGGTGCGTCCACAATAATTCAGACACCGGCTATGGAACGACTGAATCATGTTCATATGCGTGTGACAAAATTGCTGAGGCCACGTGGCATAAAATAATCGATTATCTCTAAATACACCCCATTTAACTAAACTACCTTCGTCATCCCTTATCTTTTAGAATACAAATTTTTAGTAATCGTACCGTTAAAATAATCTTTAAAAAAAAGTACAAACAACCTACGTTCAATTATGTCTGGCAGATGGCATAAGAACCCCATCAGACACCCGATTAACCGGGATATTTGATACAAGATTAGGCTTGAACTAGAAAATCGTATCAAAATGCTCTTATCAGCATTCTCCATTTGATTACAACGAAATTGCTATCAGTTTATTAATTCTTTCATTTTAAAACTATTATTTTTATTATTTTTAATATGATATAATGGTTTCAATGTTCTCAATAACACGCTACTTTATTTATTTTTTTAAGAATTCGACGTCTAGTTCGATCTGTATTACTTACCTAATTTAGATGCTATCCATGGAATGAGACGAGCTCTTAAGGCGAGGTAGAAGGGGACTAGAGAAAATTCCAATATTTTTGCAGTTTTTTAATCAAAATATTTTTTAGGCCAAAATAAATCAAATATTGCTTCTGTGTAAACATAGAGTTTAATTTTCTTCACCTGGTGACCTCAACAGTTGTTGAATATCTGTCATGAACATAGCGGTATTAAATGAGAAACTTTTTAAATGTGGAGAAAAAGTTGTAATTAAATTCCAGGACACTCTTGACAGATATTCAACAACTGTTGAGGTCACCATGTGAAGAAAATTAAACTTTGTTTCTACTGGAGAAATATTTTAATTATTTTGACCAAAAAATAAAGTTTTGATATTAAAACTGCAAAAGAACTGCCCTTATCGCGTGTTCCATACACTCCCACCCTGAATAATCCTTTGATTCAATGATTGTCCTTCGTGATTGCAAGATTAATGAAAAAAGTGTACATCAGGGTCTAAATTATAATAAGTTATTGATGTTTTTGTTATCTTGTTTGTATTTCAAAGGAATGTGGATTTCATCAACCTGATGACGTATGACTTCCACAGTTCATCCAAACTAACCACAGGACTGAACGCACCTCTGTACGCGCGAGAAGGCGATGCTGTTAAGGAGCTCAATGTGGTTAGTTATTATCTATTCAGTAATAAAATTAATGTTATATTCTAATTATAAATTATTTCAAACAGCTCCGGCTAATTATAGCCAGAGGCGGCCCTCGTGGTACGTTTCCAGAGCAAGAACTTTAACCCTCCTACTACCGGAATAATTTTGTTTCAATGAATACCAGTGGGGTCACTGGAGACCCCATTATTATTATATTTTTTTATTAACATTACATTCTACCCTGATTTATTGTCATAATAATAATTATATTTTATTTTAATAGGAAACCGTTTAACCTCCCCTCCCCTACTTCCTTTCTACCCAACCTTGCTAACACATTTAACAAACTATACATAAACTAATGTAATTAACGAAAATAGTTTATTTGCTTCAAACTGTTTGATACTGAATGGCAGGAAAACATTTAATTGTACAGCGATGTGAAGCCTTAATTTCCTCGGCAACGACCCACAAACCACTTTATATATATATATATATATATATATATATATATATATATATATATATATATATATATATATATTATATACTTAGATATTACATGTATATAATATGTAATATATATGGTATAGAGAGAGTGAGAGACAAAAGGAAGAAATATATATAGAGAAAGAAAGAGGCAAAAGGAATATATATATATATAGAATAATATATATATATATAGAATAATATATATATATAATATATATGAATATATATAGATAAAAAGAACGTTAGAGCAAGAATTTGAAGATAAAATGTAGTTTTTTGCGCAGAACGCCGGTGTTGAGAATTGGCTGAACAACGGAGCCCCCGCGGAGAAGATCGTTCTCGGCATGGGTTTCTTCGGGAACGCGTTCACCTTGCGGCACCCCAGCGACAACGGTGTGGGCGCCCCTGCCCTCGGGCCTGCCCCGGGCACAGAAGGCATCCTGCGATACAACCAGGTGATTACGTTTCGCACGTGACACAAAACATCTCCAGCAGACGATACCGTCATTATTTTCATTGAGTGTAAATCCTGTCTTGTTTGTTTTTGGTTTTCTTAGCACTGCGTCTTATTACCCGTTCGGATGTATGTACTGGCTACGTTAACGGTTGTAGGGGGCAGGAAGGTTATATTTATAGGAAGTGTACCCACATTTGCGTGGAAAGAAAGTGGAAAACCACTATAGAAAAACCACCCTCAGTACAACCGACCGATACTCAAACCTCGATCTCCCAGTCATCGGCAGTATAGTTTACTGTGAAAGTGATGCCTTAGACCATGGGGCCACCGAAGCGGGTCTATGAGTTGTCTGTCTATTACTTTTTATGACTGCGCTCTACTACCTGTTGAGTTGTACGAATATATACTAATTACGCTAATAAGCTAGGTATGAGGAAGGTTGAAATTAAAGGAAGTGTACCCGCATTTGCGTGAAGAAAGAGTGGACAACAATTTTAGAGAAAAAACCTCAGTACACCCAACCGGGACTCGAACCCCGATCTCCTTGCCATCGGTGTCTGCTACTCTTTCACACCAAAACCACCACCTAGATTGTGTTTAAATTTTGAATCGACGCAGATCGGACGTCTGGCTAACATAAAGGCTAACCAAAGTTTACGTCCACCATTTTGTTTCAAGATGCGATTAAAACACACAAAATGTTGGCATATTTTAAGCGTATGCTCATCGGGTTTACATTGGACCAACTTAGAAAGGTTCCTAGATATAGATTAGACATGAAGGCCATCTTTAAATAAAATGGTCGCTATAGGAATTTCTTTATAGTCTACTCAGATCTTTAGCTTTTAAACTATAAAGGGTCCCATACACGATCATGCATGCATGACAGTCATCGTGAATGTGGGGGTCACGGTGCTCAGGCGTTCGTCCGGCCCGACGTACGGCGGCCGTGTGCGCTCTGGGCCCGCGCACGTTTCATATGAACTAGCACTAGACTGTCTTTGCCACCTACTCAAAATCCTGTTGGGGGCCTCCACGGGGCGTCCCCTGGGCAATGTGACGGACGGGGTCCAGCATAGCTAAGGAAGGCCCGACAAGGTCATCTGTGTGAGACACACACTAAGCGGTTGGTAGGGCGTACCCGTGTAGCGGGGATAGCTGGTCAGGGCACCTCCTCAGGGTCCCCGTTGGGCAACTCCGGAACAGCTGGTCTCAGAGCTGGGGCGGCAGCTAAGAAGGTGTGTGAGACATAAAGAACTGAGATTTTTGAGAACGAAGTTTGAGGAGACGGTTGTTCGGAGGCTGAGCTCCTGACTTCCTCCTGATGGGCGATCACTAGGATGAGCCAACTCCCCCTCCATACGGTCCCAGTGGAGGTTTTTTCCCCAAGTAACCCAAGGCGGGACTGACACGGGAGAGCTGGTACTCGTTTTTTCGGGTGCCCTAATACCCGGAATGGCACTCATGAACTTCGGTCTATGTCCGGCGAAAAGGTTCCGGTCCCGATGGGTATCAGTGGTTTCATTGTTAGGGCCTCAGAACCTAGGTATAGTGTAGCAGAAAACCTTCAGGGGGTTATCGTCGGAGATTTAGTTGGATATCAAAGTCATCGTGATTGTCATGCAAAACTGATCGTATATGGCTATGCATGAAGGTGACTGACACGCCAGGTTCGTGAATGAAAGATTTCAAACATGTTTGATTTTTAGCCCACGATTGGCATGAAGTTGGTGATTGAAATGCAAACATGAACGAGAATGGGGCTTATTGACATCACATTTTCATTCAAGGGCTATTTCTCACAGCATGAACATGGGAGATACCTCTAGAGTTTCTACGCGATTTCATCAGTCAGCCATATCTACCTATTCACTGGACAGAACAATCGTGACTGACAGGAATGTCATACATGCATGATCGTGTGTGGTCGACCGTTCATCAATCATGGGACTGACAATCACGATGATTGTCATGCATGCATGATCGTGTGTGGGGCCCTTAAGAATTCGGGTCGTAGCTAGTAATAATAATATTGTTATACATTCGTTAGTTGAAGGTAATTAGCGTATGAAAATATGTTAGTATTATTAAAAAAAACTGTATGAAGAAAGGGATTATCAGGTACGTCTAGGTGTTGACTTACGAATTTTGCTACATAGATCTTGACTATAGTAAAAACTTAAATATTATAGATTTTGGTTGCTATTATTGCATTCATACTTAACATTTATACAACCATTTAGTGTTAGGTCTTACTGTTAGGTTTTTTATATAATCATGCTGTGGATGAACCACCAAAAAACAATATTAGAGCTCAAAAACAAATACAAATTCAAAATTTTTGAAAACATATTTTTTGAATTTTTAATCCGTTATTTCCTTGAATTCTCGAATCTGGAATATACTTAAGGATTCAAGGATTTGAGGATTTGAGGGTTCAAGAATTCAAGAACCCTATCCCTAGTAAAAACAAAACATTTAATGAAATCATGAAGACGATAAAAAGAGTGTTTATTTACAGATCTGTAAATCTCAACTGGAGGATGATGATTGGACCATCGATTGGGACGATGAAGCTGAAGTTCCATTCGCCAGTCGAGGTTCTCTTTGGGTCACGTACGATGATCCAGAGTCCATCGCAGAGAAGGTTGGTTATCTGCCCTGAGAGGAAGACAGCTTACCTTGACTGGTTACACTATGGTGCAGCTAATAAGATAGGGGTCATTGTGTAAAACCGTCAAGGCCAGATTGTCACCTTTCAAGAGAAACTGTGTGTACAATGTGATGTCTGTTGAATTGAGGGGGTCATAAAATGGGAGGAATTTCCTAATTATTCGCTTTGGTGGCCGCATGGTCTAAGGCGCTACTCTCGCAGTAGACTAGCCTGCCGATGATAGGGAGATTGAGGTTCGAATCTCAGTCGAGTGTTCTGAGGGTGGTTTTCCACTTTCCCTTCACGTAAATGCGGGTACAATTCCTCTAGATATAACCATTCTAATCCCTAAAACCATTTTCGTAATTAGTAGATAAGCGTATAATCTGAACGGATAGTAAGACTCGGTGATATAAAAAAATCAGTTAAGAGACCCGCCTCAACCCCAGGATAACACCTAACTTATGTAATACAGCTATAACCAGATGTCACATTGGGGTCGAGAAAATACTGTTTGACATTAAGGGCCAGTTTGATACATAACCGTGTATAGGCTGTGGCTGATGGGGGTGCCAGTTGGAAGACTAGGGTGGGATCAACGCCCCTCATCCCCTAAGATATTTTTTTTTTACAATTACGATAGATTAAGAAGAAAGAATTAATTTTATACTTACAATGTTATTCTTTGAATAAACATATATAATAAATTACAATGTCAAGCGCCGAATGAAGGAAACTTTTTTTTTAACTTGTAACAAATGTCATCCCACGTCCGTATTCACAGCCAGGCTTTGTTCGATGATTTAGACCATAAGGTGTTGTAGCAGGAACTCAAGACTACAGGAATTACTACTCTAGGAATATCCATCGACATTATTTTTAAAAAAATTGTCCAGAACTTCGTACGGACTTTCTCGCTCTATTATTTAAAAATGGAGATATTTACTCAAAACTCGTAGTATATGTAAAACGAAATAATATACACTAGGAAACCCAAGCATTAATTGCACTATACTTACGTAAAACATTTTTTGAGTCCCGGTTTAAATTTTAAAATTTTATTTTTAAAGAATTAATGTCCTCATTTGTATGTTTGGACCGATAAAAATGATCAATATTGGGTCCACAAGGGCCAACACTTCGTATTCAAATTTCGACTTCCGGTTAGAATTTTCTACATTTTATTAGGAGTTGCACATCTTCATATCATCGCATTGCTATTAAATTCCTCATTTATAAATTTTGACCAATAAAAATGTAAATATTGACTATTGAGTCTAAAATGAAGGAGATAGACCATTGTTGTACAAATATTTCTCCTAAGAGGTTTAAGGAAAAATAACATAAACTTTTTGAGAGACTTACTTATATATTTAATTACTCTATGGCATTGGAAAATTATTGCTTTAAAACGCTCACAAAATAATTGTATTAAAATATATTTCATATAAAAGTTTTTTATTTTTTATAGTACTACAATTTTGCAATGATAAGTTATTTAGTATCTCAAATAGTTGCGGAGATACGGAAATTTCCACTTCTGTGAAGTACCCTTAAAGTAATTTTCATGGGAAAGTGAAAATAGCTAGTTTATTTATAATCTTAATCAACGCTTAGATACGAATTTTAATCAAAATCGTTAGAGCCGATTTTGAGAAAATTGATTGTTTTTCTTTTCGATTTTATTAAACCACTCTTAATTTTGGAGATAAAAAAACACACAGACAGACGGCATTGCAAAGACTACATTTAGGGTCCGGGGGGTCATGAGACGTCGACATCCATCAACATTTCAGGTTAGATATTTTTTACGGTCTCAATACTTTACCTTGAGTGTTCAAAAAACTATATATATATATATTTATTTGCGTATAGCTTTAAAGTTATTGGTTTTATAAACATTTGTTGAGGATAAAATATTTGTATTTTAAACATATCAACATTTTTACAATGATAAGTAATTTCATATCTCAAATAATTTTGGAGATATGATAAAAATTGAGAATTTACGCATCAGACCGGAGCCCTTAAATTCATTTTGCCGTAATATTGAGAGTAGCCATTTTGTTTAGAATATTTATAAATGTTTTGAAACGAAATTTAATCAAAATTGTTAGAGCCAATTTTGATAAAATCGACTTTTTCTCTTTTCGCCCATCAGTAAACTACCCTTAATTTTTGGGTTATATATCCAATTCCAAAAACCCCCCGGGGAAACCCTATGAAAACCCTAGATACCAAGTTTTAGCTCGATCGTTGAAATTGTTTAGGCTCTAGTCAGATGTACAGACAGACGGAAATTCAAAAACCACTTTTTCCGATTCGGGGGTCATGAAACGTTGAAATTCATCAAAATCTCGAGTTCGATTTTTTTGACGATCACAATACTTTTTCTACCTGTAAGATAGCAAGAAAGTAAAAAGAGAAAAATTATATTTTCAAGAAATTAGCCTTAACGATTTTGATTACATTTCGTAACAAGGTAATGTTTAACATTACAAACAAAATGATGATTCTCATATTCCGTGAAGATGAATTTGTGAGTATTTTAAATATATAATAGTAGAAAGCATATAGCTCGAATGGGTAGTTAGACGCTTTTCTAAAAAAAAAAAAAAAACATAATATGCAGAAATTCCCGATTTTGATCATTTCTTCGAAAATATTTGAAATACGGACTAACCTATTATTGTAAAATCGTAGTACTATCCAAAATTAAAATATTTTATTTGGGATGCATTTTTATAAAGCCAATAGTATCTAAGTTGTAAGCAAATATATATTAAATGGAGCTCTTTGACAATTGAAATTGATTGTTATGCTATTTGGGGAGAATGCTTCTGCAACAATGCATATTATTTCATTTGATAAATCTTAGGGAAGTCTCTAGTAAATGTATCTATAATAATATTAATATAAAAGTGAGAGAAATTCTGTGCGGTGCACCATACAATGTTTTGTTTTTTTGTCAATGTGTAACCAACCAGCTTCACTCTTATATTTCCAGGCTCAATATGTGCTAGATATGGAATTAGGAGGAGCCATGGTGTGGAGCATAGATATGGACGACTTTAGAGGAAACTGCGGCGATAAGAACATACTTCTGCAGAAGATAAACGGATACTTGGGTTAATTACACAATATGGTGTCAAGTTGGGCAAAAAAAACGAGATTGAAGAAAAAACCTACTAATGCCGATCCAATCTTAGAAACACTAATTCTCTTTCGATATAAAAGCCACACCGGAACATACTTGAAGAATATTATAGTATTAAAAATAAACAAAATACACAATAAGAATAAATATTTGTAAATCAAGTTTGTAATAAAGCAGCTCATTTTTGTTTCATAATGTCATTTATTCAACGTGTTTATTAATTTATTTTATCTAATAATTAATATTGTTATAAAGCATCATTTTACAGTCAATCTACGAATAATCTATGTTGTATGTATAAGGCCTGACACTTTTGGTCAATCTGTTGCGTGTTTACGTATTGAGCTGAAGAACCCGAGTTTGATTCCAGGCAAGACTGAAAATATTATCATTGGTGAAATGTGAATTCCCCCTGTCCTAGCGATGAGTTATTAACGACCGGGGGGCTGGGTGTTGTGTCTGTTACAGATTTAAGGCTAAGCTCGTTCCAGACCCAATGTTTCACAGAAGGGTTTGGGGTCGTGTGCCCACCTCTGTGGTCGCAGTATCTAGCTAAAGATCCAGAGGTCCTGGGTTTTATCCCCAGCGTTTCTCTGTGAAACATTGGGTCTGGAACGGGGTCAGCTCAGCCTCGTGAGGACAAATGAAGAGCACGTTCTAGAAAACTAAGACTAGCAGACAGAGGGTTCTTTGTGCTTACCACATGACTCCCTCCATCCACATAAGTTGGCACTATCTTAGTCAGCAGAGGGTGAGCACTCGGTTGGTGTAGCTCGATTGTGGGCTGATGCCACGAATTTAAAAAAAAGAGTATGCTTATATAATCAGTGGTTCAGAAAGTGCACGTCCATCAGCATGATGCACAGTTTCATGCCACTGGCAGGGTCTGTCTTCAACATAAGATTCTCCATCTACTTCTGTCCTCCCACCACCTTTCTTCCTTAGCGCCGGTCCGATCCACGCCTCTCCATACTCTCTGTATCCAACTGTGCCTGGGTCTTCCTCTTGGCCTCCTGCTCGCCACCTCCATTCAAGCATCCTCCTTGGAATCCCCTCTTCCATCCTCTTCACATGTCCACACCACCTCAATCTTGCCTTTTCTCTCCTCTCCTGCAGGGGTTCCTCCTTTTCTCTCGCTATCTCACCCTTTCATTCCTCACCTTGTCCATCTTTGTCACACCCAGCCTACCATCATCCAGGTATCTGATACATACTGCAATATTGGGACATGGTACACGCTGCCTTGTATATCACTCCTTCACGGCACATCTATACTTTACTAGAAAGTGCAAGTTAAATACTTCAAATAAAAATTATATCCTAAATTAGTCGTAAAAATTATCCTTTTTTATGTTCTTAATTTCACCGCAATCTGTTGGGTCGGATTTAGGAATTACGTAATATATTATAGTTTGCTTCAACCCAAGCCTTGCTTGCCGCACATATTGACGACACCAAACGCAAAACATATCCACCACATGCATTGTCAGCCTGAAATTATACCCTGTTTGTGTTAGAAGGGATGTCTGAAAGGCCTTTTCTCCTGTCAGAATACTACTAAGTAGCAGGATTTTGGTAAGAGAAACGACCTTCTACACGTTCCTTCCTACCATAGACAGGGTATGTTTTAGACCTACTCATGTAATAGGTTCTTACCCAACCACTGGAGAGGTAATGTGGTTGGGCGTAGTGTTGTTTGCTACCATTTGTGCCTGAACCACTCAAAACTGATTTTGACGAATGTGGTATCAAAATATGGTTCATATTATTTAAAGTTAAGAATGACATCGTCACACGGGAATCGATCCCGGGCCTTCAGTATTGACACGCCATGCTCTTACCCCTGAGCTATCCAGGAGTCCGTGAACAGGGCATTTTCACCCATATTTTAAGGCAGATGTCTGTGGTGACGAGTGGAAATCGTCAGCTACAAATGTGTAAACAATTAATATCGCGAGCTATCAGATAATGCAGCTATCTTCAACTCGGGAGGGATTTTTGCTGCCAAATGTCAACGAATTGTACAAATGCACATATCGTAATTGGAATAAATATCCAAGTATTATATTTGTTAATTACGGCTTAACCGCTGATATTTATAATTATTAAATATATATTTCTATAAATTGAAAAAGACACCCGACACAGGAATCGAACCTGGACCTTTGGAGTGCCACGCATTGATCAAACCACAGAGCTATCCATATATCGTAATAATTTCAGAATGCTCTTGCCTTGGTTAATTTCCCATGAAACCACTAGGGATCACACGAAAGCTACATTTGATGGTTTGAGGGGTTAATTTTTCGAAGGCTACGAGTCAGGCATGTATGGCTATTTAATTGTTTCACAAAAGTTTCACTAAAAATAATATAAAAAATAGGCTAGTTAATTAAAAATAAAAAACTCGGCTACGGAAAAAAACGTAGGTAATAAAATAAAAACAGAAAAACAAATTGAGGTATTTTGCTTTTAACCATCTCGTGGCATCAGCTCACAATCGGGCCATATCGACCGAGTGGTCGCCATCTGTTTATGAAGATAGTGCCAACTTTTGCTTATAAAGAGTGTCACATCGTCAGCAAAACGGAACCCTTCAGCTATTAATCTCAGTTTTATAACCGGAGCCATTACCTTTTCATTTAAGTAGCTCCTCATTTGTCCTCACGAGGCTGAGTTTACCTCGTTTAGGCTTACTGCTTCAGAAAAAATCTGTAATAGTTGGGGAACGAACCCGGGACCTCTGGATCTGTAGCCAGGTGCTCTGAACACTAGATCACAGAGGCCGTCCTATGAGGAATTCCCTAGGTTATTTATTAGCTATAAGTAAACATGGAAAGGTTGAATAGTTATAGGACATCAACGTTTAATGCCGTAGTCGGGTGCTTTGCTCTCCCATATCTCTAAAGTAGACCCATGGCTTCTTTGGTTCTGACTGACAGCTCACAGCTGACGGCTTTGAAAAGCTACCGACCAAATTATGTATCCCTACGCGAATCATATGATCTGCAAAAAACATGTGTTTAGCAGCTGTTACTTCTGACAGTCAAAATTTAGGTATATACCTAAATGATGACTTCAGAAGCAGCTAGATGAAATGTCATACACAAGAGAAGCCATAGGGCTATATTATTCTGTAAGTCTTTTGGGTGTTTAATTCACTGAGTACCCAACATTGAGAGCGTCTGGCACGTTCCAAACCTATAGCCAATTATGGTTTCCTCAGAAGCGTCATGTTACTATGGCAACCAGTCCCTTACAGTGTTGTCTATGTTTACCTTCATTTTCATCATTCAGTGAGTTAAAATATGTCTGGTCCGTAGTGGTTTTGAGAGGTTTGAGGGGTGAGGGGGTGGCATTCACAAAAGACTTACAACAGACACTTGGATAATAAACGCAGGAAACGAGCACAACCACTTGCTATAGGAGGGTATGGGGGGGGGGGGTAAGAGACCCAGCTTATTGTATTTACAGTTTTAACCAAACCATCCCTAACCAGCAGAGTTAGTTTCATGTCTGTGGGCCTGGCTTTGATCGAAGAGGTTAGTGCTCGAATGTTGGAGTACCGGCGGGTACAATAGTATTTCATTTTAAAAAAAATATATTGGACACATTTAAATATACTTTATCGAATGGTGGTCCAAATAAAGACATGCTAATTTTGATAAGTATAATTTCAACGTTGTTATTAGATTTATAGCGCCATACGTGACTAAAATAGTTATTTTTTTTACTTTGGACATCTTTGCCCCCAAAATAATAGTCTAAAGTTAGATCAAAAATCAAAATATTTTGTCCCTCTTGGGTGCCTATGTTTCGATTTTAGTTGAATATATCAATCTGTCCAAATTTTACGAAGAAACAAACGGAAACAGTCGTCACATTTCTCTTTTTATCTTGAAATGTAGAGAGCTTAATAAAACATACATAAGATATAGTTTCTTAGAATATGTTAACATAAGGTGGAACATCAAAAACACAAAAGCTCTACAGTGAAGTGAATGATAACACCTTGGCAATAATTAATTAACTTACTAAAACGAACACGACTTTTAAAGTGGGGATTTAGGGGACGCAAGAAAAGTCTGGTGTTGAGTTTTTATATCAAAATGTTCCTGGCCTAAATAAATAAAATATTGCTTCAATAGAAACAAAGAGTTTAATTTTCTTCACACGGTGATGTCAATATTTGCTGAATATCCATCATGAACATAAGGGCTACAAATAGTCTAAAAAACATTTTAAATGAAAAGTTGTCATTAAATTCCAGGACACCAATGACAGATGTTCAAGAACTATCAACATCACCATGTGGAAAAAAGTAAACCCTATGTTTCCATCAAAGCAATATTTTTATTTATTTCACTTAAATAAATAAGACGAATAAATACAATATCCACACAAAATAATACATATGTAGCTCAATTAAAAATTATAGTTGTAAAAAGGGTAAATATTATAATGTACACAATATTTTCATAATAAATTAAATTTAAGATAAAACATTTCTATGTTAATTATAGTAATTATGAATGATACATTTTGGCAAATATATTATTTTTATAAGAATTGGAACTAATATTAATATTAGTATTTTTTATAAATTATACCTAACAAATTTGTTAAATATATTAAAAATAATAATACCCGCCTCGGTGGCGTAGTTGGCTAACGCGCTAGTCGTGTTGAGCTCGACCGCCGAGGACGGGGAGATCGAGGTTCGAATCTCGGTCGGGTGAACTGGGGGTGGTTTTTCCTAAATGGTTTTCCACTCTCCCTCCACGCAAATGCGGGTTCACTTCCTCTAAATTCAACCCTCCCAGTTCCTAATCCATTAGAGTAATTAGTACTTAAGCGTATAACCCGAATGGGTAGTAAGACGCGGTGCTAAAATATTATATTATTATTATATTAAAAATAATATCATTAATAAATCATTTAGATATGTTATGTATGATATAAAATAGATTAATTAAAGATTAGTATAAAGTTACAGACATTCATGATTCTTTCGTTGAAAATGTTGTATTTGGTTGGGTAGATTTGAGTTAATATTTTATTATGTTGTTAAAAAAAAATATTGCTTTTATTATTCCTTTGGTTTCTTTCTCCAAACCAATCATGTAGAATGAACATTTTTAAAACACCGTTAGAAAATAATAATTTCATTATATTATCTCACAATATTTTCAACGAAACAATAAAATGTCTTTAATTTTATACTAAGCTTTAATTAACATGAAACTTAAGTAGTTAAAATAAACATAATTTTCATGATAACTAATATTAATATAGCCTACATTGTTAATGCACCCAATTTTAAAGCAGTGGAATTAAATAGTCAATCACGTGCACAGGTTTATAATTTAAATATTTCATTATGTAATTATTTGTACCTCTAATAGGTCGAGCGTTAGAAAAAAATCACTTCCTCAAATTAAAGAATGAATTAAAATAAATACAATATCCGTGACAAAAAACCTTCTAATTGGTTGTAATGTAGTTGGCACAGACTTCACCTAAGTCCAAGAATAATAAATAGTCAGGGTAAAAAGAAAGGGGGTGAGGGGGGGGGGCTAGCCCAAAAGAAATTGCAACAAAAACAATTTCATAAGATTTATTGCTAGAAATATATTTAATACAATAATTCAAAAGTTCGACGAACTTCCATGACAGGAAAGTTGTGAAAATAATTTTTTGAAAATACAAGTGTGGCACATGTTTTACACTATATTTTAGGCCGATTATAATTTTATTATTTTATTTGGCCTAAATTTTCATTCAATAATATTAAAATTAAAGGTATAAATTAATGGTATAGGGGGGGGGGGGGGAAATTCACGGAACATTATAAAAATAATATATTTAGGTTAAATGTAAACTTTAACGAATTAAATTAACTGTTGCTAATAATAAAAACAGAAAAATGAAAAGTAATACAACTATGTTCAATGCTCAGTTTAGTCTTTTAATCAATGTCAAGAGTTTTTTGAATTTCTCTTTTAGAAATCTTGGTAAAACGTTGTCACATCCAGTCTAAGAAATTTGACATAATTAAAATAAGTCTCGATGAGGAAGCGGATTTAACATTACGATTGTTTGGTTTGGTTTGTTGGTGATGGGGAGGTCAGAATTCGAATCCCAGCCGAATATATTAGGAGTGATTTTTCTAAATTATTTTCTCATATTTCCTTTTTTAATCCTACCTTACTTCGTTAGTGTAATTAAATGTAGATATTCCGGACGGGTAAAAAGTAGTGAAAAGATTAATCTATAAACTAGGATTTGAACGCTTGTAGGTTTTTTGATAAATATGGTTACCATTTTAAAATACTTCAATAGGCCTAACTTTTACTAAAGATTCAACAAACTAATATTTTAATATTATGACCCGATTAGGAAAGGCTAACTTTGAGAAGTGTAACGACAATATTTTCATTACTTTCGAGGTGTAAAAGATGATCAAAATCATTTATTTATGTTAAATTAAAAATCCTGGACCAAAGGTTGAACGAAAATTAAAAAGTCTGCACTATTATTTTAATGTAGAGTGCCCCCATGTGTCCTCCTGTTTGGTCGAGGTTCAAAAATGAATTCAAACGTGTGTGGGTGACACACATAAACAGCCAGATATAATCTTTCGCAGTGAGGTTTACTCTTAAATTAAAATCTTGTGAATGCAAACCAATTTTATCGAGCCAAATATTTTCAAATGTTCAGTATTTATATGGCTTTGGAAATTGTTTTTCCACTGCGCCCTACTACCCAACCGGCCTATACGCATTTTAATAACAGCAATCGAATGGGGATGATAAAAGTAGAGCTTTTAAGAAAATTCACCAATTTTTATGATCAGGGAGATTATAAAATCATTTAGGAAATAACGCCTATGTAGGGGCCCCACCCTACACTGAACCGGGGGTTGAACCCTGAGTTCTCCATCACTGACAAGTCATACTAGATAAGCTTGATATTTATTCAACCTGCCCACTGATCCGGTAATTTTATTTTCAAATTTGACGTAAATCTAGGTGTACTTAATAAAAGTAAAATACCAACATCTACCACACCAAATTTACTACCAAAAGCTAAAATCGAAGCAAATACTTTAAATTATAAACAAATAGTTCATATTAATTTCTTAGAAATTTTAGTTTATAATCAATAGCTAGTTAAATATAACATGTTATTTAATTCTTTTAATGTCTACATATATTTAATTTGACTAGTTTAGCCATGGTACAGCTATTTTTCAAAATGGATAAAAAATCCTTGGTACTTCTAAAAAAAATACACATACAATTTATTGAAAAGATAGTTCTTACTAGGCAGAATCAAGAAGAACCCACACAAATTTAATATTTATAATTCTAAATAAGAATTAATCTATCAAATATTTACTTTAATTAAAATTACTAAAAATAAAATAAATCAGGAATTTCTAATATACAATAAAATCACTTGTATGTATATCATGTTATATACTGTTATGTTTATTCAGTAACAAATTCAGAATTTAAAAATTGGGTTGTAAGGTGAGCCTCTAGAGACTAGGAGGGCTTTCTTCTTAAACACTTTAGCAGGGAATGCCTTCATAAGCTGAGGCCATACCTGTCGTAGTTAGATATGATAGGATTATTACAAAGTTATTTGAAACTTGAAGGACTTTTATATTGTGATCGGGAGTGGAACTGTAAATAATAGTTTTTTCCTTTTTGCATTGTAGCTTTGGTATAAAAAAAGAACACTATACCGGTGAACCCGTAAAGTATCATGGGGAATAGAATCTAGAAATATATATTAATTTAACGATTACAATAAACCACCATGCACTGATATATTATGTTCCCCTCACTTAGGGTCACGCCCATTAAAGGAGTAAGAATCTTATCTAATTAGTGGCCAGTGACGGAAGCTTTGAGATGAATCAGATCCATATACACTAAGGATGGCTTTTCCATAATGGCCTTCCATCTTCTCCAAGCAAAAGCGACTACATTTCTGAAAGGTCTTAGGTTTCTCGTCACTACCCCATTAAATTAATCTGTAAATATCTCGTAGGTTTAACGAAAAACACTATTTTTTTTGTTAATATTTACGGATACCAAGCCATAAAATAAATAAAGAAATTCACATATACACAGAACATTTTAAAAGTAATAAAGATCAGACAAATTAAAATATTAAATCAACAAAATTTGCTAAAATTATTGATCAGTCTTGTTGGTTAATTTCATAAACATAGGGATCAAGAAAGTACATTTGATGGTTTGAGTTAATTTTTAGCTACGAAGTCAGGCTATGTATTATTTAATGTTTACAAAATTTAAGAAAAATAACAAAAAACTATTATTAAACTATATAATCCACAAATTAGGAATAAAGTAAAACAAAAAAATTGGGTATTTTCCTTTTAACGTGTGTCATAGCTTACACATGCGACCATTGGGTTCGCATTCTTTTAATAGTATTTTTGCTTATAAAGATTCACACGTAGCAAAACGATACCTACAGAATTAATCTAGTATTTATTATCCGAGCCATTATTTTTCATTGTAGCTGCTTTTGGTCTCAGAGCTTAGTGTTACCTCGTTGTAGGCGGTACTGTTGATAACTGTAAGTGGGCGAAGAATGGGACCTTTGGGTTTGAGCAGTCTATCTGAACCTATCAAACCTCCTTTTGGGACTAGGTTACTTATTCTTTTAAACATGGAAAGGGAATAGTTTACATCAACGTTAGCCGTAGTCAGGATCTTTCTACTCCCTAATCTAATATAGAATGGTTCTTGTGGCTGACGAATACATGAGGTTAAAATAGGACAAATTATGTAGCCCTACCTGATCTATGATCGCAGAAAAACATGTTTTCAGCAAAGCTGGTTTTCACTATCCTGCGTCCAATTAGGTATATACCTAATTGATGATGTCAGAAGTCAGCTGTGAACTGTCAGTCAGCACCAAAGAAGCCATGGGGCTACTGTATGTATGTAGACTGTAGACTATGTTAGTTAATTAACTGTACACACCTAACAGATGAGAGCGTCCTGGCACGTTCCATATTTACCTATAGCCAATAAAATATCCTAGGGATTACCTCATATTTGTAAGGTAAATACCTCAAACTTGTTTTTAGTTTATTACGTTTTTTTTTTGTGGTTGGGTCATTTGTTTTTCAAATTAATTATTTTATTAATTTTAATATCCACTCTTGACACTGTTCGGTTTTATCTTACCAGTTAATCAAGAGCTATAATGATAATTGAAGGTCATTTGGAGCCGTTTCGGTGGTCACATGGTCTAAGGTGCTATCTCGCAGTAGACTAGATTGCCGATGACTGGGGAGAAGGAGGTTCGAATCCCGGTTGGGTGTTCTGAGGGCTGTTTTTCCAAAATAGCTTTCCACTCTCTCCACACAAAGGCGGGTACACTTCCGTTTGCGGCCAACATTGGTAACATGTCACTATATTATTATTATTATGGTGTTATTTTATAGGTATTTATTCAAGTCTATCAAAAGTGACAGCTGCAGATCACAAAACCTGACGTATTATCAACTATTATTAACATTATTATTTTAATAACATTTGTAGCTGTACCGGTAAATAAAAACGGCTAACTTCGAACTTCTAACTAACCTCAAAATATACTTTTTATGTGTTTCCTTCTTATAGTCAGCAAATTGCTACCAAAACCGTAATCTACTAACTTATTGCTTACTATCTGTAGGTTTAACAAAGAAATTAGTTAAAATTGTATATGTGTTTGAGTTGATATTTTCACTAAATGTAATTTTCTGTGAACTGCTGTAAGTTTGGTTCTATTTTAGTGGCACTTATCTAGTAGGCTTACTATTCCTGAGAAAGTGAATGAAAAAAAAACTGATACGAAAATATCAAACAACCACACTATAGTCATGTTGTTTGTTACCCGCCTCGGTGGCGTAGTTAGCTAGCGCGTTAGTTTAGTGTTAAACTAGTTACCGAGTACGAGAAGATTCGAGGTTCGAATCTCGGTCGGGTGAACTGGTGGTTTTTTCCCCCAAATGGTTTTCCACCCTCTCTCCAAACAAACGTGGGTTCACTTCCTCTAAAATGCAACCTTTCCAAATTCCTAGCCCATTAGACTTAATTAGTACTTAAGCCTATAACCCGAACGGGTAGTAAGACGCGATGCTTTAATTTAGGTCATGTTTATTATTTACCAATGACGAAGATCTAAATCAGCAATATGTAAAACATAGAAAAAAAAGTAACGATTAAACGTTATAAAGGATAGGTTTGAGAGGCTCAACAGAGAAAATAATAATTTTGGCAGAACTGCAGATTTTAACTCACACGCCGTACTAGTAACAATTTATCAAAACAGGGAAATTACACCAAACTATAGTTCTCTGAACTAACGGGACTAGAGGAGCACGTGAAGAAAGAGGAATCATCTTCCTTCAGTGTCGGTGTATTCCTGGTCACTGTTCCCGTCTTGAGGGTTGTTTATCGTCATCGACAGAGTCCGAACCAGAAGTCTTCGAGTCGGCTTTGCGAGGATTTTTATGGTGGAGCTTCCTCGCGGCTGTTTTCTTACTAGGCCTACCTCTTTTACCAGAAGGCTTACCTTTGGCACAGTTGCTAACGCCACGCTTCTTCATCGCGACCTGACGATTGCTTCTAGAGCGAGACTGACAAGTCCTCTTGGTGCGGGTCGAGTTTTTAGCAGAAGCAATGGGGGTGGACTTGTAAACGGAGCCAATCTTGTCGCTTCTTCTACGGGTCATCCCAGGGCTGGATTGTTTCCTTGGTCTTGGAGCTACCCTCGTTCTTACCCTTGACGGTGACTTTACCGCTCTTACTTTCATCCCTCTTGGTCTTCTTAGGACGGTTCTGGCTGCTGTCCGACCTGGGGCTAGTACGCTTGCCTCTACTACTGGAGCCTCCTCGTCCAGTATTTCTAGAGCCACCTTGTCCGGTACCTCTGGAGCCACCTTGCCCAGGAATGGTCCTGGGACAGGCATAATAACGGCTCTTCTCCTCGGAACCCATTTGGCGCCATCTTTCTCCTGCCATCTTCATCAACTCACGTTGTATAAAGTCTCGCCCCTTAAAAACCCCAACAAACTCGCTGAAGAAGTTGCTGAAAGGGTGAATAGAGGTGAAATTTGGTAACTGTGTTCTTGAACGGCTGCTGGATGGGTCTTCCTGATTATTCATGGTAAAATGTTCTGTTATTGAATAAGATATTATGCTGTAGGTGAATCGTGGTACCATTTAGTGTTTTGACACGAAGAGTAAATAAATGTGTTTAAGGAGTTTCCATAGAAACCCGAGCTACGATTTATTTGCGATGAATATGGTCGCTTTAGTAATAAGTCTATTATTACTTACTCTATGGTATTATGAACTCGAATGATCATTGCCGCATTTACAAATAACGCAAACTATCCCTATTTTGAACTAGTTCTATCCAGTCCACCTCATTATACCCAGGTGTGCAAGACGAACATGAAATATCCATATGACAGCTGGTTGATGATCTTTCCTACCTTCCTTTGCATCCACCCGTGTTTTGCCTCAAAACTGTCACTAAAAAATGACATACCCTCAATTCGTTAGTGACGGTCCCGCGACAATAGATTGCCCCGTGGACCAGAACTGGTAGATACGACCAATTTTCCTGTTCCTGACAGCTGGACGAGTTTAGGTACAGTCTCAGCTAAAAATATGAGGAGGTCCCTCATCGCTCGTGTTTATTAAACTGCTTTTGTGCGGATACGCCGACTTTTAATGAGATTTAAATAGTTATCTCAAGGTAGATTCTTTTTAGCACCGCGTCTTACTACCCGTTCATCTTACAAACATTTGTAAGCATTACGCTAATGTATTAGGAATGAGTAAGGTTGAATTTAGAGTAAGTGTAGCTGAATTTGCATGGAAGGAGAGTGTAAAACCATTTAGGAAAAACACCCTCAGTACACCAGACCGGGATTTGAACCCAATGTACAGTCATCGGCAGTCTAGTCTACTGTGAGAGTGACGCATTAGACCATACGGCCACCGAAGCAGGTATCGAGGAAACTAATTAGGATTCACCTGGGGATAAAATGGATAAGTTATATTGAAGAGTAAGTCACACACCAAATGCACCCGGTAAGCGATCGATCCCCGGTCTACAAGGTCAGTGTCAAGGGAAATAATAAACACACACTGAGGATCACGCGTTCTAAGGCGTAAGGCTTGCAATAAATTGGGTTTCTGGTGACAGGGTGGTCGGTGGCTCGAATCACGGCTGATTGCACTGTGGTTGATTTTTTCACTTGGGATTTATCCTACCACTGCGGGATTACCATCCGCTATTGTGGACACATTTCTTTAAAGCATTATTACGAATCCCCAATTCTAAAATTAAGCTGGCAATATGGAACAGTAATTTTAAACAAGGACTCAACTAAACCCCTAACTTCACCTTTATACTTTCTTTAGAAACTTCGAAGAAAGAAGTAATTTGATCGTCAAAAAAAATCGAATTTGAGATTTTGATTTATTTTTTTAATGTCGACGACGTTTCATGAGCCTCCGAAACAGAAAAGTTGTTTTCGTGATGTCGTCCGTCTGTCTAACTGTCTGGATCTAGACCGAAAGCCGAAACCATCTTATTAATCGGGCTAGAACTTAGTATATAACGTTTTCATAAGTTTCCCCTCACTAAAATTAAGGGCAGTTTACTGAAAGAGAAAAAGTAGATTTTCTCGAAATCTGTTCCAACGATTTTGATTAAAATAAATGGCTATTCTTGTTTTCCCATGAAAATAACTTTTAGGATAATCTACATAAGCGGGAATTTCAAATATGATAACTATTCCACAACTATTTGAGATATGACTTTTTTCCTTGGTGATAAAACTAGACAAAAAATAAATTAATACTTTATTTAATAGTACATTATATTTATAGATCATAAAAAAAACTATGTGGTTTTAAACATAAGTCTCACAATATATGTCAAAATTTAAAACACTACTTCTTTGGAACTCAATCGATTGCTTAGAATTTTAAATTCAAATCAAATGAGATGAGCTACTAAACGAAAAATCGATTGAGTGTCCACCATATTGAAATAGATAAACAAATTTAAAACAAAAGTACTATGTATACATCGTTCGGTCTAGACTCAAAGTATATCCCTGACAAATTTTGTTAAATTTGATTCACAGTAAACAGTAATCGGGGAACAAACAGCCAGACAGACAGATTATATGCAGAATGGTCGATCTAAAACAGAACCTCGCTACGCTTGATGAATAAACTCATGTCAAACTTGGTGGTCTTTGGGTGAAGTGCTCGCCTCAGGACCCGATGTTTGTGTGTTCAAACCCAGCCGGGGTCAACGAGTTTTTCTTGAGAGATAATAGTCCGTAGCACAACTTCCTTCGGAGTGGAAATAAAGCCGTTGGTACTATGTCGATTGTGGCACTTAAAAAAACCTTGGCATGTATGTGGAAAATAACTTTCCCAGCCAAATTGGTAGGCCCTTTCACTCTCGCTCATAGAAAATTCTCGTGGGTTGACCCAATTGGTAGGCCTTTTCACTCTCGTTCATAGAAAATTATCATTTGCTAATGTAATCAATATGTTCAGAAAGTACACGTTAAATATCTCAAATAAACAATAAGCTCATCCCAGATATAGAATGGTATTAGTTATTTCTCTCATGTTCTGTGCGCATGCATGTACATATCTGGCCGCGGTGATAGCCGTACCTTCCTGTCTTAACAGAGATAACGTTGCACCTCTTGTAGAGACTACACTTCCTGCCTGTTTAGTACCCATCATTTGTTCACTCGACTGCATCTCGGTCGTGCAGCCGACTAACTAGTCATGTTTAGTACGTTTGGTGACTAGTTTTATTTTCAAACCTGTAAACATTAGTCTTATAGTACGATCTTGGTGCGATGGTGGATTTGAAACAGAGAACATTATCTATTTGCTGCCAACATTGATAAAATGTAACTATTAAGGTTTCAGTATAAATAAACTTTTCTAAAATACAAACATTTTGTTTGCGATTAACCTTGATAAAATTTTACTACCATATTAGTATTTTTTATAGACATTGATACAATCTAATAAAAGGGAAAGCTTCAGATCATATGACTTGAAGTATGAATAAGTGAAAATTGTTTTAGTAACTTTTGTAACTCTTTTAAAATTTTCTTCCTATCATAATAGGTTTTTTGTATCACATAATATTTTTTTAATTGCATTACAAATATATGTAAAAAGGGGCAGTCCTAATAACATGAATGATATCATAGACAAAAATCACATTTATAATCAGGGCCCGGATTTTGATAATTTGTCATTTATTTTTTTACTGTACATCATAAGAAATGATCTTGTGTGCATATATTCTGCTCATGATGCCCTAGTTGTGGAAACGTTTTTATAATAGGTCATTCTTTGGTAAAAATTTTTTGTCATTTGAATATTTAGGTCATATTTTCTTGGTTTGCGTAATTTTTTAGTCATTTAAAGACATTCATATTGAGTAAGTACACTATCAATATTTTATCAATCCATAATTACTGAAAACATACCATTTTAATCACACAGTTGTGGGAATGAGAAGATAATGTAGGCAATGAGCTTTGTATCTTCTTTGCTTGTTTGTTTGTAAAATAAATATTATTGGTGAGACACTGCAACTAGGCTGGTGGGGGTTGCGTGTGAAGGGGGTAGCTATTACTTCAGAAGCAGGTATATGTAGATCAATGTTATATTCAACAGAATGCAATAGTTTAGTTGATAAAAGCTTTTCATTGCATGTATATTTTTTTATTTCTAATTTTATAAAGTGCATGTTTGATTGAGTAGTGTACATTCATTACGTGTTTTTGTTTAAATGTTTAGGTCCTTTTTTTCATTTGATCATATTTTTAGAATTCTTAGGTAATTTTAGAGGTAATTGTATAGTTACTAGGCCAAGTCCGGGCGCTGCTAACAGCTCTTTGTAACTTTATGATACAGATGGTCCGCGGGAAATTTGGATTTTTATGAAGGTCGGTAAGTACTAAACACAATCTCGTATTCCTCTGCCTCGTAAATGATGTTTTAGTCACTCCGACAAGTGAGCAGGCTTCAGAAATATCAATATCTACTTTTTGAAGAGCCTCTGACGATACACGACTATAAACGATTATATTTATATAGGATGGATATGGTTAATGTTGCATTATTTCGGGAGGGGGTTTAATCCCCTTAAAACACCCCCACCACCGTATTCCCATGTCCTTAATACATTGGGGAATAGCTACTATTTAAAAAATGAAGTTGTGATTTAATTATGAAATTAGTGGGCTAAACGCTATTTTAATTTAACATATAATTTCCTTCGGAAAGCTCCTGATCAAACTGAAGATTGTCAAGAACGGATATTATAAAAACGTTGTTACATGATTAGATCTAAATAATTTCAGGTTCACAATGCATGTGTGGATATATTGGATATATTTGCTGTTGGTTTCATCAATGTGTGCAGTGACCAAGACTCAGGGTAAGTATTCCACAGTTTCATCATAGTATTAATTAAGCTATTGCTGTTCTATAAAATGTAATTAAATAGTCTTAAACATGGTATCTTAATTTACATGACACATTTTTTTATGGTGCTCGAAAACAGGGTGCTTAGGAAGATATTTGGTCCAAAAGAGGATTAAGATACTGGGTAGTGAAAGAGGTTACATAACGATGAGTTGCACACCCTGTACTCATCACAAGACATTGTTAGGATAATCAAATTTCGCAAATTATGGTGGGCAGTAGATGCAGCGTGAATGGGAGAAACTATATCTATTTTCAGAGTATTACCTGATAAACCCAATGGTAAGAGACCATTGGGAAGACCTTAATGCAAATGGGAGGATAACATTAGAATAGAGTTGAAATAAATAGTGTGTAATGGGGGGGACTGGATAGAACTAGTTCAAGATAGGGATAGGTAGCGTACTTTGGTAAGTGCGGCAATGAAGTTCCTAATGCTATAAAGTAAGTATACCTCATGGGCTACCAAAACCTCTTCCATTAAAATGGCTACGCATGGTCACCATGTGAAACAATTTCTGATAAAATGTATTTGAGTTATCATATAACTAAAAGATTTACACGGTAATAAATATTATCTGAGCTAGTCCCTGTTTGATTTTTTTGTTTTTTAAATATGATATAATTTTGACCCCTCAGAGATCTAAATATGCTACAGTCTCTTTATTTTAGGTCCTAATTTTCATCGATATGTTAAACTTCTTATAAAGACGGTAGGGTTCGAGTGCAGGACAGATTGTTTCCTGATGTACATTACATGGTATGATTACCACCGTCAGGTAGAGTGGTGTGCTACTTCGACAGCTGGTCCCTCACCCGGACTGGAGACGACCAGTACAGGATCGAGGACATTGATCCGTCCCTCTGCACACACGTCATCTACGCCTTCGCTGATCTTGCAAGTGACGGTACCATTCAAGTCGGAGATCCTTCAACGGACTTGCCTTCAGGATTAGGTAACTGCCGATATTATTATTATTTCAGGTAGCTTCTTTTTTAAGTTGATTTACTCTCTTTTTTTTTTTAGCTCAAAGGGGTTTTATTGCTCGTTCAGGATGGCAACCAAAGTACACCCCTTTTATGAGCAAAGCTTAGAGTCTTAACATGACAGACTTCACAACAGCGCTATTATAAAAGTTGCATCACAGTGGAAACAATCAATATATGTTTGCTACCCTTCAGGGTTAGCGAAGTGTTAATGTAATAGCCAAATTTATAAAACATATTGGGAGATGGGTGAGTACGGAACTATTTTTTGGTAGCTTTTCAATGATAAGAAAAAGTCCAAGGCTGCTGCGGACCAAATATAGGAAACGTAGACTTACAATGAAAGTACTTGCAATCCAAGTACTGAATACTAACATACATTCCAAGTAGGTCATTACAATCCAAGTACTGAATACTAACATACATTCCAAGTAGGTCCTTACAATCCAAGTAATGAATACTAACATACATTCCAAATAGATCTACTTACAATTAAAGTACTGAAGACAAGATTTAGAAGTGAGCATTGGCTGACGTTTGTTTGCTGGTGTAACTTAGTAATGTTGTACTTGCTTCTAATGACGTATTCTAATTAATCTTCGGACAGACATAAAAACCAGACTCCAAGCTGTTAATTTACCAACCAGCGAAAGAAAATATAGAAATGTAATGCTTAGTGTAAACTTTCTGGCCTACTGGGGACCGATCCCGGGGATCCTCAATTAGCCCACATCTTACATTTAGTGAGCTTTACGAGTCATCATCATTATCATCATCACAGTGAACTGTTTCCAGCCTGTGGCCGGTTCAGTTTAGTAAAATGCCTCCATCTCCCTCCGTCCTTCCACCATTCTTCCTTTTTTAATCGCTTCCATTCCTCTCCTCCCATTTGCACACTTGTTATCTACTTCTCCCGTATCTTTCTTGGTCTCTCTTGCAATCTTTTCCCTCCAAACTTTAATTCTATCACGCTCCTTGTGATTATTATCTTTTCTATCCCATATACACAAATAAAAATTCACTTAAGTTTAATTTCCAGACGGCTATAACCGTTTGCACCAGCTGAAGCAGCATAGCTCGCATCTTAAGACGCTGATCTCCGTCAACGCCGCAAGTCCCGCTGTCTTCTCTCTGGTGTTCAACAACAAGACCTTGAGGGCGGAGTTCGTGAATAGTACCACCATCTTTGTCGAGGAACATGGTTTCGACGGGCTTGACGTAGATTGGGAGTACCCCGCCATCGGAAAGGGCACTTCCCCTACGGACAAGGTGAATGTCCACCGACGCAAGATTTTTGCCATTTTACTTCTAAAACCACATGTATTATATTTATGTGATGGATGTTTTTAGATGATTCGTTGAGCATTCATACTGATTCAATCTTTAGTACCTCATCTGATAAATATGTATTAATATTCATATATCCATGAGTGTTTAATATTACGTGCTCCAACGGCTAAGCTCAGTCAGTAGGGTGTCTTCCTATTAAAATAAGTGTGCTGAGTTCGATTCCTGGCAAAAATGGAAAAATGTAGGTTTCCCCTTTCACAGTGATGAATTAAGGGCTGAGGAGGCTGAGTGTTGTGTCTTTTCTAGATTTAAGTTAGTTTATAAGTAATGTGCTGATACAGCCATGCCGTTCAGAATGTGCACGTTAAATACCTAAAAAAAATAAGAAAAATGTTACATGAAGATGTCCGGAGTTCGATGCCCGATTTGGTGAACTGAGGGTATTTACACCACCCTTATTCCTTCTGTTTCATTAACCGTCTATTTCCATAAAAAAAGGTCAACCTCATCTTTTTTTTTATTCTAAGAGGCCACTTAGCTTCTGTCGTTTGAAGCCAGTTAATCTCTAATGAATCGCTATCAAACATTAGCGCGTGTTGAAGTAATATGTGATTTCCTTCCTCCGCCCCCCCTTCCCACTCAATTGAATATGTTATACAGCCTCGCGAGATCGTAAACAAATGAAAAACAGAATGTAGTGGCAGGATTTTATTTGCGTGGTCAAATTATATAAAATCAAATCCCGTTATTACTTTCTCTCTATCTTACAGGTAGAGAAAGTATGGTGATCGTCAAAAAAATCGAAATCGAGATTTTGATGAATTTTGACGTTTCATGACTCCCTGAATCCGAAAAAGTGGTTTTTGAATTTCCGTCTGTCTGTCTGTCTGTCTGTCTGTACCTCCAACTAGAGCCTAAACTATTTTACCGATTGAGCTGAAACTTGATATCTAGGGTTTTCATAGGGTTGCCCCGAGGGGTTTTTGGAATTGGATATCTACCCTTAAAATTAAGGGTAGTTTACTGAAGGGAAAAAAGAGAAAAAGTCGATTTTCTCAAAATCGGCTCTAACGATTTTGATTAAATTTTGTAGCGCACCTCCTTAATTTACCCCAGAAACTAAGGTTGGTGTGCAACAATATACAAGTAAAAAAAAAGGAACATAAATTTGCAGAGGAGCCGAAGGACTATACAAAACAAATGGGCCATAATAGTTCATTGTGCTCTGTCATCCAGAAGCCACTCAACAGATTTTCTCATAAAAAAAGGAGTTAGATGAAATTCCCAGAGGTCAACATTACGACACAAGAAAAAGGCTTCAATATCTTTGATTATTTTATTTATATATGAATAAGATATTAGGATATGGTCCCAAAAGGGAAAAAGAAATATACATGAAAAATTATTAGAATTAGTTAACAATCCAAAAATTTGCTATCCATTATAACGCCGATGCCTCAAATTTGATAACAATAGGTAAAGCCTGCAATAGTCATTAAAATTTGATATCACAATATGTTGCCAAAAGTAAATAAAAATATATATAGTAAAGATTCAACAATGATTTAAGTTTTCAAAAAATATAAATTAGGCTTCTCAACTTGTACAGCCACAAAGATATAATATTAGAAAGTTAAAGTTTGGTAATTACATAAATTACCCAAAAGGGGATAAATATACATTAGACTCCTCAACTTAATACAATATTAAAAAGGTCAAAGTTTGATAATTACATAAATTATCCAAAGGGGATAAATATATTTAAAACTTTTGATAATCCTTTAAGTTTTCAATCTGTCTCAAAAGAATAGACGTCTCGTACAACAACAACGAAAAGACTTAAAAGTATTAGTGTTTCGCAATAAATGTTCCCAAGTCTAAGTTTTCTATCTATCTCAACAACAAAGAAAAACATTAAAGTATTAGATTTTGACAATAAATGTTCTCAAGTCTAAGTTTTCTATCTATCTCAACAACAAAGAAAAACATTAAAGTATTAGAGTTCGACAATAAATGTTCTCAAGTCGAATAGACCATAAATTTTGCATTTAAAAAAGGTTATAATTTCGTTACATTTCATAACAGCAATTTACTGAATGCGACCCAAAAGACGGTCTTTACGCTTGCCAAACAACCATAAAAAAATTCTAAGTTCCATTTTGACTGATTTGTAAATTTTAAAAATAAAGTTTAGGCCGAAATATAATTTTGCTATACATAGTCCGAAAGGGAATTTTTACCTTTTCTAATACTGAACACCTAGATGTGTTCTCGGAGTAAATCAAGACAAGAGTTACGTTCTTGAGCTCTCACGTCAATATATACGCTCGTTTACTCGCTCAGAGAGGGGATGAAAGGGGAAGCAAAAACAAAGGATAAGACATCACATGACAGAGAGAGAGAACGACTCGAAGGCAAGGGAATGATGGAGAAGCACCTAGACCAAAACTTTCCACAGAACATGAGTTTCTTTCTAGCACATACGTCACACATTTTCCCGGCATTCCCAGCGACGCCTGGTGTCACAGGCTCGATTCAGCTAGTCTTAGAACACAGTTTATAGTGCGCGGTGGTGTGGTTGGAGACGTGATGCCACAACACAGTATAATCGGGCGGTGGTAAGCCTACACTTGTTTTGTTTCGTTCTTGTTTAGTTGTGGACTTAGTTTCTTTTTGTAGCTTAATAGCATTAAACGCTACAATTTCATTTATGAACATTAATAAATATTCCAAACAAAATGGCTACTCTCAATATTTCGGCCAAATGGCTTTAAGGGCTTCGTTCTGATGCGTAAATTAACATTTTTTATAATAGCTCCGAAACTATTTGAGATATGAAATTACTTAGCATTACAAATATGTATATATATTTATAATACAAATATTTTATACGAAACATATTTTTATAAAATCAATAATTTTCAATCTATACGCAATTATATATATATTTTTAACTTTTTGGACATTAAAGCTTAAGTATTGCGATCGTAAAAAAAACTAACCTGAAATGTTGATGGATGTCGACGTCTCATGACCCCCCGAACCCTAAAAAATAGTCTTTGCAATGCCGTCTGTCTGTGTGTCTATTAAAACTTAAAATTAAGGGTAGTTTACTGAAGGGCAAAAAGAGAAAAAGTCGATTTTCTCAAAATCGGCTCTAACGATTTTGATTAAATTTCATTTATAAACATTAATAAATATTCCAAACAAAATGGCTACCCTCAATATTTCGGCAAAATGGCTTTAAGGGTTCCGGTCTGATGCGTCAATTAACATTTTTTATAATAGCTCCGAAACTATTTGAGATATGAAATTACTTACCATTACAAATATGTATATATATTTATAATACAAATATTTTATACGAAACATATTTTTATAAAATCAATAATTTTCAATCTATACGTAATTATATATATATTTTTAACTTTTTGGACATTAAAGCTTAAGTATTGCGATCGTAAAAAAAACTAACCTGAAATGTTGATGGATGTCGACGTCTCATGACCTCCCGAACCCTAAAAAATAGTCTTTGCAATGCCGTCTGTCTGTGTGTCTATAAAAACTTAAAATTAAGGGTAGATTACTGAAGGGCGAAAAGAGAAAAATTTGGTTTTCTCAAAATCTGCTCAAACGATTTTGATTAAAATTCGTATCTAGGCGTTGGTTAAGATTATAAATAAACTGGCTATTTTCATTTTCCTATGAAAATGATTTTTAGGGTACTTTACAGAAGCGTTAATTTCCGTATCTCCACAACTATTTGAGAAACTAAACAACTTATCATTGCAAAATTGTAGGACTATTAGAAATAAAAAACTTTTATTTGACATATATTTTTATAAAAGCAGCAGTTTATGAGATATTTGCAAATATATTAATACAATTTTGTGAGCTTTAGTTGTAAACATATACTACGATAGTCTTAACGCAATAATTCTCCAATGCCATAGAGTAATCAAATATAAGTATCTAAAAAAGTATGTTATTTTTCCTTAAAGCTCTTAGGAGAAATGTTTGCATAGCAATGATATATCTCCATTTTAGACTCAATAGTCAATATTTACATTTTTTATTGGTCAAAATGTATAAATGAATAATCAAATATCAATGCGATGACTTGAAGATCTGCAACACCTTATAAAATGTTAAAACTTTAACCGAAATCGAAATTTTAATACGAAGTGTTGACCCTTGTGGAAGACATTAAACTGTTTGAAATGTTCTTAGGTGGACAAAGATGCGCCTCTTTTCTCATTGATTATATATCATTGTATATTATTTTATGCGTGTTCTTATGTGGAGTGGTGATGATACAATGTACATTATTCCGTTCAGAAATCTTACGAGTTTATAGAAAGAGAGAGAAAGTCTGTGCGGTGCGCCGTACCATTTATTTTTTTAAGTGGCAAACAAGGTTACGGATGCTAGTATACGATATATTTTTATCTGTCTAATTTAGAGCACAATCTACACCGATTGCTACTTCTAACTGAATCAGAACGATTATATTCTCGTAGGTAGCTTTTGCTGAAACCTTGGCCGATCTCCGCACCAGGTTCACCCCTCTAGGATTGCTGCTCACCATAGCGTGCCCGTCACCATCCAGCTACATCCGGAAGTCCTTTGATGTCACCAGCATTGTGAGGTACGTAATATGTAAACCAAGTCCTTACGTGGATCATAGGGCCACAACAAAGCTTCTCCCTTCAAGTCTATTCTTGACCATACTTTTCGAGTTCAGCGCATGACTTCCCAAGTTATCTGCCCTTCTTCATCGATGGTCCTCCACCAAAGTCATCCTTGGCCTGCTCCAACGTCGGTGTCACTTGCGGTTTTTAAGTCCAGAGCTTCTCTTGAGACGTAATCCCTGGTCTTTCAGGAGAGTGTGATGGTCACGTAATCTAGACTGAGCGTCAAGGCTCGATGGCTGGAAAGGTTGAGGTTTGGATTTCAATCAGTTACAATAAGGGGTGGGTTTTTCCAAATGTGATTCATGGTTGAAGTTTTCTTCTCCTCTTTCCAGGCTAATGTACATGGGTTTCCTCTAAACAGCCTTCCACGTATTCATACCATAGGTCAAGTAATTAATTGTACTAAATAGAATAATAAAGTCGGATACACTGGATATCATCTCTTAGGGAACTGCATGGTTACTATTTGGAAACAGATTTGTCATTTTCTTGTTTTTGTGTGGTCAATCCATCTCCCCTCAAATATAAGACAAGTTGCGCAACGCTAGTTAGTCTAGGTTTCCAGTAGCTTCTTTTTACCCCAGCACACCACCTTCCGACATAACTGTGAGCGAGTGAGAAGATAAAGCAGTTTCAACAAAGATCTGCATTTATTTAGGTCTTGAAGATGATATCGATAATAATGTACTTGCAAAAGTAGGGGTGTGTTTTTAAAAGAAAGGCAAAGGGTTTGAAACGCTTTCCCGACACTTTTATCAAATATACAGTATTGCAGGATTAAGAGAATTAGGTAAGCAATCAATTTTATTTATGTGTGTCTGTGATGTGAAGGAATGTCGACTTCATCAACCTGATGACGTACGATTTCCATGACACCCACGAATCAACCACGGGGCTGAATGCACCACTGTTTGAGAGAGAAGCGGATTACAACAAGGACCTCAATGTGGTACGTTTTTGTGTCGAGATCTAGGGCAAATTTTGTTTTATGTGTTGTAGGGCTGACTTAGAAAAAAGGATTGTTTTTCTCTTAGACGCTTTTAGGTAGCTGTAAGTACAGTCCAATATCCAATATTCATAGGAAGAGCCTTTTAGATTCTTTCTAAATCAACCAAAACTGATAAAAGTCACTATTTTATCAGTTTTATTTTATTGGTATTGATAATATATAATATACATATGGTGGTAGCAAACATTCGTACAGCTAATTGTAGTGAAGATTTGAAGAGGAAACGACATTTTAGTAACGAATATAGCCGTATCAAGTTTCATATTTATGCATTTGAAAAATGACACTTGGGGAAGGGAATCTAACAATTGAGCTGTCCAGGAATCATCCCATGCTCAGGATCATTCTTCACTCATAGTTTAAAGCAGAGTCAGAATCCTGGATAGCTCACTGATAGAGCATTGACGGGCTAAGCCAAGGGTCGTGGGATCGATTGCTTTGTACATTTGGCATTTTTCAAATTTACGAATATATGCATGTGGTCTGTATATACTACTTATATCTAAAACATTGCATCAAACTTTGGCAAGCTATTCCTTGGGTGAAAATAGAATAATTCCTATTAGCAACCTAGGGTCCATCTTAGATATTAAGGGCGGTATACACCCCTAAAGATAGAGCTAAAAACGACTGTTGAAACATTATGAAAACTGATTAGGGTATTACAACGAAGCTTTGTATACTATTTATTGAAACCTTGATCATTAATAAACTAAATATGCTGTTACCGTTACCCACCCTCATCATATAAAAAGGGGGGGTTGTAACACTTTTTTCTGCAATAAAATATGTCAGAGTAAGTATTACCAATTTTGTCTTAATATTACAAAACATGGAGTAAAAATTAACAAAAAAGGTGTCTTGGAGAAAGTGTCTAGCTTTCCCCGTTTCCGAGATAATCATGCATGTTTGATTTCAAAGACAAGTGTTAATTCCTGTCAGGTAGGGAGCCAGTATATCTGTGTTGCTTCGCGCCCCCTTTCCCCACTCTGATTATTACTATCTTCCCCTCCCTCCACGAGCAGACTGAATCAGTCCACACAACTTCACTGCATGTTGCGCACATTACTAGTCAAATGGCAAAGTACACAAACGCAGAAATGACAGACATGGTCATGCTGTACGGTGAAGCTAGAGGAAACGCAAGAGCAGCTGCACGGTTGCACCACGATAGATATCCTGCACGACTTCAACCTTATCACAGGACCTTCACCGATGTCACTCGGCGACTTCGTGAAACATGTACATTTCAGCTACGAGGGGATCTGTTCACCCGAGGAATGTTCGCAATCCAACTGTCGAAGAAGAGGTACTAAATTGTGTGGACAATAATGCGTCAAAAAACATACGTACCATTACACACCGAACGATTGTGTCCCATTTCACAGTATGGCGTTTCATGCATGATTAGGTTCTGCATCCGTACCACAGACATTGGGGCCAGCAGATTATGCTCCTCGACATGATTTCTCCGACTGGTTTCTGCAGTAGTGCGGAGAGGTTCTTGATTTCTTCACTATAGTCTTGTTTTCCGATGAGGTGACATTCACCAGATACGGTCACATTTCACATTTGGAATGACATGAACCCTTATGCAACTAGCATCATGGGCAACCAGAATAGATTTTCTGTCAACATCCGGGCGGGCATTGTGGGTAACTATCTCATTGGCCCCTACCTAATGCCACAACGCTTGACTAGCCACATCCACTGCCAATTTCTGACATTTAAATTGCCACAGTTCCTCGAGAATGTACGCTATCCGTTCAACAACGCATGTAGCTACAACACGACGGTGCCCCACCTCATTTCACAAGAGCTGTGCGCGACTACCTCAACACTCCATTTCCTGCCCGATGGATGGGAAGAGGTGGTCCTGTTGCGTGGCCACCACTCTCTCCTGACCTTAATCCTGTTACACCCCTCTCTCCAACCTTTCTCCTTACGACCATCGATAACTTAAAGGTAGAGGGAGGTTTGCAAGCTACATAGAAAATACAAAGGACATGAAATGCAAGATTTAAATAGTAATACCATAAATGGTTTATTCAAAGCAAAAAAGAATTAGCAAAGAAGAATTCATTTAATTACATGATCTCAATAATCGTACTGAGTTCAGTGGAAAATCATATTAGAAATAAACAGTTATTTAGCGTAGTTCCTTAGCGAGAACTTCTCTACTGTTAGACATATCAAACAATCAGATGGGCTAGTCTTTATGAGACAAACCACCCACAGTGTTCAAACGAATACAAGTAAACAAATAATAAATCAGTTAATAAATTTATAAGATTTATATAAGAGCCTTATGGGCCTTATTATACTGTTTCAAACGCGTCTGCACTGCATCACTTAAAGCAGACTTCAAACAATTTAAATAATAAATATATAAAGAATATTTATTAGACATTTTTAAAACACGCGAGAGTTTGGCTAACAGACTTTAGTCAAACTCCCGCGGGACTACAAGACCTAAACTAACAGTTTAGAAACTTCCATCTATTCGTGAATTTAAAGTTAACAAATTACTATAAACAAAGTCTAGTGAAAACATTTAAACTACGATCAAAATATAAAATTAATCACTAATTAATTTTATCAGTTAAACAATTTACGTTTCGAAGTTAAATTTTATAAGTGTTCATTATACAAAAGAAATCAAAACATTTTATTTACAACATTATTTCAGAATGAAATATTAATAAACTTCTTCAACACAAAAATTTATCAAAGTTATTATAAAGTAAAGATCAAACTAAACAGCTGTCTCGAGCGCCCAAGTGGCGACAGACATTATATTTTTTACTATTTGGCGAAGAAAATAAACACGGCTTATACAAAAGTTAAAGTTTTTTAAATTATAAAGTTCAAAGTATACGTTGCCATAGTTAAAGTTTGTAGATTATCACGGATAATCCTGGCATAGTCCTAGTCCTAGGACTATGTTCCTCTATCCAGTGTTGGTTGAATAGTCGAATTAATTATGCGATTACAGAACTTTAAATAGGGGTTTTTCAATGCACGGTAACAAGGTGGTGGGAAAGAACAATTCTGTCCGTGGCCTTCCTTCTAGAAGGAATGGAACATGACGTGGATTGTTGATATTATTGTCCCATTTTTCATTTTGGTCAGCGATTCTTCAATCGGACGTCATTTCTGTACTTCTGGAACTATCCATCAGGGTGCAGGTGGGTAGAATTCTGTTGATCGTGGATAGTATTGCTCGGCGTGTCTTCAGTATCTATTTGATTTAGTCGGGGTTGACTTCGGTGAAGAAGTCTCTGTTAATACCCGGTGTAGCTCGTCGCTGTCTACACAAGATAGATTTGGTGAGTACAGATTCCAACGTATTTCCCTGTTCTATTGAATTGATTTTATTGATTTGAATTGTCTATAACATTGTCTCAATTTACAGGAACTACAATAGTGAAGAATACTATTGTAGGGTTTAGAATATTATTGAATATTATTGAATATTATTTGGAGTGGGTAGTATGATTCTTCGGTGAGTTGAATATGAAGTTTAACATGGGGGCGAGTTCAAATGTAACTCAATGCTACAATCCATTAGGCTTCTTTCTGTGGGGCTTTGTCAAAGCCTTGGTGTACGAGAGAGCAGTTGAATCCGAGGAAAACGTGTTAGCCAGAACAGGTGATAAGGTTCAAGAAACACCACGTGTTTTCGAAAGAGTAAGCCAGTCATTAATTCATGCCTCAATTATTGCAATTACGTTAGGAGCCGCCATTTTGAACACTTGCTATGAATCTGCTTTTGAAGCTAGGAACTAAAATATGCAATACCTACAATTAGGATTTCTTAATTTAACTTTCAATACTCCAGTGAGAGTAATGAATAAAATCCCACCCAAGTGTGAACTGTGTGAGCATAACTCACTAATGTAATAAATAGCAACACTTCGGAGCTTATGAAGAAGGAAATGTATCAGAGTTTCTCCATCATAACACACAAACCAGCCTTGTTTACCAAATGTACATGATACCTAGTCACACGTGTTGGTAAAAATGGTTAAACGACTGCAGTGCGAAGTAACACTGCGATTCTAGCTGGCAGGCCTGTCTGGCAGGAATTTACACCTGTCTCTGAGCTCAAACTTGTGTGATTATCTTGGAAATGAGGAAAGCTAGACAGTTTCTCCAAGATACCATTTTGGTTAATTTTTCTCCATCTTAAGACCAAATTGGTAATATATACTCCGATATATTTTATTGCAGAAAAAGTGTTACAACCCCCTTTTACATGATGGGGGTGGGTAAAGGTAACAGCACATTTAGTTTATTAATGAAAAAGGTTTCAATAAGTAATATACAAAGATTCGTTGTAGTACCCTAAGCAGTTTTCATAATATTTTACACAAAAGTCGTTTTTAGCTCTATCTTTAGGGGTGTATACCACCCTTAATATTCAAGATGGATCCTAGGTTGCTGATGTGAATTATTCTATTTTCACCCAAGAAATAGCCTGCCAAATTTAATGCAATGTTTTAGATACATGTTGTATATTTATCAAAAGCTACAGCTGCATATTACATGACTTTACGTAAAGGTTTTCCACTTTTCTTCAACAAAAATGCGGGTAAACATACTAAAAATTTAACTATTCTCATCACTATCACATTAGTATAAACTTACATACGCATATAAACCAAACAGGTAGTTAGACGTGGTGTTGAAAAAATTAATTATTTATGAGTTTCCAAGTTCCCGATACACAATTAAAAAAAAGATAACAGTTGTTTTTATCGCCGCGTCCTACTAAACGTTCGGGTTATACGCTTATGTACTAATTACGCTAGTGGTTTTAGGGATTAGGGGTTATTTATAAGAAATGTTTCCGTATTTGCGTGAAGAGAGGATGGTAAACCATTTTGGAAATACCACCCTCAGTACACCCAACTAAGATTCGAGCCTCGATCTCCCCATCATCGGCAGCCTAGTCTACTGTGTGACTAGCGCTTTAGACCATGTGTCCACCAAGGTGGGTTGCTTGACTGTTGATATATGTGCAGAACGCTGGGGTTGAGAATTGGCTGAGCAGCGGAGCTCCAGCGGAGAAGATCGTCCTAGGTATGGGTTTCTTCGGGACCGCCTTCACTCTGAAGAACGTCAGCGATAATGGAGTGGGCGCCCCGGCACTTGGACCCGCTGCGCGTACCAGAGGTAGCCTTCGATACAACCAGGTACCATACCAGTAGCGTGTGTGGCGTACCAACACAATTTGACCTTTGACCCCAATCTGGGTTTTCCCCTGGTGACGTCATTATGATGTCGCAACCCTGATTGGCTTATTTTGGTTAAAAAACTTCCACACCAATAAATAAAAAAAGCTCCCACACAAAATCCTCCCCCCAGGGACACAATGATACAATAAAATGGGGGGGGGGGAATCAAATGGGACAGTAACTATAAAGTTTGGACATGAATAAAACACATACAAACCAACCCAATGACCCCCACATCAACCCAATGACCCCCACATCACCCCAATGACACCCACACCTCCCCCCAGATAAAAAAATCACGATTAAAAACTACTAAAAAAACACGCTGGCATCACAGTACACACTCTCTCCCCCAAAAGTGTGCTGGTACGCCACACATACTACTCATATCTCACGCATTTTCCCTAAAAGAACACTATTGTACAGCGTCCAACTACTGCACGACAGAGAATTCTATTCTGACCAATCGTGAAATTCCCTTTACTCTAGTCGAATTTCTTTCTTCTTATTTTTTGTTTCCGTGCATATTCCATTAATGTGTCAATTTTCGGAAAGTTAAACAAATAAATGGATTCTTCTCATAACATAAAATTTTCTTTCTTCCCAGATTTGTGAATCACAGATGAAGCACCGCAATTGGAACATCAATTGGGACGACGAGGCGAAGGTTCCATTTGCCAACCGAGAGAACTTTGGGTCGGCTACGATGATCCAGAATCCATCACTTACAAGGTCGGTCGCTATTTTCTGGCGATGTTTCATACTTGCACTGGATGAGGCTCAGACCTGTTATTATTTTATACTATTCAAATTCTTATATCTACCTCATTTTTGTGTAATGAGGTTAAGACAGCAGAAAACTGTCAAAACATGTTTAAGAGTGTGTTACAACTCTACAAATGCCAGTTATACTTGGATTCACTTAGGAGGGTTATTATGATAGTTACTAAAGTTATTAAAACTACTTTTATAAATATATTTAATACTCTAGTGGATTTGGGAGGATCAAGGAAGCACTGTAGAGGTAATCTACTCGCATTTGCGTGGAAAGAGAATGGGAAGCCATGTTGGGAAAAACCTCCCTCATTAGACCTGACCGGGAATCGAACTCTGGTCTCCCCGTCTTCCACAGGCCAGTCAGCCCCTGAAGTGGCTTACTTTAATATAAACCAGCTTTGGTGGTCGAATTGTCTAAGGTGTCGCTCTTTCAAAAGACTAGACTGCCGATGACGGTGATATTGGTGCTCGAATCACAGTCGGGTCTAAAGAGGGGTGGTTTTCCTTGAATATTCATCCATTTTTCCTCCATGCAAATTCGGGTACACTTATTTTAAATTCAACCTTACACATCTTTGACACACTAGCGTAGCTGTTGTGGGACGCGGTGACAAAAAAACTTTCAATCTATTCATACGTCCAGTCGTGTGATCTGTAGCGGTAACTTTTTTAAGATGTTATCAATATTTATAAAATAATACTAATCATCATCATCATGAATAGCTTCCAGCCACTGTCTGGGTCTGTTTGGAGCATGGGCCTCTCCTCCACCTCCTTTCCTCCCACCACCTCTCTCCCTCCACCTTGGCCCAGTCCTCTCCTCTCTCCTCCACACTCCTCCTTACTCCCTTCAGCCATCTGTCTTCCTCTCGGCCTCCTATCCAACATCCTCCTGGTCATAATTTCCCTCTCCATTCTTCTCACCACGACCATACCTCCTTAGTCGTGCCTTCTCTATCTATATCACACGATCCTACTTCTCAGAGAGCTCATTTCACCTGCCTGCATTCTGCTCCTATACCGTTCCTTCATTACCCACATTTCTGCAATACACCTCAATATTGGTAGGTAGCAGACATTGTAGATCACTCCCTTGCACTTGTTTGTCATATCCCTGCTCCAAATCAGGCTCCTCATACTTCTGAAAAATACCTCTGCTTGCCTTTCTCTCTCTCACTTATCTCTCTCCTGTTCCTTCCATTCTCTCTACAATACTGCCCAGACACTTTAAACTTTCTAACTACCTTCATAGTAACAATAATAATGTAGTAAAATGTTATTAATGTTGACATCAATAAAATATGTTTGTATTTTTTAAAAATTCCTTCCTACCAAAATCTTACTAAATAGCTCACGTGTATCTAAGTTGAGGGAGAATCTGAATCATCTTTTCATGCACTAACTCTCAACTTATTCGAGGTAAGTTGTTTCCACCTTGATTTTATTAGAATTGGTCCACGCATTCAAGGCCATAGCCAGACAATCATTTCAGGGGGGGTTGTTTGGCGGGCACATTCCCCAATTGCCGGAGGCCAGAAAAAATTCTAAATAATAAACAGTTCTAGAAGCTATCTGAAGTGGTTTTTTTATAGTAACACAGCCCCTTAATTTGTACTTGTGCCATAATTTTGATATTGTTTGAACCATAAATAAAGCTATATATATTTTTTGTTCATTAAATTTCGGGGGATTTGAAGCCCCAAACCCTCCTGACTACGGCCTTGCACGCATTTGATAGTTATCGCGGAGCAAAGATCCGGACAAACACATTAAATACCAAATGGTCGAGATAAAACTGGATCTCGCTACACTCTGTCAATAGAATTACTTGGGAATTACAGCCCGCAGAAAGTAAAATCATTCAATTGACCTCGGATTGAATAAAAAAATATATATTAGAATTTTAAAAAAACACTCATAGCTCATAAATTCCAATTCTCAAAGAGAATTTTTTCTAAATTACTCTAAGGCTTTGGTATTTAACATTTTTATGTCCAAGGGCCAAAGTTTATGTCCCTTGTTGACTCGCGGACCGCAATAGTGTAGCCACAATATTAGGATTGAAGACATATTAAAATATTCGTATTGGCTCATTCTTATACTCACACTAGGGATTAGGATTTCTCTTGAAGGATGTTCTCTGTTTCTTATCAGGAGGTAGCACGATTTGTCTTGTCTACTGGAGTTGTCATTTGCCATTTCAAAAAAACCTTTTTATTAAAACGTAATAGTCTTACTTTCCTTTACGTAAAAACCAAGAAGTTTATAAAATAACGTAAATTACTTAAATAAAAGACGAATTTATTTTATTAGTTGATTATGTAAAATATTTCTGTATTTGTCATTTTTTTGTCTTGAAATAATTTTAAAATTTCATGAGCCAGCGATCCGCAAAAAATGTTAACGCGGGTTTAAGACCACTGCTCTATGGCAATAGGAACTCGAAAGTTTATTGCCGCACCCACTAAAATACCCCACCTATCCTTGTCTTGAGCTAGTTCTATCCAGTCCCCCTCATTACATCCTATCCTTGTCTTGAGCTAGTTCTATCCAGTCCCCCTCAGGACATCCTATCCTTATCTTGAGCTAGTTCTATCCAATCTCCCTCATTACATCCAATCCTTGTCTTGAGCTAGTTCTATCCAGTCCCCCTCATTACATCCTATCCTTGTCTTGAGCTAGTTCTATCCAGTCCCCCTCATTACATCCTATCCTTATCTTGAGATAGTTATATTCAGTACACCTAATTCTATTCATCCAATACTGTTGCCAGCCTGTGACCTGGGTCAGTTTTTTATTCAAGTCATATATTTTCCACTAGCGGCTTGTAATTTATTTTAAGATTAAGACAGGCACAACATCCAGTCACCGGCCGTTAATTTATCAATGTGAAAGGGTAAACCCACATTTCATCAATGAAAATTTACGACCATGCCGCGAATCGAAATCGTGACCCCTATCTCAGTAGACAGACATGCTACCGACTGAGCCAAATTGTCGGATCTACCTCATTTCTAATCATATTTAAATTTATTACAGCTAATCATAGGAGCCAATTTATATAGGGTCTGATTTTCATAGGAATCTCGTTATTTTAAAACTGGAAACTCATGTTGCTACAATAGCGGGTGGGGGGAGTTAAATTGTATCTACAACTTATTCCGTTTTATTAATATTGTAAAAATAAATTATCATACAGTAGCCCATAAGGAAATATTATTGGAAGTTTTTGATAACTTTTTAGTTGAACTTTATAACTAACAAATAAAATAGGATATATTTATAGAATGCCAAATTGTATTGATTTTCAATCAATGTTGGTGATCGAAAGTAGGATTTCTACTAAAAAATCAGGGTGTACTCATTTATTCTAGCTGAACTTTATAAGTAACAAATAAAATAAGACCAACAGGAGAAACACGTAAAATCTTTTGATATCTTTAAGACAGAGTTTTTCTTTTAATGTGTAATGAGCCTCGCCCATATGTTCCAGGCCAAATATGTGCGGGAAATGAAGCTAGGAGGTGCCATGGTCTGGAGTCTGGACATGGATGATTTCAGAGGAACTTGCTCTGATAAGAACTTACTTCTTCAGAAGGTCAACGATTATATAAGCTGATAGCACCCATAGTTATAACGTTAGCCAAAATACAACTTAAGTACTGGAGAGAAAGTGTGTTTTAATTATTTCAATACCATCAGAATATGAATTAATGTTTTATATAACTAATCATTTGTAGCTGTGATAGAATACTGTATCTTCGTTATTAAAAAATTATAATTAATTCTCCACCTTCGTGTACACTCCGTTTAACTTGGAAGGAAATAGTCTTTCCTCTACTGGTTGCATAAGGAGTCGGCAAAATCTTTGATATCGTGGGCCATATAGGTTTAAAAAACATGGTGGCCCAGTTTAAAAAACTTGCAAAAAATTTAAACTTTATATTTGAAGTGTACGGGGAGGAAAAGATGAAAGTTTCACTACACATATTTTACGAGACAACAATTTTTATATCTCAAACCCCATAAGGACCCGAGCAAATACTTTTATTTTAAATTAATTCAAATATGTTAAATACCTCTTTGAACTATAATCTTAACTGCACTCAAAAGGTATCTTGACTGTGTAACTGATGGCAGCACTCTCTTAATTTGAGCTAAAATTGGACTTTCCCCCCACTTTCCCCCCACTTTCTCCCCTTCATTTCTCAAATGGTAGTTTAATTAGTTATTCACCTCTTTTTATTAATACAATTATTGTTTGCTTGCTAAATTTTTGCCGAATTTTTGAAAGGGTTGATATCAACAGTTGTTGAATATCTGTCATTAGCATAGCGGCATTAAATGAGAAACTTTTTAAATGAAGATAAAAAGTTGTCATTAAATTCCAAGATACCCTACACAGATATTAATAACTGTTGAAGTCACCAAGTGAAGAAAGCTACATTCTATGTTTCTACTGGAAAATTATTTGATTTATCTTGGTAAAAAAAAAAGTTTTTGTCTAAAACCTGCAAAAACAATTACCTTAACTTGGGATCCCTACACTCCAACCTTAAAGCTAAAAGAGTTTTTAATCGATAAATAATCAATTAAAATCCCAAAGTTTCAACAATATTCAGATATTTAAAAAAGGCAGCCAAATCTTTTGAAAATACAAAATAGCGTTCTTTATTCTTTACTGTCAAGCAGTGATTGTAGAAATCTTTCAACAAAGGTAGCGAGTGGTGCATGATATAGTTACTGTAGAATCATTTAAAACTACCACACGTTTTACTAGGAAACTTTTTTTTTAAGTTCACACACAATATATTTTAAAAGTCCTGTCTCACCACCCTATTTAAAAAATGGATTTCCACAATGTCCCATCCAGTAGCCGTTCAAAGACGCAGATACAAAAGTTCACCTCACTCAACCCTTTCAGTAACTTCTTTCGCTTGTTCTGTGAACGAGATTTCCGTCCATCGGAGGTAACCAAGCAGGCGGAAGAGAGAGGGAATCGAATGACTTTGGAGGATAAGTGCCAGTACTTCGTCGGTTCTAGGACCACTTCTGGACCGGGGGGCCCAATACTAGTGGGGAGGGAAGCTCTTTTGGATCAGGCGTTCCCAGTACAACTGAAAAGGAGGGGGGGCGGCAATTCAGGACAAGACATGAGTTCCGGCACTAGTCATGAGTTTTGCATCGGTATCTTTAGACAAGATGGCAACAACGCTTCAGGCAAGGGCCTCAGAACTTTTGGACAAAATTGCTCCAGCACTCAAAGAGATGTTGGTATCAGCATCTCTGGAAAAGATGATTCCATCATTTCAGCCAAGGGCATCAGTAATTTTGAACAAAATTGCTCCAATTTTCAAAGAGAGATTGGCATAGAAATTTCTAGACAAGGTGGTTCTGTGTCAATTCTCGACGATAGCACCAATAAGACCAAGAGATCAGACGAAAAGAACAAGAAGCTCACTTTCAAAGGTGATAACGAAGATAAATCCAAGTTCACGAGACGACCGGGCCCCGGTATGACCCGCAAGAGGTGCATCAGGGCTATCACTCATTCCAAGCCGACTCTTAAACGTAACATCAAAAGCTCAAAGTAGATCCAGAATAAGACGGCAGTCCAGTATCGCCCCAAGAACTATTGTCAAATTAAGTCTAAGAAGAGTGGTAGCGTCAGTAGCAACAGTGGTAGCACAAAGTCCTCCAGTCGAGTTGTGTCAAGGAAAACTCCCTTGAAGAGAGGCGTCAGAAATGACAGCGTGGAATATTCAAAATCAGTTTCCTCAGTCCATAATATAGAAAGTTGGCTCCTGAAGACAAGTAGGGTTGTAAAGGGTGAAAATAAAGGTAGCTCCAAACCGTAAAGATCCGCGGAAGAAGAACAGACGCTAGTAGCCTTTCAGCATCCACCCCTGCTGATAGCGTCCGAAGAACCTCTCTGCGAATCTCCGAGACCACTCGTAAGTTAGGTTCCAAGACCTCACCGTCGGGATGATGTCAAGAAACCCCAATTGGGCAGATCTCCAAAGGACGACTCAGAGTCCTCCCTGTATATGGACGATGATCAAGGGTGTATCTAAAAATCCAAGCGACGCAAGGGTAGTGATGACAGGTGAGACAAGGGTAGTGATGACAGAGGCAATGATAGTGATGAAGATGAGAGTGACGCTTCATTCAACAGCTACAGCTATAATTACTCGGAAGACTAAACTTGGAAATGCTTCCGATTGTTCGTTTCTGCTCTGTAATTTCTATGAGTGCCGATATTTTTTTTACATTAGTAGGGTTCCGGACATGTCTATTCTAACATAAATTGTCTATGATGTGATTCGTTTTATATGTATTTTTATAGTATTATTTTGCTTTGTTAACTAAATTTTCAATAAAAAAAATTGTGAAAATAATGTTAATTATTTGTTTATTTTGTGTATTTTTATCACCATTCTCACTTATTACCTGTTCAGATTATAAGAATATATGATAATTACTCTAATGGTATCTGAGATGAGGGATAAAGCATATTAGAGGTAATCTAATCGCATTTGCGTGGAAGGAGAGTGGGAAATCATTTAGTAAAAACCACCCTCCTCAGAACCGACCGGGATTCAAAACCTGATTGTATGTAATTGTTTTAAATATATTTAAGTTTCCGAGTGTAAACACAACTAGGCCTACTAATTTTTCAATATTTTGCTGAGAAATGTTTCGTGTTAAAGGGGGCCACCCCGGTAAGCGAGAAATTGCCGCGCAGACGTTCAGCTCTGAGGAAATATTTAATATACTTTAAATTGAATAATGGTACCTGGATACAGGAATCTAACCCAGGACCTTTAGTTTATTACGCCAATGCTATTACCACTGAGCTATTCAGGAGCCATCCCGCACCTAGGGTCATTCCTCATTCATATTTTAAGGCAGACTATAAGAGTACAAGCATAAGTATTCGTATACAAATATTAGATCACACCACCTGGCTTGTTCACCATTCATTAGTTGGAAAAGAAAGCGCAAATATTTTAAACAACCAGCCTACTTTAACTTCTTTATTTACTTGTCAATTTAAAATTTATTTCTCTTAATTACTTTTTATCTAACCTATTTCTTAAGTGTTTTTTGTGATTTTTTTCCCCCTATCTATGTATTGAATAACATATTAAGAGACAACTAAAAATGTAATTCTGAATTGAAAATTATGTACAAATAGAATTTATTTATATTAGGCCTAATATTTTGGTAGGAAGGACCCTTAAGAAAAAAAAACTTTTTTTTTCGCAGTTAACATTAGTAATATGTTACTATATCATTAGAGTATGTTTTAGGTATTGACACTCTCTATCAAAATAGTCAGCTGAATATCATATGATTTGAAGTATGAATACATTAAAGAAGTTTTAACAACTTGTGTTACCGACGGACACTTTATTTACTACCAGAATTATACTAAAGCGTTAACTGTAGATTACACACACACATAGTAGCACTTTAATATTAAGGTGGGGATGTAGGAGACGCGAGAAAAGGTAAGTGTGTTTGCAGTTTTTATAGCGAAACATTTTTTCAATCAAAATAAATAAAATCATTTTCCAGTAAAAACGTATAATTTAATTTTCTTCACACGGTGATATCAACAGTTGTTGAATATCTGTCATGAGCATAGCGGCATTAGATGACAAACATTTTAAATGAAGAGAAAAGGTTGTCATTAAATTCCAGGACACTCTTGACAGGTATTCAACAACTGTTGATATCACTTTGTGAAGAAAATTATTTATTATTTATGTTGGCACCTTAAAACTTTTGTGTATCGTTGTGCTGACCACATGACACCCTCTATTCTCAGATGTTGGAACTATCTTCCCCAACAAACGGAGGCCGCTCGGTCAGTATGGCTTGATTGCGGGCTGAAGCCATGGACATTTTTTTGTACATTATTTTGTTTAAAATGAATCAATTTGATGACTGAAATAAATCATGATTTTTAACTAACACAATTAACATGTTTTAAGGATGACGGCGGTTGAATTTAAATAAATTGTACCCACATTTGCGTGGAGGGAAATTGGAATAATACTTTGGGGAAAAAACACCCTTGGTACACCCGACCGGAATTCAAACCCCGATCGCCCCGTCATTGGCAGTCTAGAATATTGCGAAAGTGGTGCTCTAGATCATTCGATCACCAAAGCGGGTGAATAATGATTTGTTTGAAGATTTTTTAAATAGTTTTTAAACTTATATTAATGACATGAAAATATGTTATCATAGGTTTATTAGTGAATTTATTTGGTTTGTCGATGTGTACATATATCATTTTATAATTATTGTTGTGACAAAACTAGTTATGAGCGTGACGTATTGTTTAAAGATGTTCCACTTCAATCAGCAAAATAAGCTGATAACATCGAGTCTTTTAGAACCCATAAACTAACACGTACTTAAAAAGTAAGTATGTGGTTTCAAATTTGTTGACCTAAGAAAGTATGTCACACTCAACAAAATTTTAAAAAATAAATTAATTAACCATCGCAATATCGTGTGAATTGGACCACGTACCTATTGAACTTCAAGCTTTTGAGGATCAAATTTGTGTATATAAACAGCAAAAATATACATTGCTTTGTAGTGTTATATTTGTTGTATAATCGCAAGTTTAATAGAACCTTCCATGGTAAGATACAACACAACTACTAATTTTTTTAAATATTTTGCTGAGAAATGTTTCGTGTTAAAGGGGGCCACACCGGTAAGCGAGAAATTGCCGCGCAGACGTTCAGATCTGAGGAAATATTTAATATACTTTAAATTGAGTAATGGTACCTGGATACAGGAATCGAACCCAGGACCTTTAATTTATTACGCCAATGCTATTACCACTGAGCTATTCAGGAACCATCCCGTACTTAGGGTCATTCCTAATTCATATTTTAAGGCAGAGTCTGTGATAGACGTGTGGAAATTGTCAGCTATATATAAGTGATCAATTCTGATATTTAGATGCTGCTATTTAATCGATATAATATCGTGGCTATTTAATCCATCTCAATATTTAATAATAATATTACGATGCATTATTTCAAAAATATGTTTCACGCCAAAATAAAGTCGAAAGACTCCAACAGGGCTCTTTTTCCTTGACAACCCTATAGTTTGAGTTTTGTTAATAGAAAGAAATTGGTGAAAATGTGCTATTAACACATATTTAACTATTTTTTTAATCATATTTACGGAGCTATATTCTTGATGAGAAAAGGGTTCTAGATTCAGCCTTCCTCTAACAAATACTGTAATATTTTGTTAGGCTCACAAAAGAAATTTTAAATATATTTGAGAACTAGCAGCAAGCTTTCCTCTTCACCTTGATAAGAAGTTGTGTAGTTTTATTTCACAGCTTTCTTATTGACATGACAAAGGTGGTTGTAGGCGAAGGGAATCTTAGACAGAATAGAGAAGTATTTCCAGAAAACGACACAGACCAATGTATTTTAAGCCGTGTGGCGTGACAGCGATTAATTCTTTCTCGCTGACCGAGACGGCCGCCTTAACATATAAAATAATAGTGTATAGCAGCGTTTCTCAAAGTGTGATCCTAGGTCCACTGGTGGTCCACGGTGACCTACCAAATGGTCCGCAGGATTCAGAGAAGTATAGTAAGATTAATGAATTAGTTGTTGATTACATATAAAACAAAAAATTCAAAATTCAAAATATTAAACACAAAATATCAATTCTGTGGTGTATTTCTCTAGGCACAAGTCATTTAAAAAAGGTAGTATGTGTCAACCTTAAGTAAACAAATCTGACCAGTTATTGATTAAAAAAACTATGAGTTTTAGAATGTTAAAAATAATCTAAATATTTATAAAAAAATTCCCAATATCTAATGTAATAAATTAATTGTTGTCTTCTATTTATAATATTATTTAATATTACTACCTAAAATAAAATTGCCTTGAAATGATGCCCACCCTGCATAATTTTCAACACGCCACCCTGCCCCTTCTTCGGCCCAATGATGGTCCCCCAGTGCTCAAAACGTTCATTAAGTGGTGAATCATTAACAAAACTTTGAGAACACTGGTATAAGGTTTATCGTGAACATTGATACAGGACTATTGTACACTGGGATTTTATACCGGTTAAATAAGTATTTTTTAGAATCAAATGTTTTACTTGTATAAAACAATAATTACGATTCGTTGATGGATTAAATAGTTAAGTTATTAATATAGATTGAATACCCAAACTATAATATTTGGTAATTATGGTTATAGCCAAATTTAAAAATCATATCCTGGATATCTTAGTGGATAGAGCATTGGCTTACTATGTCAAAAATCCCGAGTTTGATTCCCGCGTACAGTTGTCATTTTTCAATTTTAAAAAATGTTTATTTTGTAGCCTGCTATGCTAGTTGCATTTTGCAAATAGTCCCCACGAGTCAAGAAAGATTTGAACACACCGTATGAAACTTACAAGATGACCTTGGTGTAATCAGTCAACGTCTTAACTGATACCTATCAATGTAAACTAACTATACGTAACACTCCTATATGTTTTGTTAAACAGGTAGCCATAATGAAGCTACTACTCAGTGCTGCCATCTTGTTGGTGTATCAAGCAACACAGATAAATGCCGGTGAATATATAACAATATTATTTCCTTAGCCTAAGTTAGTAGTTTACGTTGAATATAAGTAAACTAAACTTAAAAAATACAAAAAATAGTGTTAAATCTTTGTTTTAGCGCATGCTATAGTAAATAATTACAGTGACTCAAGTTCATTTAAAAAATCTGATCAAAAGTTTAAAATTCCGGCTTCGAGTAGCCCATGTTCGTGCAAAGAGACTACTAATTTTTTAAATTTCAGACCTCTGCAGCCAAGATTCAAACCTCTACCCCTGATCCCCAGCAATCCAAACTGTACGAGATTGATATTTATTCCACGTGCCCAGCGATGAAAGATTTAATGGTTAAATTTAGTGCATACAAATCAGAAAAGTTGTTTATAAAAGTGCACCCAAATTCGCTGCGGCAAAAAAAAAACTACCAACCAAGATTTGAACCTGGACCCTTAAGTTACTGAAAATTTAGAAATGTTGCTATCCTGACACCTTATACTAATTACTAACCAATGACTTTGGTGTCTAGGCCTCTTGCTGTGTGCGAGATCGTTAGGGCGTTATACATTCAGACACTTAAGTGCGATCTTTTATTTGTCTTACCATTGTGAAAATTAGGGGAGGTAAGAGTTGTTTGGAGTTCACTACAAGTGTAGTAAATGGCAATCACAATCCTTAAGGGGGCCGCCTTGGTAAGCGAGAAATTGACACGCAGACGTCCAGCTCCCACCCAATATCTAGTTCTACGATGCGTTATTTTAAAATGTGGTTCACGCCAAAATAAATTCGAAAGATCCAAACAGGGCTATTTTTCCTTAACAACCCTATAGTTTTAGTTTTATTAATAGAAACAAATGTGAGAAAATGTGACTATAGCACATTTTCAACGACTTTCTTATTATGTTTGTGGAGCTATGAGACTAGGCTTGATGAAAAGAGAGCTCTAGATTCTGCCTTCCTCTAACAAATACAGTAATTTTTTTTAAAGGCTAACAACAGAAAATTTTAAGATAATTGAGAACTGCCAGCGAGCTTTCCTCTTTACCTTGAGATGATAAGTTTCGTAGTTTTTTCCCCCTCTTTCTTATTGACATAACAAAGGGTGGTTGTAGGTGAAGGTCAAAAGGGAGAATAATAATAGCGAAGTAGTTCCAGAAAACGACACAGACCATTATATTTTAAGACGTGTGGCCTGACAGCGATTGATACTTTCTCGCTGACCGATGCAGATACCTTAGCTTGGGTTAAACCCTAGAAATATAACAAATAGTAAATGATAAAATCCACATCTGTGGTCTCATGGTCTAAGACGTGAGGCCTGCAATAAATTGAACCACCAATAACGGAGCGATCAGGATTTAAATCTAAGCTTAGTGCACAAATATTTTTCATCCTCCTAAGTAAATGCGGTTGCAATACCTCTAAATTATCCATTCTTCATTCCTACCCCATTGGTGTAAATATGCGGACAGCCCGGACTGGGGGGTAAGATGAGGTACATACACAAGTAAATATACCAATCCTCGCCTGCGCGGTTCTAAGATATTGTCCTCGTGTGTTCTCAGACTACAGAGTGGTCTGCTACTTCGGCAGCTGGGCGGTCTACAGACCGGACAACGGCAAGTTCGACGTCGAGGACATCGACCCGAGCCTCTGCACTCACCTCATCTACGGGTTCGCGGGTCTGGGAGAGAGCAACTCCATCAAGGCGCTGGACTCTTGGAACGAGCTGCCGGATGATTACGGCAAGGGTGAGTACCGAGTCATTTTCCTCAGCGGTAGATGTGAGGATATTCACTCCTTGGAACAGAGTACTGGAACAAACGAGAGCTGCAGCCTTGAGGCACCATGAAGAACACTTGGGCCACGTTACAGCTCACTTATGACACAACGCAGCTCACTTGGGCCACGATACAGCTCACTTGGGCCACGATACAGCTCACTGGGGTAGCAATGAAGCTCACTTGAGCCACAATACAGCTCACTTGGTTAACAATGAAGCTCACTTGAGCCACAATACAGCTCACTTGGGTAACAATGAAGCTCACCTGGGCCACGATACAGCTCACTTGGGTCACAATGCAGCTCACTTGAGTGACGATGCAGCTCACTTGGGCCACAATGCAGTTCAATTGATTCACAATGCAGCTCACTTGGGCCACGATACAGCTCACTGGGGTAGCAATGAAGCTCACTTTGACCACGATATAGCTCACTTTTTCACAATGCAGCTCACTTGAGCGACGATGCAGCTTACTTGGGTCACATTGCAGCTCACTTGGACCACGATACAGCTCACTTGGGCCACGATGCAGCTCACTTGAGTCACAATGCAGCTCACTTGTGACACGATGAAGCTCACTTGTGACACGATGCAGCTCACTTGGGTAACAATAAAGCTCACTTGGGCCCCGATACAGCTCACTTGGGTCACAATGCAGCTCACTTGGGCCACGATGCAACTCACTTGTGACACGATGCAGCTCACTAGCTCACATCATCACCGATTATAATATTACTAACAACTGCCTTTATTTGTGTTCGGTCCAGACGCTTTTGGTCGTTTCGTGAAGTTGAAGGCGATCAGCCCTCAGACCAAGGTGATGCTGGCCATAGGAGGCTGGAACGAGGGTTCCTCCAAGTATTCTGACATGGCGTCCACGGCGTCGAGTCGGCAGCAGTTCGCAGACAGTGTCGTCGCTTTCCTCACCAAGTACGGCTTCGATGGGCTCGACGTTGACTGGGAATACCCGGCACAGCGCGGTGGGGTGGATGCTGACAAGGTGAGTTTGTCCGAGAGGGTCCGGGTTTAGATCTTGGCTGGTAGTTTTTCTATCCCCTTGAATGTGGGTGCACTTTTATAAATAATGTTTCTTATTTGTATCTATTAGATTAAGCCATTTAAATTTGTATCGGTGGTCACGCGGGATAAACGTTGATCTCGTATATTATGATATGCCGTTGATGGAGAAGTCAGGGGTTTGAATCCATTTTTGGTACACTGTGGAGAGTTTTCCCTACGTGGGTTCTCCCTCTCTTACCACGCAAATGGGGATACATTTCTTCTAGATTATACTTTTCTCAAACTTACCCTATTGTGTAATTATATATGGATATCTCATACGGGTATTAAGACCTGGTACATCGTAATAATAATATCAATAAAATAAACTGTTTAATTTGTGGATGCAAAGGAGATAATGGTGGGTTATTACCAGGGCTAGCACCGCTTGATGGGACTGTACTAGTAAATTGTCCCCTCCCATTCAGCATAAAAATTGCCCTCTCTAAAGCCAATGCACACATTATTCGAGCACTACATTATTGTGGGTGTTGTTGGCCGCAGAGTCTTAAGGCGTCAACTCTAGCAATAGACTAGTCTGTCGATGACAGCTAGATCAATGTTTTAATCCCGGTATGGTGTACTGAGGGTGTTTTTTTATTTCCTGAATGGTTTTCCACTATCCCTTCACGCAAATGCGGATATATTTGCTCTAAAATTCAACATTCCTCATCCCTAACACATTAGCGTAGTTAGTTAGTATGCTGTTTTTTCCCGAATGGGTAGTAAGACGTGATGCTAAAAAAAAAGTTAAGGAGAATGTAATACTTATTAGTACAGTCCTGTCAAGTGAGAATAAAGTCCCATATACAAACTCCGGATCCGTAAGAAATCGATGCGACAGTATCAAACTGCTTTGTCTATAGAGTCCTGGGCGTATCTTTATCCTGGTCCGTACTCCGTAGAAGTTGATCAACTTAGACTCTCTATGGACTCTTCTACACAGACTACCAATCATAGTTAACTAAAAATGTGCGCGCGCATCAAAATAAAAGCACCAATGACAGCTTTTCTTGCTTTGTTTACATCCAGAATGCTAGTACATTTATTTATTTTGCATTTTCAGGAAAAATCAAACACTAATTAGGAGTTTGATAGTTAAAATTGTAATACAAATATATTTAGTGTGATTGTACTTTTCCTTCATTTCATCTATATCCTGAACGTTTTCTCAACAACAACAAAATTGTTTTATTTTATTGATCAGTTGACTTCTTGGAGTTTGTTCTTTCGAAGAGTTTTATTGGACGAAGTATCTGACTATCTCATGGGTTTGCACGGTCACGTGATTTAAGGATCAAGACTGTTTGGACGCGAAAATAATTTCCTAAGTGACACGGACTATAGACCTCTGGTAATAAATAACCCATAAGACAAGAGAATACCTAACAAATATTCAGATTTGAACGCTAGAAAGTCTCATGAATTGCTCAACATGAAAACGGTTCCTTTTCCAATGACTGACTAGAGGACAATGGGGACAAATATATTTTTCGTTCGGAGAAGATGATGCTGATGAGTGTCACTGGCCAGGTTTCTCATATTTCATTGTTTTATTTTTAGGTTTGTCCATTTTACGATAAAATTTAGATAACTTTATCGCAGAAAACATTTCATAGATTGAAACCATGCCATCGTCCCGTGTTATTTGTTGACCTAGAAGTGTAGATGTTTACTTAACAATAAATAAAGCAAGAATAATACAATGAATAAACACATTTTAACTTTACTTTAAAACTAATCCGGTCATCTAGTTTGACACCGTGGCTCAATCTGTAGTGTCATCTTTCCTTTTGTGTTAAAGGTCGTGAGTTCGATTCTTGGCATGGGCGAAAAATGTATAGTTGGTGAAATATGGGGTTTCCCTTTTCACATTGATGAGTTAATGTACGGGAGGCTGGATGTTGTGTTTGTTGTAAAATTAAATTAGTTTATAAGTCTTGTGCTGATATAATCAGTCGGTTCAGAAAGTTTACGGTAAATACTTCAAATAGAAAATAAATGGTACGGAACTCCACACGGACTTTCTCGCTCTATTGTTTAAAAAAGGAGATTATTTACTTATAGCTCGTAATATAAGTAAATGAAATAATATACACTAGAAAACATGAGCACAAATTGCGCTATAACTATGTAAAACATTTTTTTATTCCCGGTTTTAAATTTTTTAATTTAATTTTAAAGAATTAACGTCTTCATTTGTAAATTTGGACCAGTAAAAATATTGATATTGGGTCCCCTAGGGTCAACACTTCGTATTAAAATGTTGACTTACGGTTAAAATTTTTGACATTTGGTTAGGGGTTGCACTTATGGTTATCGCATTACTATTAAGTTCCTCATTTATAAATTTTGACCAATTAAATAGGTAAATATTGAATATTGAATCTAAAATGATAGAGATAGGTCATTGCGTACAAACATTTCCCTAAGAGGTTGAGGGAAAGAAAACATAAATTTTTGAAAGACTTACTTATTGATTTACTCTATGGTATTAGAGAATTATTGCGTTAAAACTTAAGTAATATCTCTTTTCAACCAAAGCTTACAAAATTGTATCAATATATTTGTCAATATCTCAGAAACTATTGCTTTTATACAGATATATTGCTAATAAAAGTATTTTATTTTCAATAGTACTACAATTTTGCGATGATAAGTTATTTATTATCTCAAATAGTTGCGGAGATTTGGAAATTTCCATTTCTGTAAAGTACCCTAAAATTCATTTTCATGGGAACATTAAAATAGCCATTTTATTTGTAAGCTTAATCAACACATAGATACCAATTTCAATCAAAATCGTTAAAGCAGATTTTGATAAAAATCTATTTTTTTCTCTTTTCGCCCTTTATTAAACTACACTTAATTTCAGGTTTAAGCAGACACACAGACAGACGCATTGCGAAAACCACTTTTTAGGGTTTGGGGGGTCATAAGACGTCGACATCCATCAACATTACGGGTTAGTTTTTTTTACGGTCGCAATACTTCATCGTGTTCGAAAAGTTAAAAATTATATATTTTTGCGTATAGCTCGAAAGTTATTGGTTTTATAAAAATATGTTTATATAAAATATTTTTACTATAAATAGACCTACATATTTACTATAAGTAATTTCATATCTCAAATGGTTATAGAGATATGATAAAAAAAATAGAATTTTTAGCATCAGACCGGAACCCTTAAAGTAATGTTGACAAAAATTTGAGAGTAGTAATTTTGTTTGTAATATTGATGAATGATTAGAAATGAAATTTAATCAAAATCGTTAAAGCTGATTTTGAGAAACTCGATTTTTTCATTTTTTGCCCTTCAGTAAACTACCCTTAATTTTAGGGTTGGCTATCCAATTTCAAAAAACCTGGGGACAGCCCAATAAAAACGCTGGATACCAAGTTCTATCCCACTCGGTCAAATATTTTAGGCTCTAGTCCGAGGTACAGAAGGACAGACACACAGAAGGAAATGCAAAAACCACTTTTTCGGATTCGGAAGGTCATTAAACGTCGAAATTCATCAAAATCTCTAGTTCGATTTGTTTGACGATCACAATACTTTCCCTGCCTGTAAGATAGCAAGAAAGTAAATATAACAAATTAAATTATCACTTATAATAGTGGTCACGTGGACTAAACGTCAAGCTGAATGTTTGTTGTATGTTTTTTTCCTTAGTGAAGGGGAGATCAGGGTTCTAATCCTTGTCTGGTGTATTGAGGGTGTTTATATTTTTTGTCTGAATCTCACAGGCCAACTACCCGCTGGTCCTGGAAGCGCTCCACAACGCGTTCCAAGCCAAGGGGTTGCTGTTGTCCGCCGCTGTGGGCGCTAGTATCCTCACCGTGGACACGTCATACGATGTTCCTTCCGTGGCTGAGTAAGTACTCGTCAGAATAAGAGGGGAAGTGTTATCAACACATAGACAAGAGTCCTCTCAAGGGGAACTACTCATTTTCTTACCTCTATTTCTATTTCGTATATTGGTGTCTAAGTGTGATAGTGCTTAGACTGCTTAGGTGCATCAAACTAAGATGCAACCCGCTTCGCAAAATAGCTTCGAAATTTCCAAGTAGGCAACGCTGTTAATATAGACTCACCCCCTTGCGAAAAAAATGGCACAACCCAAAAAAAAAAAAAAAAAAGAAGACATGACAAAATTTAAAAAAAACTATGAAAATGACGGATATTATCTTAACATTAGAGAAAAATCTGAGTGATGATGATGATGATAATAATAATAATATATTAATATGTAATATTAAGGGTAAGAAGGGAAAGGAGAGGAAAGTCCAATTTTAACTAAAACTGAATGAGTGCTGCCATCTGTTAGACAGTTAAGAGACCTTTCTAATGCACTTTAGATTATTGTTAAAGGAAGCCTCTGTAATATTTAATATATTATATATATAAATTTTTAAAAGTATTTTCTTGGTCTTTATGGGGATTGAGATGTTAAAGTTGTTGTCTTGGTAAGTGTGTGTAACATGACTTTCCTCACTTTTCCCCTGTACCCTTAAAGGTTTCGATCATATCTTACATCATGGTGACGTCACAAGGTTGACTTAAGTAAAGGAGTTTAGTCATTTTCCTGCTCAACTTTATGTATTGTTTTTTTATTTGTGATTTTCTTGGTAATAGTTAGGCCTATGCACTTTTGTTGCTAGTTTTAGTTTTTTCTTCTTCTTCTTTTTATTATTTGATACTTTTAATTTTAGTTATAATCGGCCCCGTGGTGTAGGGGTCAATCAGCGCACCTGGCTATGAGTCTAGGGGTCCCGGATTCGATTCCCGGTTGGTACCTTGGGTATTTTTTCTGAAAGGGGAATTACCTCAGTGTTTTGTTAGTTAGGTTTAAGTTAGGTTGTGTTTCTGCTGGTTTCACACCCTCACACTCACCACCACCGTCAACTCATCTCATCGGGACAGCCTACATTAGTACTGGGCTACGATTGATGTAACCCAGACGCGCCATATTAATATAATCCACAGTTATGCCAAAGAGTGAGATATTTCTTCGAATTCTTAGAATCTCAAATCTCCTCAATGATATCTTGTTCCTCACCAGGCACCTGGACATGATCAACGTGATGACGTACGACTTCCACGGCTCTTGGGACACTATTACTGGGGAGAACGCCCCGATGTACGCCGATTCTTCCGAGACCACCGAGCTGGCCAGAGGTCTGAACGTGGTAAGGCGGGCAAGCGCGAGGAATTGGGACTATTCTAGTTACTAGATATCAAACACGAGTTATCTCAAGAGCCGATTAACCGGGATATCATATAAATTATTAATAGTGTTATTACTATAACCGGGATATTGATACATGATTAATCGGAATATTATACCAGCTATTAACAGATATATTCGATTAACCGAGATGCTAGACAGACTTATAACAGGATTTTGGATTCACGATTAATAGAGATATTAAAACACGATTAAGAGGAATATTATATACTCTATTAACCGGGATGCTGTATGCATAATATTAGATGTGGGGTGAGACGGGCTCCTAAGACGTCTGGTTCGAGTTGTATTACTTACCTAAGCTAGGTGTTTTGTGGGGTGAGATGGCTCTTAAAATTTGTAACTATTTATAAAAAAGTATAAAGTAAACCATTATCTAGCTACATTTTTAAAATAAAACTATACGTTTATCAAAAACCCTCCTAAGATAGTCATTTCGAACAAAATCATTAGAACGATTTCAGAAAATTTTCGAATTTTTTTTAAACCTATCAGTAAACTGCCCTCAATTGTAGTCCCTCGAGTAATAATCACGACTTCAACTTGATTTATTATTTTCTAGTATTTCTATATCGAGTTTAAACGAAATCTATAAAACAGTTTTTGATGAAGCGCCAGGTACAGATTACATACATGGGGCAGACAGAATTATCGTATGCCCACTAAGTTCGGGGACAGATAAAAGTCAAGATCCATCATTATTTCAATTCCACTATTACAATACTTTCTCTGTGTGATAAAGTAAAAATTGACTCTTTTAACATCCATCCAAAGTCACTTGCATAAGGTGCCAAGCCGGGGCAAAAGTGACTATCACTCAGATTCTCAAGGCTGATAGAACGGAGCCCTTGTTCATTACGGAACTTGTTGAAGGATTATTTTTTTGCTAGGACACTTGTATCCAAAACTGGTTGGCCAAAGGCGCACCTGCATCCAAGATCAACCTGGCATGGGGACGTACGGCCGCTCCTTCACCCTCCAGAGTGCCGACAACTCGGTTCTGGGCGCCCCCATCAGCGGCGCGGGAACGGCGGGTCCTTACACCAGGGAGGCAGGGACACTCGGCTACAATGAGGTGAGATTCTGATGCAACAAACTTGCTAAATACCATCAGAATCATCTTCAACTCACTGTTAGCAAAATGCCTCCATCATCCTCTGTTCTTCAGCCACTTTTCCTCCTTTATATGCTCATATTCTTCTGCTCGCTCTCAATCGTATACTTGCTCTTATTTGCTCCTACCATCTTTTGTTTTGTCCCCCTCATGATCTTTTCCCTATGTCCTTCATGTTCTCCATTCTCCTTGTGATTTTTTTCTTTCCCATCCTCGTTACATGTCCATACCATTAAAGCCTTGCTTCCTCTACTACTGTATCTCATGTACTCCAACAACCATATTACGTGACCATGCCATATAACCCTTCCTTTCTCTACTATATCAAGTATTTCCTGTTATCCAACTCTTGCCAGGACAACTTAATTTCTAATCCTGTTTCTCCTTGTGACATTTTCCTCAAAAATTTCACTCAATGTCCATTTCTACTGCATATATAACTACGGGTACTTGCCCGTTCTTTACAATCCTTCTTTAAAAATACTTATTCACCTAAATATACTAAAAACTATGACACTGTTTCTACCCTGAAAGGTAACAGCCTTACCTTGACCGATTACCCCATGGGGCAGCTTATAAGACAAGTCTATAGTGCAATTGATCAAGGAAATACCTCCTCCTCTCGGGTTAAACTGAACGTGAATGCCTCAACCGATTTAAAACTTTGCTAAACATATGCAGTCGTCCTAAAAGTCTTCAATAAAAGGCGTCACTTGCTCCTTCCCAGAATGTGCTCAGCACGACTATCGCTAAATTTCATACATGTTTGCATAGCGAAATATCATATTTCTTTGTGTCCGACTAATCATATCCAAATTGAAAGCTGCGCAGGCGTTATTAATTCACCTCCGCAGAAGTGATTTACTCCTGCCTGCGCAGCTGTCGATCTGAGTATTTGGATATCAATTAATATGGCATTCCGGTCGCAAACGTGTATGAAAGTTGGCGTTGGTCATATTTAGCACATTCTGTGAAGGAGTTGGTGACTTCACTATTATTCACTACTTTTAGGAAAGCAACTTTCAAGTTCAATTTTATCTTAATAAAATGAAATTATAATGATTGCAGATAAAGACAGTAATTTAAGGCTTGATAAATGTTGCCCAAATAAAAAGTTTATGCTGGGTGGTATATGAAGAGTGGTCACGTTGTCGCGGATCGCTTGATCATATTGGTAATTAAATATTGTTTACATTAACAAATTTTATAACTTTTATTTTCACAAATTAAGATGATACATTCAAGAAATTGCCACAATATCACCCGCGTTTCTTCATCGCGCTCGTTCTCTCAGAACACGTAGTTAACAAGTCAAGAAAAAACTAATACCCCCCACCAGTTTCCTAGCTATACCATCAATTTTGATCTCGAGAGCTGCTGAACTCTTGCGAGCACAAGCAAAACTACTTTTTTTAAATAAACCAAAATAAATACAGTTTGCAAATGAAATATGTTGCTCTCTTTCTCGCACTCACACTGCGAGGTTTTTTTCTTTAATAATTACTAGGGCTCGAAACAAGCAAACTGAATGTTCCTAACCTGCAGTCTCCCTGCACGTGTACGGAAGTAAAGCAACAACAGTACAGTGCGACTAAATAAAATTGACACAACTTGAATCTAATTTTTCAGAAAGCAATGCAACAAAACAGGATCAATAAAACATAGTCATTTAGGTGCCTCTCCTGACGTATATGATGAAAAACAAAAATTCCTTTACTTGTAAAATTATAAATATTTAAAATGATAACGCATTAATTAATAACACAAAAAAATACAACAGGTTATTGTGATTTTATAAAACAATAAATTCAACGGAAGTTAAAACCAAACTTTACGATGAGTCTCGATGTGGCAAAATGCATTTGATCAAGAGCGTTATTTTCTTACCTTGCTGAACAAAGTCAACCTTCATTCAATAACTTAAGGCTTTCAACGTTTCACGGAAAAGGTAGGCCTACCATTGGAAGTAAAAGCCAAAGTGATGACTTGAGGAAGATTTCCTTTCGACGAAATACGGTGGTATCAATGCCTATAGCGATGTGAATTAAATAATCTCGTTTATTTTCAGATCTGTGAGCAGAAGGGTCAATGGACCGAACACTGGAATGAAGATCAGCAAGTTCCTTACGCTGTTAACGGGAATCAATGGGTTGGCTACGATAACGTCAAGTCTATTGAGATTAAGGTAAAATTACCATTTCCTTTATTGGTATTTTCGGGGACAGCCGCCTTAAAATCACTGACAAGAGCTGGAGAAGGTAGCCATTTAAATGGTAAATAATCAGGAGCGTAGAAAACTAATTTTTGTTAGGGTGGGTCCGCTAGAAAATGTTACTATACCTTTATTCAATTAAAGTATTTATAATATATATGGACCCCCTTAAGGAGGTCCAAACCCCCACTCCCCCAAACTTCTCTTCCTTCTACGCCCTGAAAATAATATACTTACACTATAATAATTTTTTTTAAATCTTAGTGCTACTGGAACAGTTGACAAATTAGGTCTAATTATCTGGTGGTCTGGTTTAATGTTTTGGCACGTGTGCTGTTGGTTGCAGTCCGAGTATGTGAAGGAGAAGAACCTTGGAGGGGCCATGATCTGGAGCGTGGAGACGGACGACTTCCGGGGCATCTGCGGGGACAAGTACCCTCTTCTAAACGCCATCAACTCGGTGCTCAACGGACAATCGGTAAGACCCGCGGACAATCAGAGTGATCTCTTTTACATCTTATATTTTATTTAGTTGAGGTGTTTTACTTTCATTTTATAATTTTATAAGCGCACAAATTATATTGGTATAGCACTATTATTTTTATAGCACCGTGCACCTATTGAGGTTACACGCATACGTACTAACTATGCGTATGAGTTAAGGATAAGAAAGGTTGAATTTATAGAAAGTGTGCCCGAATTAGCGTATAAAGAGAGTGGAAACCCCTTTAAGAGATAAATCCTACGTAGACCCAACCAGGATTCAAACCCCAACCTTCCCGTTATCGGCAGTCCAGTTTAATTGCGATAGTCATGCCTAAGACAATCACCGAGGTAGGTGAATACGACCTACAAACTAACTTAACATAGATTAAGAGACACATTACTAAACACCCAGACCTTGTGGATAGATATTTCCTGACTGGGTGGCACGATGAACCTTAATCTGAATAATAAAGTTTTTCATCAGCACCAACGGGAATCGAACTATGTTTCCTTTATAATCTATATCTTGTTTTATTTCACCACGCTATCAACATATTTACGCTAATGTAATATTATTATTCATATTTTATAGGCATTAATACTATCTTTCAAAAGTAACAGCTACAGGTCCCATGGTTTGACATATGAATACACAAAAGTAGATCTAGTAAATTGTCTACACCCACTTCGGTGGCCGCATGGATTAAGGCGCTACTCTCGCAGTAGACTATAACGCCGATGATGGGGAGATCGAGGTTAGAAGCTAGGTCTAGTATACTGAGAGTTTTTTTACAAACATTGTTTTACACTCTCCCTCCACGCAAATGTGGGTACACCTCCTCTAACTATAAACTTCCTAATCGCTAAAACCACTAGCGTAATTAGTACACAAGCGTATAACCCGAACGAGCAGTAAGACGTGGTGCTAAAAAAAACTTTATTTTCTTGCTCTAAGACAAGGCCTCTCTATAAAAATTGGACTTAGAGTAATTTGTAAACACTCTGTATCACTACAAATAGTTGCTTATCAGTTTTAGCTCAACCCCACAAAATCTGATAATAAAAAAAATCACATTAATTTCAAATGTAAAGATCTATTTAAAAAAAAAAAGTACGGGACAGGTAGAAGTGCTATTAAAAGAAACTCTTATTCAAACATCTGATAACAGATCACAAGGGCTAAGATAATTGACCAATATTGAACAACAGCTGAAAAACTCTTTCCAGATAATTAATTTTATTCTTATAATCTCTGATAACACACATGCAAGCTCTGTAGGCCTAAAGAAACAGAACACAGCCTCGACCTTTTAGGGAAGTAAACAATTTTTTATTAAAGTGGGAAAGTAAGGTAATGTTTATTAATGGAAGTGTTTTCGCAGTTTTTATAACACAACAATTTTTTGGCCAAAATTGATAAAAAATATTGCTCCAGTATTGCTCCAAGATTAAAAATTAATGTCATCAACGGAAATCCATTTAAATCCTTGTGCTAATCCAGGTTTGTCAAACTTGCAGCTCGTCGTGGACCGTTTGATGAAGCAAAATAAAAAAGGTTCGATTCTTCTTTTTATAAACATCGTATGAACACACCATTTGGATTTTTTTTTATCGCCGCATCTTATTTTCTATCTGTTCAGGTTATACGCATATATGATAAGTACTCTAACGGGGTAGGGATGAGGAAGGTAGGATCTTAAAGGTAATATACACACATTTGTGTGGAAGGAGAGTGGAAAACCATTCAAGGAAAAAAACTCAGTAGAGCCGACCGTGATTCGAACCCCTATTTCCCCGTCTTCAGCAGGCCAGTCCAACACGAGAGTGACGCCTTAGACCATTTGGTCACTGAGGTGGGTGATACTGTCTATTATTTGGGGAAATATAGCAAGAGAGGTTGGTGTACCCTATTTTTACTCTTTATTCACCAAGGAGGAGTAGGGGGAGTAAAGGAATAGTAAAGGAAGAGCCAGTCTAGGACAGGATAGAGAAGGCACGACTAAGATGGTATGGTCGTGTGAGAGGAATGGAGAGGGAAAGGATGACCAGGAGGAGGTTGGATAGGAGGCCGAGAGGAAGACAGATGGCTGAAGGAAGTAAGGAGGAGAGAGGAGAAGACTGGGCCAAGGTGGAGGGAGAGAGGTGGTGGGAGGAAAGGAGGAGGTGGAAAAGCTTAAGGTGGGGTGCTAGTGAGTGCGAATTTAGTGCGCTAATTTTGCAGTTTTTATAGCATAAACATTTTTTGCAAAAATAAATCAAATTTTTCTTCTGTAGAAACATAGAGTTTAGCTTTCTGCACGTGCTAATCTCAACAGTTTTTTAATATCTGGCATGAGCATGGTGGCATTGGTGACAAACTTTTTAAATGAAGAGAAAAAGTTGTCATTAAATTCCAGAACACATCTGACAGATATTCAAGAACTGTTGAGATTAGCATGTGCAGAAAACTAAACTATATGTTTCTATTGAAGAAATATTTTATTTATTTTGGCCAAACATGTTTATGCTATAAAAAACTTCAAAAATACTTCCCTAAACTCGCGCTCACTAGCACCCCATCTTAAGTTCCAAACAGACCCAGCCAGTGGCTGGAAGATGTTCATGATGATGATGATGATGATGATTCACCAGAGCTCGATTTCTAAAAATTGTTAAATTTGCGCATCAAATATATTGTGTAATATTTATCACCACATGAGCACATGAGAACCTTTGTTTTCTCTTATGAAAAAAATACAAAAAAAACACCTGAGAGATCACGGTTTTTGGAAATGCAATTGAAGTGCACAGAAATAAAGGAGGAAAATTAAGTTTTAACTCAAACTGAGTTCGTGCTTCCATCTGTTAGACACTTGCGACACCTTTCTAATTCAGTTTAGATTATGGTTAAAAGAGGTATCTGTCGTATTTAAATTAATTTGCTGGCGTCCTTAATGGGGTTTGAAATTTAAAAGTTGTTGTCCTGGAAAATTGTGTGTTCTCTTTTTACCCCTGTACCGGTCATTGCTATCAATAATGAAGAAATTACTTCAACAGAGATTTAAACTCTAATACTCACACCTAAAATTAAAGTTTAGAATGTCTGAGAAAAATTAGAATCATCATCGTGAACATCTTCCAGCCACTGACTGGGTCTCTTTGGAACATAAGTCTCTCCACCGCTTCCTTTCCTCCCTCTACCTCTCTCCCTCCACCTTAGCCCGGTATTCTCCTCTTTCCTCCACAATCCTCCTTACTATAATTACTTTGCTGGGCCGGTATCTATTATGTTTGTCCTTTCCGAGACCTCGTGTTCCTTTTTTGAAAGCAATTTTGCACCGCTACCGGCTTGCTAAGCATATCGTAGTTTTACCAGAGCCCCATCAGCCATCCATTTAGGGATGTTCGATCTTGGATCGATCTTTTCTGCCCTCGATTAATCGATTTTTTTGGATCGAGTCAAAGGCCTCGATCTGATTCACGTATAGATTCTTTTTCTAATGATTTCAAAAAGATTGGATCGAAAGAAATCAAAACTTCGAATCGATTCAGGGAAATTTAATTTGTTTGGTTCACCTCTGACAAGACGTGTATTAATCACAACTTGTGAATGTGTGGAATACCAGGCCTCCACCGTGGTTCGGATCCCACGTTAAACTGTAGGTCCTCCATTTCATCTCACAATCACCCTACCATTACACATTACGCAAGTGCGTATAACCCGAATGGGTAGTAGGACGCGGTGTTAATAGTAATAGTAATAATAATAATAATAATAATAAAATAATAATAATATAGTTGGTTTTAGGAAATGTTTTTGTTGACTATTAAAACTAGAAAAATTTCAAACCCAAGTCTTGCAATCTTGGGCTCCTAATTAGTTATTATTTGTCTTTAGTTAGTAAAGTGAAGAAAAATAATCCACTGATCTGCTCTTTTTATGTCTAGGTTCTGTAAATGATCATATCATGTTTTTATTCTGTAATATATTTATAGTGACGTGTTGGCCAACAAGTCAATAGTGTGGAAGTATTTCGTAAAAACCTCATTTGCCCCATGGAGTTTTAGTAGTTAAAGAATGCTTACACCTACAATCTATACTTCCACCAAGTTAGTGATTCCCAAGTTTTGAGACGCACCCTCCCACAAAAGTTGTGAGGTTTCCTCAAGACGGATGCCAACAAGTGTGTTTAGTTTTAGTACAATCACTGGTTCTCGAACAATTAATTAAAACAAATAAAGTGTACTGAATTCAGTTTCTGAAAGATTAATTCGCTGTGACTGAGGAAAGAAAATAAGTGCGTCCGTCTCTGGGGTCTAGTGTTTAAGGTTCTGATTTGTCTCCAAAATATAGACTGATTTTCTTAAGAATCTTCTGGAAGCTCCTGGATCCCCAATCTGCCTTTAGAGTTGGAGGGCAAAAAACTTTTTTTTTAAAAAAACACATAATTTTACTAACTGCCTCCTTCCCCTTACATAAATATGGTTTTCCACCACCACTGATTCTTCTCTTCGAGTAAAGCATTTAAAGTGCTCCTCATCGTGAATAAAATACTATAGTAAGCCTACCACTAAACACAAGTGCCCCCAAATTTACAAATTGGAAAACAGAACAGAAACAAAGTGTACACACATTATTTAAATCACTGCTCTTTGTGGTCACCACAAAAATAATTTAAATATATTACCAGAGGCATTTAATAAGTCATCACACATTTTTGCTGTCCCCCCCCCTATACATTTTTACGGCCTCACCCCTTCCCTCGATAATTTTTGCTGACCCCCTCCCATCAATACATTTGACGCCCACCCCTCCCCTTAGTGTAAATTTTTAGGTGCGCCACTTTTGGTTAGTGTAGTCAAATAAATCAAACTATATTTACATGAATCGTTAGAGCGATCTTTGAAAGATCGATTCAATGAACTCGATCTTTTGCCTGAATCGATAATACATCTCTTGATCTAGATTGATCCAGAGAATCGATTCAAAGCCCATGAATCGAACATATCTACATAAATTGTATATAATTTTCATTTCATTTTAATAATGAATTTGGGTTTTTAAATAAAATAGAATTACTAGAAGAAGGTTAAGATAAATAAATTTTCGTAAATGCGGCCTCCATAAGTAATTTATCAATTTTCAATGTGGCCCCTTTTGAACCAAACGTGTTTGACATGTCTGAAAGTTAAACATAGAAAAATAATGTATTCACCTTTGTCTCCTCCAGCTGCCGACGGTGGTACCAACCGCCGGACCCACGACCACGACCGACCCGGACCACCCGGCCCCACCCACCACCACCACTACCACCACACCGAAACCAAACCCACCAGACACGGGTCTGTGTACTCAGCCTGGTTACGTCAGAGACCCTAGCGACTGTCAGGTGTACTACCAGTGCGTCGACGAGGGTGGCTTCTACGAGATCTTCAAGTTCAAGTGCTCGGACGGCACTTATTTTGACCCCACCATCGACGTCTGCAACTACACCGATGAGGTCAGATGCTGAGACGAATTCTGATGAAACCTTCGGGGCAAGGCCGGGGAAGCGGGGGTCGAAGGAGAGGGTGTGACGTTTCTTCCCCGTTTCGAAGCAGAAGTTGGTAATTTGATTGATTTAGGGAACATGCCTTAGAACGATTACGTCGTAAATGTGTTTTTATAAAAAGAAAATGTTTTGTTTTTTAAATGTTAATTTTTGTAAATAAATTTTTATAACAAATTATAACTTTGTCATTGTTTTATTTTCAATATGTCTTAGTACCTGTTCAGATATATATATTTAAAAAACTCCATGGCAATCATCCAGCAATTAATCAAAGATAGTTCCCATTTCCTCAGATAAAGAGTGTCATGTGGTCAATGCAACGAATCCTCTGAATGTTAATCTCAGTTTTCTAGACCAGAGCGGCTACTTTTTTTTCCATTCAAGTAGCTCCTCAATATTTTGTCCTCACGAGGCTACGTTTGACCCCGTTTCAAGCCCTTGCTTCACAGAAAAACCTGGAAGCATATATTATAATCACGTTGAGGAAGGGAAAAGGTAGGATTTTAGAGGAAATTTACCAACACTTCAGTGGAGGGAGAGTGGGAAACCATTTAGGGAAAAAAACTCCTCAGTATATCCTAGCGGGATTAGAATCCCGAACACCCCATCATTGTCTAAAGCTTGATTCACATGTTCGCTGAAAATGTAGAACATAATCTGCTCGAGTGTCACGGCAATTCACACTGTATCATAAATGTTTGTTGACCCATGACGATTTGCTTCACAAACTAGAAACAACTGGATACCGACCCGTTTTACTTTCTTTTGGATAAACAGATCTTTAAGATTAATGTCACGATGCATGTTTTCAAATTATTGTATTATGTAGTGAAACAAATAAACACAGAAATAGAACAAGACACACTTTTTTTTATTTAATGAGTTAGTTCAACTTATCTTACAACAGTAGACGCAGCTGTCTGCTAAGTTCTCACTTTGTATGTTCATGCGCACTGATTGATTCAATTAGTTTTTAAAAATTGTATTGGGTTTCACAAGATGATGCTGTCGCGCATATAAAAAGGAAAGCTGAAGTTGTTTCCAAGTCACGCCGAGCGAACGACGCCGATTAGACTGAAATCGTTTGATTGGTTTAGAGCTCGTCACGGGTTACGTTTCTGTTCTGCTCCTGATTTTCGGTGAAAGTGTGAATTAACAGTAACACGAGAGTGACATGTTGGGCCCTACAACTACCTACGCTGGTTTCTCGCTGTTTATTTCCATTGATTAAAAGAACAGTTTAATTTCCCAAATTCCTTACAAACAAATCTAGGTACAATTTCTTCTTAGTTTTAACTTCCTCGTCCATATCTCTACAAACACGATAAATATATGGGAAGTAGAATTTAAGGAAGTCACCAGCATTTTCGTGAGGAGTGTGTGAGAGAAAGAGAGAGAACCAGAGTAGGAGTTAAATTAATTCTAATAGGCCGGGACTCAATCCATAACATTCCCGTTACCAGCAAATCTGGCAAGACAATACTGACACTTTGATGCTAACAAGATTTTTTTTTTATAAATTAGATTCCTGAGAATCTATTTTAAATGGTCCTCACTCAGAATATTTCTGAAATTTGTAATGCCCTAGAAGCTATTTAGAGTGTTCTTGACTGGGGGGTGCCACACCCCGGCACACGGAACTCCAATCCAACACCCCCTTTGGAAAAGACAATTGGTGGCCTTGAATAAAACCACCAGACTTCCAAAAATAAAATCTAAATGGAAATACATTCTTATGAAGAGTCTCAGAGTCAGCATAGAACCTTACCATTGAATCTCTTGACCGTTATGAACATTCAGAGCACAGCGTTTTGATTATACCTTTTTTTGATAGGGCTTAAAGCAAATCTTTAAAGACGTGTGAAGAGAATAAATTTAAATTACCAGAAGTTAAACAAAGGCCAGTAGTTTGATGCTTAGATGACCGCCAGGAAAACAAAACACTTTGCAGAAATAAAGACAAATTAAATATATATAAGTATATCAATTCCTTATTTCAAGGTATTTAGGCAACGATTTGACTTTTTTTTTTAAATTGTTACAATCAAACATAAGAAGTTTAAACTTGACATTGATATAGCAGATATTTCACTTTTATCAAGTTTTTAAGTTTTTTGGCCTTTACTCTAAAGAATTAAAAGGAAAAATAAGGTTTCTAAAATAGCATAGTAAAGATGCTTATTGTAATACACTTTCTGGTGGTTTCAGACCAGTATTGTGGGAAAATGCGCAATTTACTGAGGTGACCGAATACTTTATCGTTACTCCTATTACCAATACCTCTCGTGAATGACCTTTTTTTTTTTAACTAATTCAGGTTAAAAGTAAACTTAAATCTACAATGACACAGGACCTCCTGGATAAGTTGATGCTTGAAAAAACACCTGAGACAAATTTGGATGTTGATCTAATGATTAGAAAGCTCAAAAGCTTTGTGTAGTTAGAAAGTTGTTTGTGTCTGTGAATACTATTAATTTTACGGTAGTGATTATTATATGTGGGAATATTTTGTGTGTATAATTGAGCTACATTTCAAATTTTTGTTTCATCTATATATTAATAAAATGAAGGCTTTGTTTGTCTGTCATGAGAACTGCGTGATATCTACCGCACACAGAGGTCTGACATTTTTTTAAAAAAATATTAGCTCCTGTGTACGAATATGTGCACCAAGAAGCCGAAATTTTAAAATTGGGATAATATTTTTTGAAATTTATTTAAAACTAGGTTTGAAGCAAAGCAATATAATAATCTATAAAAATGAACTATACATCCATTGCTCTTTTATGCAAAAAATACAATATACTGACTTTGTTGAAATCTCCCATGGATATAGCTCGGACGTCCGGTGCATATATGCTGATTAAAGTTTACGTCAGCCATTTTGTTTTAAGATAGCGGCTACAAAAAAACTTTTTAGCCTTTTTCTTATCTTCCCTTTTCCTCGTGTTTTCATTGGACCAAATTTGAAAGATTCCTAGATATAGTTACGAATTTTAATTCATCCCATGTGAAGAACCGCTAGTTAACTACTATACTATACTAGCTAAATTATTACTTATTTATAATCAAATATTCTACTAAGGAATATGTTTATTGTCATCTAAAGTATTTAAAAATAATTTATATTAGACTAACCATAGACAGTGCTTCACGGAGTTTCCATACATAAGAGAATTTTGAAATTATTCAAAAACTACTCCCTTTTGTTTCACCCTCTTAGGGCTTGAATTTCAAAAAAATATCAAATCTTTCTGACTCTTTATATAAAAAGAACCTTCCTGCCAAATTTCATGATTACAGCTCAAGCCGTTTTGAAGATACGTGAGAACCACCCCCTACCTCTTCATCCCTTTGGGGTTGAATTTCGAAAACCCATAAAATCTTTGGCCCACTACCTAAATAGATCCTCCCTGTCAAGTTTCATCGTTGAAGCTCAAGTGGCTTGGAAAATACAGTTATACCTTTAGAAACATCACATCTACCGTTTCACCCCCTTGGGAATTCAATTTCGCAAAACTCGTACATTCTTGTTGGATACCTAAGACACGAAAGGAAACTTCCTGCTGAATTTCAAGATTCCAGGTCGGGGTGTAGGAGATCTACGGTGATGAGTGGTGAGTGAGTGAGTGAATTAGGTCTTTCGTCTTTTTTTATTTATTATATATATAGTTATTTATTTTAAGAGATGAGGGGATATTCATACATTCTTTCTGGTTTGAAACTAGAGAAAAGGGAGGAAGTTTGGTGAAATTCCAATGCCCCCCCCCCCCCCTTGCCACCTAATGAAAATATCTAGGCACACCAGTGTTTGGAAATGAAAGTGGCCTTCCTACATCACTTTTTTTTTAATTGAATGCTTTTAGAAGTTAATTGAAGTAGTCTCCATTTGGATTTTTTTTAAATTATATGCGTATGAAAACTATTTGGATTGGCCCCCTACGAGTATTTATTTTAAAAATCAGATACCTCTATAAGTTATTTGAGGTTTGATACAATGCCATCTTTAAGCTTCATACAAAAAAACTTTGGAAATTTTCTGGGGAGTGGGGGTAGAGTTTGAGAGGGGTTTGAACCTTGTAAACACCGCCTTCCCTATACCCATGTATATGAGCTATGGGGAGGGTTTTTTCCATAATTTTCCCACCCCTACCCTAAAGAATATTCAATTCAGACCTGAAGGGCGCCATATTTTTATATTATTTAGTTTCTTTCTTTTTTTACAGCTAATAGCTCACGACAGCTCTTCGGAGATAGTGTGGGCTTTTTTTTAAAAATCTATGTATTATTGTATAATATGTTTGATGTTTTAAAAATTAATCAAAATATATATAAACAAATAAACAAAGGAAGTATTCATTACGTAAGCCTGTGTTTTGAAATCTACGAATCTTCTATCATTCCACTTTTGGCTTTTTAAATACTAAAATAAAAATGTAACAAATTTGTTCTTCTTTTTCTTTTTAGCATCGCGTCTTACTATCCGTTCTGGTTACACACCTTTGTACTAATTACGCTAATGGTTTAATGGATTAGGAAAGTTGAATTTAGATTAAGTGTATCCGTATTTGCTTGGAGAGAGAGTGGAAAACCATTTAGGGAAAACTACCCTCAGTACATCCGACTGGGATCAAGCCCCGGTCTCCCCGTCTTAGTCTAGTCTATTGAGAGAGTAGCGCGTTAGACAACACATCGGTGAGCACGAGGATTTAAATGCCAGACCCATTTAGTCTGGTTTGTTGGTGTCAAGGAGGTCGGGGTTGGAATACCGATTGGATGGACTAAGGGTTAATTTTTTTTCCCCAAAACTGTTTTACACTAAAAAAAATGCGGTGGTCAAACTCCAATACGTCATCTTTGCATGCAATTTAATGATTCCCCCTTCGGAGGCAGAATGGTCTAAAGACATCACTCTCGCAATAGACTGGACTGCCTATGACAGAGAGGTTGGGGTTCGAATCCTGGTAGGGTGTACTGAGCGTGTTTATTTCCTAGATGTCTTTTTACTCTTTCTCCACGCAAATGTGGGTACAATTCCTCTAAATTAAACCATACATATCCCTAATATATTAGTGTAATTAGTACATATTATGTGTGTAGCCAGAACGGGTAGTAAGACACGGTGCTAAAAAAAAGTATGATTAATATGTTTTTACTGAGTCCAACACCTTAGCTCAATTGGTAACCTGTCTCTCTACTGAGCTAAGGGTCCCGGTTTCAATTCCTGGCATGGCCGAAAAATGTATCATATGTGAAATATGGGTTTACCCTTTCACAGTGATGAATTAATGGCCGGGGGATTGGATGTTGTTCCTGTCCTAATCTCATAAAGTTAGATTATAAGGCACATGAAGCTAGGACAGGCATAACAAGCCGGTAGTGGAAAATATATGGCTTGAATTAAAAAACTGACCCAGGACACAGTAATGGATGTAAAAAAAAGTGTCTACTGAGTGTCAAATTAAAAAAAAAAATGTTAGGACAGAGATCAAAAGATAATTATGAAGTGGGTTTTAGGGTACTCAGCAAGATAATTAAATATGCGTGTTTCAATAAAAAATAGTGCATGTGTAATGGTTATTCAATATTAGATAATATAACAGATTAGATAACTGAGTAGATAGAGAGAACTATTTTTAGACAACCAGGTCAAGTTCCAGGTAACTGTAGTTTGAACTGTTAGGAAGATATTCAAAATCACGCCAGTCGATGATGTTCAAGTCAGTTAGATTAAGACAATTAAGATGCTTTTTTTTTTACTTTTTACGACTATTATTTAAAAATTCTTTCACGAAAAACTCATTGCTTCCATTATGTTTCATTGTTTATTTTTTATTGAGAACCCCTACTTTTGACAAAATGGTAAGATATTTTAATGTGTTTTTTTCCTTCAAAATTTCACGTACTTGTGAGTAAGAGTATATTTTTCCTAAAAATTAATCCTTGAATCTTATCAAATGACACAAAACAAAAATAAATAGCAAGTTTCAAGAGAAATTACAAATTCTAATAAAATAATACTAAATTATAATATGTTTCTATTATAATTATACACCCTAAATGATGGTTAAGGAATCAGAATCAAAAGATAGTGTTTTTTCCATTTTTAAAAAGGTTGGGAGTCCAAATTATGGCTGGGTGCCCTGGAGGTAGCTTTCCAAATTTGATCTTTAATGTGCCACCCCTCCCTCTTATCTCCTTTAATACACGTGCATTTCCTTAATACTACCCTTCTCCACCTCCCCCCTAATAGTTTGTCCACGTATCGTTAATTATATAACGTCGTAGCCTCTTGTTACACTTTATTTTGGAGCTCCAGCAAAGTTTCTATTGCAAGTACGTGCAACCTAATCAAACCTAAATTATTGGATTTCATTTTAGTAAAAAATTTGTTTTCAAACAGTTCCACTTCATTGTCTGTTTTTATAGAGTTTTTACACTACTAGAATCCTGATCATACACTAGTTTATTTACGTTAAAAGAACGTTATGTTACGTGAACGTTAAGTTGATGATGATTCCGGTATAACCTGACACCCATTCTCCATCAAATCCATTTTTACATTATCCTCCTGTAAATGTCTCAGCTTTAAAAACGCTCTTGTATCTTCAGGTTTCCCAACTAAAATGTTGTGTACAAGCCATAATATTATGTAACATCATTGTTTTTAATGTTCGCTGCATATTACTACCCATCCGCATATTTACATTAATAGGGTAAGAATGATAAAAGTGGAACTAATAGGTAATTTAGTCGAATTTACGTGGATGTAAAGAAGAAAACCATTTTGAAATAAAAATTATCTCACCACACCCATCAAGGATTCGAATCCTGACCTCCCCCCGTCATTGACAAAATTAGACAAGCCGAGATCAATCGATGAGTTACTGTGGATTCACACGTTCGCCGAAAAACTAGCGCAGAACAGAAACGTGGTCCCGTGACGAGCTTTAAGCCAATCACAAGATTTCCGCCTCATCGGCGCGAGCTGCTCCACTAAAGTTGAACTCATCTCTACTTCGTCCGCTCTGCCTGAGATGTTCAAAACAGTAGAACCAATCAAATATCAGAACCAACCATCTCAAACTAGTGTGCATGCGCATTTGTCAACGCAAGCGCTCTACAGCCAGAAGCAGGCATACAGCTTTTTTGGCCGTTATGAAGAGATTTGAAATAACTCGTTAATGGAAAGCATGTTTATCGATGTATTGGATTGTACCACGACACAGCGTTATAATTAGAAAACAACCATCGGGAGAATGATATAAAATATATGTTTATCTACTAGAAAATAAAATAGAATGATAATCAGCTGTTTTAAGTTACGGTAGCGTTTCAGTTCATCTGGGTCAACATACAGAGTGTGAATTGCTGCGCTACTCAAGCAGATTCTGTTCTATATTTTCTGCAAACGTGTGAATCAAGCTTTACCCCACGCGTCCAACCAGAAGTGGTTTTGGCTGTAATAGCTATCACCCACATCGGTGAGCACGTGCTCTTAAGGTGGGAGTGTAGGGAATACGAGTTAAGGTCAGAGCATTCGCAGTTTTTATATTATAACATTTTGTCAAAATAAATCAAATATTGCTCCAGTAAAAACATTTAAGAGTTTATTTTCTTCACATGGTGACCTCAACAGTTGTTGAATATCTGTCAAGGGTGTCCTGAAATTTAATGACTATTTTTTCTCTTCATTCAAAAAGTTTCTCGTCTAATGCTGATATGCTCATGACAGATATTCAACAACTGTTGATATTACCGTGTGTAGAAAATTGAACTATATGTTTCTATTGGAGAAATATGTTATTTATTTTGGCAATAAAGATGTTTTGCTATAAAGATTGCGTCCCCTACACTACCACCTTAATGACAGGCCCGTCTTATTTGCTTTGACGATGACACATGGGTCGGGATTTAAATACCAGTCGCGTACACATCCATCGGGTTTTCCCCTCAATTATTTCTCAATAAACTAACACATTTATATCAGTCGGTAGCACGATGGTAGCACGTCTGCCTATCGAGTTGAGGGTTTCGGGTTGGAGTCTGAAATATGTAAAATTGATGAAATGTGAGTTTCCCCTATCATAGAGATGATTTAATGGCCGGGGTGTGGGGTAAGGGGACGGGGTCTGGGTGTTGTGTCTGTTCTAGATGTGAGTCAAATGCCTCATGTATGTATGTATGTATGTATGTATGTATGTATGTATGTATGTATGTATGTATGTATGTGTGTATGTATGTATGTATGTGTGTATATATGTGTGTATGCATGTGTGTATGTATTTATGTATGTATGTATGTATGTATTTATGTATATATGTATGTATGTATGTATGTATGTATGTATGTATGTATGTATGTATGTATGTATGTATGTATGTATGTATGTATGTATGTATGTATTTATGTATATATGTATGTATGTATGTATGTATGTATGTATGTATGTATGTATGTATGTATGTATGTATTTATGTATGTATGTATCTATGAATAGTACTCAACTCTAAGGTTGTTTAAATCCTCAAAAGTTCCAGTCAGCTGTAATGCTTGGACAGAATTGAAGAGGCGTACTAGGAAAATGAGGAGTGAGGTAGTTTCCTGTTGCTTTCCTCACTGAGCCAGAAGGGACTATTGGACATCAGTCTGAGAAGCCACCACCTGATCCTACAAGCGACACCTTCACTGGTTGTATGTTGAATGTTATTACTATTATCGTTCATATCTTTGCCACTTTCATATTTGTCAGAGCCATAAGTGAGACTGAGACAGATCATTTGAAGTAACAACTTGCTCTAGCCCATACCAGAAGATATATTTTTATAAATCTCCCTCCAAGCAAATACTGTTAAATTTATTCTGAATTATCCTTTCCTCATCTCAACCCTACCAGTATATGTAGAGAACAATGGACTCGTAGTAAGACGCGGGGGTGAAAAAAAAAACCGCTTTGAAACGAATGTTGTTAGCAAGTGACAAACGCCCTTGCAATACTAAGAGATAAAACAATTTATTCGATACACAAAGCAACAAAAGAAACTCCAAGAAAACATAAACTTCAATCAAGATTTGTTAAGTTTTTTATCAATGACAAAGTGAAGTGGGGAAATACAAGAATTGTTCAAGCTTTGGTTTTTTCCTTGATAGCGTAATCACACCCATACCAACACTCTTTGTTGTTAAAATTAATTATATAAGTGGACTTTTTTTTAAATACTAATACATCTACAAGTATAATTTTAGGGAAAGAGTATTTTAGAAGAAAAAAAATTTGCGTTCAGCATAGATAACATTTTACTCTACTATAATTTTGTTTTACAGTTATTGATAATATCTATCAAATTTGTCAGCCTAAAATAACATGACTTGACGTATGAATATGTGAAAATAGCTTAAGTACATAGATACGAAATTTAATCAAAAAATCGTTAGAGACGATTATGATAAAATCAAATTTTTTTCGTCCTAAGGAATCCTTAATTTTAGGGTTGGATGTATAATTCCAAAAAACTCCTAAGCGGAATCTTATTAAACTCTTAGATACCAAGTTTTAGTCTGATCGATAAAATGGTTTAGGCTCTAATCCCGGTAACAAATTGACGGCATCCTAAAGAAAAAAAAACTTTTTCTGCTTCAGAATGTCATGAAACGTCGATACACATCAAAATCATTCGATTTTACTTTTATACGATTGGAATCCTCTCTCTCTCTCTTTCTCCAAATGGTCGCAGGAAAGTAAATATGTATTTAACTGATTCTCATCAACGCAATATGTCATTATACATACACACACAAAGCAACATGTCATTATTATTTGCCCTATACACAAATTAAGTGAGGTAGTGAATGATTATTGTATTTTTTACTTCCAGACTTGTACATAATATATAATTCTATTTTTAGGGATTAAAAAATATATTTCATATTATTATTTGATTTTAATAAATGCAGTAAGATGTTGACCTAAATTTTCTAGAATCCAGACGATAACTAATTAGAGAATAAGTTTGTTTACAGCTTGAATCACAATTACGCTTTGAAGTGGTTTTTTTTAATGCAAGATGGCAGTCAAGATTAAGTGTCTAGACGAAGTTTCGAAATATTGAGAAAGACAAAATATTTACAACAACATAATGCATTAAACAAATATATATATATATATATATCTCAAATAAAGCAAAATAAAAAAATTATTGTATTTTAAGATTCGTCGTAGATAAAAACTAACGCAGCATTTTAAATTTAGTGAGGGTTTGTGATCTTCAAAATAATGTCGCTATTAAAAGTAATGTTGGCATCTAACAGTTTAAAAATGTTAGATCAATTGATATAAGTATTTTATTCAACACTGCGTCTTACCCTCTTTGTTGGCCGCGTGGTCTAACGCGCTACTCACACAGTAGGTTTTCCTATCTACTTCCACGAAAATGCGGGTACGCTTCCTATAAATATAACCTTCCTAATCCCTAAAACTATCAGCGTAATTAGTAAATAAGTGTATAACCTGAACGGGTAGTAAGACGCGGTGCTAAAAATAGTTTCTTACTGCCTGTTCAGATTATACGGATATATGATTACTCTAATGGTGTAGGGGCATGAAAGGAAGCAATTTAAAAGTAATATACCCGCATTCGCGTGGAGAGAGAGTGTTAAACAATTTAGGAACAGCCACCCTCAGTACACCCAACCGGGATTTGAACCCCGATCTCCCCGTCATCAGCAGTCCAGTCTAACAGGAGAATGAAGCTGTACACCATTCGGCCACTGAAGCAGGTCTTTCATATTTTCATAAGACAAATTATATAGCATATATCTGTCAGTTTTGATAGTAATTATTGTCCGACAGTGGGAAATTGGGGGGTTTTCCTTTCTCAGTGATGAACTATCGGCCGGGGGGCTGGGTGTTGTGTATGTTCTAGATTTAAGTTAGTTTATAAGTCGTGTGTTGTTATAATCAATCAGTTTAGGAAGTAAACATTAAGTAAATAAAAATTAAAAAATAGATGAAAACAATTCCTGTAAATAATTATTAGGTTACTTTTATTTAATACTAGCAGAAGTACCAGGATTTGACCGAGGTAACCACGCAATGCAAAGCACGTGGGCAACGATTTTTCTATGCTTCAAATAAACAGAAAAAAATCTCATTTAATTTTTTCTGACCCAGTTTTTAATGAATTTTTTTAAAATAAAAATGTATCAGCTTCGAGATGCACATGTTAGTTAGTACAAAGGGCTACAAATTTTAAAATTTCAAACCTTGATGCGGCAGATAGCAGGCAATGCTTCTGGCAGACAGACAGACAGATTATTTATTTTATTAATAAAGTATTAAGTGCGAAAAATATGTTTATAGTTTCAAAACTATCTTCCTACTGCAATACTAATACAGCTAGAAGTAGGAAGGGCCGTGTCTGACCACAACTAAAAAAAATTTCATTCATTTATACGTCAAGTCATGTGATCTGCAGCTGTCACTTTTGATGGATATTATCAATACCTATAAAATAACAATAATAGTATAGTAAAATACTATCAATGTTGACCACAAAAAGGTTTTGTACTTTTTAGAAGGTTCTTTCTATCAGAATCTTCCTACAGGCCTATATACAAGATATTGGAAACTAAAGGTGGGGATATAGGGGACATTATAAAAGATAAGAGTTTTTGCAGTTTTTATAACAAAACTTTTTTTGGCCAAAATAAATAAAATATTGCTCCAGTAGAAACGTTTAATTTAATTTTCTTCACACGGTGATATCAACATTTGTTGAATATCTGTCATGAGCATAGCGGCATTAGACGAGAAACTTTTTAAATCGACATAAAAAGTTGTCATTAAATTCCAGGACACCCCTGACAGATATTCACCAACTGTTGATATCACCCTGTGAAGAAAATTAAACCAAACGTTTCTACTGGAACAATATTTTATTTATTTTGGACAAAGAAATGTTTTCATAAAAAAGCTGCAAAACCACTCGCCTTTTCTCGCGTCTCCTACATCCCCACCTTAGACTAGTTTAATGCTCTGGTACAAAGCTGATTATGTTTAGAGCATGTATCCACATAAAGTGGAGATCAACGATAGCACGACCATGTCCCGGGTTCGATTCCCATGTGTATTAATTAGTTTTCAACTAATTTAAATTAATTTATTTTGTTGGGTTCATTCGTTTATTTATCTGTGTTGGCCCGTTACGGTGTTTGCATGGTCTAAGGCGTCACTCTCGTATTAAAAGACTATAACGCTGATGACTGGGAGATTGGGGCTCGAATCCCGGTCGGATTTACCTAGGCTGGTTTTTACTTAATTGTTTTCCGCTCTCCCTCCACGCAATTTCGGGTACAATTCCTCCAAATTACACCATCCTCATCCATAGCACATTATCTAGAACATATGCATATAGCCCTAACGGGTAGTTAGAAGCGGTGATGAAAAGTTAAAGAATAAATGTTTAAGGTAATGTGTTAAGATGGTAAGATTGTTTAGGGGGAAATTTACAACCCATTAACGTGTAAAGGATGTTGTACCCAGCTGAGATTCGAACCTTACCTTTCTATCATTAGCAACCTAGTCTATTGTAAGCCTGAGGTCTTAGAACGTCTGCTCTCAAGTGGAATATAAATGTTTAAAACGTGAAACAAATTGTCATCACTTATTTTTCCTCGATGAAAAGTTTATACGCTGAGGATTGTGCTTGGAAAAATTAAAAAAATATTCTAAGGAGGGAATTTTTGATTTGGGATATATATTAGAAAAGGAATATATATTCTCATTCTTTCCAATCTATATTGATTTCATTTCCAATTTATATTTCTAAAATCTAACGGCTGCAGTTGAAAGCCGTCATTGCAAGATTGGCTTATGGTGGGTCAAATATTAAAATATTAAATGTATATAGTACTCAACCCCAAGATTGGTTGTATCCTCAAAAGTTCCGCCGTCAGTTTTAAAGCCTAGGCAGCACTGAAGAGGCGTACTAAGGGAATGAGGAGTGAGGTTTCCTGTTATTTTCCTCACTGAGTCAGAAGTTACTATTGCACATCAGTCTGACAAGCCACCAAGCGACACCTTCATCACAGGGACTGGCTGTATATTGAATGTTATCACTAGTATTAACTGACCCTACAAGCGACACCTTCACTCCATTCATCACAGGGACTGGTGCCAAATTTAATTATATAATATGTATTTATAACTATAAACGGATAAATAGATAGATAGATTTAAATTCAACCCATATAAATTATTTTCTGAAACGCTACCCATATTTTGTGGACATGCGGACTATAGGTAAAGCTCGTTGTCTGATTTTCCTGTGACGTGAAGGTCGTTGTTCGAACTCCAACCAGTTGTAAAGAGGCATTTCCCCCGTAAATGTTTTCCCACTATGTTTTCCCACATGTACGGATATTTTTCACTAATTTCTATCTTCCTAGTCCTTAACCCATAAGTTTAATTTATTAATGCGTGTAGCCCGGTCGTGTTGTAAGCAGGCGAAGCAGATAAATACATCATAATTTAAGATATCAGGACAAATCCGAACAAGTAACAGCCAAGTGTTTGGACGATTAGGCTTGAGTTTGGATCAAAATGTCGATGTTCCATTGTTCAGTTAGCAACAATGTTGCATATTCCGCTTCCAATTACCACCACTCGAGAGTTTGTACGCTCTTTGGTTAAGGTGGAACTGTAGGGGACGCGAGAAAAGGCCAGTGTGCTTGCAGTTTCTACATCAAAGCTTTTTTCAGCCAAAATAAATCAAATAGTTTTCTAGTATAAACTTAGAATTTAATTTTCTTCACACGGTGTTATCAACATTTGTTTAATATTTGTCATGAGCATTGCGGCATTAGATGATATACTTTTTAACTGAAGAGGAAAAGCTGTCATTAAATTACAGAAAACCCTTGACAGATATTCAACAACTGTTGATACCACCGTGTGGGGGGAAAAAACTATATGTTTCTACTATCTATCTATTTTGATCCAAAGAAATGTATTGAAATAAAAAGCTGCAAACAACACTGACCTTTTATCGCGTCCCCTAGACTCCCACCTTAAGTTCAGCTCAAGGTGATGAAACTTCTAGTAGCTGTTACATCAGTTATCGCATCACGGATTGAAGGTATTGAAACTAAAAATGAATCGGCCACTTAGCAACACGAGATAACATTTCAGAGAGGTCCTTGATGGGTCCTGCACCATCTTCAAAACAGCACGCCTACATCAAATTAACAGAGGCCAAAAGGTAGTAAGATGCGAGGATTAAAAAAGTTTATAATTGAATCGTGTGGTAAATTAATTTTTAATTAAGTTAATACCCGCTTCGGTGGTCAAATGATCCCAGTAAGGCATGTCAACCTCATTTGATCAAGGGCCGTATTAAAAAAATATATAGTGTGTTCACTGTTTCAAGTAAAATTAACCCACTTCGGTGGCCGCATGGTCTAATATCTCGCGATGGTGTTTTTTTTAAACGGTATTTCACTCTTCTTCCCCGCAAATGTGGGTACACTTCATCTTATTTAACCTTTCCTCATTCCTAGAACTTTTTTTTAATATAGCACATATGCGCAGTGGGTACAGGAACGGGGGAAAGGGGTTACGGGGGTAAATTTTACCCCCCCAAATTGAGGGGGTAAAAAGTATAATTTTTACTCCCCCCAAAATAAATAATAAAACTTTTAGAATAGTGTAATGATCTTGTTGAGCAAGATAAAAGTTCACACTAAGTTAACACAATAAAAATAAAATGTGCTTGAAGCACACACTGAAGAGATTTTGAAAATCTGATAGTGATACCAGCTACATCAGCTATGCAGAAAGAAGTTTTTCAATGTTTGGATGCATAAAAAATCTATCTTCGCTCCAGATGAGGCAACGTAGACTAAATCACCTGTGTCTGCTGAATGCACAGCCTAAGAGATTCAACAAACTTGAAATAATTGCAGAACTAGTTCGTGGTCTTATAGCTAGTAACGAGTATAGGGCAAAAGGTGTTTGGAAACCTTCTTTAATTCTTAGTGTTTCATATTTTTAATTGAGGCCTATCAGATATAAATGTTCTTAATTTTTTTGTGTTGTATTTATTCTAATGTTTGGCATGCCTAAAATAAATGAGAAAAGTGCACAATGGGACCGTTAAATATTACATTTTCCTGGTCTTTTTTTAATCCCAAAAATGTTATCCCTATAACAAACCGCACATATATAAAAAACGTGAATACGCCACTACATATGCGTGTAACCAGAGTGGGGTAGTAAAATCAATTAAATTGTTCTAGATATTTTTATTCAGTTTAGAATTTAATCATAATAAAAACAATTATTAATTAATTATTTCAAGGTTTGCTGGAAACTCGTTTATCCGAATTTGATGGACAGTCCGGACAGTCTAAATTTTGGATGCTACGGAATTTTGGGAATTTTTCGCTGTTAGGATGTAAAAAATTATACATACGCGATATGTCATTGAAATGAGAATTTTTTTACAGTATAAGGAAAAAGATTAGGGGTTTTTTTGTTATAAAAACAGAATAAGCCTATAACTTGTTAAAATAATATTTTGTTTTAAATTTAACTATAACTTCCTGGCTGATTGATCTCGAGACCTTTGGAGATAGGTAGACCATAATTTTTCTACTAATGGACATATCTGACAGATAGAAAGTAGATAGATCTAATTTTATGTATGCATACGTCAGTTTATGTGATCTGCAGTGGTCATTTTTTATAGATATTAACAATACCTATAAATTAATACTAATAATTTTCGTAAAATGTTATCAATTTTGACCGTAAAAATATACGTTTAAATTATTTAAAAATGGCTTCAAATTTCCATACGTAAAAAGATCAATGTATCGATTGCATCGAAAAGTGTCACTCTGCTGACTCAAGTAGTCAAAAGGGACTGCTGGCTGATTTTTAAAATTTGAATTATGTTTAAAATGGGTTTAATGTTATTATTTTAAGTAGTTGATTTGGATTGGTTTGAGATATCAATTGAGAATATAAAATAGTTTTTCTAGAAAAATTATTTGATAGTAGCTTACTGATGATTTTTTTTAAAATTTGTAATATATAAAGAATTGCTATATCAATTTCTTCAAATTTTTATCTGGAAGAGTTATTTTATTCTCAAATAACGTTTCATTTTCCAAAGTAAACTTTTACAACGGTAGTTTACTGGTAAATTAATTGTTTAAATGTTTTCACAAACTACAATAGATAATCGATTGTGTCGTACAATACATTATTATTATTAGCATCGCGTCTTACTACCCGTTCGGGTTATACGCACTTACGTAATGTGTAATGGTAGGGGGATTGTGGATGAAATGGAGACCTACAGTTTAACGTGGATCCGAACCAGGTGAAGGCCTGGCATTCCTTACATTCATAAGTTGTGATTAATACACGTCTTGTCAGAGGTGAAGGAAGGGTTTGGCAATCAGATAGAATCTGTACCGGGACCGAGGATTGAGCCCGGGCCCCCGACACAGAAGTCTGGCTCCTTACCCCTAGACCACCAGGTCACCCATCTATAATACAGAATGGGGATTTTGTTTGGAAGGAAAGCAGAGATAAATTCACGAGAAAATGTAATGGCGATGTATTCAGTCATTTTCTAAAATGGTGACTCCGAGTGAACGAGTACAGGTTGTGTGTGTGTGTGTGTGTGTGTGTGTGTGTTGTGTGTGTGTGTGTGTGTTAGTAGTCTGTACGTGATCGTGTGTGCTTGGTGTGTGGTCGTGTCGCGGCGTGTACTAGCAGAAACAAATCGGTCACACAGGTGCGACGAAATTCCGCCAGTCTCAATCAAAGCCATCGACATTCAAGACCGTCAAGAAGTGGTGTGATCAGTTTTGGTGACCGGTAGTATGTTGAAAAGGAAACATAATGTTTTCAGACAAGGCAACCTTTCACATTTCGGGGAAAATGAAGCGTCACAAAGTGTGAATTTTGGAACGAAAAATTACGCATGTTGTTTAAGAACAAGTGCTTGATAGTCTGAAATTAAATTCGTGGTTTGGTCTCATGCACAATCTGATTGTTGGGTTAATTTTATTCGCTGAAAACACCGTCACTTGTGGGATGTACCTGAATATGCTTCATATATTCACCGTACCACAAATAGCCGCTAGACATCCGACATTAATTCCTCATCAGGACAGTGACCTCATTGGAGCTATGATACCCGAGATTTCCTAAATAACACATTCCCCAACCGTTGGACAGGTCGTAATGGTCAAATTCCCTGACCTCTACGTTCCCTCAACGTTAAACCATTAGATTTCTTACGGGAGTATGTCAAAGACAAAGTTCACTCCATGATAGTTACCAGAATAATGTATTTGAGACAGCGCATTACAAATGCCATAGGCTCTGTCACAGTAGACATGTTGCAGAACACATGGTGTGAGATTGATTATAAATTATATATTCCGCGTGCCACTAAAGGCGCCCATATGGATGTGCACTGAACTAAACTGAAATGAAACTAACAGAAAATTTGGGAATTTTACTATAATTTTCGTTTAATAATTATTATGTAAATGTTACTATTCACACTGAATTTATGTTTTTTATGTTGCAGTCTTATAGTGGACAACCTGTATCTTTTTTTAAAGCCTAGTAACAAAAATAATAAATTACTACCTGAAATACTGAATGTTATCTTACACTTTTGTTTCATAAATTGAATCTAAAATTGAAAAATCACACGCTATTGTATTGGCCACTTGAGACTTCCCAGATTTTTAGGTTATCTCATAATGATAATAATCTCAATAATTGTTCTTTTTTTACCCACTACTTCAGACAGAAAGATAATTTTAAAATGTATATTATAATTAGTTATTTCATTGACTCATAGTTACAGGACCCCAAAAAAAGGTGGCGTGATGCCAACTAAAAATAAAATTTGCTATAATTTTGTACATTACGGACATTTTATTCCAAAAGCTTCCTAAATGCCCCAAGCTTCCAATATTGATTAAAATAATCGAATAACGGCCGAATAAATTCCCAAAATGTTAGGCAATATCCCGACAGTATTTCTAGACACATGGGCATATATCTAAAACTTGATAACATATGTTTATCCTTCTATTTATTACTAGGCCTATAATTATTACTTACAAATATTGTCTAAGAACTCCCGGCTTATAGAACATTTTCAGAAAAATATATTTTTGTTTTCATAATATGTTATTTTATAATTTAGTTTGTTTAAATTTTATGGAATACTATAAATTGTTTCATCTGAACTTTTCTACTTTCTCGTGTAAAAGTATTGAAATCGTTAGAATTTCAACTTTGAGATTTTTTTTTTCTTAGGTTCATCCGAATTTTTTTTTTTAAAAAAGGCTCTTATAATTGTATATCTCTTTAGCTGGAGACAAAAAATATTTTTCAAAACTGTCTCAAACCAGATATTTAAAAGTTATTTGACCATAATTCAAGGTAAAATTTTGATTTAAATATTTCGCTAAAATTAGGGGTATTTTATTGATAATTGATTTTAGAAAGCTTGAAATACTTTTGAAAAATTGATTTTTTTAAACTATATTGAAACGAATATCTGGAAAGTGTTTTCGTTTTTGTGGAAGAAAAATTGAAAATACTGATTGATTCTGAAAACTCGAAGTTTAAAAAGAAATCTTATAACATATAGAAGATAGAAATAATTATTTGAAGAGTGTTTCATAGTGTAACGAAAAAAAAAAATTCCAAGGAAAAAATATTCATTAGCAGTTTACTAATAAACAATTTTATGAGATCCTGTTCTTAAATTTCAATACCCTGTATTGTTTTCGTTCCTTTTATATGTTTCTATCTAACTTTCGTTTACCTTGTTCCAAATATAATACTATTAGCTCATTAAGTGAAAAAAAAGTGTTCCTTATATATTATATATTTGCATCTAATGTCCATTACCTGTGTTTGTTCTTAAGTTATTCCTTTTACACGTTCCTCTCTAAGTGTACTATCATTCTTTACAAAGTTCCTTTTCCTCCTTTATGTGTTTTTTGGTTTCATCTTTTAAAAAGTTATTTTTCCTGTTTCACACTCCCCCTGATGAGTTTCAATAAAATGAAGCCTAGGTCTAGGGATTGGGAGGAAACTCGATTTTCTTCAAGAGGATGCCATTATATATTTGTCAAATGGCAGCAGTGTAAAGTGTACACTGTGTTCTTCTTTTCATTGTAAAAGGAATCTTGTGTTTGTCCCTTTTATATGTTTTTATCCACATTTACTGTATTCTACATTCTTCCTAATATAATAAAATACCCTTTATGAAAAAGTGTTTCGATTGTGTGATAACATTTATTTTAATGTTTTGAAAACTGAAAAACGATGCCCGGAGACGGATATCGAACCCGGGACCTTTGGCTTACTACGCCAATGCTCTGATCACTGAGCTATCCAGGATTCGTCCCGTGCTCAGGGTAATTCTTCACTCATATTTTAAGGCAGAGTCTGTGATGGACGTGCGGAAATCGTCGGCTACAAATATGTGATTATATTATTATCACAAGCTATCAGATAACGCAGCCATCTGTGACTCGGTAGTTGGCTCAATGCTGCCAACATGCTGCAGAATATGATATCTAGATGGAGTAAATCCTCACTAAAAGCATACATAATAGCTTTGGCTATTTGATTCTTATTTATTCTATTAATTAGATGCATTATTATTAATTAATTAATCTGAGCTATAGGGACAAAGAAGGTTGTTTAGAATAAGTGTATCTACATTAACGTGAAGAGAAAATTGTAAAAATAATAATAATAGCTCACACGTGTAAAACCAGCCCCGCTTGGACACCGATAAGATTCGAACTTAGACATCCCCGTCACCTGCAGTATTCTATTGAGAGCCTGAATCCCTATACCACGTGATCACAGGTGTTGGTTTTAAAATAATTACACCTTCATAAACCTGGAAAAGAAATATAAACCAAATTATGGTGTTTTTTTAATACATAAATTAGTGCTGCTGATAAGGTTCGAAACCCAGAATTCCAAAACAAGATAGTTCCATCATTACTACCAATTTATGTTTGCTACGTCGTATCACCCACTAGGGCTATCGGCATATTTATACTAAGATAATAGATTAGGGAAAGGTTATATTTGAAGGAAATGTACTCGCATTTGCTTGGAGGGAGAGAGGAGAATCATTTGGGAAAAAACACCCTAAATAAAGTCAACTGGTTTCCGAACCCTGATCTCCTAATCACCTGCATCTCAGTCCAATTCGAGGGTGATGCCTTAGACCGATGTGGCTAGTTGTAATATTAAGTTTTGTATTTATTAGTACGATTTATTGCTAGTGTATTTAGTGTTGCTAGCATATTATTTTATCGGATCTGAATAGTTAATGGTAGCAGGAATAAATTTGAGGAAAACGCACGGGGACTGATTAAACAAGTCACAAACTTTGAGGCAGAAATAATCTACTGCATCTACTCAGGAATCAAACTTTAGACTTCTATAACAATTCTTCACTACAACAAACCTTTTAGCGGAAACTTGGGTAAACGGCACACGTCCATTTATTTTTTAATTTATTTTTTTAGGGGAGATACCACGTTTTTCCGCGGGTGAATGGAAACTTAAACTTCACAGTAGAAGTGTGCCTGCATTTAAAAAAAAATCTTAAAATATGATGCGGTATCAACGTTACTTACGGGACAGACGAGTGGTTTGGACAAAGTTCACTCACGTGGGCATTCCATCACTCAAAACTGAGTATATAAGGAACCCAACTTTCCGGTTAAAGACAACCTTCTAGTTCTGACTTCAGTGAAGAGGAACAAGGTAAGAGCAATAAAAATAATTATTTATACATTCCTCACATTATCACAAGCTAGCTATATAAACAATTACTATACAACACATACTCTATTGAAATAATTTTTCTTTTATATTAATTTGAAGAAAGACTTTAAAGAGTTGATAAACCAATTCATTCTAAATTAAATTTACAATGGAATATATTGAATAACATTAAATATTGATGATAAAAAGAGAAAGGGTTGTAAGAGATATAATTTGACTATAAATTATTTGCCATTGTGGTTACGAAGACTCAGGCATCTTGTTTGTCGGTGACGGAAAGTGCCGGCTTCGAAACGGACAGACAAGAATACAGGGGTTAGTTCCCCCCCCCCCCCCCCCCTATATGAGGAAACCAAGTAAATTAATGTGCTGATGGGACTCTTGTTAGACGCTATGCAACAAACATGTAAATGTTTTGAAGAGGCACTTGTTAGAGGGTTATCAGTCAATCAAATAAATGTTTTGTTTGGACTCTTGTTAGAGGCTATGTGCCCACCCAATAAATCTTTTGATTGGACGCTTGTTAAAGGCTATCAGCCAACCAAGTAAATATTTTTAACGTGCTCTTGTTAGAGGCTAAGTGCCCACAAATTAAATGTATTTATTGGACTCCTATTAAAGGCTATGTACCAAATAAGTAAAATATTTCGGTAGAAATCTTGTTAGAGGCTATCATTCAATCAAATAAATTTTTGTTGCGACTCTTCTTAGAGGCTATGTACCCACCCAATAGATGATTTGATGGGATGCTTGTTAGAGGCTATCAGTCAATAAATTCAAATGAACAATTTTATGTGTGTTTCAGTAGGAAATGAAGACGTTATCACTTCTCGTAGTGGGTCTGCTGGCCCTCCAATGTGTACAGAGCAGACACATTCGCTGGAACTTTGCTCACCCCAAGTACCAGGTAGATTACCTCATATTCTTATAAAGTAAGGCAAGATTAATGTGTCTATGCTGGTGTAATTTAGTTACAATTTTTAAACATTAAATTTATTATTTCATAAATGTACATAGATAATATTCATGACATTTTTCAAAAAATTATTATTATTGATGTAAGTTAATATTTCTCGATTCACTCCTCAGTACAAATATACAATACCATATCAATAAAATAAAACTCTTGGGATTTAAGGTAAATGTTAATAATGATAAAATTTACAGTTGAAACAAGATGAGCCAACACCTGATAGTAGCACAAGTGATAGCCCACCCTCTGACGAACCAAGTGGTCCACCCCCTTCCGATGAGCCAAGTGGTCCACCACCTTCCGATGGACCAAGCGAAGCTTCAATTCTGAGACAATCTAGCCCACCTGATAGTAGCACAAGTGATAGCCCACCCTCTGACGAACCAAGTGGCCCACCCCCTTCCGATGAGCCAAGTGGTCCACCACCTTCCGATGGACCAAGCGAAGCTTCAATTCTGAGACAATCTAACCCACCTGATAGTAGCACAAGTGATAGCCCACCCTCTGATGAGCCAAGTGGTCCACCTCCATCTGATGAACCAAGTGGCCCACCCCCTTCCGATGAGCCAAGTGGCCCACCCCTTCCGATGGACCAAGCGAAGCTTCAATTCTGAGACAATCTAACCCACCTGATAGTAGCACAAGTGATAGCCCACCCTCTGATGAGCCAAGTGGTCCACCTCCATCTGATGAACCAAGTGGCCCACCCCCTTCCGATGAGCCAAGTGGCCCACCACCTTCTGATGGACCAAGCGAAGCTTCAATTCTGAGACAGTCTGGCCCACCTGATGAACCCAGTCATGGCCCACCAAGTGGTGGCCCAAGTGATGGTCCACCAAGCAGTGGTCCCAGTGATCGCCCACCCACTGACGAGCCAAGTGGTCCACCTCCATCCGATGAACCAAGCGGCCCACCCCCTTCCGATGAGCCAAGTCGCCCACCTCACGATGGACCAAGCGAAGCTTCAGTTCTGAGACAGTCTGGCCCACCTGATGAACCCAGTCATGGCCCACCGAGTGGTGGACCAAGTGATGGTCCACCAAGCGGTGGTCCCAGTGATCGCCCACCAACTGACGAGCCAAGTGGTCCACCTCCATCCGATGAACCAAGCGGCCCACCCCCTTCCGATGAGCCAAGTCGCCCACCTCACGATGGACCAAGCGAAGCTTCAGTTCTGAGACAGTCTGGCCCACCTGATGAACCCAGTCATGGCCCACCAAGTGGCGGACCAAGTGATGGCCCCAGTGATCGCCCACCAACTGACGAGCCAAGTGGTCCACCTCCATCCGATGAACCAAGCGGCCCACCCCCTTCCGATGAGCCAAGTCGCCCACCTCACGATGGACCAAGCGAAGCTTCAGTTCTGAGACAGTCTGGCCCACCTGATGAACCTAGTCATGGCCCACCAAGTGGCGGACCAAGTGATGGTCCCAGTGATCGCCCACCAACTGACGAGCCAAGTGGTCCACCTCCATCTGATGAACCAAGTGGCCCACCCCCTTCCGATGAGCCAAGTCGCCCACCTCACGATGGACCAAGCGAAGCTTCAGTTCTGAGACAGTCTGGCCCACCTGATGAACCCAGTCATGGCCCACCAAGTGGCGGCCCAAGTGATGGTCCACCAAGCGGTGGTCCCAGTGATCGCCCACCAACTGACGAGCCAAGTGGTCCACCTCCATCCGATGGACCAAGCGGTCCACCACCATCCGAATAGCCAAGCGACCCACCCCTTGATGAACCAACCGAAGATTCCTTCCAACGTACTTGCCTTCCACCTAATATTAATAACGTGATTTATTATAACTTGTTCAATGTAAATAATTATGGCTAGTGAATAAGATAAATTTAAAATAAGTTACCACTGCTTTCCAATCTAATGATTTACGTAGAGTACATTTTGTAAAAGTTGAAATTTTGAGATTTCCAAAACATGTATTGTATTTAATAATTCAATTTTATGAATAAATGTTTCGTATATCACAAAATAGTTTGTTTATAATATTTGTTACTTTCAATTTGACACCATGGATATTCTCCTTTTTAATTTCATATCCGTCCACAATAATGCTAAGACTGAATAATATTTTATTATTAAATTTGTGCAAATGGGAGCACATGGTGCTTTTAATTAGTGTATACTTTTTTTTAGTGATTTTTTTTTTCGGACATTGTTTCATCGATCCTTTACATTTGAACTTTTTTTGTTTGCACCTACATTTTACGCCATCTAAACTTCGATCTGATAAAATCATTTCTTGTTTGCTGGGGTCGAATAGATTTGAAACTACGAGAGGCTGAAATGACCTCTATGGTTTTGGAAAGAATAAGCAAATCGTCGCCTTGGTTCCGCGTCATTTTTCTAGGACAGAAAAAAAAAATCTCCAACGAGCGATACAAATTGGAAGAAATAATTGAAAAATCTGCAAAGTGCTCTCACGTTTGAATCGAGTGCAAAGGAAGGCGCATGCTTGATAAGCAGTTGGAGAACTACTAGAACGGCAAATTTTAACAAATACTTTTTATGCCAGCCCCACCACCCCACCAACTTCAGTTTTTTTGTGAGTTTGTAATCCAAATTCATTTTCATTTATTCCCTTTATTATTTGTATTGGAGGGAAACTGTTCATACTAACAAAAACTATTCAAATATAATAATTTAATAAATGCATAAAATATATAATTTATAATGTTAATAAAATAATTCACTTTTAACTTAGATTATACTGTATGGAAGTTTCTTAGGGTATTTTAATTTTAAAGGAATTTTAACTATTACGAAATATAAGACAATAATAATTTTATTTATTTTATCAATGGTTTAAGTTTGTACATTGTTGAGTTCTAAGTTAATATATACAATAATATGTCTGGTTGAGGCTATTTATCATTTGTATGTTTTGTGAGGCATTGTTGCCGTACTTTACCAGAGGTGGGTGAGGTGTTACCGCCAGGTAGTTTGTTGAGAGGTTGCTAGCCTTAATCCTAGGAGTCTCGAGATTAGAAGGATCGTGTTTTGAGCATAGCTATTTACGAGCCGGCTGCAAATTTATTTATTATTTGTTTGTTTTTATCTCTGTAAAAGATAAATAAAAAACCCAGATTTATTTAATTATTTTTTTGTTTAGTATTATTAACATTTGTGAGCCATTTCTATATTAGCCTAAATCATACTTGTGTATATCGACGATGACAAAAGAAGTAATTTTTTTTCACGTCATGTTGGTATTATTGTTCTAAGAACGAGTTGGGAATAACATTAATTGATAGAGAAATTATTGAGATCGTCAAAAAAATCGAACTAGAGGTTTTGATGGATGTCTACGTTTCATGATCCTCCGAATCAAATAAAATTGGTTTTCGCATTGCCGTCTGTCTGTGTGTCTGTCTAACCCTAAAATTAAGAGTAGTTTAAATAAAGGGTGAAAAGAGAAAATATCGATTTTAACAAAATCGGCTCTAACGATTTTGATTAAAATTCTATATATGCGTTGATTAAGATTATAAATAAAATGGATATTTTCATTTTTCCATGAAAATGACATTTAGGGTACTTTACAAAAGCGAAAATATCCGTATCTCCACAAATATTTGAGATACCAAATAACTTATCATTGCAAAATTGTTGTACTATTAAAAATAAAAAAGTTTTATTTGAAATATATTTTTATAAAACCAATAGTTTCTGAGATATTGGCAAATATATTAATACAATTTTGTGAACTTTAGTTGTAAAGCGATACTACTTAAGTTTTAACGCAATCATTCTCTATTCCATAGAGTAAGTAAATAGCTAAGTTTCTCAGAAAGTTCATTTCTTTTTCCTTTAACCTCTTAGGGGAAATGTTTGTACAGCAATGATCTATCTCTATAATTTTAGACTCGATAGTCAATATTTACCTATTTCATTGGTCTAAATTTATAAATGAGGAATTTAATAGCAATGCGATAACCATAAGATGTGCAACCCCTAGTTGAATGTCAAAAATTTTAAACGGAACTCGAAATTTTAATACGAGGTGTTGATATTTGTGGTCCCAATATCGATCTTTTTTATTGGTCCAAATATATAAATGAGGACATTAATTCCTTAAAAATAAAATGATAGAATTTAAGCTTGGGAGTCACAAAAGGTTTTACGAAAGATTAGCGCAATTTATGCTTGGGTTTGCTAGAGTATATTATTACGAGTCTTGAGACAATATCTCCATTTTTAAACAATAGATCGAGAAAGTCCATGTTGAGTTACGTACGATTTATTTTTGTTTTGTTTTAAGCAAATCTAATTTACTGTGATCACAATAGTTTCTTATCTTTGCTTACTTATCTGCACAGTTCGACTGCACGTGATTGGCTGAGCATTTAGGGGGGGGGGGGGGCATTAATGTTGGGGCCTTCACAGCCATACCCTGAATTGTTGTTGGAAGAAAAGTAAAGAACACACACATATTTCTTTGCAGCCAACAGTGAAGACATTTAACTATGTTATTTGTTTTTTGAAAAAAAAATTGAATAATTTAATAAGGAACGTTTAAAATTATTTATACAATAAAATTCAATTTTAAATGACGTTCGGTTGTACAAGTAGTATTAATTTAACGTGAAAGACATATATATGTAATGTAATATAATAATATAAATGTACAATATTTGATTAATATTTGGAAAGATTGGTAATAATAATTACAAGTTATGACACATTATAATAAAGAAATCTTGAAATTATAAAAAAAAATCTAAAAAATTATAACAAACATCTATAAAGTGCAATACATTTTAAAAATTGTAGACTTTTGAGTCAATTACATTTAAAGCTATGTTTATGTTATTTGTGCTCTTTTGTTGCTATTGATAATATCTATCCAAAGTGAGAGCGTCTTAATCACATGATTGATGTATGAATATATTCAAATGGTGTTGGCTACTTTAGTAACTAATAGATTATTTCCTTCATACCAAAAATGATACTAAGAATTGAATTGCTAAAGCTATTATTTATGATATTAGTGGGAATTACTCCATCTAGATATCATATTCTGAGGACTGAAAAATGGCACCTGGATACAGGAATCGAACCCGGGACATTTGGCTTAGTACGCCAATGCTCTAACCACTGAGCTATCCAGGACTCGTCCCGTGCCCAGGGTCATTCTTCACTCATATTTTAAGGCAGAGTCTATGATGGACTTGGCGGAAAGCGTCGGCTACAAGTATGTGATTATATTAATATCACGAGCTATCAGATAACGCAGCCATCTGTGACTCGGTAGTTGGCTTATTGCAGCCATTTGCAATCCGTACAATTTAATAACTGTACATGTGGCAGCATTGAGCCAACTACCGAGTCACAGATGGCTGCGTTATCTGATAGCTCGTGATAATAATATAATCACATATTTGTAGCCGACGATTTCCGCTAAGTCCATTATAGACTCTGCCTTAAAATATGAGTGAAGAATGACCCTGGGCACGGGACGAATCCTGGATAGCTCAGTGGTTAGAGCATTGGCGTACTTAGCCAAAGGTCCCGGGTTCGATTCCTGTGTCCAGGTTTCATTTATCAATTTTCAGAATATGATAAAAATAATATATAAATACTGCCCTGCACTTCCCCGACTATTTATTTGTGCCCTTGTTCGATAAATCAACACACAATGAATTATTAATATTAATATACTAAATATAAATTTTAACTCTGTACAACATTAGTTATCAAAATTCATAACTTTTTCCTCACAACAATAAATCCACGGAGTAAGCCCGAAGCGAGCTATAATAACAGAGAGGCCACAGCATGTTGGCGAAGATAGTGCCAACATTTGCGGATAGAGGGTGTCATGGGGTCAGCACAACGATCTTTCCTGTCATTAATCTCAGTTTTCAAAACCAATAGTCCTCACGAGGCTGAGTTTGACCCCGTTCCAGACCCACCGTTCCATAGAACCAATTTGAAACGGGGGATCGAACCCTGGGCCTCAGGATCTGACTAATAGACACAGAGGCGGGCTCTCATAATATAAAATCCAAAAACCAATTATAATCTCGTCTTACTTTCTCTCGCATCTCGTAGAGAAATATTGTGACCGTAAAAAAAATCGAGCTCGAGATTTTGATAATATTGTCAACGTTTCATGATCTCCTAAAACCAAAAAGTTATTTTCGCAATGCCGTCTGCCTGTCTGTTTGTACCTGAGGTTGGAGCTGAAACTATTTTACAGATTGAGATAAAACTTGGTTTTCCATAAGCTCCTTCCAAGGTGTTTTTGGAATTAGCTGTCAACCCTATATTTAAGTATAGTTTACTGATGGGCAAAAGAGAAAAAATCGATTTTCTCGAATTTCCCTCTAACTATTTTGATTAAATTTTATATCTAGACACTGTTTATCATTATAAACAAGATGAAATCCTCATTTTCTCGTTAAAATGACTTTGAGAGTACTTCGCATAAGGGAAATTTTCCAATTTTGATAATTTCTCAGCAACTATTTGAAATATAGTATAACTTATCGTTGTAAAGTTGTAGTACTATTAAAGATAAAAATCTGTTATTTAAAATATATTGTTATAAAACCAATCCTTTCTGTAGCTATAAGAAAATAATAAACTTTTTAATTCATGTCTCAAAATGAATTTGATTATTATGCTCTTTGGTTGACAAATATGTTTCTCTTTTCTTCCATTTTTCTGTACAATGTTCCTAGTTCATAATGTCATAGAGTAAGTAAGTAACAGTGTATATTATTTCATTTATAATCTTTGGCGTAGTGTCTCCACAACAATGTATAGACCTATTATTTCGTTTCACAAATCTAACGCGTTCTAGTAAATGTATATTTTAAAATAAAAGCGGGAAAGTGTATGTGCAATGCAAAGCACCATTTATTTTTTCTATTTTCAAAACTTCCGAACGGCAACTATAAACTCTCTAAAATCCCAAAACCAAAAAAAGCACTAAATTACTAAGACAAAACTTTCTGCTAATATAACAAAGATAACATACAAAAACCCAGCCTTACAATACGTTTAGTGCTATTTTATATTTATTAACTTTGCAAAGTTTAATTATTGACCAAGCGTGGCGAGGTCTTGTTTTAACTCCAACATTTGACATTTCGACTGTCTGTTCTCCACGATAACTGTAAAATGCGTAGACCCAATTTAACGAAATTTGGTGGAAGAGACATTTTTAGAACCTAGTCCAAACGATGCATATGCATGGTTTTTTAATCCAACTATCCGTTTCAATATGGTGACCAATAAATAGGGTTTTTCATTTAGTAACTCATCTCAAGTGATTTGAGTTTAAAATTCTAAGAAATCCCACTCCAACCCCAAACAATTTCTGGCACATTTACTTTATATTCTACCTTTCTAATTCCTATCACAATAGCTTTTAATAATATATAAGTGGATAACCCTAACAGTTATCGAGACAAGGGGTGATAGGGGTGAGAAATATTAACGATTTTAAAAAACCTCCCTCTGTCTCATATAATTTTTCTAATACATATATTACTAACTTTTTCTATGGGCTAGATGATTATTTTTTATCGCCACGTCTTACTACCTTTTTCAAAATGTATTTGCTTGAGGTATAAACGTGTACGTTCTGAATTGACTGAATATATCAACACATGAGAATTTCTATGAGCGAGTACGAAAGGGCTTACGAATTTTGCTGGGAAAGGTATTTTCACATACCTTCCAGGGTTCTTTTAAATGAGACACTCGACATGTGTCCAAGGCTATATTTTACCTCCGAATGAAGTTGTGCTATGGATTTTTATCTCTCAAGGAAAACCTATCGAACTACGGTTGGGTTTGAACCCACTGACATTGGGTCCTGAGGCAAGCACTTTACTCCAATACTACTGAGATCGACTCTTGTTACTGCCTGTTCAGGTTACACCCACCAGGTTACTCTAATGGTGTAAGGCTGAGGAAGGAAATATTTTAGAGGTATTCTACCCGCATTTACGTGGAAGCAAAGTAGGAAACCATTTAGGAAAAAAGCCTTAATATACCTGACTGGTTACTACCTATATGTTTTAATTTACATGTTGGTAGGTAGACATCTTTTCACATTTCACCACCAGCTAAAATGATGGTACAACCACCAATTTTATTATTCGGGCAAATACATCAAGGTTCAAATCCATGTTACCATACATGGCGAACGCTGAAACACAACAAAGTACTTTAATAAGGATTGTTTCCGAAAAATCGGGCCCCTGAATGGGAATTAGAAAGCACATCTGAACCTGCGGCCTTCATAAGGCCGTGACCGATGCGTCAAGTGTCCTTAGGGTGGGGGGCGGGTTAATGACTCTTCAACAGGGTCATTACTACCCGCAACAAGTTTAGGGTTAACAACTCCCGCTAAGGGTATTGTGACATTACATTTTTCCACCACGAGGGATCTGACCCCCGCTGAACTCGATAAGAGGGGTATCACGAAGTGAAAGGGAGTCTTACGGCGGCGAACAGCTCTCAGCTGTCAGTGGTCATATTCTAGTCTCTACGCTAAGCGGCCGTCAGGAGAGGTTCGTGCTGGGTGTTCCTCCCTGGTCAGCGATGCCTCGGAAGGAGCGCCCGACGCCGTGGACTGCACGCCAATAAATAAAATAAACTCCCACACAAATAAATAAATAAAACACCAATAAATAAAATAAACTCCAACGTACGTCCCAATCCTACCCAGACATAAAAAACAATGGGGACAGAAACAAACAAGTTTGGAACCCTGGAAACGAGGTCAGAGCGGAGGGGAGTGGTCGGGGGAAAGCCAACAGCCAATCAGAGAGCGACACAACATTACGTAATCATCAAAATACACACTCTCTCCACGTCGGGGGTCAAAGGTCAAAGTTGGCCGAGAGGGCGTGCTAGGTAGTCCTATGTGTGTTATAAATATGAAGGGTTGAGCAATTAAAGAACTCAGCTGTAAAGAGGTTAGAGATTTTGGTTACTTAGCTCTCGAACATCCCTAATAGATTTATTTTTCCATAATTTATTTATTGGGTTAATTCATTCTTATATACCTAAAATAATGTGTTTATATAAAAGGCTTGCAAGTGCCATCAATTTTAATAGCAAAGGACATATTATGGATACGTGTATACTTCATTTTTTTTAACAATATTCACAACCACCAGGTCAAATTTATCAGTTAATAGCATAATACCCTCTTTAGTGTCCACATAGTCTAAGACGTCACCCTCGCAATAGACTGCACTGCTGATGAAGTAAAGATCTTGATTCTATCCCGGTCGGGTGGAGTAAAGGTGGTTTTTTTCCTCAATTGTTTCACACTTTCTCTTGTGACGCAAATGCGAGTACACTTCTCCTAAATTCAACATTTCTCATCCCTAACCCTTTACTGTAACTAGTACATAGGCGTGTAGCCCGAATGAGTAGTAAGGTTCAGTGATAATATATATACATATATATTATTATCATTATGTAACTAGGGCCTGAAATTAGACGACCTAAATATAATTAAAAAAAGACCTATAAAATCACCTAAAAATCCTATAAATATGACCTTAAATTTTCGAAATATGACCTTAAAATATGAACAAAGAGTCGTAATAAATGCACACGACTAAATCAAACACGTGCTTTACAAATGTAAGCTAAAAGTTATCCATGTAATGAAGTCTTTAACAACCAAACTCTTTCCTTACACTAAATTTAACAGTGATTTACAAATATCTGTTTCAGAAGTAATAGCTACCCCCTCCCAACGCAACCCTTTCCAGCCTAGTTGCAGTCTCACCAGGAATGTGTATTTTACATACACAAAAGCAAAGAGGATTCAAAGTTCATTATCTAAATTATCTTCTCATTCCGACAAGTTTGTGATGAACAAAATCATGCATTTATAAAATATTTATTGAATTAAAAAATATACTTAATCAACATGAAGGCCTTAAAATGGCTCAAAAATGCCTAAGAATGAATCAAAATGTCCCATAAATGCCTTTTAAAAGACGGGACCCTAGAAAATATGACCTAAAATTCCAAAATGAAAAAAAAAATGACCAAAAAATGACCTACAAAATATACATTTATATAACAAGGATATCATGAACAGAGTTTATGTACTTATGAACAATGTCTGTGATCAAACATTAAAAAAAAAGACATCTCATTAAAATCCGGATCCTGATGATAACGCATACTAATTTCAATTGTACTAATGTGGAAATTCCGGGAGACTTGTCAAACATTTAAATAGATACTCGATCATAATGGATGTATGGAATGGGTTTTAAACAAAGTCAACCTATCTAAGTTACATAACTTGGACAATGGAGGCATTTCCCACTTTAACAACTAACGAATCAATTAGAACACATTATTTAGGTCCCTCAAAACTTTTTTTTTTAGTGTTATCAAGTTGTTTCATTTGTCTCTTTGGCTATACATTTTGGTTTACGTTTCATACGTCTTACAACCTGTCCGGGATATCTACTTGTTCAAGGGCGTAGAAAGTCCATTTTTCTAAAAGGTGGAGGGGGGAGGGAGGGCCACTAGAAAATGTTACTATACTTTTATCCAATACAGGTTTCCAAACGTATATTATTATTATTATTATTATTATTATTATTATTATTATTATTATTATTATTGTAGACTCCCGCTAGGTCTATTAAATTCCACGAGGGTTCGGACACCCCCCCCCCCCCCCCGATCCCACTTTCTACGCCCTTGCACATGTTTACACTAATTGGATGAGTACGGTAGAATTTAGAAGGGATGCACCCAAATTTGTGTCGAAACACAGTGATAAAATATTTGGGGGGTGGTAACATATCGGTAAACCTGACCAGGATTTAAACTCAGTCCTCCTCAACAAACTTAGACTAGACTAAAGAGTTTGTTCACATACCCCCCATGTGGGTTTACTAAAAATCTCAGTTGTTTTTCTAGTTGGAGCCCTAATTTGTAGTAGCGCTATTTAGTGGTCTGTGTTTTTTGCAATTTTTATAGCAAAACTTTTTTTTTTTGCCAAAATAAATCAAATAATTATTGCTTCTATACAAATATAAACATAGTTTCATTTTGTCCACATAGTGACCTCAACAGTTGTTGAGAATCTGTCAAGGGTGCCATCTAATGTTGCTATGCTCATGAGAGATATTCAACAATTGTTGATATCACCATGTGAAGACAATTTAACTCTATGTTTCTACTGGAGAAATATTTGATTTATTTTGACCAAAAAAAGTTTTTGTATAAAAACTGCAAAAACATTTCCCGTAACTCAAGTTCCCTACATCCCCAACTTTACACACACATTTTGAGCCAACCGTTTATATAAGCACAAGATTTACAAACTAACTTAGATCTAGTAATTACACAATTTCCCTGTTTTTAATTTTATTTTTTTATTTGAGACATTAAACATGCCCTTTCTGAACCTATTGATTGTATCTTAACACGATAGTTTCTATGAGCGAGAGTGAAAGGACCTACTAATTTTTCCTGGAAATGTATTTTCCCATTCCTTCCAGGGTTCTTATACATGCCACAATCGACATAGGACCGACGGCCTTACTTACCCTCTGAAGGAAGTTCTGCTACGATTTTTATTGCTCAAGAAAAATCCGTCGATCCCATCTGGGTTTGGTCCTGAGGCGGGTGCTTTACCCCAAGAACACCGAGGTCAACTGTTACTAACACATAATTAGTATTAGTAGCAGTATTAGTATAGTGTGTAGTAGTAGTAGTGGTAGTAGTAGTAGTGGTAGTAGTAGTAGCAATAGTAGTATGGTGGTAGTATTAGTAATGGTGGTAGTGGTAGTAGTAGTGGTAGTAGTGGTGGTAGTAGTAGTAAAAGTAGTGGTGGTAGTAGTAGTAAAAGTAGTAGTAAATAGTAGTAGTAATAGTAGTTGTGGTAGTAGTTGTAGTGGTAGTAGTAGGAATAGTAGTAGTGGTGGTGGTAGTAGTAGTAGTGGTGGTGGTAGTAGTAGTAGTAGTAGTGGTAGTAGTAGCATAGTAGTAGTAGTGTAGTAGTAGTGGTGGTAGTAGTAGTAAAAGTAGTGGTGGTAGTAGTAGTAATGTAGTAGTAAGTAGTAGTAGTAGTAGTAGTAGTAAAAGTAGTGTGTAGTAGTAGTAATGTAGTGGTGGTAGTAGTTGTAGTAATAGTAGTGGTGGTAGTAGTTGTAGTAATAGTAGTTGTGGTAGTAGTTGTAGTAATAGTAGTGGTGTAGTAGTAGTAGTTGTTGTTGTAGTTGAGTAGTATGGTAGTAGTAGTAGTAGTATAGTATAGTAGTAGTACAATCGTAGTAGTTGTGGTAGTATGTAGTAGTAGTATGTGTAGAGTATAGTGTATAGTAGTAGTAGTAGTAGTAGAACCAGTACGCGTCTTATTACCCGTTCAAGTTATACGCACATAATTGAAAAAGGGGAAATACCATTTTCAACCATGAAAAATTTTACAGATAATTTTGTAATTTGAGCTAGTCATCCTTTAAGTTCAGAAGCCACACCTTATGGTTGAATATGGTGTAGTCCACACCTTATGGTTCAATATGGTGCAGTCCATACCAGCGAGTACTTGGACAAAATGTCAAAGCTCATCGAGTTTGGTTCGCCAGTGATGTACAGGAGTGGTTTTGAATCCCGGTTGGGTGTACTGACTCCGCTTTACTATAAATGGTTTTACCACCTTTTTTCCACGAAAAAGTTGGATCATTTCGTATAAATTATACTTTACTTATTCCTAATTAAGGTTAAGTTTAAACGGGGTAGTAAGACGTGAACCCGCTTTGGTGGCCTCATGGTATATGGTGTCACTCTCGCAGTAGACAAGACTGTCAATGACGTGGAGATCAAGGTTTCGAATCTTGGTCGGGTGTACTGAAGGCTTTTTCCAAAATGATTTTTCACACTCCCTCCACGAAAATGTAGGTACACTTCCTCTAAATATAGCTTTACTCATCCCTAAAAAACTATAAGCGTAAATAGTATATAAGCGTGCAGTTCGAATGAATAGTAAGGCACGGTGCTAAAAAAAAGTAAGTCATGGAACAAAATAAAATTTAAGCATATACAATTAAATTTCACACGCCTCATCCCATAATTTAATTTAGAATGTTTAAGTAACGGATAGTGCTGGTACTTAAGGCGGTCGTCTCCGAGAAAGTATCAATCGCTGTCAGGTCACATGGATTAAAATACAATGGTCTGTGTTATTTTCTGGGACTCGTTCGCTACTTTGTCTAAGATTATAATTCCTTTCGCCCTTTACCTGCAACCACCCTTTGTCATGTCCATAATAAAGAGGTAAAATAAAACTACGAGACTTCTTATCCCAAGATAAAGAGGAAATTTCGCTGCTGGTTCTCAAATATTTTTAAATTTTCTGTTGTGAACCAATCAAAATACTTTTGTATTTGTTAGAAAAAGTCTAAATCTAGAGCCCTTTTTCATCAAGTCTAGTCTCATAGCTCCGCAACTATGGTCAAAGAGTCGTTGAAAATGAGCTAATGTCACATTTTCACACGTTTTGTTTCTATTAATAAAAGTCGAACTATAGAGCATAAATATTCATTTCAGTGCATTTATTATTGTGATTATTATTTAAAAATATTGTCTAGAAACTCCCAGTATGTAGAATATGTATCAAAAAATAAACAATTTTGTTTACTATGACTTTTTTAAGCACCGTGTCTTAGTAGCTATTTGGGTTTTAAACCTATTTATTAATTATTCTAATGTGTTAGAGATTAGGACGGTTGAATTAGAAGGAAGTGTACCAGCATTTGAGTGGATGGAGGGTGGAAGAGTATTTAGGAAAAACTATCCTCAGTACATGCGACCAGGATCGAACGCCAGATCTCCCAGTTATCGGCAGTCTAGTCTAATGCGAGAGTGACGCCTCAAAACATGCGGCCACTGAAGTGGGTAAATAATATGTTATTTTATTTGTTTGTATTTCATGTAAATACTATGATTGGTTTCATCTGACCGCAAAGTAGTTAAGAGGCTGTTTCATGCAACTTTTGATCATCTTGTAGTAAATGATTTAATCGTTAAGATTTCTTCTGCAAGATTTTTTTTTGTGCACCCGTAATCAAAAAAGCGGCAATTATAATAATTCTGTGTGTCTGTCTTTTTTGGCTAGTAACTAAAAAATTTGTTGGAATTATTTCAAACTTGATAGTTATAAATTATATTGCCTTACCTCAGTGAAAAATCATAATTTCGAATCTTTCTCTAAAATTAAGGGTAATTTTTTACTGATAATTTATTTTTGAAAGTTTTGGTTCAAAATAAAAATATGGGAATTGTTTTCGGTTTTCTAAAAAATTTTTTTAAATAGTTTACTTATCAATTAGGATTAAAAACTGAAGTGTTTATTTTTTATTTTTTTAGGACATATTATTTAACGGTAGATTACCGATAAACAATTTTGAAATATTTTTTTCCTAAATTTCAATACTCTAATACGAGAAAGTGTCTTAATACTATTTTAGTGATTAGGTTTGACCCTACGGCTATTTATTGACTAGTCTAAGAGATAAAGAAGGTTGTTTAGAAGAAGGGTACCCGGATTAACGTGGAGTAAATGGGAAAACTAAAATAATAAATCACACGTGAAAAAACAAACTAAAGTGCATCCCAATAATATTTGAACCTATACCGTCTAGTCACCAGTAGTTCAAATAACTCCACCTCCGTAAACCTGGAGAAGAAATATGAACAATATTATGTCTTTTTTTTAAATAAATAAATTAGTGCTACTGAAAAGGTTCGAAACCGAAACTTCTAGATCATAGCTTACTACTATTTTATATTCGCCACGTCTTACTACCCACTTGGACTATACGCATATCTATGCAAAGGTGATAAATTTGAGAAAGGTAAGCATTTGGAGGAAATGAACTTGCATTTACGTGGAGGGAGATAGGAAAACCATTTTTACAAAAACCACCCTCTGTTCAGCCGTCCATTTTTCGAATCCCTTATCTCATCATCACCTTTATCTCAGTCCAATGCCTTAGATCATGAGACCACCGATGCGGCTAGTTGTAATATTAATATTAGTATTTATTAGCACAATTTATTGCTAATGTACTTAATGTTATTAACAAATTATATTATCGGATCTGAATATTAATGAGATCAGGGTTATTTTTTAAAATATATACCAACATTCATACGGTGTAGATATTGAAGTCACAAAACTTTAGGTGGAAATAATCTACTGCATCTATTCAAGAATCGAACTCCAGCATTTTAAATCATAGTCCACTACAGCAAACGTACTAACGGCAATTTAGGTTTTGCTGCACACGTTTATTAAATGTTTTATTTATCTTTTAAGGGAGCTACCACGTTTTTTCCACGGTTAAGCAAGGACTTATCTTCAAAGTAGAAGTGTGCATGCATTATAAAAAAATCCTAAAATAAGATGCAGTATCGATGAGTGGTTTGGACAAAGTTCACTCACGTGGGTCTTCCATCACTCAAAACTGAGTATATAAGGAACCCAACTTTCCGGTTAAAGACAACCTTCTAGTTTTGACTTCAGTGAAGAGAAACAAGGTAAGAGCAATAAAAAATAATTATTTATACATTCTTCAAACCATCACAAGCTAGCTATATAAACAATTACTATACAATAAATACTCTAGTAAAACTTTTTTTAAATTAATTTGAAGAAAGACTTAGTTAAATAGCTAATAAACTAATTCATTATAAATTTACGATGGAATTATAAACACCAAGAGGTATCGCCCAGGAGACCAATGAAAAGTCTTAGTAACACTCAAACAAAAAGTGTTGAGGGACCTAAATGATGTGTTCTAATAAATTAGTTGGTTATTGAAAGTTATGCGCCACCCAAGTAAATGTTTTGATGGTACTGTTGTTAGAGGCTATGTGCCCACCAAGTAAATGTAAATGTTTTGATAAAATGGTTGTTAGAGGCTATCAGCACCAAGTCTCATGTTTTGATGAAAGTATTGTTTGAGGCTCTCATCCAACCAAATAAAGCTTTTGGTGAAACTATTGTTTGAGGCTATCATCCAACCAAATAAAGCTTCTGGTGAAACTACTGTTTGAGGTTATCATCCAACCAAATAAAGCTTTTGGTGAAACTATTGTTTGAGGCTCTCATCCAACCAAATAGATCTTTTGGTGAAACTATTGTTTGAGGCTCTCATCCAACCAAAAAGATTTTTGGTGAAACTACTGTTTGAGGCTATCATCCAACCAAATAAAGCTTTTGGTGAAACTATTGTTTGAGGCTCTCATCCAACCAAAAATATATTTTGGTGAAACTACTGTTTGAGGCTATCATCCAACCAAATAAAGCTTTTGGTGAAACTACTGTTTGAGGTTATCATCCAACCAAATAAAGCTTTTGGTGATACTACTGTTTGAGGCTATCATCCAACCAAATAAAGCTTTTGGTGAAACTACTGTTTGAGGCTATCATCCAACCAAATAAAGCTTTTGATGGTACTGTTGTTAGAGCTATCAGTCAACAAAGTAAACGTTTTGATGGTGCCCTTTAAAGAGCATATAAGTCAACCAAACCAAATGAACCATTTTATGTGTGTTTCAGTAGGAAATGAAGACGTTATCACTTCTCGTAGTGGGTCTGCTGGCCCTCCAATGTGTACAGAGCAGACACATTCGCTGGAACTTTGCTCACCTCAAGTACCAGGTAGATTACCTCATATTCTCATAAAGTAAGGCAAGATTAATGTGTCTATGCTGGTGTAATTTAGTTACAATTTTTAAACATTAAATTTATTATTTCATAAATGTACATAGATAATATTCATGACATTTTTCAAAAATTATTATTATTGATGTAAGTTAAATTTCTCGATTCACTCCTCAGTACAAATATACAACAATACCATATCAATAAAATAAAACTCACGAGATTTAAGTTAAATGTTAATAATGATAAAATTTACAGTTGAAACAAGATGAGCCAACACCTGATAGTAGCACAAGTGATAGCCCACCCTCTGATGAGCCAAGTGGTCCACCACCTTCTGATGAGCCAAGTGGCCCACCACCTTCCGATGAGCCAAGTGGCCCACCACCTTCCGATGGACCAAGCGAAGATTCAATTCTGAGACAATCTAGCCCACCTGATAGTAGCACAAGTGATAGTCCACCCTCTGAAGAACCAAGTGGTCCACCTCCATCTGATGGACCAAGCGAAGCTTCAATTCTGAGACAATCTAACCCACCTGATAGTAGTACAAGTGATAACCCACCCTCCGACGAACCAAGTGGTCCACCACCTTCCGATGAGCCAAGTGGCCCACCACCTTCCGATGGACCAAGCGAAGCTTCAATTCTGAGACAATCTAGCCCACCTGATAGTAGCACAAGTGATAGCCCACCCTCTGACGAACCAAGTGGTCCACCTCCATCTGATGGACCAAGCGAAGCTTCAATTCTGAGACAATCTAACCCACCTGATAGTAGTACAAGTGATAACCCACCCTCTGACGAACCAAGTGGTCCACCACCTTCCGATGAGCCAAGTGGCCCACCTCCATCAGATGGACCAAGCGAAGCTTCAATTCTGAGACAATCTAGCCCACCTGATAGTAGCACAAGTGATATCCCACCCTCTGACGAACCAAGTGGTCCACCACCTTCCGATGAGCCAAGTGGCCCACCTCCATCAGATGGACCAAGCGAAGCTTCAATTCTGAGACAATCTAGCCCACCTGATAGTAGCACAAGTGATATCCCACCCTCTGACGAACCAAGTGGTCCACCTCCATCTGATTGATAAAGTGGTCCACCCTCTGAGGGATCAACGAAGATTCCTTCTGGCCTACTTGATGTCCACCTAATATTAATAACCTGATAAAATATTACATCTTCAATGTAAATATGGCTAGTGAATAACAGTGATTTAAAACACGCTATCACTACTTTACAATCTAATAACTTGCGTATAGTAAATTGTAAACATGTTGGAATTTAGCAATTTCCAGACATGTGCTATATATCATTCAATTTTATGAATAAATTCTTCATTTATTAAAAACAAATGTTTATAATAATTCTTCTTTCATTTTGGTAATTGTTGTAACAACTAAGTGGTATTAACATTAATTGATAGTTACATAATGTTAGTAAAATCACTTTTATTATATTCATACTTCAAGTCATACTACCTTCAGCCGTCATTTTTGATTGTCCTGTACCTATAAAATAACACCAATAAAATAGTATCAATATGATCGTAAAAGGTCCATGTTTGTATTTTCTAGCGCGTTCATACTACATTTACCGTGTTTGCGTTAATGGGCCCATTCACAAGGTGATAATGAAGCAACCTTCGTGACAATATGATATATATTAAATAATTGCTGGGAGATTCGGTTGCTCTCCTAGTTCCCCAATCACTCTTTAACACCATCTTGTTTCCATTGGTTCAAATTATCTCTTTGTGAAGTTTGGGAAATAAATTATTAACAAGTGTAGTTTTTTACCCGTGTTGGCTACCTTGAGCGATTATATTTATTAATTTGAAAATAATAATTAAATGGTTAGTAAACCAATTTATTCTAAATTTATGATGGAAATATATTGACTAATATTAAATGGTGGTACTAAAAATTAAAATGGTTGTAAGAAATATAATCTTACTATGAATGGGTTTGCCCCTGTGGCTACAAGGATATAGGCATCTGGTTTGTCGGTGAAGGGAAATCCCGGGTTTGAAACAGGCAGCCAAGAATACCGGGATAGTTTTTCCCACTAAATGAGGCGACCAAACAACCTTTATTGATGGGACTCGTGTTAGAGGCTATGTGCCAACCAAGTAAATGTGTTTATAGGACTCTTGTTAGAGTTTATGTATGTATCTACCATGTAAATGTTTTGATGGGACTCTGGTTAGAGCTTAGAGGCTAGCAGCCAACTAAGTAAATATTTTTAACGAACACATGTTAGAGGCTATATGTCTACAAAGTAAATGGGTGAATGTTTTTTATGGGACTACTGTTAGAGGCTATGTGTCAACCGAGTAAATGTATTGCTGGGACGCTTGTTTTATGGGATCCTTATTAGAGGCTATTAGCCAACGAAATAAATGTGGTTTACTAGTAACCTTCCATAGGCATGGAAAATAACAGGATTTTTTTCTATGAATTCTTTCAAAAACGATTGTTTGATAAATTCTTTTGAAAAATCCCTTTGCTCTTTTTTTTTCTCCCTCCCTTACCTCAGAATCAGCCATTTAAATACACAAAAATCACTAAAATATTGAAAACTTGCAATCACACAAACTCCGCCAGGGAAAAAACACGTGGTGACAAAACAGTCATACGCGCATGCGTGAATCTAGCAGTTCGAGCGATCCGGTTTCCATCGTCCAGTCATTTTGCAACCACTGTGCGATCTGCTTCAGACTGTCGGCGAATGTGATCGGATTCACGGAACATCGCTTAGGCGATCCGAATATCGCCTGCAATCGGATTGACTCTACCCACTGATTGGACGATATTCGGGAAATTTTGATTGAAAGCGACAAGATTGTCAATCCGGTTCTCTCAATATTGCCTCGTGAAATTGCCCCTTGAGAGAAGGAATCGTACAGGGGGAAGAAGAGGTACTGAAAAAAACTATGTAAAACCTCTGTACCTAACTTATAAACTTATATAATCTTCACAGATAATTACAAAGTACTTATTTCTCATCTCTCACTTATATCATGGGATTTCTTTACGTGTTTTTTGTAAGTTTGTGATATAGGTACTCAAAAACTGCTAAAACGATTTGAACAGAATTTCCTCTCGTGTTCTTTAGACTCTCAAAACAGACAGAGGCTATATTTTTTCCTGTAAAAACTCAATAAAGTTGATAGTTTTTCAAATATTTTTGTCTAAAACCTCGAACCAAGTTCATTCTTTATGAATACAATGTAATGTTGAATATAATATTAATTCGTTTTCATGACTAACTAGATCGCTAAATCTAATTCAAATCTGAAGAATAATAGAATATAGTAGAATATATTCATATCTTAAGTCTAAAGAGAAATTATTATTTGTTTCGGTTGATGGTTTCGCATTCATATTAGTAGATAAATCGTGTTTATTTGACAAATAAAATTGTACATGGATAACGTTCCATATCTTTGAGTTGGCCTTATATATGTTATATGTTCAGACAAATAAATGACTTATCCCATTAAAAGGCAGGTAAAACTCTAGCGATGAAATAAATAAGATATGATGTCTATCTATAAGTGTGTCCAGTGGCGGAGAACAGAACCCCGCAGACCTGCTAGTGCAGGGGTCGAGCGTAAAAAGTACTTTTAGATAAATGGGGACATAAAATTACTGAACAGCAATTTTTTTAATGAATTACTTACAAAATCTAAAAGTAACTATTTTGTAACATCAATGGCAACGTAGAAATTGTTCCCTTTGATACTATGCGATGTGTATTTTCGGGGTTAGTTCAATCGTAGGCGGCAAATCTTCTCCCGAGCCACAGCGTAATCCATTACTAATAATATTAGCCTTTTCTGTCGTCATTTTCCTTGCCCTTCTTATCTTCAGTTTGTTGGCAGAAGCAATCTACAGGTTGTATTTTTGTATTTTGTATTTGTACTTTTGTATTAATCATTTTTATATAACTTTTTTTAAGTTACTGTGGGCTACAACACAACCAAAATTTAAAATTAATGACATTCAGAAAGGATTGAAAACATCAGTATCAGTAAAGAAATGTCGTCTTTTTACATGATGTACGTTTAAAAATAAAGCTTCAACCCCTTGTTTAAATCAATAATATTGATGCTGCTTGGATGTTAATGAATTATATTTTTGAAAAAAGTTTTCTTCTAAACATGGTTTTTTTAGGGGATGTTTAAAACAGGACTAAGCCTAAGCTTACTTTTTATATTTTTAATTTTGGTGACTAGTTTAAAAAATGTTAAACCCAAGTCCACAATTACTATTTTTAAAAAACCTTCGAAATAGCTTATAGAGTTATATATAGTTCAAAGTGGTAGGGGGGTCTCACCCAAACCCCCAAAGTTTTAGGTGCAGGGGTTGGGTAAGTCATAAATATCCACCCCTGTGTGTGTTAACAATGTAACTTCAAGTTAAAGAAACTTTGCCTAAGTACTTAGTGATGCGTGAATATGTGCATCTAAGGCAAATATTATTTTACATCTACCTGTATCAAACACTATCGGAGGAAAACAGAGAATACTTTGTGAGCCTAACGGCTTCTACCGCATGACTACCAACTTGGCTAATTCAAAAACCATGCAAAATAAGCTTAAATTGGTCATAAATTGACATGCCTAAGAGCCGAAACCCAACAGCCATATTTCATTTTGCGGCCGGTATTTTCACCAAATTACCACATTTATTGGACTCGATAGACGATATACACTACTGGTGAAAAATGGCTATAGTTGCAGTTCTAATCAGGATGGATCAAGGGTAGGGAGCCTTGGCGTGTTGAGGCAAAGGTCCTGGGTTCGATGCCCGTGTCCACGTGTAATTTTTATCTTAATTGATTTTTTTTAGCAGCTCGTCTTACTACTTGTTCGGGTTATTGGCCTACGTACTAATTACGCTAATGTGCTAGGGCTGAGTAAGTTTGTATTTAGAAGAGGTGTACTGACAACTTACGTGGAAGGAGAGTGGAAGATCAAGCCTCAGTACAACCGACCTAGATTCGAACCTTGATCTCCCCGTCATCTGCAGTCTGATCTACTATTATAGTAGTGCGTTAGACCAGGCGGCCACTGAAGAGTATTTCATTGAACTTATTATTATTATTATTATTAGCACCGCGTCTTACTACCCGTTCGGGTTATACGCACTTACGCTAATGTGTAATGGTAGGGTGATTGTGAGATGAAATGGAGGACCTACAGTTTAACGTGGAATCCGAACCACGGTGGAGGCCTGGCATTCCTCACATTCACAAGTTGTGATTAATACACGTCTTGTCAGAGGTGAAGGAAGGGTTTGGCAATCAGATAAATCTATGCCTGTACTGAGGATTGAACCCCGGACCCCCAGCACAGAAGTCTGACACCTTACCCCTAGACCACCAGGTCACCTTCATTGAACTTGATTCAGGACTTCCCCTGTTGACAATCCAAACGTATCTGTTTGTGATTCATGTAAATTAGAAGGCCCAGGCCTTGACGACCTAAAAGTTATAGAATATTATTTAAAATTTACAGAAAACTAACCCAAAAAAAATATGAACAAAAGGTCGTAATGAATGCACACGAATAAATGAAACATGCTCTTAACAAATGTAAACTAAAAATCTATCCATGCAATGAAAAGCCTTCAACAAATAAAAATTGCATTTTTCAGAATACAACTTTGATTTACAAATATTTGTTTCAGAAGTAATAACTACCCCCTCCCAACGTAACCCTCTCCAGCAAGCAACACACAAGCACACAAGCAAAGAGGATAAAAAAAAATTCATTGTCTACATTATCTTCTTATTCCGTTAACTGTGTGTTGTAAAAACTTACGAATTTATAAGATATCGATAGTATTTAAAAAATACTTATTCAACATAAATGCCTAAAAATTAATTTAAAATGACGCAAACCAGGGATATATTAGGCTAAAAATCCAAAATTACAAAAAGAGACCAAAGAATGACCTATAACACATCCGGGTATCTATCCAAACATGGCTATTGTCTGTGATTTAGATGACAGGTAATTTAAATTCGGGCCCAGTTAATTAGATTATTTAATTTGTTGACTAAAAAACTCCTTGTCAAGAGAATTTCGGCAAAGTCATTGGTTTCTGAAGCAGGGTAGCTATACTTTTGGTTATAAGTCCAAGTAGTGAAATACATTGTTCCTTTAAAAACTACAACCCTTAAGGGTCTAAGGAGTTTTTTTCTTCTTCGTTATTTGTATTTCAAACAAATTAATATAGAAACAGACATTGAGCTAAAATAATTGATACAAGAACGAAAAGGTATTTGTTTGATCAAAGCATGAATTCACCCTTTTAATCCAATTTATATCATTTCATTTCGTTAATCATGTCTTATCCGTTCTCTCAAATAAAGACAAATTACATAATAGTGCATTTCTTAGTTATGTATATATATATATATATATATATTTTTTTTTACTTTTTCTAGACACCTCAGAGATAAAAGTGTTGTGATTGTCAAAAATATTTAAATTGAGATAAATGTCGAAGTTTCATGACCCCCTGAAACCCGAATTGTGGTTTTGGCGATGGCCGCTGTATGTCTAGCTGTATGTCTGGCTGTATGTCTGGCTGTATGTCTGGCTGTATGTCTAGCTGTATTTCTGCCTAGAGCCGAAACCATTTTGCTGATTTGTCTAAGACTTGGTAAATAGGGTCCTTTCTAAATAGGGGTCTTTATAATTAGATATCTAACCCTAAAATTAAGGGTAGTTTACTGAATGGCAAAAAAGAGAAACAATCGTGTCCAGGTGTCATTTTTCAATTAATTTAAATTAATTGGAATGTGGTCCCCTCCACATGGACAGGGTCATGATTACAATGATTTGCAACCTGTGGGTTGATTTTCATGCAAATTCAGTGCATTTTTATTGACTGAGAGTAGATGGGTCCTAATTGTCTTGTTCATTTGGAATTTCGTCTGTCTCTTCAAATGTTTTTGCGCGATTATTGCCAAATACGTGGACCAATTTTAACGAAATTTGGTAGAAACACTCTTTGAATATAGGCCAAACAATTTATGTATGTTCTTTTTTTACCCAGCCATCTATTTCAAAATGGCGAGAGCTCAAATATCTGTGACCACTTAATGTTTCACATCCGACTGCCCGCTGAGACAACCCGAAGTTCGTATCGCATTTTCAAGGAAACGCATATCGATGGGCACGTGGATTAAATGTCAGGCTCGTATCTTCTTGGGTTTGATGGTTACGGGAAGGTAAGAGTTCGCATTCAGGCCGGGTGGGTCTAGAGTTAATCCCCCCCCCCCGAATTTTGTTTTATTTTTTAGCACCGCGTCTTACTACCCGTTCGGGATATACTACTCCTATGTACTAATTACATTAATGTGTTATGGATTAGAAAGGTTGAGTTTAAAGGAGGTGTTCCAGCATTTTCTTGGAGGGCGAGGGGAAAAGCCCCTCCTCCACCCCCCTCAGTACACTCGCCCAGGATAAAAACCCGATCTGGCCGTCCTCAACGGTCAAGTTTAATGCGAGAGTAGCACTTTAAACCATGTGGCCACCGAAATGAGCCCCACTAAATTATTTACTAATCTTCCTCCATAGCATATGCTTAAAATGTTACCTTCCTAATCCCTTTCCCCGTAAGCGTGGTTAAATTTAGATAGCCCGGGTTGGTAGTTAGGCACGATACAAAAATAAAAAAATAAGGGGGACAAAGGATGGATATTGTATTATTATTTTTAGTGAGAATATACGATAGGGTGTAAAATAATTCAGGGGGAAAAAAATAAACACATGCCTCCAACCAGTGCACTCAGACCGGATCTAAACCCCTATTCCTCAATCAAGAGATCTAAGAGTTGAGCTTAGCTCTCTTAACCTAATGTTGAAATTATCACCACTTATTGCGTCTTTTTTTCGTCCTCAGTTGGCATAAACTTATCAAGATAGCGTGTGTGCACTTGAAGTTTCTAAAAATAGGTAAGGCATTGTTATTTTCGGATTGCAGTACGTCTGGCCCAGACAAGTGGCTCAGATTAAAGTTGAATTGAGCCACTTCAAAACATAGTATAAAGACCCTCGTAATTCTGAGCAGAAGCATCTTTCTCCCTCTGCACGACACAGAAGAGAAGAAAAGGTAAGAACAGAGCGAAAGAAAATAAATCATATTATTGTTATTTCAAGCTAGAACAGGACTAAATTTTACATAAAAACAAGTAAAATTTTTGAAGATGTTTTTGATAAATTTTTGCAGTGAAAAAAGTAAAATGTTTTGAAGGGATTTTTGTAAATGTTTGAAACTAAACATGTAGAATCTTTTGATGAGATTTTTGATAAATGTTTGCAGCCAAACAAAATAAAACCTATGAAGGGATTTTTGGTAAATATTTGCATCCAATCATGTAAAAGCTTTTGATGAGACTTTTGATTCATTTTGCAACATAACAAGCCAAAACGTTTTGTAGAATTTATAGTAAGCATTTGCATCCAAACAAGTAAAATGCTTTTAAGTTGTTTTTGGTCAATTTTCGCATCAAACATGTATTATCCTTCCATGAGATTTTTGGTAAACGTTTGCAGCCAAACGATAAAAACGTTTTGGAGGTATATTTGGTAAATGTTTGCAAACAAACAGTAAAATGTTTTGAAAAGATTTTTAATGGTGGTATTTTTAGTGAACGTTTACAGCCAAAGAGGTCTCATGTTTTAATGAGCTATTGTTAGAGGCTATTAGACAATCAAACCAAATGAACAATTTTATGTGTGTTTCAGTAGAAAATGAAGACGTTATCACTTCTCGTAGTGGGTCTGCTGGCCCTACAATGTGTACAGAGCAGACACATTCGCTGGAACTTTGCTCACCCCAAGTACCAGGTAGATTACCTCATATTCTTATAAAGTAAGGCAAGATTAATGTGTCTATGCTGGTGTAATTTAGTTACAATTTTTAAACATTAAATTTATTATTTCATAAATGTACATAGATAATATTCATGACATTTTTCAAAAAATTATTATTATTGGTGTAAGTTAATATTTCTCGATTCACTCCTCAGTACAAATATACAACAATACCATATCAATAAAATAAAACTCTTGGATTTAAGGTAAATGTTAATAATGATAAAATTTACAGTTGAAACAAGATGAGCCAACACCTGATAGTAGCACAAGTGATAGCCCACCCTCTGAAGAACCAAGTGGTCCACCTCCATCTGATGGACCAAGTGGCCCACCACCTTCCGATGAGCCAAGTGGCCCACCACCTTCCGATGAGCCAAGTGGCCCACCACCTTCCGATGGACCAAGCGAAGCTTCAATTCTGAGACAATCTAGCCCACCTGATAGTAGCACAAGTGATAGTCCACCCTCTGATGAGCCAAGTGGTCCACCTCCATCTGATGGACCAAGTGGCCCACCCCCTTCCGATGAGCCAAGTGGCCCACCACCTTCCGATGGACCAAGCGAAGCTTCAATTCTGAGACAATCTAACCCACCTGATAGTAGCACAAGTGATAGCCCACCCTCTGATGAGCCAAGTGGTCCACCTCCATCTGATGGACCAAGTGGCCCACCCCCTTCCGATGAGCCAAGTGGCCCACCACCTTCCGATGGACCAAGAGAAGCTTCAATTCTGAGACAATCTAACCCACCTGATAGTAGCACAAGTGATAGTCCACCCTCTGACGAACCAAGTGGTCCACCTCCATCTGATGGACCAAGTGGCCCACCACCTTCTGATGGACCTAGCGAAGCTTCAGTTCCTGAGACCAGTCTGGACCACCATCTGAAGATCCAATGCCCCCACCATCCGATGAGCCAAGTGGCCCACCACCATCCGATGAGCCAAGTGGCCCACCACCATCCGATGGACCAAGTGGCCCACCCCCCTCCGATGAGCCAAGTGGCCCACCCCATCAGATGGACCAAGCGAAGCTTCAGTTCTGAGACAGTCTGGACCACCATCTGAAGAGCCAAGTGGCCCACCACCTTCCGATGAGCCAAGTGGCCCACCACCTTCCGATGGACCAAGTGGCCCACCCCCTTCCGATGGACCAAGTGGCCCACCCCCATCCGATGGACCAAGCGAAGCTTCAGTTCTGAGACAGTCTGGACCACCATCTGAAGAGCCAAGTGGCCCACCACCTTCCGATGAGCCAAGTGGCCCACCACCTTCCGATGGACCAAGTGGCCCACCCCCATCAGATGAGCCAAGTGGCCCACCTCCTGATGGACCAAGCGAAGCTTCCTCCTAATTCACTTTTTTTATACCTAATATTAATAACGTGATTAAATATAACATGTGCCATGTAAATATGTCGAGTGAATAAAATAAATTTAAACTAGGAAGGGCCTACATTAAATATATTTTTTGTAGATAAATAATTTGTGTGTATAAAATTGTGTATTTACTAATAAAATGTAATATACCAAGTATGTATCACATAAAGGCCTAATTAAAAAAAAATACATTCTTCTAGTTCTCAAAATATTGACGTTTCACAATTTCTGTCTACCTTTTTTCATTTAATCACGTAGTATAAATTACTCTAATGGTGCATTAGGCCACTCATTAGACTTTAAAAATGCCATCATTTTATTGGTTTATAGTACAAAGTTATATCACACCCTCAGAGCTACTCATTCAGCAAACTATAATTTACTTCTTGAAAAGAGATTTGTTCATTAATCTTAGCTTAGCATCCAGGTATTCATTAAGTCACGACTATCGGGTAGCTAAATACTTCTAGTTTGAATTTTGTTCTCGATGTTAGATTGGTGTTTAATCCAGGGGCGGCCCAGGCAGGATTGGTTTTTGGCACCCCCTTATATTACCGGCAGATGGTGGGAAATGATTAAAATGGACCCTAAACTTATAAACTCGAAACTTAACGTAACCTGGCTGTGATATGAAAATTATCCGAAGGTAAACTCAAAAAACTTGAAGTGGTAATCCTACACGTTTCACTGTGAGATTGTACGAAAACGGGTAGAATTACAAAGAAAACTATAAAAACATGTTTTGGGTTCATTTTATTTTTTATCATAAAAAATCACTTTGATTATTAGATAATTGCAGAAAACAGCTTTAGGGCACCATTTGCCCTTTAAGAGTGGCACTATATCCTATCTTATTATGCTTGGCAACTCCATTATTTCGCACAGGCTACGTTAGGCAAGGTTGCTGCTCTGTTAAGTGCCCCCCTAGAGCTGGCACCCCGGGAAAGTAGGAAAATTAATAATTTACTAAGTTATTTTTTTATGTATTAACTTCCTTATTTAAATATGAAAAGCTTGAGGAAAATCACAATTAACGTCATCTAATAATTTATTTAAGTGAGAAGAAATATACACACAAAGAGGGTCATTACGATATTAACAGTAGAACTCTTTTTAAACTCTAAGTACAAAGGATATCTAAAAAAAGATCTAAAAATTACCAAAATTCGATGAGCCATTTTCCTGAGTATCCAGGCAGTTGGTACACAATAAATCAATGAGCAAAAAATATGCTACAAATAATCACACACATTTTATATGATATTTAAAACACACATACATACGTGGAAAACAAAATATTTCTTAAGGGAGAACTCCCATACATTCTATTTTATTTCAAATCCGCTACGCTTCGTGCTTGTAGAAAACTTCAATTCCATTTCCCCGCTCCGATAATTCAACTTGTTACAGGTAGACATTTCGTCGCCTGTAGGGTTGACTGACTGGCAGGTATACATTCTTTCTAAAAAATAGATTCTCTCAACAGTGCCCAAATCGCGGGAAACAATAAAATACCGATACAAAGAAAACAGAGGGTTGGTTTCTCCTTTTTTCCTCGGCTCATGTTTGGAAGGCCGGGGTTCTATTTCAAAACGAGACATATCTGTTGTAGTGCTCATTCAACATTCTTCCAGTTTGTACACTTGTGTAATATAGTTTATTATCAATCATCAATAAAGTATATTAGATTTGTATATTTAATTAAGGTGTAGCCTAAAACCTTGACATTCTGCATTAATCAATACAACAGCTAATTCTAATTGAAAATTAATCAAAGTAAATCGTTAAAATAAAAGGTCTAATAAATTAAAATGCGGGTAAATTTTTAAATTGTTTTAATAGTAATTCATAATAAACAAAGTTAAAACTATTTTAGATAAAAAACATTTATTTTCAAATTAACATTATATAAAAGGATTTTACTTATAATAATTTAAAATTAAGAAGGAATGTTTATAAGAAATGCACCAACATTCTTCTGGCGAGGATGAAAAAAGTGTAATGTGAAACTACAAAGTGGAAAACCACCCCCCACTGCGTTTGGCCAGGTATACTCTAATTCTTGTATGAAGAACAGGTTTAGAAAATATAAATAAATATATAAACAAATTGTGGTCAACATTGATGGCATACTCAACCTAAAAACAATAAAAATGTAAATTATATTAAGTAACATTTTACAATACCTTACAAAACAATGGTGAAAAAGTGAATTACACTTCCTGTGTGTTTAATTCCCATAGTATTTACAAAGACCATCCTTTAGCGTTAGGTAAAGAATAAAACAAAACTAATTACAACTAAACACTTCTTTATTAAATAAACAAAATATTAGTAAAGTGTAAAAATTTTTAAAAATATTTAAATCAATATTGGAAGTTAGTGATCAATAATGTAATCAATAGATCTAAACAGGTTGAAATTTTCCCAAAAAACTGGTTTATATTCGTACCACTTTAGAAATATTCTTAATTTTTGAATACAAACAAGATGTAAATTAATTTAGAAAGTAGTTTCTATTTAATTTAAATAAATGCTTATAATAGAAGTGCACGTTCAGCCATATAATATCTAATAATACATTAAAAATGTAAACAGAAATATTGGGAATATCTTTGTTAAATATGCATTATTAAATCAATAATGTACAAAAACATGTTGTATAAAAATTTCTACCCAAGCCCAAAAAAAACCATGAGTGTTATTAAAAATACCCACTTTAAAAAAAACTTAATATATTTTGAATACAAAGCCAATGTCTAATTAATTTCTGAAAGTAGTTAGTCTATTTCCCTTTTAACAATGGCGGCTCGTCACTTTAGAAGCTAGAGGGAGCGGCCTGTTTAGTTCATTAATTATTTCTAAATAATACATTTAAAAGAAGACACAAATTTCGGAATATACTTTGTTAAATATTCATTTTTTAAACTCAAAAATTAATATCACAAACAACATTCAAAGATTTAAAAAAATTAAACTCATCCCAAAGAACGTGGAGCTGTTGTAGAGAACTCGCAGCTGTGTAATGTGCATAAATATATAGGTATATATGTTCAATGTCCTCACAAGATCACAACATTAATATGTAGGATACACAATATTACATTATTTACACTTGCGAGAAATGACTTAGTACGCAATAAAAAGAAATTATTTATAAACGAGGTCCATACCCTCTCTTTAAGTTAATGAACTTTTCCATAATCTGTCGTCAAAGTCCTTCATTTGTGTGATTGGTTCCTGTTGATGCTAAGAGCATTTAGTCTGTCATTTGTCGTTGTATTCCTTAGGAAAGTATTTATTCTTTTCAATGTTGAAAAGCAACGTTCAGATTCAGCAGACATCATTGAGATCGTTATGATAATTTTAGAAGATTTGTCACCTCACTGAAAACTGAAATTATGTTATTTTTCTCCATGAAGTTCAATAGTTGTATTGCTCCTTTAATGTCAAAGTCCTGTCGTCTGTATAAAGTCCCAATTCAGACCGGAGTTTTTCTTTTTCTAAGAAAGGGTAGTGTTGGATTACTCGCGTGAGTTTTTCTTCCGGAAAGCCAGTAGAAAATTGGGGAAATGACTCATTACATAACAAAGAAGCTGCCTCCAAATGACCAGTAAAAGCGAATCTGTCTTTTACATGAGTTGTAATTACATCACACACTTCTTTGCATTCCCACACTCTGGTGCTACATTCAACATTACTTTTCCTTTTTCTTGGTTGTCCAGGGAACTCTTCGCTTATTTGCTTCTCTATTTCATTCATTTTCCCCCTCTCTTTCTGCACCTCATTTTCAAAAATGCAAATGTCATTTTGCCACATTACACTGTCTCTGTTCCTGATTTGTAGTTTTGTACATAATGCCACGTGAGGTAAAATTTTGTGGAAAAGAGTTAGCCAGAACATGAAATTTGGGTCCTGAAAAGTCCTTCTGTGGCTACTCGCCTCTTTAACAGTAAATTTGTTTGTGTACTTTTCCTCAAGAACTTCGAAGCATTCCTCCAACTTATCTCTATTTTCGTAGACAACGTTAACAGTTCGAATGTTGTAGTTCCATCTGTTGTAGCAAATCTGGGTAGTCTAACTTGTACTACTTGCTCCAAAGTCAGATCGTAAAATAAGTGCGAAAAAAATACGGGAATGGCAGAAAGGTTTGAAAAAAAACTCGAACTTTGCTGTTTGCACTGGTTGCTTTTCCAATATCAAATTTAGCTGATGCACGTAAACAATGCACAAAATAGGCAAATTGATATGTTTTTCTAATCTTGGCCTGTACACCCCAACAGAGCCACTCATAACATTAGCAGCCTCGTACGTCTGTGCTAGTAATCTTCATTTTGAAGTGTCTAGAAGAGGTTTGATGTGGTCCATTATGCAAATTATGCTAAGGTTTCTGCACATCTTTCTTCAGGATTAAGAAACCCCCAAAACCTCTCACAAGCCAACCCCTCAAACACATACCTAAAAACTAATATCATCTGACAATGGTTCGTTACATCAGTTGTTTCATCACATTCGATGGTTACAAATTCAGAATCTCTTATCTGCCTTTCTATTTCCTCTCTACATACATTAAGCATGCAATCCAGTATGTCATTTTGTATTATTTTCGATGGTCCTTTTAATACAGTGGCCGATTCTAAATGGTCTTTCATTGCAGAATCCAGCTCAGCAGTATAATTAATTAGCCCTCTGTAGACATCAGGATTTGTAGATGATGCTGATTCATCATGACCTTTGAGAGTAATTCAAAAACACCACAGAATTTAACACATGAAATCAACCTTTTTTAATATGTGCCTATTTTTGTCAAAGTGTGTATTGTGATTTTTAACGTTTTCTCTGTATTGTGAGTCTAGACTAGACGATATGTTTACTTTGCCTAGCGAAGAAAGATCAATGACATTATTAATGTGATTCATAGATACTTCGTGTTTCTTAATTTTTTCTGTTAAATGTTTTATATCATTGACGCCTTTTACTATCCACAAGCACTCACCACAGTTTCTGGGATAAATCAAAATACACGGGAAACAGTACAAAGATGTATCCACATCCCATCCGCAAATTCAGCCATTTTTTTGGTATGCATCTTTGGACTTGAGTAGCCTTTTAAAAACTCAATTTTCATTTTTCTTCGTTTCACTTTGTCCCACACAGAATTCAAGACATGGCCTACCTAATGATTTCAATTCTCCTTTTTGATCAAGAGTTAATCTTGCAACATTCGTTGTCTTAAGCGCCTGAATTAAACTATTCATATTAAGCCTAGTTACAAAAAATATTAAAACATATAACTCAAATAAACACTATCCTAAAATAACCCTACATAATATTATTATAAACACACACGCCACACACACAGCCTCAAGATGTAGGAGCACGCAGGATGACTGACAACAACTATTGCTGGTTCACGCTATACACATTTCACAAGCTTTCAACCTTAGGGCGCGTAAGGGAGTGCGCCTTCAAAAGAAGAATAGGCAGGACTAGCTAACCGTAGCAGGATGGGGACAGTAGGTTAAGGGGAGGGAAGGTTTGGTTTCACAATGCTAGGCGCTGACCGCCACGTGCCTGTCTGCATGCCATTTTAAAAACATTGCCTGCTATTACTTAAACCGAAAACTTATTTTTCTTGAAACTATTTTGGCAAGATAAAATTGTCGTGAGAGTGCGAATAGTAACTTTAAAAGGAACTGGGGTTCGTGGGATGGAGGGCGCCCCTGGTATAATAACTAAGTATTTGAAGACAATTACCTCTAAAATATCATTCAATTCTAATTATCTAATAATTGTTTGAATATTTTACCTTAAAAATGTTATGAACTTTTAAATTAGCATATATTAGCTTATCTACCTTGTCACTGTATGTATAAATTGTACATTTTTGACATTAATGAATATATTGGCTACCAATTAACTTGATATGAAGTTGTTCTAATAAAACATCATCAAGATTCAATATGATATAGTTTGGATTACCGTACATGTTTTCAAATTTAAGTTTGTTACACCCTCATGACACTTGTTCTCAATATATTCACAGCTAATCCCACATTAATGTTGGCGTTATTAAATTTATGTAAGGTATTTCTTCATCATTTCCGTTGGCGTGCATATCACTGTTCAGACCCATGCCGTTGGAGGGGGTCTTGCTGCTATCACTGGTAGGGGATGGCATTGCACCCCCGTTAAAAGACATACTAGTGGAGGGGCTGCTGAACCCCCATTCGGAAGCAACTCGGGCTTAGCTCCTCCGGAACTCGTGGTGGTCTTCCGGACCGGACTATTTCCACTGGCACCTTTGTTGCAGAATTTGCAGCAGTATATGTGCCATTACATCGCATGACCATTACATCGCGTTTTGGGAACAAATACATTGCAGGTCCATCACGTCGCATTTCCCCCACCTCTTTACACACAGCTAACCCTACTCTGACGTAAAACCAATAGGATTGAAGGGGCGGATATATACAATTACATCGTATGTCCATTACATCGCGTTTCGGTACAAATACATTGCAGGTCCATCACGTCGCATTTCCCCCACCTCTGTACACACAGCCAACCCTACGCTGACGTACAACTAAAGATGACTTGTTGCAAGGATAGTGTGCCTGACTCTCAACTCTAATTCCCATTTGTAGATAAGGCTAGTTACAAGGATAGTGTGCCTGACTTTCACCTCTAAAGCCTAATTTAATTTTGTGATCATTGAATGGAACAAGGCTAATACAGTTAAGAATTAAATAGCCAAAGCTATTATTTATGCTTTTACGATTTCCGCACGTCCATCATAGGCTCTGCCTTAAAATATGAGTGAAGAATAACCCTGGGCATGGGACGAATCCTGGATAGCTCAGTGGTTGGAGCATTGGCGTACTAAGCCAAAGGTCCCGGGTTCGATTCCCGTGTCCACGTGTCATTATTCAATTTTCAGAATATGATATCTAGATGGAGTAATCCTCACTAAAAGCATAAATAATAGCTTTGGCTATTTAAATCTTAACTGTATTAGCCTTGTTCCATTCAATGATCACAAAATTATGCAAACCCCGATTTTAAAAGTTAAACTAATCTGAAAATAAAACACGTGCCTCACCAACGTTAGAGACTCATTCAACTCGATAGCGCATGCGCAGAACCTCCCAACTCGGCCAACATGTTGGGTTGGTCGTTTATTATCTCCAACAAATGATCCAACACAACTTTTTTCTCTGACCGTCTCTCCCAACACCAACAAGTTGGGAGTACGTTTATATTGTAACACAACTTGTTGGGATCGTGTTGGCCAACATGTTGTGTTACAATATAAGCTAGGCTTTAGAGGGAAAGTCAGGCACACTATCCTTATCTACAAAGTGGGAATTAGAGTTGAGAGTCAGGCACACTATCCTTGCAACAAGTCATCTCTAGTTGTACGTCAGAGTAGGGTTAGCTGTGTGTAGAGAGGTGGGGGAAATGCGACGTGAGGATGGACCTGCTAATGTATTTGTATCAAAAACGCGATGTAATGGACATGCGATGTAATTGTATACACCCGATGTGACGATGTAGTCAAAGGGGGATTTCCATGTGATGGGTGATTGCTGAGTCTTACTATGTATTCCGCCTGTCTGGCAATAAGGGATTTGGCCTTCACCAACTCAACTCGTAGATGGACGATTTCATGGGTTTCTATAGTACACAAATGAAACACATATATGTAGACTATTATTTTCTAGAAGGTATATTAATTATTGTTGTTCCCCTTGAACAATATCGAAAATAGTCCCCCTAAACTCAACTTAAGGGCCATTTTCAATATCGCTTACAAATGTCCTCCCAGATACCGCAATGAATAAACAAACACGCAGCAGAAAAATATTAGTATTGGTAAAACATACATGGTCAAGTGACTGTTGCAGATCACAAGACTTGACGTAATTGCTAATTACGGTTTTTTCCTATCAAAATCTAACTATAGCGGTCCCAGCACCACGTCTTACTACCGCATCGGGCTATACGCTAATGTGTTAGGGATGAGGAAGGTTAAATTTAGAGGATGTGCACCTATAAATAATATGTGTTCCAAATCACCAGATAATTACGTTCAAATTTCCATTTTAGAAACAGATTTTGATAATAGTTATAGTAAGTTAGGGGGTTTGACCCCACCACAAGTTATTTTTGGGTAAATTTTCATAATTCGTTTCCCACTTCCAACTCTGAAAAATTGATATACATTTTTCTTAGTAAATCTAACTTATTCGACCTTACTTCCTTCCTGTTATAAATATTAGATATGTAGGCTCTGTGAGTATTGTAAATGGACAATATAAGTTTTAATAAACAGGGCAAGCTAAATAAATCCACGCCATAGTATTCAATTTAAAGGATGCATTATAGTTTCCTTCATTCGTTTCGGGCGTATTTAGTGAGGCTTTCCATTCTCCCTCTGTGCAAGTGTGAGTACACTTCCTCTAATTTCTGCTTGAGACAGAATATTTCTGAAAATAAGACTTGTTTTTGTTTAACATGTTTGCTACCCTCTCCCAACGACACAAGTCTATAACGTTGACTGATTGTTTTAAAGGCCCCCATAAATTGTATTTGAGATTACATATTATTATGTCAACAAAATATAATTGAGATCATATTTACAAATAAAACTTATTTGTTTGTAATTTATATTAACTCATAATCAGCAAAGATAACACTTTATTAGTGAAATAATTTTATACACTTCCAACAGACAAACTAACTTGTCATGTGTAGGTTGATTGCTACTCCTTCCCAGTATTTGAGTATCCTGGAATTTACGACTAGGCTTGTATACTACCATCACAACAGTTACAAATGTTAAATAAAAATTAAGTTAGATCTTGTGCCTAAATTTGCTATTTAAACCTCAAAATTAGCTACTTTTTACTTTCTCCTTTGGTATCAACAATAAAACAGGTAGTGTCGAACTAAAAATATATATATCTTATTTTTATAGTTGATTCTTTATAGTTGATAGTAGATGCCATTTTTCTCTCGCAGTGACGTTGCATTAATACACACACACACAATCAGTAAATTGAATTCCTTTTCCCGACAGTATTTATACCCTTTAAGGCGACATCATCTACATTCACTCTGATAGGACTGTGTGTTCGTACCATGCTGGGCCGTGACCTTGGGATATCACTTTGGGAACGATCCAATACGACACAGTCACAGCACGGCCTGAGCACAGTCAAGCTAACTTTAAGCCTAATTAACCAACCTCTGGTGAACCGTTGGGGTAATTCTCCTATAGGGAAAAATAACTAAGCTACCAGCTGAGAATTGAACCAAGTACCCCTAGGCTCGTATCCAGGTTCACTGACCATTACACCACAGGGCTGATAATGTAGGCCTATACATAAAAATTGTCAAGATCTCAACAACAAAAAAGTAGATTTACAGAAAAATCACAAAACGTTTGAACATATTTTGAGCGTGTTATTTTATGTATTGATAATACCTATCAAAAGTGACTGTTTCAGATAACATGACGTCACGTATGAATATTTGGAAGTAGAGCTAATGTTTCTAGCTTTCAGATAAGACCCTTCCAATGAAAATTGGACTTTATTAATGATTTAAGTCATCCGCCCATGTGAGAAAATAAAATTAGTGGTCAGCCACAAGTACAGGGGTTCCTGATTCAATTCCATGTGATGCTAAAAATACATTAATATAATTTAACAAAGTTGACCCAAGACCGACCAAAGGTATATATATATTCGACTCAGTGAATTTTAGACAAATAAAGAAACATACAACCATCAAGTTATACTAACTAATGTTATTCAGATTATTCACATTTTAAAATAGCTGGTTCAAAAAGATTTGAAATATTTTGGAATTGAATATAGGAAAAAAATTAATATATCCTGGTTCTAACAAAGTTTTGTATTTCCTTAATACCTATTTATTGCATCACATAAAAATTAAAGTATTTTTTAATCATTTAATTAGTTAAAATTATTTAAGGTGGATATGTAGAGAAAGAGAGAAAAGATGAATTTTTTTTGTAGTTTTTATATCAATACACTTTTCGGTCAAAATAAATCCAATATTGCTTCAATAAAAACATGAATTTTAAATTTCTTCACCCGGTGATATCAACAGTTTTTGAATATCTATAAATAGTGTCCGAGAGTTTAATGACAACTTTTTCTATTCATTTAAAAAGTATCAACGTATGAAGAAAATTAAACTCTACGTTCATATCAAAGCAATATTTTATTGAGCTTGCCCAAAACAAGCTTTGCTATAAAAACTGCAAAACCACACCTTTTCTGTCGTTCCCTATATCCCCACCTTAAAAATAGCGCCAATATGTGCTGTGATAAGTTAGTATATTAGTTTATCAGAAGATGACAGCAGCAACCTTTATCAGTTATATATGATGAGTGCTGCGCTCTAGCAAGCAAAAATTAATTAATTATGTTGATGTATTTAAAGCCCGGGAAGCTGTACGCATGCACTTGATTTAGTTACAACAATGAATAATAATTAATATGTTCATAATAAATAATTATACGGAGTTATGTATTTTTATTAACAGGGTAGGCTAAATGAGATTTATTTTTACTTCGTCACGACCACGTGGAGAGAGAAATTATCGTGAACGTTAAATAAAGTAAAAAAAAAATTAACTACAGATTTTGATGTATTTTGAAGTTTCATCCTCTGCTAAACCAGAAAAAGAGTTTTTTATTTTTTGCGATGCCGCCTGTTTATATGACTGTTCGTTACTGAGACTTGTGCCAAAGTAATGTTACTGAACAGGCTAAAAATTGGTATCTGGGGTTTTAATAAAGTTCCCTGATCCGCTTCGGTGGCCGCGCTACTGTCGCAATAGATTAGACTGCCGATGACGGGGACATCGAGGTTCGAATCTCAGTCAGATGTACTGAGTATATTTTCCAAACTTGTTTTCCACTCTCTCTTTCTCTTCTCTCTCTCTCCGCGCAAATGCAAGTCCACTTCCTCTTAATACAACCTTTTTAATTGCTAAAAACCATTAGCGTAATTAGTACATAAACGTATAGCCCGAACGGGTAGTAAGACGCAATGTTAAAAAGAATTGCTTAGGAAATGTTTAATCCAGAGTTCGTTCCTATTGTATAGTTACCGCGTCGTGTGTAGCCACTAGTTTTGTATGTGTTCTTTAACTCACAACTAGAATTATGTGCTGATTTTTCATGTAAATCTGTATAGTCCTATTTTTCGGTAGTCCCAGATAGTCCTGGTCTTATACATCTCGGAAAATCGAGTCTCTACTGTATTATAAAAATACCAAAAAGTTGTGAAATTGCCGCTCCTGTTTAAGTGACGTAAAATGTTTGAAAATAGTCGGTGCAAAGCCTTTTTCAATTATATATTTAAAAAAGGTTAGGATAGGCGGGTTTATAAAGGGGGAAAGGGCGGGAAGATCGCGGGCCGTGGTTTGGATCATATTGATCTAAAGCGCTAAAAACAAAATACAAATGGAAAAAAAAGAGAGAAACTTCAAATTTTCAGGAGGGGAATTGGGGGGAATTACTCAATCAAATGCGCCCAAGCTTTTCTTAATCCGACTATAATAAGGAAAAAGTGTATTTCTGTTGTAAAGTTTCTTAACTCCTAGCAATATTTACAGTCTTATTAGCACATTTCAATTCTAAGACATCCACAATATTCCGATAAGAAAATTATAAATCTTATCTGTGGTAATTATTTTTATTTATGTCATATCTTATCACTCTAGATTGGCATCCTTGTGGAGTATATCATTTTTGTCACTAGACAATTAGAGTTGGAAGATTGGGCTGGTTCAAGGATAGCTGTCAGATTTAAAAGATCCCTAATACTTTCAATCTTAAATAATTTCCATTTCATTAACTACCCACCAAATTGATCGATTTACAGTTCAATCTCGGACAGCATCTGACATTTAAATAAATGTCCATTGTTGTTAAGAATCCAAGATTTAGATTTTTTTTTAATCATACTGTTTGTACAGTCCGATTTTCAATTTAAATCATGCTGTTCGTACAATTTAATTATGCTGTTCGTAAAATTTAAATCATGCTGTTCGTACAATTTAAGTCATGCTGTTCATACAATCTGATTTTCAATTTAAATCATGCTGGTCGTAAAATTTAAGTTATGGTGTTCATACAATCTGATTTTTTCAATTTAAATCGTGCTGTTCGTACAATCTGATTTTCATAGAAAGCCCGTTATTTGAAAAACTATAAACTCATGTTGCCACAATAGCGTAAATAAAAATATTACAGTTTATTTACATTGTTTGTCCTTTGAATTAATAATTTAAAGATAAATTCTAAAGTAATCTATAAGAATGTATTCTGGTAAGCTTTTGATAATTTTTTTAATCGACTTTTGAACTACTAATTCAATTTAAGGCATATTTATAGATTGCCAATTAATAATGTTAGTGACTTTCAAACAATGTTGGTGGTTGAAAGTGTGCCTCCTATAAAAATCAGGTGTTAAATAGTTTATTCTTTATAAACCTGATTACTATACATATTATAACAATCTAACTACTGCAATGTAAAGTATTGTGTGCAATATAGTAACAACTAATAATGGAATAAATACTGTACGTAACTTACTCTGCGACATAACTTCCAGGTGTAAGAATATAGAACTATCGTTTTCGTAACATTCTAACTGGTTAAAACAAAAGTTACTTTGAACAAACTAAGGTGAAATACTCCCTTAACGAAAATATGTGTTGTCATTTTGGCGAGGGGAGTCAATTGACATCACTTGTCCAAGTAACGGTGTTTTTATATTTGGATTAACGTAAGAAAGAACCTTTATAAATTCATAACTTTTTTTAAATCAACATTTTTAAACATTCTACGCTCTTTATTTTTATTTCTATATATAGCTATTTACACTCTATCAATAATGAAAGCTGACTGACACCTTATTTCAGTTGATATCGTGTCTCTCTACTGAGCTATGGGTACAGGGTTCGATTCCTGGCATGGCCAAAAAATGTATAATTGATGACATGTGAGTTCCCCCTATCACGGTGATGAATTGACTGCCTGGGGGTAAGGTGGAGAAGGGGGAGGCAGGCCGTATGTTGTGCCTGTTCTAGATTTTAGATCATTTATAAGCCATGTAATGATATAAACAATGGCTTCAGAAAGTTCACGTTAAATATCTCAAATAAAAAAATAGTGACAGCTGCAAATCACTTAGTTTGAAGTGTGAATTCATGAAAATGTATTTAGTAACTTCTATAACTGTTAGCAAAATTTCCTTCCTAGAGTCTCATTTTCATAGGAAGTGTCTTATCTGATAACAATAAAAGCTACTAAAGCTATTTTCAGGTATTTATAAGTCAAGTCATGTGACCTTCAGCTGTCACTTTTGATTGATTACATCAATACCTATAAAAGAACACAGCAATATTTAAAAAAAGTTATCAACATTGGTCACATCTGTTTCGGTGGATGCATGGTCTAGGGCGTCACTCTCATGTTAGATTTTCGAATCCCGGTCGGGTGTACTCATTGTGGTTTTTCCAAAATTGTTTTCCACTCTATCTCAACGCAAATGTGGGCACACTTCTTATACATTTAACCTTCTCCATCCCTAAATCACTAGCGTAATTAATATACTACTATAAAGCCACATGGCTGACTCACTTACTGACATTAATGTTTACCCACTTCCAGATGAGCTAGAAACTTGAAACTTGTCAAACTTATAGCTTCTAGTCTGTAACCGACGGGAAAATTCCAAAAGTTAAAATTTTAATTTCTAAGCCCCGAAAAAAATTCAAAATGGCGGAGCAACTTTAAAGTCGGTGCGGTATATACAATACAATACCGGTAACTTTTAAGTTGTTACGTTCAAAACAACGCTTGAATTACATTAGTTTACATCCACTTGAAAAGAAAACTCACTGGGGGTCTGGGGGCGGAGCCCCCAACGAGCAAAGCGAGTTAGTATATATGCGTACAACACAGGAAGATGCGGTGCTAAAAGAAAAAAATATGGTGAACCAGCCTAAACAGAGCCGTCTATGACGACATACAAACCGCCTTCGGTTATGTTCATGCGCTGTTAACAAAATAAAAGCTTTTTCATTTTAAAACTAGTATTTTGTATGGCTCTTTATCTAAGTAATAAAAAAATATTTTTCAGGAAGGGGAGGGGGGATCGGCTATAAAAAGATACAATTGTGAATATAAACGTTTTAATTTATTATTTCATGAACTATACCTCTTGTTGCCACAACCGCAAAACAACAAAATAATGTTATTAATACATTTTGCTCTCTCAATTATTTGCGAAAAAACCAATTTCTTATAAGACAATTCAGATTGTCCGTTGTCGGACACTTCAAAGCCGATACAATAAATCTGATAGCATTAATTGCCCTTTGCTTTATCAACGCGTGATGACATTTACTTAGAATCGTACTTCGTTTGTCGGTGAGGTTATCCCCTTGATAAGGGCGGGAATAATGAGGTAACCCTACTTACAATCTAATTTCGATATGAAGTAACTTTTTCGATAGTTATAAAAGTTACTAAAACAAATTGAATATACTGATACACCAAGTCATCTTTATCTTTTATATGGTATTTAGTAAAAACACTAATAGCATCGTAAAATGTTTCTATTGTTGACCGTTTGAAAAAATCTGCCTTTTTCTAAAAGTTATTTTATACAAGAATCCTCCTATATATTACAAGTTATTTTATCTCAACTCTTGCTGTTTGTAATTATTATTGGAATACTTTGTTTATGACGTCCGCCATGTTTTCCTATCTCTTATCTCCTTGGAGTTGAGCGCGGCATGCGCTTGGTTGATGAGTATACAAGAAACGTCTGATAGCGATCGTAGCGGTGATAAAGGGCAATATTCTTTGCGGACAGATATTATTGTTTTACCTTACAGGTATGAGTCGGTGAAGCGATTGCACTTTAGTCAATTGTTGTTCCGTTCATTGCAGCGGGTAGTATTCAGATGTCGTAAATAAGCCATTTGCTGACGTTACTGAAATCCACGTACTTATAGTAAGCTATATTGAAAAATTAATGCGAGGGAAAGTGTTGGCGCTTTTTTTTTTTTTTTTAGATAGGCTGTCTGTGGTGAAGAAAAATAGGTAATTTTCTTTGCTTATTTTTATAAACTATCTAATGACATTTTCTGTTTCCTTTGTTTCAAGAATAGACTTACAAAAATACAAATTTATTGTTTCAAGCAAAACTATTTTTTGATTGATATCTCATTATAATGTCGAGATGTGCTATTTTAACTTTCTCGGTCAATCTATCAATACATATTTGTACAGTTCAATTTTCATAGGAAGGTCCTTTTAAGAAAATATAAACCTTTTTTTTTTCTCACCAAAATTGATAGCATTTTATCATGTTATCGATAATATCTATCAAAAGTGACGTGAAAGTAGTAACTTTTCTAGCTGTTAGATAAGGCTATTCTTATGAAGATTGGACAATATTTACGTAGCTACCACCTGTCGATTGGAAACGCTAATGATTTAATAATACCAATTGCAACTTGCTTGATTTTTTTTAAGTACCACGTCTTACTGTCCATCCCAGTTATATACAACTTAATTATTAAATATTTTGTAATTAGCTATCTCAAATAAACCTATCAGTAATATTTTTAATAATGCAAAATTTAAGTAAAGAGCTATATTTACTTCTCGTCATTTATGATCGATTTAAAATTATGTTTATTAGAAGATATATCACGGAGATGGTATTCGAACCCGAGACCTTTGAATTAACTAGTTCTATTCCCCTTATTCACATGTTTTTTAAAATTATATTTAATTTAAATTTATGTATAACGTACAATCCACACCAAATGTTTATATCAATATTTAATTTATTTACAATTATTACATAATGTGGGAGTAGTTCTGTTAACCGCAGACCTTGCTCTTATTTAAAAGAAAAATGCACAAAGTGCATCATGTTAAGAATTAAGTCATCTTCGTATCGTTACTACAATCTAAAAAGAGTTATATTTGGATTTAAAGTTAAAATATTTCCCATAATTACTCCTTGGATTTGAAATTGATATTTTTCTTCGGTGATCGATAATAAATTACAAGAGAAAAATACCAATCAAAATTATATTCAATAACCTAGTATATTATATTCATAGAGATTAACCGTTGTTCATGAGGTTTAAGGTGTCAGTCTTGCAATATATGTCAAAATTTAAAAGAATACACCGGGAATATACTTGATGGATTGCTTACAATTTTAAATTAAAATCACTTGAGATGAGCTGCTAAGCGAAAAACCTTTTGAGCAGCCACCATATTAAAATGGATAATCTGATTGAAACACAATTTACATATATCGTTCAGCCTACGTCCAAAGAATGTCTACGCCAAATTTTGTTAAAAATTTGTCCACAAATTTGAAAATTATTGCGGAACAAACATCCAGACAGAAGAAATGCCAAGTGGTCAAGTAAAACAGGCTCTCGCTATGCTCAGTCAATGATTAGCTTGAAATATGGTTTCTACCTTGAATGTGCCCAGTGGCGCATTTAGAGGCAAATGAAAGGGGAGGTGTGTATTGCACCCCAAGACCGCAAATAGTTTTAATAACAACTCAAAACGTATTAAGTGAATCTTTAATAAAATATCACTAAGCGTGACTCGAATGCATAGGCAACATTTTAAGATTGTATGTTAGCTGTCACGAGGGGAAACAAGATTAGGAATGAAGTGATCCTGGAAGGAGTGGAGGTACATGAGATAGTAGAGGAAACAAGACTGAGATGGTATGGTCATGTAATGAGGATGGAAAAAGAGAGGATGCCAAAGAAAATGTTGTAAATGAAGTATGTAGGAAAAAGACCGCAAGGGAGGCCGAGAAAGAGATGAGAGGCAGTGGTGCAGGAACGGGGGTAAATTTTACTTCCCCCCCCCAAAAAAAAATTGAGGGGGTAAAAAGTATAATTTTTACCCCCCCCCCCCCAAACTAATATGATAAAACTTTTAGATAATGTAAATATCTTGTTAAGGCAAGATACAAAGTTCACACTAAGGTAACATAGTAAAATAAAATGTGTTTGGAACACACAGTTTGAAAACTCTTATAGTGATACCAGCTACAGTAGAAAGAAGTTTTTCAATGCTTATACGAACAATAAACTACCTTTGTTCCACGAGGTGGCAACGTAGACTAAATCACCTGTGTCTGCTGAATGCATACCCTGAGAGGCTCAACAAACTTGAAAATTGCAAAACTAGTTAGTGGTATTATAGCTAGTAACGAATATAAGGCAAAGGTGTATGAAAACCTACTTTAATTTTCGGGTTTCATAATTTTTAGCTAAGCCACATCAGATATCATTTTTCTTAATTTGTTTTGTGTTTATTAATTCTAATTCTTGGCATCACTAAAATAAATGAGAAAAATGCACAATGGGACCATTAAATACAGGTATCCCTCGTTATATGCAATCACTTTACACGTTTTCACCATAAAGCGATTTAAAAAATAATAATGCATGGTCAGATGTAATTTCGCAGTCATCCTGTGCGGTGGTGACGTGACCTTGTGCACACAAATTCCATTGAGGACAAAGATCTTTACTGTACAGTTTGGTGTTAGGGGGTGCTATTGACAGCATTGGAGATGCATGGGCAGAAGTTAAACAGTCCTCTATGAAGGGCGTTTGGAAAAATATTTGGCCTGAAGTTTCTGATTCTCATGATTTTGATCCTGAACACGAGCTTTCCAATTCAAGACATGGCATAGTTGACCTAGCAAGATGTTGAATTTGAGGACGTAGACCAGGTAAATGTGAGTGAATTGCTCCAATCCCACTCAACAGAACTCACCAATGATCTTATAGAAATAGAGAACCACATAAAGGATGAAGAGGAAGAGCCCTATGTGGTTGATCTTATCAAACAACTTCAACAAAACAAATTGCTGAATTTTTAAAGCACATTGACAGTGCAATTAGAATCATTGAGGAGAATGATCCTAGCATGGATAAAAGAGCCAAAGTTGCCCGAGAGATTGATTTATTTGGCTTGCTAAAAAGCACTCTTTAGAGAGAGGAAGAATGCTGCCCGTCAGCTGAGTCTTGACCATTTCATCAAAAAATGTCGAAAAACTTCAGTCTAACGACCCAGGGCATTCACGACAGCAAGAGCTGTCAGGCAAGAGTCTTCAATAGAGTAGGAGCTTACCATCCCAGCTGGGCCTTCCAAGAGCAAGAGCTTACAGTCCCAGGGCCTTCAAGAGAGCAAGAGCTTACCATCCCAGGACCTTCAAGAGTGCAAGAGCTTGCCGTCCCAGGACCTTCAAGAGAGCAAGAGCCTACCATCCCAGGGCCTTCAATAGACCAAGTGCTTACCGTCCCAGGACCTTCAAGAGAGCAAGAGCCTACCGTCCCAGGGCCTTCAAGAGAGCAAGAGCTTACCGTCCCAGGGCCTTCAAGAGAGCAAGAGCCTACCGTCCCAGGGCCTTCAATAGACCAAGTGCTTACCGTCCCAGGACCTTCAAGAGAGCAAGAGCCTACCGTCCCAGGGCCTTCAAGAGAGCAAGAGCTTACCGTCCCAGGGCCTTCAAGAGCAAGAGCTTACCGTCCCAGGGCCTTCAATAGACCAAGAACTTACCGTCCCAGAACCTTCAAGAGTACAAGAGCCTACCGTCCCAGGGCCTTCAAGAGATCAAGAGCAGATAACAGAAAGTGTTCAAGTGAGAGGAGAATAATGGAAGAAATTAAAGGAGGAGGAATAGTGGAAGGATATAGGAAGATGGTGGCATTTTACTTAACTGACCCGGCTACATCCTGGAAACAGTTCATGATGGCGATGAGGTTTACGACTTTATATTTTAAATACTATGCACTGCCATACACATTAAAAAAAATCTTCGATACGCCATATATGGATGGCCCCACCCCAAAATAAATGTATGGGTGGGCTATAGAGTGTGTCCATAAAACAGCAGCGTATGGTGGAGTGTTGCCGGGGTAAAACTGTACCTGCAATATGTTCTCATCCCTCAGTAGAACATTCACTGACTAAAACTCAATGAAAAAACTTTTTTACCCGCATCTTACTACCTGTTCAGGTTATACATATATGTGGTAAATTACTCTGATGGCGTATGGATGAGGAAGCAGGCATTTTAAAGATAATCTACTCACATTTGCGTGGAAAACCATTCATGAAAAACCATCTCAAGCAGACCCGACCTAGATTCGAATCCAGTCGTAGATCTCCCCATCATCAGCACGCCATTTTAACACGAGAACATACATTTCCCTGTAAATTATGTAGAAAATATTTTAGGTTTGATTGGTCAAATGGGGACAGAAGGGTGAAGGGGGAGGTGGAACATATCACAGGTACAGTTTTAGCCAGATCTGCTCACCCTGGACACATACAAGGCATGAGAAGTATATATGTGTTGGTCAAATAGGACAGAGTTTTAACCAGGTCTTCTCACCCTGGACACACACAAGGCATGAGAAGAATATATGTGTTGGTCAAATAGGACAGAGTTTTAACCAAATCTGCTCACCCTGGACACACACAGGGCATGAGAAGTATATATGTGTTGGTCAAATAGGACAGAGTTTTAGCCAGGTCTTCTCACCCTGGACACATACAAGGCATGAGAAGTATATATGTGTTGGTCAAATAGGACAGAGTTTTAACCCAATCTGCTCACCCTGGACACACACAGGGCATGAGAAGTATATATGTGTTGGTCAAATAGGACAGAGTTTTAACCAGGTCTTCTCACCCTGGACACACACAAGGCATGAGAAGTATATATGTGTTGGTCAAATAGGACAGAGTTTTAACCAGGTCTTCTCACCCTGGACACACACAAGGCATGAGAAGAATATATGTGTTGGTCAAATAGGACAGAGTTTTAACCAAATCTGCTCACCCTGGACACACACAGGGCATGAGAAGTATATATGTGTTGGTCAAATAGGACAGAGTTTTAACCAGGTCTTCTCACCCTGGACACACACAGGGCATGAGAAGTATATATGTGTTGGTCAAATAGGACAAAGTTTTAACCAGGTCTTCTCACCCTGGACACACACAGGGCATGAGAAGTATATATGTGTTGGTCAAATAGGACAGAGTTTTAACCAGGTCTTCTCACCCTGGACACACACAGGGCATGAGAAGTATATATGTGTTGGTCAAATAGGACAGAGTTTTAACCAGATCTGCTCACCCTGGACACACACAGGGCATGAGAAGTATATATGTGTTGGTCAAATAGGACAGAGTTTTATCCAGGTCTTCTCACCCTGGAACACACACAGGGCATGAGAAGTATATATGTGTTGGTCAAATAGGACAGAGTTTTAACCAGATCTGCTCACCCTGGACACACACAGGGCATGAGAAGTATATATGTGTTGGTCAAATAGGACAGAGTTTTATCCAGGTCTTCTCACCCTGGACACACACAGGCATGAGAAGTATATATGTGTTGGTCAAATAAGACAGAGTTTTAACCAGGTCTTCTCACCCTGGACACACACAGGGCATGAGAAGTATATATGTGTTGGTCAAATAGGACAGAGTTTTAACCAGATCTGCTCACCCTGGACACACACAGGGCATGAGAAGTATATATGTGTTGGTCAAATAGGACAGAGTTTTATCCAGGTCTTCTCACCCTGGACACACACAGGGCATGAGAAGTATATATGTGTTGGTCAAATAGGACAGAGTTTTAACCAGATCTGCTCACCTTGACAACATTCCACGCCATTGCAGATGAGATATATAGGGAATAATCTACTCACGATTGGTCAAATTGGCGCCAATGCATACCATGGAAACACTCCATGGTACAACACTGTTCGTTAAGTAACCAGGAATATTTAGTTCGGGAAAAGGGGTAGAAAGGGCCACCCTGTGGGGTGTGCAAACGATGTGGCCCTCCAATTTGGGGGTGGGGCGGGGGTGCTTGCTTAGGTGACGGGAGGGGTAAAAACAAGTTGGTGGGAAATGTTTGCTTGAGCGCTCATAATAGACCATCTATCAAATATTGCCAGATTGTAAAAACAAATAAAAACATAATCATGTGGTTTGCTTTATTGAACGAGTGAAGCGAGTTCTCGTTACTAACTCTACCGATTTGCTCTGGTTGGAGATACTAATCTAGGATGTGTTTCTGTTCTAGACATTTCCAGTCACCATGAAGATTTGCTTCTTGACATTATTTGCCAACGAGAGAGCACCCTGTACGCTAATCTCATACAAGGTAAACCCTTTCATAGCTGCACGTCGTTAAGGACTTTGTGACGTCACAGCAAAACAAGATAGGATTTCCCATGTTAATGTTTTCCCTTTTTATTCAGCGAGTTTTAAAGATAGAACATTGAAACAAAAACCATAAACTCTGAAATAATTTTTAAAAATAGTCCGTCATTAAAAAAAAATATTTGTATCTGAAAGTTTTTTAAACTTGTTTTTATTGTCTACAGCTTAGGCTATTTTCAAGGCCGTAGCCAGCCAATAATTTCAGGGGGGTTTGGTGGGCCCATCCCCCAATTGACGGAGGCTAGAAAAAATTCTAGATAAAAAACTGTTCTTGAAGCTATCTGAAGTGTTTTTTTATGGCAACACACCCCCAACTATCGGAGGCTAGGACAAATTCTAATTTTTAAACAGATATAGAAGCTCTCTTAAGTATTTTTTTATGGTACCATAACCTCCTAACTTCCGGAGGCTATGAAAATTTCTATATCTAAACAACTCTAGAAGCTCTTTAAAGTGTTTTTATTGTAGCATAACCCCCTAACTGCCGGAGGCTAGGAAAAATCTATATATTTAAACACCTCTAGAGGCTCTCTAAAAAATTGTTTCTATAGTAGCATAGCTGTTGAAGATAGGGAAAAATTATAAATATTAAACACCTCTAGAAGCTATCTGAAGTGTCTTTTAGGGCACCATAACACCCTAACTGCTGAGGGCTGGGAAAATTTCTAAATATTAAACACCTCTAGAAGCTATCTGAAGTGTTTTTTATGGCAACATAACTCATTAACTGCCGAAGGCTAGGACAAATTCCAGATATTAAACACCTCTGGAAGCTCTCTGAAGTGCTTTTTATGGTAACACAGCCTCCTAATTTGTACTTGCACCTTAATTTTGATATTGTTTGAACCATAAATAAAGCCATATATATTTTGTTCATAAAATTTCGGGGGGGGTTTGAACCCCGAAAACCCCCCCCTGACTACGGCCTTGGCTATTTTATTTATTCGCAGAAAGAGCACATAGACATATCCCTGCTATAATAAAGATTAAAAAAGTCCGTGGAGCCATATATTTATCTAGAATAGGAAACGAGAAAAATGGAAGACGGTGCTCAATGCTGTCCATGGGCTAATAGTGGAGTGGGGCTCTCTACTTTGCAGAGAAAGAGGGGAAGGGTCCTTAGAGGGCAGACGAGCTACCTTACAGGGTGAACGTTTCATTTTGTTTCGTGTTTTGGTTTCAAGAGTGATAGTGCTTAGTGTACTATTAGTTGAAATGGCGAAACATCAAAACACAAAGAGGAACATTTGTTTATCAAGTAAGCGACGGTCTGTAAGAAGAGCAACTGTTCTAGCACATCGGTTTGGATATCACAATAAAAATAAATGGTACAGCGCACCGCACAGACTTTCTCTCTCTTTCTATAAACTCGTAAGATTTCTGAACGGAATAATGTACATTGTATCATCACCACTCCACATAAGAACACGCATAAAATAATATACAATGATATAGAATCAATGAGAAAAGAGGTGCATCTTTGTCCACCTAAGAACATTTCAAACAGTTTAATGTCTTCCACAAGGGTCAACACTTCGTATTAAAATTTCGATTTCTGGTTAAAGTTTTAACATTTTATAAGGTGTTGCAGATCTTCAAGTCATCGCATTGATATTTAATTATTCATTTATACATTTTGACCAATAAAAAATGTAAATATTGACTATTGAGTCTAAAATGGAGATAGATAATTGCTATGCAAACATTTCTCCTAAGAGCTTTAAGGAAAAATAACATACTTTTTTAGATACTTATATTTAATTACTCTATGGCATTGGAGAATTATTGCGTTAAGACTTAAGTAGTATATGTTTACAACTAGAGCTCACAAAATTGTATTAATATATTTGAAAATATCTCAGAAACTGTTGCTTTTATAAAAATATATGTCAAATAAATTTTTTTATTTCTAATAGTCCTACAATTTTGCAATGATAAGTTGTTTAGTTTCTCCAATAGTTGTGGAAATACGGAAATTAACGGTTCTGTAAAGTACCCTAAAAATCATTTTCATAGGAAAATGAAAATAACCAGTTTATTTATAATCTTAATCAACGCCTAGATACGAATTTTAATCAAAATCGTTTGAGCAGATTTTGAGAAAACCAAATTTTTCTCTTTTCGCCCTTCAGTAAACTACCCTTAATTTTAAGTTTTTATAGACACACAGACAGACGGCATTGCAAAGACTATTTTTTAGGGTTTGGGGGGTCATGAGACGTCGACATCCATCAACATTTCAGGTTAGTTTTTTTTTACGGTCGCAATACTTAAGCTTTAATGTCCAAAAAGTTAAAAATATATATATAATTGCGTATAGATTGAAAATTATTGATTTTATAAAAATATATTTCGAATAAAATATTTGTATTATAAATATATATACATATTTGTTATGCTAAGTAATTACATATCTCAAATAGTTTCGGAGCTATTATAAAAAATGTTAATTTACGCATCAGACCGGAGCCCTTAAAGCCATTTTGCCGAAATATTGAGAGTAGCCATTTTGTTTGGAATATTTATTAATGTTCATAAATGAAATTTAATCAAAATCGTTAGAGCCGATTTTGAGAAAATCGACTTTTTCTCTTTTATCCCTTCAGTAAACTACCCTTAATTTTAAGTTTTAATAGACACACAGACAGACGGCATTGCAAAGACTATTTTTTATGGTTCGGGGGGTCATGAGACGTCGAAATCCATCAACATTTCAGGTTAGTTTTTTTTACGATCGCAATACTTAAGCTTTAATGTCCAAAAAGTTAAAAATATATATATATAATTGCGTATAGATTGAAAATTATTGATTTTATAAAAATATGTTGTGAATAAAATATTTGTATTATAAATATATATACATATTTGTTATGCTAAGTAATTACATATCTCAAATAGTTTCGGAGCTATTATAAAAAATGTTAATTGACGCATCAGACCGGAGCCCTTAAAGCCATTTTGCCGAAATATTGAGAGTAGCCATTTTGTTTGGAATATTTATTAATGTTCATAAATGAAATTTAATCAAAATCGTTAGAGCTGATTTTGAGAAAATCGACTTTTTCTCTTTTTTCCCTTCAGTAAACTACCCTTAATTTTAGGGGTAGATATCCAATTCCAAAAACCCCTCGGGGAAACCCTATGAAAACCCTAGATATCAAGTTTCAGCTCAATCGGTAAAATAGTTTAGGCTCTAGTTGGAGGTACAGACAGACAGACAGACAGACGGAAATTCAAAAACCACTTTTTCGGATTCAGGAAGTCATGAAACGTCAAAATTCATCAAAATCTCGAGTTCGATTTTTTTGACGATCACCATACTTTCTCTAACTGTAAGATAGAGAGAAAGTAATAAAAACTGACAAAAATGTGATTTAGACTTCGTTACCAGGTCAGGACACTTTGAGATTGGTAACGTAACCCAAGCCTTATAATTACGTACTTATTTTAAAGTTTATAAACAGTACACTCATTGATTTAAGTTTACTGATACAGATTAGGGGGTGTTCATATATTACGTAAGCACATTGCCCCCCATTGTAGCTAATCAAAAGCTAGCACTTGACCCCCTCTCTTGCTTATATAGTTTTTCCGAACCCCCCTTCTCTTGCTTACGTAATATTTGTTTACTTATTTTGTTATCTGTTCACAGGAAAAAACATTATTGTTCATGGAATTTATAAATCGCTGGTAATTATTAACATAGAGGTGTAAATAATGGTGTGAAATAATTCAGAATAAACATTGTTGCACAATGAATTTAAATTTATGATATTAAAATGGTAATTAAATTATTGTCTGTCTCTTTATGTCTTACGTAAGCATTGATCTGAGCCCTCCTTCCCCCTTGTCAGCAAAAATAAGTGAAGCTCGAATCCCCCTCCTCCCCCCAAAGTTTCTTACGTAGAATACTTGAATGCCCCCTAGATAAGATTATTTATAAGCTACAATAATTCTTATTGCGTGGAATTACCTAAGCTACAAGATAAAAACATTTCCCGGTAAGCTAGAAGAGTTTGTAAAGGCAGGCGAAAAAACCTAATTAAGTAAACGAATACAAAAACTAGCGCATAACTTCTGGCTACGTAACAATTAAAATAAACCACTTCTCGTGACACAACTCAGTGAACCGTGGTGCTACTTTTTCATTTTTTTTAAAGTGTTTTCCCCCTTCGGTTCTTTGGTAAACTTTGAAACTCTTTAGTCCAACATTTGTCTACAATTATTTGTATTATTTCGTTTCACTTACATTATTTTTTGTTCTTAGGTGGGGGCTCTGGAATTTCTTTGAAAACGTACGGGGAGTGGGGGTACTCAACTTGGGCAGATATTAAATCTTGGATGACCCTAGAATATGTTTGAAATGTTGAAGTGATAATTTTTATATGCTATACTCTTATCTTTTTTTATCACCGAGTCTTACTACCTGTTCAGAATAAAAGCAGGTATTTTTATCAATCGCGTTCTTGGCCATAATGTACAGTGCAATAAGAACATAGTAGGAAGTGCAACATGAGATATTTTAAAACAAGTATAATTTAGTAACTGACACGGAGATTAGAATGTAAAGATTTTTTACAGTATCCCTATCCCCCCTAAGCCACCCTTCACTATTTCGTGTCAATGCCTGTGAGTGCTTTCATTAATTAGTCAAACCATCTCAAACTTTAATACTGATTATGCTACTGATGTATACACTGAATACAAAATAAATGTTGTATGACAAAAGCTCCCAAAGTTTTAGGTTTACCTACCAATCATAATACTAGTTGGCCTTACAAGAATATTTCTAAGTTTAAATACATGTTGATTAATTATTTTTTCTATTCAGAAAACCATAAGATTATTTTAACAATATTTTAATAATAAATTATACCATGTTTTAATCACCACACCTAATTACAAAACATCCTATTTTGTGTATGAATACAACAAAGCAAACCCAGTAGTTTTTAAAACTGTAAGATGGGCTCCGGGAGCTCTTTGGAAGTGGGAAAGAGGGCTCAACTAATAGGTTGGTCTGAGGGTCCTTCCACGGTAACATTTTAAACCCAGGATAGCTATTTAAGTTATTTGAAAGTGATTAATTTTTCATGGGTATAACTTTTTTTATGCTTTTCTATCTCGTAATGTATAGTAAGAACACGATAAAAGAGATGGATTATAAAATACAATTTTCTCACGGTTACAATCATTAAACGTTATGCTCTATTTGTATTGTATTGGTAAATATATTCGTAGAACACTATTTTTATTGTATAAGAAGGGAGGAGGAGGGGGAGTCAATTTAATTTTTTTTAAAGGAGCTCGGAGGCGCTTTCCCAGAAATGTTACTAACCTGGTTCTCACCTGGAAATTTTTGAAAATTGGATTCCTCTAGAGTCTAGACCCTATTCGGATATGATATTTTGCAGAGTTTATTTTTGAAAATAAAATTCCCCTGAAGCTATTTGGAGTGGGCCTCTACTGGCAACTTTTTGGAAATTTAATTGCCTTAAAAACTATCTAGAATCGTTCTCGATTTCAGACACGCTACCAACTAAGCTAAGGTGTCTGACAGTTAATAATTAGAAATGATTATAAAAGTAATGATTTAAAAACTTCAATAAATTTATATCCATAAATCATGACTTGACAGCATCGAAGCTTTCAAGAATTTCCAAGGTTTTGGGGCCAATTAATGATAATTATTCAAGCTATTAAAATTGAAGGTTGCTACTATATAGTCAGCTGATTTACAAGATCTAAGCTCCCACAGTATTAAAGGAATATATTGTGTCAAGTAAAATTTTGTGAAGAAAGAAAAGATTGTAGATATGGGCCTATATAACTCTAAACTTTAAAAGATAGTTTTGTTTGTTTCGCCATTTCTATTGGGAATAGGTGACCTATTTTTTCTAACTTATTTTTATTTCATTATTTCAGGAGATAGATACAGGCTTAGATGGACATGATAACCATCTGCCTCAACTTCCTCCCGGGCCGACTCAGCAAAAGTTCAATCAACCAAGAGATCCTCCCAGAAGAGGCATAATCGAGCCTGTCACAGAAGAAAAGACGCAAGCACCCGTTCCTCAAACACAGAAAGACGAAAGGTTTGAGATGTAGATAAATTCACTAAAACTTTATCATGAACTATTTAATTTAATTTATTTGAGGTATTTAATGTGCACTTTCTGAATCGAGCTTTAATCTATAACCAACACAATACTCACTCCTCAACCGTTAATTCAACAATGTTAAAGGGGAAACTCAACCACGACGGGAATCGAACAGACCGGGACCCTCAGCTCAGTAGACAGACACGCTACCAGCTGAACTAAGGTGACGGACATCATCAACTAATTCATTATAAAAAAATCCCAAAATAAGCCCCCCCTTAAAAGGTTTTTGGTTACACTTTTATTTAATCTCAAGGGATGTTTTAAAGAAAACTAATTTTGACCTCGGTGTGTTTAATTTTGTAACGGACACATATTTGAGTTTTCCCAACATTGGTGAAAAGCTACCAGGAAGTGCAATCAATTAAAAAAACACACACACACACAGAACGTGTCAATAAACGAGGCTTGTTGGGTGCCTCAAACCATACAGGTCGCCTATCATGTCCATAGCAAGGATATTTTTTTCGAGGAAGGGAGGCTATTAGAAGGTGAGTTGATGTCCTGTCTACTTTGCTGTAACTCAACGCACCTTCTACTCCACTCCAACTTCTGTTTCGCTCAGCCTCGTTCTTGCACACTGGCCTTTAAGAATTTAGGAAAATTATAAAGTTGGGTGTTTGGGGAAGTGAGAGAGTTGGATTAAAAATAAAATTACAGTCCAATTTTCGGGCGCATTACAATTGGGCCACGTAAACAAGTTATGATCTCCGTTTGAAAAGGGAGGCGTTAATCCTACATTACAACTGGGCCACGTCAACAATACTACTGGGCCACGTCTACATGTCAACTTAATTGATTAAGTGCATTCCAATTGGGCTACGTATACCTGTTGAGGTCGTGCATAGACATATAAACAAACTATAGACAACCCCTTTCGATTTCTGGAGCTATCGCCAGAACACAACACCGCAAATTTCAATAAGGCTGTAAACGTATCAAATCCAGGAGGGTGTCCGATAAATATTGTTGTTATTGTTGTTTTTTCCTTCAGTAAACTACCCTTCAATTTTAGGGGTAGAGGGATAGTTCCAAAAACCTTTCTCTAGAACCTTATGAAAACCCTAGATACGAAGTTTCAGTCCGATCGGTAAAATAGTTTAGGCTCTAGTATGGTTCGGGATTGACCTCTCCTCAGTTGTCGTTTAACTAACTCGTCTCTCACCGTACAGTTCGCAGAACTGCTAGGCGGGTGACGTCATTCCGTCCGGCCGCGCTGCGAGTGAGCGGTCTATGAACTAGGAACCTAACCTAACCTAACCTAGCCTAACCTAACAACCATGTGTCAGTTTGTAAAAGCAGTTTCCTAAAAATGTTTACCGACAACAAATCTGTAAAAGACTTAACATGGTTTAGCGTTCCTACAAATGTTTACCAACAACGACGAACTTGAATAAAGCAAGTAAAATTTCTATATAAAATTACGTCTTGTATTACTTGTAAGCAGAGTAAGGTGGTGTAGATAAAATTAATATATGTCTATGTTTTGGAAAGTGGACGTGGCGCAATTCACGTATGGGCGTGTTCCAAATAAGCTATTAAGCTTTTAAGAGAACTATATATTTTATAATCCTCCTAGTCAATGAACGTGGCCCAATTCACCTGTGTGATAAAGATCTAATCGGCATCGTGGCCCAGTTGTAGTGCTCCGCAATTTTCATATCAAGAAAACTATAAAAATTACTATCCACTTTAATATATTCACACGTCAAATCATGTGATATGCAAATGTCACTTTTAATAGATATTATCAATATCTATAAAAATAACAATAATATGGTAAAAAGTTATTAATGCTGGCTGCAAAAAAAAAAGTTTGTATTTCTTGAAAAGCTCTTCCTATGAAAATTGTGCCATATTTCCAAATTGTGAACAAATCCATAGAAGTAAGATTTAAATTTTTTTCCAAATCGTTAAAAAGATTATAGTCTAAGCAATAATAAAGCTATTTTACAGTACAAATCTATGACACCCCCTAGACAACATTGTTGCCAGATTTCCCTCAATAGCCATAATTATATCAGTATTGTCATTTCAAGGGCGAAAGGGGGGGTTATAACTTCCTCTTCAACCCCTCATGTAAACCGCCATGATATAAACCCTTAACTTGTAACAGTTTAGAAAATTGACACCTCCTGACAAACTGTTTTTTAAGAAATATGTGGCCAAATTTACCTTGTTCAATTAATCATTGTGATAGAGTGAGTCACGATTTCACCTTTGATACATTAATAGTCCGTGCTGAGAATCGAACCAGAGATATTTAAAATAGATGTCTTACATACTTAGCTTAAGGTGCAGGTCGGTCTCTAAGATAAAATACACTCAAATTTACATTTTAAAAATGAGAGGTTATTTAAACAGATACATCCGAAGATGTGATCTAGTTTGCTTGATGAATGATATTGTTTGACCCATTCAGGACCGAGGAGTTTCTGAAGATGGCCATTTTGGAAAACGACTTTTTGAACAAACTGGAAGATAAGAAGATAGCCATGCTGGTAAGGTTCATGTACAGCCAAGAAGTGGACCAAGGAACATTCATCATCAAAGAGGGAGAACAAGGTATGTTCATCATCAAAGAGGGAGAGCAAGGTATGTTCATCATCAAAGAGGGAGAACAAGGTATGTTCATCATCAAAGAGGGAGAGCAAGGTATGTCCATAATTAAAGAGGGAGAACAAGGTATGTCCATAATCAAAGAGGGAGAGCAAGGTATGTCCATAATCAAAGAGGGAGAGCAAGGTATGTTCATCATCAAAGAGGGAGAACAAGGTATGTTCATAATCAAAGAGAAAGAGCAAGGTATGTTCATCATCAAAGAGGGAGAACAAGGTATGTTCATCATCAAAGAGGGAGAACAAGGTATGTTCATCATCAAAGAGGGAGAGCAAGGTATGTCCATAATCAAAGAGGGAGAGCAAGGTATGTTCATCATCAAAGAGGGAGAACAAGGTATGTTCATAATCAAAGAGAAAGAGCAAGGTATGTTCATCATCAAAGAGGGAGAGCAAGGTATGTTCATCATCAAAGAGGGAGAACAAGGTATGTTCATAATCAAAGAGAAAGAGCAAGGTATGTTCATCATCAAAGAGGGAGAACAAGGTATGTTCATCATCAAAGAGGGAGAACAAGGTATGTTCATCATCAAAGAGGGAGAACAAGGTATGTTCATCATCAAAGAGGGAGAACAAGGTATGTCCATAATCAAAGAGGGAGAGCAAGGTATGTCCATAATCAAAGAGGGAGAGCAAGGTATGTCCATAATCAAAGAGGGAGAGCAAGGTATGTTCATCATCAAAGAGGGAGAGCAAGGTATGTCCATAATCAAAGAGGGAGAGCATGGTATGTTCATCATCAAAGAGGGAGAGCAAGGTATGTCCATCATCAAAGAGAGGGAGACAAGGTATGTTCATCATCAAAGAGGGAGAGCAAGGTATGTTCATCATCAAAGAGGGAGAGCAAGGTATGTCCATAATCAAAGAGGGAGAGCAAGGTATGTTCATCATCAAAGAGGGAGAGCAAGGTATGTCCATAATCAAAGAGGGAGAGCAAGGTATGTTCATCATCAAAGAGGGAGACAAGGTATGTCCATAATCAAAGAGGGAGAGCAAGGTATGTTCATCATCAAAGAGGGAGAACAAGGTATGTTCATCATCAAAGAGGGAGAGCAAGGTATGTTCATCATCAAAGAGGGAGAACAAGGTATGTTCATCATCAAAGAGGGAGAACAAGGTATGTTCATCATCAAAGAGGGAGAACAAGGTATGTTCATCATCAAAGAGGAGAGCAAGGTATGTTCATCATCAAAGAGGGAGAACAAGGTATGTTCATCATCAAATCGGGAGAGAAGGTATGTTTACATCAAAGAGGGAAAGCAAGGTATGTCCATAATCAAAGAGGGAGAGCAAGGTATGTTCATCATCAAAGAGGGAGAGCAAGGTATGTCCATAATCAAAGAGGGAGAGCAAGGTATGTTCATCATCAAAGAGGGAGAGCAAGGTATGTCCTCATCAAAGAGGGAGAACAAGGTATGTTCATCATCAAAGAGGGAGAGCAAGGTATGTTCACTATCAAAGAGGGAGAACAAGTATGTTCATCATCAAAGAGGGAGAGCAAGGTATGTCCATAATCAAAGAGGGGAGAGCAAGGTATGTTCATCATCAAAGAGGGAGAGCAAGGTATGTTCATCATCAAAGAGGGAGAACAAGGTATGTTCATCATCAATCGGGAGAGAAGGTATGTTACTATCAAAGAGGGAAAGCAAGCTAGTCGGGATTTCCTTGTTCATTACTTGAAAGTGTTTATTTGTGTCGCCAGGTGATCACCTGTATGTGTCCGCCGAGGGACAGTTCGAGGTACATAAACAAGGAAATGTCTTGGGAAGTTTCGGATCGGGCCGAGTGTTCGGGGAACTCGCCCTCCTCTACAAGGTGAAGAGGAATGCTTCCATCCAAGGTAAAACCTTCCTAATGGTAAAAAAGAACTGACAATTAGATCAAGTGCCGCAATGAAAACAATCACCTCTTTGGGTTGGAGGCAGATGGAGGTAGGCTTGGAGGCAGTATGGTGGTGGTTGGAGGCAGGATGAGGTGGGTGGGTTGAGGGCTGGTGGAGGTGGGTGGGTTGGAGGCAGGATGGAGGTGGGTGGGTTGGAGGCAGGGTGGAAGGTGGGTGGGTTGGAGGCTGGTGAAGGTGGGTGGGTTGGAGGCGGATGGAGGTGGGTGGGTTGGAGGCAGGATGGAGGTGGGTGGGTTGGAGGCAGGATGGAGGTGGGTGGGTTGAGGCTGGTGAAGGGTGGTTGGCAGGTGGAGGTGGGTTGGTGAAGGCAGGTGAAGGTGGGTGGGTTGGAGGCAGGTGGGTGGGTTGGTTGAAGGCATGGTGAGGTGGGTGGGTTGAGGCGTGGTGGGTTGAGGCAGATGGGTGGGTTGGGAGGCTGGTGAAGGTGGGTGGGTTGGAGGCAGTGAAGTGGGTGGGTTGGAGGCAGGATGGAGGTGGTGGTGAAGGCTGGTGAGTGGTGGGTTGGAGGCAGGATGGAGGTGGGTTGGTTGAAGGCATGGTGAAGGTGGGTGGGTTGGAGGCAGGATGAAGTTGAGTGGGTTGACTTTGTATGCTGGAAATAGTTAGGGTACATTATAATAGATCATGTCACCCTGAGCTACACTCGAATTTTCAAAGAAAGGCGGTTTTATCTAACAGCTAAGAAAAGTTACTTGATCTAATTTCACGCATTCATACATAAAGTCACGTGATATGAAAATGTCGCTTTTTATAGATATTATCAATACACATACAATAACAATTATAATATAGTAAAATGTTATCAATGTTGACAGCAAAAATAATATATATATATTTGTATTTTGTAAAAGGCCTTTATTCTGTACTGTTAGTCGCCTTGTGTGGTTGGTTTCAGCAACCACCCGGGCCAAGGTGTGGGTCCTGAACAGAGAAGTGTTCAAACAAGTCATCATATCTTCCAGTATCCAGGAGACCAAGGAAAAGATCAAGTATCTGCGCAGTGTACCGCTACCGATACTCAAACAGCTGAGCGACGATAATCTTGCGGAGATGGCCAACTTTCTTGTAGTGGTGAGTGGCTCCTCCCATTTTCGAGGATGTAGCTATCCGATTGGATGACAGGTAAGTGCGGGGAGGGGGTTACACTCTCTTCTCTGGAATAATGGGGTGGATCTTAGTAAAAAGTAGCACCGATACAATGAATGAATCATAGTTTTTGACCTCCAGTGTTTCTCAAAGTTTTGGTGATGGAGAGACCACCAAAAGGAAGCTATGCTCGCTGGGAGACCACCGGGGCCCTCTGTGAAAGGGCGGAGAGGGCAAGGCAGGGTTGAAAGTTATGTAGAAAAAACATTATTTTTACCTAATTCCACTTTACACTATATATAAAAGACAAAAATTTATATATTAACTACAATGTTGAAAAAATATCATATAATTAGATTGAATTAGTGAGCAATATTTTTTTTGAACTTTCTTAACAGTCTAAACTTCCTCATTTTTGATAAATAATTGTTCAAATTTGTTGACTTAGGTTGGCACTAATTTCCTTTTCTATATAACTTGTGAAAAGAAATACATTACCATGGCTAATTCATATTTAATCTTTGTACGACGTCTAGTTCGAGTAGTATTACCTATCTTAGTTAAGTGTTATCTGTGGGGTGAGACAGGCTCTTAAGACGTCTGGTTCGAGTAGTATTACCTACTTTAGTTAAGTGTTATCTGTGGGGTGAGACAGGCTCTTAAGACGTCTGGTTCGAGTAGTATTACCTACTTTAGTTAAGTGTTATATGTGGGGTGAGACAGGCTCTTAAGACGTCTGGTTCGAGTAGTATCACCTACTTTAGTTAAGTGTTATCTGTGGGGTGAGACAGGCTCTTAAGACGTCTGGTTCGAGTAGTATTACCTACTTTAGTTAAGTGTTATCTGTGGGGTGAGACAGGCTCTTAAGACGTCTGGTTCGAGTAGTATCACCTACTTTAGTTAAGTGTTATCTGTGGGGTGAGACAGGCTCTTAAGACGTCTGGTTCGAGTAGTATCACCTACTTTAGTTAAGTGTTATCTGTGGGGTGAGACAGGCTCTTAAGACTCTGGTTCGAGTAGTATCACCTACTTTAGTTAAGTGTTATCTGTGGGGTGAGACAGGCTCTTAAGACGTCAGGTTCGAGTAGTATTACCTATCTTAGTTAAGTGTTATCTGTGGGGTGAGACAGGCTCTTAAGACGTCTACTCCAATTCTGGTGGTGCAGAAATTGTACACTTCGTGCCATTAGGGAGACATCCAGAATTTCCTCCTATTGCAGTCTCAGGCACCAATGACCCCTCACTAACATAATAATTTATTAAAAAAACAAATATTGTGTCATCAATAATAATATAAATAATGATCTTTGATAAAACTTGTGTTCTATGTATATTTATTATGTGTCTGTTGTTAGAAACTTTACGCCACCCGGTAACAGAGATCGTGGAACAAGGTGAGAACGGTGGATGAGATTCTTCATACATCAGTGAGCAGCGTCAAGATAAGTAAACGATACCATAGTATAATATCACTAATTAAGGAAATTAAAAAATTAAATCATATTGAAATTATAATCATGGTATAAGAAATTAAATTTAATTAATAGAATTCCAATAAGAGAATAATATGCTTATTAATTATTAATTGATCTTAGATGGCATGGCAGTTAGTACTTTACTAATCCTTTCCTTCATTATCTTCCCAATCAACCATTACGAGCCCGTTACCTTTCCAATCAACAAATACAACCCTCATTACCTTTCAATATTACCATTTGAGCCTCATTACCTTTCCTAATCAACAAATACAAGCCTCATTACCTGTCCAATCAACCATTACGAGCCTCATTACCTTTCCTAATCAACGAATACAACCCTCATTACCTGTCCCAATCAACCATTACGAGCCTCATTACTTTTCCCAATAAACAAATAGAAGCCTCATTACCTGTACCAATCAACCATTACGAGCCTCATTATTTCCCAATAAACAATAGAAGCCTCATTATTCCTGTAATTACCTATTACTTCCAACACCATTACGAGCCTCATTACTTTCCATCACCATAATAACCCAATCAAATAGAGCTCATTACCTTTCCCAATCGACAATTATGAGCTTTATTACCTGTCCTATTAGTTTTGTGTTATGACATGAAGTCCAGCCTTAAATGAAAGCTAAGTAAAAGTTTTGTCTGAACTGTTAACACTGATCATTGTTCTGTGAAGGCTCTCTAGAGCAAGAAGACTGCGGGGTCCTTGTCAGGGGCGACTACTTCGGGAGCAGGCGCTGGTTCATCAGGTGCCTCGTCAGGCCACCATAACCGCCCTAGCCCCCGGGGTGGAGTGTCTCGTGCTTGAAAGGGGGTGAGTGGACGAGGTGACCTCTGTTGTATCAAAGAGGTAGAGGAGGAGACTTTGTCCATCTTGGCTGAGGAGATAATAAAAGAAGACATGATCTGAAGAACGTGTAGTCAATTGACGCCAATTTGTCCACACATGATGGCAAAATACACACACAATACATAATGGTTCCTCCAAAAACATTTAATTTCAAAATCACCGTCTAGTAAACACAGGTGCTGGGGGTCCGTGGTTCAATCCTGGTCCGGCACAGATTTGTCTGATTGCCAAACCCTTCCTTCACCTCTGACAAGACGTGTATTAATCACAACTTGTAAATGTGAGGAATGCCAGGCCTCCACCGATGGTTCGGATCCCACGTTAAACTGTAATAATCACAGATGTGTATATATATATATTATAAGACATTGAGGTTTTGTAGACGATGTTACAGAATCAATGGAGAGATCTATGTTGATGTTTGTTTATTCAACGTTCATCCATATACCTACGATCAGGTGACAATCACATTATACATTTCAACGTATTTTATGATTCTTTCAGGCCTTTCGAGAAGTGTTTCGGTGGTATTCAAGAACTGAAGGAGAAGAAGTATCCTTCCCTGCCCTCGCACCAACCGAAACAGAGTAAGTATTCATCTTTAGGACTTAAGAAGCTGACATATTGTCATCAAATGGTGCACTTAGGTTAGATATTGATATAACTTTTAACGGTATAACGAGTTTGTTGTTTACTAGAATGAACACAAAACTATTCTCGATGACACTATAAATTATTTACTGTACTTGTACACATAGTTTAAAAGTTGACATTTGCTCTCTGAAAAGTACAAAAATCCACATATTTCTGGTTTATCATTAAGAGCTAAATGTCCGGGAAACGAAAGGTAATCGTTATAGGAGCGTAGAATGAATTTTTGCGAATCAAATAATGTAATTTAATAGGAATGGTCACCACATAAATTAAATTGTAATCTATATTTTCCTCCTCCCCTGTTTGTTCTCCTACTGCAGGACAGCTCCCATCAAGGAATGTTATAATGTTGGATCCTGGCGTCTAAGTACTCGTATTTCTGATCGACAATTCTAGCACCTTAAGATGAGGAACCTTGATTCGATCCCAGGACACTGAGAAATCTATTTAATACATGAAGTGATTCAACAAATATTCCGGGAACTTACCCAACTGGTTTTCATAATTCATTTTTTTTATTGAAAGCTTAGAATGAAGATATTTAAAAAAAATTAAAGAAGAAGCCAAAATATCAAGAAATGTATATTTCTTTAGACATCGATTTCTTGAGTTCAACCAAGATGATTTTAGTTTTCTCTTTATAATAAGCCAAACATTTACTTTGAAGATTTATTATTATCATAGCAAAGTATACCAATTTTCATCAGAAAGGCTGCAATCTATTTATAATTTACTTTAGTCAGTGACCGTATGGCCGCTATTAATACAGGGTTCTCAATGTAATAAAAAGGTAGTTGTCTCTCAAAAAATGATCTTGAGCTGCAGATTTGAATAACAAATAACAAAGCGGTGTACTTACGCTGGGCTTTACTTACTAAAAACACTATGATTTGCATAACCAATCAAGATGACCTAAGCGTTTTTTTCCTGGGTACAATTCATGCTTATATAGATGCTTAGCACTGGATCTACAGTCCAATTTTCATAGGAAGAACCTTTTAAAAAATAAACATATTTTTGTGATCAACATTGATAAAATGTTACTATAATTATAGTGTTATTTTATAGCTACTATATTTATAGTGTTATTTTATAGCTACTGTGCTTTGGTGGCTGTGTGTTTAAGGTGTCCCTCTTTCAATAGACTAGACTGTGGATGAAAGGGAGATCAGGGTTAGAATCCTGGTCGGGTGTAGTGACGGTGGTTTTCTCCTAAATGGTTTTCCACTCTCCTTCCATGTAAATGCGGGCACACCTCCTTTAAATTCAACTTTCCTTATTCCTAACTCATTAACATGTGAGCCTCAATCTCTTTTATTTAATAGATATGAGCCTTTCCTGTGTATTTATTTTCAGTGTACCCCGACATGAGCCTCTCGTGTGTATTTGTGTTCAGTGTACCTTGACATGAGCCTCTCATGTGTATTTGTGTCCAGTGTACATTGACATGAGCCTTCTAGTGTGTATTTGTGTCCAGTGTACCTTGACATGAGCCTCTCGTGTGTATTTGTGTCCAGTGTACATTGACATGAGCCTCTAGTGTGTATTTGTGTTCAGTGTACCTTGACATGAGCCTCTGTGTGTATTTGTGTCCAGTGTACATTGACATGAGCCTCTCGTGTGTATTTGTGTCCAGTGTACTTGACATGAGCCTCTCGTGTGTATTTGTGTCAGTGTACCTTGACATGAGCATCTCATGTGTATTTGTGTCCAGTGTACATTGACATGAGCCTCTAGTGTGTATTTGTGTCCAGTGTACATTGATATGAGCCTCTCGTGTGTATTTGTGTCCAGTGTACCTTGACATGAGCCTCTCGTGTGTATTTGCACAGTGTACCTCGACATGAGCTCTCGTGTGTATTTGTGTCAGTGTACCTACATAAACCTCTCGTGTGTATTTGTGTCAGTGTACCTTGACATGAGCCTCTCGTGTGTATTTGCACAGTGTACCTCGACATGAGCATCTCGTGTGTATTTGTGTCCAGTGTACCTCTACATGAATCTCTCATGTGTATTTGTGTCCAGTGTACATTGACATGAGCCTCTAGTGTGTATTTGTGTCCAGTGTACCTCAACATGAGCCTCTCGTGTGTATTTGTGTCCAGTGTACATTGACATGAGCCTCTAGTGTGTATTTGTGTCCAGTGTACATTGACATGAGCCTCTCGTGCGTATTTGTGTTCAGTGTACCTCGACATGAGCCTCTCGTGTGTATTTGTGACCAGTGTACCTTGACATGAGCCTCTCGTGTGTATTTGTGTCCAGTGTACATTGACATGAGCCTCTCGTGTGTATTTGCACAGTGTACCTTGACATGAGCCTCTCGTGTGTATTTGTGTCCAGTGTAATTGACATGAGCCTCTAGTGTGTATTTGTGTCCAGTGTACCTTGACATGAGCCTCTCGTGTGTATTTGGCAAGTGTACCTTGACATGAGCCTCTCGTGTGTATTTGGTCCAGTGTACATTGACATGAGCCTCTCGTGTGTATTTGCACAGTGTACCTTGACATGAGCCTCTCGTGTGTATTTGCACAGTGTACCTTGACATGAGCTCTTCGTGGTGTATTTGGTCCGTGTCATGCATGAGTCTCGTGTTTGCACAGTGTACCTCTACATGAGCCTTTCGTGTGTATTTGCACAGTGTACCTCGACATGAGCCTCTCATGTGTATTTGCACAGTGTACCTTGACATGAGCCTCTCGTGTGTATTTGTGTCCAGTGTACATTGACATGAGCCTCTCGTGTGTATTTGTGTCCAGTGTACATTGACATGAGCCTCTAGTGTGTATTTGTGTCCAGTGTACATTGACATGAGCCTATCGCGTGTATTTGCACAGTGTACCTCAACATGAGCCTCTCGTGTGTATTTGCACAGTGTACCTCGACGTCAGTTTGAAAGATCTCCTGTACGTGGCCACGCTGGGCGTGGGAGGGTTTGGCCGGGTCAAGCTGGTGCAGCACAGGACGAACAAGAAGCTGACGTTCGCCATAAAGTGCCTGAAGAAACAGTACGTGGTGGAACAGCAGCAGGTGCAACACGCTTACAACGAGAAACTCGTGATGCTGGAGTGTGCAGAGTGCCCGTTCATTGTCAGGTACGGGAGGGACAGGTTATATTGATAGTCTGCTTTACTACTATACTCTCCAGGCGAATTGTGGAGCATTTCTCCCATTATTACTAACTGTACCTCAGTGGGATTCAAACATATGTACTTTATAACAGTGCACAATGCCCACTGAACTGCATGCTCTGTGTCTTACTACCTGTCCACGCTATCTGCATATTTACACTTATTTGTATGGGGAAGGGATGGGGGGAGTGAATAGAAGGATAAAACGATGGAAGCTTAGAGGAGATACACCCGCGTTTTTATTAAAGAGACAGAGAGAGTGTGTGTGGTAAATAATTTGAAGGAAAAAAATTATTAAAATCAGCTGAGATTCAAACTCCAACAAACCGATAAGACTGACGGTCCTATTCCAGCTCTTAACCGAGGCATTGATATGTGTATATAGTATGATTTTATAGGAAGAACAGTATATGTTATTTACTCAAGTTACTAACAAAAAATAATATATTCATACGCCAAGTCATGTGATCTGCAGATAATTATTAATACCTTTAAAATAACACAAATAATATAGTAAAATGTTATCAATGTTTACAGCAAATAAATATGTTTGAATTCTCTCAAGTTTTCTTCCAATCAAAATAAGAGTATACAATCAAACAGTCCAAAGTGGTGGTCAGATAGTCTAGGGTGTCAGCCTTATGATTGACTGGATTGTCGGAGACAGACAGATCAGAGTTTGAATCCCGGTTGAGTGTACCGAGGCCGACTATATTTCAACACGGATTATAAACAAACTTTAATTTAGAACGGGGTCAACATCAAATCTCAGGACGTTTAATGAATCACTGTGAAAAGGGGAAAAACCCATTTTTAAAGAAATGTTAGGAATCAAATCAGGGACCATTAACTCGATAGGAATACAAGCTACCGACTTAGCTAAGTTGTCGGTCAACTGAAGCTTCCCTTTTACAAATGGTTTACTCATCTTCTACCTCCACACAAACGCGGGTACATTTTCACAAAATTTTACTTGCCCTCATTAGTGTAAATATGAATATAAAAGTCCAATTTTCATTGGAAGGGCCTTATCTGACAGCTATAAAAGTTACCTAGATCTACTTTCACGTATTCATATGTTAGATCATGTGATCTGCAGCTGCCACTTTTTATAATATTACCAATACCTTTAAAATAATACTAATGATTGTAGTTAAAAAGTTAGCTAAAACATTATAATTAAAATAATAATAATATTTTATAACCATGTTAATTGCAAAAACTAAGTGTCTATTTTCTCTAAGGTTTTTACTTTGAAAATTTAACTGTAAACCGGACAAATAGAAAAACATGAAAAGCACGACATTCGAATTTAGTGATTTTTGTGGACCCCAGACTATACAGGACCTACAAGGACAGCAAGTATGTGTACTACCTGATGGAGCCCTGTCTGGGAGGTGACCTCTTCACGACGCTGCAGAGGTACAAGAAGTTCCAGGAGGAGACTGTGAGGTTCGTCGTGGGGTGCGTGGTCGAGGCCCTCCAGTTCCTTCATGACCGAGGGTTCATCTACAGAGACCTAAAACCGGAGAACCTGCTCCTCGATTCCACGGGATACGTGAAACTGGTCAGTATTCGTGTGTACTGGGATTCTGGTAGGGAGCGAGAACCTTTTAGACAATACAAACATTACAGTCGGGTCGAATCCGCTATTTTATTAATACGAATCTCCACTTTACCGTCGAATCTCAAATCTGAATCTTGGAAAAAAAAATCATGAACATAAGGGAAAATATAATATAATAATATAAAATACAGATAGTTACTAAATGTTAACATTCTTTCTTATAATCCATTCATTATAAAATTCATACATTCAGTTAAGTGTTAAATTACTGGTCTGAGGTCTGGTTGTTGAGTTCATCCTATATTTATAATTGGTTCTGAACCACCAATAGGCAGTATTAAAGCTCTAAAACAAATTTCACTTAAAAAATTGAAAACTTTTTTTCTAGAATTTGAGTCTTAAATCCGAAATTTCCTCAAATCTTGAGTGCCTATCCTTAAAGATTCAAGAGATTCAAAGTATTTGAGGTCCCATCATCATCATCATCATCAACTGTTTCCAGCCTGTCATTACATGGTCATACCATCTCAGCCTTGCTTCCTCTACTATCTCAGGTACTCCCCAACTCTTCCCAGGATAACTTAATTCCTAATCCTGTTTCTTTTCGTGACAGCTCCCATCCTTAACAAAGATAATATTTTACCTTTTTCATCACCACGTCTTACAACCTATTTGGTTTGTACGCTGATGTGTTAGGGATGAGTAAGGTTGAATTTTATAGGAAATGCACACAGATTTATTGTAAAAAAATGACGTTGGCATCATCTTTAAGATGGGGTGCTAGTGAGCGTGAGTTTAGGGCAGTATTTTCGAAGTTTTTATAGCATAAACATTTATTTGGCCAAAATAAATCAAATATTTCTTATATTGAATCATAGAGTTTAGTTTTACGCACATGCTAATCTCAACAGTTCTTTAATATCTGCCAAGGGTGTCCTGGAATTTAGTGACAACTTTTTCTCTGCATTTAAAAAGTTTGTCACCAAATGCCGCTATGCTCATGAGAGATATTCAACAACTCTTGAGACTAGCATGTGCAGAAAGCTAAACTCTATGTTTCTATAGAAGAAATATTTGATCTACTTTTGCCAAAAATGTTTATGCTATAAAAACTGCAAAATTAATGCACTAAGCTGGAGCTCACTAGCACCCCATCTTAAGGTAGGAATGTAGGGAACGCAAGCTAAGGGCAGTGTTTTTTGCAAGAAGATAAACTTTTTTTGTTAAAATATATAAAAATTGCTCAGTACAAACAGAACTTAATTTCTTAAGATGGTTTTATCAACAGTTGTTGAATATCTATCAAGGGTGTCCTGGAAATTAATGACAACTTTTCCTCTTCATTTAAAAAGTTTCTCATCTAAAGTCACTATGCTCATGACATATATTCAACAACTGTTGATATCGCGTGTGAAGAAAATTTAACTCTTATGTTTGTACTGGAGAAATATTTGATTTATTTGGACCAAAAAAAGTTTTGCTATAAAAACTGCTAAAAACACTGCCCTTTTTTTTAATTCCCTACACTACCACTTTAAAGCCAAACATCAACACCATTGTTGCATATAAAAGGTGGTGAATATTTAGGGGGAAATATAGGGCACCTACTCTTTTCTTTTTGTAATAAAACAGAAACTAAGTTGGAATAATTTTTACTTAAGATAATGGTAATACAGAGTTTTATTTTAAATGCACTACCCATAGTAATTTTTATTGTTCAATATGACCCTTAGTGATCAAATGAATTTGACAATTCTGCCTTAGAACATTTGACCGCCGAAGCGGTAACATTTGACTGTTATTATTATTATTATTAGATATATATATTTAGCACCGCGTCTTACTACCCTTTCGGGTTATACGCTTAAGTACTAATTACGCTAATGGATTGGGAATTGGAAGGGTCGAATTTAGAGGAAGTGAACCCACATTTGCGTGGAGGGAGAGTGGAAAACCATTTAGGAAAAACCACTCCCATTCACCCGACCGAGATTCGAACCTCGATCTCCCCGTCCTCGGTGGTCGAGCTCAACACGACTAGCGCGTTAGCCAACTACGCCACAGAGGCGGGTTTATTATTATTATTATTATTATTTTATAGGTATTGATAATATTTATCAAAAGTTACAGGTGCAGGTAACAAGACTAGAGTTGCACTTATTGAGTCGGTTGGTTTTGATAAACATTTAATTGGTCTTTCCACACAGAATGCTATAGAGAATCGTAGACAGAGCTGATATCTTCTTTACTAGTGTAGAAGGACCAACGCAGTTTGCGCTGATTTCCTGTGATTAGTTTATAGCTCATCGCGTGGCCACAATTCTATTCTGATCTTGTTTTTCGGCACCCATGTGACTCCACAGTAAGGTGGCGCTAGCAATATAGTGAGCTACTGACCACAGAGAAAAACTATGTTCAAATTCGAGTCGGGAGAACAGAATGTGTTTTTGGTATTAAACTATTTCCTATTCTCTCAGCACTAAAAGGGGCGGATTATTTAAAATGTATATTTACCATCCCTACCTTCTTAGTGTAAATATGTGAATACCTGGACATAGAGTTAGACGGTATATGGATAAAAAAATAATCAACACTTTTTGAAACTTAAGAAACATTGACTAACATTAATATTGGTAATAAGAATGACCTTAATTGATATGGCAACGTTAAGGTGTTAGACTTCTCTTGCATTTAACAGAGATTAAATATAATACAGATCATTTTTATCGAAAACGTAATCATATATTAATAATTATTGAGCTGTGATTTATTATGCTGGATTAAATAGCAAAGCTATTATATTTGTTAATTATGGATATAGCCACATCTAGATATCAAGTTCTCTAAATTGAAAAATCACACGGGATGATTCCTGGATAGCTCAGTGGTTAGAGCATTGGCGTACTAAGCCGAAGTTCCCGGGTTCGATTCCCGTGTCCAGGTGTCATTTTTCAATTTAATGAATATGATTTATTAGTTCAACAAACAAGCAAACATGAGATGGTAGAGAAAGAATGACTGAGTTTGGTCTAAGCATGTAATGAGGATGGAAAGGGAGAAACAGCAAAGAAATGATGGGAATGAAGTATGTAGGAAAAAGATCGCAAGAGGGACAAAAAAAGAGATGGACAGATCAGATAACAGAAAGTGTGCAAATGAGAGGAGAATAATGGAAACAAATAAAGGAGGAAGAATGGTGGAAGGATAGAGGAAGGTGGAGGCATTTTACTAAACTGACCCGGCCACAGGATGGAAACAGTTGATGATATGATGATTATTATTATTATTTCCACAAACAAACACGTGTAGTACAACACACAAAAGTCTTCCGATTAGCAAATCTTCACATGAGAAACTTATGAACTTCGATTTTGATGCAGTTTTTGATTTCTAGACCGATTTTGGTTTTGCCAAAAGAATAGGCACTAGCGGCAAGACTTGGACGTTTGCCGGGACCCCGGACTACACGGCACCCGAGGTCATCCTCGAACACCCGGGGCTACGACCGGGCGGTGGACTACTGGGGCCTCGGGATACTCATCTACGAGCTGCTCAATGGCAGGTAATGGCCGCGCCGGTGATCATGTGGTCTAAGGCGTCAGTCTCACTCCAGACTGGATTTGAGCCTCATCTGGATGATCTACAGGTGGTTTTACCACATCTGATTCATCACTGCGGGGGTTTTTTCTTCCTGACTCAATTTGGGTGTAATTCTTATATTAACTACCTATCTAAGCCCTTTAAACTAAATTATTAATAAACATTTTAAATGAACATAGTAATTAAAAAAAAGATATTCATAAGTGAGCTGAAACCAGATTCTCAAACTTATTTGTGTTTATCCTTAGTTCAGTTGTAGTGTGTGTGCTTATTGAGAAAAGGGTACGGGTTAATTTCCGGCATGGTCAAAAAATTGATTATTGGTGAAATGCAGGTTTCCTCTTTCACAGTGATGGGTTTACGACCGGGGGGCTGGGTGTTGTGTATATACTAGATTTAAGTTAGTTTATAAGTCGTGAGTCGAGGTTCAGGAAGTGTGCATTAAGAAACTAGAACTATATACTAAAAAAAAAATGTGTGTTTTAAATTCAAACCAATATAATTTTAAGAAGAAATTTATGCCTAAATAAATAGCACTGCTCTCTTTTTTCTTTGTGGTCTATTTTGTCACATGTATTCTCGCAATGACATTAACTTTTTTTTTCCGTTGTAGCGTATGTTTTAAATATGTCCCCTCTGTTGGGAGCTAAAAGGTGGCCGATATATACAATAAAGTGTACTCAAAATGTATAATACATAGATACAGAAATGAAACTAGGGCTTATTGTAAGCCAGAGGACGTCCACCTAGCTTACAATGACATTCTTACAAGGCCGTAGTCAGGGGGAGGTTTCGGGGTTTCAACCCCCCCCCCCCCCCCCCGAACATTTTATGAACAAAATATATATGGCTTTATTTATGGTTCAAACCATATAAAAATTAAGGTACAAGTACAAATTAGGGGGCTGTGTTACCATAAAAAGCACTTCAGAGAGCTTCCAGAGGTGTTTATTATTTAGAATTTTTTCTAGCCTTCGGCAGTTATGGTGTTATGTTGTCATAAAATAAAAAAAATTCTGATATCTTCTAGAGGTGTTTAATATTTAGAATTGTTCCTATTTTTCGGTGGTTAGGGGGTTATATTGCCATAAAGAAACACTTTATAGAACTTCTAGAGCTGTTTAATATCTGGAATTTGTCCTAGCCTTCGGCAGTTAATGGGTTATGTTACCATAAAAAAACACTTTAGAGAGCTTCTAGAGCCGTTTAATAATTAGAATATGTCCTAGCCTCCGATAGTTAGGGGTAGTATTGCCATAAAAAACACTTCAGATAACTTCTAGAACATTTTTTTTATTTATAATTTTTTCTAGCCTCCATCAATTGGGGATGGGCCCACCAAATCCCCCTGAAATTATTGGCTGGCTACGGCCTTGCATTCCTAGTCTTGAGAGAATTGCTTCTGTTGTGTGAACATGCAGTTCCCAGACAGGAATAAACAACAATGCGTGACCCGGCGTTTATTCAGGGACAAACAGAGTAGCAGTTCAGTTGTTCCCTGTATTTCACTAGAGGGTGTAGCTCAAAATAGAACATCTGCGTGGTCGAGGAACCTAAACTAACTCTTTGTAAATAATTATTTTATGTTGTTTTTTAATTCATTTTTTATCACTGTATCTTACTATCTGCTTGGGTTATATTCATATGTTCTAATGAGGCAATTGTGTTAGGAATGAGGACAGTTGAATTCAGAGGAAGTTTACCTGCATTTGCATGAAAGAAGAATGGAAAACCATTCAAGGGAAAAACGACCTCAGTACATCCGACAGGAATTCGAACACCCTCGTCATTGGTAGTCTTAGTTTATTGTGAAAACAACACCTAAGACCATATGGCCACTGAAGTGGGTATTCAAAATTTAAAAAAAAAAACAGATTTTTCCTCCTAGGTATGACTTTTTTTATAACATCAAAATATCAAGTTTGAATGAAAACCATCAAGCAATTTTGAATTCCGAGGGTAAAGTAGTATCCATTACAATCTCGAGGCCTAAAATGTTCATAGTCACAACACTTTGTCTATTAAATAATAAAAAAAATTTGTCAAATAAAATGTTGTATAAACATGTTCCAGCCCTCCATTCCGAGCGTCTGACCCGTCGAAGACTTACAAATTGATAATGCAAGGATTCCAATCCTCGAGATTTCCAAAAGAGATTAGTAGAGATGCGAAAGATCTCATTAAAAGTCTGTGCAAGTTGATATCAACAGAACGATTGGGCTACCAGAGAAATGGCATTCAAGATATCAGAGATCACAGGTAGACCCAATGTAAAGAGAATAGAAAGGTAGCATCAATTGGTGGAATTTGATTGACATTGCTTACACTACCCAGAACACATCAATTATACAAGGCGGGGCAGAAACAATTAGCAACTTGAAAGCTAATACTTTAATTGAAAAGTAAATATTCACTAGCTAAATAAAAGCAAACTACATTCTACACTTTTTCACTTTATGAAGATAAAGTAACTCAGTTGAGCTCCACTGGACATCAGGAAAATCTCAGCAGGTTGTCCATCACTTTCCTCAGAATAGATTGTATAATTGTTTCCGTCACACCCTGTACTTTAATATAAATGCAGCAAAATATATTCTTTTTTTTTAAATAAATAGAGTAGTTATGTTAATTGGACATTAATGTGAATTTTTAAGAATTATTTATTAAGTTCCAAATATTGACCTGATTTTTAACAAATGAATACAGCTTTGCGTAGTGAGTGATTTAAAGTCTCAGCCAATTAGATGTCTTTCTCCCTGGATCTACCTTATATTTTCTTTACATTGAGTAGTTCGACAATTAATTTTAAAAAAAATCATTACAGATGTACACATTGTAACCCTTATAAGTAGCATTATTACCTTGAAGGATTACACTATGGGCCTATCTTAAAAGCTGAGTCATAGTGGAACCATTCAAGGTAAGCTGCTACCTTTCAGCATAGACAAAGGGTACACCAGTACAAAATAACCTTTTACGTAAAATAAGTTTACATTATGCACTCTTAAAGAGTCCGTCTCAAGGGTAATTAGCAGGGAAATTAGATACAAGATCAATTTAGGGCCAGAAAACATATCAAAGTGCAGTTTTCTATAATCTTCAATAGACAAAAGAGAAATGTGATCAGTTGGATCAGTGTTTATCAACCGATTGGCCGCGAAGGGTCAGCTGGTGTGCTGCGGGAGTCTGGGGTGGGGGGAGAAGTTAAAAAAGTGAGAGAAAAAAACCAATGCCCATAAATAAAAATATTTTAAAATCTATGATCAACTTTATTTTTTAAAATAACACAAGAATTTTGGCTATTGAACTTTTAAACACAGTCTTGCTACAAGTTTTTTTTAACGAGAGAATCTCTCCCCTTTAAAAACTGATAGTGTGTCTTGACCATTTTAATGCCTTTTTCCAGTGTGCTGTGAATTGCTAAAGTTTTAAAATCAGTGAGTTAGACAGTTTAATTTATTTTAAAATATTATCTTTTCAATTTCAATGTATACATTTTTAATATGGTAAAACGGCTTTGCTGATGTTTTTGAATGCTGTAATTTTATTATAACATTTGTTTCTATTTTCCTAATACTACCCGTAGTTAGATATTGCAATGTATGCCTAGGAAAAAAAAATTATGTGGGTTGTATGCTCTAAGAAATAAAGTTTGTTGTTCAAATACTTTCCCTGTTGAGAATATTAATATTTGTATTTACATTTTTTTTAGAACCATGTCTTACTACCTGTTTGGGTTATGTGTCTATGTACTAATTACACAGTGACTAGTAAGGCTTAATTTAGAGAAAATGCACCCGCATTTTCATGGTGGAAGAGTGTAAAACCACCCTTAGTGAACCTGACCGGGGTCGAACCCCGATCTTCGGCAGGCTAGTCCAACACAAGACTAGTGCGTTAGACCACGCGGCCACCGAGTATTTACATTTGATGTAGAGTTATGATAAATTAATATAAAATGCGACAGACCCTTCCCCAATTCAACAAATCGATCTGAGGGAAAGTTTTTGCAACCGCCTTTACATTGATGCAAGATCAACATCTTAATCACGCGCTTCAGTGACCACAAGGTCCAAGGCGTTACTCTCGCAGTAGACTATATTGCCGATGACAGTGAGATCGAGGTTTGAATCTCGGTCGGATGTATTGAGGTTGGTTTTTTTCCCTAAATGGTTTTTCACTCTTCTTTCAAGCAAATGGGGGTAAACTTCATATAAATATAGCCTTCTTCGTCGCTAAAACCATCAGCATAATTGGTACATAAGCGTATGACCCAAACGGGTAGTAAGACGCGGTGCTAAAAAAAAATCTTAATCTTTTTAAGATTCATAAATACATCCAAAGCGAGGTTTTTGAAAATTTAAGGTAAATCCTAATTGATTTTAATTGATGTGTTAATTTTAATTTCAGGTGGTTCAAGAAATTTGATTGGGAAGCTCTGAAGAAAAAAAGACTGCCCACACCTCTTCTACCACAAGTAAGAAATTTAGAATTTTATAAATGTATTGTGTACCATCTTTGACTATATGAATTGTTATTTCTAGCCTTGCTTCTTACCACTGGTTCAGTTCAGTACTTTTTACACTGATGTGTTAGGGAACAAGAAGGTTGAATTTAGATTAAGTGTACCTGCATTGTGTGGAGGAAGTGTGGAAAAACATTTAGGGAAAATCATCCTCGGTACACCCGATCAGGATCAAACCCTGATCTTGGCTTCGGAAGTCGAGTGTACAACTAGCACCTTAGACCATGCGCCCACCTAAGCGGGTTATATGACCATTGAACACCAAACTGTGTTTACATATTATTTAAATATTTACATGCACCAATGATGGGAAAGTGAGAGGAAAAAGGGGCGAGGCGACAGGAGCAAAGGAAAACTAAACTAATTTGTCTTAGATTACGTTGAGAGTTAGAGGGAGAAAGAAGAAAGAGTGTAAATGTATTTTAGCGTGTGTTGAGGTGGCTTGATAATTACTAGTTTTTTTTATTAAATGTCGCATACCCTGTGTTTTTATCTCTAGGTGACAAGCAACACAGACACCCAAAATTTCGACCAATATGAAGAGGACAAGGCTGAACCTCCCGAAGAAAACTCGGGTTGGGATAAAGATTTATGAAATCATTCCCGACCACCGACACTGTGAACAAGACTTTTGGTCCTCTGACGAGAAAGATTTACCAATGAAGATTGACTATCAAATAATTTGAGATATATATACTGTGCTTTATCAAACTTTATTTAGAAACTAATGTAATGTAAGTGTATTATTATTATTATTATTAGCACCGCGTCTTACTACCCGTTCGGGTTATACGCACTTACGCTAATGTGCAATGGTAGGGTGATTGTGAGATGAAATGGAGGACCTACAGTTTAACGTGGAATCCGAACCACGGTGGAGACCTGGCATTCCTCATATTCACAAGTTGTGATTAATACATGTCTTGTCAGGGGTGAAGGAAGAGTCTGGCAATCGGATAAATCTGTGCCGGGACCGAGGATTGAACCCTGGACCCCCAGCACAGAGGTGTGACACCTTACCCCTAGACCACCAGGTCACCCAATATAGGTGTAAAACCTAATATTGCATTGTATTAATAGGTATAGTAGGCTGTTGATGAGAGAAAAAAACTTTTGTAAAATACAAACTTTTTTCGTGGTCAGTATCGGTATTGTTTTAATACAGAAGTGCTATTCAATTTCGGGCTTTGGCATTCTCCAAACAGCCAAAACTAGGAGTGTACAATTAATAAACAACCAAAGTTGAAAATACAGTCATTCGGTTAGGTTAGGTTAAGTTTAAAAAAAATTGGTCAGGTGGTGTTGATTTTTAAAATAATTTGTAATCTCTTTCCAGTTCTGTTTGCATATCATTGAGATCCACTTACCCTCATTAATTCATGTGGTTGCTCAAAATTGGGCGAGCGCTAACAGCTCGAGAAACAAACTAAAATGTTATTTCAAACTTTGGTCGTTTAGTAATTCCACAATCCTAGGTTTGGTTGTCTGGAGACACCCAAAGCCAGAAATTGAATAGAACTTTGGGCTTTGGTCATTTTAAAAGTCCAATCCTAGGATTGAGAAAAAAATCCTTCCTTTGGCCGTTTTCGGGCTTTGTGCCCAACATATATATAAGCACGTCTTACTACTTATTCAAGTTGTACACATGTGTATTAATTACAATAATGAGTGGAGTTAGGGATGATAAAGGTTGACTATATAGGAAGTCAAGTGTGCCCATATTTGTGGTGTGCAAGAGTGAAAAACCAGTTTGGAAAAATCACCCTCTGTACACCTAACCAGGATAAGATCCCCGGCTTACATATCATTGCCAATAGAGTCTAACACAAGATTGACACCTTTATACCATGTGGGCACTGAAGCAGGTTTTAAGCAACTCTTTTTAACTGTCGATTGAATGAACAAGTAGCAAGACAGCCTGGGGGCAAATAAAACCTTTTGTAACTGTCATAAAAGTTTATTTCTATATGAATCTGACTGTAAGCTCCATATATATATTTCTTTTTAGAGTAAAATAAATTGTGGTTGGTGTTTTTTTTTCCTGAGTACACCATTTTAAATTCTCAAAGTAAGGCTGCGCCTACCATATGGGAATTATTTTTTTAGCAATTTATTTTTTGTAGGAAAAAGGCTGTGCTTTCTGTAACTAACATTAATTTCATAGTTATATATAAAACCATTGTTAGCATGGAAATAATGTTACAAGTTTACAACAATCTTAGTCCAGTGGCAGCAATGTAAAGTGTGAAATGTTTTGTTCTTTTCATTGTGAAATCCATTTTGTGTTCATTCCCTTTTGTGTTTTTATATCGCTCTCTCATTTCCCTTCTTCCATATAATATTATCATATGTACCTAGAAAAAAGAAAATATGTTTTCCTTAAAGTGTTATATAAAACAAAGTTATATCATTAAGTAAGTATATATTCAACATTTGATCTTCGTAGCGATTGAAAATAATCAATTGTTTTGATAGTTACAATTTTATTTGTTGAATAATTAAAACATTATTTCAAATATTTTTTTGTGTCAGAAGGGAAGTTTTGTAAAAGCAAAGTTGACAGAACTGAGCAATTGTTAAATTATCAAGTAAAGTTTGATTCACACTCATAGGGTTCTGCTCAGACCGTGCTTGGACTGTGCTGTTAGCGCTACTGTTTTGCTCATCGGCAGTTGTAGACAAATCAGAGGAAGATGTGATTGTTGCACGTGGGCTTTATCTTATTTCATTTGATAAAAAGAGGAGAAAACAAAGAAAATACTGGGTTTATAAGTTGCTTAGAGCAAGAGAAGAATTCCACAATATATTTGGGTGACTCAGAGATGACCATCAAAAGTCTCACAAATATTTTAGAATGAGTGTCCCGAAGTTTGAAAACTTACAGAATCCTCTGGCATTCAGTTTTTCAGCTATCTCCTTACAAATATCTTCCTTAGTGAGATTATTACCATAATCTTTATGTTGTAAATTATATAAGCATTCATACTCTTGAATCAACATTATTAAATTTTCTTCATCCATAGTTTTGACTTAGTTGTGTTAACAATGTTGGAATGTTCCGCAGCCACTGTCAGATTGTAGTTAAGAACCTTCGTGAAGGTTCACCGCTTGCTGGAAGAAGCCGAAGTAGGCGACATCATCTACATTCACACTGATAGGACTGTGTTCGTACCGTGCTGGACCGTGACCTTGGGAAATCACTATGGAAACGATCCAATATGACACAGTCCTACGAGTGTGAATCAAACTTCATGGAGTTGGTTTATAAAATGTATTAATTGTGAACAAGTGTATTTTAAAAAGGTTTAGAGAAAAAACTAAACAAAGACTGAGTTTAGCACCACATCTTACTACCCATTCAGATTATAGGTTTGTATACTAATTATGCTAACGGGTTTGGGATGAGTAAGGTTGAATTTATAGGAGGTGTACTTGCATTTGAGTAGAGTGTCTGGGAAACTATTTAGGAAAATTCGCCCTCAGTACACCTGACCGGGATCGAACCACCATCTCCTCATCATTGGCAGTCTAGTCTATTGCGAGAGTAGCGCCTTAGACCATGCAGCTACCCAAGCGGCTAAGAGCGCATTTAAAAATAAACTCCATGATACAAGCCCACAAGTGAGCTATACCGACAGAGTGGCTGCCGCCAGTGATGGCAATTTGTGGATATAGGGTGTCATGTGGTCAGCACAATGAGGCCTCCGGTCTTCAATATTAGTTTTCTAAACCAGAGTCGATACTTCATTATTCAAGTAGCTTCACGTGTGTCCTCACAAAGCAGAGTTTGAACCTCCTCCAAACACACGGCTTCACAGAAAATCTGGATGCACCCGGGATTGAACCCAGGACCTTTAAATCTGTAGCTAGGAGCCCTGACTTAATAGTGCTTATTGAATCTACAAAACAAACACCCATATCTTTAGACATTGTCATCAAATAATTACAATGATAATTACATTAAAAATTGTAACTGGTACTTAGATAAACTCCATCGTGTACTTTCTCTATTGCATTATGAACTCAAAAGTTCATTGATGCACTTACAAAAGTACGCCACCTATCCTTATCTTGAGATAGTTCCATCCAGTTCCACCTCACTACACCCTATCCATTTCTTAAACTAGTTATATCCAGTCCTGCATTACACCCTATCCATTTCTTGAGCTAGTTCTATCCAATCCATCTCATTACAGTCTATCCCTATCTTGAGCTAGTTATATCCACTACACCTCATTTCATGCTCCCTATATTGAGCTAGTTCTACCCAGTCCACCTTATTATACCTTATCTATTTCAGGTCATTTCTAATGTTATCCTACCATCTGCGTCTAGGTCTTCCCATTGGCAGGGCCACTCCATGGGGTCTAGGGGGCGCCACCAATATTGTCTTAAAATAACTACAAATAATAATCTTTTAAAAAATTCATACATTGCTCAGCTATATTTGATATTGTACTAATTTTCTTTGCTGTTTATTACGACTTGTGTCCTTGTTAGACCCAGTGTGCATAAACATAAGAAATTCGTTTATCTTATATTGAGTTCCTTTCAAGTTTATATGACGTTAAAGAGGGGGCGCTTAAATCAAGGTTCGCCCAGGCTCAAAATTATGCTCGAGACGGCCCTGCTCATTGGGTTTACCAGTCAATACTCTGTACATGGCTCTAGAGTCTCCCATTCACGCTGCACGTCCTGTCCATTATAATCTACAAGACTTCACTATCGTAGCAATGTTGCGTGATGATTACAGGGTTTTAACTCACCATTATGTAGCCTCCTCCCCTCTCTTGTATCTTCATCTCTTTTTGGACCAAATATCTTCCGAAGCATCTTGTTTTCGAACACCCTAAATTTGTTTTCATCATGTAAAGAGACCACATTTCACACTCATAGGGAACTGGTTAAATTATTGTTTTGTATTTTCTGAATTTTACATTGCTTGAAACAAGCCAAAAAGTCAACAACAAACCGAATGATTAATAGCTTGTATTTCCTGACTGTATTAGTTTCCTAGTTTCCACTCCATTGTTATTTTAAAATGTTTTATCCTAGGAACAAGTATAATTATCAAAACAACTTCAGTTTAACACATTGTTGATAAGGAAACAACATAAACAACAGGTGTGTTCACTAGGTTACCAAACCAAACTATTAAAATAGCTGAAACAATATTAAGAAATCAAATCCAAAAATAGTTAAATACCATAATATATCAAACAGAAACACAATTATTTCATGGCCTTTCATCGATGAATAATCAAAAGAGTGTCAATGTGGGGGTACCATTATTTCAAAGTCTTGACACTCCACATGTAAGGAGAAATCTTCTCGAGTTTAAGGCTGGACGGATGACTCTAAAGGGTAGAATGGTCTACCCAGATACTAGAAAAGGGCTCGCGTTCATTTATTGTTCCTCCAGGGTTCTTAAACACTTTTGTTGGAGGGAGCGTGAGAATAATGAAGCAGAAATCGACATTGTCGTCTTCCCTGGCGATTGCACATTCCAAAGGGTGCCTCAGTGCACCACAGGGAGGGTTTATCTTTTAAAATTCTACAATCCGCCAAAGAAACTGTTTTTCTGGCTTCAAGAACCGAACATCAATGGCGACGAAGAAATTTGCGCAAGTGTGAATGAAATTTTAAACCAAACTGAGGGTAGACACACCCACATGATAGACGTGAGTGAATTACCTAGTTGGTTGTTCGATCCAGCACAGCTCATCCGAATGTTTGAAACAGTAGAAAAATTAGATGACCTTTCAAATATTTTAAGTGCTATAGGTGAATCTTCAACAGATCTAGAACCTCAATCGGATGTATTAGTGCTCACAAATTCATCAAATATCTCAAATGATACTGTAATAGAACATACCAATTCGGATACGCAGCACGAGAGGAACATGTGTCCTTTGCGATTGCCTCTTGTGGACAGTGATGAAGAAATTTCAAAAAGAGAACCAGAGAATAGTTCCGAGGTGTCAATGTTCCCAAATTGGAATGATAGTTCATTTAATATTGAAAGAAAGGTTTACAATTCAGACAAAGAAAATGGAATTTCCTCAGCTTGTTTGGATTCATTGGCCCAAGTCGACATTCAAGAGTTCAAGTTCAGGCCAAATGATCTTCAGAGCCATCCTTTGTCGACAATGCTGACCCTGGAGAACCTGATGTGCCTCCTGGATGACCCAAAAGTAGTAAATCAGGTGCACCAGCATCTTCCAGGATTGGATAATGGTGAGAACTTTGACAACAAGTGAAATATTTTGCACTAAGGATGTGTTTAAAAATGTTACACATTAGCTGATGTAATATACATCTATTTACACAAATGTACACATTCATAATTAATTTTTTTTTAAAGTGTTTCTCAAAGCCCTTGGATCAGAGGTTCTTAGCCTGGGGTCCACCAAAAATTATTTTCACCAACCTCTGGTTGAAATTTAACATTTCCTTTACTTATGTTAAATTATGTTAATCTGAGAAGAGGTCCATAGACTTTAGTAGAATGATAAAGGGATTCATAAGCATCGCTGGACTTATAAAGGGATTCATAGGCTTTGCTGGACTGTCAAAGGGGTTCATAGGTTTTTTATGACTGATAAAGAGGTTCAGAGGCTTCATTGGACTGATAAAGGAGTTCACAGACTGTCAAAGAAGTTCATATTCTTCACTGGACTGTCAAAGGGGTTTATAGGCTTCACCAGACTGTCAAAGGGGTCCATGGCACATAAAAGGTTAAGAACCCCTGCCTGAGATTAAATATGATAATAGAGAAAATAAAACCAATGTTTAGTAAATAATTATATTTCTCGAACTGAGTCATATTAAAATCTTAACCAAACTTTCTAACCAAATTTAATCTCCCTACCATATAGTAGTTAAAAACAAATCTCTCCAAGTATGGACATATCATATGGCCAGGTACATCAATCTCGGAGAATCTACATGCCACCCTCGCGTCGACCCATTTCCAACACGCCGTGAGAACGTTCTCCACCGCTTTCCGGTCAAGACAGCTCGGCCCCATATTGGAGCGCTTGAGTGTTGACCAGGAGGCTGCAAATGCAGCCGCTTTAGGTGACACCGAGGCCTTTGTGAAGATCCTTCAGAGGAACTGTTTGGAGAACCCTAGCAGCACCAATGAAAAAGAAGATGAACAAATACCACCAAAAGATGACTAATTCTAGAAAAATTAATATTATCAATGAGCATAGTTATTTTTTTCCTAAATTTATTAATGAAATATGAAAGTATATGTTTTACTAGACCTTAAGAGGTGGGGACACCAAACTCGATTCTTAATAGTATCAAAAGAATCGAGAATTGTTCTTATTATCATGATTTTCAATATTCCAATTCTTGACATTCAAAGCTAAATACCTCTTTTAGGAAATGGGTGATTTTTAATGTTTGTCTCATATTAGTTTATTTGCAGTTTCATTTAGGTGTCAAACAAGTTGTAAATGTGCATTTATGTTCTTGATGGCTTGATTTATAAAATACCGATTACAATTTTTATTTTATGTTTTTAGCGAATACATTACAATACTTAATTACTTACTTAGTTGCGGTTTGAAAGGTAATTCAATAGGTCGATGTGAAATAAGCTTGTTATGTTGTTTTGGGCATGTTGAGAGGATTAGTGTGGATCGAGTAACAAAGCAAATATATGAAGGTAGAGTGTATGGAGCAAAAGGAAGGGGTAGGCCATGTAAGACGTGGTTAAATTTGGTAGATGAATTTGTGAAAACATTAAGAGTTTTAAACATAAAAGAGCATGCAAAACTCAGTGTATGGATATTGTTGAAGCGAAGAGAGAATGCAAGGATAGTAAAGTGTAGAGAAAGTTAATGTAAATGGATTAGGTAGAGGGTTGTTTTTTGAGCTATATGCACAGTTTCTTGCCTACCCCGCAAGGGAATGATGTGACTAGGTATGTGTGTATATGTATGCCACTTTTCCCCATCTTGAGCTAGTTCTATCCAGTCCACCTCATTACACCCTATTCCTATCTTGAGCTAGTTCTATCCAGTCCACCACATTACACCCTATCCCTATCATGAGCTAGTTCTATCCAGTCCACCACATTACAACCTATCCCTATCATGAGCTAGTTCTATCCAGTTCACCTCATTACACCCTATCCCTATCATGAGCTAGTTATATCCAGTCCACCTCATTACACCCTATCCCTATCTTGATCTAGTTCCATCCAGTCCACCTCATTACACCCTATCCCCATCTTGAGCTAGTTTTATCTAGTCCACCTCATTACAACATATATCCTTCAGGTCCAGTCTAATGTTATCCTCCAATCTGCATTTAGAGCTTCCCAATGGACTCTTCCCATTGGTTTTGCCAGTCAATACCCTGAACACGGTTCTTTACTTTACATTCATTACTGTTTCTAGCCTATGGTCCGGGTCAGTTTTTTATTCAAGCAATATATTTTCCACCACTAGCTTGCTAGGCCTTATAATCTAACTTAAGACTAGGACAGGCACAACATCCAGTCCCCAGCCGGTAATTTATCAATGTGAAAGGGTAAGCCCACATTTCACCAATGATAAATTTTCGGTCATGCCAGAAATTGAATCTGTGATCTTAGCTCAGTAGGAAGACATGCTACCAACTGACCTAAGGTGTTGGAACGCGGTTCTAGTTTCTCCCATTCAACTGAATGTCCTGGCCACTGTAACTTTTGAGGTTTGATTAACCTAGCAATGTCTTGTGATAGGTACAGGGTATGTAACTTATCATTATGTAACCTTTATCCCTTTTTTGGACATGATATCTTCATAATCACCCTGTATTCGAACATAATCTATCTATTTAGGGAAAACCTCGTTTCTATATCAATGAGCGTAAAGAGGTTTTCCTTAAAGAGAATCGAGATTGAGAGGAAAAGGAATCGTAGGATCTCTAATAAGAAGTAGATCCCATTTATGTCTATTATATACTAGTGATTTTCAATTGTTTTACAGTTCCATTACCCTTCATTCGTAAACACTTATCTCAAGAATCTTCAGAGGTTAATCATTAAAAACAATTAATTAAAATTAGAGATGGGTCAAATCCCATATTTCTAGAATCTGAATATTAAATTTTCTCGAATCTGAATTTGATTTTGCAAATGAAAGATGATGAAATAAAGTGAAGAGTTCACCTGTTACAAGATAAGAAAACCCAAACTGACAGCACACACATGATGCCTCAAAAGTAAACACATGATAAGTGCGCTCAAATTAAATTGGCTTCATTTCGAGAATGATTCAAATTTAAAAAAAAACCTCCTTCACAGATGTTTGGCAACAATATTAAAATAAAAATTTCTCTCCACGATAGCTATATATTAATAATAAGGTACAAAATTTTAAAATTACTAGATGTACATTAAAGACTTCAGGCAAATCCAGCCCACATTAAAAACGGTAAAATATGAACATATTTTTAAAATACCGATATTACCTTTATGAAGACAGAAATGTAATAGTGTACATTTATAATGACTAGTATAGATATATATTTATAGATGACATATAGAAGAATCAACAATTCACAACTCAAATAAATGGCTTGGAAATTGTTTGGCATAATGAAGCTTCGGTGTTGAGTCTTTGGCATCCAGTTCCAAACTGAAAAAAGAAAAAAAGTATTGAGATTAGTATACACAAATTATTATTTTAATAGGCAAGGAGCGTACAATCCAAATGGGTAGTAAGATGTGATGTTGTGGTAATTACAATATGACTTTTGAAAATTTGATAGTCATCATGAATTGTTTCCAGCCTGAGCCCGGGTCAGTTTAGTCAAATACCTCAATCTCCCGCTTTGCTCCAACCATTTTTCTTCCCTTAAGCTGCCGATACAAATGCCAGGGGAAAAGCATACTAGTAGTGATTACCTGACATACTAGGAGACATGCTAAACACATGCTTATTGCCAGCCCCACTCTCAGAGTTCTGTGCTAATAGTTGACAGGGATGGAAGTTTAAGAAATTAGAAACAAACTGCTTAGCATGATAGCAGTAATATTTAACATTTGTAAAATTAAATTATTAAATTCAATTTAAAAAAATGCAACAGAGAGATTTGGAAGAAATATTATATAAGCAGATTTTTAAGTCAACGCGTCTCCAAATGTCTACTTAAAGAAATGCGACAAGAAAATGTAATCAGCTATAAAATTCATCTTTGAATAACACCATACATGTACTTGTTGATAAAAATCAAAACTTCCTTGTAATGACACACTAGCTACTACCAGAGCAATCTTGGACATGACAACCCCTTGTACGTTGTTCATTGCCCCCCACCACTCCCTACGTGCTTACTTAGCCACTATATATTATGAATGGATACAACTGACAGCTAGAAAACTTGATTAAATTGACTTTAATTCATACATACGTCAAGACATGTGAACCGCGGCTATCACTTTTGATAGGTATTATCAATAGACTAATCTGTAAAATAGCTAAGGGTGTGCAAGTACTTGAAAATTTGAGCTCAAATTGAGTTTTAGTAGCTGCTTAAACTAAACTCAAAGATTTTTCTAGTACAATTATTTTAAATTTATTTTGGTTATTTGAAATAGAGCACTAAGCTAAATAATGGTTTAATTAGGAGGGATAGCCAGCACACTTACCTTGATCATATTGGAGTATAAACCGTTTAGATAGAACATTAAAAAACACACAAACACATTTTAAGGACGCTTTCACTGTCATAGACAGCTTCACTGTCAACCTTGCAGTTCAACCAAGAGCATCAGTCTACTCTCTTGACCTGATGAAGTTGTCTGTGACAGTGAAAGCTTGTCCTTAAAAATGTGTTTGTGTGTTTTTTAATGTTCTATATAAACAATTTCTACTCTAGTATCACCAAGGTAAGTGTGTTGGCTATCACTCCTAATCTAAACCATTTAATTTATTTTAAAATTTGAATATGTGAGATTACAAATGTTTTCACAAAAAAAAACAGTATATATTTATTTATGGTTTATGCATGGTTATATTACAGAAATTCAACTTGAAATATTCTTTGTAGAAACAATAGGCCCTATTAGTTTAACTCGGAAAAAACTATGTTTTCATTCAAACTCAACTCGAAGTGAAAAATGCCTACTCTCACACCCCTAAAAATAATGCTCGTAATATAATAGAAATGTTATTAATGTTGAACAAAAAAAAAGTTTATATTTTCTAAAAGGTTCTCTAGAATGTCCATTCATGAGACAATCAAAGTATATAAAAGAAAGAGAGCTCCCACCCTAAGCTAAACAACCTACCTGTCTGAAGCTATTTCATCGCCACGAAGGGCCGTCACATTGACGGCTGAAACTGTCAGTTCGACAGGCCTCAACGAACCAAAGAAGTCGGTGATGGGGACTTTGTGCGGATCACGAGGGAAGAGGTCCAGCCTCACTCCTACCGTCGATATGCACACTCTCTTGGGGCAAACCGCAAGCTACATCAAGAAACCACAAACACTTATTTTGGTTTAGTATTTACTTGGATACAAGACACGTTTCCCAAATATAACTTCCCTTGAAATTAAACTATTTGAGAAATGACACACACGTGAACCAAACCTGGGAAAACGGGGAGATACCTGAATACCACAGCCGTCAAGCATTGGTGGGCTAAGCCAAAGGTGCTGGATTCCTAGATTTGGAGTCGGAGTCGCAAGCAATTTTGGAATAAATTGTAAATATATCATTTTAACTTTATATTTTTAATAGGCCATGCGGTGACAATTTTTTGACGGAAATAATTAGGGGAAAGCTGAAAATTGTCTTGATTGCTTTATTTCAAGGGTCTGATGAACATACTAAGTTTTCCCCCTCGAAAGACCTCTGCATTGGCCGCCATGTTGAAAAAACAAAGCAACATTTTGGTTTTTCGCCTATATCTTCATTTGTGTCATTTTGACAGTGAAAATAGTTATTAATTATATTGGAGATAATTAAATTCTCTAAAAAATGGTCAAAGGACTTATGCGCTAAGACCTATAGTTTCGAAGCAAGAGCAGCGAGAAGTTTGGTATTCACCCGCAACCCTCCAAAATATCAGGCTTCGCTCACCTATATTGCTGTCTATGTTTAATATTACTCTAATTCAATGTTTTAACAAAAACTAATGAAAATATATAAATATTAATTAGGGCTGGGCAGATGCCAGTAGCCAATCTAATTTACCGTCCAATATTGGTACAATCGGCCAAGGATCATCGGTTTTTTATCATGCCAATATTTTACGCCGATAATTCAATATATATATATATTTTTTTTTTTAATTCTCAAGTCATGAAAATATAACTCATAGTTCAAACAAAAATATTTAAATACAGTCTCTTGCATGTAAACACAAATTATTTAATTTTGTGTTAGATATTTTATTGTATAATAAACAGCAAAACCAACATTCTAAACAAAATAAAACCATTCGATTTTATTTACCTTAAGGCTTATTTCAAATTTGTAAATACTTGATAAATATATTATAAATACAGATTCCCGCATGTAACAAGGTTAAACACTATCAAAAACAATATTAGGTGGGCCAGCATGAGTTTATTTGTTGTGGGTTTATAAAAAATAAAAAATAAATCATATTTTGGTGCATGCTGATTACTGAGCGCTCCAAGATACACTCAATCGATTGCTCACTGAGGACTCCCTGAGATCAGTTCTTAGAGCGCATTTAAGTGTAATGTCGAAATACCAATTTACCACAGTAGTAAATAGTTGTTTAGCTATTTTGTCATTTAAATGAGAGTTAATATAGTGATAGTTTGAAAAAACACTAAATCGATATCGGGTATTGGCAAAATTGGCAACAAAATAACAGCACCGGAAATATCTGCAAAAGGGCTTATCGGCCCAGAACTAGTATTTATATAACAATTTGCAGCTTTTTTAAACTCGTTTACATATACCACCATGGGGTAGAGTTTATGGTGGGTTTTTTAAATTATATCTCCTGTAGGCCTAATTCACATCAATTTTTTAAGTAAATTTTCTTCATTTTGAGGTAGATGGTTGGTCCAAATCTTCTGATTGTTCAGTCTTCTTATTTTCCTCGTAGTTATCGTGCGTCTGTCAATTTGCGATTCGTGAGATATTTCAGTCTCTTCAGACATAAAGTGGTCCAATTGGATGTCAATTTCTAAATCAAAGCTCAAGTTATCTGAAACGTCGATATTTGTGCATGATTGTCCTCAACAAATGTAACAAATTGTGGAACATTGAAGTCCAACTTTCCGACAGCTGTAGGACGCTTTACATGCTTTTGTACATTTACAAGATATAAACTTTAGGAGCATTTTAGGAGCTGGATCCTTAGTTGAGGTAATTGGAAGAAGACCATCTTTGGTGTTCTTCCAGCCCCAACCTAACGGGCTTTTGGAGTTGCCATTCCATAGCTGTATTAGGTGATACGTTCAAAAGAAAGGTTGACATGCAGCTGCCTGAGGAGGTGGTAAATGAAGCAAGACTAAACAAACTTTTCAATAGGGATTTTGAAAATAGTTGGAATCTCACATTATCCAATAGCTGTCGTTGATCTTGGCTCCATTTTACCTTTGCTCGGTTTCATGCAGTAAATTTTTGCTGTAGGTGGTGATAGTGCTGTTAGAATCACCAAAAGTTCTATATCTTCACCTACTGCCATTACACAGTCGTAATCGGGTGATTCATCAACTGCGGTATTGATAATGAGACAGTCAGCATCTTCATCAGCTTGTTTAACGACAAATCCCACTTCTTCAAGTTTTTCACTTACCATGAGCCGGCTTTTATTCTTAACATTCAATATAAATTTTTCTTGCAACAAAGTGGCTGCCATCGACTCATCGAATAGTACATCAACGCCAGTATGTCTGTTCAATCAATGAAAATTTTTGACCGATTTCGTACTTTTGGCAGCTTCTTCATATCAGTTGAAAACGTCTATGCAATGTTTATTGAAATATTTTTGAACATATTCCACGTACTTGGACATGATCGAAAAGAACCTTTCTATTTGATTCCAAACAATACGGTGAAAAAGAAACCCACCGTCTACAACATTGATTCCATTTTCAAAATTTACTTCTTCAGAAATAAAAGTTCACAGCCAAGCTTTAAACACATTTTGACTCTTAGACCCTTTGCACTAATAACACCCTTAGAGATGCATAATTTAATAGTATAAAAACAACAAATTAAGGAGTAATATAAAAATGAATTCTTTATTTACCCTAATTATTTAAGGGGGTTTGGACCCTCTAAGCCCCGCTTGGTATGGCCTTGAAATATTGATATGTTTGCATTAACTATCATTTACAAATTGAGTTAAAGTAATATTCAATAGAGACACCGATATACAGCAAGCAAAGCCCAATATTTTGAGCAGTTGGGGGAGAATACCACACTTCTTGTGGCTATTGCCCCAAAACTATAGATCTTAGCAAGTCATTTTAATTTTTTTTATAGTGAATATAATTATCTCCAATATTGGTTATAACTAGTTTCTATGTAAAACTAACACAAATGCAGATATTGGCGAAAAATTTAATTTTGCTCCATTTTTCTAATATGCAGCCAAAGCAGAAGTCTTTCGAAGGGGAGGGGGAGACACTTAGTATGTTTATCAGACCCCCAAAATAAAGCGATCAAAACCATTTCCAGCTTTTCCCTAATTATTTCCGCTAAACGACCTTTCTGGTCCTCTTGACGCCTGGGCCAAGGTTAGTAATTTTGCTGCCAAATTTATTAAAATATAAATTCACAACATCAAAGAAGCTTCCCATTAAGTAATCTGAACTGGAGCATTTTACTGCAGTATATTTGTTATTACTAATTAATATACTTAAGTCATTTATGGAGGCATTTGAGTGAGAGTCAAAGTCAGATAATAGAAAAATAAAGCAGTCGGAGCCGAAGGCTTGGCGTACCGAAGCCTCAGCCCTGCTGGACTAGATTCCCTTGTCAAAATGAAAATTTACAACTAATTTAATTTAATTGCAGTTTAATAGCAACACCAATCCATACCAAAAATAAATTTCCATCTAGTGCCTCTTTAAATAATATTGCCGATTAATAGTGCTTGCAATCTGCTTCAGTGGCAGAATGGTCTCAGGCGTCACTCTCGCAATAGACTGTACTGCCGATGACAGGAAGATTGACCACCAATAAGCAGTGTTAGAGCTCCAAAACAAATTCTAATTCAAAATTTCGTAGCTTGTTTTTTTAATCTCAACTCTGTTATTTTCTCAAATATCTTTGAAGATTCAAGGTATTCAAAGGTTCAAGGAATCCATCCCTACTGGAAGCTCAATCGATTTTATGTGAATTAAATAAAGAGTGCAACTTGACCCGAATAAGAACATGCATCACATGCCCATCAACTCTGTAATACAGTTGGCTAGAAATCGTAAATTCACCCCAACATTATTGCACATTGATCATGTTAATGGAGATAAAGAGTTAATAGAAGTTCCTGTCCTCAACTTACAAACTCGCCCATCGTCTTGCTGCTATCCGGCTCCACCCGTTCCAAGAAGTCCAGAGCGTAGAAAGTGTATCTGTCAATGATGTAAACACCAATGGCTGGGTCTACATGATGCTGAAACAACCAATGAAGTTGTCGTTGAGGTAACAATTCAACTCACAAGGTTTTAAGAGATAACCTTGAGATCATCCATAAACCAGGTAACGCTTTTTATTACCTTATTAGACTCTTCCTCCCTCACCCCATGTAACACTATGTAAAAATCAAGCCTGACCCCTTTTATCACCTGCTCGCGTTTGCGTGGAGAGATAGTGGGAAACCATTTAGGAAAAATAACCCTATGTATATATTCAAATGAACCTCAATCTTCCAGTCTTTGGAAGAGATGTTATGGGGCCCAACAAGCTGTACTCACGGACAAGGAATCTTCTCCCACCAGGCTGCTGGCCACCGCCAGGATGTTGGGCGAGTAGAACTTCTCATACATGGAGGCTGCTTGGCACGTGTCAATCATGAAAAATATCTCATGATATCTAAAAGCAAAATAAAACAACTACACGCATAAGCAGAGGTGAATCTAGGCATGGTCTTTATGGGCTGCAGCCCAGGGCCCCAGTCAATCAAAGGGCCCCCTTTGCGGTTAAAATAACCACAAAAAAAATTAAATTTAAAATTTAAGAAAAAATCAATTATACAAAAATGTTGTATACTTAGAAAAAGTTTAAATGGTTTGCAACCCTATTGGATTTGAATAAAATATTGAATATCAATGTTTTAAATGAAAGTAAATAATAAATACAGCTCTGTCTTCTATCACGGCAATAGTATCGAGGCGATTGTATCGCCTCTGTTGGTAGTCAGTAAAATTAAAATATACTTTGTTATTTGTCAATCATGCAAATAATGTTGCAACAAATATATGTTTTCTTTTATGCATCTACCCCTAGGTGGGAGCTTCTAAATCGTGAAACAAAACTAAAATTTACGGTAAAAAGTTTAAGCCAGACTAGATGGCCTTGTCGCTATGCTACTGTTAGAGCTTTAAAAAATAGTTATGGTGATATCATGAACATATTTAAAACGTTTAGTGACAATATGGACGAGAAACTTGATTTCCGAAGAGAGGCACAGAATTTATATTATAATTTGGCGAAATTCAAAACTGCGATTTTAACTGTTTTTTGGGGAAGAAATTTTAGAGAGATTCAATTTAGCTAACAAAAAAAGTGCAGACCCCAGACTTAGACATATGTGAAGGTGAGAAATAATTATTTACGTCATTAGAAGCGTTCATGAGCAACATACGAGACCAATCAGATCATAAACTAAATGAATATGAGGAGACAGCCAAAAAATTAAGTACTAGTTTGGAAAAAGAATACAGTGATTTAAAAAAAGAGACATAATACTTCAAAATTTTCGGATAAATTAACAAAGAAAATTTCGCTAAATGAAGCAGAAAAATTTAAACGGGATAAGCAAAATGTTGCATTAGATAAGTTGATAATGGATTTAAACAGAAGAGGCCATGTCTATGAGGAATTTAACAAATGATTAAATTTTTTAATGGATATGCAAGACATTATTATTGAAAATATTGACTTAGAAAGTTCACATAATGTTGTTGATTATTATTTGGATGACTTAGACAAACATTTATTCAATGAATGCATTCAGTTAAAATCCTACTTACAGACTAAGCCAGACTCATGCGGTGACATATTCAAGATAATTTATGAAAAGAAACTTGTCAATGTTTTTCCAAATTTCTATACAATTTTAAAGAAATTTTTGGTGTTGCCAATCACCAGATTTAAGGCAGAGTGATCCTTCTCCAGGAAACAAATATAGGACAACAATGACGAATGAAAGATTAAATTATGTGTAGATTCTTTCCATAAACTGTGATTCAACCAAAGAATCACAATGTGATGATCAAATAAGAAAATTTGCAGCACAAAACTGTAGAAGAGTTACTCTTAATCTTTAAATATCTTTAATGCATTAAAAATACTTACATTATATAACTCCTAGAATGTTTTATTTGTTTGTAATGTTTGTTTTGAATACAATCGATTTTGCCATTAGAACTGTATACAACAGTTTGTATATCAATTATCCAAGTTCATCAAATAAGATAAAAAAGTTCTTCAATGTCTCTTGCCTATGATTTATCCTCTTTAAAAAATAGTGAGCAAGTCGCAACAACTAACAGAAACTTGGGTTATTTTGGTTAATTAGATAGGCCCCCAAAGTTAACGGTCCACCCCTGTGCACAAGGTTTGATTTTTTTTTTTTATGTAATGAATTACTGTTAAGGCGCTAGAACAGCCTACCAGAATTTCACAAGTGCCAGAAACTGAGTGGGTTTATAAAGCTCCTGGGTGGAGCTATGCAGTATTAGGAGAACAAACAGGGGAGGAGGATGAACTGGTGTAATTTCTCTATCCTTCTTATATATAAATCCAACCTTTTAGTATAAATTATGTAATTCCTGATTTCAATATTTCATTCGTCATGTAATGTACGGCTATATCTTTCATATTTACATTTGTCGAATATTTTGATTTATTACTTCCGCATATGAGTCAGCTTTTAAAACATCCGAATCTTAGTAATAACTCCTCCCACTTTTGTTTTTGGTGCCTTCCGTGTGTTCTTGATTGATGGCTTCAAAACTTTTATTGTAAAATTCCCTGAATTTTATAGGTTTTTCCAGACTCAATTTCCAACTTTTCCAGTCATTTTATATTACAAACATTATTTTATTTAGATCGTAGCCTAATGTAATAATATTTTTAGATACATACGTATTCTGAAATTGTATTACTGTATGAAAAGGTTTAAGAATATCAGCCTAAAGCAATGGCCTATTGGGGAGTGTGATCTAAGTTAGATTTTGGTAAGAAAATATTGGAATATTAAAAGATTGCCTTACACAGGCACAGTTTAGAGCTGCTGTGAAACACATTCTTATATAGTTTTCATCTTCTTATAACACAATCGAATTCTTGCGCATGCCCATAATCATGCCTCAATTTTTGTTAAAGATGTGCAGTTAAGGAGTGGAAATACAATATGAAAAATCACATGTTGACCTTGAAAATTGAGATTAGTACATGCTCATCAGAGACAAATGTGACAAAAGAGAACTGAAAAAAAAAAACCTATTATTTTGAATATTGTAAATAAAAGTTGCATTTTTTTAAATAAATATGTGAAAATCCAGAAATTTTATAAAATTCCCTGACTTTTCCATGATTTTTCCCACACCAAGCAAATTCCCTGTTTTTTAGGTCGCTGGACATCCTGTATTTAAATTTTATGATTAAAAAAAATTAAATTCCTAGGCCTTTTCCTGTTTTACAAGACATAAAAAAAAATCCCTGACTTTTCCAATCACTCCCGGTTTTACCTGTCGGTAGCCGCCTTGTTTAAAATACTTGTATGCTTCACTAGCTTATAACAGAAAGTTCAACTGATCATGTTTGTAACGAAAGAGTCCTACCTCCTCTTCTGCCACATCTGCTCAAGAGCGTCGGCCAACTCCTGACTTGTCACCTCCTCAGAGTCCTGAAACTTGAGGAAGCCGTCACCGCCATGACCCGTCAGATACACCAAGACGTTACTACCCTCGTCAGTCAACAGCTGCTTAGAGCGAGGCGTGCCAGGTGGAAGGCGGCCGGTCAATAGACGGACAAAGTTCTCCACAGTTACCTTAAAAAAAAAGTAAATCCTTTTTAATAGAGTATTAAAAAAAGAGATCAGAACTTTCAAACTAGCTTAACCCATGAAAGTACAACACACCCTACATACCAGTGCCTACCTCCACCTTCCTCTATCCTTCCAACACTCTTCCTCCTTTAATGTCTTACATTCTTCTCCTCTCACTTGAACACTTTCTGTTATCTGCTCCTCCCATCTCTTTCTTGGCCTCCCCTGTGGTCTTTTACTACACACATACATGCATTCCTAATCCCAACATTTTCTTATTGGGCCGGCAAGAAACTGCACGTAGCTCAAAAAACAACTTAATCTATCCTCACCAACTTTCTCCACACTTCCCTATCCTTGCATGCTTCCTTCGCTTCAACATACATACACTGAGTCATACATGCTCTTTTATTCTTAAAACTATTGTGTCTTTTTCACACATTCGTCTACAACATTTAGCCACGTCTCACATGGCCTACCCCTTGTTTTTGATTCACACATTCTTAGCTACAAGATCTATTTTATTTTAAATATAGAAGATTTTATAATAATGGAAATTGATAAAAATAAAGAAAAAGGAAAAATAAACTAATAAGAGTAATTTGATGAAGAACGCCCACCTATGGAAAGAGGAGAAATGTGGGAAGAATCCAAAGTACAAAGGAAGATGTCATCTTGTGCATTGGATTCTTCCTGCATTTTTCCTCTTTCCGTAGGTGGGTGTTCTTTATCAAATTTACTCTTATTAGTTTATTTTCCTTTTTCTTTATTTTTATCAATTTCCCTTATCAAAAAATTATTTGGCCATTGGGCCATCTTATTTTTAAACATTAAATATAAAAGAAGTAGTCATCAACTACAGTTTATTTATGAAGGGATAATGAAGCCTCCATGATAAACAATCTGCTGGCAAAGTGATTAACATTTGTTCATTGTTTACAAATCATAAGAGATTTCTACTGAAAAAATGCATAAATATTTCAGTTTAATGGGCGAAGAAACTTTTCTAAGGCTCAATAAATCCACATCTATGCATGTATAAATATGACATAGGGTGTGTAGAGAAGCTTTAATTTGAACAAAGAGTGTCAATTTCCAAAGCGATAAACCAAATAACTTATAGTGACATTTTGTCAATTTTTACTAGACTACATTGTACAGTCTCTAGTTTTTTAAATCGCGGGTAAGGTATGGCCTAATAATCAGAGAAAAATAAACTAGTCTAATGTATAAATAAGAGTTTTATATTTTTTATTGTCACATCTTACCACCTGTTCAGGTTATATGCCTAAACATATGATAATTACTCTAATGAAGTAGGGATGAGTAAGGAATGATTTTAGAAGTTATCTACCCACATTTGCGGGGAAGAAGAGAGGGAAACTGTTTAGGAAAAATCACCCTCAGTAGACCCGACCGGGATTCAAACCTCGATCTCCCTAAATCATCAGCAATTGAGTCTTAACACAAGAGTGACACCTTAGACCATTCAACCACTGAAGCGGGTTAGATTTTAATAAAATAGAGAGCCAGTCCATTTTCCACAGGAAGAGCTTTTAGGTTAAACAAGTTGTTTTTTTTTTGCAGTAGAAAGTTTTTAATACATTTTACTACAGTATTGTTGTAATTTTATAGATTTTATTTTGGACCCGCATCTTACTACCCATTTGGGTTATATTATTATTATTATTAGCACCGCGTCTTACTACCCGTTCGGGTTATACGCACTTACGCTAATGTATAATGGTAGGGTGATTGTGAGATGAAATGGAGGACCTACAGTTTAACGTGGGATCCGAACCACGGTGGAGGCCTGGCATTCCTCACATTCACAAGTTGTGATTAATACACGTCTTGTCAGAGGTGAAGGAAGGGTTTGGTAATCAGATAAATCTGTGCCGGGACCGAGGATTGAACCCCGGACGCCAGCTCAGAAGTCCGACACCTTACCCCTAGACCACCAGGTCACCACATTTGGGTTATACACCTATGTACCTACTAATTAAACTAGTGTGTTGGGGATGAGGAGGGTTGAATTTAGAAGTGGACACGCATTTGTGTAGAGGTGGGAGTGGTGAAACCATTTCTAGGAAAAATCACCCTCAGCACACCCGACCAAGATTTGAACGCTGATCTTCCCGTCATCAGCAGTCCAATCTGCTTGCGAGAGTGACACCTTAAACTATGCTGCCATTGAAGTGGATTATTTCATACTTATTAATAATGTATTTTAAAAGCAGATGAAGATGAAGCAACATATAACTACATGAAAGTGGATCTAGTATCATTAGGCCCTGCCAACTATAAGATGAAAATTGGACCGCACTAGAAGTGAGACAGAGATAGGACGTGAATGTACATACCTCGTAGCCTCTATAGTCGACCTCTACATCATCTCCATATACATTGATGTGCTGTTTGGCGTTGTTGAACACTGTGGCAGGACGTGGGTTCCTCGAGTTGCAAGCCATATCATCAGCCACCATTAAGATTATCTGACTGTAAAATTAGAATAATATCCTACTTTCTTTTGTATCAATACACTCTTTTTCTGTACCCAACATTTTGAGATAGAGTATGAAGTTAAGAGCGAATTTCTTGATAACGGACTTTTTTTTTTATTATTTCATAAAGGTGTCTGCTATTAAAATATTTCACTGTATCCAAAAGTCGTTATAAACATTTTAATGCATACCTATCAGGAATCCCCAGTCTCTTTACACTCCTGTAGATGGATAGCACATTTGCAACATGACGGTAATTGAACCAAAACCTTGATGTGTCCACTAACACGGCCCAGTTATTGGTGTGGCCTGCCCTGGCGAAATTATCTGGGATTCCCACCTGGTATTAAAAAAAAAATGGGTGGGTTAAGTTGTGAGAATTAGTTTTAGCCTCTACCATGTAACACTTTAAGTAAAGATAAAATAAAAATGGCAAAATACACACACACACACAAACAGAAAACATTTTACACTTCATAAAAGTAAATCTACCGGTACGGTCTTCTTCAGCATTAATTTGTAGGGCAAAGTGTACAAATATTGATATGATCCAAGTGTACAGGCGTTAATAAATGCACATTAAGATTAAGTAATATGAAGATAGGAAATATAAAAGATTTTTTTTAACATTTCCTTAAATAGCCTATCTCTGAATTTTGAAGTGTTTTAAAAAATAACTGGAATTGTAAGTGTCAAGAATTTTATAATACTGAGATAATCTTAGAATAGAGAATCTTAGAGAGAATATCTAGGCAATGATATAATACTTTCTCGGGAAATGGTGTTATGAGTTCCTTCAGTAGTCCCTGGAAAAGCATCGTCTCTCACCCTCAGGGTTATGTAGTACCTGCGACTCACACTATTAATGTGTTAGGCATAAGGAAGGTTACAGGAAGTGTACAGGCATTTATGAGGAGGAAGAGTGTAAAATCATTTAGGGAAAACCACCCTGAGTACACTTGACTAGGATTTGAACCCAAATTTCCCTGTCATCGGCAGTCCAGTTTATCGCGAGAGTACTGGTAGCACCTTAGACCATGCTGCCCCCAAAGAGTGGGTTGCTTCAAGAATTAATGTTTAAATTAAATCATGAGAGTCTCCAACTGTAATTTTTGTAATGGGTTCTATATCAGAGAAATGGTCCTCAATGTTTAAAGAGAAGACATGCTGAGGGACTCTGACATCCATTACCACTGCTCGATAAATTCCAAAATATGTACTCTTTAGGTAAACAAACTAACACTGTAGGAGATAAGGCCAACATATATCAGGAAGATACTAAACAACAGACTAAAATCACAACTATGGGGACAGTGGGTCAATAACCTTAAAACTGCAGTGAACAAGTGACTGTTTCAAACACTGGAAGTGACTCGAAGATTGAATTTGACCTATGATATGCAGTGTTCTTCACAGAACTTACCTATCAAATGGGCTAAAATTTAAGCAATAAGTGTGGGCCCGTATGATAGGCCTACTATTGTATTGCCCCCTGTCCAGCTACTTAATGCTGGCAACATTTTTTGGGGAGAAAAAAGATATGCCAACTCTTTATATATAGGCCTATTTGACAATAGTCCAGTTCTTTAATTAGGACAAGGAAAGTTAAAATTAAAAATATTTAACAGTACATGATCTTTTCTAACGGCTATTTAAAAGAAACAATATTTTCCAAAAGTTTAGTAATGTTTAAATCTGGTTGTTAAATTGCCAAATTTGATAGTTTTTCACATAGCGATGAAAAAAGATGAATAAATCTAAATGGGATGATAATTGATGGTAGTGGACGAGTAGCCTTATACGTTTATTAATATTATCCTTGCAAGATTCTAAATCGTGGTGTGTAGGGTGGTAACCTAAGCAAACCATCAATCAAGGCACTTGCAACAATAGGCCAAGGGCGGTTCCAGGGCCTATTGGATAGTTTTTTCTTTTTCAAAAATGGTTTCTCACTCCCTCTCTCCACGCAAATTCTGGTAGTCTACAATTCCTCTATATTAAACCGTCCTCATCCCTTGCCCATTTGTGTAATTAGTACATATGCGTATAACCCAAAGAGGTAGCAAGACGCGGTGCTAAAAAATAATAATAATCCTTATCAGGATCCTTGATGAAGCTGCAATAGAGTGCTTTGCTCTATATAAAAACTTACCGTCCTAAGGATGGTGGCTGAACACATTAAATTCCATGTTATAATTAAAAGTAATGGACATATTATCTGTGTGTTCTTCATAGCTAACAAAGAAATGAATCAATTCTCTAAGAATTAAAACATTACTATATTTGACATATTCGTAAATTTAAATTGTAAGAAAGCCTACATTAAGACCATGGATGAAATAAAAATAAGACTGCTTGGTAGTTACTACATATACTGATAAGTTCCTTTTCTTTAGCTAATAACAAATTAATTCTATCAATCTAACAGATAGATATTTAAGAGAATAAAAGTGTTATGACTAGCAGATTTAATAAGTATCAACTTGCAACCTACGCTCAAAGCATTCTAATAAGATATTTTACTCATAGGAAAATGTAGTCTTGAATCTAATAGAATTTATGGCCCTATATTATATTTGGTAAAATCACACCCACTATAATTATTCATTTATAATTTCAAATTAAATAAAAGGATTTAATAGTCAAAAAGCTCAATATGATTGTTTTTATAGCGGAATTAATATTAAATGCTATTCATTAACCGTTTAATGATTTGTAAATTCTTTAATTATAGTTTCCCGGCAGTAATATCATAAAATAAATTTAATATCTCAAAATAAATTACAGTTTAAACTTTAAAAACTCATATTCTTGGGCCGCTTGGAGCGTTAACGTCGCGCTAAAATGCCTCGCGATTGTGAGTTTTGTTTTAGACTTTTGCAGAGACAACTAGATGGTCAATGGGTTAGTAGATACCTCTGTTGTCGAATTTACTAAACAAAATAACAAAGATCTTTCTTATCTATGAATCCCTTTTAATAAAAAAAAATTGTTTAGGTTGTGTAATAATGTCTCATTTCTGAACTAAATATAAATAATGACATTAGAAATTCTTTCGTAAATTTGATGCTATAATCGTGATTTATGGCATTTTTGTAATCAAAATACAGCAAAATAGGTTGACGTAAGATTTGGGATTGACTTTGAAGTAAAAAAAAAATATAAACAAATAAAATGGCCGATCCTGAAGCTGCATCGTCTAGTGGGGAGCCATCTGATGTTCCAGAAAATGACGACAAAATTGAAGAATTTTTGGAACCCGAAAATAAGCGGCGGAAACTAATGAAATCTGCCGATGGAAAGACGGACAAACTGGAGTATCGGTTGGGGGGCATTCTATGTTGTGCTGTTTGTCTAGACCTCCCAAGGACTGCCGTTTATCAGGTTTGTAGCATCAGCTGTTTCCTTGTAAAAAATTGCGTCATTATCAACAAAGAACGTAGCTCTATATTGAGTTGTGTTTGAAAGGCTTTTGAACGCAAATAAATTAATAAAATTGTTTGTAAAGGATTTTGATCGCAATTTTTCATTTTATCTTGTGGAGTTTATTTGTTAGCCATAAATATTAGTTCATTCTATTAATTATTAATGAAGTCTTGTGAAATATTTTATCAAAGTAAGACAGGTTTTAAGTGTAAAATTAAGTATTAAGTATGGTTGAATGTTTTCAATTTAACATTAGGAGCCCATAAGTTAATTTTAAGAACCATCCACTAGGCCCTATATTAAATAAAATAAAGCAAAAGAAATATTACAAGATTAGAAGTACACAAAAGCAAATAAAGTAAAAATAATTTTAAAAAATGAGTTTGAAAAAGTCTTCAATGGATACAGTCAAGCTAAAAAGTAAGAATAAAGGGGATGTTACACACAATATTGCATATTTAGGTGTTTTTTTTTTCAAATAAAATAGCCTATTTATAACTTATTTTATAATAATTTACAAATTGAAAAAAGAAAACATGGATTAGGAAAGAAAATAACAAAATAAGAGATAACCTACTCCACCAAAGTCACAGTAGGCCGACCTATACAGGTCGTGTGTTTAACTCGCACACCTAATACACTTCAAACCAACTTTGGTGGCCGCATGGTCTAAGGCACTACTTTCACAATAGATTAGACTGCCGATGACAAGATTGTGGTTCAAACCTCATTCAGGTGTACTGAGGGTGATCCTATAAATCCAACCTTTCTCATCCACAACTCATTAGCGTAATTAGTACAAAAGCGTATAACCGGGATGAGTAGAAAGACACTCTTCTAAAAAAAAATTATATTCAGAATAATTTAATTGTTTTTAGAAACACTCACTAATAGTCCACAATGACCACATTTTATGTTTTTCCCTAGAAAACCCAACACAATTATCTTTTTATCTTGTTTGAAGATGTTTTAAAAATATACAGGAACTAGACTATGTAACATCACACAAGAATTCTAGAAAACTAAACTGGAAATTCGTACTATCACACCTACACACTAAATGATGTTACAAATATTAAAACTAAAATAATTAATATTTAATCAGTGGCGAAGTGTGATCTTTCTTTTGAGTGAGGCCAGGGCAAAACTTGCACGTAACGATTATTTCTCACCACGTGTCAACATATTAAATTAAATTAAATTCATTCAAGCTTTCCTAGTTTTTAAAAATCACTAACCAAATCTACAAACAGAAATAAGAGAACACAGGTTTTGAATTAAACTTACCAAGTGATGACATTACTTGTACAAATGTTGGGAACATCTGTCTCTTAATGCCAGTTCATGAGTACCATGGTATTTTAAACATTCTATTAATTAATAAATGCCTATTTTTTTTACACCTGTTTATTGTGTTTTTGGACTGAATGTTGACCGCAAAATCTATCTGTGATGCATTATTTACTATTCCAAATGTTTTAAACTTAAATGCATTTTCCAAATGAATTGCACGTTCCTAATTTTTTTTTTTATTCTTTCCCATAAATGTTTAAGATCCTTACAGCCTTCACTGTCCATAACCCCCTCACCACCAAATAATAAACAATAAAACTCTGTTTTTCTTCACTCAAAGTCAACCACAATTGTTTACCAAACAAATCATTAGAAAAAGTTATTTTTTTCTTGTCAGCCACCTGCATAAATGTAGTCATCAGGCTGATGTGCTCCTCTCAAACGATTAAATCAAGTTTTTCTTGCAGTTTTTGTGAAGAAAACAGAGTTTTTGAATCAAGAATCTACTTTATTAATTTTAATTAATAATTTTCACACAGTCATCTTACTTTTTGGGTGCCAACACATACTAAAACACAGAGAGATAGACAAAAAAAAAAATATAGACCACCTTTATCGTATAGCGGGCCTGCTCAGGCTGGCCCCATTCGCTAGTGTAAAGCTTGCACCGGAATGGTAGGGGGTTACCCTTGAGAGACATCTCACACTGGGTGGTTTCTCAAGGACCTGTCACAGCTGATCCTGTTCAATTTTTATATCCAGTCATTAGAACACTATACAGTATAATTCTCACGTGACATTTGGAGTAAGTAATGAATCTTCTTGGGACTGGAATACTGTAAATGAATACAATAATTCACTGCATGTAGAGAACGGTGCTCCACTTCATGTTTTTTACAAAATATTTTATAGAATAAAAAGAAAGAAAAGATCAATTTTTTATGTTGAAAATATTAATTTTTTATGTTAAAAATTTGGGGAAAATGTTGGTGGGGCCCCTGCGGCCCCTGTATTTAAAACAGGCCTAATTATTAGGATACAAACCTTTTATAATGTATACCTAAATATTATTATGGTTCTTAGCCAACCTAGCTAGACCACCCTTAATGAGTTAATAATTAAAAATAATTATAATAATATTGATCATATAAATAATTTAATTCTTATAAGAAATTATGTCAAACACTGTAAACGATCATGGGTCAACATTATTATAATGCAAACTATGTGAGTCAACACAAAATATAGTCAATATATTTGTTTCTCTAGACCAGGGGTCTTTGACATTCATATTATGATCAAAGGTAAATATTTAATATTTAAAAATGTGAAATTTTGCCAAAATTTTTCTATACACTTAAATTTGAGTTGATTTAAAAAAATAATTACAATAACAATTATTAGCAACAAAAGCATTTTATTTGTCAACTTTTTAAAAATATCGAAATACAACTCTATACTACGCGACATCCAGTCATTGTATTTACCACAAAATGAGGGTTATCTGTCATTACTTTTCCTTCAATGGTGTATTCCAGTGCTCCAACGGACACTTGATGTGTGCGGGATGTTTCACTCATCTCCTGGCGGACGCTCGTCTACGAGACGAGGTCTCGACCTGCCCCAACTGTCGGATTGAAATCAGTAAAACCTCAGCGTCTCGGAACTTGGCGGTCGAGAAAGCCGTCAGCGAGTTGCCGTCGGAGTGCCAATACTGTGGCAAGGAGTTTCCTCGCAACTCATTGGAGAGACACGAAGAGCTACTTTGTGAAGAGAGGTAGACATTTGCTAGTTTATTTAATGGCTGGAATTGTTACATGCATATTATGATAGTGTGTCATGTATAAGTAGTGTACCCACATTTGTGTGGAGGGAGAGTGTAAAATCACTTAGGAAAAACCACCCTCATTACACCCAATCGAAATTCAAACTATGGTCTACCTATCAACAGCAGTCCAGTCTATTGTGAGAATGACAAAGCAGGTGCTATAAACCCCTCCAAAACAGAACCACACCTGCTCTCACACTACATATATTTTAGATTACATTTTCAACCCACTAAAGTTTGAACCAAAGTCTCTTGAAGTTATTCAATCATCATTTGAATTGCAACAACTCAACGCTCTTGGCCAAGGGCAGTAACATAATCATCAATACATTTAACTATAACTCTTCGGATGAACATTCCAGGATTACCAACTGCAAGTTTAGCCGTATCGGGTGCCCGTGGCGAGGCCCATTCCACGAGGAGACTGAGCACGAGGTGGCCTGTGTGCACCCCAACCGCTCAGGGGCAGAGGTCATGGATGCCCTCCAAGAGATTGACCTCAAGTGCGAGGAGGAGAAGCGATTGTATGACTGTGTGTTTGACCTGCTCTCTTACGAGAAGATTACATTCAATGGTAAATGATGAGTCTCACTTATATATATTGTTAGACAAAAAAAATATTTTATTTTGTACTTTTCTTTCAACCAAAGATATGGTCAGGATTAAGTTGACCAAGTGTTTATCACGCTATATAAAATTCTGATTTGAAAGACTATGGTTTGATCTATACTAAATGCACTATGGATGGTTACTGGTTTTACCAATATAAATGTTATCATCCCAAGTAAATGCAGGTGAAATTCCTTAAAAATTCACCCTTGATTAGATTAGATAGTTTAAATAGCTAATATGAGTAATAGCTAGGGACACCGAACTATCATGAGACATGTTTGTAAGAACTTTTACTTGGCATATTTAAAAAAAAGTTCACTTTTTAGCATTTTTTAAATATTTTATACACATGCGAAATAAAACAAAACTGGACATTTTCGTGAAATTGATTGTGTGGCCTTTTATATGAGAATAATGGTCCATAATGTTTTAATGAGTATTAACGATATTGAAACTAAACACATTTTAACTTAGAAGCAGATGACATTATTCTTTGGCTAAAATTGCCAGAAAAAACACTACCAACTGCACTGTTATAATTTTCTTCTTAATATTCCTATAACAAATCAAAGTTTTCTGTCCAGAAAAAAGCAAAAAATTCCCTCCACCAAAGACCATTGCTAAAGATGAAGTAAAATATATGTTTGTGGTGGCTACATTGATCTCTATAAAATAACTGGATGGACATCTGTGGCTGAAATTTTCGAGCTGTCGTCTGCATACCATTGTGTAAGAGAGAAGAAAACTTTCGGGTATCTCCTTCTCTCTTACACCCATACAAGGCAATGTGACATTTTAACACCGTTCATTAATTTGACAGAATATATGAGAAACATCAATGTGTGAGTAGTTAAATGAAATAAATATGTTAGTAAAAGCTTTGAAGACCATAACAAAGTTCGAAACAGGTTAGTTTTTTCTTTAAATAAGTTGAAGTAGCCTAATATATACGATAATGTTTAAAGGAAGCTCATTTGTAAGGCTTTATCTCGTACCAAAATCCTACCCTATAATGGTGTTTAGTTAGGATAAAAGACCTTCCAGAAGGAAATTTCTACTTCTGTTTTAAATGGCCGTTTATCCTACCAAAATATTATATATATGATAGTATTCTGGTACGAAATAAAGCTTTACAGATTGGAATTATTACTAAAATCATGGTTTAGTAGATACCGTACTTCCTACAAGCCTATAACCTAAATTATAATTTGAACGTAAGACTTCTACACAAAGTATGTCATTCAAACAAATGTAATACAGTTTTTAGCTAACTTGTTTCATTATAGCTATCAAACTTTCAACAAAATATGGTTTCTGAAAGCAATAAAACATGATATGAGCCAACTTTTAAAAAAAAAGTGATATAATAATAAGTACTTTCTACAAGCCTATAACCTAAGTGATAGTTTGAATGTACCGGTATGGCAACTACACAAAGTTTGTCATTCAAACAAATGTAATCAAGTTTTAGGATACCTTATTCATTATATTTATTGAACTTTTAATATAATATGATTTATGAAATCAATATACAAGCTAATAACCAACTTTAAATATAAGTGTAGTTTTGGCAGAATGTAAACAACATGGATGATAGCTACATATTTAAATATGTTAAAGATTTTATTCGTATTTGTACAGTATTACCTGTAAAACTGAATTCTATATCCTTTAATGCAAATGTTTTTTCAGGAAAGTGTGGTATAACACTTCACTATTCTCAAACAATAACACTTTTATTCATCAGAGACATGTTTTTGCGTAAGAACATTGAAAGAAACCGTTAAATCTTTCCCCCCCCACAGTGTAGCAGACGATAAACTTGAACGTCACGCTTTTGTCCTTGGCATTTTGTATGTGTATGTCCATCCAGTTATATTATAGAGATCAATGGGTGGCTATTATGAAAGTCAAATCTTGAACCAAAGCAAATATTTAAAATTTAAGGATTTGAAATTAAGCTGTAATTTTTTTTAAATTCCTAGCACCTAAGTTTGAGTAGATTTTTTTTCTTTACCATTTTTAGCCAAAAAATACCAAAATTCAACTTATTATTTAACTAAATACAATAATTTTATTTACCACAAATCCAGATCTCCGTTAATAGCTAATTAGAGTTTGGTAGGCTTGTAGATTATATTTTACACTCATAACACCAATTTATTTTAAAATAAATGTTAGCTACCTCCATATTATTCGATGCACCACAAACATGATCTGTTTTCATCCTGTGGCTGAGTCGGTTCAGTATAATGCCTTCATCTTCTGCCATCCTTCCACCATTCTTCTCCTCTCACTTGTACACTCTGTTATTTGTTCCTCCCATCTCTTTCTTGGCCTTCTTTGCGATATTTTTCCTATATACTTATTCTACTTCATTCTTTTTGCTATTCTCTCCTTCGTAATCCTAATTACATGTCCATACCATTTCATCCTTGCTTCCTCTACTATCTCATGTACTCTCTGTACCCCAACTATTGCCCTCTCACCTTAATTCCTAATCCTGTTTCTCCTCTACGATGTATATTAAAGTTCATACCAATTCAAAAGAGTTAATTTGTACAGCAAAAATCACTTGGGAAGTATGTTTTTCTGCCCACAGATTTGCAGATGAAGCCATATCGAACGGACGAGTTTGTTCACAAGCTTTTCTACGAGACGAGTCGCTTTTCTGCCTTCAACAACCAGTGGGTGGTGAAGTCTCGCATTAACAATAGCCAGCGTGACCCTACCCAGAGTTTCAACCGCAACATTACTTACCAGGTAAAGTTGGACCACGAAGTTACACGGAGAGCGACCAATCGAGGTGAGTATGCAGGTTTTTAATGTCCTTTAATGCAATGCCCTTGTATCCCCATCGTCCCCACAGTTAGGTTTGGAGGAGCGACATCAAGTGAAGCCCATATCTCCTGAGACTTCATGCCCAATGACTCATCTCGTCACATCACGAGCGTACCATGTAGGTGCGTATCAGCTCTTGTCTGTGGTCGCGGCTTGAACCGCCACCACTTTGAATGCCTCTTTTTTTTCAGCGTTAAATATTTTATTTCCTTAACAGCTTTCCAACGCCGCCAATCAGTGCAGAATCAATTAAAAAAAAACAGCATAAACAATTTTTTTTTTCTCCTGAGAAATGCTTTGATAGAACAATTATCACAAATGAACAAACATTTACAACTGGAAGATGATTAAAAAATAAAGCATGATCAAAGGTGAAATGTTGGAAGAAATGAGAGCTAAATAGAAGATGAAACTACCCACAGTGAAACTGTTAGCGCCTTGTCGTTCCTGCCAGCAAATGTGTTTATTTCAGAAGAGTTATGGGTATGTATGTGTGTAAGGATTTTTCTTTCAAGTACAAATTGTTTTTGAGATTTTAAAAATGATTAATGGGTTCGTTGAATCTAAGGAAGATATTTATTTAGAACATAATTTTTAATTCAATTCCCTTTAGAAGTTCTTGCATTTAAGAATTGGCATAAAATAAAAAAATAAAACTAATGATTATTCAACTAATTTTGTTTATTGTTTTATTACTATAGTTGGCTGCATGTTCATAGTTGATTTACAATTCTTATAAAAAATACTTTTTCCAATAATAAAAGATAAATTAATACTAATTAATAACTATTTGAATCAAAATTCAATGTTTTGGGACATGTCAAACAGCAGAGCCATACTTACTTTAAAAATAACTTTTTAAAATCACTCTCACCATTTTCATTTATTCTGGAAATCAGTTCGATTGTTTGAATTTATTGCTAGATTTTTTTTCTTAATACCCGACTTGTATTAAACTCTAGTTGATCCTGAAAACCAAGACAACCTATCCCCTGGCTCTCCACTACTTGATATTGCGGGGACCTTTCGGCGACATGAAGGTCAGCTCTAAGATTTACAAGTTTGACTTTACCGACCAAGATAACGAGAGCCCTTATGTCCAGCTGCCGCTGCCCGACACGGCAGAGTGCAATCGGCTCTTGGCCGCCAAAGCCATCAACTTCAGGTTGGTGTCATAGTCTACCATTGGTTCCCAAGATAGGCGACGTCAATAGGGACAGGATTTTCACATTCTTAGGAAATGTTTAGAGATTGTTGGTACAGCTCTGCATTTTAAAAATAAATATTTATAGTACAGTATTTTTTTGAATGTTTAAAACAATCTATAAAAATCTCAGTAAGGAGTGTAGTGAGGTAAATTTGGATTTGTGTTTAAGGGAAAAGTCTGATAATTCTATCTCCGAGATTTTTGACCCACCTTGTTTAAGTTACACCATGGTAGAACCAACCAAGGTAAGCTTGTTACATTTCAGGGTAGAAAAAGGGCACCAAAATAGTATGATAATTCATCTCTCAATTTATACTCAATCTGACGCCTTAGCTCAATTGGTAGCCTGTCTCCCTACTGAGTTAAAGAGTTCTGGGTTTGATTCCTAGTATGATTGAAAAATGTATCATTGGTGAAATGTGGGTCTACCCTTTCACATTGATAAATTAACGGCTGGGGACTGGATGTTGTTGTGTCTGTGTTAGATTATAAAACATATGAAGCTACGACGGGTCTAGCAAGCCAATACAGGAAAATATATGACTTGAATAAAAAAAGTGATCCAGGCCACAGGCTGGAAACGGTAATGGATTTACCTGATTGGGTAATAAGACGAGGTGCTAGAACAAAAAAAAGTAGTGGATGTAAAAAATGTTATACTCTGGTAGTAGTTTTAAAACTGTGGTTATTAGGGACTTAATCTAAGGGAAAGGGTAGCTTAGAGGAAGTGCATACTCATTAGCTTGGAAACAGGATGGGGGGGGGGGGGGGGGGAACCATATATATAAATCACTTGTGGAACACTACCTCCAATTGAGCCTTGATCTTGGTCTATTTCAGTTCTGATGCCCGAGACTACACGACTACCGATTAGTTGGTCGCATGATCTAGCGCGTCACTCTCGTGTGAGAAGATTGGGGTTCGAATCCTGTGTTGGGGTGGTTTTCACAAATCAAGGCTACCATGGATTGGCTCGGGGGGGGGGGGGATAAATTCACACTACACACATTTTCCAGTACAACTTTAATATCTCAAACCCGGTAAAGACCCTGGCATTAATTTTAAATTATTTTATTACATGATAGAGACCTCTTTTAACCATAATTTAAAGTGTATTAGAAAGGTCTGGTGATAGTTTAACAGATGGCAGCACTAGCTTAATTCGAGTTAAAATTGGACTTCCCTTTCTTCCTCCAGGCCATCGTGGGTACATTTCCTGTGTAATTATGTAATTATACCTTCCTCGTCCTCATTAGCCTAATTATTAATGCATGTGTATAACTAAGAGACGGTGAAAAAAAAAATTGTGAACACATTAATTTTTTTTAACCTAATCATTTTAGAAAGGAAGAGTATTATACTTTAAATAAGTAGTAATGTTAAGAGAAACTAGGAAAATGGAGACCATGGGAATGAAGTCTGTGAGGAGCATGTTAGCTGTCATGAGGATGATCAGGATTAGGAATTAAGTTATCTGGGGAAGAGTGGGGGTACAGGGAGTACATGAAATAATAGAGGAAACAAGACTGAGATGATATGGTCATGTAATGAGGATGAAAAAAGGGAGGATGCCAAAGAAAATGTTGGAAATGAAGTATGTAGGAAAAAGACCACAAGGGAGGCCAAGAAAGTGGTGGGAAGAGAAGATTAAAGGAAGATGGAGGCATTTTACTAACCTGACCCGGTCACAGGCTGGTGATGATGAGTTTGTGCTGATTGCTTTAACTATTCCATAAATATTTTATTTCTTTACAGACTTATCATGTTCCTTGCATCCAAGTGAGCAGCACTTTGAAGACCTGGCGGAACTCTCCGTTTTCATTGGCTGTTAATGTTCCCCCTGCCCCAGTGATATTGTTTACTCTGCAGACAAATCTATTGTGCTATATTAGTGTTTATTCAAGAGCATATTTTGAACGTTATCAAGTAAATTATTTAGATTTGCTCAATCACAATGTTATGTTTGTCGATGATTTGTTGGAAATAACTTCTAGCCGTAGTCTCTATACTTTATATTTAGTTGGTAAAAAGAAAAAAAAATATTGTTTTGGTAGCTATTCAAATTTTAATAAACAACAGAGATGTCACAATTTAGAAGCCTCAAATGTTAGTAACACACCCAATTTGTAGTTTGTAAAAATTTTAAATTTCTTGAATTATTTAAATGATTTATTATTTATAACCATCATCAATGTTTTCAATTAAAAGTCCTCTATCAATAAAGCCGTTGTGACCAATTAGTCAGTCGAGAAATTTAAGTCATTTGATACGCTATCTTAAGGTTGAATAAACATTCCATAAATCCTTAATGAATTGTTTCACTTTTGGATATAAAAATGGTAATAAAATAGGAATAAATTAAAAAAGAATAATTATGCAGTGAGTTTTACTTAAAGTGATGGAGCAATTTTTAAACATGACATCTATAGTTAATGCATATAATATATTTGTTTAATTTACCAAAAAAAAAGGCATGTGTTGTAATAAATGATTATTGTAACCAATAATCTTTTTTTATGAATGTATTGAGAGTTTGTGTTAGTAACAAGATACCTACTTATTAACTATATCACAATTTTAGTGATTTAATAAAGAACAAAATTCATTTGATTCAGAAATTAAAGTGTTGTGTGTGTGTATATAATATATATTTTTTTTTTGTACCAATCAATAGTGTTATACTTTTTATAACTAGTGGTTTGCTCTTATTATTTCATCACTGACTGTGTAGCCGTTTAGACAGGTATAAGGTCTCTAGAGTAATTGAATGTAAAACTAAAGAGTTAGCAAACTAGAGTCAAAATTTAAAAAATAATATCTCAGCAAAGCTTTCAAAAAAAAAAAAACTTAATCTGTCATCACATTTTTTATATTGCTAATTTATAAATAAAATCATATGAAGTTTTATCAAAATTTTACCTGCACATTGTATGGTGTTATTTCGTTGAATGTTTTTGCACAAACTGAAACATTCGACTTTTGATTAGCTCCAAAATGGCTGGCATTAAAAAATATTTGGTACTAATATAACATTAAAAATACTCAATCAAATTTTAGTCAATGTTCACTTACCAGAAAATTTCCAATAGAATGAAACCTAAGCCAGGGGATTGGGTGGTAACATTTGATTTTATTGAAGAGGCAGCTATTACCTCATTGTCCATAGGCAGCATGTAAAGTGTAAATGTGTTTTCATTTTAATAAGCCATATTGTGTTTGTTCCTTCCATATGTCTCTTTCTATCCACCTTTCCTGTACCTTCTTCCAAATATAGTAAATAATAGTGGCGAACTTGTCACTTAAAATAGTTATTCCTTCTAATATCACAGTGGTTCTTGGCTTTATCTACGAAAACATTAAATCAGAAGTTATGTTTCAATGCTGTGACTAGTTCACTGGTGTCAAGAGTTTGAAGTCTCTTTAAACTTTAAAAGCACAACTTTGAGCCAAGCCATTTGATAGCTTGAACCTCACCTAGGCCAAATTATATTTAACATGCCTTATGGGGCGGCTTCATTTAAATAAAATAAAATTGTGTTATCTTTGTAAAGTATAAACAAATATATTGAATTATTTCAAAGTCAAATTTGGTTTTTGTAAAATTAACTCTTAACATCTTAAAAGTAGAATATAACATAATTATAAGTTAATCATCCATGAACTGTTTCCAACCTGTGGCCTGGTCTGTTTGGTAAAATGTTTCCTTCTCCCTTCCACTATTCCTTCTCCGCATTCTCTTACATGCTCATCTCACACACTTGCTATCTGTTCCTCCCATCTCTTCCCTTCATATCCATTCGATCTTCTTGGAATCCTCTCCCTTTCCATCCTCATTACGTGTCCCTAGCTTCCTCTGTTATCTCATGTACCCCAACTCTAGACCTTACATCTCTTCTGGTGACAGCTAGCATGCTCCTCAAAAACTTCATTCCCACTTGTTTCACTTTTATCCAAAGTCCACATTTCCACTGCGTATATTACTATGGGTATGAAGTATGCTCTAAGTTATTGCAAATGTTACTATAAAGTGTTCCAAAAAAAATCACAATTTTCATATATGTACATCCATCTTCAACTTGAAGAAAGCTAACACTTGTACAATTAATTTTACACAGTCTTTTCTGCGCTAACTTTCAACTTACTAACTTATTTTTTATTGAATTTGTTTTAAAATAAATGGTACAGAACTCCCCACTGACTTTGTTGCTCTATTGTTTAGAAATTGAGATATTCAAAATTGTAATATGTGTGAAACGAATTAATATACACGAGCACACTCAAGCATATATTGCGCTATACTTATGTAAAACATTTTTTGACCTCCCCATTTTAAATTTTCTAATTTTATTTTTAAAGAATTAATGAAGTACTCATTTGTATATTGGGTCCACAAGGGTCAACACTTTGTATTACAATTTTAACTTCCGGTTAAATTTTTTTTACATTTTATTAGGAGTTGCACATTTTCATGTCATCGCACTGCTATTAAATTCCTGTTATATATTTTGACCAATAAAAAATGTAATTATTGACCATTTAGTCTAAAATGATAGAGATAAATCATTGCTGTACAAACATTTTCCCTAAGAGGTTAAAGGAAAACGAACATAAACTTTTTGAGACTCTTACTAATATTTAATTACTCTATGGAATTAGAAATTATTGCGTTAAAACATTGGTCTATGTACAACTAAAGCTCACAAATTTGTATTAATAATTTGCCAATATCTCAAACTTTTGGTTTTATAAAAATATATTTCAAATAAAGTTTTTTATTTTTAATAGTGCTACTATTATGCAATGATAAGTTATTTAGTATCTCAAATAGTTGTGGAGATATGGAAATTTCTGCTTCTATAAAGTACACTAAAATTCATTTTCATAGGAAAATGAAAGCCATTTTGTTTATAATCTTAATCAACACATAGGTACGAATTTTAATCAAAATTTTGGAGCAGATTTTGAGAAAAACGTTCTATTTTTCTTTCAGCCTTTAGTAAATTACTCTTTATTTTAGGGTTGGATACACACAGACAGACGGCATTGCAAAAACCACTTTTTAGGGTTCGGAGGCTCATGAAAAGTTGACATCCATCAACATATCGGTTTGGATTTGTTTGACAGTCGTAATACTTTGCCTAAGTGTTCGAAAAGTTAAAAAAATATAGATATTTGCGTTTAGCTTGAAAATTTATAAGAATATGTTTCAAATAATAAATAGATCTACATATTTGTAATTTCATATCTCAAAGAGTTACCAAGTTATGATAAAAACTTAGAATTTACCCTTTAGACCGAAACCCTTAGTTATTTTTATGAAAAATTGAGAGTAGCCACTTTGTAATATTGATGGATGTTTAGAAATGTAATTTAATCAAAATCATTAGAACCTATTTTGATAAAATCGATTTTTTTTTATCTTTTCAACCTTCAGTAAACTACCCTTAATTTTAGGGTTAGATATCCAATTCCAAAAACCACTCAGGGCAACCCTATGAAAACCCTAGATACTAAGTTTTGGCCTGATCGGCATAATAGTTTAGGATCTACTCCGAGGTACAGATGGAGATTCAAAAACCACTTTTTTGGATTTGGGAGGTGGGGGAGGTCACGAAACATCAAAATCTTGAGTTCAATTTTTTTGACGATCACAATACTTTCTTTCTCTACCTGTAAGGTAGTGAGAAAGTAAAAATATGTAAAAAATGCTTATAGAAATAAGTCATATCTTTAAATTCCAAAAAAATCCACAAAAACAACAATGTGGACAGACTTTGTTGTTTTAAACATACAATATTTTACAAACTATTAGTATAAAAATCAATATATATGACACAACTAGTTGAAACACATTGTAAGAATTAATTATTTAGTCATATCTTGTTTTGGTGAAACTAGAATTAGATAAAAGTAAAAACTGCGCGCGGCACAGCTGGAAATATTCAGCTGAAAAATAAAACTTTGTATTAATCATAATCTGTAAAATTACACAGAAATTATGTCTAGATCTATGTTTGGAATAGAAGATTGGTCTTTATGGGAACAAGAGTTAAGAAAGTATTTTTGCAATTTTTATATTAAAAAAAAAATTTGGGCCAAAATGAATAACCTACAGATCCAGTTCATACATATAGATGATATTTAGTAACTAAATCTTTGTAAATATGAACAAATGATTTTTTTTACCAACATTAAAAAATATCCTGCCTTTGATTTGGCATGTATATTTATATAAAATGTTTAATATAGGTAAAATAATATTTTCATTTGGATTTATTTGAGGTATTTAACATACACTTTCTGAACAGACTGAATTTATAAACTAACCTTAACTTATAACAGACACAATATCCGGCCATTAATTCATCATTGTGACACTTTCTGTTATCTGCTCCTCCCATCTCTTTCTTGGCTTCCCTTGCGGTCTTTCTCCTACATACATCATTTCCAACCTCTGCTTCTCCATCTTCATTACATGCCCATACCATCACAGCCTTGCTTCCTCTACTATTTCATGTATTCCCTGTATCCCCACTCTTTCCTGGATAACTTCATTCCTAATCTTGTTTCTCCTCGTGACTGCTACCATCTTGCTCCTCACAACCATCATTCCCAAGGCCAACTTTCAAAAGTGAAAAATTTATTTTTTACTACATCTTAATACCTATTAAGGTTATACTAGAGCTGGGCCGATCAGCTATTTTGCCGATTAGTCCGATGCCGATCATGCCGATCACCGATGCCGATTATTTTTGTTTTCAATTTTAATAAATGTATAAAGTAAAATGACCTTTAAAGCAAAAAAAAAAAATACTTTTACTAGTTTTATAATGTCCAATATAGTTTTGTTTTAATAACATTTAAATATAAACTTTTAAAATGTAAAGGTTGTTTAGTTATTATTTTATATTGTTATTGTTAGGACAAGTGAACCTGTCACTAAACAAAAACCAATCACATTAATAAATAGCAAATATACCGATACATGTTAGATAATTAAAATATGATTTCACATTTATGATTAAATAGGCCTACTGACCCTTTCATTAGACAAAGACAAATCATAATCAGCAAATTTAAATTTAATTTTTATGATAAAAAATAATCAAGGCACACATATTTTTTCACACAAGGAGAATAGGCCTACTCTATTTTGTTTTTAAATGAACTAGGAATTTTTACATCCAATGTCTATTAAAATATGGCTTCAATACTAAACAATTTTTAACAATCGTAATATTTTTGTGAATTGTGATTTAGATATATCATAACATAGGTTTTTGTGATTCTACAAAGCATTCCATCATAATTTAACTACTAAATATTAATATCGTATATAAATAAGTGGTTTCTTAAAAAAAGTATAATAAAAAGGCATCACCATTTTTAAACAGTAATCCGATCTTTTTATTAACAATTTAAATAATCTTAATGAAAAATAACATTTTTAACTACATTTAAATAAAAACTACCTTTAGAAAATCGAATGAACGGTGAACAGGTCAAAATGAATGGATCATTGAACTGAACCAGATACAATGAATTGTTCATTTAAAAGAACGATTTTGCCCATCTCTACTTCAATATGATATAATAAATAATAAATAACATAATGTGCAACGAAAGTTATTTTTCGTGTTTTTTTTTTAAGAAATACTTTAAAACTTATTTTAATTTACTTTTAACTATTAAAGAAAATGTAAAATTTAAATATTAATATATATTAATTAAATTCATATTGAAATATGAGCGAAACAAATTCCATGTCAGTGGAAAGTTTTGTACTTGCATTAAAAGAAAAACGGTTTCCATTTAAAACAAAATGTGCTCATGTGCGAGATTATTACGTCCGATGTTTCATTTTTTTGGCATCTTTAACAAATCGAAATAAAACAATACCAATCTGCTAATACTTTATTTTATGATTATTAGATTTGTTACTTGTGAGTATTTTTATTTCTAATAACGTGCATAAATTTGAAAAAGACCTATTGTAAATATATTTATTTTGATATATTTTGTTTGGAATGTTGGATGTGCTGTTTATTTCAAACCTATGTCGCTAAGAACAAGCTAATTATTCAAAGATCACATACGAGAGAGCAGAGATAAAATATTATTTTTTTAGGACTTAAAATATATCCACACATTTTGAATAATCGGCATAAATAATCGGAGATTCAAACACCGATCATCGGAATCGCCGGTTATGCAATAATCGGCATCGGCCCAGCCCTAGGTTATACACATTACTAGTGAAAATCAAACTCTGAGATCAGGACATTGAAATTGTGTCAGTTTTCAACTACACTTAAATGAGGTAATTAACTGTATTATATTTATAAGAAGGTACAGGAAAGGTGTGCCTTCTTACAAATAAAATACAATTACCTCATAAAGCGAAAAGAGGTTTAATAACTACACTTAAATTAATTCCTATGAAGAGTTGTCATCCATTATCAATGACAATTTCTACTTACTTGGATCATGAAGTTCGCCTTTTGTGTGTATTTAATATGGCATGTGTTTATGACGCTCTTTCGCCTTGGAACTCATCTGAAATATAGATTAACTTAAGTAAAAAAAAATAAATTAGTGTACAAAAAAAGTAAATAAACTATCTTTATAACTATATGTTTTTACTAACAAACTTATAATCATACGATATAAAATAAAGCATACAGGACATTAAAGCTACACAATTATAAGGTATCACTGATAAGTGTTTGTTAAGGATGTGTAAAGCTTAGAAAACTTTACTTCAAATAACTGTTCGCTTAAAAAAAAATCTAAATATGATACACATCTTAGCCATTAAGAATATTACCTGGGGGAAAAAAATATACATGTTCAACTTTTGTCCTGTTAGGTTCTTTACAAATGAGTGTTTACCTAGGGAGGGGATATCTGTAGTAAATGAATTGCATGTTGTGAATGCAGCTCAATATATTAAATTGTCTGAAATATGTTAAAAATTATGGCAGTAAAACATTCTGAAAATGATACTTTTAGTCTCTCAGGTTACACAAGTATGAACAATATATTAATATTCTTTTGCAACATAAAACAAAAAATAATAATCAAACTTTGATTTGGCTTCAAAACTATTTAATATTATTCAATTTGGCATCAAATGTAAAAAGTAGACATCATAAGCCCCAATGTTCGGATACATTTTTTCCTCATAATTATATAGACCCTATTATGGTAAATAAAAATTTTAATTGTCGACATGAAAAAACTTAAAATTTTCAAATTAAAAAAAAGTGTCCAAAAAATGGGTCCAAACACCCGAAAAAATAAAAAAAATACATTTTTGCATAATATAAAAATGAATTTTGTTTTAAAATACAAGTATTATTAAGAATTAATGAGAAAACTTCGATTTCGCTTATAAATACCTTTATCATTTTATTTCTTGAATTCGAAAATATGTAAAAATTATTTCTTTGAATTTGAAGCAAGTTTTAACACTTTCGAAATGGATTTTTCAAACGTTCGTGTGGACACCATTAGCAAATAGGTGGTGTTCCTATTCATAAACAATAAATCAAATCAATATGTGGTTAGATTAGTGTTTAGTTTTCTGAGCAGAGCAGTGTATCCACCGCACCAATAAAATACTAAAAAATAAGTATTCCTACCTTTCTACCTGACGAAGAACTTTCCAAAGTAGATTTGGAAGGTTTCCACAAACTTATGAGCCCACTTTCTCCTCCTGTCACCAACATTCCATTCTAAACATAAACATAAAAATTTATATAAAATTTATTTTTAATTTAACTTTTTATAGATCACATTTATGCTAAACAATAAAGTTATTTTCAAAATAAAACTTTTCCAATCAACATACAGCTATAGAATATTATTAAACTTTGATTTGGCTTATTTTTTGAAAAAAAAAAATATATCTACTTTTCAGATGCCTTTCCAGAATTATCCTAAAATTATAAAGGTTTCTTTAAAATGATTTTTAATAGTTTTGCTGGCAGCAGGGATCATCATTATTAATTTACACAATGTATACAGTGGATGAAAGACCGGACTAGGACCAAAGCCGTCGGGGAAAAAGAGGAGATACCGGGAGTTTTTTTTAGCACCGCGTCTTACTACCTATTCGAGTTGTACGCTGACAAGGAGTATTGTCTGATATAGTAGAAGAAGCAAGGGTGAAATGGTATGGACATGTAATGAGGATGGAAAAGGAAATAATACCAAAGAGAATGATGGTGATGCAAGAAAAAGACCAAAAGGGAGATAAAATGTTTAACAATGAGATGGACCAGTTCCTGAATAATTTTATATAAAAGGAAATTGATAAAAATAAGAAAAAGGAAATTAATAGGTATAAATTTAATGAAGAAAGCCCACCTAGGGAAAGAAGAAAAATGTCGGAAGAATCCAATGCACAAAGGTGACATTTTTCTTTATTCTTATTTTCTGTAGGTAGTAGAAATACACAAATCGAGTAATATTTCGGCATTTTTGCCTTTATCAAACAAAAAGAGAAGGGAGATAAAGTAAGAGATGGAAGGAGCCGTTAACAGCAAGTGTAAAAAAAATAGATGAAAGAAAGAAGCATTTTACTAAACAAACCTGGAAACATGATGATGATATGGATAAATTGTGTGTTTGAGACATAAGAGAAGAATATTATAGGTATTGGATTGTCACATGATTTTAGTTGGCTGTGACGTGGTGAAAGGTAGAGTTGAGCTATAAACGCAACTCATCTGTACTAATAGTGCCTCCAAGAGTTAGAAATAATTTGTTTGGTGGATGCAAAATAGTTGTGTGAGAGATAAATTTGTTTTCATCCATTACTGTGTCCAGCCTGTGGCCTGGGTCAGTTTTTAATTCAGGCCATGTATTTTCTACTACAGGCTTGCTTGGCCTGTCGTAGCTTCATATGCCTTATAATCTTACCTAAGACTAGACAGGCACAACATCCAGTTAACACCTGTTAATTTATCAATGTGCAAAGGTAAACCCACATTTCACCAATGATACATTTTTTGACATTCTGGGAATTGAACCCGGACTCTTAGCTAAGTATACAGACAAGCTACCGACTGAGCCAAGTCTCTGTAAACATGAAATACATAAACAAATTGGTATGGGTTTTTTTTTTGTAAATATGGTGTCTTAGATCGTATAAAAATTGATACACAAATTATTTAGAGAAAAAAAATCCTCTCTTATTACTATTACTTACATTTTCATCATACCAGCTCGTCCGCACAATTTGTTATTTTCTAGAAACTGAGACAAAGGCTTCAAAGTATTATTTTTAACTGCTACAGTACGCAGGCATTCACTGAAAATAAATAAAGCATATAATTAATGCAGTAGGAAAATGCTACCATTTTGTGAATTTTCAATACATCCAGCACCAGAGTTGGTACTTACCCTCGCTGTGCAGTTGTGCCAGCTATGAGGAATAACTCTCGTGAGCTCGTGTTTTGATGTAAGTTTACAAGGTAACAATCTTCAACAGATTTACGCTGGAAAAAAAACCACAGAATTAAAGTTATTTAAATGATGGCCTAACATAATTTTTATTAGGATGGTTAGATATGTTTAAGGTGGGGTGTGGGGTGGAATAGAATGACAAAAAGGGCAAAGTTATATAATATTGCTATCTAACCAGTTAGGCCTATTGTGTTCTTATTAGCCTTGTCTGGAAAGCAGATACTATAGCTGACGATACTTTTAACAGTTGAAGAAGGAGTCGATCATATCAGTTTATGACACTCTTAGCAGTCGAAGGCGGAGCCAATCAATTTGGCTTGTAGCACTTTTATAAGAAGGCAGAGTCAATTAGATAGCGTTTTGACACTTTTAGAAGGTGGAGCCAATCAGTTCGGCGTGTGGAGCTTTTAACAACTTAGAAGGCAGAGTTGATCAAATCGCGTTTTAACAGTAGAATGCTAGGCTGGTCAGATTCGATTATAGCACTAAAGGGGTTAACTTGGGTGATCTATATACACCTACTATCAAGATTTTGACTTGACCATTAATAGGGGTGTGTGAGATAGAGTTTTTTCGTTCAAGACGAGAAAGGGAATGAGAATCTACAATTGAGATGAGAATTTTAGAAGACCTTATTTCGAAATGAAAAAAGGAATTAAAAATGTATAATTAATTATTTCTAATACTAACTTAAAACACTGTGCAATATTTAATTTGTTAAATGAATACCTACTGAGATATAAAATAAATCAACTAACCAAAATAACTTAAATAAATACCTATCACATATCAAATAATAATAGCAAACATAAAAATGTGTTGATTACCCAATGTTTTCTATGTTCAGGAATGAAAGAACAATTCCCGAAATTTTCAAAATTAATGACTATAGCATCTTTGTCCCGACAATCGGGTTGGGAACGGAGAATATTTTTTCCCGTGGGAATCCCAAAATTCGAGAATCCCACACACCCCTAATCGTTAAATTGAGACAGTTTTTAAGGTTTATAAAGCATTGAATAGTCATCATGTTTTAATCAAGTGGTAGTTAGCTACCTGTATATGTTTTGTGATGTCCTCCCTGGTGAAATGGACATCCGGAGTGGCCCCATCAATTGACCACATTTGCAACTCTTCTGTTTGAGTGATGCAGGACAAACCATCTTCTGCACCATCGTTTGTCACCCATCCAAGAGTCTCCTACAGATCATACAACATGGTATAGAGCAGGCTTGTAAAATTCCTAGCAGCTAAAATCTAATAAATGTGTTTTAAGAATTATAACCCAGCCAATCAGCCCTTTTGCCGAACGGACCGATGCCGATCATTTGGGTTTTTTTTTCTTTACAATATTACAAAGTTAATTATACAAAACAACAAATATAAATTCTTGAATACACACAATTTTTGTTCATTAAATTCTTGGCAAAATTGTTAATTAATAATCATAAAAATAGAATATGCTGTGACAACTATTTTAAAAGGGTGGAGTTGCAAGTTCAAGGTAGGCTGAGTCCTTAGACCACTTTGAGGCAAATCTAAAATGCTCAACCGCGAGCATAAATTATTTCAAAACTAGCACAAAGTTATTAAAAACCAAAGATTCTGTTTATTTGTTTTCATATTTTCCATAAAGAGAACATAGCTAACAATTATTATTATTATTTATATTTTAAATAATATACTTTAACCAAACAGTAGTGATAAATGACAAAATAAGCATTTTATTAACATCAGTAACTTTAGTAATAGTTTAATATTTATAAAATAACTAATTTAGGTGAAACATTATATGAGCAGTTCAAGTCATTAAACCAATGTTGAATTTATTTAGTACTGTCACCGCTTAAATTTACCTTCTCATTCTTTTCACACTTTCTCTTGAATGATGCACACAAAGTGTCGAGCTTGAAATCCATCCTCTTAGAAATATGTATCTCCCACTTGTTTGTCTCAATTTAAATTCACCTGGTATGAGTTATTATCACAGACTGTCCTTTCAAACGTGACCAATTAACAACCTCCACTCCCCGCTTCCCCTCTCATTTCCACCTAAAGACATTGACTCTCTTGTCGCCAAGCAATAGCTAGTCAGCTTAAAACTGTTAGTCATCACTACCTGACTTCTAGCCTAAGCAGTTCAAAAGATCAGTGCAAATAATTAGGTTCAAAATGCCAATCTATCTTCAACCATATTGATCATCGGCTTAACGACTGTGCCGGCATATGATCACGAACTTATCGGATTGGTAAATGACATATACTTTCACTTTCTTAAAGAAGGATTAAATCTTTTAAAAAATCTTGACATTTCTTGTTGGGGACTTGACCCATAGAATGCTCTAAACCCCCTTTCTTCCTCTCTCCCCCCCCCCCCCCCCGCCCCCAAAAATTGTTGGATACGGTCTGAGTATAAAACTATTAGTTTTCGAATTATATGTGGCTTTAAAAAAATGGTTTATCAAAAACTGCAAACAACACTGACCCACACTAAATTCTCAACGACTCACCACTGAAGCTTCTGTATTCAAACTGTAAAGGAGAGCATCGTCTTCGCAGCCCTGACTGAGGTCAAAGATGTTTATTAAACCATCTGTGGAACCAGTTGCTATCGTGTCACATTTCGAAGGATGAAAACGAACCTAATAGAACACACAAATTAGAGAGTTAAACCCTGATTTTCATACCATTGTTACCAATGAAACGTGGTTCGGCGATTATTAGTGCGTCAGCAATGAATCATAATCACTAATTACCATACAGTTTTGTTTTTAAGTTCACACTTAGTAACACAACAGATGCACTGTTTAATGTTTGATAAAAGATAGATTGATACTGTTTCAATGATAGTAGACAAGACTCAAAAGTAATATCAATGTCTTCTTTTCATCCCATAAGACGCCATATTGAACTAATTGCCCAACTTAACTATAAAATGTGTTTGATTTTGAAATAAGTCTATTTCACAATTTGTATTAGCTTTCAATTAATAATCAGTGTTCGAGATAGTCAGTGCAAATAATCAAAGTGTGAGCAATTAATTGGTTATTGGTTTTACTGAATTGCTACATCTTTAGTTAGGGGTCACTAAAATTTGACATTGTAGAATTTAGAAAAAAAAAAAAAAGTTTCAAAGTAATTTATATATTTTATTTAAAAAGTTATTGAAAGCTTCCAATAAATAATACCTCCTTACATATAGAGTATTGTATAAATTATCTAAGCATTATTAGTTAAACAGGCTATTAATATAAATACAACCTGCTTCAGTGGCTGCATGGTTTAACACGCTACTCACGTAGTAGACCAGGGTGCTGATGCTGGGGAGATCAAGGTTCGAATCTCAGTCAGGTGTACGAAGGGTACTTTTTCACTCTCCCTCCAAGCCAATGCGGGTATACTTCCTCTAGATCTGGTGGTCTAGGGGTAAGGTGTCAGACTTCTGTGCTGAGGGTCCAGAGTTCAATACTCGGTCCCAGCACAGATTTATCTGATTGCCAAACCCTTCCTTCACCTCTGACAAGACATGTATTTCACAACTTGTGAATGTGTGGAATGCCAGGCCTCCACCGTGGTCTGGATTCCACATTAAACTGTAGGTCCTCCATTTCATCTCACAATAATCGGTGGTGGTGGTGGTGGTGGTGGTGGTGGTGATGATGATGATGATGATGATGATGATGATGATGATGATAATAATAATAATAATAATAATAATAATACACTTCCTCTAGCTATATTATAAACACAACATTCTATCGATCTACCAAGAATAAAGAGACAAGTTTGAACAGGCAACTGAAGATTACAGTCTGACACCTTAGCTCAATCGGTAGCGTATCTGCCTATTAGGCTAAGGGCCCCGGGTTTGATTACCGATATGGCCAAAAACGTATTAATGAAGAAAATATGGGTTTACCCTTTTTACATCGATAAATTAACAGCCGGGGACTGGATGCTCAGCATGTCCTAGTAGCGAGTTATATTATAAGGCATACGAAGCTACGAAGGGTCTAGTTTGAATAAAATCTGAACCAGGCCATAGGCTGGAAACAGTAGTGGATGTAAAAAAAACTGCAGGATCCAGGTCTAAATCTTTTTTGTGAATCAATAAAGAGGCAACAGCAGTATCTAAGTGACTATGATCAACCTTTAGCCATGCTGATATAGTCCAGTCTATCTTTTACTCTCTTCAGCTGAAGAAAGTAACTGATGTACTCAGAAAATCACATGGTTGTGTGTTTTAGTTGTGAACTTTGAGGCCTACAGTTTTCAGTTAAGTGTGTAGGCCTTGCCCTTCGATCTTCTTTTAAATGTCTAAGCAAATATACCCACCCTAATCCCTAAAAACCATTAGCATACTTAGTATATAAGTGTATAACCCAAAAAGGTGGTAAGATGTGATACTAAATAAAAAAAAGTGTAGTAGGGATATGCCAAATTTACTTTTTAATTCGAAGCAAGCTATGAATGAATGTATTAAATATTCTCAAAGCCAAATCAAGGTTTGAATAGTTTTTGTTAATTGTTTTGTGCTTGAAAAAAAATACCATACTTTACTTATATAGATATTTTTACACATTAAAATCATTCTTTTCTAAGCTCAGAGATCAAATTATCATCTCAACATGCAATTCAAATACTTAACATTCCTCCATATGAATATTAATTTGTAATGTACATAAGAGATCAAAATTCTAACGAATGGACATAAATTGAGTATTTTAGCTTGGTTAATATTTTTATCGGCAAAGCTTCATAAATTGTCAAAGCAAACTTTTTTTTTAAGTGAGGACAAGTAATTTTTTTTTTCAAAGCCAAGTCAAAAGTTTGAAAGCTTCACAAACCCTTAAAAGCTAGTGAACTAAATAATCATCCGTTTTTTAAGCGTGTTTGCATTTTATAAAAATATTAATTACACTGATGGGGTAAGAACTAGGAAGGTAGAGTTTTAGAAGAAATGTACACATATATATGTGAAGGGATAGTGGTAAACCATTTAACATAAAACACTCTCAGTACATCCAACCAGGATTCGAACTTTGATCTTCCAGTCACCAGCAATCCATTCCTACATAAGAGTGATGTTTTAGACCATTCGATCACTGATGCAGGTAATATATTATACTCAATTGATCAGAAACTAATACATTGTGGACAGTGAACATTATGTGTTAAGTGCTTAACACAAAAATTAAAGACAATTTTTGTGTTAAGTGCTTAACACAAAAATTAAAGACAATTTTTGTTTTGGAAGTCGTTGCTTTATTTATTGGCAGAGCTTCATAAAACAAATATCAACTTTGAATTTGCTTAAAAAAAATCTGGCTTCGAAATTACGAATCTCAGTAGGGTTGTGCGAGATTCCCGGATTGTTTCCGACCTGATTCTCGGGAAACATATTCTGTAATCCCGAAACTTTGGGGAAAAGTTCGGAAATGGGTTTTTTTCCCCATATTTAATTTACTTTTAAATTTGCTTTTCATGTTTTTTTATTATTTAAATAAAAATATGTATGTCAACCTATTCTATATGTAAATTTAGATTTAATTTGTGTTTGAAGTAATTGAAATGCATGTTGTGATAGTAACTTTATTTATTAGAATAAAACTAAATATTACAAACATTTAGCGTGGCAAAGTGTAAAGTGATGGTAATGACAAGGAAGAGGATAGGCCTAGTAAAGCTATAAAGCTATAAGGTTGGATCAAGTAGAGCTGAGAAAAGTACAGAACGTAAAATATCTTGGAAGCGTGATTGAGGCGAAAGGTGGGAGTAGAGAGGATCTAATAAGAAGAGGACAGCAGGGAGAGTTGTTCTATAGGTGTAAAAGAGTCCTGCTATGGAGAAGAGAAGTACAGGGCGTACTTTGTACCTATTGTCACACATGTTACAGAAACATGGACATTGGATGTAAGAGAGACTAGGAAAGTGGAGGTCATGGGAATGAAGTTTGTAAGGAGCACGTTAGCTGTCACGAGGAGAAACAGGATAAGGACTGAAGTTATCCGGGAAAGAATAGGGATACAGGGAGTACATGAGATAGTAGAGGAAGCAAGACTGAGATGGTATGGGCATGTAATAAGAAGGGGAAAAGAGAGGATGCCAAAGAAAATGTTGGAAATGAAGTATGTAGGAAAAAGACTGCAAGGGAAGCCAAGAAAGAGATGGGAGGAGCAGACAACAAAAAGTGTTCAAGTGAAAAGATAAGAATGGAAGAAATTAAAGGAGGAAGAGTGGTGGAAGGATAGAATAAGATGGAGGCATTTTACTAAACTGACCCGGCCACAGGCTGGAAACAGTTGATGATGATGATGATGATGATGATGATTACAAACAATTGTGCAATAAAATACTTTACAAGTAATTTTAATGCATAAAGTTATATAAATAACCAAAATATAATATTTTTTCAAGCATAAGACAACTAGAAAAAAAATTTGAACTTTGATTCGGCTTCAAGAATATTTCAAATATTCAATTCAAGTTTGTTTCCAATTGAAAAAGTGGAATTCGCACACCCTTACATTGAAGTACAATTTTTATTTTATCAAAACGATGTCATAGCTAACAAATATGTGATTCAAAAGTTTTCAAAGCTTCGCTGGACAGCGTTATCACCTACGCTGAGATTTTTTTAGCATGTTTTACTACCCCTTCTAGTCCAGTACAAAAGCGTATCAAGGTGGAAAAACGGAATATCAAGCTGAAAATTTGTGAACTTACTTAACTGGTATCCTGGAATAATAATCCGTTGAGTCTCCAAAAAATCCCGGCTGGGCTAAACAATGGCGGAAAATAGGCCACCCAACTGGATTTTTGCTTTTTCGTGTCTAGTGAGTGAACAAGACATGATGAAAATATCAAATTTGCATGGAAACACTAATTACATAATTGCTGACACGAATAATGTATATTATGTGTTCATGAAACATTTTATCACACTGTACAGGCTGCTTACTATTTTATGGTTCCAAGAAGAAGACAAAAATTTGGTTAAGAAGCTGTTTTTTGATTATTAAGAAAGATGGGAGCAAAAGGGTGGAGGGATACAAATGACATAGAAATCATCCTTAATACATTTGTATGGTTGGACATGAGAACCAGAAATGGAACAATACCATGCGCGCAAGAGAGCCTTACAAAACGTGGCCTGTTCCCAGCGCTCGGTGAACACGTGCAAGTATGCACGCGTCACTTAGAGTCGGGTGTTGCAGTTTTGTTTTTGTATATTACAATCAGTTTTCCGCCAGTTGTTTGGGTGTTCAGATTGTAGTGTGTGTTAATAAATCTTTGTGCGTTTATATGTGTGTTATTTTCAAGAGTAAATTCAAAGAGGGTGACAAGTCTATTGAAGTGAAAGCTGGTCTAGAAAATATTAGGAGAATTAATGTGTTACTAAAAGATAGAATTTATAATCTACTTGTAGGGAAAGAATCATTGAGGCTGCATAGTAATTGTAAAAAGGATTACACTCAAAGGGTGAAAAACACATTCCAGGAGGAAAAGTTTCGCTGGTATCTTAAAGAGTGGATTCAAGCTTTACTTTCAAGACAAAAGTATTTGTTTGGGGTTAAAAAAGAACGTTGCAGTGTTTTGCGCAAAATGAGTCAATAATTGGGGACAAATTGTTATTTTAAGAATAAACTCTGTAATAGATCTAGTTGCTGCAGAGGCACGGTATCACCGTGATTGCCATCCTCTATTTAGTGGGCTTGAATCTGTACCAGAGTAGTGCAAACTAACACTAATGCACTAGATGGTGCTTATGAGTTCACTGAAGGCTCAAGGAGGATTGACCCATGGGTGTGGTGTAACAGCTCCCTCCTTGTCGTGGTGCATGTATTCAAGTGACAGAAGCAATAGCATAATTTTATGACTTTTCCCGGTAAATTCTAATCAACAGGTGGAGTTGAGAGATTCTCGCCAGAGTCGGGATAATACAGATAAGCAAAGGTGTAGTAGGGGATTCATCAGTGAACTGTGATGTGGCTGTGAATATAGGCACTGCCTCAATGAAATCTATCGTTGGATCTATCGTCGTGTTCCTGTATTGCTGTTAGTTACTGGAACTCTATTTGGCCGACTTAATATTATATTTAATTCCATTCTTCTTTTCTCGCAATTTAACCTTATGTTTCACTTTTATCGTATTTTATAGCAAGTTTTTAATTTTAATTTCAGCTCCATGATTATGTTGTGTTGGTACTAGCACCGAAACATGTCGGACAAATTGAGTTCCAATAACTAACAGCAATATGGGAACACTGAAAAAGGATTAAAGGGACAAATTTTTCCAGATAAGACTTAGATAACCAATAAAACTGAGTTTGCTTTCTGAAAATCTCTTGAACAATAATGGTTTCGATTTAACCACGCATCAATTTTATGTAACTCATCTTAACTTTTGTTTTAAATTTGTTCTATATTTTAACTCTTTTTAAACTTAATCTTTTTATGTATTATGTGTTCAGTTTGTTACCTTCATTCAAAACAATTGGTCAATCCTAGTGGATAGTATCATTCAATTTGTTCATTTTCAATTGACTCACACTTCTACACTATATTTTAACTACTTTAGTAAAGTAATTTTTTTTATTATAATTGATTATAGTTTCACTTATAAATGATTGTCAATTAATAATGTGTATGTTATGTTATTAGCTTACCCCATTTGAAACTTAACTTTTACTATATTCTACACTCCTTACGAAAGATCTTTTTAGAATGTTTTCTAAAATGTTGTCCTTTTATATAGCCGCTAAAATTGAAAAAGCAAAAATTCAAAATGGCAGCCTATTTCCCGCCATAGCAGATTTAGCGCAACTGGGATTTTGTGGGACTCAGCGGTTTTGTGTTCCATGATATGATTTTTACATGCATACCAATTGTCAGCTTGATATTCCGTTTTTCCCTCATCTTGCTAGTAATGAATATTTGGACTGGACTTTTCAGGTTATATGCTTGTGTACTAATTATGCCAATGGTTTTAGGGATGAGGAAGGTTATATATTCATGGGAAATATACCTGCATTTGTGTGGAGGGGAAGCGGAAAACCATTTTGGAGAAACCACTCTCAGTACACCAGACAGAGATACACACTTCAATCTCGCCATCATCAGAAGTCTACGCTACTGCGAAAGTATGGCATTAGAACAGCCGGCCATCAAAGCAGGTAGTAAATTAATTACCTGGGTGATTTCTTCTCTATGGGATTCCCAGTACCCACCGAGCAGATTGCTGGACCGAGCATCCCAGAAGAGAAGGAACGCATCACCGTCCACCAATTCTGTGCCCGCAGACACAAACCGGTCATTACACGCTATATCAAAACTCCTTAACGGCTTTGGCTGCCCGGTGTCGTCGGTGTCATCTATGGATGGAATATTTAACAATGAAAAAAAAGGTGTATCATTTTATTTTTTATTTCACTGTCATTATTATTAATATAAGTATAAGTAAGCACTATAGAGAACATACTTTGTACCAATAGTTAGTTTTATATGCAACAGAAGCAGAGACTTTGGCAAACAGCAAGATAGAGGAAAATGTTTTGAAGTCGTCATAATGAGAAACAGGATTTGAATTGGAATAAAGTTATCTGGGGAAGAGTTGGGGTATACGAGGGAGGAGAGGAAGCAATTTAGGTGAGATGGTATGGCCATGTAATGAGGATGTTGGAGAACACAAGATAGTAGAGGATGCTAGGGTAAGCTGGTGGACATGTAATGAGGATGTTGGAGAACACGAGATGGTACAGGATGCTAGGGTAAGCTGGTGGACATGTAATGAGGATGTTGGAGAACACAAGATGGTAGAGGATGCTAGGGTAAGCTGGTGGACATGCAATGAGGATGTTGGAGAACACGAGATGGTAGAGGAAGCTAGGGTAAGCTGGTGGACATGTAATGAGGATGTTGGAGAACACGAGATGGTAGAGGATGCTAGGGTAAGCTGGTGGACATGTAATGAGGATGTTGGAGAACACAAGATGGTAGAGGATGCTAGGGTAAGCTGGTGGACATGTAATGAGGATGTTGGAGAACACAAGATGGTAGAGGATTCTAGAGTAAGCTGGTGGACATGAAATGAGGATGTTGGAGAACACGAGATGGTAGAGGAAGCTAGGGTAAGCTGGTGGACATGTAATGAGGATGTTGGAGAACACGAGATGGTAGAGGATGCTAGGGTAAGCTGGTGGACATGCAATGAGGATGTTGGAGAACACGAGATGGTAGAGGAAGCTAGGGTAAGCTGGTGGACATGCAATGAGGATGTTGGAGAACACGAGATGGTAGAGGATGCTAGGGTAAGCTGGTGGACATGCAATGAGGATGTTGGAGAACACGAGATGGTAGAGGATGCTAGGGTAAGCTGGTGGACATGCAATGAGGATGGAAAAGGAAACGATCCAAATGAGAATGATGGGGATGAGGTATGTAAGAAAAATATTGCAAGGGAGACCAAGAAAGAAATGGGAGGAAGAGATAACAGTATGAGAGTGAAAGGAGAAGAATGGATGAAAGTAAAGGAGGAATAGTGGTGGAAGGACAAAAGAGATGGAGGTATTTTACTAAAGTGACCCGCATGCAGGCTGGAGATTTTTTTTTCAAGCACTGCGTCTTACTACCCGTTTGGGTTGGACGATTATCTAAATTACGCTAATGGTTTTAGGGATTAGAAACGTTATGTTTAGAGGAAATGTACCCACATTTGCATGAAGGGAGAGTGGGAAATCACTATGGAAAAACTACCCTTAGTACACCCAAATGAGATTCAGACTTCAATCTTCTGGTCATCTGTAGTCTGGTCTACTGCGAGAGTAATGCCTTAGACCATGCGGCGACCAAAAGGGTCTGGAAAATATTGATGGAATTTTATATCCAAGAAGTAAAATAAATACCTACCTTTAAACACCTGGACAGATTTCTTAAGACCACTTCTTAAATCCCAAAGTTTGATTAATCCATCCAAGGAACAAGAGTAGAATAAATTATCACGAGCCGGGCTAAATCTAAAAGGAAATCAAGAACACGCCTGTATTATACAAACAAAATAATGTGTATCACCACAAAACCGTGTTTTTTAATTTTTGAGACAACATAATATAGTATATATGTAAGATTACTTATGTGTAATTATTACGATACATGCTTCGGTGGCTGCATTGTCTAAGGCCTCACTCTCGCCATAGACTAGCCTGCCAATGACAGGAAGATCGAGGTTTGAATCCCGGTCGGGTCTTCTGAGGGTGGTTTTTTTGTTTTGTTTTTTCAAAATAGTTTTCCACTCCCCCTCCATAAAAAACACTTCTTGAAGCTTGAGAAAACTCATTAGATAAAAATGAAATCGTAAAGCGTCTGCTCTCTCGAACATTTCCGTCAACTTTCTGCACCAAGTCTTCAGTAATGACAGAAGGTCGCCCACTTTGTTCCTCATCATGCACATTCATGCAGCCATCTTTAAATGCTCTAACCCATTTTCTTAGCAATCCTTCGCTCATAATTTTTCTCCATACACTTCAATGATCTGCCGATGAATTTCAGCCGCTTTCACATCTTTTACACGAAGAAAACGAATAACAGAGCGTATTTCACAGTTGGCAGGATTTTCAATTGACTGAGCCATTTTAAATACTCACAAACAGACGTAAACAAGATCGAATACTTCTGTAATGGCGTCTGTGGCTAGCCAACAGATGGAGGTACTCAATGCACTTGCGCGGAACGACAGCTGCAGCGGCTGAATTTCAAAACAGTACTTACTCAAAAAAAAAACCACCTTGTGTGTGTGTGTGTGTGTGTGTGTATATATATGTATATATATTACAATACTACCCACATCAGTAACTAAACAGTCTAATGCATCCCAACACATTAGAATGCTGATGATTAGGGCACTGAGATTCTAATCTTGGCCTTATAGAGGGTCCTGTCTCCTGTCAATGTTAACACGAGTGCATTTCCTCCAATAAATGGCCTCATCAATCCTACCTCAGATATTAAGCTAGATTGAATAGCCTTAGAGTTAAAATGTATGAATTTTAAAGGTTAAACATATGTTTTAGCAGTATTTGCAATTTGGAGGTTAAAATTCATATTTTGACAACACAAACATGTTTGCACACTAGTGTGTCTTATTAAATATTTTATACTTTTAAGTTTTAAAAGTAGACTTGAGATGCTTACTTGATTCCAGACACTGGTCCCTTGTGTTCAGAAGTCGTATCTAATTTGGTTAGATGGGGCACATCATACACGACACATGAGTAGTTTGAGAGAGCTGCTACAATCTTAGAATTTGAAGATCTAATAAAAGAAAGAAAATCAAAATAAAATATTAATACAAATGCACTCTTTTAAGTCTAAGTTGATTTTTTTGTTACCATCTCTCACTAACTGTTTAGGTTGCACATACAAGTAATAATTAGGCTCATTTGTTGAGGGTTAGGAAGGTTGAATTTAGATTAAATGTACCATAATTTGAGTGGAGGTAACGTAGAAAAAGTCTATGAAAAAGCACTTTCATTACACCCAACTAGAATTTATAACACCAATCTCCCAGTCATCGGTAGTCCAATGTACTGTGAGTGACGCATAAAATCGAATCTTGGTTTAATATTTTACACAAATGACTAGCTACAATTTAAACACAATTTATTATGAATCCAACAAAGATGTGTGAACAATAGGAATAAAAGACCCCAAAGGTCAGATGAAAGAGGTTCTTAGGATTTGTGAAAGATATAAAAACTGTACGACAAGGAAAATCAACCAGGGAACCTGGATAATGAAGCAGAATATGAAGTAGAGAACGATAAAAAAAGGACCCAGCATTTTAAAAAGTGAAGCGAAGAGAGCCATAATGGATAGGTGAAGAAGGAAAGTTGCACGACATACCAGCTGATCTTCTGAAGGAAGTGGGGAAACAACAGATTAATGGCTCTGGCAAAACCTATAAATAAGATCTACGAAACAAAAGAGTGGCCCAAGGACTTTCAAGAAGTAATCATGGTGGCCATAAAGAAAAAAAACCACCAAGAAATGCAGTTACCATAGGACCTTCAGCCTTATCTCTCATGTGGAAAAGATAGTGGCAAGAATACTCAACAGGGAACTGGAACAAATAATAGAAAGTGTGACAGAAGAAGACCAGTTTAGATCCAGAAAAGGAACCAGAGATGCCATTGGGATGCCGAGAATAATTTCAGAGAGTGATGGAAGTCAAGGAAGAAGTCTACATTAGTTTCATTGACTGACAAAAATATGTTGGATAGAGTAAAATGGAAGAAAGAAACTGATGGAAATTCTCAAGAATATTGATATCAACTGGAGTGACAGAAGGCTGATTACAAACCTGTACCTGGGATTGAAGGTGAGGCTGAATTATGGAGAGATCACTAGTGTAGAGTTAGGAAGAGGAGTGAGGCAGGGATGCTGTTTGTCATCAAGTCTGTTCAACTTGTATGGAGAGTGGTTGATCAGAGAATCCCTGGAGGGACGTGGCAATTTCAGGATTGGAGGACACGTCATCAACACAATAAAATACACAGCTGATCAAGCATTACTGACCAATATAAAGAAGAGTTGCAGGGAATAATGGACCTGCTGTGCAGACAGGAAGAAGATTATGGCATAGAGATCAACATTGAGAAGTCAAAAGTGATGGGAATTTAAAAAAAATTAAGAATTGCTGAAAATTAAAATTGGAAACCATGAGTTGGAAAGCAAAAAGCAGTTCAAGTACCTGGGAAGTCTGCTGACAAAGGATGCCTACTGCACCAAGGAAGTTAGGATGAGGATCGCCATGGACAAGGATGATTTTAACAAGAATCTTGTTAAGTGTAAGTTTGTTCCACATTTCAATATAAGCTTTAATAGCAAGCTTGAAAAGCTATGATAGGGCGAAGAAAAGGTGACTTCAAAATCTGCACCAATTTTATTAGTTATTGGACTGGGTTTTTTTTAAATACAGCGTCTTACTACCTGTTCTGGTTATATATAAACTAACCATTATCTACAAATATTTTATATGAGTAACTAGCTAATGGTGCCCATTCTTTGCAAGGGAAGTTTTTTATAATAGGCCTGCTTTTATCTAGTCACCGCGTCTTTCTACCTGTTTAGATTAGACCTATACACATGTATGATATTTATTACTCTAATAGGGTAGGGATGAGAAGGAAACATTTTATTGGTAATCCACCCCTATTTGCTAGGAAGGAGAGTGGGGAAACCGTTTAGGGAAAACTACCCTCAGTGTAGGCCTACTCCAACTAGGATTCGAGCCCCGGTCTCCCAGTCTTAAGCAGACCAGTCCAACACAATAGTGACACTTTAGACAATTCAGGAATTATAAAAGGCCTACTTATACAATATTTATAGCCAATTCTAAAGGGTATTTGATTTTTTTCTCACAAAAACAGACAAACAACCAGGCCTATTGGATAACAAAATGTTAAGTAAAATAACTGGCTGTCCGAGCTATGTTCATGCAGAGTTTAAGCACAATTGGCTTTGTGGTTTTTGCGTTAAAGACACCAATCATTATTATATTAAATTAATAGGATAAAACTAAGTACCTATTATGTATAGGTATCAAAGTATGTGAAACTTTGGTTTAGAGGAACACATAACTTATGGATGTTTTATTTCATGAATATATTAGTGCAGATACAAAATATTGAAAAAGTAATTTCATGATTTGAATTTATGAAAATGTTTTAGATCATAAAAATATAAACTTATAAATTGACCCTTATTATCTGTTAAAGACCCAAATTTCATTACTCACACTGATCCGCTAATATGCAGGACAAAACATCTGCTCATAGAAACAGATGTTTCTGCTTCAAGTTCATACTGCCCGCTAAACATGGTTTTCAGTGTTTTAATATCACAAGAATCTCCATCAAAATCACTTTCTAGGTCCAAACTTTCCAATAAGTTTTCTGAAATAAATATATAAGTCCATTAAAATTAAGACCTGAGGCACAAACATGAAAGGTTTATAATAGCTCTGAATTGACAATGGATGGCTAAATGATAAATCTCCACTCAAAAGTCTTTGAATATCGAGTCCGAAAGTGAAGAGATTCTTGAGTTGAAACTCTGCAGAACCCTGATAGGATATTAGGTGTGTATTTTTACAATCTCACCTTTATTTTAGACCATATTTAAAACAAAAGGTATGAATTATGTTAATACAACAATGTTTTAGTGAGCAATATTAAACAGAAGCCTTTGTGATCTAGTAGTCTGAGTTCCTGGCTACAGATCCAGAGGTCCTGGGTTCGATCACCGACACTTACAAATTATTCTGTGAAGCAGTGGGTCTGGAACGAAGTCAACTCAGCCTCGTGAGGATAAATTAAGAGCTAGTTGAATGTAAAAATAGCGACTCCAGCCTAGAAAACTGAGATTAGCGGCCTTTGTGTTTGTTGGGCTGACCACATGACATCCTCTTCACCAACAGAGGGCGGCCGCTATGTTGATATGGCTTGATTGAGGGCTGATGCCACGGAGTTTATGAGTTAGTAAGATCAAACAATACACCAATACTATTGATAAGTACCAGACTTGTGGTTGTCACCTGCGGATTCTAGTTCAAGGCGGATTATGAGGCAACTTACCCTCGAATGTTGCACTTTTAACTGTTAATTTGTTCCATGCGGCTGGAACATGGTCTAGTTCATCACTACCTACATAAGTTTCAACAACATTGCACTTGGTGATGTGGTACTCCAATACATTAATACAGAGGTTCCACTGCTATAAATTAATGTCATTAAATAAGCACTAGAGTAAACAGCCTACAACTAAATTAAAACAAGACTACTAATTCTCACATTAAGATTCTTATAGCACAATTAGTGTCCAACCCAAAAACAGGATTCGCAAACAGTCAATCTCCTTTGTACAGTAGCAGTAATGTAAAATGTAAATTTCTTCTATTTCTTCTATACATTGTAAAATGTAAATTCTGTTCTACAATATAATGTAAAAGCCATATTGGTTCTGTTCCCTTTAGTGTGTTTCTTTTCTTCCATCAAAATTTAGCTAAAAAAAATATTCTCATACAATGTCAATTTCCTGTTATTCGTTCCTATTTAAGTGTCCTAGCGTTCTTGACTAATTCCCCAGCTATTTTTTGTTCCCTCTTTTATAAAGTTGAATTGCACGTTTCCCACCCCCTCTTGATGAGTTCTGATAGACTGAGACCTTGGTTGGGGGATTGGGCGGTACAAGTCACTAAATACAAGTTGTTTCATGGGATTGAGGGTAAATGGGGGCAGAAAGAACAGCCCACATAAATAAGAAAGAATGATCAAACAATTAGGTATCGTACTTGGCCAGCAATGAGTACCATTTCTCGCTCATTCCAATCCTTTTGTTAAATTTTGGCTCTAATAAAATTGTATAGTTTGCACCTAGCTGTTAACCAGGACTGTTAAGTCGGTACACCAAACCTTCGATTCCGACACACGGGCCTGCTGTTAACAATATGCTTGTTTTCCACATAAGTAATGTCTACTCATTGTGGTCGGTATAATTATAGTAATCTCTTCCATCTAGCCGCTTCGAAGATGATCAAAAGATGTGCCTCTACATTTAAATCTGTTATGTTCTCCGACTCCCATGAATGATTTTCAAATGACTGTCATTGAAAATGTTGAGAAAAACTTTGTTCCTTTGTTTTTATATTTTGCCTTCCTGATTCTAAGCTGGAATATTAATTTAAGATATCTTAATTTTTTTTATGCGAGGTTTTAACATTCACTTCCAGAACCGACTGATTATTCCGGGATCACGATCAACTTAACATTAACTTAACGTAAAGAACCTCCTCATGTGTTTAAATAGAAGCAATCACGATGCAGTTAACTTAACAATGACTTGGAGTTAACTTAACGTAAGAGATGTCCTGGGAGGTCTTTTACTTTAAGTGAACGTTACTTGAAGGGTATCACGTGATCTAGCCAGCCAATCATTATGCAAGTGCATCAACAGGGCTATTTAGTAATTCATTTGTTGGTTTTAAGACCAAGGTTCACTCTTTAGCATAAGTTCTAGTGATAAGATATCGAAATAAAATAATTAAACTAAAATAGTAAAGCTAAATTTTATCAGAAAAGTTTAGTAATAGATATTTATTATATCGATTGAAAACTGTAAATATTCACAGATCATCATTGTACAAATAATACAAATCACAGATCATACTTGAGAATGAAGATGTTTGGCTCATAGTTGTTACGTTAAGTTATGTGAATCGTGATCACACATCTGTTTTCTTAAGTTAAATTGATCATGATCTCGGCATTAGTATGAGCACAAAAGTTAAACTGCAGTGGTTTAAATCTTGACCAAACACTACATCCCCAATCGTTAATTCATCACTGTTAAAGTTAAAAAGGCAACTCACAATTCGCCGATGATACATTTTCCGGTCATCCAAAGTATCGAACCGGGGACCCTCAACTCTGAATGCATAAGCCTACACGTTACCGACTGAACTGAGGTGTCGGGACATCGGTACAATAAATTATGTATTGTGCTATTATAGCTGCACCTACTAATTTTGATTCAATTTAAACCTCAAAATTATTGTATTTTGAGACTGAAGTAAAAAAAGCCTAGGACCCTATTTTAGTAAATAAATTTGTTATATTTTAAATATTTACCATCGTCAAACTTAAACATCTTTGTTGAATACTCATTTAAAATAAGTTCATAGATTTAAAATCGACATTACTGCATAAATAATTAACGAGTAATGGTTTTAAAATGCACTACACGTGGATACTACCATTTTGTTAATTTGAATTGTATAACAGAAAAGATATACGCCATTTTGGAAACACATTTCATGGTGTCCATTGGAAAAACATGAAGTATCTCTACTAATGCAAGGGAAGGTGTATTTTAGTATTCATATCTTACATTATGTTTTGGGTTTGATGGAACTATTAAATTTAAGATTTTTTGTATTAAAAATATATTTTTAGCAAAATATTCTTTATAAACTACTTTTATCATAATGGATGTGTAAATAATAATTAATATTGGGAGTTTTCACAAACTAGACAGTTGGCTAAGCTGTTTCTCAATGTCGTTTTTAGTGCGTAAGTTCTAGTAAAATGTTTCATTACAGATAACAGTAAAAGTGTTGAAAAATATAATACATATGTATGAAATCTGTAATAATTTATAAGAAGAAAATAATTTACAAATTGTAAGTAGTACTTTTACTTGTTTTTATGATATATTTTTGTTTGGAACAAAGTACAGAACTACTTGTGTAAGGTCCCGGGCTTTCACATATTTTTTTTATTGCTATTAAGATTTTGTCTTGGTATACTCGAAATATCAGAAATTCATTCATGTTATAATCACTTTAACGTAATAATAAAGTGTTGCACTCTTATAGTGATTCATTGTAATATATCACACCTAATACTTTAGTTCATGAAAGCACAAGGATATAATCTTGAAAGGCCAGTTCAAAAAGGCAGATGATGATATACTTTGCCTTTGCCCCAATTCCGAAAGTATATACTTAGTCTATTAAAATCGATTTCGAGTTTGGTATACAAATTCGTACTTTTTAAAAACTTGTTTTTCAATACAAACACTAACCTTCACCATTGTTCATTTTGGATCGAAACATTTAGGCCTATCTGTTATTAATTACTACATGATAACTTAGCGAATCTAAGGCTGTATCTGAATAGGCTTGAGTATCTTTGAAAGAATCCTTAAGTAATAGGGTGGTATGCAAGAACGTATAGTTAATGCTTAGTGGACCAATAGTGTGGTCCCGATCACAATATCGCTTCACCTTTTAACCTATGATGACGCAAGCAAACCTACGCTAGTGTCTACTAAGTACCCACTTAGTCAAGTTCTTGCAAACAGCTTATGGACTTGATGAATTCACACTTCCACTCGAAGACTGCATCACCCAATTTGAACGGCAATGAGCCTCACTACATCCTGGGGACTGTATTGCTACTACCTACCAATGGTCTCAGAAACTATGGCAAACGTCATCTATCAGACCTAATGAATATAAAATATCCTACAGAATTTAACTTTATGAATTCAGCCTTCATCACATGCAATTCTAATCAAAGACTGCATCTGACTAACTGAATGGTCAACAAATCTGTTTGTATCCTTGATAGCTCTGTGATAATACCTACCGTTGATCTTTGAAACTATACTAAACACCATCTATCAGCCCTAGTGAAAACAAAAGGGTTTTATTATACCTACATTTTCATTTATTTTTATCAGTTTGTTTATGCCTAGCAGTTAATAAACACGCTAAAATATTTCAAATTAAATGTGTCATTATATAACATGCTAACAGACTTTTGGCGCCTTCTTTTCATATGACATTTGGATCATTCCTTATCAAATCACCCAGAAAAAAGTTATTTGCTTTCATGACCAATTTTTTTTTATATAAGCCTATATATATTTTGCACACATGATCCTACATGTTCCAATAGTTAAAAAAAAAATTACTCCTACCAGAAGCTGGTAAAAATAAATATGTTTTTAAATACTGGAACATGTAGGAACGTGTGGGCAAAATATTAAAATTTTCAAAAATTGTCATGCAACCACCTCTGGGTGAATTCATATGGAGTGACCCATTTCAAATGATCTAATAATAACACATCAGTCTTATACATTTTTTTAAAAATGGCGGGTACTGCAAAGTTTGTGCGCATCAACAATAAAATGAAATAGTTGACAATCAAAGGCCGCACCAGGGTTAGACGATAACATATTGCTTTCATTCTTTGCGTGCTTTCAAGAATGTGGAAGGGTGCATTAAAATCTTTGGTTACAATTTGGACAGGCTTACACTTACCCATTCCCTTGCTGATGCAAATGACAAGGCTATACAGCAGACGGCGATGCACAAGTAGAAAATTTGGATACAGCCATAGAAAATGTAATATTTTTTACCATAGTATTACACACAAAAAAAACAGCAAATTTCCAATGATAACAAAATTAATATTGTAAAATGATTCTGGGCATATAATTTTAAAGATAATCACAGAAGAATGTTATGAACAATGTAAATATTTATCTAAGACTGTCAAAACATGGACCCAACCAAACAAAATCTAACCTTCCATCAACACATTTTCATGAAATTCCATAACCTGACTATCGTCTTTTTATCTTTTTAACGCTCCGGAGTTATTTTAAAACATTTATTTAGTTTTCAATTGCAAAATATATTTAGTTTCTGGGTGTATTAAAGTTAAAAAAATTAAAGAATCCCACTCTCTTTGCGTACTATTCCCTAAGTGCTGTTTAATTCAATAGATGTTCATAATATTGGCCTGTCTTTTCCCAAAATGTGTTCTTTATAAATGTTTATTCTGTTTGGTGGTGAATTTACCCATAATTTTTTATAAGTATGAATTTGTATATTAAAAGCTTGATTTCTCCTGACCATAACTGTTAGTCTACATTCAGAAATACTAAACATGTTAAGGTTTTCTCTAAGCTTTGCTTAAGCTAGGGTATTTAACTGTGGGATGTATGAATGTGTGCATGCTCGCCTGCATAGCAAACCAATCTTCTCTCACTTTTTTTTAAGCACCGCATCTTACTACCCATTTGGATTATGCGCTGATGTACAATTTACGGCAGTGGCTCTCAAAAATATATTGTACTCCTTGGTCTTGACAACATGTATATTGTACCCCCCACAATTAATTTTCCCCAAATGACAAATATCAGGTAATCAATCAAAAGAAAAAAAATTCCCTCAGTCATTTCAAAAATTCCCCAACATGTTTGGTTCTTTTGTAATGTTGCCCATTTTCTCTTAAGAGCTGCTCATGTATCCCCTGAAAGTTACTCACATACCTCTGGGGTACACGGACCCCAGTTTGAGAGTCACTGATTTACGGTAATGGTTTTAAGGATTAAGAAGGTTATATTTAGTAGAAATGTACCCACATTTGTGTGGAAGGCAAGTGTAAAAACATTTTGGAAAAAAAAAACCTCGGTACATTCGACCAGGATTCAAACCTAGATCTCTCCATCATCAGCAGTCTAGTCTACTGAAAGACTAGCGCGTTAGACCATGCGACCACTGAAGTGGGCTTATGGTAGGTTAAGATGCTTCCAGGCCAGAAAAAGCAACAGTGTGCAATAACTTATTTAATTCTGCAAATATATATATATATATATATATATATATATAAAAATTTGTTTGCGAAATAACAGCAGCCTATTTGATTGTATTTTGTCAGGAGGCATTTTATATCGGACTGGATTTGGCCAAATTGGTGGTGGAAAGCCCCATATACAGACTTCATATCCATAAGTCTGTGGTTCGAAGTCTCTGACTATCTAATTGGTTGGCACGGTCACGTGACTGAATAGACTTTTGTTGACACAAATAGTATTTCTAAGGACTACAGAGCTATGCATATGGAGCGTGTAGAAAGGACTTAAGTACGGTATGTGGCCTAATTATGGCTTTTCACATTGCTACTATTGTTACTTTCTCGCTACCTCACAGGTAGAGAAAGTATTGTGATCGTCAAAAAAAATTGAACTCTAGATTTTGATGAATCTCGACGTTTCATGACCCCCTGAATCCAAAAAAGTTGTTTTTGAATTTCCGTCTGTCTGTCTCTACCTCCAACTAGAGCCTAAACTATTTTACCGATCGGGCTGAAACTTGGAATCTAGGGTTTTCATAGGGTTGCCCTGAGGGGTTTATGGAATTGGATATCTAACCCTAAAATTAAGGGTACTGAAGGGCAAAAAGATAAAAAAAAATTGATTTACTCAAAATTATCTCTAATGATTTTGATTAAATTTAATTTCAAAATATTAATAAATATTTCAAACAAAATGGCTAATTTTACTTTTAATGCTAATAAATAATGCTATTTCGGCAAAATAACTTTAAGGGTTCTGATCTGATGCGTAATTGTCATAAAAAAATTTATCATAACTCCAAAACTTTTTGAGATATTAAATTACTTATCATTGCAAATATGTAGGGCTATTTATAATACAAATCTTTTTTTAAAACATATTTTTATAAAACCAATAACTTTCAAGCTATATGCAAATATATATATTTATTATAATTTTTTTTAAACTTTTCGAACACTAAAGGTAAAGTATTACGACAGTAAAAAAAATCTAACCCAAAATTTTGATGGATGTCGATGTCTCATTACCCCCCAAACCCTAAAAAGTTGTTTTTGCAATTACATCAGTCTGTGTGCCTGTTTAACCTTAAAATTAGGAATAGATTAATAAAAAAATGAAACGAGAAAAATCGACTTTCTCAAAATCGGCTCTAACGATTTTGATAAAAATTTGTATCCAAGAGTTGATTTAGATTATAAATAAAATGGTTATTTTCATTTTCCCATGAAATTACTTTTAGGGTACTTTACAGAAGCGGAAATTTTCGTATCTCTGCAATTATTTGAGATACTAAATAACTTATCATTGAAAAATTGTGGTACCATTAAAAATAAAAAACTTTTACTTAAAATATATTTTTATAAAATCAATAGTTTCAGAGATATTGGCAATATATTAATACAATTTTGTGAGCTTTAGTTGTGGAGAGATATTACTTAAGTTTTAATGCAATAATTATCTAATTCCATAGAGTAATCAAATAAAAGTAAGTCTCTCAAAAAGTTTGTGTTATTTTTTCTTTAACCTCTTAGGATAAATGTTTGGCCAAACATTATTTATTGGTCAAAATTTATAAATGAGAAATTTAATAGCAATGTGACCTGAAGATGTGCAACACCTAATAAAATTTTAATACGAAGTGTTGACCATTGTGGACCCAAAATCGATCTTTTTTATTGGTCCAAATTTACATACGAGGACATTCTTTAAAAATAAAATTATAAAATTTAAAACTGGCACTCAAAAAATATTTAATGTAAGTATAGTGTGTACTAAGCCAAAGGTCCCGGGTTCGATTCCCGTGTCCAGGTGTCATTTTTAAATTTTCAGAATAGTAGAGTGAGTCTGTAAACTAGTGAGAGGAAGAGGGGAGGGGTTATTGGCTGATGATACATTAATTTTCTTCACTCTCTTTATATTTCGAACATCGCGTCAAGTATTGCTTGTTGCTTAGGTGTGTCAAGCCAAAATGCAACCTGCTTCATGAAATGGATTTGAATTCGCCAAATAGGCAAAGCTAGATTGCACCCTATATTAATAGTGTTCCTGATGTGTGTTTTAGTTGTGACACACCTGTAAAATCCAGCCACTGATGCTTTGTGTGCACACATGCTTAAGTTAAAAAAAAAATAAGACTTTAAAATATAAGAGCCGATTAGAATTCATGTAAATAAATACTAAGCTGTCTCCTTGCATTCACAGAGAATACTTAATCACTTTAAAGTATGTTATTTTTCAGATAAATAAATAATAGTGAATATCTTCTGCACTTAGTAGGCTATTAATAAACTTAGCAAAACTATTCTGGAAGTCTGAATCACACTTCCATCAGTTAACAAAGTTTCATGGTTCATCGGATAAAATGGTATATTTTGTTAACTTATAAATACAAACAGAAAAATCTTCTAAAAACTTGTCCCCGTGGACATATGTACACACTCAGACAGTTAAATTACTTTAGGTCACTTATTAATTCAAAATGAATATTAAAGCTTAATCAATTCATATTTAACCATTAGTTTGTGAGTGTATGTGAACATAAAGAACGTCATCAAGTTGCACCCATCATCTTTTGCTACTGACTATCTTAAAAAAATATCAGTTTTTTTTTATAAAGCACATTCTTTCCTTGTAGGACCTGAGTTAATTATACTTCCTTGTTCATGGCTTTCCTCATTGTGGAATTACATATATTCATGTAGGCTGATATTTTCAGTAGACAAATCTACATATTTTTGTGGTAAACTTTATTTTGTCTCTTAGATACAATTTTGAGGACAGACCCAAATATGTGTACCCATTAGTCTGTGTTTGTAGCCTCTGTGTAATTTTGATGTAATTGCAACATCGCAAAGTTCCTTGACTCTTTTTATGCAATACTTTGTATTTGTTGATAAGCTTATATGCCCAAAATAAAACTTTTGTTTCATGTTGTATTCGTGTATTGCAGGGATCCAAATCTGTGGGTCGCGACCCCCTCCAACCCCCAAAGGGGTCAGGAGAGCATGGTAGGGGGGTCGCGGCTGCGTCCAGAAGCGTAAGTAGTAATGAAAAGAGGAAATGGAAATGAACGAAGCCCACAAGATGTGAATTCACACCAGTATAACCTGGTGTTTTATGTTGTGAAAAATAAAAGTTTTTTATTTATTAAGTTATTTTAAGGTTTTTTTTAAAAAAAATGTTGACAATTTGTGTCAACTTAGTGAACGAAAGAGAAAATAGTTTTTATTTTGTCACAGGTGTAAAAAACTACGTTCTTTGAAAGGATGATTGAGTTTTGTGTTTTTTTAGATAGCTTATCCCAAAATAGCATAGTGCTCTGATCTGTCTTTTAATATTATAGAAAAATAACGCTAAACCAATATTTAGAGATAATTTTAAAAATACTATTTACATACTTACATCATCTCTGTACTTAATCCATCCTCACCAACTTTCTCCACACTTCCCTATCCTCGCATACTCCCTTCGTTTCAACATCCATACACCGAGTCATACATGCTATTTTATTCTTAAAACTGTTGTTTCTCTTTTCACACACTCGTCTAAAACATTTAGCCACATCTTACATAGCCTACCCCTTCCTTTTGATCCGCACACTCTACCTTCATATATTTTCTTCCTCACTCAATCTACACTCATCCTCTCAACATGCCCTTTACCAACATGAAGCACTTTTCACATTGGCCTAAAAGACTTTCACCAAATAAAATGGAAATTTGGCTTCCACTATTGTATTTATACTAATCATAACGCGCACAACCAATATAATAACTATAACCTAGAATCCCATTAACAATTTGGCAACTCACCTCGGTGGTAGAATGGTTTAAGGTGTCACTTTCACAATATATTAGACTGCCGATGACTGAAAGACAAGAGTTTAGATATTGCTCGGGGGTAGTATTCCCCTCAAAAGTTCCCCACTCTCTTCCCACACAAATGCGGATACATTCTTTCTTAACTAAACCGTCTTGTCCCTAATATGTTAGCATAATTAGTTCAAATGCTTTCAACTCAAACAGATAGTGAGAACTGATGAGAAAAACTAAACAATCTTGGCGACATTTATTAACCTCTCAAGTATGACTTTTATCATTTACTGAAACCTTTTCTGCCGGTAACTTAATTTCTGTAGTGCAATAGTTCAAGCCTGAAAATACATTACAAACTACTGATGACATTGAACATGCTGCAGCGCATCTTTCAAGGGGATGACTAAATATGTTAAACATGTTAGAAGGGTTAATAAAATGACTGGTGCCCACACTGAAAAGAAGCAAGCTCACCTTGTATGTTTCCACTATGATTTTTTGCTTAAGATAGGGCCATAGTGTAATTTGTCACTTGGTAAGGTTAACAAACCTTTCAGTGTGAACGGAATATACATTCCTGGTTTCCAAAACCAGCAATAAATATGGAACTAATTTTGAGGACAAGGGGAAAAAAAGCAATGGGGAGAGTAAAACAAGAAAATATTTTGTTTATAACCCATTTAAATCAGTCACTCCCGCTTGTAATCACAGCTTTAAGGTGCATTGGACTTACAATTATTAATTAAATTGTGGAAAATTGATTTTACATGTACAGTAGAACTTTGTCTATTCGGCCCTCAGCGATCTAGATTCCCGGTTTATCCAAACTGAAATTTAACGTTAATTTTTTTTATGACATCCTTATGGCACAACAAAAACATTATCATGTTATGAGTGAATAGTGGATGTAACATCTGTCAGGTGTTTATAATTTGTTTTTGTGGAAATAAATGGTAAATTGTGGTAATATATATTGTTTTAATGCATTTTTGTTAATCCAGATTACATCTGGTCCCAGTTAAGGGCAGTATGAACGAAGTTCCACTGTAGTCCACTAATTTTTAATTTTCTGTAAGTTTAAGAGTCTAATGATTGCATATTCAAATAATGTGTACACACTTGAACTCTTAAATACTTATTCCCATGTCTTATATAAAATAGGTGAATTTTAAAAATACTTATGATTACTCCTTAGGTAAGGATAGGTCTAATTACTAAAATATGTTTATTATACCTAGAACAAAGTAAAAATTTATTATTTTGTCTAGCAATACCCTGTTTGTGTTCTAGGAAGGAGTGTCTTAAAGGCCACTTTTTTATCAGAATGTACTATATAGCGTGATTTTGATTGGAGAAACGGACCTTCCAGACATTCCTTCTTGCCATAGACAAAGTACACAAACTTTATACAGCTTGAAAATAACAATGTGAGGGCTGTTGTCTGAACTCCTGACTTGGTTCGAGGAGGCCAAGGCACAAACCTAATTTTCTGGGGTTAAATTGTTCAATTAAGAGCAATCATCATAGCAGGCCCAACTCAGCTCATGCGAGGTATGGGAGTAAAAGGGAAAAGAAAACGCCTACGATATGTCAGAAATGTGTGCAGTGCATTCGTATTTGAATGATTACTCGACATTTTCCGCGGTGACGATGGGGGACAAAGCGACAAAGTTTCTTGTTCATAACTACAGTATGTCCCTATTATGACAGAATGAAGATTTGTGCACACCACTTATCTGTGATTCCATTCTAAAATGGTCAAAAACAGCCTTTTCAATGCATTTTTAATCAGGATATAATTTAATAGTTCAACAATGTTCAGTATCAGAAACTTCTATTGACTCTTTATCTCCATTAATGTTTAAATCGGAAATGATCCACGTGCAATAGTGTTGGTGTAAATTTATGATTTCGAGCCGACTGTATCACTGAGTTGATTGGTAGCTGATACACGCTCTTAAGCTCATACAGGATACATACCAATTTACACATTTCCTAATTTGAGTAAGATTTCTATAACAAAACTGGGCTAAAATGTAGTACAATAAATATTGTTTAAAGTGTAAGAAGTTGTACCTTTGAATGATAAATTATTTACCCAGAGGGTTGGATTGGTTGGGGAGGATACATTGTATGTCCTCGTTGCTGTCCGTGATGTATTTCTCATGGGAACACTTTAAAGAACGCATACACAGATCCTCCCAAATAACTTTTACACTGCTCCCCAATTAAAAGAGGAGTTTGTGGGGAAGGAGTCCCACTCACATTTTTAATAAGACTACACTATAAGTGAAAACTCAATTATTTTCTAAAATAGTGACTATCTAATAGACTAAAAACTATTCTAATATTGCACTATTGAGCATGATAAACATAGCGACCACAAATACATGCACGTTACAAGAAAAGTCACTGATGAAATAAATGAAGTTAATTAATACTTTTTTGAAAATTCTTTCATTTTCACATTAAACACTACATTAAGTAACATTAAACACGTTAATTTAATCACTTCTTTAAATAGTCAGTAACTCTTTATTGTTTTTATGAGAAAACAATTTTTTAGATAATATTCTTTAGTGAAACTAACTGCATAACTTTTATCTTTCAAATACACAAGGATAAAGAAAGACTCTCTGGTAGAGTAGATGGTGGTATATTGATAATCTCATAGAAAATTGCACAACCTCTGAATTCGGGAATGTTGCAACTTGTGTAAATAACATATTGTAACCCGCTGTCGAATAACTTGATAAGCAGAGTAGCCATTTTAAACAACTTGTACTAAGCATTGCTGACACTGTTGTGAGTATAAGAACTGTGCGGTGCTGTTCCTTTTATTACCATGCTTGTGAGCAACAGTGCATATCCACTCGACTCAGGGGCTGGTACCACCTATTATTAAAACCAACACATTACAAACACAGGCTAAGTTTTTCTACTTAACAGTACTTACAGTAGATAAACTTTAAAATAATGATGGTAACCATCACAAAAAATCAGCAAAGTATTCACTATAGAAATGTGGATGCACATTCACACAATCATTGTGTCCATCCTTGTTTAGAGTCAAGTTTAGGTTGCACCCAAAAAAAAATAGAAAATTGTGTGTGTTTTTGTAAAATAAAAATGTATGTTTATTTAAAGCAAATCGCTATATTTTTAAAATTTTAAATTGATCTATAAGCAGAATTTGTTAAATTCTTTATCTAAAGAGCTCTCTTTGTGCAATTTAAGCTATTTTGCTTGGTTTCAAGAGAAGTTATAATATGTTCACCAAATAATTTTATATTCATTAGTTGGCATAGATAAAGTAGATTGCAACAATATTCTTGATGAATCTAGATGTAGTACTGGATTATATGCTATAAAATAGATGAAATACTAAAATTAATACATTTATTATAGTAATGTAAAAACCAAATTTACAAATGTGTGTTTTGTTATAACGAATCCGGCTCTGAAGATGAAATGCATGTGATTTCTCAACCATTTCAGGGTGGTGAGTTTGGTAACTTTCCTTAAAATGTATTTCATTATGTGTTTTTAGATTATTGCTGTGTGCTGCGGGAGGTGCAGCTCTAGGAAAAAAATAATTTATTTTAAACAATGGAATAATTTAAAATACAATAGTTTATTATGTTTCATTAAGTTTTTTTTTCTATATCTAATCACTTCAGCAACTACAGTTTCAGCTGCTTGGCCATTCTACCTTCTATCTCTACTTTTAATTGACTACCTGTAAATTACAGTCTGATAAAAATGTCAGTTTAAAAAAAAAGTTTCTAACAAGTTTCTGAATCCACACACACAATATAGACTAACATTTCATGAATCCTTCTAATGTTGATGTTGTTTCTTCTGAGTTTATGCTGTTAATAGTTCTGATATATTCTTAACCACTTCTAAAATTAACCGACTGTATGAATATCTGGAAATGTTAACACAAGGCCACATACAAATGCGCACCAGACCCACAGCCTCCGGGTTAAAATGGCTGTGCTCATTGAAAGAGATTGAGTCCTTCAACAGGGGGATCGCTACATGCACTCCCAAGTGACAACATCACTATCAAACAGGCATTTTTTAAAACAGTTCACTTTAAAATAATCTTACAAGAAAAAATTTGCCTCTTAGTGTCAATCGACTGACTTTCATAAAACTATATTCAGGTAGCAGCCCCATCGCCCTCCCATAAGCCAACCCCCAAATGAGCCTACTCAGACTGCAAATTATGAAGACAACTTGGAATACAATGGTTCTCTTTTACTTTCTCTCGACATCTCGGAGAGAAAGTAGCCCCATCGTGACTGTATAAAAAAATAGAGTTTGAGATTTTGATAAATTTTGATGTTACATGACCCCCCGAAACCAAAAAAATAGTGGTTTTCATGGTGCCATCTGCACCTTGGGCTAGAACCGAAACCATTTACAGATTGGGCTAAAATTTGGTATCTGTGGTTTTCATAAGCTTCTCCACTCCTCCCCAAGGGTTTTTGGAATTAGATGTCCAGACCTAAATTTAAGGGTTTAAATTGAAGGACAAAAAGAGAAAAAATTGATTTACTCAAAATTTGTTATAACGATTTTGATTAAATTTTATATCTCTACACTGTTTATTTGATTGAAAAGGAGGTGAGGAGTTGGGGGGGTGGGAGGTATTGCTGGTACCTGAACTATTGGGTTCGTACTACCACCTCATTACAACAAACAATTTGAGGACTGGGTGGTCTAGGGGTAAGGTGTCAGACGCCTATGCTGGGGGTCCGGGGTTCAATCCTCGGTCCCGGCACAGATATATCTGATTGCTAACCGCTTCCTTCACCTCTGACAAGATGTGTATTAATCACAACTTGTGAATGTGTGGAGTGCCAGGCCTCCACCGTGGTTCGGATTCCACGTTAAACTGTAGGTCCTCAATTTCATCTCACAATCACCTTAACATTACACATTAGCGTAAGTGTGTATAACCTGAACGGGTAGTAAGACACAATAATAATAATAATAATAATAAACACAGAGGACTGCAATTAGCACTCCCAAGTACCCAAGGACTCAACCTGGATCAAGGAGTGCAGCGAATATCTTGTAAGGCTGAGCGTCTGGTGTAAATAGAGTTTGTGCACAATGCTTAGTTTTTTAAAACTGCCAACCTGTAACTGAATTTTTGTCTATTCAATTATTCACACAATGTTCGCACCAGGGCTGTGGAGTAGGGACGCCAACCATTTGACTCCGACACCTCTATTTTTAAACTCTCCTCTTTTATAAATGGCTAATAATTAGTAATTACAAATTTACTGCAGTAAAATGCTCCACTAGAGATTACTTCATGGGAAGCTTTTTGACATTTTGAATTCATTTTTTAATAAATTTGTTGGTACAAGTTATGAATATTGATCTTAAATAGTAAAAAACAAATAAAATTTTCTTATATTAATTTTTTTTCTATTTTGAAGCCAGAGTCAGTATGTTTTTTACAGACTCCACCCAAAGTTGCTTTAGAGTCCACAGCCCAGGGTTTGTACTCATATTCCTTAGTTTTTTTTTATACCCCCTTTATTGATATTCAAACCTGCAATGTCTTAAAAAAGGATTGCATTGTTTAAAACACCTCTATTTTCTTATAAATTATTAGATCAGTAGCATGTATTACTTTTAAGTGTGATAACACAAACAATTTTGTACCTAATATTATATAAAGATCCACTTCAATGGTTGAATGGTCTAAGGAGTCACTCTTGTCTTTACTGGCCTGCTGATGGTTGGGAGAGCGAGGCTCCTATTGTGGTCGGGTCAGCTGAGTGGAAATTTTTCGTAAATAGTTTTTTACTCTACTTCTACACTAATGTGGGTACACATCCCTCTGAAATGTTTCCTTTCTCATCCCTACCCCATTGGAGTATTCATATATGTATATAACCTGAACAGGTAGTAAGATGTGATGAAAATAAAGAAAGTTAGTTGTAAAGAAGTATATAACTGACTTTATATATTTATTTTTTGTTAGAAAAATTATGGGTGGACCAGAAAGGGTTGTGACCTAGCCAAAGTTTAATTTATACATTTTTATTTTTCTATTTTAAAATGGTCCCCCCCCCCATATTGGACACGTTTTGATTGTTAATGTATTTTTCACATAATCTACATTAATTGTTGATTTAGAATTTGCCAACTTTTATCTGGTTATGATTAAGGAAAAGTGTGATAGGAAAATTTTAATACCATTTAAATGTAATCCAAGATCTTAAGAGTCTTTTTAAAGTGTAGTTCATATGCAAACAACCCCACTTCTTTAAGCTCTAGTTTAATCAAAACCGCTTCGGTGGTCTAACTTGTTACTCTCACAGTAGATTAGACTGCAGAAGGTGGGAGGGTCAGGGATTGATCACGGTTGGTTAGTTTCCCTAAATGGTTTTCCGAACAAATGTTGGTGCACTTCTTCTAAATTAAACCTTAATAGTTCCTAACACATTCGTGTAATTGATACAAGGTGGATAACCCAAATGAGTAGTAAGGTGTGGTGCTAAAAAGAGTTTGAGCAATGTTATAATTATCTTTTTTAATTTTATAATCTATTAAATTCATATAGTTTTCTAAATGGCCTGGTTGTCTTGGAGGTGAACCTGTTTCGGTGTATTTTGTGTTCCACACCAGTAGGGACTGTGATAAGTTGTTTTCTGTGCACCACATCTTCAGACTATCTTCATGCTTACATAATGGTGTAGGTATGATTAAGGTGTAATTTGGAGATGTACTCGCAGTTGTTTGGAATTCGTTGAGGAAAAGTTTTTCACTACACCCAACATGGATTCAACCCTCAACTTTCTCATTTATAATAAAGTCTATTGCGAGAGTGATGCATTAGATCAATTGTCCGCAACCTCCATCCTGCCAACTGGTTTTATCTGACCGTCAAAAGATTTAGCGAACAAACACTTGCGTTTGTAAAATTCGATAAATAATTTTTTTTTTTCCTTACTACCTGTTAAGCTATAAACTTATATACTAACCCACTAATAGTTTTAGGGATTGGGAAGGTTGTATAAAGATTAAGTGTATCCACATTTGCTTGGAATGATGGTGGAAAATCTTTTTGGAAAGAAAAAAAACACCTTTAGTGCACTTGATTGAGATTTGAACCTAATTCTCCTTGTTGTCAGCAGTCTAGTCTACTCCGAGAGTAGAACGTTAGACCATGTGGCTACCAAAGCAGGTTAATAACTAATTATTTTATGAGAAATATGACGTTCAAACTTTTTGCTTTATGCCCACCAATTTTTGCTCTATTGCCTACCATTTTTTTTCAACACATACGGCCCGCAGTATCAAAAAGGTTTCTGACCCCTGCCGTAGACTATCTGACCACTGAAGCCTATAAATTCTTGATAATGATAACTATTATTTTTTTTAAACTAAACACATACCCTTGGTTCACCCCAAAAGGTAACAAACTTCCATGGTTCCACTGTGTCACACAGGCTATAAAATAGTCATAGTGTAGTCCGTTAGGTACCTAGTAAGATTGTGTACCTGAATTTTTACCTTATCTTGACCTCTAGGAGAGAGGAGTATTGTGATCTTTTGATAAATGTTGATATTTCATGACCTCTTGAAACCGAAAACGTAGTTTTCCCGATACCGTTTGTATCTCAGCCTAAAGCCGAAACCAATTTCCCCGATCGGGCTAAATTTGGTGTATAAAGTGTTTTATAAAGTTCCCCCAAGGGTTTTTGGAATTAGATATCTAAAAGAGAAAAAAATCAATTTTCTCTAAATCCCCTCTAATGGTTTTTATTAAATTTTTGTCTCTAGGCACTGATTAACATTACAAACAAAATGGCAACTCTCATTTTCCTATGAAACTTGGCTTTGATGGTTCTTTACACAAGGAAAAATATCCAATTTTGATCATAACTCAGCAACTATTTAAGATACGATATAACTTATCACTGTAAAGTTGCAGTACTAGAATTATTAAAGATAAAAGTATTTTATTTGAAATATGTTTTTATAAAACCTAAAGTTTCTGAGTTAAGGAAATATAATTAGGCCTATATACATATATTATGGAGGTTTTTGAAAATGTGAATTTGATCTGGTATGTTCTCTTGTGGATAGAGATGTTCCTTTTTCCTCAATATTCTTCAAACCGTTTATATTATTTCATTTAGGTTTTTAGGTGGAGTGTTTCTGCAACAATGTATATTAATTTGTTTCACAAATCTAGGCTGTTTTTAGTAAATGTATGTATATCAAGATTAAAGAGAAAATCTTTGGTGCAACGTACCATTTTTATATATTTTTATTTCATTAATTGATTTCATTAGTTCTTAAAATTCACATATATTAATTGGTTGTTCTAGAAAAATCTTTGTGACTAATTTGAGAAAATTAGTTTGGTAGTGAATATTTTGTAGAAAGCATTCCAGAAAATGAAATTGCTAAAATAAGCTTATCTTAGTAGAAACGGAGCTATTAGTAGTTACATGAACATGAGGCTATTTCTTTTGAAGTTTAATGTTATTTAATAGACAATGGGTACGCTTTTTTTTTAGCACTGTGTCTTACTACCCATTCAGATTATACACTTATGTACTAATCACGCTAATGGTATAGAGGTTAGGAAGGTAATTAATGGAAGTGTGCCCACATTTGTGCGGAGGGAGAGCGAGAAACCATTTTGGTAAAACCAGCCTAGCCTCAATACACCCGACCGAGATTCGTACCTCGACCATCAACGCGGGTCATAGTTAATTGGTCTTATAAACTGTGTAAGAGTGGATAACATGCTTGTAATATTTTAATGACAATTCAAATATAGTGTTTTGTTTTTTTTTAATTGGTAATGTTGAATGCACATGCTCCTCATTACTTGCTATTGTAAGGGACTGACTTTCCGGTGATGTGTAGATTGGGTATTGAATCCCAGCCCTGTGTACTGAGTTAAAAAATAAAACAGGTATCTAGTGAACAGAATCCTCCTTCACATGTTTGTTTTGCTAATCGACAACTTTTAGGTAAGCTTTATTAGTTTACGTAAGCATAAGACCCTCGAATCTTTAAGGAGGTTCGAGGATTTGAGAAAATTTCAGATTTGAGATTCAAATCCTTAAAAATTCAATTTTTCAAGTGAAATTGTTTTAGAGCTTTAATATTGCTTATTGTTGGATCAGAACTGGTCATAGCTATAGGATGAACTTAACCAAACCCAGACCAGTAATTTAACACTTAACTGGGAGGGATTACAATAAAGAATGTAACATTTAGTTACTATTTTGTATTTTTTTTATTATATTTATATTTCCTCTGATGTTCACAATTTTTTCCAAGAGTAGGATTTAAGATTCAAAGGTAAATTGGAAATTCGGATTAGTAAAGTAGTAGATCTGATCCAACTCTATATTTTGTGACACCAATTTAAATTATTTATGGTCACTATGTACTTAGGTTTAAACAAATAGTACATTAAATAGGTTTTACCTGCTTCGGTCCCCGCATGGTCTAACACGCTACTGCCGCAGTAGACTAGACTGTCGATGACAGGGAGATTGGGGTTCAAATCTTGGTGGGGTGTACTGAGAGTGGTTTCCCCCCGAAAAAGATTTTCCACTCTCCCTCCACACAAATTTGGGTACATTTCCTGTAAATATAACCTTCCTAATCCCTAAAATCATTGGCATATTTAGTACATAGGCACATAACCCGAATGGATGGTAACATATGGTATAGAAACAAAATTGTATTCTATCACTAAAGGCATGCAAGTTTTAAAAGAGTGCATCGTTGTTTTATTTTTTGAGTGGCAATTTAGCAATTATTTTCACCATTTTGGAATATATAACCTTAAGGAACATTCACCAGGTAACACTCATTATATAGCCAAGAAAGAACTTATAATTTTCACTAGAATTTGTTAAAACAAATTATTTTAACATTGACAAAATATAAACACACTTTTTATCATTTGTATTCCAATTTTAACATTATTTTTTTATAAAGAAGATTTTACAAGTACAGACCAATTTTCAAAGGAGACGCCTTATCTGATGGATAGAAAAATTAATAGATTGTTTACTTTCATATAATTTTACATCAAGTTATGTGATATGCAGCTATCAATTTTGATATAAGTTACTATAAAAGCTAGTGATCTAGTAAAATGTAAAAAATATAATTTTTTTTTTAAGGACTGAAAATTGGATTGTAAATAGTGGCAATAATACTTATGTAATGAATAATTATTACTATAGCTGAGGGAGAAGGAAGAGTCACATTGCATTGGTTTAGATTTACAGACAAAAAGAATGGACAGAACACTTTGTTATAGTAATAATTTTTAAATAAACTACAATTAAATCTGTTATTGCTAACCAGTATTAAATCTGCCTTTTACCAACTTTTGAGAAGATTTCATCATCCCATGAGTAGAGTTTCAATTTACACTCGGCGACATAGACGACTTTCTTGTTTCCTTTCCTTACAGAACATTTTTACATGGCTCTTTTCACTGTTCAATGACAAAACAATCTATTTGAACAAAATTCTCATTTCTAACGCTCAGATCATTTGGACATGGCTGTCTTAAAAATTAGTTGAATGATACATTTCATAAACATTAGTTTACTAAAAATGTAAAATGATCTACATGTAGACTTTCATCACTCGTCGGTTCAACTTATTATGGACTCACTACAAGAAGGTATAGTTTAAAAATTATGGTAAATTTATGAAGTTATTTTTTGTTTTTTAATTTCGTATAATTGTTTCACTATATCACTATGTTTTAGTCAATATTGTAAAATCTTGGGCAGCACAATATCATCACTCGGAGAGAAGACAAAGATGTTTTTGTTTTTATATTTAGAAAATAACTAATACATATATATTAGCAAATATGTGTGTGTATGTGTGCGAACACACAGATACATTATAATGTAAATGTGAACCAGGGCTATGTGATTCAGTAAACATAGCCTTCGACTCCAACTGTATTTTTCTACTGTTCGACTCTGACTATTGCAGAAATGGCTAAAGTGTATTAATTAGTAATAACAAATTGACTACAGTGAAATACTCCAATAAAAATTACTTCATGGGAAGCTTCTTTGACATTGTAAACCTATATTTAAATAAATTTGTCAATTCACATTACAAATAAGTTATTATTTTGAAGTCTGAGTCAGTACATTTTAATGGACTCCGACTGACCCAAAATTGCTTCCGGCTTCACAGCCTTGGTGTGTACACATTAAAATTTGTCTGTGCGCGCACACATACATATATATATAATTTTTGCATTGTGCATTAATTTTATTGCTAAGCATTATCAGTTTCTGTTCAACAATTCTACTGAATTTAACTAATTGAATACTTGATTTTTAGTAATATTCATTGTCCAAGGTTATAAAATATGAAAAGTATATATAATATCATACATAAAATGTTTTAAAAAATACATATATTTGATTCACTTTTGGGAGTATTTGATATAGTTCAATATCGCTTCACTTCAAATTGAAAAAGTGAACCTCTCACCCTGCTAATTGAAAATGTTCACAAATGCTGTGTATACTAAGTTTGTGATTTTTGTGTGTGTTAAAAGGTGTTTTTTTTTTAAAAAATAATTGCTACAAATTTTGCACAGCCAAAAAGTATAGGTGAGCCAGCAAAATCAAGATTGGCGCTCTTATGAGAAAAAGTCTTGTGAAAGTTTCTTTGTGTTAATTTTGTCTTTTTTTTTTTTACTTAGTTTTATAAAACTTATTAATGACCCAAGGCCGACACGCTTAGTTCCCATTAGGGCCACATCGCAAATTCTGACTGTGAGCTTTCGCCACATTCAAGTTTGTTGGTGTACCACTCGTTCACACTTTGATGAACCATGGGTCTGGCATGTTTTGAATTTGTCCCCATTAGTTTGAGGGGGGGCCACCAGGATGGTGCTATTAGCAGTAAAAAAGGCGCCATAGCTATTTACATCTTCATCCAATTGTTTTGGTTATACATTCTTGTTTTGGCTTGTATTCTGGTTGTATTTTAGACCTTAATTATGTCCTCCATGATACTAAGAGTTTTGAAAGGCTGTGTATTATTTCCTGTTTTAAGCTTTATTATACCTTGCATGACATAGCATTAAGTATGTGTGTATGTATATATATATATATTGTCAAGCCTAAGGGATAGACATAAAGGGTTTAAGGGTTATTTTAGGAGTCCTTTTGTGGTTCAGTACTTAACATGTTCCAAGCATGCGGACCAAAGAGTTTCATCTGTGCTTTGGTTCTAATCCTGACAAACCCTCTTTGGTGGTCGAATAGTCTAAAGTAACAATTCCTTAGAGATGGCCGCCGCAAAGGACTGTTACACATGCTTAGCTATGGAGTAATTTCCCTACAGGCGGTGGCCGCTTGCGTCTATCGTGAACGACCCTACTCTAGAAGCAGTCTAGCCGCAGCCACACATGTGTTTGAAAAGCTTTTATCTAGTGTTGTAAAGGGTTTTATTCAACATGATTGAGTCAAAAGTATTGTTAACATTGATGGAAGATGAAAAGTTGGTGGAAATAGTTGTGAAATTTACCTCACCCTGATAGCCAATTTTTCATCACAGGTAATAGAGTACTGAACTCTATTGCGTGAATAACTTTTGATATAATCTTTTATCGAACAAGGTTATAGTTAAACTGAGACATGTTCAGTCTGATTTTTTTTTTTGCAACAAGTGTAAATTAATTACTGTCGTAAATTAATATCACACTTCCCATCTTTATTTAAAAATGGATTCACATCAGCATTCCCCTCGTCTATATACAATTGTAATATTCGTCATCATCAGAGTTATATAGCAGCAAATTACATAACAAATTATAGTTTTCTCTCATTGCAATGAAATAATATTAGATCCAGAGAACAACGATCACATGCAGCGGCTGTCTCTAAAGAAATGTACCTTAAGGCAGGCAAGGCAAACTGGTGAGCAGAACGCGGTTCTAGCTATGATTCTGTGCAGCCTTAGGATCAACCAACATTTAAGGCAACCTTGTTTTTTCTTTTTATAAACTTCAAGGAAATACAAAATTTTTGAATGTGATATCGAGGAATTTGCATAATTTTAAGGTTTCTGGCATGTAAGGTTGGTATACCAAATTTGTACTCTTTCTTAGACAGGGCCTGTTGGTTTCCAAAAGTTTTTGAATTCGCTCGCACAATACGTATAATGTTTGTCATTACCCACATTCACTTGTTTTCTCTTGTGGCCGGCCAGACACACACACACACACACACACACTCACTTTGTCTTTCAAATGTTTGGGGATTAAATATAGGGTTTGTCTTATTGTTTTATATAGAGGGCCTACTCTTTTCTTTTGTTTATTGATGGGATTCTAAGTTGGAACTCAAGACATATTCTTTTTCATACTATCCAGCTCTCATTATTTTTGATTTCCATTGTGGACTTTATGATCAAACTAGTTTGACAGTTTGCTCTAAATCCTCACTCTCAAAATAGATTGTACCGCCAATGACAGTAAGATAGAGGTAAGAATCCTAGTTGAGTACCGGGGATGGTTTTTACTAAATAATTTTCCTCTCTCCTTCCACTTAAATGCAAGTACAATTCCTCCAAAATTCAATTTCCTTATTCCTAACACATTTGTTCATGTGTACAACTCAAGACCCTTGGGTATTTTGTAAGTAATGCTAGCATACCATGCTCCTAAGCACAAGATTACTGCGGTAACCTAAGTCGGAAAGTAACTGTCAGTAATCGAAAGGAACCTTAACAGTAACTTTTAACCTCTTTATGTTTTTATTTGAATTTTTCACCATCAATCCTGATAATCACTTTAAAAATTAACTATCAAGCCTAACCTCAACAAGCATTGTGACCCAAACATCAGGCTGGAAACCACTGTTTCAACATTCATACCACGGGGTCGCACAATCTTGAGCTTAAAAACTGGATAGCCAGTGACAGGAAGGCTGAGTTTCAATTGTCTTGGGGTTCATAAATAACCCGCCTCAGTGGCGTAGTTGGCTAACGCGCCAGTCGTGTTGAGCTCGACCGCCGAGGACGGGGAGATCGAGGTTCGAATCTCGGTCGGGTGGACTGGGGGTGATTTTTCCTAAATGGTTTTCCACTCTCCCTCCACGCAAATGCGGGTTCACTTCCTCTAAATTCAACCCTCCCAATTCCTAGTCCATTAGAGTAATTAGTACTTAAGCGTATAACCCGAACGGGTAGTAAGACGCGGTGCTAAATATTATTATTATTATTATTAATTGTCTTGGGTTGGTGCACAGAAAGCGGTTTTCAACGTGCTATTTATCATGGCGGTTTTCTCATCCACTTTCCACACTGATGCAGATTTTGATCTTATAAATTTCTCCACATTTCCACCCCTGAAATTAAGCTGTTGAATGTTCAAAACGTAAGAACAAAAATGTTTAATCTAATCTTATTCCTAATAGGAAAAAAGAGAATTGATGTGAACTGTATTTGTAAGATCATATTTGTATACTTTTAGGAAAAAACAAAGTGCTATATGATTTAATTTTGTCATAAAATCTTACATAACTGAGAAAAATTAACTTTTTTAAATGCATGATACCTGCTTCATTGGCTAAATGGTCACTTTATTGTTAGATTGGCTTGTGAAGATGAGGAGATCAGTTCTAATCCCGGTCAGGTTCATTGTGGGTGGTTTTCCCTAAATAGTTACCCAATTCTCCTTCCATGCAATTGTGGGTAGACTACCTCCAAAATGCTTCCTTCCACGCCGCTGTGCGTAGACTACCTCCAAAATGCTTCCTTTCACGTCGCTGTGGGTAGATTACCTCCAAAATGCTTCCTTCCTCATCCCTAGCTCATTAGAATAATTATCACGTGTGTTTAACCTGAAGGGGAAGCGGTGATAAAAAATGTATATTTTATAGTATACACTTTGATCACGAAAAACCCACAACCATTGCGATATTAAATACCGGTAACTCGTTAGACAGTTAAACGAGATTATAACATCTATTCCATAAAAATGTATCTTTGTTAATATTTCATTTCACCTGTTTCAAACGTTAGGGGCTGTTCATAAACTGCTTAATGCTAAAAAAAAATTAGACCCTCCTCCCCCCTTGTCGCAATGTTGTGAGCCCCCCTTCTAATATGATGTTACATTATCATGCCTCCCCCCATTTAAATTGTATTTTTAATTGTAGCGTCTATACATCACTTTTTTCTTATTGAAACGTGTCCATATATGTTTGCCAAGCTCGACCCGATACACACAGCTGTAATGTGATGGAATTACCTGAATACCCCTCCCCTCGTTACTCTTGGTCATGCCGAGCACCACCCGATGATATCTGTAAGTAGTTTATGGACAGCCTCATAGCGTTATCTGCTTTTTTCTAAGGTGAAGATTTAAACTTAATAATCCTCTACATATTTATAGTAATATCACTCCTTTTATATTTGAAGTGGAATTTATTTTGTATTAATCCTTTCATGTTGTTCCACCCCTCCCCTTGCATAATAACTTGGCTATCAGTATCGAGGAATTTTTTTTATTTGGGAGTTCCAAATCATTTCATGTTATCAGAATAAAACTTTTTAAAGTCATTGTACAGTAGCTCTATTTTTTTAAGCCCCATTTTGAGGTTTATATCATCTACTGTTTTCAGCCCATACCTCAATTTTCCTCTTTCCTTCCACTATTCTTATTTCTTTCTTTGTCTCCCTTGGAGTCTTTTTTCCTACATATTTCAGCTCCATCATTCTTTGTATTAATTCCTTTTCCATCATTACATGTCCATACCATCATCTCACCCTTGCTTCCTCTACTATCTCATTTTTCCTGGTGACAGCTCGCTAGTATGCTTCTCAAATACTTAATTGGGGTTCATGTAAGATACGTAATCGATTATTAAATTGTAATAACTTTTTAAAAAAAGTTTGCTAAAGCCCTACAGGATTTTTTTAATATATAATTACTAAAACTTGGATTGCTATAATTGGTCACAGTTGCCCTTTGTATTACTGAGAAATCAGAAACTGAATTAATTGGTTGTCTTCTAGTGTCTGTTTATAACTACTATGTTTGACATAATAGCAGATACTCTAATTGTAGCTGGGGTATAAAAGTAAAGTTGTTAATGGTAGCCGGGGTCGTAAAATGGTTGGGCTGACTTCATTGTAGCCGGGACATGGGTATTTCAAGAATTTTTCATGGCCCTCACACCACACCTCACAATTTTTCTAGTTATTCCTATAATTCAACTTCAGGCTGAGCTTTCCTAGAAATTATTGGTGTTTACTTTGTGGAAGGACCATCTGTGTCAATTATTATTTATTTTTTTCAATTTCATATTACTTTTTTAGCCAAGGAAGAAGAAAATAAAGGCGCTGATAGTAGCCAGGGATAATACTAGGTCAAATACAGTATGTTTTTATACTGCTTTTATTTTGGTTGTTTTGTTCATAATATGTCTTGTTACCAGCCATGGGCTGCCTTTTAATACACAATAATGTAGTTTTAAAATCAAGAGTAGTTCTGTGCTTTGTTCCTTAAAAAAACCTTTATTTATGTGAATTATTAATTACACTTAAATATTATTCTATAAAATATACACATATTCAACACAAATGTTACATCTGTTTATATTTCTATATCATTTCAGATTGGTGCTCAAACACAAGCAATGGAGTTCATTTCTAGTTGAGTGGAGTTTAACATTTAGATTATTTTATGAACACAATCCAAGAACCATGTCAGGTCCTAGCTTGGCTTTGGCATCCCTCACTGCAACATACACAGACTCGGAGGGAGAGGACGAAGTTGAGGATGTCAACGATAAGTCACCTAATGACAACAGCAGTGCCAACTCTGTTGGATCGCTCGTTGCGACTCCCCCTCCCTCCATCAAACCCCTTAACAAGGTCGCCCGGCTGGTATCATACCATGATGACACAATGTTGTCAGATGAGGAGGGTGCGGTCGGCGATCTTGGCGAGGCCGCGGAGAGGAGGAGGTCTCTTGGGGCGGACGGTGAACCCCCTGAAGACGATGTGCGGCTACCTCCCGAACCGACTGGCCGTTGTTCAAATGAACTCCAGGAGAAAATCAACAGACTTTATGAGAAAATGCAGACAACGGGACTAGACATGAATCGTGTGATACAACAACGTAAAGATTTTAGGAATCCTAGCATTTATGAAAAACTAATTCAATTTTGTAGTATAAACGAACTCGGTACAAACTATCCCGCCCATTTGTATGACCCTTTGCGGTGGGGTAAGGAGTCTTATTACGAAGAGTTGGCCAAAGTTCAAAAGACGGAAATGGACCGAAGAGAGAAAGAGAAAAAAGACAAGACAAAAGTAGAGTTTGTTTCGGGGACGGCGAAGCGGCCCGGGAGTGGGTCCGGTGCAGAAGACGAGGCGAAGAAGCGCAAGTCGAAGTGGGACCAGGTAGGGACAGTGGGGGTTTCGTCTACCATGACTGGCTCCCAGGGGGGCAACATATTGAAACCCGCAGGACTTCTCCAACAGCCGTCTCTTACGACCAGCGCGACTGGAACTAAAGGAACGGTCATTTCGGCATTTGGTTCCCTTCCCAAGAAACCAAGAGTTTGAAACACTCTGCGGTAAAGTACTGTAAGTTTTTTTAGCAACATTTTCAGCTTACGTGCAAATCAAACACACTACAAAATAGGTTGTGTTGCATGAATTTAAACATTTACCAGTTCAAATATTATATTTGTACATGTATATTTTCTAAAGTATTAGTGGTTTTTTTTTAACTTTTTATCTACCAGTTTTTATTGATAACAGTATCATTCCTGTAGCTAACCAATAAAAAATAAATGTTTTGATGACCTATTCATATATTATTTTAAATTTTAGAACCTGAAGTGACGGTAAATGCTAATTTTTTGTGGTGTGTTACTTTTGGAAAGACTAGCTGTTCAACACGACAATCGCTGTTGATTGGTTACATCTCCCGTAGACCCCACGGGGTCATCTCGAAGGGCTCAATGACATCCTCCTGGCCATATGGTGTCAACTCACACAAAGAGGTAGGCATTGGTTATCTCACCCAATACTATACCTTTATGGCATTTCGATACTTGGAATAAAGAGAGAGATAATTGCGCTTGACAGCTGTATTTAATAAACAAAGGGAGGAGGATGGAAGGACAAGACATAAACACTTACATTCACTTCTAAAGAAAAGGCTTGATATGCTCCGAAAATTACTGAAGGTTTGTTGTGTTTTGATTGTGAACTTGAAGGCGTACATTTTTCTGGTACGTGCGTGCGTAGTTATTTGCCTTCTTTCCTCCTCTCAATGTTTATTAGATATTTAGAAATAGGAATTGTATTTTTCTTATGTATTATTTGACATGAAAAGTTGTTTTTGTATTATTATATTCTGTTTTTTTCTAAAAACAACATTTCACAGATCTCAATACATACATAAATGTATCAAAACACATATTGTTAACCATAAATAAGTTTCAGTTTAAAAAAAAAATCTTCAAATGTATGATAGTCTTAACATTTACAAAAGTTTACATCTAAACATTGTTTCTAATTTGAGGTAACTTTCAATTATAATGCAGTAATATGTTTTAAAATGGACACTTATATTGTTGCAATTATAAAGATCTCTTGAGTATACATATTTGTGATATTGCTCTCTATTCCCGCCATACTTTTGACCAATTTAACTTAATTTTTGGAAACACTAGTTAAGGTAAATTCTACAAACTAATAGCTTTTTTTTTTTTTGGGAAACAAATGTGTTAGTTTAGGCAGTTTTTAGGATAATTGTTCTGTGCCAATATGGGGTGTGTGTTTTTGCTGAATTCATTTGGCTGTTTGCAATAAACTTATAGTCAGATCGAGTACACCTCAAGTGCGGCGCTATATTAAATGCAGGATGAGACATACTTAGACCAGAATGGAATGGGCCAGTTTCGCACATGTAACTGGCCCATTCCATTCTGGTCCAGGTAGGTGTCGTCAGTACAGCTCCGCACTTGAAGCATACTCGGTCTGTGACTATGAAACTAGCCATATGTTATTTTATTGCTCTACAACAAGCCTGAGCTATTTAGTACAAACATTTTCCAATTATTTGGATTGAGAGTTTTGTAGCATATTAGAAAAAACCTCAAAGCTTTTGACAGACCATTTAATTTTTAAATACCTATAAATTAAATTGTATAGTTTAAATAAAGTCTCCCCCCCCCAGTTTTCCAACAACGTAAACTTTTTTTCCTCACTGTTTCCTTAAAAATATTTTTACTTGTATTAAATAAAGAATGTGTGTTTATTTAACATTTTGTTTTATTCAGGAACCTTTTAATAATTGAAATTAGTATTGAACTGATAAACAACGCAATTCATTGGAGTTGGTTGACTATGCCACGGTCGGCAATTGCGCCGTTGATTATTTATTAGGTATTTTATACACAAGTAATTTATCATACACTTAAGTGAACCATTGGGTGGTAAATGAGATGCCTACAAGTGTAAAAAAATAGAAACGTCAACTTATGACTCATGATAGTTACTCAGTTTTGAGTGATACTTTATTTTTGCAAAATGTACATTAATGTTTATCAAATTTGAATCTGTTATAAAGATTTGTAGAGCTTGTACTAGTTTCCAATAAAAGTGAACAGCTTATTTAATAAGGTGGTAAAGAAAGGGACTTTATTAAGATTGAAAAATTGATGACTGGTCCAGCTTTAGTTGACAACACTGTCAAAATTATTGATGAATAAATTAACTAGGCATTCCTTATGGGAATTTTTTATCTCCTTGATAAGTTGAAACCGAAACAACTTATTTTATGTTGGTAGAATGACTCTTAGACTTATTAAAAACAAGCACACAATTCATAAACTTGTTCATTAGACATGGTTTTTACTTGTGATATTATTTTGTTACACATGATGTTTTCATGCATTGAGTTACTTCATCTTACTGTGAGAATCAATGGATCTACAGTCCAATTTGCATAGGAAGAGACTTATCTAACAGCTAGAAAGGTTTCTACAGTAGATCTACTTTTACTTATTCATATGTCAAGTCATGTGACCTACAGCTGTCACTTTTAATAGATATTATCAATACCGATAATATAATACTAAAATGATCTCAATTTTTGCCACATAAAATATCGAAAAGGCCTTTCATATTAATATTGAACTTCTTTTTTTTTATGAGAAAGAGTATGTTAAAACTTGTCAAGGGAAACATCATCATTAGAAATTCTAATCACCGAGGTCAAACTACTTTAAAACTTGTTTTACTAAATGGCTATGTTTCACCATAATTTGAGATTCAAAATGCAGAAAATAAATAATTTGTTGTTATGTTATAATATTTTTATTCAAACAAAATAATTAAGAAATAGTGTGAAAAACATAAGTTGAGCTAAAAAAAACCTTAGGAATTTACTGGTATGGACTAAAAAATTCTATACATCTTTGTGAATTATCTATATGTTGGCTGAGGAATGTGCCGATTGATACTAAATAGTTTCGTGATGGTATATTAAGGCCACGGCAAGAGAAAATACATTTGATCAGAAATATAGGGCTACCAATTCTTAGTAGATCAATCTTATTTGGACAAAGCTTAGTTGTGGCATATTTATGTAAATAAATGTGTCACTTTTTCTTTTTTTTTTTTTTTTAATTGGTGGATCTTTTTCTGTATCTATAGTGGATTTTTTTGTTGCTGAAGTGTATTGATCATTCTTTGAATTTTAATGTTTGTGCATTACTTCAAGGTTGTGCATTTGCCATACTGCATTTCAAAGCTTCATGGAGCATCTTATGTGATGTGACCGTGGCACCCATCTTCGAACCCAGGACCTGACCACACAGAATTTATTCCCCCAATTTTTTTTTGTTGAGATGTGTGCATCATTAATGAAAAAAAAAAGCCTTTGCAGACTACTTAGAGGTTGTGTGTCTACTACTCAAAATAAATAGGCTTATGGTATTTGTTTTAATCTATTTAATGTCAGTTCATTTCTGTTTGGAGAATTAATTATAATTTTTATACTGTCTCTCTTAGAAAGTATTTGTTGAAAATATTGTCTTTGAAATAGGTTTTGTGAAAGCAGATACTAGAATGGTTTAAATGGATGAACTACATTTAATTTTTAACATTTTAAATAACTAGATATACACTTAATACAATTAAACAGTGAGCTGGCATTAAAAAGGTTAGTGAATATAATATACGTAAGGTTTCATTTTTTTTTTTTAAGTTTATTAAAATCTATTTGTTCTTTGTAGAAATTTGTCTTGTCAATCATTCTGCACTTTAAGATGAGAAAGTATTAATTTTTGTATTGGAAGCCTTTTCTTTCAGAAATATGGCTAAACTAATTTATGTGTAGTCTTTTTCAAACACTCCTTTCTAAATTATTTCAGTAGACTAATAAATGAACAATAATTTGTATTACCCTTTTATTCAAATGATATTTTTAAACTACAAAAAACACCATACTGTACATTTAAAAATACAAATCTATTAATTGCTGTTGTAAAAACTTTTAGGAGAGAGCGTTTTGAAACAGACAATACATTTTTTGGGGGATTTTTAAAAAATAGCTTTAATACCAACTATTAAAAGCTATATTAAGATTTGATAATTTGGTTACAAAATTTTTATTATTTCACTTTGCTACAATTAAAAATCATTAATACAACCAAGCAATGTAATTGCAATTCAAGGAGTGTCAACAATGCTGTGTGATACTTTTCATTGTTAAGATTTTCTAAACTTAGTAATATGTTTTGGGTAATATTATATTGAATACTTGAATACGGATGAACAAATAACTAAATGAAAACTGTTTGAGAAATAATCGCAAAACCAGATTGCAATTAGTTGGTTTTGTATAATGTAACATGTTTCAAAAGGAAAAATAAACAAATGTTATTTATACAATAAATTATTGCTTTTTAACTTGTTTGGAAATTACCTCTCCTTTTACATGTTCTTATCTATGTGTCCTATCATTCTTTACAATTTCCCTTTTTCTCCCTTTTTTTCCCCTCTTTTAAGAAGTTGCATAGCGCATTTCACACTCCTCCCTGATGAGTTCTGATAGAATGAAACCTAGGTCAGAGGATTGGGCGATGATGATAGATTTTCTTTAAGAGGCAACCATTACCTCTTTGTCCAATGGCAGCAATGTAAAGTGGGAACTATGTTGTTTTTTTCATTGTAAAATCCATAGTGTGTTCGTCCCCTTTTATATGTTTCTATCCACCTTTACTATACCTTCTTCCAAATATAATACAATTACCTCATAAAGCGAAAAGAGGTTTTCCTTCTAGAGATATAAAAATAAAATTGTAAAGGCCATTAAAAAAACTTAAAACGTTTAAAAATAAAGCTATCAATAAACTACACTTATAAAGATAATTTTCAGGGAATACTACCTTATTTGAATCGGTTATTTAAGAAAGGGCCTAAGTTGTGATGATAAAGTTTTGAGAAAAATTTAAAAAACTGAATAAAACCCATTGGGCTCAATAAAACATGAAACAAAAAATACATACAAACTTACTAATACCGATCAATATAATCTGCAAAAATGAAATGCCTTTTATTATTAATTTTGTTAAAATCTTGATCTTTAGGCCTTTTCTTAAATAAATATTCTCAATGATCACAATTTTTTCGTTGTATCCAAGTAAAAATTAATTATAGTTGTTGATTTTTTAATGAAATAAAAACACCCCTATTGATTAAATTCATTTACAAAAGAACCCTAACACACAATAATACCAGCTATTTTAATGTCTCAATTGAACACAATTTCACTGCACGATTTAATATCTTATTAAAGCATAAGAATAACATAACTTTATCTCACCACACTCATAATTTCATCTGAACTAGTTTCTCAACCATTAATCTTGTCAAAGATTTTTCTTTTGGTCGGAATGTATGTCAATTTTTTTTATGTCGTTCCTTTCTGGTTTTATTGCCACTGCTCCTGGATATGCTTGTCTTTCTGGTAGGTCGATTGTAGTCCTTCAGTTCTCAGTTTGAACGTGTTTGGAACTAAACTTCTAATGAACTTTGACGCAACAACAATCCCCTGTTTTGACTAATCATACCGATATTCCATGAAACTATTGATAAAGAAGGCCTGTTTCTGGTCTCTTGGGACATTCGCACCTACACTTTCCACAGAAATGCAATTTTTCTTGTGCAGTGGGGCCACCAAGACTTAAAATCAAGGATCTCTTCTGTCTCAACCATATGCACAGTAAATTTGCTTCCATATTTCCATTTTAAGAATACCCCGTAAAGATGTGAAAGGAACTAAGTCAATGACTTAGTTATTTTCTAAGATATACCTTTTTATGTGTGTGTTTAAAAAAAACCTGTATTATGAGAAATGGTCCCTTTTATAACTAAAAAGGTGTATGAACGTCAAAAGATTGCATTCTGCATACTAACTCATTTTAGCCAAAATGGTGGCTTGGGCCCTTTCTTAAATAACTGATTCATTTATAATGGAAAGCATTCCTCACATATCCAATTCAAACAAAATATGTAAAGCTATTTTCAAAATTTGGTCATTAGTAAACTATCCTTAATTTTAGAGCTGGAATCAAATCACGATTTGGCCTCGAATAACCACATAACATCTAAATATAAAATTTGATTAAAGCAGTAACTCAAAAGAACAGAATATTAAAGACCCACTTTTTTAAGTTTGGAGACATGTCCAATCTCATCTTGAGGTAAAAAATGTTAATCATTACAAAACTTACAATATATTATCAATTTAAAAAAAATTGTTAAAACTTGTTTACAACATAAAATTTACCTCAGCCAAATACTTTATTTTATAATAATTGGTAAATGTCTTACACATTTTGGTCATAATGTTTCTTTATTTTATAATAATTGGTAAATGTCTTACACATTTTGGCCATAATGTTTCTTTATTTCTTCAAAGGAATGTGTTTAACACGAGGATTGTTGATGAGGAAATTAAAAATGTTGGTAATTTGTAAAGTTAATTTAAGGAGACATACTTGCATTCTTGAGGGGTTGCAAAAACAACTCCAGACACATCTGGTAGGAAGACAAAGGGCAATGAGGGTCTATGGGCCAATTTCATAATTGGATTGAATACTCCATAAGTTTGACACAATGCTAAATACAGGAAGACACATAACTAAACTACACTGGAATGAGCCAGTTTCATATGTGAAATGGTTCCATTCCATTCTGGTTTAGGTAGGTGTTGTTTTGTATTTAGTATAACTCCGCACTTGAGATGTACTCAATCTGACTGAATTTGACCCTTTCCATTCTGGTTTAGGTAGGTGTGGACTTGTATTAAGTATAGTGCCGCACTTCAGGTGAACTAAGTTTATCTATGAAACTGGCCCATGTCTGAAGCTTTTACACTTACCTTTGTTGTTTTTATAGAAACCTTGAATGAATTTAAACATACCTACTCAAAAAAAAAATTTTATTCTAGTTTAAAAAATGACTGCATTTGCAATCCTAAACAATGGATTATTATTTTCTTGTTTATCTAACAAAGGGAAATTTCTAGCAGAATCTATAAAGGAAATTAAAAATTAGGGTGAGCAGGTAGGCTTAGAACATAATTCATCTCTTTGCTCTCAATATTAACAAAATATAAATTACACTTATTATTTTATTGAAATTGATAGTTTAGTCAAAAGCGACAGCTGAAGATAATAAGATTTTATATATAACTGTGAAAGAACAGTTACCCTGATTCTGGTAGATAGAATAGTTTTAAAATACAAACTTAGTTTTTTGAGTCAACACAATTTACTTAATTATTAATATTATTTTATAGTTATTGATATCTATAAAAAGATGTAGATCACATCTCATGACAAATATATGAAAGTTTTTTCAATAGTACTTTTTCTTATACCCTTTCGGGTTATACTAATTACACTAATGAGTTAAGGATTAGTAAGGTTGAATTTAGAGGGAGTATGGAAAATCATATAGGAAAAAATACCTTATGTACGCCTACCGGGATCAAACCTTGATTTACCTGTCGTTGGCAGTCTTAAGTCTATTGTGAAAGTAGCTCCTTAGATCCTGCGGCCACTGAAATGGGTAAGTAGTTGACGTTTGTGACTAATTTATGTTTCTTCCTACCAAAATTCTACTATAGAAACTAATAAAAACAAATAATTGCCTAGTAACTATGAAGTTTATCAAAACACATGTGGGAACATTATACTAATGTTATGTAAATGTAAAGTAATGAAGCCAACTGAAAGAAGAGTTAGTTTAGGCCTTAATAGAAACAAGCATTTATAATTTCTTCATGTTATATTCACACACATTATGATCTATGATCACTCTCACAGTTACACATGATTTTAAATTTTCAAAAATTTCTGTTGTGTATTAAGAAGGGGAAAAAAAGCACACAATACAAAATTCTCAGCCACGAATTTTAAATGGTATCTCTTGGACACATCTCCACCATATCAACTACAAATTCTAGCTATTAATAAATATAAAGTAATAGAAATGTGCTTTTTAAATGTTGTCAAACTGGTTGGATGGATCTTAGTTTGTCTTTTTCATGTTAAACTCTTTATTAGGTTTTTAAAATTTTAAATTAAAATTAATAGCTATTCTAGTAAAAAGTGTGTACATTAAGTAGTACACTTTATTTTTCCACCTCTAAATATCTTGCAGCACAAAATCTGAAATAATATTGACTTTTCATAAAGTATATAATTTTAAATAAGTATACATACATGTTTTGAGCGTTTTTAACAGTTTCAAAACAATTTAAAAGTTGGCCAAATTTGAATACATGTATAAAAACATATTTGGGATTCTACTCAGATATTTGTTTAAATCTTAGCGAGATAAAAAAAATTCAAATGTGTTTTCTTAATTCGTCAATAGCCATAAGATGCGAATTGGCCCTAACTTTATGGTGAATTTAAGTTTAACAGCGCTCACAGTAAAGTAAACTTTCATCTGACGATGTGTGCTGATTATAACTTTATATTTCTTGCATGTCATTGGAAATATTACGCTTTCTTTCTGAATGAGCCATTGACACCACATTGCCAGCCACCCAGTACTCCCCTCAACTCCCATTCCCCACACTTTGTTACATCTATGTCTTCAGTTTGAGTCTAGACTATGGATGGACGGGAACTACATTTTTATTGTGGACGGGAAATTAATCAAAATATCAACAGTGGGAATGGGAAATTATAAAAATTAAAAATAAATTTTGATCAATCTTCAGATGTTTGCCCTCAAGTCGTTGATCTTGTAGTTGACCTTTTTTTCGGGGCTGTGGAGTTGAAGCAATTTTAGGTGGTTGGAGCTGGTAAAAATGTACCATTTACCCTTACCCTTTAATAGAGATTAATTAACGGCCGGGGGGGGGGGGGGGGGGGGGGGGGTGGTTGTGTCTGTTTTAGTTTCGAGTTGGTTTATAAGTCGTGTGATGATATAATCAGTCAGTTCAGAAAATGTACGTTAAATACCTCAAACAAATGAAAATGAAAATCTTAATGCATAAATATATACCATTATTTCATATCCTACATCGTTTCAAAATTAAATTAAATCAGGTACAATAAAAGTCCATTCAATCACACAACATACAAATATCTTTTTGCAGAATAAAGGACAAAAAATATTCCCTTTTGTGGAAATCTTGGATTAATTTTTATCACGGGAGTTTTCTTTAAATTATTATATTTAAAATAATAAAACATTATTTATTGGGATATTTTAATTATAGTTTAATTTTTTGGTAGACCTGATTGGCGTCTGTTTCTATGGCAACAGAAAGTGAGCCATCTGTTAGTTGTGTTACGGAACTAATACTGTGACGTTTACATCCGGGATTCAAGATAATTAAAATGGCCGCCGTCTGCAATGGACGGAGTGTTATAGATTCTCAAGTGGGAACACAAAATGCAATAGTAGATCGTTTAAAATTGTTGCATCCAATGGTTAATGAGGACGAAACACCTCTACCAAGGTCTTGGAGTCCTAAAGATAAATACAACTATATAGGACTGTCGCAAAATAATCTAAGGGTCCATTATAAAGGTGAGTACTGCTCAAAGGTTTTGTTTAGTGTTTAAGTAAATGTCAAAAGTTATCGAATGTAAACAATTTTTAGAAATTAAAAAAAAAAATCAATTAGGGTTGATACGTTTCTTGACCAAGTGATGCTTTTATCATGGTGGAATAATTAATTTCATTTATAATGTCATCGACCACGGTAGTCTTTTGGTTCCTAAACAAAGAAATCAGCTGATCAAGAAGTGTCGTGACGTAAGTTGGAACATTTTTGCATTGGCCTCGAACAAGTATATGCGCAGCAATAAATTATAATTTATATATATTAATCTGCGCTTTATTTTTTAACGTACTAATATTCATTTTTAGATTCATTGATTGCACCATGATCTTGTTTCTATTGTAGACTTAAATGTTAGGTCAAGCTTGTGTTGTCTTAATATAAACTTTCTGAAGATATTGATAGCCTAATATATATATATTAGTCTTAGCACAGTACCATGTTATAGGATTACTTTAAGCTCATAACTGCCCAACAGATTTTATATACAGACTTTTGGGTTTTGGGCTATGTTATTAAATATGCATTTATGAATCAGCCTGTACAGGCCATTTCAAATCAAATTTTGTTAGGAATGAGTAATATATTACCTTAAATATAGTGTCTTATTTAAGGTTATTAGGATAGGACTTAATAACAAACTTTGAAAGGTTACCTCCCTAATTATATTGAAAATATTGTGTACTCCCAGGTTATCTATAACCCAACTTATCATTCAACATACTTAAAACATAGGGAGTTGAGCTAGTACTTAGGCTCTCAATAAAATAACAATTTATATTTCTATGTATTTTTTTTTCTAAATAATGGCACAAGGTTAAATTGAGTTTCTAAATGTTAAAATCCATTCAAAATTTTAATATAATTTAATTTTCATAGATTTGGAAGGCTTAGCTCACTTGGTAGCTTAGTGTGTTTGTCTAGTGAGCTAAGGGTCTCGGTTCGATTCCCAGCATGTCCAAAACATTAATCATTGGTGAAATGTAGGTTCACCTTTACACAGTAATGAATTAAAGGCCGGGGACTGGCCTATTTAATATCTTACTATCAATGACCATATTTCACACATTTTATCAATGTTACTGTTTACTAAAGAGAGGGACATACTGATTCTTCTCCCCCCTACCCTTGTGCCCCCCACCCCTTCTTTATTTTTTTTATCACCGCATCTTACGACTTGTTCGGGTTATACGATTAAGTACTATTTATATTAATCGTTTTAAGGGTTAGGAAGGTTATATTTAGAGGAAATGTACCCATATTTGCAGGAAGGGAGAGTGAAAAACCCTTTATAAAAAAACCTCAATACACCAGACCAAAATTCGAACCTCAATCTCCCTACCATCGGCAGTCTAGTCTACTATGAGAGTAGCATGTTAGACCATGTTGCCATCAAAGTGTGTTCCTTCTTTATTCTCTTTCTCTCATTTATATATATATATATATGACTATATTTGAAAATTTTTAGAATTAATTTGTAGGTATTTTAATCAATTAAATTAACTTAAATGCGAGTGTGATTATGTTAAAAGTACTGAATTAAATTTAGGAGTAATATCTTAATACATTTACATTTAAAAATCTTTAGAATCAATTCGTAAGTATTTTAATCAATTAAATTATATGTAGTGTGATTATTTTAAAGGAACTGAATTAAATTTAAGAGTAATATCTAATGTATTTACATTTAATAATCTTTAACATTTATTTGTAAGTATTTTAACCAATTAAACTAACTTAAATATAAATATGATTATTTTAGAGGTATCTAATCGCAAGGCCGTAGTCAGGGTTTTTTTTGGGGGTTTAAAACCCCCCCCCCCCCCCTAAATTTTATGAACAAAATATATATGGCATTATTAATGGTTCAAACAATATCAAAATTGAGGTACAAGTACAAATTAGGGAGCTGTGTTACCATAAAAAGCACTTCAGAGAGCTTCCAGAGGTGTTTATTATTTAGAATTTTTTCTAGCCTTTGGCAGTTATGGTGTTATGTTGTCATAAAAAAATCAAATAGCTTCTAGAGGTGTTTAATATTTAGAATTTGTCCTAGCCTCCGATAGTTAGGGGGGTAGTGTTGCCATAAAAAACACTTCAGATTGCTTCTAGAACAGTTTTTTATTTAGAATTTTTTCTAAATTCCGTCAATTGGGGGATGGGCCCACCAAACCCCCCCTGAAATTATTGTCTGGCTACGGCCTTGTCTAATCGTATATATATGAAACTAAATATAAACACAAACCTTAAAGAAAAAAATCATGAATCTCAGGAAACTGATCCTTTCTAAATAAAATTGTACCTGTAAATGTTATGTGTGTATGCTGGCAGAGTTGAAAAATACTATTGGATTAATTTTATCAGAATATTAAGCTACAATATACTACATTATTACAAAATAACCTCTTGACTGAAGTAAAGTAGACCTATGTTTACTCACTCTATGGCATTAAGAACATGAAAGTTCATTGTTGTACTTATAAAAGTACGCCTTCTATCTCTCTCTTGAACAAGTCCTACCAGTCCACCTCATTACACCTTATTTCTTTCAGGTCCACTTTAATGTTATCCTCCCATCCACGTCTCGGTCTTCTCAATAGTCTCTTCTCATTGGGTTTCCAGTCAATACCTTGAACACGGTTCTAGATTCTTCCATTGACATTGCAAGTCCTGTCCACTATTATCTGTGAGATTTGATTATCTTAATGTCTTGTGCTGAGTAAAATATGTAACTCATCCCAATATCTTCATCCTTTTATGGACCAAATATCTTCCTAAGCACCTTGTTCTTGAACACACAAAATATGTTTGTCATGTATAGTAGCCCCATGGCTTCTTTGGTGCTGACTGACAGTTCACAGCTGACTTCTGACAGTCAAAATTTAGGTATATACCTACATTTTGACTGTCAGAAGTGACAGCTGCTAAACACATGTTTTTTGCAGATCATATGGTTCGGCTTAGGGATACATAATTTGGTCTGGTAGCTTTTCAAATCCGTCAGCTGTCAGTCAGCACCAAAGAAGCCATGGGGCTACTGTAAGTTAAGATACAATGTTTCAAGACAATATAGAATAGATCAACTGGCAAAATTATTGTTTTGTATATTCTGCGCTTTACATTCCTTGACAGCAGGCAAGAGGTTAAAAATTTAGTTGGGAAGTAATCACATATAATTCCCAACTGTATTCCTTTTTTAATTTCCACTCTAATTTAGGTATTGCTCGTTAAAATTGTCCATAAATATTTAAACTCATTAACCATGTCAAATGATAGTCCTATGTTGTTCGAGATAATTTCTAAACAATCTTTTCCAATCTGTGTTCTTTGTGTGATCACATACTTTAAGAATTCACTTCTAAACATATTTCCTTACTAGCCTTTAATAAAATGTCAACATTTCTTTTAACAGCTATCTTTCTACTACCCAACAAAGCTAAATCATCTACATATCCTAATAGCTGCATTTTACCGTTTAATGTCAACCGATCCCTACCTCTTACATTACTCTAATAGCATACATACACTGAGATTAGATTAAAAAGTAATAGGGAAAGTGCATCTCCTTGTTTCAATCCATTATGTATTTCGAAAGTATCCTATAAGTGACATCCAACTCGGTCCCTGCCACGCATCAGTCAAACATACCTCAATTAGCTTGACAAGTTTGTGGGGTATCCCAAACTTAACTAACATTTCATATAATTTGTTTCTTTTAACTGATTTATAAGCATTTTAAAAATCCATGTATAAATAATGAACCATCATGTTGTTGTTCTCAATGATTCTAATATTTTCCTAATAGTAAAAATCTAATCTGTTTGGTCAAAATCCACGCTTATGATCCACCATTATTTTCTATAGTGTCAATCTCATTAAAATTAAGTTAAATAAAATTCAATTCAAATCTAAAGCAGACTTATATTTATAAAAAATAAGTCCTAGTAATAGTTGTATTGCATCTGCTTCAGTGGCCGCATGGTCTAAGGCGCTACTCTCACAATAGACATGACTGCGAATGACAGGGAGATGGAGGTTTGATACAGATTGGATAAACTGAGGGTGGTTTTCCCTTAAATGATTTTCTAATCTACCTCAACGCAAATACTGGTACACTGCCAATAAATTCAGCCTTCCTCAGCCCTAACACATTGTAATTAGTACATAGACATTTAACTCGAATGGGTAGTAATGTGGTGCAAAAAAAATTACAGATTACAATACAAAGTGTTCAAAGTTTTGCGGTCAATTTATAAATATTTGTTTACATGATCGACCTACATTTTTGTAATTATATAATATTGTAGGCAGACCTTAAAGAAAATGTGATATAATTTAACTACACACATTTTATCGAAGGTGGTATCAACTCTTAAGTATCACACATTTTATAAAATAAATACTTTTCTTTTATAAGAGAAATATGACTGTATATAATACCACCCTTACAGACAAAATAGATTGTCTCCAAACATCCTTTGGCAATGTACCATCCTCATTTTCTTTACAGGTGTGTGTATTTATTCACTATTACCCCTTCTCCTTTCATTATCATCATCATCTGTTTAGTAAAATGCCTCCTTCTTCCTCCTTTAATGGCTACTATTCTTATCCTGTCACAAGAACACTTTCTGTTATCTGCTCCTCCCATCTCTTTTTTTCACTTCCTTTTGTTGTCTTTATCCTACATACTTAATTTCCAACATTTCCTTTGGCATCCTTAATTTTTGTTACATCCTCATTGACTGCCTTAAATAACTTTTCTAAATCATGTGTTCATTCAAGTGCTCACGCACTTGGAAAGCCTGGGAATCATAGATAGTTTTGTGTCTAGAAAAAAACCCGCTGAGTTTACCCCCAAAAAAACTTATAAAAAATTCATAATATTTCAAAATTTCATAAAATAATTCTTTTAGAAGCCATTTTCAGATTTATACCTAAAATAAGAGCATTTATTTTGGGGATTATTATATCAAAGTCTACACATTTTCAATAATGAAGCCGCAATTTAAGAAACTTGTTCTCACAGTTCTTCAATCCCGTGTGGATAAATGAGGAACTACTTGAATGAAAAACTAGCGAGTCTGGTCTAGAAAACTGAGATTAACTGCCGGAGGATTCGTTGTGCTGACCACACGACACCCTCTATCAGCAGAATTGGGCACTATCTTTGGAAACGGACGGCGACCATTGGTTGGCATGGTTTAGTTGCGGGCTGACTCCATGGAGTTTTTTTTATCATCACAACTTTACTGAACCAATTTAAATTTTTATTTTTCAAATAAAAGCTTAAACATATTGAAAATGTTATGATGAATGACAATTTAGATTTTAAAAATCTTGACTTTAAATTTCTAATATAGCTAAAGGTTACGGTTGAAAGGTGTCATTGCAAAATTAACATATGATGCGTCAATGGTCCGGATAGTTTATTTATATTTTATGGCAGTAAATAAGAATTGGGCGCGCCACAAAAATTGTACCTACTGTTGAATGTGCCCTTAAGTGGACGAGGTTTTGAATCCTCGTTCGGAGGTGTAACTGCGATGGATGGCATCCAGCCAGGACAAATGAAAAATTGCGACCCATGAGAACTTTTTTTTAAATTTAATTTAATTTGACCGAATTCTTATATTGGTACTCAAACTGATTACTCATAATTTTACCAGTTACAAAATAATAAGAGCAAAAACCTTTATTGTTAAACAAAGAAACTTATATCGCTATTATTGCTAATGAGTTTGGCATGTGCCTCACCTGTCTCCCCATAATTACACCACTGGACCTAAGGAACAGTCTAGATATTCCTTAGCTAATAAATATTTTTAACAGCCGCATCTTACAACCCGTTCAGGTTTTACGCTTATGTACTAGTTATAGGGCCCAGTTCACCTTGACTGGTGGTAGCTTGGGGTCAAAGCAGGGCCCAGTCAACCTTGACTGGGGATAGCTTGGGGTCAAAGCAGGGCCCAGTCCACCTTGACTGGGGGTAGCTTGGGGTCAAAGCAGGGCCCTGTCCACCTTGACTGGGGATAGCTTGGGTTCAGGGCCCAGTCCACCTTTACTGGGGATAGCTTGGGTTCAGGGCCCAGTCCACCTTGACTGGGGATAGCTTGGGGTCAAAGCAGGGCCCAGTCCACCTTGACTGGGGGTAGCTTGGGGTCAAAGCAGGGCCCTGTCCACTTTGACTGGGGATAGCTTGGGTTCAGGGCCCAGTCCACCTTTACTGGGGATAGCTTGGGTTCAGGGCCCAGTCCACCTTGCCTGGGGATAGCTTGGGTTCAGGGCCCTGTCCACCTTGACTGGGGGTAGCTTGGGGTCAAAGCAGGGCCCAGTTCACTTTGACTGCTGGCCAGGGGGATGCCGGTGGTAGCTTGGGGTGAAAAAAAGAGCCCCATCCATATGCACTCGTTTCCACTGGCCGAACCAAAAACGAAAGAAGAAACTTTTTTAAATAAAAAGAACAAGCATTAATCCAGCGGTTCTCAAACTTTTTTCAGATTGTACCCTACGGCCATGAATAAAAGTTTAATGTACCCCCAAGATAAAAAAAATCTAAGACAGGTTGAAAAAAATATGACCACTTAGTAAACTATTGATCTATTTAATCTATTGGGGAAAAATTATCTGGGATCAAAATATTTAAAATGTGAAAAACTATTTAGAAAGAATCCTAGTGTTATAGCCTTAACATGGTATCCTATTGAGAATCGTTTTGATCAGTTTAAAAGAACATAATTTTACTTTAAAAAGTCTGTAGAAAGTTTTTTTTTACATTTTCTTCACAAATTCGCTCAAAAATAGCGAAAAAATAAACCTAAACACATTTTCAAACTAAAATTTGTAATTGTAATTCTGGAGCTGATATATTATGAATCCCAAGGTTTTTCATTGAAAGGGGTGTGGCTGCATGGCTTGGCACAACTTTTTTTTATGTCTGGTTGTCCAGGTGAAACTTTCAAGCTGAGGTTCGGCTCCAAATGTAGCCTATTTCAGTACTTATTTTTTATGTACACCATGGAAGAAAAACCACCCACAAAGAGATAATGTTGTTGAGAAAGGCATCATAAATTTGTTGGCACGTTCAGTGATAAGAGGAAACTCGTTCATTCTCTGCAATCAAAAGGATGCCAAAGATGTTTTCTTGAGACTGAATTTGAGGATTTCATCACAGGACAGTTTAATAATTTCTCCCTTTTCTTTTGTTCTGGTAGACTGGAGTCTTCCACTGCAGAAAAAGGGTCTCGCATCCAGAACTCTCTCTCAAAATTCTCAAGAAAATATTCGCCAAAGTCTCCAATAAAACCCAAACAATGCTCTTTTATCTCGTCGACAAAAGAATCATGAAGATCAACTTCATTTTCTTCTACAACATTTTATAAGAACGGAAAGAATGACAGTTGTCCCTCCACAACTTATTTTGTTGCAAATTGAAGTTTCTTTTTTAAAGCTTTTATTTGATCATGAACCATGAAGGGTGTTGTGTGTTTACCCTGCAGACCTTTATTCAGCTCATTCAGTCACTGAAATACGTCAGCCATGAAACCTGGCCTGCACAGCCACTGCTTATTTATAAATCTGTCACTAAACTCACACTTAATGTCAGAGAGAAAAACTTTAACTTCTTGGGTTTCTTCATACAAACGAGTAGGCTAAGACAATAGCCTTTGGAAAGCCACCTTACCTCAGTGTGGGAAAGATTATGATTATGCTCGCTACTTATTTCTTCACATAAGATTGCAAATAATATGGATTTGCCTGCTTTGGATTTTATGAAATTAACGGTCTTCACTGCTTCTGTCTTCCTATCTTTTGGATATTTCCTGGCAACTAGAGCTTCCCTGTAAGGACTACAGTGGACAAATTTTGCCTGTGGCTTGTCTTCTTGATTTGGGGAACCACACCACTTTGCTTTCCAGTCATAGCTTGTGCACCGTCAGTGCAAATTCCAACGCACTTCTCCCAGTCTACACCATGTTGAGTTACAAAGCCATCAATAGTGTCAAATATCCTTGCCGCCGACCTGGGAACTCCTTGCAGAAAAAAAAATGTATTCTGTCACAGTGGGGGTAGAATCAAGATATCTAACAAATGCTATCAAATGTGCCATATTTGTTGTACAATCTGTACTCTCGTCCAACTGTACAGCAACATATTTTGTGGACTTCAGTTTAATGATGAGTTGCTCCTCCAACTCATTAGCCATACTTGAAATCCTGCGAGACACAGTATCATTAGGCAAAGGGATAACATCCAGCAAATTGGCTTGTTTTTCACCAATAACACTTGACACCATGTCTTTGGCAGCAGGCAGTAAATATGACTCGTCATCAGTGTGGGGTTTTCCAGCCCTTCCTGTTACTAAACTGATTTTGAATGCCTCTTCAAGGCCCTTCACATTCAGAGATGGGAAAGATACCATTTTTTGTCTACCAGATTTTATCTCAGCTTCCTTACGCTTATTAAAGTCAAATGACTTTTCAGGTTCTCATGTTTCGTACTAAAATTTATTTTTAGTAAAGATGGCTTCATGTAACTGTTAGAAAGGGTTTCATTACAAATAACGCATTGAGGTGTAGGTTCTGACTCACTTCCTGCGTAAGAAAATCCTAAAGACAAGTATTCAGGATCATACTTTCTTAATTTGAGCTAAGATTTCTTCTGATGAGTAGGCCTAAGCAAAGAAGATTCAGTTTCTGTTGGCTCAACCATCATCTTCACTTTCCAATTCAAGTTTTCCCCTTTTAACAGTCCAGGTTGGTTTAATTAGCCACTTATCCATCTTAACCGATATGAGAAAAGGTTGGGGGAAAAAAAGAAAGTTCAAGCCCTTCCGTTTCTGAAAAAACAAACAAAAAATAGAAAACATGAAAACAGATTATACTTAAATTCTCGCAACTCTCTTTTCTAGACGTGTAACTGTCAATTGTGATGCAAAAGCAATAGTCAATAAAGATACTTAAAGAATCAGAAAGAGGTCATGTGTGTGTACCAAGCGTGGATCCAGGGGTTGTTAGGGAGGAGGGGGGACTAATTGTTTTCAGGCTCCAAGAAGTATGTCACCAAGTTGTGACTGTTCTTGAAAGATGTTCAAATAACTAAAAAAATAAGCAAGATAACAACTGCTAATGTAGCCTGTGTCAAGTAGAGGGTTGAAAATTCTCAGAAATCGATCTCCAGCTGAAAGCAATTAGGGGGATAAGAGGGGTGGAAATAACCAGATAACGGTAACTGCCAACAATTAGGGTTTTCCATAAGTACCTTGTCATTTTGCCAACTTTCCCTTAAGAGCTGCTCGCGTACCCCCTGAAAGGTGTCCACTTACCCCAGTTTGAGGACCATTGCATTAAACCATGCTCGTTAAAACAAAACGCCGTTCTATTTATGACGCATTCAGTCATTCATTCAGGGGCGGCCCGAGGTAAATTTTGTGCCCGGGCGGGATTTCTTTGTAGTGGATAATATACTCCACTTGCCATAGGAGTGGTATTTACTGACAGCTAGCAAAAGCTACCAGATATACTCTCATGAAGCCATTCGCCAAATCATATGACCTACATAACCATAATATGCTAATTTGTTGTCACTTTTGGCAGTCAAAAAGTTGACAATAATAATTTATTTTTAATCTTGATTTTCTTTTGACCGTTCTTTAAATCTTCCGCTAGATGTCAGCTACCACATTTCCCATGGCGATTGGACTCTGAAAAAATATGAAAATAATCCTCAAACCTAACGTAGCCTGGGCGTGATAGAAAAATAATCTAAAGGGGAAACTCCACAAATGTTAACTATACGCTAAACGTTTCACTTCGACATTGTACAAAAACTGTTTGGATTACAAAATAAAACTATAAGAACCTGTTTCGTAGACAATGTTATCTTCTATTTTTATTGTAAGTTTAACATACCCCTTGACATTGTGAACGGTTTACGTTCTAATTGAAAAATAAATAAATTAGGGTCCCATTTTTTTCTAAATGGCAAATTAAAAATAACCCTTTGAGAGTGGTACTAAATTCTAATTTACTCAACACAAAATTATACTTATAAGTTATAGTAAAATTTCATGTTAATATAAAAAAGTGAACGATTTTTATGCTTAGAAACTCCACTATTACGCCTAGGCTATGTTAGGTTCGGAGATTATTTTAATTTTACGCCCAGGCTACATTAGGTTAAGTTTAGCTCTGTTTGGCGCTCCCCTTGAGCCGACGCCCTAGTTAGCCTTCCGGTTCGCACGGCCCCTGCATTCATTGCTCTGCGGATTCTTTTTAGATAATGTTTATTGGCAAGGAGATGACACGTGTGCGCTTGCATCCCCCCCTCCTTTTTTATGTGCGTGAAAGTCACGACCAAAGAGCCGAACGGCATGGCGCTGTTTGCCCGTGAGCCAAGTCGGTGGGGTAGTTGCTAAATATACACTCCGGCCCGCGACGTTCGTTTGGAAGGATTGGTGCAACGGCATCTCCGCCCACCTGGGTTTTGATAGGGGGGTAAGGGTTCAAATCAAGAGCCCGCCTCGATGGTTGAATGGTCTAAGGCGTCACTCTCGCAAGAAACTAGACTGCCGAATGCGGGGAGATGCAGGTTCGAATCCCAGTCGAGTGTAATGAGGCTGGATTTTTTTTCTAAATCTTTCCCCACGTTCACTCTAAATCTTTTCCCACGCTCCCTCTATGAAAATGTAGGTACACTTCCGCTAAATTCCAACTTTCACTATCCCTAACTCATTAGTGTGATTAGTGCATAAGCGTACAACCCGAATGACTAGTAAGACGTGGTGGGGGTACCATGGCACAATTTAAATGATATGTATAAGGAAGATGAGGAAATGCACCCGCATTAGCTTGAAGAGGGGATAGTTAAAGCACCCTTAAATCCCCCTGGCTGAGGTTCAAACCTGAACCTATCCGACACTTCCAGTGTATTGCGAGACTGACGCCTCAGGCCAAATAACCACCCATGAATTTTAAGGCGTGTTAGAAGGAGGGGAACATTGTTGAGTGTTGACGGTTTCAGTAAACGAATGATCCTGGTTCGAATTCCGATCATTTTTAAAATTCAGAGGTGGGGGGTGGGCCTCGAATTTAGATCCCAGCTGTATTCAGAAGGTCTAGAATGCGGGTAATGGAGGTGTGCGTGAGAGAAAAACACTTTAAAAAATAAATTGTTCCCAATGGAACGACGTAGTATTTGTTTTTGGGAGGGGCAGGGCTGACCGTGAAGAGGTTTTAACTGTTCTGTCTTTCACTCGTTTGCTATTTTTAGAACGTTTGCTATCTTTACTGGTTTGAATGTAAGGCAAGACCTTCGACTTGCAATAAAGTCCAATTTTCATAGGAAGGGCCTTTTAGAAAATACGAACTAATTTTTAGTCAACATTGAAAACTACTCTCGCAATAGACTAGACTGTCAATGAAGGGGAGATCGAGGTTCGAATCTCGGTCGAGTGTACTTACTTTTCTTAAGTTTATTGAACAGAACAAAATTAAAAGAAAGCTGTTGAAAATGGGATGGCAGGAAATCTACATTCTATAATTTTTATTTGTTGACTCTAATGTTGATGTTTCAAAGTTGTTTTTATTAGCAAATTGGAGCCAAATCTTAAATACACAATTTAATTTTTTATAAAGAATAATAAAAAAAGGAAAAAATTGCAAAGTGATAAGGGGGGCTGGAGCCATGGCCGCTGGTTTGTTACCAGGGAGCTCTCATCGTTTGTGGAGCACTGCTGTCAGCGGCGAGTGAATCACGTGACCGGCTGGTGGCTGGTTGAACAGTAACAAGTTCACCAGCTGCTGGTAAAACACTCGCCGACTGGCGATACCAGCCGCTGTTTTTAGTTCACACAACGCTGCTGGTAAACAACCCTAGTGTGACCGCGGCTTTAGACGAAACTATTAAAAAAAAGTATATCCAAAATAAACAGAAATATTCGGAAACTTTTTAAAGATGGAAACTTACTCGCGTCAACAACACCTGACTGCTCGCATTAAATCGTTGGCCTATGGAGCTTTTTATTAATTTATCTTCTCACGTATCCTTGATTAAAACAGATGACGCACAAGCTCCATCTCTTGTTTCGCTTTAGGGTTCGACCAGACTGACTGGCGAGCGAGCGCGTGCGTGGTTAGCAGATAGTTCTCGATAGTTGATGACGAGGAGTCAAAGGTTCGAATCTTGGCTCAGTGAACTGAGGGTGGTTTTCAACAAGTGATTTATTGTTGTGGTTTTCTCATCCTCTCTCCACGCTAATGGTGATTCTTATTTGTAAAGGCCTACTTTGATAATATTGAAGTATTTTAACTTACCAGTTATATATATATATTATATATATTTTAATATATATATAAAGTATGGTTTGTGATCTTATCAATTAAATTGGGCCGTTAGTAGCAAGTGGTAATAAAAATTTCAAAATGAGAAGTTTTTTTAGCACTCATGAACCAACTTACAATAATATTGCCTAGCGCCTGTAAACTATACTGTCCCGGGTCGAGCTCGCTCCAGTCTGGCCACCTCTCATTACAACCAATGTGTTCTATTTTATATTTTAGTCGCTCGCTCCAGTCTGCCACCTCTCATTACAACAACTGTTTATTTTATATTTAGTCGCTCGCTCATCTGGTCACTCTCATTACAACCAATGTGTTCTATTTTATATTTAGTCGCTCGCTCCAGTCTGGCACCTCTCATTACAACCAATGTGTTCTATTTATATTTTAGTCGCTCGCTCCAGTCTGGCCACCTCTCATTACAACCAACGTGTTCTATTTTATATTTTAGTCGCGCGCTCAGTCTGGCACTCTCATTACAACCAATGTGTTCTATTTTATATTTTAGTCGCTCGCTCAGTCTGGCCGCCTCTCATTACAACCAATGTGTTCTATTTATATTTTAGTTGCTCGCTCCAGTCTGGCACCTCTCATTACAACCAATGTGTTCTATTTATTTTAGTTGCTCGCTCAGTTGGCACCTCTCATTACAACCATGTGTTCTATTTATATTTAGTTGCTCGCTCCAGTCTGACCACTTCATTACAACCAATGTTTCTATTTATATTTTAGCGCTCGCTCGCCTTAGTCAGCCACAGCTGTAGGACTATTGTTTTCCTCGCGCTCTCAGTGTTTATTACACTGTCATATATTTTAGAAAAGAAAAATGTATCCATTTAAAAAAATATGTTTTGGCAACACCATTGATAATAATACTTAGCACCGCGTCTTACTACCCGTTCGGGTTATACGCTTAAGTACTAATTACACTAATGGGTTAGGAATTTGGAAGGTTGAATTTAAAGGAAATGAACCCGCATTTGCGTGGAGGGATAGTGGAAAACCATTTAGGAAAAACCACCCTTAGTTTACCCGACCGAGATTCGAACCTCGATTTCCCCGTCCTCGGCAGTCGAGCTCAACACGACTAGCGCGTTAGCCAACTACGCCACCGAGGCGGGTAACACCATTGATAAAAGGTGTGTTAATTATTATATTACCTCACATAACATTTTGTACAAAACGAGTATATTTGATTACAAAAATGGACGCCAATAAACTTAAACATATTGACAGACTAGGGCTGAGGCCAAGACGCGATTTAGAATTTCGCACTAAGTCTGTTCCCTATAGTTTGAACATATCTTTAGATTTTTAAAAACCGGAAGTAGCGTGATGATTTGTGTCCATGTGTCTGCCACGTTATTCTTGAGTCCGCCATATTTTATTTTTCAAGTTTCGGATTTTATCTTATAAAGATAACATGCTCCATAGCGTCCATACCAAATTTCAGCTTTCTAGGGATCCGTTTGCACGTTTCTTCCGCCATTTTGGATTTCTCAAGTTTAGGATTTTTCTCATAAAATGCTCCATAGCGTCCGCGTCAGCTATCTGTAGATAGAGTATTGGGAAGTGAAAGAAAGAGCCCTGGAAAGACAGACATATATAAATATGGACCATAAAACTTTAAAAAACTTACTCATCAAAGCTGCTCCATCAATTAAAAGAAGAAGAAAAAAACGCCTTCACAGCCTAAGTGTGGTGTGTGTTCGTATTGGACAAAACCCCAGAGCAGTGGTTCTTAACCTTTTATTACTCGCGGTCCCCTAAATATCTAAAATAATTTCCCTGTCCCCAAGTTTTTACTAACATATTAACCACTAAGATATATTCTAAAATATTGGCTTTATTTATTGATTATAATAACAACAAAAAGAGAGAAATTAACCTACCTAAATGTATTTAATGGGACCTCTGCTATTGAACACTTTCCACTAATTTGTCTATTTTTGATTAATTTGTATTTTTACCCGCGTCGGTGGCGTAGTTGGCTAACGTGCCAGTCGTGTTTAGTCAGACCACCGAGGACGGGGAGATCGAGGTTCGAATCTCGGTCGGGTTGAACTGGGGGGGGGGTGGTTTCCTAAATGGTTTTCCACTCTCCCTCCACGCAAATACGGGTTCACTTCCTCTAAATTCAACCTTCCCATTTCCTAATCCATTAGTGTAATTAGTACTTAAGTGTATAACCCGAACGGGTTAGTAAGACGCGGTGCTAAAATTAAATTAAATTTGTATTATCTTAATGCTATTTGCTTCGTTTTAATATTTATCACTGAGGAAAATCCCTCTTTTCACATAAATAAGTAGAAACAAAGGGCAGACATTTTGAATGGCGATGGTAAACAGATGAGGATTATTTGTACTATCCGTGATTTCTATTATCCGTGCTTCCCCTCCCTTCACTACCCCGGAAAATCGAGACTTTACTCTGCTTACGATCATCGAATTCTTTCTTCCAAAACTTAAAATTTAATATAATTGACTTCAGTAATAAGCAAATTACATTTAAATTATTTTTTCGAAGCCCCACAAAAAACCTTTCGTGCCCCCCCGGATAAGAATCGCTACCCTAGAGCATGTTCTATGAGGTAAATCTTTTATTTGTAAAATATATTATTTTATTGGATTGTCAAAAATGAATCATATTCATGCTATCAAAGAACGTTTAAAAAAAAACTTCAGTGGCCGAACAGTGTAAGGCGTCACTTTTGTGCTAGACTGGCCGGCTGATGTCAGGCATATCGGGTTTCGAATCCCGGTCGGGTCTACTGATGGTGGGTTTTCCTGAATGGTTTCTCACTTCCCGGCGGTATCTAGGCCTACTATTGCATATATACATTAAACTATCAAAGAGTGTTTGGCGGGTGTGAGGAGGGAGAAGGGGTGTGGGGCAAAGTTGTAAAACAAATACTTAAGCTAACCTTAAAATTATTCTAATCATCTTAAAATAAAATCCAAACTAATAATGGCAATTAGAAATGAAAATTTTCGGTAAAATGGTCATATTGAATCACAGGAGAAAGGGATGTATTCTTTAAGGCTTTGGTTTGGAAGTATTTATTACAATATCTGGCCTACAGCAGACCCGACGTTAATGACACGTTCAGCCACCGAGCGCTGTAGTCGATACTTGAGTGTTAAAAGAGAACCTAAATCGTGCATGTTGCTTTATTGTAAACACTTTTATTTCCTGGTTGTTAACGTCCTTGGAATAAATTAAACTGAACCGGAAATTTTAAAACTCATCTATAAATTAATTATATTTAAATATCTGGAATTTTTCCAAGAAAAATAGAACTGAACATTTTCCATCTCCGTTGTACAGCTTGTCCGCCTTAAATCCGTCTGTCTTCCCCAAATAATTGGCGACCATCATGGTCCATGAACCTCTGGAATAACCTGTCCGCCTTGAATCCGTGCGTCTAACTCTAGTGACTAATTCGCGGCCATAGTGGTCCATACACCTTTGTACAGCCCGTCCGCCTTGAATCTAGTACTCCACCAGGGCTCAGGTAGATTAGAACAAAGGCCGTTCTCATGATCGTGTAGGGAGTGGAATATTTAAGCCGCGTGCTTCAGTCAATATGAGTGATTCGGAGTTCACTAGCGATGTGGGCCCGGGTGCTAATAAATCTTTCCTCGCTAAGCGCCTGTAAAAATTCATATTAAAAACTATTTTTTCCTCACCGAATATTAGTTAAGATCTTATCAGAAGGTTTTTGAATGGACTGATAAACATAGTTGGACCATCTGTTGAGGCTCAGATTTAATTCTCGTAATCAGATCCAAGATTCTCTCAGTGTAAGCCCTACTCTTGTATTGTACACCCATGACTTCTGGGGTTCGAATCCCTAACCCGAAATATATTTCTCAGATAAAATAGGAGTATTATTTGATGGTTACTAGACATTTCCAGGGAATTCCTGGTCCTTATCAAGGGATTTTTTTAGCCATTTATAGGGGATTACTGACTATTTCCAGGGGATTCTTAGCCATTTCAAGGGCTCCAGAAAATTTCCAGGGGATTCCTGACAATTTCTAAGGGCTTAATGGCTATTTCCAAGGGATTACTGGGCATTTCTAGGGGATTCTTGGCAATTTTCAGGGGATACCTAGTAATTTCCATGGGATTCCTATTAATTTCCATGGGATTCCTGGCCATTTCAAGGGGATTCCAAACCGTTTCAAGATTTAGTTGGTTTTTACCGGCCAGCAGTCACTCTAAGGTAATTGCCCTTCACTTTTACCGGTTTGTAGTCTCTCTCGTTAGTTACCGGTTCTTAACCACCCGTTTTCTTTTATCCCTAATCTCACACATCCTACACACCCTCACACTCGGAAGTGTCAATATTTACGAAGTGGAGTGCAATGAAAGCGGTTTGCAAAATTCCCAAAATGTTCTTCAATATGAGACTTATTTTCAAACGTTTCGAATTGCACAGACATTTATTGACGAACTTATGGGGAAATCGACTTTCCTCTCAATTTGAACCACGTGCTAGTGGGAATTCCTTAGTAAAACAAGAGGAAGTCTAGGTACCTTAATTTTTATAGTAACCCTACTTTCGACCACCAACATTTTTTGAAAGTCACTAAAATTTAGCATTCTAGAAATATGTCTTATTTGATTTATTAATTATAAAGTTATAGAAATTTTCCAATATTCTTCCTTAATGATTACTGTATAATTTATATTTAAATTATTAATCAAACGGACTAAGAATGTACGAGTGAATACAATTTGCAATGTTTTTATTTCCCTTATTATGACAACATGAGTTTCCAGATGTCAAATAACGGGCTTCCTATGAAATTCAGACTGTAGCCAATCTCCGTCATTCGACTCGGCTAAAAAAAAGTTTCCTTTATTTTTAATATATTATATAGTGTAGCAGGAAATGTAATGGCTAGTTGAATCAGAGTTTGTGGTTTACAGGGGTGTCCGTGCAAGGTTTAAAGCCTTGTTTACTCAAAGGTTGACCAATATACAGTTCAATTTTTATAGGAAGAGCCTTAGCCGACAGATAGAAAGTCACTCAAGGGCTGTGAGTTCTACTACACCAAGCTTTCGACTCTTGTTCTATTTTTCTATTGTCTGACTCAAGAATCCTTCATGATTTGGCTAAAGCAGGGCCGGTCCTAGGCAATTTGGGGCCTCCTGTGAACTGTATAATGTGGGCCCCCATAGATTTTTTTAAATAAAAGATTACAGCAGTCCAATCACATAACAAATTAGATAATATGAATCGGAATAAACAAAAAATATATCAGGGTAACAATATCTTATATTATAATCTTGAAAATAAAACGAGCCTGTGAGCTTGAACTAATTATTTAAAAGGAAACTATTGATTGACGTATTATTTTGGGATTGGATAGATCTAATTAAATTTCCTAGTTTAACTTTTTCACATAGATATTTTGAAAAACCACAATTAAAGAGAAATTAAAAAACCATACGTGATTTGAAGTGATGGTTGTTTAAATATTTTGGTCTAGAGCATTGATTCCCAACCAGGGTTCCGTGAGAATTTGCAAAAGCTTGCGAAAAAAAAACACAACTTACCACCTTGTTTGTAAATAAATAACAAATTAAAATATTAATGTTTCAACTTGACACATAAATAAAAAAGAAGCATTTTGAAAGTTTAGCTTGGTTATATATTTGCTTGATAGTTATTTAAGAAATGAGAAATATCTAGGGTGCATTTTCATAAAGACGACTGACGTGTGCGGCCCACACTTCTATGTTTGTTTTCTTACTCGCGTCATTTGTGTGTGATCATTCCTCTTTGATAGTAGCAGCTCTAGATTTTCTTCAGCGGAAATAATAAAAGTTATTTTTCAACTATCTTGAGGACAAATCGTGGCTCCTGAAATTAGCATACCTGGCAGATATTCATGAACACCTAAATAAGTTGAACACCAACATGCAAGGTCCCAAGGAAAATATTTTGACGTGTACAGACAAACCCGTAGCATTCATAAATAAAATTGGTGTTTGGAAAAAACATATTTCTAAGGGTAATTTTGAAATATTACCCCTATTTTCTCATCTTCAGAGCATTACAACTGACAACAACCGTGAAGCCGTCATGCCCCTGATTTACCCTCGTGGAATTTCTGGCTGAAAAATCTTGCCAAGTACTTCCCTTCTTTGACATCTGAAGAGTATATGATTGAGTCAGGAAATCTTTCAGATTCTCCAAGCAGTTCAGAAAATTTCCTCAGCCTGCAGGAAAAATAACAATTGGCTGAACTGAAGTATGATCAATCACACACTAAAAATTAAATTTAATGAACTGTCATTAGATAGGTTTTGGATATCAGTGAAAACAGAGTTTCCTACCATCTCCCAGACAGATATAAACATATTGACACAATTCTCAACATTGTACCTGTGTGAGCAGACATTTTCATGTTTAAATAATATAAAAACCAAACAGAGGAACAGAATGTTGTCTGTGGAAGAACTTCTTGTGTGCCTATCAAAGATGAGACGAATTAAGTTGTTGTGTTCAAGAAAGCAAGCCCAAGTTTCACATTAAATTAACTGATATTAGGAATCATTGTTATTCTATTGAAACTTGTATTATTTTCGGTTGTGAATTAATAATAAAACAATAAAATTCAACTTATTTTTTCGTTAACGAGTTTATAAAAAAACATAACACAAAACTATTGCAAAATATATACACCAAGTTTGTTTATAGCCATTAAGACGGATGTAAACTGAAAATGTTTGTAATTTTTTTATTAAATTAGTAAACTAAATATTGTTAGGCAGTAAATACTTGTATAATATTTTATTCAAAAGTATTATTTAATTATTATTTACTACCTACCCTTTTTTTCATGTCTTTATTTAATGTAACCCTGTCGAATCTTTATATACCAGGCAGGGAGGGGTTCCTTGAGATTTTTAGAAATATTTCAAGGGCTCCTCCAAACAAAAAGGTTGGGAATCACTGGTCTAGAGCTTAGCTTGAATAAAGAGGGTAATTAGAGGAAAATATCTCATTTTCAATATAACCAATACTGTATTGTTCAAAATAAAAATACCTGCTATTTTGTAGCATCATGAATTACTGACAGTCACTGGTATGAAGCAAATAAAACATTCTACAAAGCTGAGTTGTTCTATCCTTGCGTGCATCCAATGTTTAGTCCTTGATATCCTCTGTACAGGGGCGGCCCGAGGTAAATTATGTGCCCGGGTGGGATTGCTTTTTTGGTTTCTCCTATGTAAATGGTGGATAATATAGTCCATTCGCCATATGAGTGGTTGTAACTGACAGCCAGTAAAAGCTATCAGATCTACTCGACTAACCAAATGATCTGCAAGACATATATTGATTTGTTGCTTTTGGCAGTCAAAACGTTGACAAAAATAATTTAGTTTTCTTTTTCTTTTGACCGTTCTTTAAATCTTTCGCAAGCTGTCAAATACCACATTTCCCATGGTGATTGGACTCTGAAAAATATGAATATAATTCCCAAACCTAACATTATTTTCTAGACAGTGCTATCTTCCATTTTTTACTTTCTCGCTATCTTACAGGTAGAAAAGTATCGTGATCGTCAAAAAAATCTAACTCGAAATTTTGATGTATGTCGACGTTTCATGAACCCCCGAATCCAAAAAAGTGTTTTTTGAATTACCGTCTGTCTGTACCTCGGACTAGAGCCTAAACTATTTTACCAATTGGGATAAAACTTGATATCTAGCGTTTTCATAAGGTTGCCCGGAGGTGTTTTTGGAATTGGATATCTAACCCTAAAATTAAGGGTAGTTTACTGAAGGGCAGAAGGAAAAAAAATCAATTTTCTCAAAATCGGCTTGAACAATTTTGATTAAATTTCATTTTAAAACATTTATAAATATTTCAGACAAAATGGTTACTCTCACTATTTCGGCAAAATGACTTTAAGAGTTCCGGTCTGATGTGTAAATTCTAATTTTTTTATCATATCTCCGAAACTGTGAGATATAAAATTACTTATCATTGCAAATATGTAGATCTATTTATAATACGACTCTTTTATTTGAAACATATTTTTTATAAACCCAATAACTTTCAAGCTATACGCAAATGTATATGTATTTTAACTTTTCGAACACTTAAGGTGAAGTAATGCGACCGTAAAATTTTTTTAACCCGAAATGTTGATGGATGTCGACGTCTCATGACCCTCCGAACCCTAAAAAGTGGTGTTTGCAATGCCGTGTGTCTGTTTAACCTCAAAATTAAGAGTAGTTTTATAAAAAGGGAAAAGAGAAAAAGTCGATTTTCTCAAAATCGGCTCTAACGATTTTTATTAAATTACGTAGCTAGGCTTTGGTTAATATTATAAATTAAATGGCTATTTTCATTTTCGCATGAAAATGACTTTTAGGGTACTTTACAGAAGCGGAAATTTCCGTATCTCCGCAACAATTTGAAATACTAAATAACTTATCATTGTAAAATTTTAGTGGTTTCCAACCTGGGGGGCGTGGGGCACTTAGTAAATAACGTTAAAAACCCGATAATAATTTAAAACACTTTTTATTTCAATCCCTTTTCCAAATTAACATATTTTTTTCTTTTGGTATTGGCAACTCTGCTTACAAGTTGGAACTCATCTATTATGTGGCCAGTCAGATGTAAGACACTTGTGCGCATGCACATGTGTATTTTCAAGCCCGCAAACCCCGGGTTTAGCCCTCCAATTCTCCTCTCTACCCTCCCCCTCAGCTACCCTTGTGGCCACGTACAACACTCCCAAGATTATTTTAATAACCATTAAAAAAAAATTCTGAGACAATGGGGGGCGTGGGAATTTGATTATCCACCAAGGGGGGGCGTCAGCTATAGAAGCTTGGGTAACCACCGCAATCTATATTATGAAATATCTTTTACGTTTTATATGGTCCTGAACCGAATTAAAAGTGGGTCTTAAAATTCTATGTTTTGTTTGTCCCTGGAGATTAGGCTAAAATGGTTTTGATGAATTTTAGTTCAAAATTGATTAATGTTATATGGTCTTAGCTTGAGGTGTTTTTAAAAATTTTGATTTCAACCTTAAAATTAAGAGTAGTCATTAATGACTGATTTTGTAAAATTTGGAAATTTTAGAAAATGGAGAATCGGTAAAAAAATAGTTGTCATACATTACACATAAATAAATGAATGTCATACGATTCACAAAGATCCATTTTACGCTCCTATACCGATTACCTTTATGTATAGGGTAAAGTCACTAAAGTTGCTACATATTTTTTTTAAATAAGTAATTACATTGACTTTATTATAAATTATTACATAAATTGATTCATTTATTACAGAGAGGAATCAACCGCAATCACTTTCATCAAACACTGAATAGCTTTGGAAATTAGCATCTTTTTGCAGACATGATCGGCCGTATGAGTCATTTGAATCTAAAGTGAATCTAAACTGAAACATTTATGATCCATTCGCGCATTTCAAGGCATTCAGGGCAAAAAATGATGTTACTTGAAGAACCGGTGAACGTTACTTTGGCCCGCGTACCAAAAAAATTGGAGATCCCTGCCTTAGACCATGGAGCCACCGAAGTGGGTCTCGAATGGGCGTCTCCCAGCTCTGTGGATTTGGTGGTTCGACTTTCTCGTGTTTGAGTCGATAATTTTTAAATTGATCTATTATATTGTTTCTTTATATCATAGTCGCAGGATATTACTTTCATCGTAACATCCCAATATTGTATCGTACGATTGTAAAGCTGTAATGAAATAGATTTTCATTTAATAATAATTTTAATCAGAAGTTCCCACACTTTACATATTTCAAATTAATGAATAGTTTCAGAACATAAAAACTAAATGCATCCACATGTGTTAGGAAATCTTCTCACACACTTCGATGACTTTTTTTTTTACAATGACTCTGTGTCGTCAGCTTACATTTTCTTTTGTTTATACACCCTCACTCCTATTGCAAATACTTGTGAAATATAACCACTTCGAAAACACTTTATCTCTCTCCCACCCTTCTGGAACAAATAGAATATGGTGCCACTTTAGATGGGGTGCTAGTGAGCGTGAGTTTAGGGCAGTATTTTCGAAGTTTTTATAGCATAAACATTTATTTGGCCAAAATAAATTAAATATTTCTTCTATAGAAACATAGAGTTTATTTTTCCGCACATGCTAATCTCAACAGTTCTTTAATATCTGTCAAGGGTGTCCTGGAATTTAGTGACAACTTTTTCTCTTCATTTAAAAAGTTTGTCACCAAATGCCGCTATGCTCATGAGAGATATTCAAGAACTCTTGAGATTAGCATGTGCAGAAAGCTAAACTCTATGTTTCTATAGAAGAAATATTTGATTTATTTTTGCCAAAAAATGTTTATGCTATATAAACTGCAAAATGAATGCACTAAACTGGCTCACACTAGCACCCCACCTTAAAGAAAGACAGAAAGAAGCCTCTAGAAGGATTTCTTCTGAATAATATACCCGAAATCAAGGCTCCTTTCTCCCAACTCTCCACAGCCTTATTGAGAAGCGGTCCCCGCTAAACTAATCTCAAAAGTAAAATTCAGTTCGCGACGCGTTGAGGTATCATCTAGCTCAAGCTGTGTGTACACAAACAATTGCTTTTAGATTAATAAAAAAAAAGTTTTTACAAAATAACAAATTATTCACATATAAGTAGCATTAAAACCTGACTTCTCTCATTATCACGACGGATCCTAACAAGAGACTCCACAAGAAGAAAGAATCCTTACACAGTTTGGGGAAATTACAATTCATGTAGTATCCGGATCTTAAAGTTGGCAACGCTGATACGTGCGTGTGTGGTGGACGCGTGTTTCAACCTGATGAATATAATCAACAAGTCCTCAGGAGGGGGTTGGTTGGCAAGGTGCCAAGCGATCTTTATAACTGTTGAGCTAAACTCTGAATTAGGTATTAATCCCGGCCGGGTGACCTTTTCCACATTGGGAGATTTTTTTTTTCCTACCATCTTTTATTTATTTTGTTTGGTGACCCCTGGTACTCAGTCTTACGGGAGGTTAGCTTGCACTCCTTGGGCACTAGGGAGTGCTATTAGCTGCACTCCTCTGTGATTACAGCACTACCAAGTGACACAACTCGCTTTCAAATTGATCGTTGTAAAGGCGGACATCTTGATAGCGATGCTGTCACGTGGGACTGCACCTAGCGAGCCCCGTGTTGAAGAATGCAAGCTCTCCCAACGAGCGCATCCATTAACCTGGAGGCTGTGGGTCTGGGGTATGATGTTTGTCTGAACCCCTAGTTTTAAAGAGTCACTCTTGCAATACACTGGATTGCAAGAGTCACTCTTGCAATACACTGGATTGCCGATGATGGGGAGAGCGGGGTTTTAATCCCGGCCGGGTGTAATGAGGGTGGTTTTACATACATGTTTTTTCACTTATCACCTCCAAGCCAATGCGTCTACTTCAAAATTCTACCGTTTTCTTCCTTAACACATTAGCGTAATTACTACTTATGCATCTGAGTAAAACCCTAATTAGCTCTAAGACTCGGGGCTAAAAAAATTCGTCGAGAGTCTGGTGAACTGTTTGTGAAGCGAGGGTGACGAGTGCGTGTGGCCATCGCGTGCCTAACGGTCTCTCCGTGTCCGTTTTGGCAAAATAAGGAATTCTGCTCTTGATTTCACAAATCGCAGTTCTGAACCAATATAGACGCTTTTAATATGTGTACCTACCCCGCTGCGGTGGCCACGTGGTCTAACGCGCTACCCTCGCAGTATACTAGACTGCCGATGACTGAAAGATCGAGGTTCGAGTCTCGGTCGGGTGTACCTAGTTTAGTTTTTTCTGAGATGGTTTTCCACTCTCCCTCCACGCGGATACGGGTACACCTATAAATATGACACCCGCCTCGGTGGCGTAGTTGCCTAACGCGCTAGTCGTGTTGAGCTCAACCGCCGAGGACGGGGAGATCGAGGTTCGAATCTCGGTCGGGTGAACTGGGGGTGGTTTTTCCTAAATGGTTTTCCACTCTCCTTCCACGCAAATGCGGGTTCACTTCCTCTAAATTCAACCCACCCAATTCCTAATCCATTAGCGTAATTAGTACTTAAGCGTATAACCCGAACGGGTAGTAAGACGCGGTGCTAAATATTATTATTATTATTATAAATATGACCTTCATAATCCCTAAAAAGATTAGCGTAATTAGTATATAGGCGTATAACCCGAATGGATAGTTAGACGTGATGCAAAAAAAAAATGTGTACATGATAACTAGGATCCGAATTTTGATTGCCAAAAACAGGGAAACAGGGATCAATAATTTACATAAATTGACCTCATATATTTTTAAAAAATAACCTAATAATATTGACAGAAACCGGTAAATAAATGCACACATATGTAGAATGTAATGAAAAGCCTTTAACAACTAAACTCTCTAAATATAACATTGATAGACAAATAACTGTTTCAGAAGTGATAGCTACCCCCTCCCAACGCAACCCTCTCTAGCCTGGATGCAATTTCACCAGGAATGTATATTTTACAAGCATACAAGCAAACAGTATACAACTGTATGCCAAAAATATTTATGTTTGAGTATTTATGGATCTATAAAATATCCATACTTATTCAACGTGAATCCCATAAAATGACTCAAAAATGCTTTTAGAAGACTATAAATTCCTAAAAATGATGCAAAAACAAGAAAATATGACCTTAGATTAAAAAATGACAATAAAAGATTTAAAAAATATATAAAATATACATTTTTACATTAAGGGGATCATGAGCAAAGTTTATGAAAGAGCGCGCACTATAAAAAAGATTATGTCATCGAAATCTGGTCCCTCATGAAAGCTATTTACTCGGCAGTTTATCTACTGGTGCTTTGGTAGAGGAATTTATTTCTGGAAACATAGATCTTGGTCGCACAGCTTTGAACATTTTCCCACGAAAAGAAACATTCTTATTCCCAAAGGAAGTCATTTACGTGAAAACTTAAAACTTGTGTCGACACAATCGTGGGACAGAAATATTAATAAAATTATATTTATATTATTGGAAGCCTATGGTGACCTTTTTAGATGATAGTTATAATAAATAAATAATTAAGGCACAGTTACTGCTGTTTTTTGTCCTTTTTTATTTATATATTTAATAGTAAGCTAGCAGCAAACCTTTTCCTTGACCTTTGGAAATTTAATCATGTTTATGGATCGAAAGTGTGAAGACAGTAATCTTAGCGTGAATACACGATAGAACTATCAGAAGCTCCCTATCAAGTTATATCGGTCGTGCAGTAATCTTAGCGTGAATGCACTATAAAAACTATCATAAGCATCCTCCCAAGTTATATTGATCGCGCAGTAATCTTAGCGTGAATGCACTATATGAACTATCAGAAGCTCCCTATCAAGTTATATCGGTCGTGCAGTAATCTTAGCGTGAATGCACTATAAAAACTATCAGAAGCATCCTCCCAAGTTATATTGATCGCGCAGTAATCTTAGCGTGAATACACTATATGAACTATCAGAAGCTCCCTATCAAGTTATATCGGTCGTGCAGTAATCTTAGCGTGAATGCACTATAAAAACTATCAGAAGCATCCTCCCAAGTTATATTGATCGCGCAGTAATCTTAGCGTGAATGCACTATAGAACTATCAAAAGCTCCCTCCCAAGTTATATAGGTCGCGCAGTAATCTTAGCGTGAATGCACTATAGAAACTATCAAAAGCTCCCTCCCAAGTTATATTGATCGCGCAGTAATCTTAGCGTGAATGCACTATAGAACTATCAGAAGCTCCCTATTAAGTTATATAGGTCGCGCAGTAATCTTAGCGTGAATGCACTATAGAAACTATCAAAAGCTCCCTCCCAAGTTATATTGATCGCGCAGTAATCTTAGCGTGAATGCACTATAGAACTATCAGAAGCTCCCTACCAAGTTATATTGATCGCGCAGTAATCTTAGCGTGAATGCACTATAGAACTATCAGAAGCTCCCTACCAAGTTATATCGGTCGCGCAGTAATCTTAGCGTGAATGCACTATAGAAAATATCAGAAGCTCCCTCCCAAGTTATATCGGTCGCGCAGTAGCTGTGGGGAACGGCTCATAAACAGTGGCAGTGTCAATGACCCCGGCAACGCAACCAGAGACTCGCACATTGATTTTTTTGTGCGCCTTTCTTCCCGCATCATTTGCTCTTATTTATTTCGAGTGTAAAGAAAATAGGGAAAGAGAGAGAGGGGGATAAGGAAGAGGAATAACGTGAGTTTTGACAAGCTTTCCTCTCGGGCATGTGCTAGAAACTACATTGGGTGTAATTGCACGAGTGGAGTTGTTCTACAGTCCAATTTTCATAGGGACAGAAAAGTTGATAGTTCTTCTTTCACGTGTTCATACGTCAAGTCATGTGATATGGAGCTGACACTTTAGATAGATATTATCATAAATTAACACTAGTAATAGTAGTAAAATGTAATCATTGTCAAAAAATATAAATGTGTGTGTGAGAGGTTTTTAAGTCTCCTTTATATTATAATCGGACTGTACACTCTGTTCCCGAATCGTTACGGGGCTTGCGATAGCGTGTGCTCTTGTCGTGAGGAGGGAGGGGGAGAGGGGGACCCGAACTTCGGAGACTTGCGCCATCACTGCTCGTCATGGTTCGATTCTGACCTCACGCAAAAAAACAAAAAAAAAACGCTGGAGGGACTGGTTGAGGCTATATTTATTTGAGGGGTCGAGAGGGTACCCCCGGCTTCCCCGTTATCGGTTCCGTCGGAAGAAAGGTATTTGGTTCGATCCTTCTGTCTTGTATTCCTAACCTTAGGTGTGGGAAAGATGTATCTTACTATGGTTTTCAATTTATTTAACTTTATTTTAGACCATGCTAATTAAGAACCTTTCAAATTTTCACTTTGAATATAGTGTTTTCGATGACTTTGTTAGTTCATGTCCACCGCCTTAGCTCAGTCGGTAGCCTGTCTATCTACTAGGTTAAGGGTCCCTGGTTTGACTCCCGGCATGGCCGAAAAATGTATCGTTATTGAAATGTAGGTTTCCCCCTCCACATTGATGAATTTAACGACCGGGGGGCTAGCTGTTGTGTCTGTTTTAGATTTAAGTAAGTTTATAGTCTTGTGTTGATATAATTTCTTCAGTTAGTGCACGCTAAATACTTATAATAATGGCCGCATAGTCTAACTTGCTACGCTCGCAGTAGACTAGACTCCCGATGAAGTGGAGATCGAGGTTCGAATCTCGATCGGATGTACTGAGGATTTTTCCCCAAAATGGTTATTCCACTTTCCCTCCACGCAAATACGAGTACACTTCCTCTAAACTAAACCCCCCTTATCCAAACTCCACTAGTGTAATTAGTACATTATAACCTGAACAGGTAGTAAGACGTGATGCTTTAAAAAAAAAGTTGTGAATCTTCAGAGCTGCTGCCATTCCCATAAGGTAATGTTTCCCAAACTTTCTCCAGTTGCGTATCCAGTTTAGGGCCGAAGTACACCTTCCAGCTGAATATAAATAAATAGACACAAATGCTCGTTATCTTGTAATGTATAAAATGTTATTCCAACTTTTAGTAAAAGCTTTATTAGTAAGATAAACAGAAGCCGAGATAAAGGGAATGACATGAAACTGTGTTGTTCGTCGTTTACCCCTGGAGGTATGCGTGCCTCGGTTTGATCAACACTGCCCTAAAGAATACATCTATCTGTTTGAGGGTATTTCACTGAAAGCAGGTGGTGGACTTTGATGTGGGGGTGGAAGGTAACACAATTTTTAGGTCTGTATATATTTTCTTTGTCTTTAAGACAAAAAAAACTATTTTTTTTACCAAAATAAATAAAATATTGCTTCAGTAGATAAGTTTGGATTCACTTTCAACATTATCACTGCATTTTAATATCTGTTCAGGATACACGTGTGTATGATAATTACTCTAATAGTTTAGGGCTGAGGAAGTTTGAATTTAGAGGAAATATACCCTCATTTGCTTGAGGGGGAAACATTTAGTAAAAACCAGCCTTGGTATATCCAACCGGGATTTGAACCCCGATCTCTCCGTCGTCAGTAGGCCAGGGAATAATGCCCTAGACAGTTCGGCCACTGAAGCGGGTTTTATCGAATGTTGATAATTCATGTGTAGAAAGAAATTAAAATGTATTTACTTAAGTAATATTTAATTTATTTTCGCTCCAAAAAAAGTTAAAAAAATAAATAAAAACAGCAAAAACTTTGGCTTTTAAACCTCGCGTTCTCTACCACAGCTCAAGTCGCTAATAAGCTGCAGTCACGGGGACCAATTTGAGTTTTACAAATGGGAGGAGGGGGCGGATTATATGAATTTCAAGACCCAATTTTCACAATAAAATATTTTCTGAAAATTAACAAAAAATAAAATTTAGTTGTAGCTGAACCCATTGAAAAGAAACATATCATATAACAGAACAAAATGAAAAGACAGTTGTTGAAGAGGGAATTAAAGTAAAGCTACATTTTATCATTTTTATCTTTGTTAACTCGGATATTAATGATTCAAAGTTGTTGGTAGCAAATTGCAGCCAAATCCCAAATACACAATTTTATTTTTCATAAAAATTAACAAACAAAAAATGCAGAGTGATTGGGGGGACCTGTACAATTCATTGAAGGGACTGTAACTGACAGCTATACAAGTTTTTTTTAGCACCGCTTCTTATTATACACTTATGTACTAATTACGCTATTGAGCTAGGGTTGAGGAAGGATGAATTTAAATGAATTGTATCCACATTTGCGTGGTGGTACAATGGAAAATAATTTTGAAAAAACAACTCGGTACACTCGGTGGCCATTTATGGGCGCCCATGCCTGCAATGCAGAGTAGTTTGTCGCCCAGAGCAGCCAGGGGGAGGGGGGGGGGGCTACGGTTGAATACCCGTGTGTGGAAGTCCCTCTGATGATTCCTATCTTTGAAAGTGGCGAGCTATGGCCCCTAAAGAGTTTCTCTACCTCCACACTCGTGCGCCATTCATTGTTCGGATACGTTTTCCCTTTTCTGAACACCATCAGCGCGGAGGAAAAGAAATCGTTGTTCCTTTAGTGCCTCGGACATTACGTCAAAAAATGTGGCGTTGCACAGCTTCTTTATAACTTCTTCTTGCGCTCCTGTTGCTTTAGCACCCGGTGGTCACGCAGTGTAACAGCCCCTCTCCCCTGTACTCCTCCTCCCTTCATACACAATTGTTAATTTACTCTTTCTTGGAACACATATTCCCACATCCCGGCCTTGATACATACTTGATTATTTGTTGTTTCTTTGAAGATTACAAACTTTTTTATTTCTAACTGTCTGGTAAGTTTGTCTACAAATGGGACATCCTCGACCTTGAACGTGATTTTTTTGTGCTGCCCGACCGATGCAGAGATTTCGGTCTCACTCCTTGGTCTACGGGGTTTTGATTTTAAGTCTCTGGTTGAAGATCTTTGTTTCAATCCCTGGACATATATATATATTTTTATTTCAGCTTCCTGGTCAAAGATATTTATTTCAATCTCCGATGGAAGATTTTAGATCTAGACCTAGTGATGCATTGGAGTGGGGAGTGGGAGTTTTTCTACATTTGTTTTTATTACCTTTTTTTTCACAATTTCTCTGACCTCTCTCCATTTTAATGTGTGTGAATTTACTTTAAAGCATTCGTCTTTATAATTACTCCAAAGATCAAGCCTTTAATAACCATTAGGTTTAAATAAATTAACTTAATCTATTAATCCCCTGTACAAACTAAATATATGAAAAATAACTGTAAACGGTGATAACATTTTTGTTATTAAAATTGTGAGATATCTTTTAACATAGAATACACACCTGTAAATTTACATGCATTCACTTCCGCTTAAACTGTCTGTCATTTTATCTCTGCAAAATACATTTTTGAAGTAACAATGAGTCATTGTTCTGCTTTTTGAGTCACCAATTCAAATGGGTTATCTAGTTCTCCAGAAATGCTCACTAACCTAAATATTTTTTATGCCTCCTTTTGGGGATCAGAAATATGATTGCTCAGAGTCTTAAGACATGTAGTTTAAAATGTTTTCAAAATTGCTTGAGGTAGAGTGTAGGGAACAGTGTTTTTGCAGTTCTTATACCAAAACTTTTTTGCCAAAATTAATCAAATATTTCTCCAGTAGAAACAGTTTAAATTTTCTTCACCTGGTGATATCAACAGTTGTTGAATATATGTCAAGGGTGTCCTGGAATTTAATGACAACTTTTTCTCTTCATTTAAAAAGTTTGTCATCTAATAACGCTATGCTCATGACAGATATTCAACAACTGTTGAAGTCACAATGTGAAGAAAATTGAACTTTACATTTCAACTGGATCAAAATTTTATTTTATTTTTGGGGGAAAAAAACCTGCAAAAACACTGCCCTTAACCCATGTTCACCACTTTCTCACATTGAGTGAAGGTAAGTGCGCTGCCCCCAGATCAGTCCCTCTCGTCTTCGCACACTTTGTGACAACACAGGCTGCACAGTGCACAGCCCCAAAGCCATCACTCCTCACCTAATTATTTGCAGGACTGTCATTTAAGGTTCTCTATTAATCTATATATTATGTAATTTAAAAGTTGGATTTATTACTGATAAGCATTTATAATACATAAACTATCTACTCTCGTAAATTAAAATTATGTAGGGGAATTTTAAAGGAATACACCGGCCTTTGTATAAATTAGGGATCAAACAAGGTGGATCCAAGTTGATTCTTAAAACACCTTTCCGGGGCTGAACCCCACACTACTAAGTTAAAGTTCTCTAGTGCAGCGTTTCCAAGTAAATCTAGTCATGGAACCTTTTTATATTTCATACACCATAATGGAACGCCTAAAATATGTTTAGCTTAGCACATAAGAAAAAAGCCAAAGGTGAAAATTTTTCTTGTTTTAAGGTAAAATACCTTTAAATTGAAAGTTTCATTTTTCCAGGCGAAGGCAACTACTACACGTTTTGACCTATTTTATCCCATCAATAAATACGTGTTTGTCAAGGGGAAAAAAATGAAAGGGTTTTACTATCAATCACATTATAATTAAAGCATCATATTCATTGCTCACTATTATTAGTATAAAAAATACACAAAACGTCAAAATACATTTTAATGAGAAGAGTGTTTTTTTATATCCGGTTTAGTTGTTGACGATTGTATTCACATGTCTGGAGCAGCATCAAGTAGGTTTCGATACTTCATTCTGGTTTTAGAGTATAGTGAGAATCCAGAATGCAGTAAAAGCAACCTGAACCACATATAGTCTCGTCCTCTAGATATAAATGTGCCTACATTGTTTTTATCTTTTGATGTTTAAAATTTTTAAAACATTTTTACGAAACTCCTTAATTTTACCTCACAGAACCACGGTTCCGCGGAACCCACTTGGGAAACGCTGCTCTAGTGCATTGTATTAATATAGTAGTCTTAGTATGTATACATTTTTAGAAAATGCAAAATATTTTATATGGGCAACATTTGACATTTTTATATATTACTATTGTTATTTAATAGGTATTTATAATATCTATCTAAAGTGACAGCTGCTGACTTGACGTATCAATATGTGAAAGTAGATCTAGTACCTTTTCTCGATGGGTAGAGAAAGGGAAAACCTGGAAAAGTTAGGGAATTTCTGATGTCAAGGAAATGTCAGGAAATTTAACACAAAATTGAGAGATTTGGTTTCTCGGTGTTAAAATATATTGTCTGGATATTGCCTGCATTTACACCGACACAAATAATACCGAAAACATTAAAAACTGGAAAAAAGAACTTAAAACTATGTTTATCTTTATTAGCTGTTATATATTATCAATGTAATACTTACTTACTTATGGCACTAGGAACTCGAAAGTTCATTATTGGAATCACAAAAGTACGCCACATATCCCTATCTTGATCTAATTCTATCCAGTCTATCTTATCAGGGAGACTGGGGCATGTTGCAACATTTTCACGTTTATTTTTTTATTTTTTACTAAAATCTTTTTATTTTTCACAGGTATAAGATATAACATTTTATCATTGTTTGGAAAGTATATGTTTGCTTATATGTCTTTATTTAGGTTATCAAAATTATTTCAAATCAAAGCCTACATATGTTGTAAGTTGCCCCTTTAGAGGGGCACTTTGCAACACTACTAGGGGCTTGTTGCAACAGCTATTCTGCCTCCTCAAATTCGTCACATTCATCAGATATACAATTAATGCAAATGTAAAGCTTTTTTTTTTACTCACAGCCAATGGTCCCACATTTTGCAAATTCTGCACTGCACCAGTATTTTAAGTCCATCACCATATTCCTTACTACAGACCAAATAATATGTTTGATCATCATCGGTTGATCTATCTTCAAAAATTATGTTCCTCTTCACATATTTTCTTTTATTTTTTGTTGTATGTTTATTCTTTTGAAATATAGCTGCAAGATTTTTTGTTAGTCTTTGTTTTTTTTCTTGTGAAACATTTTTTTCTTCTTCTAGGGCTGTTTTTTCTGGGGTGTCTGTAAATGGTAGCTTTCCTCTTATTTCTCCCACAATTTGTTTGCTTTCTTGGCATCGCTTTTGGGAATGGTTTCGCAGTTTCAGGTGAGAAGCATTTCTGACCACTTGGTCTGGTCATATAAATGTTTATTACTATCATTAATAGAATCAAATATCCGAAGCTATTATTTATGCTTTTAGTGAGGAATTCTCCATCTAGCTAACATCATTGATATTGTTCCTTTCCTTCTCCGACACATCATTGAGTTCTTTAGCTGTACTTATGTATTGATTGTGCTCAACAGATTTATCTTCAATTTCTGCATTTTGTGCAGGTCAATCTGTGACAAAAGCTGGAGCATAATCTGCTTCAGTAAATATATCAGGATTGTACGGATATATTCCTGCACTGGCAAATCCTGAAATTATGTTGATTGGAGTTAGAGCATGCAAGAAATGGTTTCTAACAATTACTGGAATATCGCAGCTAGTCAGTGTTTTCCCTGCGTTGCTTTTAAGCCAAGAATCAATGCTTGTGCTGCAAAGTCTCTTGAAGGGTCCAAAAACTGTCAAATCCAAAGGTTGTAAATGATGATAACAATGTAGTGGGAATGATACCACAATAACTCCTTTATCCTTGCAAAGATCAAGAGTACTACAGCTGAGGTGGGAGACGGGATTATCCAATAAAATCACCACTGGATTATCTGGAGTAGGTTGAGAATGGTTGATAATTTACAAAGCACCAATAGAGCCAGGGGTGCCATCTCGAATAAAATTATCTTGAAACTTTTTTCTTGGAAAAAGGAACATGGGGGAGGGGTGGGGGGAAGCTCCATCGTCTTGTGTGTTGATGGTTGCTGCTACTGTGACCATTTGCCCACGTTCTGCTGAGGTAATAGCGCCAACCTGTTCCATTCCTTCTGTGCAACAATTTTGTTTGGACGCAAAACTGTTGATACACCTTCTCATTCATATTCCAAATTCGAGACGGTGTAAAAGCATGTCGCGATGAAACAACAGATAGCTTATTAAAGAAATGCTCAATATTGGTCTTGTTAAAATTGGTTGCTCTGGCTAAACTGGTGGGTTCTGGCTGATGCAGCGCCAACTCAGATTGATGCTTAAGAAAACCAGTGAACCAATCAACACCAGCCTTTTCATTTTCAGCCCAAGGCGGATTAAAATATTTTCCTGTGCATCACTAAATATTATCCTGGTTTTGAATATCCACAGGAGGGAATAATTTTCTCTGTTCCTTGCTTAACATTGTCATTTTTTTTCTTTAGCATAGTTATATATCTTGATAATGTGTAATAATGAATGTTGAATTATAGTGCTATCTTTCTACAGGAAAAAGTCTTTGTGACCATCATTTTTTATAACCAACTTAACAGTCCTTGACATAATATTATTTGGGGTCTGCCCTTTATCTGTTCGTCTCGGACGTGTTCTCATATTGAAATATGAAAATTATTGTCAGATAAAATTTGTAGGGTACTTTTTAACTGTACTGTCAAATGGGATGAAGATGACCACAGTCGTGAAGTTAGCCAAGTTTTTCAAACTTGTTTATTTTCCTTATTATTACTACTAATTTATTACTTACAAGTTTCACAAACACATAATGTATCTGTAAAAGAATATTTAAAAAAATCTTGTAATATCAAGAGAGTTTGCAACCAACTTTTCCTTGTGTCAACTTCACCCCAACACTTTTCAAAACTATTTTATAAAATAAAATTAATGTTCGGTCACCGTCACCCCATTTGGAGTGAAGGTGACCAAAATAGAGTGTGTGTGTGTGTGTGTGTGTGTGTGTATACACTCTAGTATATATATAGAGTGATATATATATATATATACACACACACACACACACTCTATGTCTTAGCCAACCTAAAAATTAGCTTAGGGGTGTTTTTCTATATTTGAAACCAAGAATCACATAATATTTTTTAATTTTCAATAATTGGATTTGTTTAAAGTTATTTAAAGTTGAAAAGTTGTCACCTTCACTCCATTTGACAGTAACACCTTATAATTTCTGTTAGAACTCTGCCTGCAATGTTAAGGCACCAGATGGGAGTGAATTTTAAAAAAATGGGCCTACTCTGCTTAGTGTACAACAAAACTTATTATTAATTACAAATGTATTTTTACTACTTGATTCCTTTTTAGTAGTACTCATTCGAGCAAGCTAGCAAGAAAGTAATTCTCATTCTGTGTAACAATAAGTTGTTACTAATCATATTTCAATTATATCCTCAAATAAAATAATGTTAAATTATTCTCATCCCAGGGGGTAAGTCGAACACTTGTTGCAACTACTCTCACAGCACTATCGCCAACTAAGCATTAAAATGGCGTCTATTTTTAATTTTTACTTATAAACTCTGGTGCCAAATAAACGCCAAAGAATGCTTTCTCTAATGATAATGGATTAAAATATTATAAAACTGCAAACATAACAAAAATTAATTTTAGATAATCATACAATATTTACTCAGCACACACAAAAACAGAAATTCCACTGTAAATCACGAATGAAATAAATACGTATGTCCTCACTTGCTTGGTTGAATCTACTACTGTAATCCAATAATATGTCGCAGTGGCGCACACTATGTCACAATACCTCTCTAAATAAACACTTTGTTGGAACTATCCTCTTCCTCCCCTACACCCTATCTCTCTCAGGTCTAACCAAATGTTATCCCCCCCCCCCCCCCCCCATCTGCATCTGGGTTTTCTTAGTGGTCTTTTACCCTTATTGGGTTTAATATTAATCAAGGAAAAATTTTAAAAAGGTTAAACCGGGAATTTTTTGAAATGTATGGAAAACCTAGAAAAGTCATATAATTTTATAATAAAAGTTTTGTAGCCACCCAGCTTTTTTCAGATGCCAGATAAATGTCCTTTGTTTATAATAGTCGTGCAAGTAATTTGAACAATAAACTCAGACATAATGTGAGTTAAAAATGAGAGCTGTGTTATTAATTTACATGATAAGATTAGGCCGCACAATGGCAGACTAGAGTGGAAAACATACTTACAGCACTTTGAGACCACGCACTTGAACCTAAGGTTATCAAGGGCACACTTCATGGATATTTATATGACAGTCATATTTTGCTTACCGCAAAGCTCACTACAGACACAACCGGTTGTGTGTTTTGTTGCTGCTTTATACAAAACTGAAAATCGCATTTCTACCAATATGAGAAAAAAAAATAACAAAGGAGCTAGCTAATTGATTGTCACAGGGAGTATGTAATGAGAAACCGTGTTTTTGTAATGTTATTTCGACCTATTTTATGTTTTGAAGTGTTCAATGCCATGTAGAGAAAGTGATTAAGGTTAAATGATCAGCCTTCATTAGACAGAAACAAGGTTGGGCTGTATGTGTTTTTTACTTAAGTTATTCAAGTGAAATATCTGCATTTTGTTTTCATTGCTAAATATTTGAATATATATATATATATATATTTATATATATATATAATCGACAGATGGGTGAATGTATCTCGGAGAGTAGTTTTATGTGTGTGGACTGTAGCAAAGAATGAGGTATTATCAAAAGAGGCAAAAATGGAAGTATATAAAAGTGTGTTAACGCCAATGTGTGTTACGGATGTGAAGTGTGGGTTTGTCAGGAAAAACACAAGAGCAAGGTGAATGCGGTTGGAATGATATATCTAAGAGATACATGTGGAAAAACTCATATGGACAGAGTCGGTAATGCATGGGTACTAAAGGAGTGCGATTTGAAAGGGAATCCAATAGGTCACTGTGTGGTTTGGGTATATTGAGAGGATGAGTATGGTTTGAATGATGAAACAAATTTATGAAGGTAAATTGTAGGAAGGGGTAGGCCATGTAAGAAGTGGCTAAATGTTGTAGATTATGTGAAAAAGAGAAACATTAAGAGTTTTAAGAATAAAAGAGCATGCATGACTCAGTGTATGGATGTTGTTGAAGCGAAGGGAGTATGCGAGGATAGGAAAGTTTAGAGAAAGTTAGTGAGGATGGATTAAGTACGAAGTTTTTTTAGCTATATTCACAGTTTCTTGCATACCCCGTAGGTGAATAGCGTTATTAGGTATGTGTGTGTGTGTATGTGTGTGTGTTATAATTATATATGTATATAGTCCAATGGGCACCCTTACATTGGATTCAACGTCAACTCAGAAACTCCACCCACTGCTCTGCCATGCGCTCACTCATATATCCATTCCAAAATCCTATACACCCTTCGTGTCTATATTTTGTATTTCGCTCCCTTTGTTTGGTTTACCTTGTCTTTCCTTAGCCTTCGCATCTACCCCAAACCTGCATTTACGCCATTGCTTGCTCTACTCACTCTGGCCGGCAGTATCTTGGTGGCTTGGTGAAGCGAATAGAACACAAGATGGACAAGAAGCACAAGTTGTTGTATGAAGCTATCAATAAAATAGGTTTTTTGTTTCAAGTTTTTTTTATAATCGGGGTGCACATTAGATTCGAAAATATAATTGGCAACAATTTCCTCTCATTTAGTATAAAACTTGCCCTTTAAAGCCACTACACTAACATTTTCCCTCTACCTTATTGTGTGTGTGGTTGGTCAAGTGGATAGTGAGAAAGAGAGAGAGGGAACAGTTTACTTGTCAAGCCTGTCTTGCCCCGACAACAACACACAAACCAAGGACTCAAATAATACACGTAAACCACCCAGGACCCTGCACTCATACATGGAGCTGTACAAAGTTTGTGATTTGTAAGCCTTGCAGAATAAAGAAGTGGTGAGGTTGATGAAATTATATCATAATTATCTAAATATTATCTTATTGGTGATCGATTACATTTTAACATAACCCATTTTAATATGCTTACTACACCCCCTTGATTTGACATAATTTTAAGAAAGGTGTTTGGATAACTTGAAAATAAGAATAGTTTCACTTATCAAAATAAAATAAAAACAAAAGAGAAGACTTTTTTTTTTGCTTGACTTGATAAAAATGAATGAGTGGGAAAAAATAGACTTGAAGCATGCTCTCTCGCTGATTCAGGCTAATAGTACTTTAAACGAGTTTTGAGAACTGTGTTTGGTAAAAAAATATTGAAATAAATACATTTAAAGTGCTCTGAACTGTTCTAATAATATACTTTTAAAAAAACCCGGAGAACCTGGAAACACAAAGAACTTCACACACAAAAAAAAATTCACTAGAATATGTGTGAATTTGGGACATTAAACCGCAAGATTTAAAAAGTAGTAATTTGCTTAGAGGAAAAAGGTTAACAAAAATTTCACATACACATATCATGCCTCCAATTTTCACTTTTTCATCATTAAAACATTTGAGTTACATAGCAACTCCTTTAATTACTCCTCCTGTCGAGGTCAAATCCTCAAGTTCTGAACACCAATTACTCGACTTCACATTAAATTAGTAATTTTTATAACAAATGATATTTCATTCCTCTATATTTCTCTATAAAGCAGACCTGGACAAATCTATAGTTTGGAGGATCCCATTGAGAATTTAAATATAAAAATGGGCCGCCAAATAAAATTGGATTTTTTTAATGACACAATTTACTAAAGGAAATTAACATATATAAATAAGTAATTCTCATCCGCTTCAGTGGCCACATGGTTTAAGGCATCACTCTCACAGTACACTAGACTGTCGATGACGGGGAGAGCAAGGTTCGAATCCCGGTCAGTTGTACTGAGGATGGTTTTCCCTAAAAGGTTTTCTTCTCTCCCTCCACATAAATGTGGGTACGTTCTTTCTTGATTCAACTGCCCTAAGCCTTAACACATTAGCGTAATTTATTACATATGCAGATAACTTGACACTGTGTTTAAAAAAATTGTAAAAAAGTGATTCTCAAATAAAACAACTTAATGAAATGAATGGAATTTTTTTTCATATTCTTTATAATTTCTTTAAAGTCATGTGTAAGTTTAGTAATTGAAATTCTTCAAACTGATGTAAGTATTAACTGGTATGCTATATAGAAATTGTATATATTTTTATAAGGACTTTTTTTTTTAACTAAGCTATTCTTAGCATTAATCCAGCCCCCCACCTGTAGATGATATTTAAAGCTTACAGGCCGCATAAAAATATATGTATATTTTAATTTGTCCAAGGCTATTCAAAAGTGTCTTGAAGAATCGAAATTTCCTCTGGAAAATGCAAGGATTTTAATATTAAGGAAAATAGTGGCAACCCTGATAAACATTGTATTGACAGGCTACATGCAACACAAGTGGAGCTCTTATAGCACAGGAGTGCATTCACATTAAACTCAGAATCACAAATAAGCTCACCCTATCTGCCTTAACGCCATGTGGATACTAAAGTTCAACACCCTGCCGGAGTCTAACCAAAGCTTTTTATATTCGTAAATTGAAAAATTATATTTGAACAAGGAAATTAGACCCTGTGCCTTTGGGCTTGACGTGCCAATGCCCTATTGTTTAAATTTCCAGAATTTGTTCCATGCCAGGGTCATTCTTCACTCATATTTTAAGGCGAATGCGGCTCTATCCATAACCTATAGATCATTTCATTCTCTCAATCTTTGCTATTTATGTACCCTTTGTTTAGATGGCAAGCTTACCTAGCATGGTTACACTATGGTGCAGCTTGAAAGATAGGGTCATAGTGTTGTCCGTGATGGCAAGACTGCTACCTTTCAGTGTAAAAAAAAGTGTCTAGTTAATTGCACAAGTGTTAGCTTTCTCCAATTCGATTCCTGTGTCCAGGTTTCATTTTTCAATTTATCAATATTTCTCTTTAAAGCCTTTTACAGTGTTGCCATGACAGAGTCCTTCAAATGTAAGCAGAAGACACTATAATGATTCCCGTAGGACTGGAATCATGAAGTCGAAGTCGGAAGCAATTTTGGGTGAAGTCAGAGTTGGAGTACCAATTACGACATCCGCTTCAAAATAGAAACCTACTATATCATAACATTATATGATAAATATATAATTTTAATTAAATACTTTTTTTAATTTTTAGGGCCGGGTTGGTAATTTTGTTTGTCAAATTTATTCAAATTTAAATTCACAATGTTAAAAGAAGCTTCCCATGAAGTAATCTGCATTGGAGCATTTTACTGCAGTAAATTTTTATCATTATACATTAGCAATTTATGGAGTTAAAGTTGGAGTAATTCGGACAGTATAAAAATAAAGGAATCATAGTTGAATGATTGGTGTATCGACACCACAGCTCTGATTGGATTGTGTTTCTGTTCCAGGTCATGGTAAGACCCACAAAGACGCCGCCAGTGTCCGAGCCACACATGCGATCCCTGCCGCCTGTGGTCTCTACTACTTTGAGGTTAAGATTGTGAGCAAGGGCCGAGATGGCTACATGGGGATTGGCCTATCCGCTCAAGGGGTCAACATGAACAGACTTCCCGGTGAGTACGCTTAGCTTACCCCCACCTCTGTTGACTTGTTTCAGAGGCACACTTTACTTGGGTCAAACTGCAAGAGAGTAAGTAAGAACTGACATTAAACGGTACAATGCAGCTATTAGGGTACTGCAAGAGAGTAAGGAAGAAATGACACTAAACAGTACAATGCAGCTATTAGGGTACTGCAAGAGAGTAAGGAAGAAATGACACTAAACGGTACAATGCAGCTATTAGGATACTGCAAGAGAGTAAGGAAGAACTGATATTAACCGGTACAATGCAGCTATTAGGGTACTGCAAGAGAGTAAGGAAGAATTGACATTAAACGGTACAATGCAGCTTTTAGGAGGCACAGATGATTTATCTTTTTTGGTCAATAGTAAGAAAGCTGTTACAAAAAGTGCAGACATTTAATTTAACTAGACACAAGTAAGGAAATAGGTTTAGAAATGACGCTGAAAAGTCTAAGTACTATATGATCAAGAAAACACAGATTGGGGGACGATAATTTAGAGATTACTTCGAACAACATATCATTTGACATAGTTAATGAGTTTAAATATTTGGGGACAATTTTAACTAACAATAGCGATTTTAGAGTGGAAGTTAGGAAAATAATAGTCTGCATGCTATAACTCAGTCTGTAAGTTGTTGACAACTCACCTGCTTTAAAGGAATGTAAAACTCAGAAGATACAAAACAATAATTTTACTGGTTGTTCTCTAAAGGTGTGAAACGTGGTCTCTTACCTTACATGATTAAAAAGAAAAGTTCACAAACAAGATACCTAGGAAGATATTTAGTCCATAAAGGGATGAGGTTATTGAGGAGTGGAGTAGGTTACATAATTATGAGTTGCTTACCCTGTAATCTTCACAAGACTTTGTTAGGATAATCAAGTCTCGTATATTAAGGTGGGCAGGACAGGCAGCATGACTGGGATATTCTAGAACCAAGGTATTGACTTGCAAACCCAATTGAAAGAGACCATTGGGAAGACCGAGACACCGATGAGAGGATAACATTAGAATGAGGTAGACTGGATAGAACTAGCTCAAGATAGGGATAGGTTGTAATGAGGTGGACTGGATGGAATTAGATCTAGATAGGGATAGGGTGGAACGAGGTGGACTAGATATAACTAGCTCAAGATAAGTATAGGTGTAATGAGGTGGCGTGGATAGAACTAGCTCGAGATATGGATAGGGTGTAATGAGGGAGACTGAATAGAACTAGCTCGAGATAGGGATAGGGTGTAATGAGATGGACTGGATGAACTAGCTAGGGATAGGTGATGTACTTTTGTAAGTGCGGCAATGATCTTTCGAGTGCCTACTTTCATAGAGAAAGCAAGTAAGAAGGCTCTGAGTGAAGTGCTTAGTTTTCCCCTTAAGATCAGATAAAAGAAGAGTGTGATTCAAAGTACATAGTTTGCAGTTTTTTTTATGACAAAAGACATTGTGGTCCAGAATAAATAAAATATTATTTCAGTAGAAACATTTAGTTTAGTTTTCTACACACAATAATCTCAACCATAAATAGGATATTTGTTAACATAGTAGAATTTGAACAAAATCTTTTCATATTAAAAGAAAAAATTACCAGTTAAATTCAGCGATGGGCATGAAACATTACCATAGACAGTTTCCAGCCTTGTGGCCGGGTCTGATTTGTAAAATAGCTTCATCTTCCTCTATCCTTCCACCATTCATCCTTCCCTCCTCTCGTCCATTCTTCTCCTCTCACTTACACACTTGCTGTTAACTGCTCCTCCCATCTCTTCCTTGGTCTCCCTTGTGTTTGTTTTTACCTACAAAACATAAAACTAAATGTCTCTATTTTACAATATTGTATTGATTTGGGTGAAAAAATACAGATCTCATCTAATGTTCCCCTCCATTCCTCGATTAAGATTTGACTCTTGTTCCAGGCTGGGACAAACACTCTTACGGTTACCACGGTGACGACGGTCACTCCTTCTGCTCGTCGGGCACCGGGCAGCCGTACGGTCCGACCTTCACCACAGGGGACGTTATAGGCTGTGGCGTGAACCTTATAGACAATACTTGTTTTTACACCAAAAATGGGCACAATCTAGGAGTAGCCTTTACAGATTTACCAGTAAGTTCAGATTTTAGGTAATATCCTCGGAAAAACTTTTTTTATATGTGAGAGTAAAGCTGTGTGAAACAGAAGTAGAAGGGTTAACAAAATAGATAGGAAATCAACTCGCCCTCAACTCTGCTTTACCTTCTGTTTCACTCGGCCTAGTTCTTGCATACATATCATACAGTCGGCTTTAAGATTTACCACTATCAGATTACTGTATTGGTTAAGCCTGTGTGAATCTTCAAAACTTTAATTTCAAATATAGGATTCACACCCAATTTGAAGTTTCGAATCATAATATTTTAAAGATGTGAATCGTGTGCTAGATTTCTAATCCAAATAGATACCTGATTAAGATTCTATGGAATATAATTTTAAAATTCAGATTTTTAAGTCATTCTTTTCAATAATTTAACTTTCCAATGAAACTAACCTCAATATGTTATTAAAATATAAAACAATCTTATAACATTTTATCAAAGTTATGTGAACAACATTTACATTTTATGGAAATGGATCAGACCTCAAATACTTATTATTATGGCGCTAATATTTTCATTGGACATTTAACAACAACAAAAATCTAGCTTAACATGTTGAGCTTCAGCTGGAGTGACTAAATTTGATCCTCGAACCAAATCAACTTTGTGGCCCAATCAACTTGTAACAAAGTCCACATCTGTGGGGAAATAACTTAAAAAATATGTTTACATATTGTGGTCAAAAATTGAGTTCTTTGAGTGCTGTGTATAGGGCCCTGCTGCAGTCTGGTCGGCATTCTCGTATAGTTTATAGCCCATTGGTAGCCCCAATGGGACAAAAATAATTCCCAAACCAAGGGTGCAAGAATGTTCTCTGAGTCCAACACAGCACAGACTCGCTAAATAGCAACAACCACATGACTCTCGTCCTCTAGGCTGTAGGCAAGGCCAGAAACAGTCCTAGGGCCTGCGTTGGTGGATGTGGAAAGTTCAACTTGTAAATACAGTATATGATTTATATTTAAAAAAAAAACTATAACGTATTTGTTTCGAAACATTTTCTTCGTCAAATAATTTATTCATGATTAATTATTTGGGTCAGTAAGCTTAAGGGCTAGTTTCATAGTCAGGATGCACACGCCTCAATTTCCGTGCTACACTAAATGCATGACAACAATTACCTAAACATGAATGGAATGAGCCAATTTCGCATATGAAACAGGCCTATTCCATTTTGGTCTAGGTAGGTGTTGTCCTGTATTTAGTGTAGCGCAGCACTTGATGTGTACTCATTCTATGAAACTAGCTCTAAGATTCAGATTTGATTCGAAATTGAAAGTTTTGGAATCACACAGACATTGATTAAATGATTTGCAAAATAAGCTAGTATATTAATTGATTTGTTTAACTTATAATAAACTGGTTCGATATATTTTTTATATGCTTTAAATAAGGCTGAAAACTTTTCCCAAAAAATTTTTTCAGATATATTAGGAACTATTTGTTCATGTTCATTGCACTTTGTTTGAATGTATGACATTGTTGCTTTTTAGCATTCCATTGATAGATTTGATCAAGATTTAATTATTTTGAAAACATTAATACTTTGGTAAGTGATATATTATTTTTACAAATCAGATAATAGCTTTCAAGTGAATCCTTTAATCCTTCTTGATAACTTTTTGTTTTATGGAAAAGAAAATCATATCTGCACATTTTTATTTAATTTTTAGTTTAATTCAAATATTCTTTTTGACAGAATTATATTCATATTTTGGTTTTCTATATGTAGTTTAAAAATAATAATAATAATAATAATAATAATAATAATAATAATAATAATAATAATAATAATAATAATAATAATATATAATAATAATAATAATAATAATAATAATAATAATAATAATATAATAATAAATTATTTACAGGCTGTGGCCGTGCCACTTTAGTAAAATGCCTCCATCTCCTTCTGTCTTTCCACCATTCTTCATCTCTTACTCTTGTCCATTTGTCTCTCTTCATTCTGACGTCTTCTCCCAACCCTCTCTTCCTTAGTCCCCTTTGTGGTCTTTCCTCTCCTAACTTCAACTTCATCAATATCCTTAGGATCCTTTACTTTCCATCCTCATTACATGTCCATATCATCACTTTGGTGGCTGCATGTTTGTGTCCTTCTTGTAATAGACTTGACTGCTGATCACCGGGAGATCAGTGTTTGAATCCTGGTTGGATGTACTGAGCGTGGTTTTTCCCAAATGATCCTTCCACACAAATGTGGTTACACTTCCTCTAAATGCAACCTTGCTCACCCCTAGTAAATTAGAGTAATTACTGCATAAACATATAACTCAAATCGCTAGTCAGACTCTCTGATATATAGTTTAGTTCAATTTTGAAATGGTCTGTGCCATAACATTTTTTTTTGTCCCTCTCGACAGCCCAACTTGTACCCGACGGTTGGTCTCCAAACTCCAGGGAAGTGGTGGACGCCAACTTTGGTCAGGCCCCGTTTGTGTTTGATATTGAAGACATGATGCGAGAACTCCGTGCCCGAACCCAGGCCACTATCCACCAGTACCCTGTGCCAGACAATCAGGGGGAGTGGCAGGCCACCTTACACAAGTAACTTACTGTCAATCTATATTCTCTAGGCTCAGGCCGTCATCATGTCGTCTGTCATGGTAAAGTGTGAATAAACCATCTTCAGTGTTTGAACGCTCTAAGGCAAAAGACTGGACTGCCGAGGATGGGTAGATCGGAGTTTGAATCCCGGTTTAGTGGACTGATTGTGGTTTTTCCTAAACTATGGGTTAAAATAATAGCCAAGCATTCATAGTCGTTAATTACGGTTATAACCCCATCTAAAATTCATATTCTTTAATTTGAAAAATGACACCTGGATACAAGAATCAAACCTGGGACCTTGTCAATGCTCTTACCGCTGAGCTATCCAGGAGCCATCTCGTGCCCAGGGTCGCTCTTCATTGGCGGAGAACAGACCCCAGACCTGCTCGTGCAGGGGTCGAGCGTAAAAGTATTCCTGACTTTCAGGGGTCAAGGAAAATATTCATTACTTGTACATTTTTGCTTAAGTCATTATAAATATCACATTTCTCCAGAATTACTTTTAGATTAAATGGGGACATAAGAATTGCTAAACAGTAATGTAGCAGTAAAATACTATTGTGTTTTTACTTGATATACATTTAAAAACAAAGTTTCAATTGCTTGTTTAAATCCATAATCTTGATGCTGCTTGGATGAATTATTTCTTTTTGAAAATGTTCTTTTCTATTAAACATGGCTTTTTTAGAAGATGTTTAAAACAATTTTCTTACGGTCAAGGCTAGGCTCTTTTAATATTTTTAATGTTTGTGACTAGTTTAAAAAAATGTTAAACCCTAGTCCACAATTACATTTCAAAAAACCTTCGAAATAGCTTATAGAAGCATATATGGTTCATACATTTTTTGTCTCTCAGGCAGTTGGGGGGGATGACCCTCAAACCCTCTCAAGTTTTAGGAGCAGGGGTTGGTTAAATCATAAATCTCCGCCCCTGTTGTTATTCACTCATATTTTAAGACATAGTCTGTGATGGACATGTGGAAATTGTCATGCGAGCCATCAATTAAGATGGCGAGCTATCAGATCTTGAACTAACGGGGGCTTTATACCACCTATAGCAAAGTGACAAAATATGGATGCTAATGGTGGGAATGGTGTTCTAAGAAAAAAAAATTGGTATTCTTATTTTAATTTCTCATCCCCTCTGCAGAATAAAGCTGTTGCTTTAAAATGTACCCCTTAGATTAATCAAGTGATTAATAAGTCATATTTTTAAAATCTTCCTGACATGTTTGTTTCTGTTAAGGTTTGTCCACATCACTAGTTTGGAGGGTGGGTGGGTAACCACACTGCATCTACAGGATAGGGTCATTTTATTTCTTAAGTTTGAAAATTTTTCTTCTCAAGTTGGTTTTGTATTTATTAGATTTGGGTCGAATCTACCATTTTACTAATCTGAATCTCAAGTCCTACTTAATTTTACCTATGAATCCGAACCAGGATCTTGGGGAAAAGTTATCAATATAAGATGAAATTGAAATATAATTTTTTTAAAAAGCGCTTCAATGGCTAAATGGTCTTAAGGCGTCACTCTCGTGCCGGGCTAGTGGCTCTATGCTGCGTTAGTACAGTGACATTTATACATTAAAGCAAGCGGGCTTGATTCCGCTATTCAGGTGTCATTTTACAAATCTATGAAGAGTTTTGGTGTGTTCTTTTAAGTTCCTTTAGAGCTTGATTCTCTGGGATGGTATTCCTGTTTCCAGGATGGTTTCTACATACTTGGTTCATCATGGTTATTGTGCCACGGCAGAATCATTTGCTCAAGTCACCGGTCAGGTCTTTGACGAAGATGTCATATCTATAAAGAATAGGCAGAGTGAGTGATATTTCCTTTAACTACCAATATGTTTTAATCGCTATTATTTTTTATTGATAGTTGGATTATAGTGTTTTTATTGGAGTAATTATTCACCTTTTCTAACACATTATACCAGCACACGACCTAGAAAATAGCTTAACCAAGGACAGAAAGCTTAATACTACACCCATATCCTTAGCACCTAAATCCGGGATTGGGAACCTGCGCCTTTTCACTTATTTTTTCAACTGTATCTCTCCAAATAAAATAAATAAATAAATAAACAGTACATTCACCAACGTTGTACATTTTAATTATAGTAGAAGCCTGATATAGCGCTGTTGTCGGGGGACATACTTCACTCCCGCACTATAACTTAGGATGGGGGATCTAGGTGATGGTAGAAAATTTCAGTTTTTGTAGCAAAACTCTTTTTTTTTTTTTTTTTTTTTTTTTTTTTTTTTTTTTTTTTGCCATAATAAATAAACTATTGCCTTAGTACAAATATAGAGTTTGATTTTCTTCAGATGTTGATAGCAACAGTTGTTGAATATCTGTCATGAGCATAGCAGTATTAGATGAGAAACTTTTTAAATGAAGAGAAAAAGTTGTCATTAAATTCCAGGACACCCTTGACAGATATTCAACAACTGTTGAGGTCACCAAGTGAAGAAAATTAAACTTTCTTTCTATTGTAACAATATTTTATTTATTTTGGCTGAAGTGTTTTGATATAAAAACTTCAAAAACACTGACATTTTCTCATGTTACCCGCATCCCCAACTTACCCGCAGTATGTCAGAAGGTGACCTGTTGAGTGAAAAATGACGGGGTGGGAGTTTACCACTCACAGAATATGCTTTCCTTTTCCACAAAATAACAACACCATTACGCCTGAGGACAAGAGGGTGATGGGAATCAAGAAGTTGTGTATTGGCTGCTGGATTTCAAGGACAGTTAGGGCTTGCTTTGGGTTATTGTCTCCTGGTGCTAAGAGATGCGAGATTTGTGATACATGGTAATGCAGAACCGCTCTCTTCACTGCATTATTTCCTAATTGGCTATACTGGACCACGCTACATCGGGTTTCTACTGTACAATTTTAACATCTGCTTTCAACCAACGTAATCCATTAGTTTATCTTAGCTGGCTATAAGACTGGTTATTAAGATTGTGTTATTGACAGATCACCCACTTCTCGGTGTAGTTAGCTAATGCGCTACCTTCGTATTGAGCTAGACTGCCGAGGATGGGCAGATCGAGGTTCGAATCTTGCTCAGGTGAAACGTTTTCCCCAAATGGTTTTCTACTCTCCCTCCACGCAAATACAGGTTCACTTCCTCTTTATTCAATCTTCCCAATTCATAACCCATTTGTGTAGTTAGTACTTAAGCGTAATAGCCGAACAGATAGTAAGACACGGTGCTAAGTATTAATTATTATTATCATCTTTTTTATTCTTTTTATTCTTTTTTATTAATTTTTTTTATTCATTTATGGATGATGTTTATTTCTGCAATAAAATAAATGCAATAATTATTTCATTTACTAAATCTGCCCATGTTTGCTGTGACCTCTAGAATCTCTTTCGCAACCACTTTGAGATCTCGCTACTCACAATTTAAAAATATGGGCCCTGGAACCACTCTTGACTTAGTCACTAGAATAGGTAATGGTTTTTATCTAATTCGTATTTTATTACTATTTATATTTATCCCTATCACTCTTTAATAATTTCCTTTCCCTCCCTTATGTTTTTGTTTTACTTTACTAAGAAGTGGCTTATACTCATTGATGAATTATCCAGTGGCTGCAGTGTAAAGTGTGAATCATGTTCCTCTTTTCATTATAAAATGCATATTTTGTTCCTTTTATGTATTCCTATCCCTCTTTCCTATATCTTTTTCTTTGATTACAATTTTTTTAGATGAGATATTCTCTTTGATTCAATGTTCAGGAATACTAAAGCTGGTCCTAGCCGGTCGAATGGGGGAGGCCATTGAGACGACCAGTAAGTTGTACCCGGGTCTGTTGGAACGGAACCAGAACCTGCTGTTCCTCCTCAAGTGCCGGCAATTTGTCGAGATGGTTAACGGCTCGGACACGGAGGTCTGCCCCCCGCGCTGCCCTCGCGGGCAGGGGCTCTTCTCCCCCCTACACCCCTCCTCCTTGTCCCGCCCCGCAAGCCCCGCCGTCCAAACCTCGGTCATCCAGTCTACCAAGGCCCTCTATGGTGGCAGCAACCGAAATAACTCCTCGGTCGAAGAGAACAACTTAAACAATACAGCGATAAACGGTGGTGGGGAACCGCACTGCCCCCTTATCGGCGAGGAGAGTGACGTGGAGATGGATGAGATGAACGGCCATCTGGCGCCGAGTAAGCTGCCGACATTCCCCGCGACAAACGGCTATCAGAACGGCAACAGCCGTCAATCACTAAAGGAAGACTTGGATGACGTTGAAGATATGGGTAAGACATATTTAAGAATCAATGGAAGCAAGCATTTGCTAATTATTTTTGTTGGAAGAGCCTTTTAATACCTACTCAGTTTATAAGCATATGTTCTAATTATATGTGTTAGGGATGACAAAGGTTGAATTTAGAGGATGTGTACCCATATTTGTGTGGATAGATAGTGGAAAACCACTCTTTGTATACTCGACTGGTACTCAAACACCAATTTACTTGTCATCAGCAGCCGAGAGACTCCTTAGACTTTTTCCGGACTTCTATTCAGCTTAAAGAATTTTTCATATATTCCCTTCAGACTCGCTTCGAATTGAAAAACTGGACTTTGTACACCCCTAATATATAATATACATGCTTAACCCTCTGACTGTTTAATTTTTATTTTCCCTAATAGTGGTCAAATATACATATATTAAATTAGAAACACATTAAAATTAATCCTGTAACACATTTATTTAATATCACATTGAATTTTTATATTTTTATTAAAACTTGTTTATTTCCAACACCTCTTTATTAGCACAATTTTGTAAAATATGAGTAAAATGAATATATAGCTTCTCTATTATCTCCAAGCAATTGCTTATTATCACATTTTAAATAAATATTCATCCAGAGTTATTATATAACAGTGAAAACAACACAATCCAAGAAACATTAGCGGCGCATAGAAATTAAAATGCCTTCGTAGATTCAGCAACGTCAATGATGTAAATTCCTTACAACTTATAAATAAATAAATAAATAAATAGATAGAGGATGCATGTGACATATAGCCACACACACGAAGGAACTACATCAATGTGGAACTTATCAGTACAGCTTAGCAACGAGAACTGAAAACTTTTGGGGTATCAATTCAAAGTATTATTATTATTATTATTATTAGCACCGCGTCTTACTACCCGTTCGGGTTATACGCACTTACGCTAATGTGTAATGGTAGGGTGATTGTGAGATGAAATGGAGGACCTACAGTTTAACGTGGAATCCGAACCACGGTGGAGGCCTGGCATTCCCCACATTCACAAGTTGTGATTAATACACATCTTGTCAGAGGTGAAGGAAGAGTTTGGTAATCAGATAAATCTGTGCCGGGACCGAGGATTGAACCCCGGTCGCCAGCTCAGAAGTCCGACACCTTACCCCTAGACCACCAGGTCACCAATTCAAAGTAACATAAATAAAGACAAGCCTGTGGAAATAGCAGGATGCGTAAAATCATACTGGTAGATGCTGCACGTGGAAATCACAGAATAACCGGTCAGGAGGGGTTAATGTACTTTATTTCGTACTTAAATGCATCAAAATTTCTCAAGACTCGTTTTTATGAACATTTACTTAGAACCTTAAAAAGGCAATCAAAACACATTTTAAGTTCATTGTATTATTTTTTTTGAATTCATATTACAAGCCAGAAATAAAACAAAACTAAACCTTTTTCCTTCACAATATTTACTACTCGACCTTTTAAATACAAATCCTGGTAAATTTTGTTTATTTAAATGTGAATTGTCTATACCAAAATAACAATAATAATAAAAAGTTTTCACAGTCTTAGGAAATTTATTTCCTTCAACCAAAGAATATTTTGAAAAATATATTAAACCAGTTACTATAACAACCATTTTGTGAAAAAGCCAAATATTTAAAAATACAAAAAATTTATACATTTTTTTTAACCTCCTAATTTTGGTTTGTTTCTTATAGACAAAATGTTGGCCCTAATTTTTCTTTTTGTTGAACTATAGCACTTAAATAAAAGTTGGCTTATTCCATTTTTTTTAACCATAATGAAAGGTTAAGTATGCTCTTTTGCTGAAAAAGGGGACTGATGTAACTCAAAAATTCCATAATTATGTGTTTTGTATTTTTTAATTGTGATCTTTGAGGCCTACAGCTTTCTGGTAAGTGTGTAGGCCTTACCCTTCTATAATTCTTGTTTTCAATGTCTCATTTGAAATATTTTATTTGTAAAGTGACTTTTTATACCAAAATCTCTTTTTTTTTTACTGAAACTCAAATCATTTTACCTACCACAAATAAAGGGTTTATTCACACACGACTGTTTGTTATGTTGTCAGACATTGACCTGCCCGTGAGCAAGCGACAGTTGTGCGGTGGCAGCAAGTCTGCAGTGGAGCGCATGCTCGAATTTGGTCGAGAGCTCTATAATATGAGCGTTCACCTCCGTCAGGAACAAGGAAAGAGCGAGAACAACAAGAAGATGTTGCAGGTCAGAACTTTGCAGGGCAGGGTTTTACCCTTTTCTAGAAAAAGGGGTTTTTTTTAGTCACCAACAAACTGCTGTGGTAGCTCTTAAAAAGCCTGTATCACGCCATGGATAGTGCCCAGCTTTGGTAAGTAATACACCTAGAACCAGACATTGCATTAACAGCGGTTTTCTTTAATAATCGTCACCGTCGTCATCACTATTTGACGTTTCGGCCTCTACGGATCGTCCGGCACACACAACCTCTTCCATTTCTGTCACACTCTCCAAGTTTCTCCATCTGCCACGTGTCTTCAGTTCACAACTTCATTCCTTCTGTTGTCTTCACTCTAAAGTGATGGAATTGAGTTGAGATCAGTTAAATTGCCATACCATGTTTTGACGCGGGTTGCCAAGTGGCTAAATAATTTTATAATAATGGAAATTGATAAAAATAAAGAAAAAGGAAAAAAGAACTAATAAGTATAAATTTAATCAATAAATCCCACCTAAGAAAAGAGGGAAAATGTGGGAAGAATTCAATGCACATAGGTGATGTCTTTATTTCTTTCTTCTATCTTCCATAGTAGAAATAGTTAAACACACATTTAAACACAAATTGAGTAATATTTCGCTCGGTCCTGTTACTTTTATCAGATAAAAACATGTCACCTTTGTGCGTTAGATTCTTTTTACATTTTTCCTTTTGCCCTTTATGGCTTTCTTCAATAAATGTATACTTATTAGTTTATTTTTTCCTCTTTCCTTATTTTTATCAATTTCCATTATTATAAAAATTACCATGTTTTAAAAAACAATTATTTTAAAATAGAGTAACTAATAATCTGTTCTCAATTTTGCTGTTGTCTTAAATACCGCACTTTGAATTGTTCTCTTGTTCAAACTTAGTCATGTATCTAATTTTCTATTCGATTGGCATCGAGATGGGCTCTTAAGGGACATAGGGGTCCCTGCTCTGCTACATCACCACATTCACCACTTTATTTAATATGATTTGATCATTCCCCCTGGGTGCCAAAAGATTATTTTGAATAAAGCTATTTATTTTTAAGACTCCTACAACTTTGCAGTTATAAGTTATTCGTACTTAAAAGAATTGCAGGGATATGATCAATATTGAAAATTTTCTCTAGTGTATTTAGTACCCTCAAAGTCATTTTAATGGAAAAACAAAAATCGTTCTTTGGTTTGTAATGTTGAACAGTGCCTGGAAACGAAATTTAATCAAAATTTTTAGAGAAAATTTTGAGAAAATGAATTTTTTTATATTTTCACACTGAATTAAACTACCCTTAATTTTAGGGTTAGATAGATAATCCTAAAAACTCATCTGAGGAATCTTATGAAACGCCAGATACCAAGTTTAAGCCTGGTCGATAAAATAGTTTTTGCCCTACTCCCAGAAACAGACTCCATTTTAATAAACACCTTTTTGAGTTCAGGGTCCTATGAAACATCAACATCCATCAAAATCTCGAGTTCAATTTCTACAATAACTGATAGATCGGGGTTAGAATCCCGATCAGGTAAACTGAGGGTGGCTTTTACTAAATGTTTTTTCCAATCTCACCCTTTACGCAAATGGGGGCTTACTTCCTCTAAATATAACCTTCCTCCTCCCTGACACCTTAGTACAACCGGGATCTAGTAGTTAAACACAATGACAAAAATAAAAATAGAGCAGAGTTAATGGCTATGTTGTTTTTTGGTGCAGGATGCTTTCAGTCTGTTGGCGTACTCGAACCCTTGGAGCAGTCCCGTGGGCTGGCAGCTGGACCCCGTCCAGAGAGAGACTGTGTGTGCTGTCCTCAACTCCGCCATACTTGGTAAGTCACATTTAGTGAAGTGATAACCACTTTAACCCTTTTGTGCCACAAGCCATCTGATTGGCTTCACTTTCTAGCTTTGAAAGTGCCAAGAGCTGTTTGGATTTACTCCACCTTCTGAAGTTAAAAGGGCCATTAGCCAATCGGATTGACTCAACCTTCATCGTCATTTTAGTAAAATGCCTTCATCTTCCTCTATCCACCATTCTTCCTCCTTTAATTTCTCCCATTCTCATCCTCTCACTTTCTGTTATCTGCTCCTCATATCTCTTTCATGGCCTCCCTTGCAGTCTTTTTCCTACATACTTCATTTCCATCATTTTCTTTGGCTGCCTCTTTTTTCACCCTCATTATCTGCCATACCATCTCAGTCTTGCTTCCTCCACTATCTCATATACTCCAACATCCTCATTACATGCCCATACCATCTCAGTCTTGCTTCCACTACCATCTCATTTACTCCTTTATTCCCTGATAACTTCATTCCTAATCTTGTTTCTCTCACAACACTAACATGCTCCTCACAAACTTCATTCCCATGGCCTCCATTTTCCTAGTAAGATAATGTTGGACATAAATATTATTTCAAAGTAGTTGTGAGTTTTTAAGACTCAAAGATCGGCTTTTAATGACGATGTAATTTTCTTAATTGACTGAGCTAAGGCATGTTGCTGGTATTATGCCTCAGTAAAAACATAATCCATTCAATGTATGTTAAATATAATTGAATGACACTCAACCAAAGTATTTTTATGTCTAGTGCCTTTTTTTATATATAGAATATGAATTAATCTTAAAAAAAGAGTCACTTTTATTTTGACACTTTTGCTTTTACCAAATGGATGTTCATGTAGAGTATGATTTTAAAATATTAAATGTAATTTTAAGGCAGGACATTTCACAAATTTCAAATTACATTTAATCTATAAATTAATAGTCTAAAAATGTACTGTATTTACATAACTTACATTTAAGCCTTTTCCCCATATTAATCTGTAATTCTCTTTTAAACTCTCCTTTCTGTAAAATTAATTTTTTTTGCCGTATTGTATAGCTGCTGCACTGAATTCGACACATCGGTATATGTCTCTCTGGAGCGGTCCAATCTTGAAAGAGTTCCAGCTGCTCTCATTACTTTCTGTAATTTTGGACAAACGTTGTTGTCATCATCCACGTTGTCAGTCTCTTCTTCAGCACTATATTCTTTCTGCTGCTTCGTTTTTCACTTCCGCGATAATTTCTTAATCACTCAACACTTGAAATGTTTCTATGTGGTCATCCACTTAAACATAGGAATCAAGCTCACTCCACATTCTTTCACATTGAATTGCTTAATCCACTCAGAGTGTGACAGATCATCTTCCCTTTCTTCTTCTTCTTCTTCATCATCATCGGGTATATTAGTTTGTGTGAGCTGTGCTTTACTAAAGCACTTTGCTATCATCTGTTGTGCTACATTATTCCAAGCGGCGTCCAGGAGTGTTATTGATTGCATCTAACACAAAAATTATTGCAGTTTTCGCCTGTTGCCATGCAAAAAATAATTTTTTTAAGAGTTACTTGCTTTAGTGACACTTGGGGTCAAGGTAAGGTTGCAGGACGCGCATACTGTTTGCCAGTAAAAAAAACTAGATTAATGTTGGGAAAATTTAACCTTGGATGAACTGGCAGTTGTCAGCTCTGAGTAGAACTTTTCTGTTTTTCAATGACAGCTCTTTCCCACTTTCTTAGTTCATTTTCGAAAACACTAGATGTCATCCACGCTCTTTGGTTGGCAGTGTAGCTTAAAGGAAGTTTTTTAATCTTTTTAAAACATCTATGATGCAGACTTTTCCCAATATCTAAAAGTTTCCTTTTTTCGGTTCCAATCATGTTCACATAAACAAAAGCTGTAACGCTTTGTTTGAAAAATTGACCACCAATACATTTTCCGTTTTTAAATTTAAGAGTCTTATCTGGCGTTAATTTATAAAAAAATTCCTGTTTCGTCTCCATTAAAGATGTCTTAATTTTTATATGATCGGCTAAGGTCTGGCCAAGTGCTAAGTACCCAATTGCCTGTAACGTTTAGATCAACGCTTTTTGCCTCACCACAAATTTTAGCAAAGGAAATTGAATGTCGAGTTTAAAATGATACAGCCATCCGTTGAAGCACTTATATTCAATACCATACAGTTTCAAATTCCATAGCCTTTTCTTTCAAAATTGGTCCACTTACAGGAATATCTGAAATTCAACACTGTTTGAACCACTTCAAAAGTGCTGCATCTAAATCGGTATGTTCACATTTCCTAGTTTTTTTAATTTCTTCCCCATCTTCTTCAAATTCCTTTAAAATCTTATCCTTATTTTTTTAAATTGTGCCTACAGAAGAATTCACTAATCAAAACTCACGGCGTTCATCAGCCTTTTTCCGTCCACTTTCACATGCTCTAATGACTCGTACTTTCTCTTAAATAGACAGAACTTTGCTTTGCTTTGCTTTTGTACTACAACTTACCATGATTATAAAAAATGTAGGCCTATGTATGACTACACAATGGCTACCAAAATTAACGTTGAACTTATAAAACACGAAAAAATCACCCTGGCTTTGAGCTTAGACCTGCACATGAGACAGTTCAAGCCAGCTCAGTGACAATGGAGGGTTAGTCTTCTCTTCATTTTGATTTTGAAACGACCACGGATTCCCTCCCGCAACCTTCTCTCTGACTTTGTTTGGCCATTCAGTCTATCATCAGAGCAGCACACTGTATGACCAGTACACTTCCAGCCTGCTATAGCTATAAAATAGACCTCTGTAGGAATTGGCCATTTTTTTTCAGGGTTTTTTTTTTTACATATACGTACATTTAAATACAATTTAAAGTAAAATATCTAAGAAGTTTTTGATGTTTTGACGTTACACCCTAATGTAGTGATGGTAAAACAGAAGTTTTTATAACACTTATAGATGACAGTTTGACCAGACTAGCTGAAAAAATGACGCTACACCCGAGTTGACAGAATAGTCGAGGCCGTTAACCAAGTTAGACTGTATATGTTTGCATATGTCATAAATTTATAATATTCAACAAATTGATTGTACTTTTTAATTTGGTGTAGGGAAAACATCCTTTATAAATTTATTGTTTCTCTTAAGTTTATTTTATAAAAAGTTTATAAAATATAATATTTTTTTCCCTCCTCGCTCCATGTTGTGTTCTACAGGCTAGCAATTATGAACGACTTATTAAGATTCAATATGGACACTACATACCTAATAAGTTAAAAAAGAAGTTAATGTAAGGGTTATGGGATGTATTTTATTTTGACAAACCCTCTCAGACGTAACATTTGTTGTCTTGTGCCGCAGAATCTAGTAACCTCCCTCGCCGGCCACCGTTGGAAGTGGCTCTCGCCCACGCCCAAGAACTGGTGAGGCTAATGTCCCGCTCAGGGTTGGGCTCTTGTGCCTTTGCCAGCGTGGACGACCTGTTGCGGCACTGACTCCCCACCTGCCCCTTGCCATCAGTGATCTCGCTCCTCGCTCGCTGCCGTCTCAATGGAGCAACCTCTGACGCGTCTTCTCGCGCGCAAGTCGGTGCGAACCAAACGTTTGTTTTTTTGTGGGGTCTTGTTGTCATCTCGGTTACATCTGTTTATTCCCTGTGTCTTAAAAGAGTAATTTTATTTATATGTTTTAGGGGAACTATTTAAACAGAGTTAAAAAAAAGTTTTATCCTAGACTTAATTGTTTCACATGCTACCCTTAGAGATTTGTTTTTTCCTCTCCCTTCTTCTCGTTTCCCCACTCTATTTTCCCCTCCGCCTGTGCAAGTGTCGCATTGTTATTTACCCCCCACCCCCCATCCCCAGTTGAATGTGATTACTCTGTCCTCCCTCTACCCACAAAAAACTTTATATTTGGAGTTGTGTAAATTGTGTAAGTTGATAAAGATGCTATCTTATCAATCTAAGGAGGAGGATTTGGTGTGATTATAAATAAAACTTTTTATTTTCCTCTCTCTTGGGGTTTCATGTCAGGAGAGGTAGCTTTCTAGATTACTTGCACGTCATGTATGAATCAAAACAGATACTGTTTAGAATTATTGTCGTGTATTCTTGAATAATTGCCAATGGCTTAGAAATATATGAAAACCATGGGAAACATTGTAAAGTTATGTAATTTAAGAGATAGGGAAGGTCCATTCTGAAAGGAGAGTAAGTTTGGACCTCAATGGAAAACAGATAAACTTCTCCTTTATTATTTTCACACATTTCACACCTCCATTTTCTTATTACTTTCACAGTTACACATTATTTTACATGTTTGGAAATATTCCTTGAGGTGGGAGTTTAGGGGATGCGGGAAAATGTAAGGGGTTTTGCAGTTTGTATAGCAAATCATTTTTTCGGTCAAAATAATCAAATGTAACTCCAGTAGAAAATAAGTTTAATATTCTTCATGTGGGGACCTCAACAGTTGTTAAATATCTGTCAAGGGTGTCCTGGAATTTAATGACAACTAAACTCTATGTTTGTACTGCAGATATATTTTATTTAATTTAGCCAAATAATATTTTTTGCTATAAAAACTGCGAAAACAATGCCCTTTTATCACATTCCCTACATACTCACCTAAATCATGTTAAGAAATGCATGAAAAAACAGAAAAAATGTATCTACATATTTGAAAAAGGTTGAAAAGTAACTGAAACATGAAACCTTTTTCAACTGTACAATTGTGTAAAAAATATATGTATTTTTGTTTGTGTTCTTGTTACTTTCTTGCTATGAAAAAGAAATATTTTCGAAAACTGATGTGTAACCGAAAGTGAAAAGAAGTTGTAAGTGGGGAGAGAGTGCAATAGACTTTTATCTGGGGTGGTAGGGGAACAAAATTGGCCAGGATGTAAAAACAGCACATAATATTCACCAATAAAATAGATGCATTCAGCTGTTACTAGATCTTACAACACATCTTGTTTTGTCTCTAAGGTAAACAATGGAAAAGTGCGCTCAAAATCCGATGTGTTATCATGGTCGCCACTTCCTGTTGATGGCATGTTAACAACTTGTTATTATGTACATTTTTCGGCCAGTTACATCATATGATAGTGTGTGTGTAGTTAAAATAGTACCAGATAATATTTTGAAATTTTATATAAAAGTAAGATTTTACTGTCCGGGTTAATCCGCAGCTCATTTAAGGTGACCTGAAATGGTCAAGGGTATCAAGGTTGTGGAGTTGCTACGCCAAACCTTCGACTCGACTTTGACTCCTTCATAAATGGCTCAAGTATATTAATTAGTAATAACAAATTCACTGCAATAAAATGTTCCAGTTCAGATTACTTCATGGAAGCTTCTTTGACATTGTGAATGCATATATAAATAAATTTGTCAATCCACATTACAAATATCAACCCTAAAAAATTAAAATTTAATAAATTTAAAATCATATAGCTATTATATATTGTTATGAAAGTATAAGTTTATTTTGAGGCAACCGTCGGTTAATTATTACTGACTCCGACTCCACAGCCCTGGAGAGTCGACTTTATTAAGAAATGAGTAGAGAAGGTTATTTGTTTCTATTGTGGTATAACCTAACTTGCCTTTCAGGCTGATTTCCGCCCCTAGCTATCCCTTATATTATATTATTTCACAGTGCTTCCGCCATGGTTTTCATACATGTCGTGTATTCTTATCGCATGAAGCAGAGAAAGAAGAAGAAAAGAAAATTAAAAGTTTAGATGTTAAATCCTGCCTTTTGTTAGGTAGTATTTTACTTGCGTTATTATTAATAGATTCACTAGTGGAGACTCTGGGAAAAGTTGTTTTTAATGTAATATAAATGTGATTTGCTGTGGACTAGGCTGGAAAGGAAGAACAGGATTTTAATTTTGAGTAAACGTTGCTATGTTTTGTATCACTGAGGTTTTTTTTCTTTCTTTAACGGTGAAATAGAAGCAGCTCTTCATTTTTTTTAGTACTCTTGTTTGTATTAATCTCAGAACGTGGCAACACTGCTTCGTGTTTCATAAAAAAAAAAGAATAAAAATTTGTATTTTAACTCATACTACAATATTTGTTTAATTTATATTCTTTTTTGTTCTCTCTTTTTGTGTCAGAACATTTTTCCCCCCTTACTTTACATTGAATCTTTTTCAATGATCTGACCATCACATTTTTTCAGGAGCATAATTACCAAACATTAGCTGTAATATTTTTATACATCTAGTGGCTTGCAGGTCCTATTTATGAATTGTTTTGCTCAAAAAGGCAATCGTATGGATGAGAATCACATGGTGAATTAACTAATCAAGCGAAAACCGAGTGAAGAAATCCCACTGAGGGAAAAATATGGGAAGAATACAATTCACTTTCTTCTTCTGGCTTCTGTAGTAGTGTTCACATACATATTAATTGAAATAGAGAGTTTTTATATTAGAACATTATCGTTGCTTTTATCTTAGTTTATTTATTCATTTAAAAAACTTTAGGTTTTTCTTTAAATTCATGTATATTTGGAAGAAGGTATAGGAAAGGTGGATGGAAACATATAAAACACACTATGGCTTTCACAATGAAAAGAAGAACATAGTTCACACTTAACTTTACTGCCAAAAGGTATTGGCTGCCTCTTGAATAAAATCAGTCGCTACCGCCCAATTCCTTGACTTAGGCTTAATTTTATCAGAACTCATGAGGTGAGGAGGGTAAATGCTTAACACAACTTCCTATCGAGGGATTGGGCGTTAACAATAGATTTTCTTCAAGAGGCAACCATTACCTTTTTTGTCCAGTGGCAGCAATGTAAAGTGTGAACCGTGTTATTTGAATTGTAAAAGCCATATTGTGTTTGTTCCTTTTATATGTTTTTATCCACCTTTCTTATACCTTCTTCCAAATATAACAATATCCAAAAAAACAAAAAGTGGGTTTTTTCTTGAATATAGATGTTTATATTAAAATAAATAAATTGCATTTCTAATCAGACACCTTAGCTCAGTCGGTAGTGTGTCTTCCTATTGAGCTAAAGGTCCTGGGGTCGATTCCCGTCATTGATGAAAATATGGGTTTACCCATTCACATCGATAAATTAACGGTCAGGGACTGGATGCTGTTCCTGTCCTAGTCTTAAGTTAGATTATAAGGCATATGAAGCTACGACAGGCCTAGCAAGCCGGTAGTGGAAAATATGACATTGAATAAAAATCTGACCCAGTCCACAGGAGGAAAACAGTGATGGATGAAAAGGCTAAGAGTACGCAAAAAAAAACCCAGACATAGCTTAAAACTTTTATTTTAAAATTAAAAACATAATACATAAACAATTACTCCAACAGCTCCTTTAAAATGCCAACACTGTTTGGCTAAAGTTCTTAAAATAGGTAGAAATTATTTTTTAGTGCAAAACTGTACTCTGCATACTGTTGAAAGACTAGGCGGGCAAGAGTACGAACTGTTTCGGCCAAGTGTCCGCGACTCTTGTCACCAACAGTGGTCACATATATAATGAAGGTCCACTACCTTTGTAGTCGGAACATGCCTCATGCCACCATGAACTGCAACTATTATACTGCACCCAGTCATCATCAAAATTACACCCACATCCAGGATTATTCATACTTTTTTTTTTCCATTTCTCATATTCAAACTCGCTATTTAATTTTCATCATACTGACAACTTTTTCCTTCATCTTATCCTTCAGTTTTTCTCTCTATTTACTTTCCCATACATTTCCTTTCTTCAATCTCTCTCTTTTTCTCTTTGGCACTGTTCTTAACTGGGGTTGATGACATTATTTCTGATTTTTGTGACGTCTTTTTTCTATTTTCTACTGAAGTTCTTTTTGGTAGAGGTTAGAGAGAACTCTAAGATCGACGTGTAGCTTTGCTGAATGAAGTAGAAGTACTTGGTTGGTTGTGCAAGACTAATCCATCCAGCCTCTATATTAGCTTAAGAAGTTCACGCGAACTCTCAGCCGATACCGTACTAAGTACTCTTACCCGACATTATAAGTTTTCTTTTAAAAGCCGGTAGATGCCATCACAAGCCACATTAAGAGAAAATGTTGCAGAGGCTACAAGAGACGCCCATAAAAAAGTTTTTGCGCTACTGTTGAAAGTATTTACTCCTTGTAGCGCTCACTAATTCACATAAGTTTTAAGGCCAAAATATTAAATAAAAAGTAGGAAAAATGGTTTCTTCCTTGTAAAATCTTCAGATCACGAGTAAAACAGTATACCAACTATCACTATAACCACACCTAATTGCACAATGGCTGGCTGTGACAAGTTTCCCACCAAGTATTATTAACTTTGTACAAATGGCACTGCATACTTTTAGACGATGCGTACTCTTAGCCAAACCTCCCTCAAGAAAATAAGATTGCATTTCTACAGATAAATGTGTGAGGAATTTTATTTTACTCCCACTTCAGTTTACCACTGTGTTTTAAACAGTTTATTCACATTCAAAATGAAGTAGCCTTTTGTTTTTCTTCTGTTCCCTCTATTTTTTGAAGAAGGCAATATTTCTGAAATATAAACACTTTGTCATCTCTATAAGCCAGAAGAAAAGACGATGTGTGCATTGGGTTCTTCCCATATTTTTTCCTCTTTCCAAGGGTGGGATTTCTTCACTCAATTTTCACTTATTAGTTTATCTTAACCTTATTTTTTCCATTTATATTATTGTGTAGTCACGAGCCTCCTCATTTACAAACATACACGGTAGATAGATAGCATGCCACTTGTTATGTCTTGTACCTGATCATATATAACACAACCTTTTTAATGGTTCTGTGATCTGGGAACTCTTTAGACTCTTTGAAATATTGATTAGCTTACTTCTTTATTTTCTGGTAAAATATAAATATTCATTATTTCTCCCATTTTGTGCAATAAATAATATTTCACTCCAAATGTAGATGCAGTTTTCTTAGATTGCATAATTATTGTTTTATTTGACGATGACGGAAGCTGTTGGTTGACGTGAATGTAAAAAACTAATGCATTTGTGTTTTATCGACTTCATATTTAGGATTGGCATTGTAAATGAATAAGATAAGCAGTATAGATAAATTAGAGGGATGAAAAAAAAACATAATTATTTGCAGGTCATACATAATCTACTGATATAAAACAGTGTAAAAAAATGTTTACTTACAAAAAAAAAAAAGTAATCAAAGATGATTTGTTGTGTATATTTATTTTTCTTGATTAAAAATCTTTTTATAATAGTTGCTTATTTTTTATATAGATTTGTATAATCATTTGTTAATTGAGATCGATAAATTTTAACTCATTTTTTAGGTTGTATGGATGGATTAGTCGTTGTTAATCACGGTTACATCCTTAATTCTATGTTAGTGAAATTAAATTAGGTAAATAATTTTCTACATAAACTACTCTAAAGCTACTTTGTGTGAAAAAAAAAAGTTGTTTTGTTTAATATATTTTTAATGAATTAAAAACTATCAAGAAAATATACATAGTTTATTATTTCAAAATGGTAAAAAAAAATGCTTTTAGGGGAGTTTGTTATGTAAAAGTAATTAATTATTAGTTTGATTAAATCAGGGTGTCCGGCCAAACTATATTATTAAATTCCAAGTCTTTTCCAGAGCCAATTTCCAACTTTTTCAGTCACTATATACAGTCAACTCTTGATAACTCGTATTAAAGGGGGTGGGGGTCTGTCTTATAGAGGTGAAATAAAGTTGTGTCTAAGGAATGAAAGCATGCGCTGCTGTCATGTTCCTATATAAAATTTTACTTTCAGAAAATTTTATCTTTAGTTATTGAGAGTTGAATGTATTACAAAATATTTCATCAGAGAGAGTAAAACACAAACTGGACTAAAGCAGCATGGAATGCTGCCATATTCCAGTCTGTTTTTCACTCTCTTCTGCCGAAGAAGGGACTGATGTACCCCAAAATTTCATAATCATGTGATTTTGTTGTGTTTTGATTGTGAACTTGGAGGCCTACAGTTTTTTTGGTAAGTGTGTGGATCCTACCCTTCCATCCTTCTTTCAATGTTTAATTTAATACGATCATTTTGTTCCATTTTTCCTTTGTTTACAAAACATTTGGTTAAGATTGCAACTTGATGTAATAATATTTTTAGACACACAAAAATTTTGAAATTGTGTCACTCTATGAAGGGTATCAAAGGGGTTAAGACTTTAAGTGTGAAGCAATGGTCTATTGAGTAGTATGGTCTAAGTTCAATTCCAGTGAGATTATATCAAGACATTAAAAGATAACCTCACATCAGTACACTTTAAAATTGTTGCGAGACAAATTCCTTTACAGGTTCTTCTTCCTATAACGTAATCGAATGTTCGCACATGCGCATAGTTATGCTCCAGCTTTGGCTAAAGATGCGTGTTATAGGAGTGGAAAGACTACACTAAACTAACATTTGACCTTGAGAATTGAGATTAGTAAGCTCAACTGTGTTAAAAAAGATTTTTGGTGTGTATTAACTTAAAGAAATGTATTATGTTGACTAGTTTGAATACAATTTGTGTGTGTGTTTTTTTAGTGAATATGTGAAATTTCTGAACTTTTATAAAATTCCCTGACTTTTCCATGATCAAGTAAATTCCCTAACTTTTCCCTGTTTTTCATTTTGCTGGGCACCCTGTTATTTGTTGTTAAATATGCAAATGCTGGATACATTCATGAGTATTTTAATATCATGCACAGTATTTTGATTATTTGTGTGGTGATTAGTGTATATTCTGTAAATTTCAAAAGCAGGGAGTTAAATTTAAATTTCATCATTGATCATTATTTTGTTACTGACAAGTTTACCAAACATTCTCCTACTAAAAAATTTAATCATGTTTCCTTTAATTTATCGAAACATGAAAGTGAATTTTTTTTTTTTTTAGATTTAATTCTTTAGGACAAGATCAACAATATTTGTAGGAATGAGACCCTCCAACCCCATACATTCTCAAGGGTATTTGAGAATTCGAGAGTACTTTTTAGAGCTAATGATTGTTCAGCCCCAACATAGTTTTAAGACAAAATTTACATCCAAACCCCTGACACTTAACTCTTTTTTTTTACATCCACTACCGTTTCCAGCCTGTGGCCTGGGTCAGTTTTTTATTGAAACCATTTATTTTCCACTACAGGCTTGCTAGCTTAATATGCCCTATAATCTAACTTAAGACTAGGACAGGCATAACATCCAGTTCCCGGACATTACCTCATCACTGTGAAAGGGTAAACCCACATTTCACCAATGATACACTTTTCGGTCGTGCCGGGAATCAAACTTGGGATCCTTAGTTCAGTAGACAGACACGCCACCGACTGAGCTTAAAATGTAGGATTGGACACGTAACTGAATGTATGAATGTCATAGTGGGGGCATTATAAAACAACAAAAGTTAGTTATTATTTCTATTTTTTAGGGGTGTGCGAAGACTTCGATTTGAGTTCGCTTACAACATATTATCGAAGCCAAATCGAAGTTGAAATATTTTTTGCCAGCTATTTTATGCTTGAAAAAAATATATTTTAGCTATTTATATAACTATATACACTAAAATGAATTGGAATTTTTTTCGAGACTAAGTTGAAGCTTATATCTTTTTTTGAAATGAAGTTTCTAAGCTTTGCACACTCCATATAAAAAAAACTGCTACGGCTGCAAAAGGCATCCAATATATATTTTTTTTTGTCACTGCAGTTTGCTACCCGTTTAGGTTATACTCTAATAAGAATGAAGAAGGTTGAATTCAGGGAAAGTGTACCCGATTTTGTGTTTTTGGGGAAAACCACCCACTGCAAGCCCAACCGAGATTTGAACCCTGATCTTCCCGTCATAGGCAGTCCAGTCTATTGTAAGAGTGACACCTTAAACCATGCGACCTTTGAAGCAAGTCTCTTAACAAATCAAGTATGGTGGTTTGGAGAGTAATATTTCTACAAAAAAAAAAGGGAGGAATTTCAAAGAAACATTTTAAATTTAATTATCAAGTTTTCACTTCTGCTTACTACCCTTCAAGGCTCTACACATTTAGTTCTAATAAGGGGGTATAGATGAGAAAGTTAATATTTAGGTAAAATTTACCAACATTTGCTTGAAGGAAGAGCGAGTAATAATTTTAAGGGGAAACGCTCTTTAGTATGCCCGGTTGAGATTCAAACCCCATCACCGGCAAACTAATCTGGACAAGCTCGAACGTTTAATCTGCATACACATATTATATGATTTTTACTCTAATGGGGTAAGGATGAGGAAGGAAGCATTTTAAAGGGAAGTGTACCCACATTTGTGTGGAAGGAAAGTGGGAAACCCATTTAGGGAAAACCTCCCCTCAGTAAACCCGAATAGGATTCAAACCCCAGTCTCCCCATCATTGGCAGGCAAGTCTAACACGAGAGTTACGCCTCAGACCAGGGGTCGGAAACTAGTTGATCCCAATCGAACGGTCGATCTCGTGGTAATTTTCAGTCGATTGCTTGAGAAAACTACAACATTATTAAAAGTTTATCTTTCTTTCTTCTAAACTCGCAAATATATTAAGTATTTTCAAATAATTTTAATTACCAAAATAACTTTGATTGGTGATAACCGATAATGTTATAAGAAAATGAAAATGTAAATTTCATTTATTCTATAATTTTTCTAGAGTGATGAGGACATTATTATTTGAGGAAAGGTTGAATTTTAGGAATAAATAATTTATGGGTAAAAAAAAAGAATCAAAAGCAGAGTGGAGAGAGGGCAGGTGATCGCTGGACCTTTGATAAGTTTGTAAGTCGATCGGGCCCCAAAAATGGTACCGACCCTTGCCAAGACTATTGTACAATTGAAGCAGGTCTAATTGGTATAAACCATACTAATCGAAGCAAATTTTCCTCTAACATTTGACCATCATCAAGGCCACAAAAACAACAGCACAAGAGAGGAATTATTCACAGTGCCATATATATGTTCAAAATGATATCATCGATGGTAGATAGCCATCAAACGTTTGAATGCTATCGTGCAGTGGTAATGTGCATCGGCACACACAACGTATGTTTGTTCTCCAAGTATGTATGTAAACCATTCTTCAAAACTAATATAAGGAAGTAACAAACCACCTCCTTATAAATAAGTATCAACTATTTTGTGATGCAAATCAACAAGTACATTAGTTGAGAATAACTGTATTGCTTTACAGAGTTAAAAATTAAACCTGTTTTATTATGTTTAGTTTGTGATTAATATTTTAAGTGCCAAGAGCCAATTTGATTGGCTTCACTGTCCATCATTAAAAAGTGCCAAGAGCTGATCCGATTGGCTCCGCCTTCTTTATCATAGAACAGTATATGCAGATAAAAATGATAGAAATATCGCTTCATAAATAACAGGTTGGCAAGTTATCTTGTACAATACTTAGACAAATGAATTACCAGTGGAACTTTAAAGGTTTAACATTAGTTTTTTTAAACTTTTTTTTTATTCTTAAGAGTATACATTTGTTGCAGAGAGTAAGATAAGTTGACTCCATCGACATCATTATCAACGTTAAATGATTCCAGCCTGCGGCTGGGTCACTTTAGTAAAATTCTTCCACCTTCCTCTATCCTTCCACCATTATTCTCCTCTCACTTGCACACTTTCTGTTAGCTGCTTCTCCCATCTCTTTCTTGGCCTCCCTTGTGGTATTTTTCCTACATACTTCATCTCTGTCGATCTCTTTGGCATCATCTCTCTTACCAACCTCATCACATGCCCATACCATCTCAGTATTGCTTCCTCTACTATCTCATTCCCAGTGCACCCCCTCTTACCCCCGATAACTACATTTCTAAACATGTTTCTGCTCATGACAGCTAACATGCTCCTTACAAACTTCATTCTTATGGCCTCCACGTTCCTTTACATTCAATGTCAACAACAAATGTAATTAAATAATATGGACGAGCATCACTTCAGATTTTCTTAACCTTCCGCCTAATGTCAGAGATCATACCAACTATCCTATTTAAGGTGGCATTTTAGGGGTGGAGGGGGTGGGAAACTGCCTGTCTCTAACCATTTTGAGTTATATGCACTAATTATGCTGATAAGCTAGGGATGAGTACGATTGAATTTGGAAGAAGTGTACCTGCATTTGTGTGGACAAAGAGGTTTTTTTTAAAAGACCCTCTGTACATTCGACCGGCATTTGAACCCCTACCTTCCAGTCATCGGCAGTTCTATTACAAATGTTAGAATGCCGCACTCTTTCAAAAATGCATTGCAATGCTTGTATTAAGTCCGAAGTTGGCCATTTTTATCCCTCCCTATAACTTTAAGCGGCTCCTCATTACTGAAGTACAAACATGACTATAAATTGAAAACAAGGTTGAAGGGGACAAATGTTTATACAAACTTTGTTTTATTGTTTTTGTGTCTCCCGTCCACCCCTTGAGTTGGTCTCACATGTTACAGTACACCTCTATATGCATGTGAATTAAACGTTTAACGTTTGAAAATCCACCGCGCAAATAAATTATTTAAAAACTAACACTATTATTCCAATTTTATTTAATTTTTATGACAATTTTGTCTTGTGCGAATAGTATCAATTTTTTATTTATTGCCCTATGAAGTGATTTATATTCGAATCTTAAGGGTAATATTAACAAGCAGACCCGCTTTGGTGGCCACATGGTCCAAGGCGCTATACTAAATTGCCGAATACAGGGAGATCAAGGTTCTATCTTGGTTTGGTGTACTTAGAGGTGGTTGTCCCTAAATGGTTTACCATGCAAATGTGGGTATACTTTCTCTAACTTCAACCTTTCTAATCCCTAACACATTAGCATAATTAGTACATAGGTGTATAACCCAAATGGGTAAAAAAATAGTGTCCTAAAAAATGTTAGTGGCGAGTAAACCTCGACATAATATGGATATGAAGTTTTCCTAGCAGAAGTGTTTGGTCTAATACTTTTTTTTTTTTTTTTTTTTTGACGTTTTAAATCTACTCGTAAACAAATGTTGGATATTTATCTGCACAACAAATAAGTTTTTTTGTTGCTTTGACGAGTCAAGTCAATTTTAAGATACTTAAATGACCTTACTACAGTCCAATTTGTATAGAAAGAAACTTACAGCCTAGAAAATTTATTAGATATACTTTCAAAAAATTCAAACGTTAAGTCATGTGATCTGCAGCCTGTCACTTTTGATATTTATAAAATAACACTAAAAACATATATAATAAAATCAGGGTTGCCACTATTTTTTTGCTACTAAATTTCTTATATTTTCCAGATTTTACAAAAGAAATTCCCATTTTTCCAGGCAGCTTAGAGTGAAGAAAGGAAAGACTAATGAAATGTTAATATTTAGCACCGCGTCTTACTACCCGTTCGGGTTATACGCTTAAGTACTAATTACTCTAATGGATTAGGAATTGGGAGGGTTGAATTTAGAGGAAGTGAACCCGCATTTGCGTGGAGGGAGAGTGGAAAACCATTTAGGAAAAACCACCCCCAGTTCACCCGACCGAGATTCGAACCTCGATCTTCCCGTCCTCGGCGGTCGAGCTCAACACGACTGGCGCGTTAGCCAACTACGCCACCGAGGCGGGTCGACTAATGAAATGTTAACTTTTCATCGAACTGACTAGTGTGAAGTGTTTAAAAACAGGATGATATAAGATTGACGGGGAAATACATCTTCTCTCACTTCACAACCCTTTTTTAAGGGGTAGTAAATAAATACATGTTTGAATCAACGTGATTAATTCATTTCACTCTTTTGTCCATCCAAAGACCTATTTTAAGCGTTCAGTTTCATGTCCAAAATTAACAAATATTCTCGTGTTTTTAACTAGATTTTGTTTTTTCCCAGTGTGTGGCAGCCCTGAAAATTTAATATAGTAAAATTATAATCATAAAAAATAGTGTTTTATTTTCTAAAATACCTTTTCTATAAAAATTGAAATTTACCATATTCCTGCAATGGACCTTAAATTAGATATAATAGGATGACCTTGAGATTTGTGAGTGGTAACTATCAAGATGCCTGCACATAAAAACAAACTGGCTACTACAGTAAACTTCCACTTTTATGTGCAATTGTGCAATTATTACACATTATGTAACAAATAACCTTAAGTAAATTAGCATCATCAGATGCCTTAAGGTAATATATTTTTTATTACTGTGAGAGTTAATAGCCATTTGGGTTATACCCATGGGAATAAACCAATCACAGAGTTGTGATTGCCTTTTATAGGATGCTATTTAATTTACGTAACTTATTTCACTTTATACATAGAAAAAACCTCGGCAATTAAAATAACACCTTTGTTCTTTGATAAAATGACCTTGGTTCAATCCATATACTTGAGGGAGAGTAATGTGGATATATTTACATGTGAACAAACGTGAACACTGCTCTTGAGCACATGTTTAAGACTAGCTACAGACTTTAAGAGGCTTTAGTTCAATTCCAAGATGTATCTTACAAATTACAGTGTTGGCTATTGTATTTCGAATAAAATCATTAACTCCCGCCTCTATCTCCCTACATTTTTAAATGAAAACAAATGAGGATTCAATAACTTTACCTTGGCTACCACTTTATAATCTAATTGATCCCTTTATCACCTATCATTCATTAGTTAAGGTGGGAATTTAGGGGACGTAAGAAAAGACCAGTATTTTTGCAGTTTTTATAGCAAAAACATATTTTTGGTACAAATAAATCAAATACTATTGCTCCAGTAGAAACATAGTTTTTTTTTAATTTGGTGATATCAACATTTGTTGAATATCTGTCATGAGCATAGCGGCATTAGATAAGGAACTTTATAAATGAAGAGAAAAAGTTGTTATTAAATTCCAGGACATCCTTGACAGATATTCAACAATTAATGTTATTAACATGTATATAAAATTAAACTGTGCTTCTACTGGAGCAATATTTGATTTATTTAGACCTAAAATATGTTTTGCTATAAAAACTGTAAAATAAAATGGTATTTTCTCATGTTCCCTAAATTCCCACCTTTTAAGATGTTCCTGGTTTGATTCTTATTTGGGTCAACTGTCTCAGTAATATTCCTCTTCTGTTTTGTAAACAAGCCTTGTTTTAGTTTAAAATTTAAAATAAATTAGAGAAGATTGTTATTACATTATTTAATCAGCTTTTTTTTTAGCAAATCTCCCCGGAAAAAATCCCGCTAATAATCTTTACCAAGCAAATTAAAAAGTTGTTTCTTCACAGAAATCAACAACCTGATTTATGTCACAATTAAGTCATATACAGATCACTTCTTGATCTCCTTTCGTGGATTCATACGTCAAACAATGTGATCCACTGGTGGGACTGAGGTTACATGGGTAGTAAGTAGTACCAACCCAAATTATTCTGGTTAAATGGTACATAAGGTAATGTGTACCCATCCAAATATTTAGATAAAATAATTAAGATACTACTTAAAGGTTAAGTATAGAGCTTCTTCTCAAGAAGCCTCACCGAACAATAATATAATTTCATAAACAATCGTCATACTTGTACCCTCCTAAAAACAAAATAAAATAATTCTTGCACTTTCAGTGATTTGTCACTTTTATTTAAGGCCCATCTTAGGACAATCATACTTTAATCTCGCCTATCGGAGGTCGCGTCTCTCTTCTACTGCCACTGACTGACGAATGTTACAAATCTAATCAAATAATTAATTTAATCTGGAGATTTAATTATATTATATTGATAATAATCATCACAGCACCCTGCCATAACCTCAACACTTATTTTTCTTCTCCATGCCTCATGGATGTTAAGTTGTAAAAAAAAAAACCCAACTCATCTTGTGTTAGAAATTCGAATCAGTGCGGCGCATGCGCACCGCGCATGGCAGCTGGTAAAGATTCATTTGAGCATGCCGTTGAGAGGGCGCGGCAGGCAGGCATCCTCTACATACAGTCTAGTGCGGGATCTGTAACCGTAGTAGAAAGAGGAAGAAGTTATGTACTCAACCGGCAGCCGTCTGCTGGACAGATACAGCTGAAAATAAAAGAATAACCTGTACTTTGTGAATGTGGCGTTCGTAACACAGTTTTAAAACGAGAGAGAAAAAAAAAGAAGATAGAATCTCGAACGAGTTTTTTGTTTGTTTTAGAGTATAGAAAAAAAAATACATTTTGTTTTAATATGTGGCGGAAGTGTTCAAGTGGTTGGTGTTAAATATTAAATAAATCCGGTGTATTTTCATCGGATTGTATGTATGAATGTGTGTATAATGCGTCGTTAAAAGAGGGGCCCCAAGACGGATCAAGCTGCTGATTTCCTACCCCCTACCCGGGCTTAGCTCGTGTCCTCGTGAAATATAAACTTATAAGTAGGTTGTAACTTAATGTACATATAATATATTAGTATATATTTAAAATAGCCTCGCGTGTGCGTTGTAACTAAACGTTCGTACAAAAAAAAATATATATAAGAAGCTCGGCAGGTCCGAGATTTTAATTGAAATATTGGTATTAAAATATAAAGCATTGTTGGTCTTTTTTTTTCATTGTTTGAATTGGAATCTCTGGATCTGATCTTTCAGAGGTTATGAAACTTTTTTAACCTAAGACCATTGTTTAAATTAAACCATCGTCACGTTTGTGCAAGAGGCGGGTCGCAGGATGGGGTGCGCAATGTCTGCCGAAGAGAGAGCTGCTCTGGCTAGAAGCAAATTGATCGAGAAGAATCTCAAAGAAGACGGGATACAGGCAGCTAAAGATATAAAACTACTACTATTAGGTAAGTCACAGATGAGAGGGGTTGGAGGGGGTTGCGGTCTAGTGTGCATGCATCCTACACACCACCACAACCATTATTATTCCCTTCTTGCATCTAAGACAACAAATAAACATATGCCACCCCCCTCCCCAACCCTTTTATCGTATGTCTCTACGGATGTTGCCAAGTAAGATCGGTTAATCAATATAAAGATGAGGTGGAGTTCCTCACGCTTGGCAAATTACGCCATGTACAATATTTTTATATTATATTTGTTTTAAAAAAATGCGCGAGTCTTCCACGTTAAATGTGTTGTTTATTTGTTCCACTAGTCATATAAGTGTAGTTGCAACTTGCCGGTTGAATAAAATGTTTGTTGAGGATGGGGGGTGTGGGGAGGGGACAACGCCTACTGGCGACTTTCGTAACACAACTTTAAAAAAAAATTAAAACAATAAGGATACGTCTAGTTCAATGTATTCTGTGTTTCTATAGTCGGTTCACGGTAATAAAAATTATGTTTGTCCCTCTTTTTTCCTGACAATTTAAATGTCACTAAAACACTTCCGTTTTCATCAGCTCATATCCTCGAGCACGGATCGTAATTTTTTTTTAAAAGAATAATTTTTGTCACAGCATCAGAGGTTATTTTTAAAAAGTTGCGTTTAAGACTTTGAAAGTCTTTGAGTGTACGCCCTAGTTATTTATGTAAGGTATACAAATTTTAAAATCTAATATAAAAGTGGGGGGGAATTTTTTTTTCTCCCGCTCTGCCTCTTCCGTATGATTCAACCTTGACCCAAGCATACCAACACAATAACGATTATTGGAGGAAGACAACTTTGCGGCTTTGCGCGAAATATTTAAAGAACAGTGTCTCGGAGTTCGTTTATAGATCAATAGTTTACTGTAGATATGTTATACCTGACTTTACAGTTATTTATTTTTGTCAACTCAGACTATACATTTAGTGTGTACGACTACGTCCAGAGCACTCTGACATCGAAAATGAATACTACCGGCATAATTGATTTTTTTTACCGTGGTACATAAAACGTCACAAAGCCTTGCGAAAGACATAAAATACGGTATATTTGCAAAAGGTGAAGCAAGCTATGACCTAATTGATTTTTTTAATGGAGGAGATGAGGCGTAATATTTCGAACCTAAAAGTTGTGCTAGTCCGCGTTTTGTGCCTTCATATTCTGTAAAGTAGTGTTCTTGCCTTTACGATTCACACTATGGCGGATGACCCTACTTTATAATATACCTACACCTATAATGTAATCCGTCAAGGTGAACTTAATACCTTTTAGGGTAAACGAATTGTACATATTTTATTTTTTAATCACCACCCGGGCACAGTCACCTAAGAAAGGCAGTAGGTCGGATGGAATAGAGTATTTGCCCCCCCCCCCTCTCCCCCGCTCTCAAGAAATTGCAATTAATTTTAATAAAAACTTTAAACGTTTGACGTATTATTGCCTCAATATAGAGAACATGAAAGTGTTTCGAATGTATTTACAACATTTTAACCAGGGCCGGTCTAAGGCGTGTGCTACGTGTGCAACGGCGCACACAAACAATTCAGGGGGGCGCCAAAATAACACAAAAATAAATATTTTTTGTTTTTATCTGGGAAATTATAAGTATAATTAAAGAAAGTAATTTGTAAGAATAATGCTTATTTCTTAAATTAATATTTACATCCATGCCAAACAGAGTACTTTTTTATTTCAAATTATTGCATTTGAATACATTAACAAAGTAAATACATTTTGAAGGTTGTTCGGTGTGACGTACCTTGTCGACTACATTGGTGACGGGACTGTACTAGTTCCCGGGTCGAGACTGTACGATATATGAGTTAGGCCTAGGCCGTACCTTTGGTGGGCGATAGGAGATGGGGGTTAGGTGTAATGTTAGTTTTAATTCTCAGTCAGTCACCTACCTCCGTGCGAGTGATTTATTGACACTCGCTTACTCACTTTATTTATAGTTCAACGTGTTGCAATTTGCTACTTATTATTTTTAGTTTATATGGTGTTCTGTGAAATTTTTCTTAAGTTTTGCTTTCAATTATTATTTTGGTGCTAACCTTTTTAGTAGGTACTGTACTCTGTGAAGTGTATTGTGTCGTATGCTGTATTGCTGTCATTATTATGTTTTTACTTTTTGTAGTTTCTGTTTTTTTTAATAATATTAAATAAATTTTTTAAAACCGTTATTAAAATGTTTTCCAAACTTTCTGCAGCCGAAAATAGAACATGGAAAACAAAAGCGTTACAAGAAATTAAGTCAAGTACCAAACTAATTTGTAATTATTTAATGAAGGTAAGCACTAATAAAGAAAGTGAAAGTGAAATTGAAATTTAAACTCAATTTAACAATGATCATCTGTTGAAACAGCACTCAGAGGAGGACGAAGATTGCTCAGAAGATTTAATAAATACTAATGCCGATGATTCTAACACCACGAAAATTACCGATCACAGTGATAAGATTTATGTGACTGATACAATCCAAGAAATGAATAATTCATATAACAAATTGAAAGATCCAGCTAGTTTGCCCAAAGTGCAAAGCACAACTGAACGTGATTTTATTATTTCGCAAGAACCAACCTCAACAGTATTATACAGCTACCCTAGAGACGGTGCAAAAAGATCATTTTCCAAAGTATTTTATTATCGGCTTGCTTCCAACGGCGAGAAAATTAAAAGACGATGGCTAATGTATTCCCAGTCTAAGGAAAGTTTATACTTTTTTTTCCGCAAGGTATTTAACACGGCAATCACCAGAACTACATTATTTGATGAAAATGGAAACTGTGATTGAAGGCACATCGGAAAAACTCTTTCCCAACATGAGACGTCCTATAACTACTTAAAATGCTACGAAAAATGAGTTGAAGCAGAAAGGATGACGAAAATCAAAGATTAATTGCTCAGGAAAAAGACCGACAGAAAAATGTCCTCACTAGAGATCTTGCCATCATACAGTTCCTTGCCCAACACAACATGACTTTTCGAGGAACTCACGAAACCCTCAACAGCAAAAACAATGGAAACTTTCTCGGGCTTGTAGAGTTGATTGCAAAATTCGATCCTGTTATGAAGGAACAAATTTCCCGAATTTTGGGAAAGACAATCTCAGATGTGTAACATATTTGGGAAAGAACATTAAAAATGGTATACATAGGGTCTAGTTCTAAAATTGCCATCTATAGTATTCTCCACAGTTTTTTCAGATAGGGGGTGGAGGGCGCAAAATGTGAGTTTTGCACATACAAAACTTTTGCCTTAGACCGGCCTTGCCTTAGACATTCCATTCACAATCATAACCTTGTCATATACTTTGGTCCTATCTTGTAAGTTACGCCATAGTGAAACCTTGCAAAGTAAACTTGATATCGTACCCTTCATTGCAAACGAAGTGTACATTTTTTATTTTTTTTTAGCATAGCGTCTTACTACCTTTTCGGTTTAGATACGCTTATGTACTAATTAATTACACTAATGGTTTTAGGCATTAGGAAGGTTATATTTATAAGAAGTGTACCCGCATTAACGTTGAGGGAAAGTGAAAAACAATTTTTATAAAAAACCACCTTCAATACACCCGACCGAGATTCAAACCTCGGATCTCCCCGTCATCACGAGTCTAGTCTAACACGAGAGTAGCGCGTTAGACCATTCGGTCACCGTAGCGTGTAAGTGTACGTATTTAAAGTTCCCCTGATAATTTTAGCCTTCATACATTGTATGGACTGTAACCTTAACCCCCCCTCCTCTTTCACCCGAAGTAAATTATTAGGTACGAACCTGTATTTGGTTATACCTGAAAGATATTTAAGCTTCGTAATTGGATCAAGTGTATTGTATTTATTTGTAGTTCTTAAAATGTGTAGGTTCTACTTGTACTTAAAAAACAAATACACTAGGAAGAAGATTAAATATTACCTTAAGTCACCATCCCCAGTTTTGGCGTAGACATCCGATTCCAGGGGTAACAACCTCTTCCCTTACCCCACCCAAACCTCCAAGGCGTCAGCCTGCAAGCTAGCTATACTGACCCAGCGGCCGCCGCCGTTTGCAAGGATAGTGTCAACATCTGTGAATAGAGGGTATCATGCTGTCAGCACAACTAGCCCTCCAACCGTTAAGCTCTGTTTTTTTAAACCGGAGCAGTTACTTCTTTATTCAAGTAGCTCCTCATTTGTCCTGACGAGGCTGAGTTTCACACCGTTCCAGACCCACTGCTTCACAGAAAAATCTGAGATCACAGGGAATCTAACCCAGTACCTCTGGATCGGTAACCAGGAACTCTGACCACTAAACCACAGAGGCGGTCACCCGATTTAATTAGTAATGTAATTTTGTATTCCTGATCAAAGTCAAATTTATTTTTAAGAATTATCTGTCAGCTATAAAAGTTACTAGATAGACTTTAATGCATCCATACGTCATGTATCTGCAGCTGTCACTTTTGATAGATATTATCAATACCTATAAAATAACACTAATAATATAGTAAAATGTTATCAATGTTGGCCACAAAAAGTTTGTATTTTTCTAAAGTTCCTTCTTGGGAAAATCGGACCTGGAATTTGTAACATATTGGAATCTTATAAAATTTATAACAGCTTCCACTCAAAACATGTAGGCCCACGGGCATCGTTAGCGGGGGGGAAAGGGGGACCCCACCCCCACCACCAATAATCTGATGAGTTAGGAAACTTTTAATAAAGTACTGAATTTGGGGAAAAACTGGTTCTCACAGTGGGGATGTAAATAAGTCAATTTCAATATTAAAAATGCGAGTATAACTTATTGTTAATAATATGGTATATATATGTTGCAGCTTAACTTATTAGTTAACAATTTATATTTGTCTTGGAAAAAGTTCCTTTTTCTTCCCAAACCTTCCGTTTACCTAGAAGGAATTAGCTTATACCTTTTGTGTTTCCTCAATATTTTCAGTGATTAGTTCCAGTTTGTGTTGCCATATCAACGGGTTTCTCCATAAATCCGTTGATTTTCATAAGTGTCACAAAATAGTTTTATTTAACCAATCCCATCCCTGGTTTTCAACTACCAACTACTGAGTACACTGCTACACACACCTTGATGAACAGAACTTGTTTTCAAATGTCGAAATTTTCATTCGTCTACTACACGTGTTGGTAAGTTCATCTTGTGAGGCAGAAAGAACTTTTAGTTAATTGCGTAGCTAAAAACCTACTTGAGATCAAGTATGAGATAAAAACGACTAAATCACGTTCATTTGGTCTCATGTGCACAAAGAAGTATTGGATAGCATCGATATACCCCTAATAGAAACAGTGAGCTGTTTTATTCACAAAAATGAAAAAAGATCCACGTTTGGATCAAAGCATTAATGATTAAGGTAATTTATCTCTATGATTAATATAATAGTTAAATAAGTTATCTAATCACATATTTGTTATTCAGTTGGTAAAAAGATAGTTTTTTCTTTAATGTGAAGGGAAAATTTGTTATTTACAGGGCCGTGGCAGAGAAAGGAGGCTTAAACTCCCATCTTTAGAAAGTATGAATAGTAATATAGTCTTTTGTTCCTCGTCATTATCTAGGATTGTAACTTATTGGAGTCTATTAAACTTCCCAACAGCTACAAACTGGATTATATGTTAGAACACTTCAAAATGCTCCATAAAATATTTAATATAAAAAAATATATTGACAGCTCAACTCAGGGACGTCACCACGACCTACTGCAAATACCCCTTCCCCTCACCCCTTCTACCAAAAAAAAACTGTGTAAGGACTTGATTAAATCTGACCCCCCCCCCCTTTTCCAATAAATAAGAACTAGCGACGCATATATGTAGGCCTATTAGAGCATTTTAAATTACTTTAAGATGGACTCAAGTTTCCAACCAAATTATTGACGATCCTGTTGGACCCATGTTTTTTCAAAAATTTAGCCAATGTACCAGATATTTCCATATATCTTTCTGCAAAAACCCAATTTTTACATTTTAACCTTTAAACTCATGATTTTTCCACATATTATATTACTATAGACTTCTGTGCTGAGGGTTCAATCCTCGGTCCCGGCACAGATTTATCTGATTGCCAAACCCTTCCTTCACCTCTGACAAGACGTGTAATAATCACAACTTGTGAATGTGAGGAATGCCAGGCCTCCACCGTGGTTCGGATCTCACGTTAAACTGTAGGTCCTCAATTTCATCTTACAATCACCCTACCATCACACATTAGCGTAAGTGAGTATAACCCGAACGGGTAGTAAGACGCGGTGCTAATAATAATAATAATAATAATAATATATTACTATACCTGCCGCTTGTTCACAACTGGGATGATTCTCCAATGGTATCAACCATCAGCACACGACCTATAAACTGACTTAAATCCAAACAGACACAGCGCCCGACCCCTGGTAATTTATTCCTCACTATAAATTAATAAATTTCCATTTCACCATTAAAAATGTTTTAACGCCATGCCGGGTATCGATCCCAAGACCCTTTGCTCAGCAGACAGATACGTTACTGACTGGGCTAAGGTGAGGGAACAAATTCATATTAATGCGTAGTATGTCACAAAATACTTTATCAGTAAAAAGGCAAAATATTGATAGTAAATAAAAATTAATGAAAGCACTTTATATGATATAATCTTTGGTTTTTGACCCGACTGTACATAATAATATTAGTTACTATTTTCCACGTCTTAATATATAACATAGTTCGTGTACGTAAACGTAGAATATATTTTATAAAACTCTTCTTTCCTCCCCTTACACACTTTTTTTTAACCATTTCCCTCCCTTTCCTCCATCTTTTGATACCCCCTCCTTCGTTCCCCTTCAACCGAACGCTGTATACCGTGTAGGTTTGATAAAAAGCGTTCGGAGCGGGGCCGGCGTCTTATTGCGCGTGCGCAGTACGACAATCGTTCAAACCTCCTGTCACAGTCGCTAGAACTCAGAAGCGCTCCGGGAACGACACACTCCACAAGTTTTTGTTTATTTTTCGTCTACGATGATTCTTGCTTGCCGCACTGTAAGGCGGCGGATTCAATTATCAGTCTATTTACTCTGACGGCGGTTCGGACATCTTTATCTTTAATCGAAGTGAAAGTTAAGTGTCTTTTTTTTTTTAATGTAACTTTAAAACTGAACTGTGATATTATGAAAGTTACCCTTTTGTTAGGTTGAAAAGGAACGTTCTTTTTTTTTGTAAGTGGTAAACGTTCCTTTAAAGAAAAACAAGGAAGTTTCGCAAAGATTCCTCATTTACAACAAATCCTCGCGTCTGTGACAGTGGTTGTGATTTTTTTTTAATTCCGTCGCAAGATTTGAGGAGCCCGGCCTTAAAAAAAATTCGATTACCTTCTTCTGAGTTTTGATTTATTTTTTAAAAACACCGCAGCCACGTTTGTGAAGGAGGTAGGCCGGAAAATGGGCTGCGGCCAGTCCGCCGAGGAGCGGGCAGCCCAGCTCAGGAGCAAGCAAATCGAAAAAAACCTGAAAGAAGATAAATTGCAGGCGGCCAAAGACATTAAACTTCTACTGTTGGGTGAGTCATTCCCTCCTCTTCCCCCACCCTCCTTTCTTTTTCTAGCCCTATCGCAGTCGTTCATTTGTATCTCATTTCTTGCGCACAATTGTAAATCCGGGGTCCATCACGAAAACGCCTTCTTTTGAAAAAAAAAAGTTTATTACGAAAAGTACACTATCGTATTAACGAACATCATAAATCACACAGAAACACTAGACATTATTGTAATAACGCCTATTGGTATAGTGTATCATGCAAGAAATAGTCCAATACTCGACATTAGAGTGTTCCGCCATATTTCTCAACAATGTTTAAAAATGAATAACAGAGCCTTACAATTCTTTGTTACAGTAGAGGCATCTTAATAAAGAAAAACACACTAAACAACAAATTAAATAAATAATACACTAAAACACATATTTAATCTTTATGAATATAATTGGCTTGAAGATATCACTTTGTATGCCATGAATTAAATTATTACCCAACTAAATCAAACCTTCCAACAAAATATTAGTTGTTTTCCCCAACAATGTCAGATGACAAATTTGTGGAAGGAAGTAATAATCAATATCTTTAAATACGAGTGAGATTTTTTTTTCGACACAAAATTTTGTTAGCTATTTAGGCTATATAATACAATAAACAGAAAATCATAATATTGAGATGTCAAGTTATCTATAAGTTATAATTAATCTTAATTATTAACGTTGTGTAGGAAAGTGTTTTTGGCATAATAAATATTTTTTTGTTTCTAGAAAAAAGGCTTAAGGGTAAGCCCCCCCTGAAATCCAAACCACTTTACAACCCTAATTTATCTGTATTGTGAGGTGTTGTGTTAATTCATTATAGATCTTCTGTTTCCATGGTTACTTAATTTAGGTTTTAGAAGGTACAATGGAGGCTAATCCGATCCAACTTGTTCGATACGAGCAATCCAGTTGCCATGCGCTGTGTCTTGCAGTAGGTAGGGGCCGATGTAGCAGAGAATGTCGTAAGATTGTGTGCGCGCACTCCTTGCAAATTATCATAGTTAGAAACAGTTTTTAGAGTCACTTAGTATCCTATTGCTACCGTAAAAAAAAAAATTAAATGGTTAGACCTATGTTTAAGGCTGTACAATAGTCATCAGAAATTCCTAAACGCCAGAAACCAAGTGGATCTATAACGTTACGGGGGAGGGGGGCAGCTGTCCGGCAGTAGAACAAACGAAGGGGGGTAGGGGGGATTCATTTGACAATACAATTCGTGTTGTATTAAATGACCTCATTCTATTCCCGGGCATTTGGCTCTTAATGATCAATCAAAATATGTGGATTTTTTTAGATTGGAAAACTTAAGCTTTTAGAGTATATTTACAAGTCTATTGGTATATAGGGTAATATAAACTAGTTTTGTGTTCATCAATATTTAACCTAAACTCACCATCTGTTTGGTAATATATCAGCTACCTAGGCAGCCCCCTTAAGAACGCGTTTCAAAATATAAACTTCATTTTCACATTTAATTTGCAACAGATTTCTACTGTTTATTAAAAGGACGTAGAAATAATATCATACGAAGCTTTGATACATAAAATATTATGGACTAAACTTTTTCTTACGAATATAGATTCTAGGTATTTTATTCACGTTTACCTTTTTATATTATTTTTCTTATAGGTAACATTTTGTCAAATACTTCTTTCTGTGTAGAATGTTTTTCTTATCTTTTCTTATTATAATTAATAGGTGGCAAATTATGTCAAAAAAAATTGAAAATAACCCGCCCGCTAATGGTGAAGTCTATTTTTAATAGAGAGAACCTAGCTGACGATTAGGAATGCTACGAGATTTACTTCTACGTATTCATACGTAAAGTCCTGTTATCTGGAGCTGTCGCTTTTTTATAGATATTATCAATACCTAAAAAATAACGCTGATAATACAATAAAATGTTATCAATGTTGACCGAGAAAAAATATGTTTGTATTTCTCAAAGTTTCTTCCTAAAATTTAAAAATCGTATATAACATTATTCAATGACAGGAAACTATTTCTCTTCCGGTAATTTCAAAGACTTGTATTATATTTTCATTGTTTAACGTGGGTTCCGAACCACGGTGGGGGCCTGGCGTTCCACACATTCACAAAGCGTGAAAGTCCGCACTTTGCCAGAGGTGAAGGAAGGGTTTGGTAATCATATAAATCTATGCTGGGACCGGGGTTTGAACCCTGGACCCCTTACACAGAAATCTGACACCTTACCCCTAGACCGCCAAGCTCCCTTCATTATAAATGTAGTCCTATTGATAAATTATAAGCCGCTTCAATGGTCAAATGGTATAAGCCAAAGCGTCACTCCCAATAGACTAGACTGCTGATGACAGGGAGATCGGGGTTCGAATCCTGGTCGGGTCTACTGAGCGGGATTTTTCCTCAATAGTTTTCCACTCCACGCAAATGCGAGTACACGTCCTCTAAATTTAACCTTCCTCATACCCAACGTAATTAGTATATATACGCAGTACTCGAATTGGGCCGGAACGCCGTTCCGGTTGATACACAAGTTTAAAGCGTTCCGCCTGCACACTAGAACGCCAAAATATCTATATTCTAGTCTGAACGAACCCAGATCTTACTACTTGTCTATATAGTTTATTGTAAATACATTCTAAATTCCACCACGCAGGTAATAATGGCAATATTAGGGGGTGGCTCGAAATAATACTTCGATAAATTAAAATTTGCACGTAATAGAGAGGGCTTTACCACGACAGACTTAGTAAGCCGTTGGCCAAAATAAACCTATACTCTAGCGGTCACGTGAATAAACAAGATTAGCATTGAAGTTATTCGGGAAAGAATAGGAGTACAGGGAGTACATGAGATTGTAGAGGAAGCAAGACTGAGATGGTATGGGCGTGTAATGAGGATGGAGGAGGAGAGGCCGCCATAGAGAATTATGGAGATGAAGTATGTAGGAAAAATATCGCATGAGAGGCCAAGAAAGAGATGGGAGGATCAGATAGCAGAAAGTGTTCAAGTGAGAGGAAGAGAATGGAAGAAATTAAAGGAGGAAGAATGGTGGAAGGATAGAGGAAGATGGAGGCATTTTACTAAACTGACCCGGCTACAGGCTGGAAACTGGTTGATGATGATGATGATGTGGTGGTGAGAAAGGGCTTTACATTAAAGAGTAGAATATCTGGTTGTTTCTGCCAATTTAATGAAGGGTGTTTGTTACAAAACATTTTACGCTAAAACAAAAATTTCATATGGATTAAATAATAAAAATAATTCTTAACATTCTCATAATTTTTCATAACAATGTAAAACAAAGAAATTTTCAAATTTTCTGGTGCCATATTTTGCCTCTTCTGTAGCAACATTTTGTGATTGGGAATGTTTTAGCATGCATATTTATCTCATTGTAATTCACTTTATTTCAGTCAAGTATTTTCCATACAAATGACATGTTTCGATGTTTCAAGTTTCTTATTTTCCACAAGAATGAAAGAGATGCGAGACAACAATGCTAACAACAATGTAATGTTTATATTTTAATGTCAACAGTGATCTAATTATTAATTCTTATGCTGAAAATAATTAGTTTTGAATTTGATTATAAAATATTTTAGTTAAAAATTGATATTATATGTTTCTAGTGCCTACCTACATAGTTTAATATAGGATATTGTTTCACTATGGCAGTATATTTTTGTTTCAAAATAGATCCAAATTAATTGTAATTAACAATGAATTAGATTAGTATAGTAAACCGCAATGTGATATTCATTTTACTGAAATTCAATTAAACTGGCATGGTTAGCATGCAACTTGTTGAATGTTTATAGACAATGCAGTAGGTTCTACCAATGTAATAGTTACGTGCTGTAAAATAGATTAAGGAATTATTGGTTTTTAGTTGTTAGCGTTCCGTTTGTTAAAATTTCCCATTTCGAGCACTGTATATACTGTACGTATAACCTGAGCAGATAGTAAGACGCGGTGATAAATAATTTTAAAAAAAAGGGAGCGTCACAACACAAATTGTATCGTCATTTGTGTTTTCATCTTCCGCTGTTTGTTCTACTGACAGACAACTCCACCCAGGAACGTTATAATCACACTTTGGTTTCTGGCGATCAATAATATCTGAGAGACTATTCTAACGCCTTTAGATACTTTTTTAAGGGGGGGGGGGAGGAAGTATGAGGTGATCTTAATGAGTATTCAAATCACGGTACTATTCTTGGGCGGTTGTTTGAATTGTCTGTGTAGTAGACCTCGTTGAACTGCGCGTGCGCCGGACAGAAATGGCCACCCAAGGTAGGACGGGAAGAGTTTACCCCGGCAGACTACTAACACTCCTTACTAGGGATGTGCAAAACTAGAAAACACAAGAAGAAAAAAATATCGATCTTATCTCGATAGTTAACTATGAATCTCGAAAATTCGAGAAATTTGAAAAAAATAATTAAATAAACAAATAATCACAAATCATTATATACGTATAATCAGAACAGGTAGTAAGTAACCCGTGGTGATAAAAAAACTTTCTTGACATTTTCAGAAATTGGATCTTTTTATCAAAATGCTGATGTTTTGTCAACTAGGCTAAATTTCTGAAGGACTTAAAAGGGTAATAATATATGTGGCAAGGCCTGCAAACAGACCCTGATTCAATCCCAAATACAGATGCTTATAAGAACATACTATTTTTATTTAGGGTGTCCTGGTGGTATAGGGGCAAGGTGTCAGACTTCTGTGCTGAGGGTCCGGGGTTCAATCCTCGGTTCTGGCACAGATTTATCTGATTGCCAAACCCTTCCTTCACCTCTGACAAGAGTGTATTAATCACAACTTGTGAATGTGGAATGCCAGGCCTCCACCGTGGTTCGGATTCCACGTTAAACTGTAGGTCCTCCATTTAATCTCACAATCACCCTACCATTACACATTAGTGTAAGTGCGTATAGCCCGAACGGGTAGTAAGACTCGGTGCTAATAATAATCAAAATAATATAAATATATATTGTGACTCTAAAACCCGAAGGTTGGTACTTATGTGCTATCTTATTCATACGGAGTAACGCACACTCGGACCATTTGCTGGTTAGTGACGCCTGCCCGCTCTATCTGTGAGAAAGTAAATATACCAGGGATGTCGTGGAGTGCAACAGTTTCCCGCTGCTTCCCACACATACACACGCTAATGATATTTTTATTCCTTTGGCCAGTGTTGGGGGAATTGTTGATACCAACATGTGAAGAAAATTAAAATATTTTAGCAAAAAAAGTTTTGCCATAAAAACTGCAAAAAATCTCGTCTTTTATCGCGTCCTCTTCCGTCCCACCTTAAGGACCACCCATTGGCTAAGTATGTAATCCCGTGTACATGCTATATGGGCCTACATATTTAAACAAATTATCTGTTTAGATCAACCCCTATGAAAAACTTGGTCATTTTCAGTCATTTTGCTCGGGTCATTTCTCAACAAGTTTTTTGTGCGATGAATTGTAAATAGCTACGGGGAAAAAAACCCACACTTCTCATCCAGTGTATTTGTGACGCAATCAATCTCGTGTTCCAAGTCGTGAATAGTAAACACTATGTGCCCGCGGTGCTAATCGTTACCTTGTGTCGTTACATTACACCCCGTACACAAGAGTGATGTTTCCGTGCGTAATTAAGTAGTTAATTCTGTACAAGTCGACCATTACCAACTATTATGGCGACTATTAGCGACCCGCTTCGGTGGCCGAATGGTTAAGGCATCACTCTCGCAATAGACTTGACTGCCGATGACGGGAAAATCAAGGGTTCAAATTCCGTAGGGTTATTGAAGGTGGTACTCCTTCCTCTCAAATGCGGGTACACTTCTTCTAAATGTAACCTTCCTCATCTTTAAAACACTAGCCTAATTGGTACATGTGTGTATAAACTGAAAGGGTAGTGAGACGCATTGTTAGACTAAACTATTAGCGAGAGCAGTAACTATCAGTGAAACATGTGCGTAATTTGTTAGTAACGCGAATCCTAGTTTTCAGCGATGTTTAACTGCAAACCCATCCTCAGAAGAGAGATAAGTCGTCTTAATTTTAGCAAATTCATGGTGAAGTCAGGGAATTTTTTTTTTATTTCGGAGAAAACAGGAGTATGCTTGGGAATTTAATCAAAAATAGGAAAAAGTCAGGGAATTTTTTATGTCGAAGAAAACAGGAAAATTTCAGAGAATTTAATTAAAAAAAATTGCGCAATGTCTCTTGTTGGATTGGTTCATCTTTCACCTCGCAAGAAAAAGTCCGGAGCTGTTAATTCTGTTGAGCGTGGTGCGAGGGCGATGTCCCCAAATCGTGAAACGAGGTGCCCAGGAACCATTGCCATGTCCACACGACTCTCCCAAACACAATTCGTGAACTCAAAGAAAAGATTGTTGTGGAAGTTGAAGCTATTCAACAATAGACAATACCCGCTTCGGTGGTCTAACGCGCTAATCTAGGGTTGGACTAAAATGCCAAATACGGGGAGATTGGAGTTCGATCCCGGTCGAGTGCATTGAGGGTAGTTATTCCTAAATTATGTTCCCCTCTCTTCGCGCAAATGCGGGTGCAATTCCTCTCAAACCTTCTAATTCCTAAACAATTATTGTAATTAGTACATATGCTTAAAACCCGAATGGGTAGCAAGATGCAGTGCTATAAAAACAAAACAAGAGACAAGATCTATAAGCGCACACAACAATGTATTGCATACGATTGTGGCTATCTTAAGGATATTTTTCTAATGAATAATTCAAATTATGTAGAAAATGGTCAATTATTGTTATTATTTTAAGAATTTAGTAGTGTTAAATAGTAACGAGACAGTGTTATTAAATGTCAACACTTTCTGTCTCATCCTGTACAATGTGAATACTGCTACTGAGCTAATGTTAGTCGGCCGTGTGCAGTCTGTAGTCGCTAAGTTGAGACTTTGTAAAGGATTAAAGTTCCCAGTGGAGAAGCCTTAAGAAGATATAAGCCTACAAACGGGTTGGCCTCTTGGTCTAGTTATCAGCATTCCTGTCTTCTAAACTATTAGTCCCGGCTTTGATTCCCGGTGATACCATAAGTATATTTCCCGAAGGGGTATTTTTTTTCTAGGGCTTACAAGGTTTGGTTCTAGTTAGGCTTAAGTTATGTTTAAAACGTCTACTGGTACCGCATAATCATCATCACATCTCATTGAGCCGTAGTAACCGCACCTACATGATGCCCCAACCCTAGAAAACTATCACAGTACCGACACTGCCAGGAATGTTTAGTCGACAAACTTGACCTGCGCACAGAAAAAAAAACACCTTCATATGGAGATCGCGCAATGTCGCACTCCTCCGAGAAAAGTGTCACAACTTGAAAAAAAAAATGCTATTTTTTAAAAAAGAGGCAAAAACACGAAAAAAATAAAAATTGTATGAAAATGGTGAACATTCATTTAAAATTAGAGAAAAATCTCTATACATCCCTAAATTTTTTAAAAGTAAAGTCCATATTATATACACTTTGAGTTTAGTCACTTTTCTTGCACAACTTAATGTATAGTTTATTATTTGTGACACTCTACTAACACCTGTATCACTTTTTTTTGCTCATTTTAGTTAGTTTTTCTTTATTTGAGACTCATTTAACTTTTGTTAAATAATGTCGGTTTATTCTCCGACAAACATAGACTTTATTGTTCCAGCTTGGAAGTGACACTGTTTAACTTCATGGTGAAATAAGTGCTAAATCGGATCAAGAAAAAATTGACGCACCTATCCTCTGACCATGGGCGCCCATAAATAGGTGATAAGGAGGGCAAAGCTCCACTTATCACTCTGCAATATATACTCTTTTTTTGTTTTTTTTATGAAAAAATAAAATCGTGTATTTGGGATTTGGCTCCAATTTGCTATTAATAACTTTGAATCATCAATATTCGAGTTAACAGAGATGAAAATGATATTTTTTAGAACTTTTTTTTTCGTGAAACTCGCTTATGAAATTCATAGCTCAGAACTATTGCATCCCCGGCAGATGGGACTCCAATCCGCCCCTCGTTTGGAAAACCTACATGGGCGCCCTTTCCTCTGGCGGTCATATTTGGAATTACAGATGCCGGTTTTTACTGGATGATGTGTATCTCCCTTTGGTCTTGACTCAAAATTGCTGATTTTTTAGTTGTGTCACTTTTCTTGACGAGGGGCGATTTATCTCACGTTTGCCAGAAAGTGACAGCTACAAAACACATGGCTTGACGTGTGACTGTATGAAAATAGATTTGTTATCCTTGGGTGGGCCGGGAAGAGGGGAGGGAGGGGTTAGTGTATAAAAATAAAATTCCTGTATGCTTTTTTTCCTATTGGGAATTCTAGGGGAACTTAATCCATGGACAGCAACACTCAACACCATTCTCAAGCGTCATACACAAAATACTCAACCATATTAGAATCTCCTATACTTTGTAATCGATATATCTAACCATCGTCCGACTCTTTAGCTCTTGGCAACTGAGCTACAAGACACGGGTTCGATTCGTGACACGACAGAAAAAAACACGTAACATGATGGAATTCATATTTTCTTCTGTCACAACACTTGTTGAATTAATGGCCTGGGAACCGGTTGTTATGTCACTTGTGTAACCAAACTAGTTTGTAGGTGTCCTGCGGATTTAATCACTTGGTTCAGAAAGTACAAGTTAATTACACCTAATAAACCACGTAAAATAACTATAGTATGGTCGTTATGGAGGAAAAATCTTATCTGACTTAAAAAAAAGGAACTATATATCCTTCTACGATGCCTTAGCTCATTTGGTAGCATAGGCATTATATACTGAGCTAAAGGTCCCGGGGTTCGATTCCCGGAATGGTTGAAAAATTAAGCATTAGTTAAATGTGGGTTTACCTTTAATCACTGATGAATTTATAGCTGGATGCTGTGTCTCTTCTAGATTTTAGGTAGTTTTAAAATTATTGTGCTGGTATAATCAGTCGGTTCATAAAGTTACATTAAATACCTTAAATAATAATAAATAGTCCTTGGTTTCATGTACCTATTCATGCTCCAAGCTAATGTATCCTTAAACATCCACGTTCGATAGATTTTTCAATTTTTATTTATTTTACAGCTATTATTATAATTCATTGACATTTTATAACTGATAGCTATTCTACAGTTTTATGTTTCTATCCCTTAAAAACCCGCTTTGGTAGCCGCATAGCGTCACTCGCGCAATAGACTAGACTGCCGATGACGGGGAGACCGGGGTTCGATCCCTGTCGGGTGCACGGAGGATGGTTTTTCTCTTAATGGTTTCCCACCCTCCTATGAAAATGCGTGTACACTTCCTCTAAATTCAACCTTCCCCATCCCTAACACATTTAGAGTAATTATTAGGCTACCAAGTCTTGTAACCCGAATGGGTAGTAAGACGCAGTGCTAATATATATATATATCCCTTAAGGTGGGGATGTAGGAGACGCGAGAAACGGTCAGTTTTTGTTGTTTTTATACCAAAAATTTTTTTTTGTCAAAATAAATCAAATATTGCTCCAGTATAAACATAGAGCCTAAGTTCCTTCACACGGTGATATCAACCGTAATAGTTGAATATCTGTTAAGGGTGTCCTGAAATTTAATGACAAAATTTTCTCTTAATTTAAAAAGTTTCTTATCTAATGTCACTATGTTCATGACATATTATATTAAATAACTGCTGATATCATCTTGTGAGTAATCAGGCCCCGTGGTGTAATGGTTCAGTCCAGCTGGCTACGACCCAAGGGGTCCTGTGCTCGATTCCCGGCTGGTTCCTTCGGTATTTTTCTCTTAAGGGGAATTATCCCAACGGTCACCAGGGGTTGGTAAATTAGGTTTAAGCTCACTCCTGGCTCTACACCTCCATATTCGCTATTATCACATCATCTCATCGCGGGTAACCTCCCACGGTGTACCCTGGACAACGTTCCGTGTCAGCGATCAGAGCGGCGAATAGGAGGCACAGACGACAGAAGATGTCTTGTACCCATCCGGTCAGTTATGCCACACGCAAAAATTAAATAAAACAAGCCTTGTGAAGAAAATTAAATTATGTCTGTGCTGAAGCAATATTTGATTTATTAACAAAGAAAGTTTTGCTATAAAAATTGTAAAAACATTAAACTTTTCCTCCATTTCACTACATCACCTACCATCTTTCAAAAAAATGTTTCTATCTGTCGCTCACTTACGATTGGATGTTTACAAGACGCACTCCGGCTCCAATGTCATCAATCGCATCAAGTCTCATTGAACACCCCCCCAACTCCCGTGCTGATCACTGATCCGATGTTCTCACTCGCCCGATCAACTCATTAACAGCGACCCTACAGTCCCCTCTTGTTTTCATGATCCCTTACTACTGCCCGAAACTGCGAGTAGGTACGTATATTATGTTTGTTGGGTGACACCATTCCCGGTCGTTTGGTAATTAATTTTGTCTTTGAATTTCTTTTAGGAGGGGGGTGGGGGGTTTGGTGGTTGTGAGGTTAAATGCTTCTTGTCAACGCCCGTTGGTTTATTTTTGCGAGATGTATAACTCTCCAACCCTCCCCCCCCCCCTTCCCCGTTTCGCTCTAATGACGGATTAATGGCTACAGTCCAATTTTCATAAAAAAAGGGCTTTTTAGAAAATACAACATTTTTTCAAAATTGATAACATTTAGCTATTTTATTAGTGTTATTTTTATTGGTACTGACAATATAATATATCAAAATTGACAGCTGCGGCTCACATTACTTGACGTATGAATACGTGAAAGTAGATCCTAGTAACTTAACTAGCTGTCAGATAAGGCCCTGCCTATGAAAAATTGAACGCTATCAACAATCCCTAGAGTTGTAGCTTCCATGAGGCTGACTCGGCTCTAGCGAGCTAGGCTAGCAAATACACTTCTTAACAATTTAATTTTATAAAAGCATGACTCACAAACTGTGTCAGGGGAAATCCTAATTTCACATATTTTAAATATTTCATTCATATTGGGAATCGAACCCTTACTCTTAGCTATATATGCTAACTGAGCTTAAAAGTCTAATCTTAAGAGTCCGTCTTATCTCATATTTAATACCTCACTTATGTAGGTAATACGGCTTGAACCAGACGTCTTAAGAGCCCGTCTCACCCCACAGATAACACCTAACTTAGGAAGTTGACACATCTTGAACCAAACGTAACTTCGTGGTGCGGTTTCTGTATTCTAGGCCTTATTTAGAAAACGGTGGAATTCAGACCAATGAAACGGTTCAACCGCATGTTTAAAAAGTACAACAAAATAGAATATTAATAATTTTAAAATGGAAAAAAAATAAAATATTAAACTGATTCAAATTTCACTGTGGTCAAATGAAGAATGAACTGCCTTTGGATATGTTTTCCTATTCAAGCGTAAATTTTTATCCAATATCCCGGTTAATCTATCGCGAAATGGTCTCTAAAGGTTTTTTTTTATAATAGGATTTTGACTCCTTAGCCTTTGCCACGGTATGCGACCAATAGAAGAAATGTTTACAGGAAACCTCGCTTTAGTAAAGGACCACCTCAATACACTTGGCTGGGAGTTGAACTCTGACCTCCCCTGTCACTGGTAAACCAAACTACAAGAGACCAATTAGCCAACGAAACATCGTGCTCCCCCGTGTTCTCTTTTCTTTCTGTTCAGATAAATGTGTTTGGAGAATCGGGCGCCCTTGTGGCGGATCTTTCTTCCCCTCGCGTCCGCCCCTCCCCTTTTTAACCCTGACGTTCACAGAAATATCCGACCTAGAGGGAAGCTCCGAGTTTTCTTGAACATCTACAGTTCAAGGAAATAGAGGGCCTTGAATTGAACTCCAAGGACAGTTTGGTCGCGTTTATCTACATTCGCGTAATATCCTTTTGTTAGCGGATGTACATACCTTAAGGCGCTGAAATAATTGAGCAGAAATGCTCACACGCCAGAAACCTAGGATGTTCATTACGTTCCTGGGTGGAGCTGTCTGGTGGTATGAGAACAAACAGGGGAAGAGGAAAATACAAATGACAATACAATTGGTGTGACCGCTCTATTAAATAACATCATTCTATTCACAAAGATTCATTCTACGCTGCTATACCAGTTACCTTTCGTTTCCAGGACAGTTAGCTCTCAATGATCAACAGAAATATGTGGATTTTTGTACTTTTCAGAGTGGAAAACGTCAACTTTTAACTATGGTTACAAGTATATCTATGTATAGGTCATAGAGAATAGTTGTGTGTTTATTCCTGTAAACAAACTATTTTTTTTATGACCCTATCCATATATTGACTTGTAAACGTAGTTTTAAAGGTGACATTTTCCCTCTGAAAAGTACAAAAATCCACATATTTCTGTTGATCATTGAGAGCTAAATGTCCTGGAAACGAAAGGTAACTATTATAGCAGCGTAGAATGGATCTTTGTGAATAGAATGATGTTATTTAATACATCACAAATGGTATTGTCATTTGTATTTTCCTTCTCCCCTGTTTGTTCTCCTACTGCTGGACAGCTCCACCAAAGAACGTTATAAATCCACTTGGTTTCTGGCGTTTAGGAATTTATGATCGACTCTTCTAGCGTTTTAAGCCATATTTTCATCAACCATAAGCATACATATATATATATTCACTTTTGAGGATTATGATATCAAAGTTAGCCCGCTTCGGTGGTCGAATGGTCCAAGAGGTGTCACTCTAGCAAAAAACTGGACTGCTGGTGACGTGTAGAGGGTACGTAGATCGGGAGTTCGAATCCCAGTCGGATGTACCGGGGGTGGTTTTTCTTAAATGGTTTTCCACTCTACACGCAAATTCGAGTACACTTTCTCTAACTTCGATCTTCCTAATCCCTAACACATTGGCGAAATAGTCCACATGAGTAAAACCCGAATGGGTTATAAGACGCGGTGCTAAATAAATAAAAACAATGGTTGGGTACACCGTACCCTTGTACCCCTCGCTCCCCCCTCTGGTGATGTATGGGTACCGGTTTCCTCGCCATGTGCCATGTCCGTTATGTGGGAAATGAAAAGAGGGAAGGGTGTCGGTTTTCACGGTGCGACTGTTGTGCGCATGCGTGCTAGGCGGTGCGTGACTGGTGCATAACACCTACCAACTTTACACAGAACAAAGTCGCTCTTGATACAGATTCCCCTATCTAGATCTACTTTCTCTTATTCATACGTCAAGTCATGTGATATACAGTTATCACTTTCTATACAATGTCCATAAAATAACACTATAAAGTGAGCCACTTCGGTGGCTGCTTGGTCTAACGCGCTACTCTTGTGTTGAACAAGATTGCCGATGTCGGGGGGATTGGGGCTCGAATCTCGGTCGGGTGTACTGAGGTTTTTAAAAAAAATTGTGTGGGTACACTTCTTCTAAATATAACCTTCTTAATCCTAAAAACCATTAATAGCGTAATTAGTAGGTCTACATAAGCGTATTACCTAAACGGGTAGTAAGACGCGGTGCTAAAAAAAACTTAACACACGGAGACTGGCATTGCCGCTCGTGGTTACACCGTCTAAGCTGTCATCTCTGGAATAGTCTGTTTTGCCATTGATGGGAAGGCCAGCGGTTCATACACCTGATTATACTTTATTTCTTCTAAATAGTTTTTCACTTTACACTGCGCAAATACGAGTACATTTCTTCTATGATTATAATACCTTCTCATCCCTAACCACATTAATGTAAACATGCGGATAGCCCGAATTGGTAGTAAGACGAGCTATGTAGTATAAACGCACAGGATTAATATGTGTACCTGCTTTGTAGTAATCAGAAACGAACAAAGTAGGGGTAGGGGTATTAAAAACGAACCGTTGCTTGAAGTCTCAGCCCAATATGGCAACACTGCAAGAAATGTAAATTTTTTCAGAAACTACAAGTATCGTGAGTTTCGTGAATTAAGCCCCTTCTACAAACTCTTTGTGTCCGTAGTTTGTGGTCCTAACAAATATGTAGCTAGGCCTATAATTTATACATTGATGTATCTCATATATTCAATCAAATTAGCGAACGATGTCAAAATGCTACATTGCCTTGTATGTGTGTAAGAGAGAAAGATATACCCGAAAGTTTTCTTCTTTCTTACACAATGGTATGCAAACGACAGCGGCAGCTCAAAAAGTTCAGTCACAGATGTCTGTCTATCCAGTTATATTATAAAGATCACTGTGCATTTATGGGTTTTTTCTTTGTGCGCTTTTGATACAAGGTCAAGGTGCGTTCTCGGCGATCTCCGAACAAGATGTGGTATACAAGTGCCCCCCCCCCCCCTTCCCTCTTAAAAACAAGTTTTCTGCCAGGTGGCGCGTTGTCGACACATGTAGAGAGTGCAGAGTTTCATGGAGGGGTGATATTTCACTCTCCCTCTATTCTTCTCAACCACGATGTCTGCCACTTGACAGCACACACTCTCGATTAATATAAAACAAGGTGTCTTTTTTTATCTACTTCAACTTTTTTTATGAGATTTTTTAACACTGTGTCTTACTACCCGTTCGGGTTATACGCATAAATGTACTAATTACGCTAGTGGTTTCAGAGATTAGGAAGGTTATATTTAGAAGAATTGTACCAGCGTTTGCGTGAAAGGGGAGTAAAAAACCATTTAGGGAAAAAACCTCATCACACCCGACCGAGATTCGAACCTCGATCTACCCGTCATCGGCAGTCTAGTCTACTGCGAGAATAGCGCGCTAGACCACGCGGCCATCGAAGCGGATTTTTGTGAGTTGACGTTTTACCGCCCTCTCGAGTTATCTTCAGCTTAGACTAAACTAATTAAAAAAAAATTAAAATCACTAAATGAATAAACCATATAAAACTATTTAAAAATATTAATCAATGATCATTTACTTCTACGAAGGCGTCACTCTCGCTATGGACTGAACTGTCGATGACCGGGAGATTAGAGTTCGAATCCCGCACCGGTGTACTGAGGGTTATTTTTTCCTAAATGGTTTTCCAATATCTCTCCACACAAATGCGGGTATACTCCCTCTAAATTCAGCCTTTCTTATACTTAACACATATCCTTTAGTACATATGCATGTAACTCGAAGAACGGGTAACAAGACATGATGCTAAAAAAAATACATGTGACTAAATAATCCCTACAAACACATTGAGCGAAATTCTCTTTAAAAAAAACATATGTTTATTTCGATACAATCAATGTTCCCTTCTTTATCTCTTTTGTCGAGATGAAACAGGTTTCCTCCTTTATCTTCTTGGACGAGGTTCCCTCCTTTATCTTCTTGGATGAGGTTCCCTCCTTTATCTTCTTGGACGAGGTTCCCTCCTTTATCTTCTTGGACGAGGTTCCCTCCTTTATCTTCTTGGACGAGGTTCCCTCCTTTATCTTCTTGGACGATGTTCCTTCATCTCCTTGGATGAGGTTCCCTCCTTTATCTTCTTGGACGAGGTTCCTTCATCTCCTTGGATTAGGTTCCCTCCTTTATCTTCTTGGACGAGGTTCGCTTATTTATCTCCTTGGATGAGGTTCCCTCCTTTATCTTCTTGGACGAGGTTCCCTCCTTTATCTTCTTGGACGAGGTTCCCTCCTTTATCTCCTTGGATGAGGTTCCCTCCTTTATCTCTTGGACGAGGTTCCCTCCTTTATCTCCTTGGACGAGGCTTCCTCCTTTATCTTCTTGGACGAGGTTCGCTTCTTTATCTTCTTGGACGAGGTTCGCTTCTTTATCTCCTTGGATGAGGTTCCCTCCTTTATCTCCTTGGATGAAGTTCCTCCTTTATCTCCTTGGACGAGGTTCCCTCCTTTATCTCCTTGGACGAAGCTCCCTCCTTTATCTTCTTGGACGAGGTTCGCTTCTTTATCTCCTTGGATGAGGTTCCCTCCTTTATCTTCTTGGACGAGGTTCCCTCCTTTATCTTCTTGGACGAGGTTCGCTTCTTTATCTCCTTAGACGAGGTTCCCTCCTTTTTCTCCTTGAACGAGGCTCCCTCCTTTATCTCCTTGGTATCGACGCCATCGGTCCATGTCTCTGTGTGTAGAATTGCCTTGAGGCAAAGAGACTAGAGGCACACAAAGATAGATTACTCCCGCCTCTCCCGAGCTCGTCACTTAACATTTCTTCTTTTGCAGTCTGTTCCTGTTTTCGTGCTCTCTTTGTAGCATACATTTCCATTTCATCTCGCGACTACACCACATGCCAGTTAAGCTGAGAGGGAAGAAGAACAAAACGGTGAACCAAGGTAATATTTCCCCAGATTTAGCAACTTCCCAGCTGAAATTTGATTGCTGTCCAGTAACACATTGTGGAGTGAGTGTTTATACTTGTCAGTGGAAGAGGGGGGTGCTATTAGCGGGTAAACAAGAGGTCTCGCAGAGTGAACTAGTTTTTTCTCCCCTTTTTATATTTTGAACATTGATAGTTTGCCTAAAGTTAAGATGCAACCCTCTTGGCAAAATATTTTCGAAGTCACCGAGTAGTCAACTTTGTTTCCCCATCTCACAACTCTATACCTGTCTTCTCGACACGCCTCTGAGGATTCATAACTTAACGATTGTCTTTATTTCTCGTTCTGCCACTTCCATTCGCTCCGTATACGGTATGAACTGTCGTAGTTCTCTTATTTTCATCTTCCCTCGGATGAAGTCATTCATATTCGTCCTTGTGGCGTCCCTCCATTTTATTTTCCTGGAAAGTGTTCTCTATCATCGGCCTCCCCTTCTCCCCCTCCCGACTTCATCCCACCCTACCAGTTTTTGTAGTACCATTGCAATCAACTGCCATCATGTACAGTCATCAACAAAGATCTGTCAGCTCATTATCTCGAGCCCGATACCAAAGGACCTATATAGGTCATTCGGTAGCGCGCTTACCTATCGATTCAAGGGTTCCCGGGCTCAATTCCCGTCTGGAATGTTTCTTACAGGATGTTGCGTCTTTTCTATTAGTAGGATAGTTGTCTAAATTTCATAGAAAGAACCTTCTCTGACAGTTACTAGATTTACTTTCTCGTAATCATACGTCAGATCATTCTATGCAATTTATTTTTATTTTTAATGTATTTGATGTATTTAACGTGCACTTTCTGAACCGGCTGATTATATCAGCACACGAGAATTTCCATGAGCGAGCGCGAAAAGGTCTACCAATTTTGCCGCTACAGGTATTTTCACATACCATCCAGGCTTATTTTACATGCCACAAGCGATTTGGGACCGACGATTTTTATCGCTCAAGAAAAATCCGTCGACCCCGGCTGGGTGTGAACCCACGATCATCGGGTCCTGAGGCGAACACTTTACCTCAAGACCACCGACAACAGCAACTGTCACTTTTGATAGATATTTTCACAAACTACAAATAACAATAATAATAAAGTAAATTAATGTTGACCACAAAAAATATGTATTTGTGTTTTCTAAAAGAGATATATACTATAAATAACTAAATATACACAAATGAAGACAAATTTATTTTGAGATTTTTGGTTTGACAGTTCAGTATTATTATTGAATAAATATTAAGGCATACTATCAACAAGACCTTTAAAAAAAAGGAAACGCAAATATTCTAATGAGCCTATTACAAATAAGTTACTTCAAACAAACCTTTACAAAAATATTTGACAAGGAAGACAATAATTTTAACGTGTATCTATTACTAGCGGCCTTTATTCCTCTGTGCGTTTATTTACTATTTACGTGAATGGTATTAAAGATAAGGAGGGTTATATTTAGAGGAAGTGCGCCCGCATTTGCGTGAAGAGAGGGGAAAGCCACCCTCAGTACACCCGACCGAGATTCGAACCTGGATCTCCTCGTCATCGGTGATCTAGTTTACTGCGAGAGTAGCGCCTTAGACCATGCGGCCACCGAAGCCGTATTTCCTAGATTAAAGTGCCCATTATTTTGCCTTGTAATTTCTGACGTCATTCATTCTAAAATCAATTTAATTAATTATTTTATTTTATTCCCTCCACTACGCACTTTTTTTTCTCTCAAACAATGGGTTGAATAAAAACATTATTTCATTATCAAGGTCAAATCAGCCCGTTCTAAACACTAATGGCATGACCTTAAGTTTGTCACTTTGATGAAACATATTGCATAGCTCTCTTTATACTACTACTTAAATAAAAGGTTCTCACGCTTCTTTTTTTGCCATGATGTTTGGTGAGGCCACCTTTGAACCACTTTAGCTGTCTGAGGAAGCCAATGAACTCCTTTAGCTGTCTGGGGAAGTCTATGAACTCCTTTAGCTGTCTGGAGAAGTCAATGAACTCCTTTAGTTGTCTAAGGAAGCCACTGAACTCCTTTGGCTGTCTGAGGAAGCCATTGAACTCCTTTAGCTGTTTGGGGAAGTCAATGAACTCCTTTAGTTGTCTAAGGAAGCCACTGAACTCCTTTGGCTGTCTGGGGAAGCCAATGAACTCCTTTAGCTGTATAGGGGAGTCAATGAACTACTTTAGCTGTCTGAGGAAGCCACTGAACTCCTTTGGCTGTCTGGGGAAGCAACTGAACTCCTTTGGCTGTCTGGGGAAGCCAATGAACTCCTTTAGCTCTCTGGGGAAGTCATTGAACTCCTTTAGCTGTCTGAGGAAGCCACTGAACTCCTTTAGCTGTCTGAGGAAGCAACTGAACTCCTTTGGCTGTCTGGGGAAGCCAATGAACTCCTTTGGCTGTCTGGGGAAGCCAATGAACTCCTTTGGCTGTCTGGGGAAGCCAATGAACTCCTTTGGCTGTCTGGGGAAGCCAATGAACTCTTTTGGCTGTCTGGGGAAGCCAATGAACTCCTTTGGCTGCCTGGGGAAGCCAATGAACTCCTTTAGCTGTCTGGGGAAGCCACTGAACTCCTTTGGCTGTCTGAGGAAGCCACTGAACTCCTTTAGCTGTCTGGGGAAGCCAATGAACTCCTTTTGCAGTCCGATGAAGCTTATAGACTCATTCCCAGAATAATATTTTTAAAAGTATGAAATAGATTACGAACAACTGTAATGTGAAATGAAAATGTCTGTGATTTCTATTGGCGACAAAGTCACAGATACTTCTTATATAACTGTGGTTTGTTGTCTACATGCCTAATCATAGGAAATGCTAAAGTTGCAAGCCAATGGACCCTAGGTTAAGAATCCCTGCGTTTAGAGGTGTCTGTGAAACCTGTAAATCGTTGGGAAATGTGTGTTAAGAAAGAATAGTGGCAACCCTGAGTTAACTAATATTTGTTTATACTTTGGTCAAGATTTCTTGTTTATCTACTTCAAATATTTCCCCTGCACCCAAGAATGAGTCAGACCGGAACTGGGACGTGGGAGCCTGTGGTCCAGCCACTATCACGAGTTTATCTGACACCTTGGTTTAGTCCAGGGGTTCGTAACCTGTTTATAATTACATACCTCTAATTTATTTCACATCATTTACTGTTTCCCGCCTGTGGCCTGGGTCACTATTTTATTCAAGCCATATATTTTCCACCACTGGCTGGCTAGGACTGTCGTAGCTTCGTATGCCTTATAATCTAACTTAAGACTAGGACAGGCACAACATCCAGTCCCCCGGCCGTCAATTCATCACTGTGAAAGAGTAAGCCCACATTTCACCAATGATACATTTTTTCGGCCATGTCGGGAATCGAACCCGGGGCCCCTAGCTCAGTAGACACACACACTACTGACTGAGCTAAGGTGTCGGATCCACAGACCTCCATTGGATTGCCCAATATGCCACCATATCCCCTTCGCCATGCTGTTGAAATCATCATCAGCATTCCTATCAGGTATACCTCGTCCACGGTAGAAGAGGTGGTAGTGACAGCTGGTTAAAAGTTACCAGATCGTCAACTTTTAAAATATATTTTCAAGTCTATAGATTTGTAGGGTCATAGAAAATAGTTTTATGTTCATCCCATTAAATAACAAACTCGTGTACTGTTAAAGGTTTTGTCAATATTTAACCTAAGCGCAACATGTTATTGGCAATATCTCGGCTATCGAGGCAGCCCCCTTAAACTGGAATCTTTAATTGTTACGCCTTTACATGCAAGAAAATGTGAACTGAAGAAATAGTCACGTCGATTCAAACACACGTACTAATTATATCCTTCCCCCTCCCCCCCCCTTGAAACATTGTGTTACATAACAACTTCATTTCCCCTTCAAGGTCATATAATCCTGTTCTATTGGCATGATCTCAGAATAATCAATTTTTTTTTATATGCATTAAATGATATTTCTTTATAGGCCTACTACTCTTTAAGGTGTCTGGAAAAAAATGGGAATTCCTTTTGAAAACAAAAACATGAATTTCATACTAAGGAAATAATCACAATCATTCGGCTCAAAGAGTGCTCGTTAAATATCCCAAATAAAAAATAACATTTTTTTACGTTTAACATCATGTAAAACACTCCCCAGATACACGTTTTGAACAAAATCATTAGTCATTTTCCGATCAAATATGAAACTTTCAAAAACTATTAATAAATATGGGCTACTACTCCAGGGTGTCTACCATCCGGGAAAATCAGGGAAAACGGGAATTAACCGGGAATTTGAAGTGATCGGGAAAAAAACGGGAATAAGCCGGGAATTTGGTAAATTACAATAAAAATTTGGGAAAATGTGGTTTTACTCAAAATATGAAATATAATAATCATTAAAACAGTAAATAATAATGTTATTCAAACTGTAGTTTTTTTTTGTAGCTGTGTACTAAATTTTATAATTCTTAATAAACAATGTTAATACAAATTTAAAAAATATGTTTATTTAAATTTTAAAACTTATTATTATTCATAAAAAAAAGATTAATAGAAAAATGAGGGGGGAGGTGGGGGAATTAGAAGGATGTGACATACTTTTTAGTCGGGAATTTTAGGAAATGATCAGGGGAAATCAGGGAAAAAGTCGGGAATCTCATTGGTCAAGTTGAGTAGACACCATGTACTCTCAATTTTAGGGCCAGAATCAAATTCACTGTTACTCCATATGAACATATCACATCTAAATATCAAGTCTGAATTAAATCCATTATACCCTGTTGGCTGTAGTACCCTCAGAAAGACATACATGGTGGCAGATAGAGGAATAGATAGGACAAACAAAGGGATATATAGACGGACAGAGAGATAGATAGATAGGACGACAGAGTAATAGATGGATAGGACAAACAGAGAGATAGATATAAGTACAGACAGATACAGGGAACAAACTGATTCTGAGAGAGAATGAGACCACGTGTCCTAACGCTCATAAACGTCGGACGTAGACTGGCGCGTCGCGACACAACGGGAGTCAATCGTTTCTCCCCAACACCGCAGCACGGATATGACGTCACTGCGGAAGAGCATATCCTGACCACTATCGCACTAGAGGTGCTCAATCATGTCACGAACAACGCGCATGCGCTGCAACATAAAACATCGGCACAATGGTGACACGTGAGGATCAAAGAAACTTCGACCCCGCTTGGATTCGAAACGAAAACGTTTGCTCACAGTGGGGTCTAATATAATATCGAAAGAAAAGTAGCTATCTATTTATTCATTAATAGTATCTATGCTGTAATTGTATCGATAGAAAAATATCTATTTCAGTAAATATCTTTATGTATCTCAATAAAAAGCATAACATTTGATCAGAATTTCATGTTTTAAATATTTTTACCCTGAAAGGTCCGTGAAGCTGGCATAACCCATAACGGCACGAATTTTTAAACTTATGTTATTGTGCCACAAGAATATTCTATTCGCATAATCTGTGCCGCCATAGTTTTAGTTTGTACACACACACACACACACACACACAAAATAGCTGGGTGCCGCCAACTTCACGGACCTTTCAGGCTAAAGGGAATGGACCCTAAGACATAACTTTTTTACCTTTCTAGTTGCAATAAAAAAAGTTTGAGTTATGAAATAGTTTTTAACAGACCTTATATTACCAGAATGTACTCATAAGGATAAAAGTATCGAAACGAAAATATAGAGTTAAAAAATATTGGTATTTAAAGAAAAATATTGTTTTTTTTAAATTATCTTTAACTGTCCAACCACCTATGGTAAAAGTAATGTCGAGACTACGATCAACTTAACGTTACCTGCTTCGGTGGTCACGTAGTCTAAGGTGTTACTATCGCACTGTCGTATGTTGATGACTGGCTAGATCGGGGCTCGAATCCATGTCGAGTGTGAGGGTGGGTTATCTTAAATTGTTTTATACTCTCCCTCCACGCAAATACGTGTACACTTCCCCTAAATTCCTCGTTCCTTTTAGTATAATTAGTAAATAGGCATGTAAAAAGTTAGTAAAGCGTGGTTCTAAAAAAAAACCTTAACGTTGTAATCAAGATTCACGGAACGCCCAAGCAAATCACAGACAACGAATTTGAACTGTTTGAAAACAATTTGTTTCATACTACCCGTTCGAGTTGTACGCCTAAGTAGAATACTATTTACGCTAATATGTTAGGAAGGGGAAAGGTTTAATTTATAATAAGTGTACACGCATTTGCGTTGAGGTAAAGGGGATAACCATTTAGGGAAAACCATTCTCAGTATAGCTGACCAGGATTTTAACCCCAATCTCCCCGTCATCGGCAGTCTAGTCCACTGTGCAAGAGTAGCGTCTAAATGTAACTCATTGGGCTGCAAGTACTTACAAAAGAAGCTACAAAATAAAATTTAAAAAGAGGCTACAATGTTTTAGAGCTTGCGAGACGTGAAAAAACTGATTATACCTAAGAAGGCGTCTTCACATCATAAACGAACAAATGAAGGACTAAATAGCCGTGTTGACGTTGGTTGCAAAATTATTGGTTGATAATAGTTACACGTGGTACACTTCACGTAACGTAACGTAATGTGAAAGTTCCATCCTGCACAACTCTTTACGTTAAGTGCATTTCCCATCACTGTTAAGTTAAAATAAGAAATAAATAAAATAAAGTAACTGTCCCCAACATTTTCGCCTGGAGAGATAATGAAAAATTGATAGGACTTCTAGTTAGTTGGGCTTGAAACTCAATTAACTAGCTTCAACGTCAATCCCACTATCCGCACGGCCAACTCTTCCGATGTCATTATAATTCATATTCATCATCATCATCATCTTCCAGCCACTGGCTGGGTCTGTTTGGAGCATGGGCCTCTCCCTCCACCTCCTTTACTCCCACCGCCTCTCTCCCTCCACCTTGGCCCAGTCCTCTCCTCTCTCCTCCACACTCCTCCTTACACCCTTCAGCCATCTGTCTTCCTCTCGGCCTCCTATCCAACATCCTCCTGGTCATCCTTTCCCTCTCCATTCTTCTCACACGACCATACCACCTTAGTCGTGCCTTCTCTATCCTGTCCTGGACTGGCTCTTCCTTTACTATTCCTCTTACTCTCTCATTTCTCATCCTGTCATATTTTGTCACACCTATCCTACTTCTCAGAAATATCATTTCACTCGCCTGCTTTCTACTTTTATCCTGTTCCTTCACTACCCTTGTTTCTGCAATGTACCTCAATATTGGTAGGTAATATACATTGTAGATCACTCCCTCAAATTAAAGTTACAAAATCTCAATACCCGAAGCAATGCATGTAACTTGGCAACACTTTAAAACCATCTTTAGTTCTGAAATCATACCTTACATTTATTTGTGTTTTCTGGAAACACAGGAGATAAATCGTCGATAAGGACTTCTGGTAAACAGTATTAAATATAGAAATATTCTACGTTATCTTGCTATACTGAGAAACAGGTAGAAATGGCATTTAAGAAAACGTGATAAAAATTAGAAAATATTGTGATATACATTGATAAATTGTAACTGTATTGGTATTATTTTATTGATATTAATACTAGCTTTTAAAGGTAATAGTTGCCAGTAGTATACTTTTTGCGGGGGGCATCTAACGAATTGAAGCAAATTCTTTTTATACTTATTTTTTTTCCAATCGAAAATTGTAGGTGCACTTTTATTGAGTATAATAGCAATTCATGAACTTTGTCTTAAAAATTATCCTGTACACACATGTCGCCAGTGATTTATACTTACCTACTCTATGGCACTAGGAACTCGAAAGTGCATTGCCGTACTACAAAAGTACGCCACCAATTCCTATCTTGAGCTAGTTCTATCCAGTCCACCTCATAACACCCTATTCCTATCTTGAGCTAGTTCTATCCAGTCCACCTCATAACACCCAATTCCTATCTTGAGCTAGTTATATCCAGTCCACCTCATAACACCCAATTACTATCTTGAGTTAGTTCTATCCAGTCCAACTCATTACACCCTATTCCTATCTTGAGCTAGTTCTATTCAGTCCAACTCATTACACCCTATTCCTTTCTTGAGCTAGTTCTATCCAGTCCACCTCATAACACCCAAATCCTATATTGAGCTAGTTCTATCCAGTCCAACTCATTACACCCAAATCCTATCTTGAGCTAGTTATATCCAGTCCAACTCATTACACCCTATTCCTATCTTGAGCTAGTTCTATTCAGTCCACCTCATAACACCCAAATCCTATCTTGAGCTAGTTCTATCCAGTCCAACTCATTACACCCTATTCCTATCTTGAGCTAGTTCTATTCAGACCAACTCATTACACCCTATTCCTATCTTGAGCTAGTTCTATCCAGTCCACCTCATAACACCCAATTCCTATCTTGAGCTAGTTCTATCCAGTCCAACTCATTACACCCTATTCCTATCTTGAGCTAGTTCATTTCAGTCCACCTCATAACACCCAATTCCTATATTGAGCTAGTTTTATCCAGTCCAACTCATTACACCCTATTCCTATCTTGAGCTAGTTCTATTCAGTCCACCTCATAACACCCTATTCCTATCTTGAGCTAGTTCTATCTAGTCCACCTCATAACACCCATTCCTATCTTGAGCTAGTTCTATTCAGTCCAACTCATTACACCCTATTCCTATCTTGAGCTAGTTCTATTCAGTCCACCTCATAACACCCTATTCCTATCTTGAGCTAGTTCTATCTAGTCCACCTCATAACACCCTATTCCTATCTTGAGCTAGTTCTATTCAGTCCAACTCATTACACCCTATTCCTATCTTGAGCTAGTTCTATCCAGTCCACCTCATAACACCCAAATCCTATCTTGAGCTAGTTCTATTCAGTCCAACTCATTACACCCTATTCCTATCTTGAGCTAGTTCTATCCAGTCCACCTCATAACACCCTATTCCTATCTTGAGCTAGTTCTATCCAGTCCACCTCATAACACCCAATTCCTATCTTGAGCTAGTTCTCTCCAGTCCAACTCATTACACCCTATTCCTATCTTGAGCTAGTTCTCTCCAGTCCAACTCATTACACCCTATTCCTATCTTGAGCTAGTTCTATTCAGTCCAACTCATTACACCCTATTCCTATCTTGAGCTAGTTCTATCCAGTCCACCTCATAACACCCTATTCCTATCTTGAGCTAGTTCTATTCAGTCAACCTCATAACACCCAAATCCTATCTTGAGCTAGTTCTATCCAGTCCAACTCATTACACCCTATTCCTATCTTGAGCTAGTTCTATTCAGTCCAACTCATTACACCCTATTCCTATCTTGAGCTAGTTCTCTCCAGTCCAACTCATTACACCTTATACCCTTTGTGGGTCTCCCCTTTCACAGTGATGAATTAACGACCAGGGGTCTGGGTGCTGTGTATGTTCTAGATTTAAGTTAGTTTATAAGTCGTGCACTGATATAATCAGTCGGTTCAGGAATAGCACGTTATATACTTTAAATAAAATAACCTCAAATTACTATTTTTTTTTAGTAAAAATAAATTATGTAACCAGCTTTTAGTCAGCTGAATAGAGCCTGTTCTACACGCCTGTTGTGAGAGTAGTATCACGCGTCTTCAAGGGGACGACCGTACAATTTATTATTTTATTTATTCAGCACCGCGTTTTACTACCCGTTACTACGCTTAATAACAAATTGCGCTAATGTGCTATGAATTGGGAAGGTTGAATTTGTAAAAAGTGAACCGGCATTTGCTTGGAGGGAGAGTGTAAAACCATTTAGGGGACCCCCCGGTTCATCCAACCGAGATTCGAACCTCGATCTCCCCGTCCTCGGCAGTCTAGCTCAACATGAAACTAGCGCGTTTGTTAACTACGCCGCCGAAGTGGATCATACAATTTAAGGTGGGAATGTAGTGAACGTGAGAAAAGGGAAGTGTTTGTTCAATTTTTCAGCAAAAAATATATTTTGCTCAAAATAAATCAACTATTGCTCCAGTAGAAACACAGAGTTTAATTTTCTTCATATGTTGATATCAACAGTTGTTGAATATCTGTTGAGAGTGTCCTGGAATTTAATGACAACTTTTTATCTTAATTTAAAAAGTTTCTCATCTAATGCCGCCATGCTCATGACAGATATTCAACAACTGTTGATACCAACATGGGAGGAAAATTAAACTCTGTGTTTCTACCGAAGATTTTTTTTACAAAAAAAAAAAGTCACTGTGGCCGGCGGGCGTTCAAAAGTCTTAAGAGAACCTAATTCTATTCCTGGTTGTGGTTAGGAAGCTATTTAATGTATTTGCACAGGTTCAATCATTTGAGGATCAGAGGCGAAAGTTAACACATCCCTTATTAAAAACAAGGACAACTTTAAAACAAACTTTATTAATTTGTGATATTTAATATTTTGACGAATAAATTATCAAACTCCTTTTACACATGTCAGTGATTTCTCTCTCTCTTGCCACACACACACACACATATATATATATATATATATATTTATATATATATATAGGTGATTCTTTTCGGTAGTAATTGCTTAAATTCTACCGATTTTCATCAAATTGTTTTTAAACGAAAACATATAAGCTTCAAAAATATAAGCCGTGAATTCAGAAACTAATTTTCATTCTACAGCAATTTCTTTAGTCTTACCAAAGAGATTTTTTATTTTATTTCTTTAAAATAAAAGCATTTACTTAGATGCTTTATCATATTCAAAGTTTTACAAATTTTCGATAGTGAAGCCGCACTATTCAAGAAAAGAATTCCATTAGTTTGACTGAACCGATTTAACTTTTTTTTTTTAATGAAAGCTTACTATCGAAGATTATTTAGAAATATTAAGTTTACATTTCTAAAATACCATAGGCTACCGTTTTAAAGCTGTTTTTGCGAAAAATTGAACACACAGACGTTTCAACGGGAGAACTATATAGTTATTAATAGAAATGATAAACCTGTCATTATAAATACAACTGTGATGAGGCGATTAGCAAGAACATGACTAAACGTCAACCAACGGAAACAATAGTCGGCATCTAGTAAAAGATATTATGATTCATTCGCTTACAGCTGCGCGCTGCGTGAAAATATACTCCCAGGGGTAAGCTGACTTGAGAAACATGGTCCTGACTAGGATTGCCAACCGTCCCTGAATTTAACTCACTCTCCCGTTTCCCCGGTGACCGGAAATAAAAGACATTTCTTGCTGCGCCGCTCTACGATATTATACACAGCACTAATAACCATACGTTTATAAATATATTTTAAATAAGCACGACATGATTATAGGTGTCTTTCATCAACTTTATTGGTACATTCTGCGTCCCTGCTTCAAATCTCATTTTGCGCTCACGTTGATTTGGTGCTCCGCCCTCCTCTTCCTCTTCACCACTGAAGGGGGCCCCACGTTGTTATGGCATACCCATATTTAGATATATTGATTTTTAATACTTTACACTGCTTTTACTGGACATTGTTTATACGTACACATGGCCAGTATGTATATAGTATGTCTAGTAGTGATCCTCTTTGTCCAGTAACAGCAGTGTAAAAATATTACAAATGTTTTCCTCTCTTATTTTGTCATATAGGCTTTTATAAATTATGAGTCCAGGGCCCGGATTTTGAGGACATGTGGGCCCAATCTTTTTATTGGTTCGTCACATACAACATAAACTCTGGTCATGATCCCCTTGTTGTACACATTTATATTTTATAGGGTTTTTTTGGTTATTTTTTGTTATTTTGAAATTTAAGGTCATATTTTCTTTTAGCAGAATACAAGAGTTTAATTGTTAGAGGCTTTTCATTGCATTTAACATTTGTAAAATGTGTGTTTGATCTGTGCACTTATTACGAGTTTTTGTTCATATTTTTAGGCCATTAAAAAGATTACCGAGTCATTTTATAGTGTATTTTTTTATCATTTATAGGTAATCAAAATCCGGGCCCTGCTATGACTCTTCCACAAGGGCAAACAAATGTATTCATGTACTCAAAATAACATTATCCTGTAATAGTTTTGAATTTTTTCTGTTTCAGGGGCGGGTGAATCGGGGAAGAGTACGATAGTAAAACAAATGAAGTAAGTATAGCGATATTTGAAGTTTTAATTCAACAGGTTGGAGATTTATCAGACATTATATAAGCTTGTAATCAGTAGGTCCCAACCGCTAATAGCCGGCCGTATTAAGAGCATGAAAAAGAAGACAAAAGCGATATTGTCCTTGCTAAATTACTGTGGGAATATATTAATATTATATTGACGGTCTACTCACATATTATGTTTTAATATCTAAAAAAAAGTTGTTCTAACTATTCTCTACAAATTACACTTAAAAAACGCTTAATTCAAATTTATCAAAAGTTAGATAAACAAATTTAAAGACAGGTGATGTGTGCGAGTTTAATCAAAATACACCTACAAACACCGGTTGCTACAGTCCAATTTTCATTTAAAGAGCCTTTTATAAACTGCAAACTTAACATTTTGTAGTCTACATCGATAACATTTTACTATATTATTAGTGTTATTTTATAGTTAAATATATATATATAATATCAAAGGGGACAGCTGCAGATCACACGACTTGACGTATGAATACGTGAAAGTAGAGCTAGTATCTAGCTTTCAGATAAGAACCTTCATAAGAATATTGGATTGTAGATTCATAAATCATAAAATAGAATTAGAGGAGAATTCCAAAGCCACTCTGTTAGTAATCGAACCCTGGACTATGTAGTCATATTTAAATACGTAAGAGCTTTGTTATAATAACTAAGTCCTAACTTTAGATGCGCTTATCATATTGAAGGTTATGTATTAATAGTGTGGTTAATATTATAATTATAATATTTATAATTGACCTTAGCCAGGAAATAAGAACGTGCATTACATGCCAATCAACTCTGTGATACAGTCGGCTAGAAATAAGTAAAATTTACAGCAACACTATTGCACGTGGATCATGTATGATTAAACATTAATAGAGATAAAGAGTTAATAGATGTTCCTAATACTGAACATTGTTGAAATATTAAATTATATTTAGATAAAAACTGCATTTAAAAGGACGTACTTGACCATTTTATAATATCTTCACAGCTAAGTACTGTGCACAAATCTTCATTCTATCATAATAGGGACATACTGTTGTTATTAACAAGAAACTTTGTCACTTTGTCCCCCATCGTCACCGCGGAAAAGTCGAGTAATCATTCAAATACGAATACACTGCACACATTTCTGACATATCGTAGGTGTTTTCTTTTCCCTTTTACTCCCAAACCTCGCATGAGCCGGGAGCCGAGTTGGGCCATAATGTACAGTGTTCCCGATGTCATAAGAAAGTGGGAGGTTTCTAAGAAAAGAGAAAGATCTTAAACTAAAGATCTTCACAAAAATCTCAATGTCTTTATATACTGTACCACATACCCTGGTATTTGAACAAGCAATAAAGTCAACATAGGTGGTTTTTCTACTGGGTACGACTAGTTATTAGACTTATTACTATAATAAATTGAGTAGGTGCATGATTTTCCACGCTGTCTAATTTTTTTATTAATTAACATCAATTTAACATTAATACTACACACAACATTTTATGTATAAAGTGTTTATAAATTTGTAGTTTAGCCACAAATTTATTTTAAAATTTTTTTTTTAAACGAACGATAGTATAAACATTCACAAGATGTGATAAAAAATTATGAGTCGCGTTGTAAAAAAACCAAGATAAAACTGAGATTAAGTATGCCTATCTCGTTGGATACACTTGAAAACGTGTTTTCTTTCAAATTAAAATACTGTATTTTGCATCTACTTCTTGTTCTTCTTGTCAAAAGGTTTCATACCCTGTCCAGAGTCATTTGTTTTTGAAATTTGGCACAAGTATTTTTTTTTCCTAGAAAAGGAATAGTTGAAAATGACACGCTGAATTTATTAATACAAAGCTATTTTTGAAAATATTATGGAAATTTCTCGACACGCCACGATTTTGGGAATCTAACCCGGGGTACCTAACTCAAAAGGCAAAATATTTAGCAACCGATCTAAGTTGTGGGAGCCAGGAGCATATAGTACAGTTTAATTTTCATTGGAAGGGCTGACTGCTAGAAAATTTGCTAGATCCACCTCCACGTGTTCGTATTAGGTTGATTATGTTGAATTAGGTTCAGACCCGCTCCGGTAGCCGCGTAGTATAAGGCGCTACACTCATAGTAGACTATACTGCTGATGCCAGGAGAACGAGGTTCGAATCCCGGTCGGTTGTACTTGGGTGGTTTTTCCAAAATGGTTTTCCATTCTCCCTCCACGCACGTGAGGGTACACTTCAGGTAAATATAACCTCCCTAATCCCTAAAACCATTAGTGTAATTAGTACATAAGCCCACAACCCGAAAGGGTATAAGACTCCGTGCTGAAAAAAAAATAGGTTCAAAATTAATTCGGTCTCAAGCAAATTTTTCCTTTATATTCTCTTGTGCCTGTTTTGCTCCTTTTAATAAACTTTTATTTTTAATTATTTCCAATACTAATTTTTTCTGTCTTTATTTTAATTTCTAAATACCCGTATGAATGCTAGTTATTATAAATCAACCTTTTTTTATCGTGAGTTTCCGCCCCCCTCGGCCTTAGTCACGTGTCTTTAAACTTTATAATGTTACTAATCAAATGACCATAATTTTATGTCTAATTATTATTTATAACGTTTTTTTCAGTGTGATATTTCAAGTGCACATTTATTTTTTGTTTGTGTGTTTCATTTCTATATTTTATTCATGTTAGCAACTTTAAATAACTATAATAATAAGAAAGGGAGCTGAGGTGGATGAGTACACCACGTCAAGTCATGTGATCTGCATCTGTCACTTTTATAGATATTATCACTACTTATAAAATAACATATTATCAATGATGGCTGTAAAAAATATGTTTGTTTTTTCTAAAAATATTCAAATATTTTCCTTATGATGTGTCTTTTCAATGAACTTTATATTAATAAATCAAACAAGACATATTCTAGAATGCCAAATCAGTGTCATTTATCCTTAACTCAACCGGCAACGTGTTTGTCTACTGAGTTAAGGGTCCCGGGTTCGATTCCTGGTATGGCCGAAAAATTTATGTTTGGGCGAATGTGGGTTTACCCTTTCACATTGATGAATTAACGGCTGTGGTCTGGATGTTGTGTATGTTCTAGATTTAAATGGCTTTATAAGTCGTGTGATGATATAATCAGTCAGTTCAGAAAGTGCCTTAAATAATACTCGTAATTGATATTTAAAATGTCGGTGGTTAAAAGTGGACGTTTTTTAAATAAAAAATTATACTTTAATTGAATTGATGTCAACTTGGTAAAAGTCACTCCTCTTTACTGTGTGTATGTGTGTCTGAAGGAAAGGGGGGTGGACTGTTAAAAAAATAAACGATTAAAATAAAACTTGTTTCACAAATAATGTGTTGGCCCTGACTTCCGTGCAAGTTCTTCTAATTCTCCTCCCCTCACCCCTTTTGGCTCACATCCAAATGTTGAAGACGGTGAAGTTCATTCAGAGCTACCATAAATACCGGACGAATCACCTGATGCTCTCGACCTCTGGCGTTTCGACCAGCAACTGTCTTGGGAACATGGAAAAATAGGGGAGGGGGACTTTAAAAAAGAGCTTTGAAGGAATAAAGTGTACCCCAATTTTTTTAATAATAAGGTACTTTTAAAAAATACAAACAAATAGTAGGTGATATTTTTTTTTCGGTAAACATTAATAACACCTGCTTCAGTGGCCAAACAGTTTAAGGCGTCACTGTTGTGTTAAGACTGGTCTTCTGATGACGGGGAGATCGGGGTTCGAATCCTGGTCAGGTGTACTGAGGGTGGTTTTACCTAAACAATAATCAATCTCCATGAAAATGCTGGTACAATACCTCTAAATTAAAACTTCCTCATCCATAACACTTTAGTGTAATTTGTAGATCTGTGTAGGCCCTAACGGGTCAGTAAGACGCGTTGCTAATTAAAAAGAAAGTCCCGATTTTATACTTGGATATATTTTGATTGTAATCAGATTAATTTAATACACACGTCCGAACAAAGGGTATATTATCTATCATACGGCTTACAAACTAACTTAAATAAAAGCACCCAACAGTCTTAGCGCCAGGGAATTTAATATCTCAGTAATGCATGCACTTTTTTTTTTAGCACTGCGCCCTACTAACCGTTCGGGTAATACGCGTCATGCACTAATGATTACTTTAGTCGTTAGTGGGGAGGTTAATGGGGGTACATGACCCTTCCCCCCATTTAATAATCTTATCAAATGGGACACTCTTAGTACCATAAAAGTAACACTGTAATTCTTTCATTAAGAAATTGAAAATCTACATTTGGAGAAATGAATAAATAACTAAGGTGACTTTTTTTATGTGACTTAAGCTATATACATAAATTAATTTTCAAATCTTTTGTACCATGCATTTGGTAACATTCATTTTTATCTTTAATTTAAAGTTGAAATAAGTTCGTTCTCCCCCCCCCCCCCCCCTTCTCAATAATAAAAAATTAGCGACGCCACCCGATTAGATGACCGGTGGTATAACGTGCTACTCTCGCAGTAGATGTTTTTTCAAAATGGTTTTCCACTCTCTCTACACGCAAATGCGGGTACACTTACTCTAAATATAACTTTCCTAATCCCTAAAACTATTAGCGTAATCGGTACACAGGCGTATAACCCGAATGGGTATTAAGATGTGGTGCTTAATAACAACAATAATTAGCGACTCCTGTGCTAATAATACTCGACGGAATTGAAACAGGATCTATAGTCGGCTCCCCCTCCCACTTGTCTCACGGGGTAAAAGGAAGGGAAAGGCCCCCTCTAACCTCAATTCACTCGGTGGTTTATGAATGCATCATGCAGCAAGGTAGACATGTGCCAAGGTGTGTATGTGTGTGTGTGAAGCTAGACAGAGAGGGAAATGTGGGCTAGGGGTCTCCCCCCCCCCACACATCCCTCCTCTTCCAGTGTGGGTGAGTCTATTTCTGTTCCTAGGGGCGGGGTAGTGCAGGGGATATGTCTATTGATCGCGTATCAAGGGTAGTTTCCATAAGGTGGATTCACAATGAAGGGAATGTGGACTGTGCGCCGGTTGTGTAGGGTCACTACCATGCTTTGATTGTTTTGGTCACCGTAGTTTTAAACATGGATCAAACCGAGGAATATGTAATTGTTTCATGTGGTCTCTGTATCTTATATTTCAAGAGAAAAATAGAAGGAAACGAAGAAAGTACTGGATGCATAGTGTAATTTCAGTAGTCGATGTCATATTGTTGATAAAAAAAACCTTCGTGAAGGTTCGCACTTGCCGGAAGAAGCCGAACTAGAACCGACGCGTTTTCGACCTTAGGGCGCCCGTTCTCAATTCACACAGACAGGACTGTGCGCCTACCGTGCTGGAACGTGTCCTTGGGAGAACACTTATGAAGCAATCCAAGACGACACACTCCTAGCACGCGAATAGATTGTCTACGGCACGACACAGTCCTCTCAGTGTGAATCCAACCATATCTTCTCTCATCCTCTCCCTCCTTTGGATGATTTTCATTTCTACTGGTGTTCGCTTCTTCACGTTAAGTCCAGAGCTGTTTAGGTGTTATATGGTGTGTTTGGCAAACGAGGTAATAAATCAAAAATAGTATAACGAATACTTCTCAAATGGGTTGTTTGCCTAATACAAACGATAAAGTATAAACCCAGCCTTATCTCTGTAAAAAAGAGGAAAACCCTTACTTCACAAAAAATGATACATTTTTTGCCTTGACTGGGATTGTAACACAGGTTATACAACTTGGTAGGTAGACGCTATACCGACTGAGCCAAGGTTTTGAGGACACTGTCTGTTTAGATAGGAAGCAACTTTTTAATAGTTTTTTTTAGCACTGCGTCTTACTAATCGTTCGGGCTACACACATAATATATCCTAATTAACCTTTACTCTGCTAGAGATAAGTAAGGTTGAATTAAAGGAATTGTGCCCGCATTTGCGTGGAGGGAAAGTGTGAAACCATTTGGGGGGGATTAGTCTCGGTACACCCGACCGAGATTCGAACCCCGTTCTCCCCGTCATCAGCAGTCCAGTCTATTACGAGAGTGACGCTTTTGACCAGGCGTGTTAAGCGCCCCCCTTTTTTTAAAAGAATGCTTGATAGAAAGTTCAACAATTTATGTGGGGAATAAATAGAGGGTTATTTATATCTTAATTTTATCTTCTTTTTTTTAAACGAAAAATTATTGTTACAGTTTATTTTTATTTAAAAGGCTGGCAATTTTTTTTAATGAGGCCCCCTCCGTAATCTTAATGTCCAATGGGGCCCTAAAGAGAACCATTTTAACATGCCTGCTTTTGAACATTCTATCATTGAAGCGGGTCTAAAATGTTATTTATTTAACTTGCTATTTCTGAACCAGCTGATTATATCAACACACAAGAATTTCTATGATCGAGAGCGAAAGGACTTAACCAGTTTTGCTAGTAAAGGTATTTTCACATACCATCCAGGGTTCCTTGACATGCCACAATCGACATGGAACCAACGGATTTACTTCCCCTCCGAAGGAAGTTGTGCTACGGATTTTTATCGCTCATGAAAAACCCGTCGACCCCGGCTGGGTTTTGAACCCACAATCATCGGATCCTGAGGCGAGGGCTTTACCCCAAGACCACCGAGGCCGACTAAAATGTTATTGATTTTGATTTTTTTTTAATAGTTAATTTTCTAAAAGAACCTTTCCATGAAAATTGGACTGTACCTTTCCGGCTATTTACCTGATGGCTGTCAGAGTTATTTAAACATAGAGTACAAGTTTCTCTACTGAATTAAGTAGGAAAACATTTACCCGTGTTACTAAGAAAAGAGTGTGTATGTTTTGTTGGAGGGTGGTCGGAGGGTCCCGTGGCCTGATTACACTTGAGATATGGGACAAGGCTGTAGTTGACGTCAATGTGGGAGGGGCGGTAGGTACCCCCCCTCAGGCATGGACTGGCCTCGTTCTTGGGGCCCTTCTCGAGTTTTTCTGACAGACGGGGTATAATTGTTTTTTTTAGTGCTGTGTTCTTTTATTTTTATTCTTTTCCTTGATTTTCTTACGAATAAACATTTATTTGAAGCTTTTTTTTTTGCTGTCAACATTGATAACACCTGCTTCTGTGGCCGAATGGTTTAAGGCGTCACTTTCGCAATAGACTTAGACTGCCGATGATTGGGAGATCAGGGCTCGAATATCGTTCGGGTGTACCGAGTTTTTTTAATGGTTTTACTTTCTCCTTCCACGCAAATGCAGGTATACTTACTCTGAATGCAAATTTCCTCATCACTAACTCATTATGGTAATTAACGGGTCTAATAAAATTTATAACATTTTATTATAATATTATTATTGTCATTTTATAGGTATTGATAATATATATCGAAAGTGACAGTTACAGATAACAGGACTTGACGTATGAACACGTTAAAGTGGCTCTAATAGCTTTTCTAGATGTAAGATATGTCCATTCGTAAAAAACAGTCGTGTACACCTAAACGAATGTACAAATTCACCGATGGATACTCGGACAAAGGCGTCAGTCTCCTCTTGTCCGGTATGAGGTGTCGGAGATTAAAATCCGTCAAGGTTATCCTTGTATTTATACTCAAGATAAAGATGAGGAAGATATATATCATAGAATGTGTACCCGCATTTGATTGGTGAGAAGATAGAAAGGGGGTAGGAGTCGTTTAGAGAGAAATAAAACCCACCCTTAATACATCCGACAAAGGTTTAAACCCAGATCTTTCTCGTCACTGACAAACCAACACGACGGAGAGGCTGACGCCTTTTAAACCACCACGTGACCACAGATACGGATCGTGTTGGTTATTCGTTTTATTTTAGTAGATTGGTCTAGTTTAGTAGTAAAACGAGGAGGGTGAGTTTTAACTACCCGCATTAACATTCTTATAAATATTAAATAACAATATTGTTGGTTGCAAGGAGGGCCTTTTCTAACACCTAGAAAAGCTACTATAGCTACTTTAGTGTATTCATACGTCACGTCATGTGAGATGCAGATGTCACTTTTGATAGATATTATTAATATTTATAAAATAATACTAATCATCATCATGAACAGCTTTCAGCCACCGTCTGGGTCTGTTTGGAACATAAGCCTCTCCACCTCCTTTCCTCCAACCACCTCTCTCCCTCCACCTTGGCCCAGTCTTCTCTCTCCTCCACACTCCTCCTTACTCCCTTCAGCCATCTGTCTTCCTCTCGGCTCATATCCAACCTCCTCCTGGTCATCCTTTCCCTCTCCATTCTTCTCACACGACCATACAACCTTAGTCGTGCCTTCTTTATCCTGTCCTAGACTGGCTCTTCCTCCAATGATAATAAAGTAAAATGTTATCAATGTTTACAGCAATTTTTTTTAAATTTCTTAAACACCCCTTTTTTATAAATAGTGGACTGGACTTACTCTAGTGCATTCAGTCTTGAGGCAGAACCCCAGACGAGAGCCACGCGTGCTGACAGTTAACCTAACCTCTGCGGGTAAAAGGGAGGGGGGGGTATCTATTTAAAAATCAATAAACAAGTCGGATTACCGCCAATCAGATGCACATGCATGCTGACAGAAGCTATGTTTGATTGATCTCTTCTCCAGGTGTTTCGGGCAAGTGGTGTTTAGACACCCAGCCTCCCTTTTCCTCCCCTCTATCACCGCCCTGTGACGTTTGACTTGTTCCAACCCCCTCACAATCCTCTCTTCACCTTGATAATACAACACCTGTTGGTAACCCCATGTAACATCCCCCGATCGCCGGAAGCTAGAAATAATTCTAATTGATAAACAGTTCTAGAATCTATATGAAGCTTTTTTATGGCAATATGACCCCCCAACTGCCGAAGGCTAGAAAAAATTATAAATATTAAACACCTCTTGAAGTTCTCTTAGTTTATTTTATATTGTTTGAACCATAAATAAAGCCATTTTGTTCATACAATTTCGGGGGTGGTTTGAGCCCCCCCCCCTCCCCCGCTGCCGACAGCCTTGTTTATTTGCTCATACTGGATTTTTAAAGCTACAAGTCTTTTTCATTGCAACTTGAATTATTATTTATTTCAATTTACCTGCATCTGAACTAAATATCCAATCGAGCTTAAATTCATTTAGATTTGCAGAAATTATTCAAACCGTGTATTTTAGATTAAAAAATGTAACTGACTTTATTAAAGCTGTTTCCAACATTTTGTAGTTTATGACCACAACTTTTCTCTCTGTGGCCATCGCGACCCTTTGATAACTTAAAAGCGTTCAAATCCTAGTTTTTTTTAAAAGTTTTTTTCACTGTGTATTACTACCAGCCCAAACTATCTACAGTTAACTACACCAGTGGGATAGGTAAAATGTAGAATGTACCCTTATTTGCATGTAGGGATATTAGAATCAACTACCCCTGGCCAGAATTAAAATCCTTACTTCACCTTCACTAACAAACCAAACCAAAAGAGAGTGACATTAAATCCGCATATCCACTAATTCTTGTTTTAATTATTATAAATTGCTTATAATAATGATTATATGCGAATAATATGTAGTAAAATAGAATCAACAATGCTGGGGATGATTTTATATTATGCTAGCAGCATTACAAGGCTGCCACAGTAAACAAGTCAACAAGAAGCTATCAGAATGGAATAGCCAAAAGGAACCTAAGAAGTAGCTAGGTCGTTTTTAGCACTTGAACAACTTACGTTTCTATTAGAATCTCGCATCTTCTTATAATCATTAAAATCCCTGAAAAAGTAAATATAAAGCTAAAACCTTTATATTGTGACCCCACCCAAAACACGCTGTGACCCCCAATTTGGAAACCGTTGCTTTATTATAACACAGTTGGAAGCAATATTTAACTAGTAAGCTCCTAGAGATGTAGAGCTCGCTCGTCACTTTATCAAAAAATTAGCGATTTGGCCATGTTTATTTAATAACATTTTCACCTGTAAAATAAAGCGATAAAAAATTGAATTTATTGATATTTCTACAGTATTTTTTCTACCAATGTCCTGCTTCATAACCTCATGAAAATTTCCCTAAAACGTTAATACTGGTGCGTCAATAAACTATTATAACATTTGCTTTAGTTATGTTATAGTTCTTTTGTGGAAGGTGTTATTAGTTACGTATCAAGTTTAATATTGTGTCGCCACTTGTTATAATATCCTTTTGTAGCATGTTAAATGCACCCCGTTGGAACGCCATTTGTTATATTATCCTTTTATAGCTCCTCGGTTGGAAGTAATTTATTATAGTTTATATTATGCCCCACAGTAAGTCGTCATTTCTATTGCGCAACAGTGCGCTTTACTTATGATGCCTCCTTTGTCTTATCACTTAACCAAAAGAAATGATAACACTTTGCATAAAATTTAATATTACTTTATTCCGTTAAAAGAAAAAACATGTTTATGTTTTTATTTAAATTGAAATGCGATCATGTCGAGGGCCTAGCGACTAATTATCACCGAGCGCTTAAAATACGTTCATTAAAGACCGAACACACGTCTGTCTCTGATCACGACTGATTTCACAGTGAAGAGAAATTTCAAAACCACTGTATATATCCCAGCTCAATAGAAGCTTCTAGAAGGGACATTTTCTAACGGTGAATTGCACACCTACAAACTCAAAAAAAATACTTCCTGCGTGGAGAACATTCTTCCAAAACAGGAAATTACTTTAAAAGGTCTTAACTTGGTTGGATTTCATAAAAAGGCATTAACTGAGGTTGTCCAGTAGGTGCTGCCATCTTACCTCAGGGTGTTAAATTAACTAGTAAATAATTTAGAGGAAGACGTGATTTAAGCGCCAAGTAATAGATTACGAAATTTAAATAAAGTAAAATATGTTTAATTATGTGTAAAATTAGAATGATAAAAAAATGTTTGAATATATAAATAATTAGAACGATAATATGGTCAATGCTTTCAAATACTCCTTATGGTCAAATCAATTACATTACACTATTCAAAACATATTGTAATTGAAGGGGTTTCCTCTGACATTATATTAAATAACTTATGGCAAATTCGAAATCAGCACACTAAACAACATGGTTATACGAAATTTCATGCAAATAGAACACTAAATAACGAATTTGAAAATGTTAAAGGATTTAAAAAAACTTAATTTGAGTTGTAACAATGTTACACAGTCCTATTACTCCTCTTCCTTTATTGTTGCTTTGAGCCTATTTAAATTGCTTTCATTAAAGCCTATTTTAATAAAACAATGAAATAAGATACATCAGCTCAATTCAAACTAGTATGGATACTTGCTAGAAAAATTAGTGTGTATTTCAGAAGTCAAACATTAACACTAACATCATTGTCCTCAAAGTCCTCATTTCATCAGGCAGAGCTTCCAATAAGAAAACAATAAAATGTTGCCTAACATTCACGGTATTTATGCCTTCAAAATTTAATAAAGCCCTAATTAAGGCATTGGCTGTACAACCTATGATAATTTGAATCACAAAACTGTAACAGTCTAGCAGCCACAAAAGTCACAGCTAAAACACTAAACCCTTAATAAAACATTGGCTGACAACGCTGTCACTTCAAGCATTGCTGTCACTTCAAGCATTGCTGGCTGAGTGAAATTTTGCTACTGGGAAGCTCATGTTTCCTTAAGATTTGTTTCCATACCGCATTCGGCATACACTCACTGGCCGTTGTCTCTGCCTACTGACAACGGCGCTACTAGACTACTCGATTAATTAAGATTTCTACAATCTACTAAACAAGGAATCTCCTTTAAATGTTTGACGATTTTTGAAGTTGCGATTTTTTGTAGCGTAGGGATCAACAATTGGGAAATTTTTAATTTGTCTGTATAAGTCTGTGGCTAAGGACTTTCATAATAGAAAGTAATGGGGTACAGAATAAGCCTAGAATTTCCCAACTCCAGGTCTCAACTCTCACAAAATTCCCAACTTTCAAGCTTTTAACCAATATTGGGGGGTGACGCCCCTTCCCCCCAACCCCACTCTGGCGTGACGCCCCTACCTCCTATGGTGTACCCTGGGAAATGCTCTGTGTCACAAATAGTCTACATACAGGCGACAACTGGATGTCTTGGCTCACCCGGTCATTAATGCCATACGCTTAAAAAAAATCAGAAAAGGTGATCGAGACATGTTTTTGGTCTTTCCACTGTGTATCGTTAAGTCCATATGTATATATTTTTAAAATAAAATACTAACATGGTTTTAAAAAAAAGCAGATGGATGATAAAATGTTAATCGAATTAGAATGATACATTATCAGTTTCATATCATGGAGTGTTCCCAAGTTACACGGAGCTTGTTAAAACTGTAACTGATATGTTTTCCCACACTCTGTCCCCATTTGACCAATCGAACATTGGCTCTGCTCCACATACTTCACGTGGGAATGTGGCGGGACGTGAAGGGTTGTAGGGAGAGCTACAGTCCAATTTTCTTAGAAAGAGCCTTTTAGAAAAAAAAACCTGCCAACATTGATACCATTTTACCGGTGTTATTTGATAGGTATTTATAATATATCAAAAGTGACAGTTGCATACCACATGACTTGAAGTATGAATACGTGAAAGTAAATCTAGTAACTTTTCTAGCTGTTGCATAAGGCCCTTCTTACCAATATTGGGCAGTATGAATAGCACATCCTATTTATTATTGGTCAAATGGGGACAGCAGGGAAAATCATATCACAGATATAGTTTCAACAAGCTCTGGTCTGAAACCGAGCTATGAAACTGTAACTCTACACTAGGCTATTATTAGAGATTTGAGATGGAAACTTTTCGTTTTGGAAAATTTACCGAAATAGTCTCAACAATTTTGCTCTGGAAAAAATTTACAGACATTTAAATAAATTAGCTTGATTGAGATAACTCACATTTTATAGTAAGTATACATAATCTGGGTGACCTGGTGGTCTAGGGGTAAGGTGTCAGACTTCTGTGCTGGGGTCCGGGGCTCAATCCTCGGTCCCGGCACATATTTATCTGATTACCAAACCCTTCCTTCACCTCTGACAAGACTAGTATTAATCACAACTTGTGAATGTGTGGAATGCCAGGCCTCCACCGTGGCTCGGATTCCACGTTAAACTGTAGGTCCTCAATTTCATCTCACAATCACCCTACTATTACACATTAGCCTAAGTGCGTATAACCCGAACGGGTAGTAAGACGCGGTGCTAATAATAATAATAATAATAATATACATAATCTGTTTAATTCCTTCCAAGGACCAGATACATTGTCAAATAAGTTTTAATAAAACAATAAAAGCTATTCCAGTTCTCTTCTCACACTCGGGTATCGATTACAGCGCTTGGTGGTTGAATCTGTCACTAACGTAGAGTCTGCTGTTAGACCATATATGTTAATACTTCAATATTATAATCTTAGTCTTAGCGAATACTTTCCCTTCTCCTGGAATTCAATGTTCATCTTTAATCGCCACTATTTGGAATTAATTTTTAAGTTGGGTCATAGTATTTGCTAACAACTTTGGTCCCAAACTTGGCCCCTTTCCCTTACTTAGTAGGCCCCAAGCCACCACTTTGGAACATTTTCAGATAAACTCGTCGAAAAATTCTCTTGGTTGGGAACTTACCGGGAGATTTTCATCTCTATACCTCAGTTTTAGCTTCTGTGGTGCTGACTGACAGCTCACAGCTGACTTCTGACGGCTTTGAAAAGCTACTAGACCAAATCATGTATCCCTACGCCGAACCATATGATCTGCAATAAACATGTATTTAGCTGTTGTCACTTCTGACAGTCAAAATTTAGGTATAAACCTAACTGTTGACTGTCAGAAGTCAGCTGTGAGCTGTCAGTCAGCACCACAGAAGCTAAAACTGAGGTATAGCTATTATTTGAAAATAAGCACAACTTTTTTTTTTTCACTGAACGTGTTTAATCTTTGTTAATGCCTATGCTGCAATCTTTTGTTTTGCTCTCGTAACTCGAGTAACATCTTGCCAAACCTGTTGTTACTTTACCGCAAACCTCCTGTGTGAATCATATTCCCTTGATCACGAGTCAGCCTTAATATCCGTTCCAGTGCTTGCAACAGATTTCCCCCCCCTCCCCCCTTCCCTGGTGCCTGTTTACAACCGGCGTACAAATATAGCCAGATCACCAAATGAAGAACACTTTTTGAGATATTGCCAATCAGATGTTGGCGCTTGGTTCAAAATATGGACAAAACTTTTAATATAGGCTGCTCCAAATAAAACAGTCCCCAAACATAGAGCCGCTATGCAGAGTTCCGCTCAAAACTATGCATGCAGCTGCCGTACATTTCGAATACTGTGAGCTTGGGGCCGGTTTTATTTGGGACACCCTGTAGTACACGCCTTTAGTGTTTACTGGAATGAACACAAAACTTCTTCTTCTATGACCGTATACATAATTATACAGACTTGTAAACATAGTTTAAAAGTTGACATTTTCCAATCTGAACAGTACAAAAATCCACATATTTCTGTTGATCATTGAGGACTAAATGCCCGGGTATAGGAGCGTAGAATGAATCTTTGCGAATAGAATGATTTCATTTAATAAGGGGAGTCACAACTCATTGTATTTCCCCCTCCCTTGTTTGTTCTCTTACTTGTGGATAGTTCCACCCAGGAACATTATAAACACACTTCTTGGTTTCTGGTTGACTATTCTAGCGCCTTCGAGTTGGGGTGGGAAAACACTAATTTTGGAGGGGGGAGGGGTGATTAGGGAAGGGGGTTGGCAAAAATAAATAAAATATGGCTTCAATAAATGCGTTTAGTTTAATGTTCTTCAAATAGTATTTATAACAGTTCTTAAATATTTCTTGTCATGAACACAGTGTATTTGAACAGAAATTTTTTAAATGAAGGGGAAAAGTCTGTTTTTTTTTAGCACCGTGTTTCTCTACCCGTTCGGTTACATCCATTACTGTTTCCAGCCTGTGGCCTGGGTCGTTATTACATTCATGCTCATATAATTTGACTTAAGACTAGGACAGGCACAACATCCATTCCCTAGCCGTTAATTTACCAATGTGAAAGTATAAACCCATATTTTCATCAATGATACATTTTCTGCAATGCTGTAAATCGAACTCTTGACCCTTAGCTCAGCAGGCAGACACGCTACTGACTGAGCCAAGGTGTCGGACACGGTTATGTACTAATTACACTAATGTGTTATGGATTAGGAAGGTTGTGTTTAAAGGAAGTGTACCCACATTTGCTTGGAGGAGTGGAAAACAATCAGTACACCCGATCGAAATTCGAACCTCGATCACCTCGTCACCGGCAGTCTAGTCTACTGCGAGAGTGACGCTTTTGAATATGCGGACACCGAAGCGGGTTGTAGAAAAGTAGGCCTAAACATTTAAACGTTTCTGCTGAAGCTCTATTTTATTTATTCTGGCCAAATATTGTTTTTACTATGAAAACTGTAAAAAAAATATGTTAAACATATTTATAAAATTTCCTTATGCAAAAATAATTTGGTAAATACTTCTTTTTTTTTTGCTCAACGTTTTTCCTAATTTAAATCTAGTATAAAAAATACATATATTTGACAGTCCAGAAGCTTAATTAGTTAAGTATATTGAGAAATTTGCTAAGGTATTTTTATTTAACTAACGCTTGTATGATGGATCTCGCAACTGTTGCATACACGTTTCACACTCAACTTACCACACGCGAGTGTACGAACCTTGCAGCCATACGGCGCGAGGTATATATAAACACACTACTAGCGCTTGTGGGATGTATCTCGCAGCTGTTCTCAGTTTGAGCTTCGGCTCCCTTCCACGCAGACAACACTGTAAACAAAATGTGCACTGTGTTTGTGTCAAGATGTTCTCTGTTTACATTCGGAACACAACCTCTTCCTCGTCGCCGTCATCATCATCAAACGGGAGATCTGGGAGCGAGTTATTAGCTCCTAATGGATTTTGCGGCTAGCCTGGGGACGTTCGCAGAACTTTGAAGGCGCACTAGAGGGAGAAAACCTCACTAACCAAAATCACACAGGGTAAAACAACTGCATAACGTGGAAATACAGCAAACAACCACTTTCTACAATATTCTTTAGCACCACATCTTACTACCCGTTCTAAACAACCCCTTCTTACTTTCTACAATCATTCTTTTAGCACCACATCTTACTACCCGTTCGGGTTGTACACCTTTGTACTAATAATGTACTAATGGGTTAAGGATTAGGAAGGCTTAATTTAGAGGAAATTCACCTGCATTATGCGTGGAGGAATATTGGAAACCCATTTAGGAAAACCCACCCTCAGTGCACCCAACCGGGATCTAATCCTGGTCGCCGCGTCTTCGGCAGTCTAGTTCGACACGAGATTATCGCATTAGACCACGTGGTCAGCGAAGCGGGTTCTACAATAATTGATTAATGTATTAACTTATTACCTGCTACAGTGGCCAAACAGTCCGAGGCGTCACTCTCATGTTGGACTGGCCTGCGGAAAACTGGGAGATTGGGGCTCGATCCCGGTTGAGTGCACTGAGGGTGGTATTTCCTAAAAAAAATTACACTTTCCCTCTACGCAAAAGCGGATGCACTTATTCTAAATTAAACCTTTCTGATCCCTAACACATTAGAGTAACTAATACATAGGCGCATAACCCGAACGGGTAGTAAGATGTGGTGGTAACAAAATCTTATTAATGATAAATTGAAAATAAATCCAAACAAATAATGACAATAAATGATCAAAATTTATCGGTAACATTCTTAAGATCATTGAATCCCAGGGGATGGAAACATATTCTTAAATACATTGGTAATAATATTTAAGTGTTAACATATCTAGTCTACAGCAGACCCGACTTTAATGACATATTCAACCACCAAGCGTTGTAGTCGATACTTGAGTCTGAGAAGTGAATTGGAACGCCTGATATTGTTTTTAACATAACTCATTTGCAAAGAACATGTATTTAACATGCACTGTTACATAAACATATTGCTATGTGCATTTTAAACTCATTTCCTAAAGCTCTATTATTTTATTATTTATTTAGAACCGCGTCTTACTACCCTTTCGGGTTATACTCTTAAGTACTAATTACGCTAGTGGATTAAGAACTGTGAAGGTTGAATTTATAGGAAGTGAGCCCGCATTTGCGTGGAGGGAGAGTGGCAAACCATTTAATGAAAACCACCCCCAGTTCACCCGAGCGAGATTCAAACCTCGATCACGCCGTTCTTGATAGTCTAGCTCAACACGAAACTTGCGAGTTAGCTAACTACGCCACCGAGGCGGGTAGCTTAAAGCTCTAGTTAAAGTTTATATTTGCCTATAACTAAGGAAATATTGATTTTATAAAATATTCATTGAAATAAAAAATGTTTATATTTAAGAGTCCTACAACTTAGCAATGAAAAGTTATTTCTTACATGAAATAGTGGTAGTGGTAGTAGTAATAGATAATATGTAGAAAATTAAAAATGTTCGGTAATGTTAAGTACCCTATAATATTTTTGATTGAAAAATAAGATGCGTCATTTGGTTTTTAATGTTAAAAAGTGTCTAGATACAGATTTTAATCTAAATCGGTATAGTCTCTTTTGGCCCTTTAGTGAACTACCCTTGATTTTAGGGTTGAATATTTAATTCCGAAAATCCTTTTGGGGAACCTTATTAAAACCCCAGACACGAATTTCAAGCTTGATAGGTAAAATGGTTTTAAATAGATAGACGGCATTAAATAAACAGACGGCATCGCAAAAAAAAAACCTTTTTTTTTCGGGTTTCGTCGAGATTCATCAAAATCTTGAGCTCGAATTTTTGATAATACAATACTATCTCTCTCTGAGGGGCCGCGAGAAAGTGAATAAAGGGAAAAATTATCGTCCGAAACGGTAAATTCGACATTCCCCATCTCTCTCTCTCTTCATGACGGGAGTCGAGTAGGTACGTACACCCTGCCACTGAGCTAACCCTAGAGTTAAACGCGACAGATGTTTTCCACGTTACATTGCTATTACGTCATCAGAGTGTAAGATCGACACTCTGTTTGAATATATTTTGTAAATGTACACATCGTTTCTCGAATGTGTGTCACGTGGCTGTAGAGAATGTGCGTTTTGATTAGAAACACTGGAAGTAACGAGACACATGTCTAAATAATTAACTTGGTGTGTTTTTAACTGACACCTCGGAGAGAGAAGTATTGAACTCGAGATTTTGATAAGTGTCGACGTTTCATGATCACCTGAAAAAAGTGGTTTTCGCGATTCCGTCTGTCTGTACCTCGGACTAGAAACTATTTTACTGATCGGGCTAAAACTTGGTATCTGGTGTTTTTTATGGTTTTCCCCCCGAGGGGTTTTTGGAATTAGATAGCTAATCCTAAATTTAAGGGTAGTTTACTGAAGTGAATATAGAGGGGAAAAAAGATTTTTTTCAAAATTCTAACGATTTTGATTACATTTTATATCTAGACATTATTTATCATTTTAAACAAGATGACAGCTCTAATTTTTTTCATAAAAATGATTTTGAGGGTAGCTAAACCCTGATTTCCACTTTTGTGGTTTTACATGACAGCTAGCAGAAGCGAGCAGATGGTATCAGTAATGCCAACATTGTCTGAAAGTAACTTAAGTCAACATATTTGTAAATAATAATTATTTGGTAAGTGTCACTATTATTATCACTAAAAATATTATCAATCACTTTTAACAATGCTTCCCCAAGGATTAGAGTATAATTTTCTTGTACATAGTCTAATTTAAGAAAAAAAAGTCTAGTTAATTCATTCTAGTTTTTCTTTTAATTCTTGTGGCCATTACAGTTTAAATAGAGCGTGAAATTTTACATTTAATAGTATTATATTCAGTTATTCATATTTTTATAACGGGCCTCGCATATCTTTAACATAAATAAATGGTTTGTGATAATAAAGAGTAAAAAAGATACAAAATGTTTTTGAAATAATATTAAGTTTAAATTTTGTAAACACCGTGTATGGATACGATTCGCCGTAAAAACTGAAATAAGTTCCCTACGTCATCACCGGCAGCATAGCTTCTATCCAGTGGCCATATTTGTTTTCAGCATTTAAGGCCACTTTTAACGTTCTCTTGCTTTTAATAATTAATTTGAATTAAACAGCAAAAGAAAACTTCAAAACTTAACAACCAACCAAACGGTTATTTTCATAACCAAAATCTAACAATTTTAAATAGACATTATAACAGTGAATTCTCGTATAAAATACAGTTAATAAAACCACGTGAGCGAGTAAAAATTTTGAAGCGAAAAAAATATTTAATACTTGTAAAATTGTAGTTGAGTATTTACAGGCGTATCTTTGCTACCTTTAATAATTTTATTACAACTTTGAATAATACAGTGACTTTTTTGAATATTAATTCGGCTACTTAGTCTGTGTGTTCTTTTGAGAATATTATTTCGGTGTGAACATATTATCCTTGGAAAATAAACTTTTTTTAGTGATCTTAGAATAATTATTTATTAAATATAAAATAAAAGCGTGTGATAAAAAGAAAAGCGAGTGTTTCTGAGTGATCGATATACATTATTCGAAAATTTAAGTGTATCAAGACTATTAAATAAATATTTTAACCCCAAGATTGTGTTGTGTTGGCCTCTAGGCTAAACCTCGAGTTTTATGATGTTTATATTATTCCAAATACATCTGTGAAGTGTAATAAAAAATACTTGCGAGTGTTTCTCCAGTGTTGATAAATAAAATACCAGGCTAAGATTTCAAGTTATAAGTTATTGTATTTTTATTAGAGACTTTGTTATAACTGTTTAAAAGTAGTGAATTTAAAATAGATTTTTGTTGGTTAGGATAGCTTTTGATTTGTCATTGTCATTTATTTTATAGGCCTAAACATATTTTCTTGGATATTGATTTTTGTTTGTTAAATTATTTAAAGTTATCATAAATAGGCCTACATATTAAAACAAAATAATATAACAGATTGTAAAGGCGAGCATAATGAATATGTTTTCTTCGAGAATTTCTCTAGAGGTAAGAATATTATTTTTCATTTTATAAACAAAAGTTTGAATTGTTATATAGTACTCATACAATAGCACAAAATGTTTAATTTTTAATTATTACACTACTAATCGGCGTTGACATTTAGTTGCAAGAAGGTCCTACATAGCCACAAAGGTTTTAGTTTTTAAACAGTAGGCTACCACTAGGTTAAGGGACTTAATACAAATATGCTTAGACCTTTATGAAGTGCTCAAAAAAGGAATTAAATCTGTGAGTAAAAGTTGTTTTTCCACATAACTATACAATATTTAAATAATTAAAGCATTGTAAAGGCCCACTTTTCAATTGATATGACTGGCTTCCAAAATATCGGTTAGGCCTACTTATAATTCTTCAGCCAAACTATTCAATCATCAAAGAATCTTGCATTAATATTTGGTTTAGTACTAACGATCACCATAAGTCTATATATTTTTCTATAGGAATACTAGTACATTTAGATTTTTCACATTTATAATGTTATTAATAATACTATTTGTAAAAAAACTATTAAAAATTATTTATTTATAATTATAAAAACTAATATGGGATTAAATGCAAAATTTAAATTTTTTTTAAATAAAATATAATATTTTAAAATTTTATAAACAGTAATATTATCACATTTATAATGTTATTAATAAAACTATCAACAAATAATTATTAGTAAAATAAATAAAATTTTAAAAATTATTTATTTATAATAATAAAAACCAATATGGGATTAAATACTAAATTTAAAAAAAATAATATAATGGAAAAAATAAATAATTAATACTAGCCCTAACATCAACATGTCAACAATAAATAAAAAATTAATATATATAAATAAAAATTAAATAAAACAGTCAGATATGTTTCTTGTATAGACCTCAATTTTGGCTGTCAGAAGTGACAGCTGATAAACACATGTTTTTGCAGATCATATGGTTCGGCGGAAGGATACATAGTAACTTTTCAAAGCTATCAGAAGTCAGCTGTGAGCTGTCAGTCAGCACCACAAAAGATAAAATTGAGGTATACTTGGGGGAAAATTTCCAATTTTGATAATTTTCCCGCAAATATTTTGAGATACAAAATAACTTATCATTGTAAAGTTGTAGTAAGTACCCTATTAAAGATAAGTCTTTTATTTGAAATATATTTTTATAAAACCAATAATTGATAACCTATACGCGAATATATAAACTTTTTAATCCAGGTATTTGAAAATTAATTTGATTCTTATGCTCTTTGGTGGACAAAGATTTTTCTCTTTTCTCACTTTTTCTGTAAGTGTTCCTAAAGCCATAGAGTAAGTAAGTGACACTGTAAATTATTTCATTTATGATCTGTGGTGTGATGTTTCTACAAAAATGTATAGACCTATATATTAGTTTCACAAATCTTACGAGTTTTTAGTAAATATATATTCTAAGATAAAAGCAGGAAAAAGTCTGTGCGGTGCACAGCACAATTTTTTTAATATTATTTATTCTCCCTATGTCTCACCACCCGTTCAGGCTATACACACCTTGGTTTTTTTAATATGGATATTTAGGACATATATAAAATACAAACATATTTTTTCCTATCAATATTGATAACATCCGCTTCGGTGGACGAGTCTGCACCGCACTGGCACGGACGAATCGTCGAGAGAGCATTGCTCCGCACTTTTGCGGTGCGGTGCGGTGCGGACCGTGTAGCCATAGCTTAACCCGCCACTCTTGTAGTAGGCTAAACTGCGGATGGCGAGGAGATCGAGGTTTGAATCTCGGTCAAGTGTACGGAGGGTGGTTTGCCCCAAAATAGTTTTCTACTGTCTCTCCACGCAAATGCAGGTACACTTCCTTTTAATTTAACTTTCTTAATCCCGAACACATTAGCGTAATTAGTACATAAGCGTATAACTTGAACGGGTAGTAAGATGCGGTGTTTAAAAAAGATAACATTTTACTATGACATTAGAGTCATTTTCTCCTTCAAAAACATTGGGCTGAGTAACCAGTGCATTAAATTTCCCCCCAACAAAGTTCAAACCATCCTTTTCTAAACACCAATGATAGGACTTAATAGAGTCAATTTAATGATTAATGGAATTTCATCCTCTATACTACTTTCTAAATTATCCGGATGAATGGGAATTGCTACTGGAAAACATAGGGGACTTTTTTTATTTAAAACAAAATAATAATAGTGGCAACCCTGGCGATGCACCGCGGTGCGGGCGCGTCCTTAGGTTGAGAGGAAAAGAGGATGCGGCCTTCAGATAAGAATGGTAGCTGCGAATATGTGTAGTCCTCCAGCTTGAGGGTTTAGGGTGAATGTGATTGAGCTTTCACCGGAAGCGAATAAACATCAAGGAATTATCTATCATAAGCTCGCTATGGCTTTGCTGGGGACCTTCACTAATATTGTCATTGCCTTATAAAATATTATCATATCTGTAAACGTTTAATTTTTTTTTATCACCCCGTCTTACTATCTGTTCAGATTATACGCATATATGATAAATACTTTAATAGGGTAGGGATGTGGAAGGAAACATTTTTAGAGGTAATATACCCGCATTTGCGTTGAAGGATAGTAGGAAATCATTTAGGAAAAACCACTCAGTAGAACTGACCGGGAATCTAACCCCGATCTACCCCGTAGTCAGCAGGCCAGTCCATCACGAGAGTGACGCCTTAGATCGTTCGGCCATTGAAACGAGCTAGAAGTTTTATCGATTTATCAGCAAACTCTAATAAGCACCTTTTTTTTTGTCACTATGTCTTGCTACCCTTTCGGGCTATATGAATAGAGACTATGTAGGGTCTACTAATTACATTAATATGCTGGGGGCGAAGAAGGTTGAATTTAGAATAAGTGTACCCGCATTTGCGTGGAGGTAGAGTGGAAAACTACCCTCGGTGTACCCTACTGGGATACGATCTCCTCATTAGTACACCCAATATATTATCAGAAGTGACAACCTTAGACCAGTGTTCATCAAAGTCTATGGAAGACCGACCAAGGCTATGTTGGCCACTTAAATATAATTTGAAAGTACTTTATATATTTGCGAGTTTGGAAGGCTCAGAGATCGACTTTTAATGACGTTGTAGTTGTCTTTACGCGATCGACTGAAAATTGCCGCGAGATCGACCGGTTACCTGACCCCTGGTTTAGATGATTCGGCCACAGAAGTGAGTCAAATAAACACGTTAATGTTGTTTCTACTAGTTAAGCTCCCCAACCATGTTTGTTTTAGAACAAGTCTTATATTCAAGAGAAAACAATGGCTTAAAAAACTTAAATATAATTTTCACCTCGTTCGAACACCCTTAAAGCAGATATATAGATGCATTTAAATATCCGCGGTGCTTATAACCTAAACCGGTAAGACGCAGTGCAATACACACACACACACACACACACGAGAACCTTGTTAATCCGAACTAATTGAGACCGAAGCTTGTTCGGATTAACCGGAAGAATACAGGAATACAATATTTTCATAATTTTTAAACTACAGCTGGAATGAGTTCAATCAAATTTTAATTTAATTTAACTGATGTATTACACGTAAATATGTAGGCCTACTGTAATTATTTTTAGTTAAAGGAAAATCCATTGTGTTGACTACAACTTTGAGCTTGTTAACCAATAAAATATATTTCATTTGACTTAACTTTTTTTCCCGTTTTCCGAAAAGAATGTTTGGATTATCCGGAAATTCGGACTACCAGAGTTCGGTCTAGACTTTAGAGGGATTTTATTATGTGTGTGTGTGTGTTTGTGTACACGGGAAAATATAACATTTGAGAAATAGTGGGTATTATGGGAAATATTTAATACACATTTTTAATTTAGGGTGAGCTGCTTTTGGAATAGCAAGCGTCAAAGACTTATAAAAAAAAAAGTGAAATAAAACGCGTATAAAATATTTATGTTGACTTGGGTGACGTCCTGTCCACTGATTAGTTACGCCTTCTTGATCTCGGTAGCTACTACAAGTTACGTTAGTCCTAAAGGGAGCATTGTCCTGTAAGAGGTCACCTTAACATATGAATGGTACGGTGTGATATTTTGGAAGGGAAAACAAAAAGGTTTGTCCTGCCCTGGCAAGAGATCTCTCTCTGGGCGAACAGGTGTGCGTGAGTGCGTGTGCGAGTGGCCACTGTCCAAACTCTATTATGTCACTTCTAGGAGGGAAAGGGGGAGGGGGTTAGATCGTCCTTAACTTAGCACTCTCTCTGACGAGACCATTCAATAGTTCATTGATTGACCTTGGTATTCAGGCCGTAACGGTAGGGCAAGGGGGTGGGGGTGGAGGTTAATTACCCTTCCCCCTTCCAAAAAGAATATTATATTTTAAAACAAATCTTTGCTTCCCCAAAATGCCACTAGGCTAACTTTTTCCAACCGGTGTGCCGCGGAAAGATCGAAAAGAAGTGAAAAAAAAAACATTCTTTTTAAATCCACTATCAACTTTTTTTTTTAAATAACACAATTAATTATCATTAAAATTTTATCTATTAAACTTTTGAACACAATTTTAATATTCATTATTTTAATGATGAAATATCTCGTTAAAAAAACTGATGGTCTGCCTTAACAATTTTTGGCTCCTTGTTCGGTTTCCCTTGACTTGAAAAGGTTTAATAATCGTTGCATTAGGCTAATAGAGTTTTTAGATTTCTCTAAAATTCATAACATCTACACCAACAATCATGTTTTAAAAGATTATTACTTTAAATTACTTACAGAGGGAGCAGTTGTTAAATAAAAATCTTTAACATCTCCTGTTAAGGAAATTCACAACAGGGTTGCCATGAGGTGGAATTGTAGGGGACGAGAAAAAGCCAGCATTTTCGTAGTTTTTAAAGCAAAACGTTTTATTGATCAAAATAAATCTAATAATTCTCTAGTAGAAACGTTGAGTTTAATTTTCTTCACATGTTAATATCAACAGTTGTTGAATACCTGTCATGAATGAACGTATCAGCATTATATGAGATACTTTTTAAATGAAGAGAAAAAGTTGTCGTTAAATTCCAAGACACCCTTGACAGATATTCAACAATTGTTGATATCACCGTGCGAAGAAAATTAAACTATGTTTCTACTGGAGAATTATTTGATTTATTTTGACAAAAATATTTTTTTATAAAAACTGCAAAAAATTGGACTTTTCTCGCGTCCCCTACATCCTCGCCTAAGGGTGGGAATGGGACATATGAAATATATTTGGAACTAAAATAAAATAAATTTTATGTTCAGCGATAGATCGATAAAATTTAAGAAACCATGTAAAAATGGGAATTAAAAAAACTTTTAAGTCTTAAAAAGAGGGACTGGGAGAGGATGAGGGAGGTGGGCTAAAAAAAAGTGAGGACCCCCATGGCCATCAGATCCCTTGACGGCTCTGATTCAGCACGAGCCCCATGCCCATCAGATTCCTTGACGGCTCTGATTTAGCACGAGTCACATGGCCATCAGATTCCTTGACGGCTCTGATTCAGCACGAGCCCCATGGCCATCAGATTCCTTGACGGCTCTGATTCAGCACGAGCCCCATGGCCATCAGATTCCTTGACGGCTCTGATTTAGCACGAGCCCCATGGCCATCAGATTCCTTGACGGCTCTGATTCAGCACGAGCCCCATGGCCATCAGATTCCTTGACGGCTCTGATTCAGCACGAGCCCCATGGCCATCAGATTCCTTGACGGCTCTGATTTAGCACGAGCCCCATGGCCATCAGATTCCTTGACGGCTCTGATTCAGCACGAGCCCCATGACCATCAGATCTCTTGACGGCTCTGATTCAGCACGATCCCCATGGCCATCAGATCCCTTGACGGATCTGATTCAGCACGAGCCCCATGGCCATCAGATTCCTTGACGGCTCTGATTCAGCACGAGCCCCATGGCCATCAGATCCCTTGACGGCTCTGATTCAGCACGATCCCCATGGCCATCAGATCCCTTGACGGATCTGATTCAGCACGATCCCCATGGCCATCAGATCCCTTGACGGCTCTGATTCAGCACGAGCCCCATGGCCATCAGATTATCGTTTACTGAAAATAACACAAAACTATCTTCTATGACTCTATACATATATAGAGACTTGTAAATATAGTTTAAATGTTGACATTTTCTCTCTGAAAAGTACAAAAATCCACATATTTCGGTTGATCATTAAGAGCTAAATGCCCGGGAAACGAAAGGTAACTGGTATTGGAGCGTAGAATGGATCTTTGTGAATGGAATGATGTCATTTAATAGGGAGGGTCACAAAATAAATTGTATTGTCACTTGTATTTTCTTTCTCCCCTGTTTGTTCTCCTACTGCCGGCCAGTTCCACCCAAGAAAAAAGCAAAACCATACCTCTAAATGTTTGATCTAATGTTATTACTCGCCCACCTTTACTAATAATTCTTAAGTTATTAAAAATATTTCGAGAATTTATAAATAAACGTAACTGAGAACACTTAAAATTCAGGGGATAATTTTTAAGATTATTATGAAAGTTATTCATTAGTTTCCAAAACCTTTTGGCTATTTCTGAAGACTTTTTTTGTTTCCCCATGAACTTCGGAACGTTTATAACCCTCAACTACTTAAAAGCTACTTCCTGGTCTTCCCAAGGTCCTCGTAACCTTCAAAAAAAATTCAACAAAATTTACACATAAACTTTGTTCTTTGACAGAACGTATTTTCTCGTTTCTAAAACTTCGTGTTTCTAATTTGAATTAGGTTAGATTTTCAGCTGTTCACCGTTTCACTAATAAATCTACTCCATAATGTATAGGGGTCCATCCCGGCTTTTTTTCGCGAGTTTTTCAAGGTTACATCTCAAAAGTATTAAAAAAATGTGTAGAGGTATTTAACGTGCACCATTTTTTAACAGATTGATTATTTCATCACAAGACTTATAAATTTACTTAAATCTTGAAACAAAACACTCAGCTACTCGTCTGTTAATTCATCAATGTTAAAGGGTAAACCCACATTTCACCAATGATAAATTTTTCGGCCATGCTGGGAATCGAACCCGGGACCCTTAGCTGACTAGACAGACACGCTACCGACTGAGTTAAGGTGTCAGATTTAACTCTCGCTAATCACCAGAAATATGTGGATTTTTGTACTTTTCAGAGTGTAAAACGTCATATTTTAAATTATTTTACAAGTCTAAAGATAGGCCTAATATGTGTATATGGTCATAGAAGTTAGTTTGCGTGTTAATTCCAGTAAACAACAAACTCGTGGGCTGTTAAAGGTTTTGTCAATATCTAACCTAAGCGCAAGAACAAATCTGAGCAAAACAGAAGGTGGAGTGTGGGGGTAGAAGTCGGGTTGGGTTGAGTTGCAGCAAAGTAGATAACGAATCAACTCACCTTCCACTCAAAATCCACCTTCAGTTTCGATCAGCTTCGTTCTTGCATACGGGCCTATAGTTCATTCAAGTTATAAAGGAATGACTGAAAGGTCTTTTTTCCTACCAAAATCCTAATGTATAGTAGAATTCTGACAGGGAAAAAGGGCCTTCTATTCAGACCAACCTTCACACGATAACAGCGTACACCCAGACATCCCACCTTGAACGTTTGATTTAAAATGACCCATGTTGTCGTCAGAATGATCGACATTGTGTATTTGTTCGTTACAGGATCATCCACGAGAGCGGTTTCACGTCGGAAGATTTCAAACAGTACCGGCCGGTGGTGTACAGCAACACAATCCAGTCTCTGGTTGCCATCTTGAGGGCGATGCCCAACCTCGGCATCGGTTTCGGCAACAATGAGCGAGAGGTAAGTAACGGCGCTATCTTTTTAGCTATTAGGAAGGTTATATTTATAGGAAGTAGGAAGCGTATCCACATTTGCGCGGAGGGAAAGTGGAAAACAATTTTTTTGAAAAAAAAAACCCTCAATAATACACTCCACCGAGATTCGAACCTCGGTCTTCCCATCATTGGTAGAAACATAGCTTAATTTTCTTCACATATCAACAATTGTTGAATGTATGCACAGCGGCATTAGATGGCAAATTTTTTAAATGAAGATAAAAAGTTGTCATTAAATTCCAGGACACTCTTGACAGATATTCAACAACTATTGATATCACTGTCTGAAGAAAATTAAAACTCTACGTTTAAAGTGAAGAAATATTTTATTTATTTAACCAAAAATATGTGTTTATATAAAACAACAAAAACAATGGCATATTCTAACGTTTCCTACATCCCCACCTTAAATCACGTGACCGTGCCAACCAATCCGAGATTTTAGAGATATTACTATTATTAATATTATTATTAGCACCGTCGTTCGGGTTATACGCACTTACGGTAATGTGTATATTATTATTATTATTATTATTATTATTATTATTATTATTATTATTATTATTATTATTATTATTATTAGCACCGCGTCTTACTACCCGTTCGGGTTATACGCACTTACGCTAATGTGTAATGGTAGGGTGATTGTGAGATGAAATGGAGGACCTACAGTTTAACGTGGAATCCGAACCACGGTGGAGGCCTGGCATTCCTCACATTCACAAGTTATGATTAATACACATCTTGTCAGAGGTGAAGGAAGGGTTTGGCAATCAGATAAATCTGTGCCGGGACCGAGGATTGAACCCCGGACCTTTAACACAGAAGTCCGACACCTTACCCCTAGACCACCAGGTCACCCAATTTTGGAGACTTAGTCCAATAAAATACTTCGAATGAAAATTTTGTTCAGAAAGCTCGAGCAGATAATATCTCAGCTACTCAACAGAAGAAACGAAAACGCAACTTTTTTTTAGAAAATAAAACTGAACACGTTTCAGTGGCTGAATGGTTTAAGGCGCCAGTCGTCTTGTTAAACTAGCCTGCTGATGACAGGGATATTGGGGTTTGAATCCCGGTCGGTTCTACCGTTGATAGCTTTTCCTAAATGGTTTCCCACTCTCCTTCCACGCAGATGCGGGTAAATGTAAAATGCTTCCTTCCCTATCCCTATCCCATTAGAGTAAATATTATATATACGTTTAACCTGAACAGGTAGTAATACGCGGTGATTAAAAAAAAATTTTTTTTATCGAATACATTCTGTCAAAATCGAGTCAACGTCATATTCTGTTTAATCCATTTTTAGACATAGTTTTATTTATTTGTTTAGGATAGCTAACATGCATGTTCTGAACCGACCGATTATATCAGCACACGAGAATTTCTATAAGTGAGAGAGAAAGGGCTGACCAATTTTGCTGGGAACGGTAATAAAGTATCTAATGTGAATAGACCCCCCTCCCGCCCCCAACGAAGTGTCTGATGTGAATAGACCACAATCCAGTCTCTCCTATGTGAATAGACCACCAATAAAGTCTCTCCTATGGAAATAGATCACCAATCCAGTCTCTTTGATGTGAAATAACACAAATTCAGTCTCTCTGGTGTGAATAGACCACCAATAAAGTCTCTCCTATGTGAATAGACCTCAAATACAGTCTCTCCTGTGTGAATAGACCTCAAATACAGTCTCTCCTGTGTGAATAGACCACCAATAAAGTTTCTCCTATGTGAATAGACCTCAAATACAGTCTCTCCTGTGTGAATAGACCACCAATAAAGTTTCTCCTATGTGAATAGACCTCAAATACAGTCTCTCCTGTGTGAATAGACCTCAAATACAGTCTCTCCTGTGTGAATAGACCACCAATAAAGTTTCTCCTATGTGAATAGACCTCAAATACAGTCTCTCCTGTGTGAATAGACCTCAAATACAGTCTCTCCTGTGTGAATAGACCTCAAATACAGTCTCTCCTGTGTGAATAGACCACCAATAAAGTCTCTCCTATGTGAATAGACCACAAATGCAGTCTCTCTGATGTGAATAGACCACAAATGCAGTCTCTCTGATGTGAATAGACCACAAATGCAGTCTCTCTGATGTGAATAGACCACAAATGCAGTCTTTCTGATGTGAATAGACCACAAATGCAGTCTCTCTGATGTGAATAGACCACAAATGCAGTCTCTCTGATGTGAATAGACCACAAATGCAGTCTCTCTGATGTGAATAGACCACAATCCAGTCTCTCTGATGTGAATAGACCACAAATGCAGTCTCTCTGGATGTGAATAGACCACAAATGCAGTCTCTCTGATGTGAATAGACCACAAATGCAGTCTTTCTGATGTGAATAGACCACAAATGCAGTCTCTCTGATGTGAATAGACCACAAATGCAGTCTCTCTGATGTGAATAGACCACAAATGCAGTCTCTCTGATGTGAATAGACCACAAATGCAGTCTTTCTGATGTGAATAGACCACAAATGCAGTCTCTCTGGTGTGAATAGACCACAAATGCAGTCTCTCTGATGTGAATAGACCACAAATTCAGTCTCTCTGATGTGAATAGACCTGCGCGCACGGTAGTGAATGGAGGTCGCCGAGTCGGATCAATAGGACGGGACCGGCAGGGCTGGTCGCACGGGTATTTGGAGCAATCCCTGACCCGGGAAGCTATCATTCGATTCCCAAATGGGTGCTAAAACATGTTACTAAAATTAGTCCTATACACTTTTCTCTTTTTACCGGTGATAACGTGGACTAAAACATCAAGCTCATCTTGTTTAGTTTGACGGTGACAGGCTCATTGAGTGTGTTTTTCCCTAAACGGTTTCCCCTTTTTTTATTTCGTGCATATGTGCATACGCAGGGTTGCCATGGCCCTGGAAAGTCTTAAAAACCTAAGGAATTTTTTTGTGTCAGGAAAAATAGGGGAAAATATAGGTAATTAAAAAAACTCTAGTAAAAACCTGCAGTATTTGTGAATTTAGGACATTTAACTGCAAGCTTTAAGGTGGGGATGTAGAGAACGCGAGCTAAGGGCAGTGTTTTTGCAGATTTTATAACACTTTTTTTGATCAAAATAAATACAATTTTGCTCCATTAGAAACATAGTCTAGTTGTCTTCAAATTGTGATATCAACAGTTGTTGAATATCTGCCAAGAGCATAGCATCACTATATGAGAAACTTTTTAAATAAAGAGAAAAAGCTGTCATTAAATTCTAGATAACTTTTGACAGATATTCAACGACTTTTGATGTCAGCAAGTGAAGAAAATTACATTCTGTAGATATCACCAGGTAAAAAAAATATTAAATTCTGCTTTTACTGGAACCATGTTAAAATGTTGGTCATAAAAAAAGGTTTTGCAATAAAAACTGTAAGAACATGTCCTTATTCGTGTCCCTAATACAACCCCCACTTTAAATAGTAGGCCTTTGTGTAGAAGAAAAGATTAACTGAGCAACTAGACCCAATATAATTGCTGAGGAAACTGCAGGTCTTAGTCCTGTGTTGCCAAATCTCCTCAATCTCAGTTATGTCTGAAGGTGGTGTTCTAGGATGAGAAGGAGCTACTGGCAACAGCGCCTAATCAGTGTTGCGAAACTTGTCTTATATTTGAGGGTAGATTGACCACAAGAAAACGAGATAATGACAACGCTGTTTCCCAATAGTAGCCATACAATTCCCTCATCGATGATATCCAGTGTAAGCGTGCTGATTCGAACACTTGTATTATTATTGTTCTGATTCCGATGTCTTAGCTCAGTCGGTGGCGTGTCTGCTTTCTGAGCTAAAGCGTCATAGGTTAGATTTCCGGCATGGCCAAAAGGCATCATTAATTTTCCCTCTCACAGTTGATGAATCAACGGCAAACGACTAGAGGTTGTGTCTCTTCTAGATTTACGTTAGGTAGTTTATAAGTCGTGTGCTGATATAATCAGTTGGTTCAGAACGTGCACGATAAATATTTCCTTTCCATCCCACCATTAGAGTGAGGGATATAGAAGGGTTAGGGGGTGAGTACAACCATAGAGAAAGGGATAACACTAATACTTATTTCTCTTTGGTATAACGTAGCACCACTACCCACCCTCTCAACTGTAATTGTCATGACAAGCCACATTTGTTTTTGTGATATTTTTTTGCACTGTATCTTGGTTACCCATCCGTGTTGTCCGTATTTTAATCACTCTAATAGGGTAGGGGTGAGTAAGTTAAAATGTATAGGGAAATGTACCCAAATTAGCGTGAGAAACTGGTTTGGTGACAAAAAAAAATCTGTAGGACACTTGATCAGGCTTCGAACCTCCAGACCGTCACCGACAAACCAAATCATACGAGCTTGACGTTTAGTCCGTGGACACCCACCGGTTGGGAGGGGGTGAGTACACGGCACTAATATTTAGTAACACGGATTGGTACTCATTTGGGAATCTAATACCTGCCTTCTGGGTAAGGGATATGGACACCCTACTGGTACAGTCTCCTCGGAATTAAAGTGTCTTCACTCCTCTCTACAAGGTCAGGTTTCAAATCCTGTTCAGGGGACTTATGTTTTTTCTACTCATGGTTTTCTCACCCTCCCTCAAGTTGAATTATTGTGAATTTAATTTAAAGTTAATAATAATAATATTTAGCACCGCGTCTTATTTAATTTAAAGTTCACTCTCATCCTGTATTTTTAGATGAGCTAGTTTAGTTAATTCAGAGATAGCCCGATTAGGGCAGTACTAAATAACTATGGTACGCTTAGTAGTAGAAAAATAGAACTTAAACAACTTTTTTATGAATAAATAAATAAACTTGGTTCCTAAGCTGTGGGTCGCGAAAAGATTTTAAAAATTTGAACATTTTGTAATTATTATTTATTCATTAATAAATAAATGTTGACCTCTGTGATCTTGGGGTAAAGTGCTCGCCTCAGGACCCGATGTTCATAGGTTCAAACCCAGCTGAGGTTGACGGCTTTTTCTCGAGCGATAAAAATCCGTAGCGCGAGTATTGCAGGCAAAGATTTAGAGAGAGTTTTAATTCAGAAAGAGTGCGTAAAAAAACTGCAGACAAGATTTGGGGTGTGCAATATGGTTTTATACCAGGTGGAGGTTGCATGGGCCAAATATTTGCATTGCAACAAGTGATTGAGAAATGTATGGCAGTAAGGAAGAAAGTTTACTGTGCATTCGTTGATCTGGAGAAAGCGTACGATCGGATAAATAAGAGTATGTTATGGAATGTTCTTAGAGTGTATGGTGTGGATTCGTGGTTAGTAAATACAATTATGGCCGTGTATGGTATATGGAAGTAAAGCGTGCATTCGGGTTGATGGAGTTTTAACTAATGGTTTGACATTGAACAGGGTGTTAGACAAGGTTGTTCTATATCTCCATGGTTGTTTAATGTGTTCATGGATAAAATATGAGGACGCGGTTGGTGTATACAAATGGACAATGTGAATGTTAGAGTGCTGCGATATGCAGATGATGCCGTATTAATGGCTGAGGGTGAAAGTGACTTGCAGAATGCATTAAATCGTTTGAATGTGGTGACATGCAAAATGGATCTTCGTATAAATGTTTCCAAAACTAAGGTGATAGTTTTTGATAAGGACAGATCATAAAATAATTGTCAGCTTAGTATAAATGGAAAACTGTCGGAACAAGCGAGTGATTTTGTGTATCTGGGCAGAATGTTCTGTAGAAATGAAAGAATAGATGGTGAATTCAACATACGGGTGAATACATCTCGGAGAGTAGTTGGATATATGTGGCCTAGGGCAAAGAATTAAGTAGTATCGAAAGAGGAAAATTGGCAGTGTATAAAAGTGTGTTACCGCCAATGTTGTTCTACGGATGTGAAGTGTGTATTTGTCAGGAGAAACACAAGAACAAGGTGAATGCAGTTGGAATGAGATATCTTAGAAATGTATGTGGAAAAACTCGTATGGACAGAGTCAGTAATGAATGTTTCCTGAAGGAGTGCGGTTTGAAAGGGAATCCAAGAGGCCAGTTTGGAAGAAGAGTCTTACGTTGGTTTGGGGATGTTGAGAGGATGGGTGTGGATCGAGTGATGAAGCAAATATATGGAGGTAGAGCGTGTGGATCAAAAGGAAGGGGTAGGCTATGTGAGAGTTGGTTACATGTTGTATATGAATGTGTGAAAAAGAGAAACATTAAGAGCTATAAGAATAAAAGAGCATGCAGACTCGGTGTATGGATGTCGTTGAAGCGAAGGGAGTATGTACGGAGCTGTTTTTTGAGCTATATGCGCAGTTCCTTATCTATCTTGTAACGTAAGGGAACGACGTTATTAATTATGTACCAACTAATTCGACATTGCAATCGAAGATTTTTTGAACCCCCAACTAACCGGCGCTTACAAGCTAAACATGACAACACAAGCATTTTCCAACAGTCTGGAAATTCGGAGAATCTGACTTCTATTAAAAATAAATTCTTGAGCTGTAGATTTTTTACAAACATAATTAAAACGTCTGAACTCTCGCTAGGTTTTACTACAGAACAATTTTTATTAGAAGAGCCCATAATACCTATAAAATACAATTTAATAAATAATAAAATGGTCACAAAAGAAGTATGTTTGTATTTTATTGAAGGCCCTTCATATAAATGTTGTAGCCTACTGTAGAAACCCTGTTAATTGAACATGCAACAAAGTTGACATGATTTTTCGTCTTGGTACGAATTGTAATAATAATCGCCAATTTTATTTTATTTTCATCTATAAATCAACTAAATAATATCAACCTTTTAAAATCCGATTTTAATTTTCTTTTTAGTAGAATTGTTATGACAAACAAACGAGTGAAAACTTTGTGTTGCCGGTTTGCTACCAACCTGTGAAAAATTATTATTTAATCTGAGAAGCCTCATAAAGTCTTTGTGCGTGCTTTGTTAATGGTATTTTTTACGGTTTCATAATTTTCTTGGTGGGAAGTTTTTAAACAATTAATAAACCCAACTACGTTAAACAAATTCAAGAACCATATTTAAATAGTGTTAGAGATGTGATAGTTTCCGTTTTTATCGATTCACTATTTACTAGTTCAATTTTTTTTTCATGCATCCTATTAAGAGTTTCCACTCGCATGGAAAACTGGTAGAGCCGGGAAAACACAGGGAATTTTTTGTGCTTGGGGAAAACAGGTGAAATACAGAGAATTTTGTAAAATCTAGTAAAAATACTGTGATATTGGTAAATTTGGCGCCTTTAACTAAAGCTTAAAATAGCAGGTCATTTGATTGAACAAAAAAGTGAACTGAAGAATTTTTTTTTTTAGCATCGCGTCTGACTTTCTTTTTAGGCTATACGGATATACTGTATACTAATTAGGGATGAGGAAGGTTGAATTTAGAAGAAGTGTACCCGTCTTTACGTGGAGAGAGAGGGAAAACCATTTAGGAAAAAACCCTACCGGAAATCGAACCCCGATATTCCTGTAATCAGCAGCCTATTTTATTACGAGCGCGATGCCTTAGACCATGCGGCCACTGAAGCAGGTAACTGATGATTAAGGAATTAAGCACGCTGATTCAAACATGTCTTATTACCTCCTAAACAATTATTGTGAAGTGACAGAGAATATTCCCATCAATCTTAAATCACCCTGTTCTAAACATAAGTTGCATGACTTCATGCTTAATCATTTTGATTTTTTTTAAATTTATTTGAACCAATTGATATCAGTACACGACTTAAAACTAACTTACATCTAGAACAGACACAACACCCAGCCCCCGCCGTTAATTCATAATTATGGAAGGGCAAATTCACATTTCACCAATGATACATTTTCGGCCATACCAGGGATCGAACCCGAGCCCTTAACTAAGTATACAGACACGCGACCTACTAATCTAAGGTGTTGGACGTCATTTTGATGAAAAATGAAATTTTATAACTTCTTTCTTCAATCAAAGCTGCCTGATAAAATGGGAATTTCTTCTGGAAAACACACCGAATTTAGTAGTAAGAAAATGGTGGCAAACCTGTGCGTATTATTGTTTTGCAATATTACACTAATAGACGTGGATATTAGACAAAGTTTGCGGGAGTGGATAAAGCTCTTGCGTATATATATATATATATATATATATATAAAGTCCTTGTCTAGTATCATCAGCTAGGCCTTATTTTTTTATTTTTTTCAAAAGGAACTGCACCTCCAGTAACGAGGAAGAACCAACCACCTCACTGACTCGGAATAGAGGATTGGTCTGACGAATAAAATCCACTCTTAAAAAAGCTTTCCTGGTCGAATGTTGAGGATGGGGAGGATAGGGGGACTCCACCCCCTACTTCCCAGATCCCTCCCCCCGCGGGTCGATACTTGCCAGCCGTCGCGGCGCTTGGGTCGGGGTGGTCAGGGAATCCCTCTTAGGGTGACGTCATCATAGGCCGACGCCCCCACGTGACCCTCCCTTCTTGACGGCCTACTACTTGGCCGAGGTCGACAACCCTGCACAAGGTCGAGAACTCTCTTTTCTTATTGATCCTAAAAAACAAACAAAAACAATGGGCCATTATTGGTAATTTCGGTATTTAACACTTTTGGGCTACCAGCACCAGGTCCCTACTGAATATAGTGCGAATTATAGAAAACCGGATGAATTTAAACAAGACACGAACTGTGGACTCTTCAAGATGAGGTGAAGGTGTTTTGGTTCAGGGCTGCCACTCATAAAAAAAACAGGAACGAATAACCGTGAATTTCGCCAATAAAAATTGTGGAATATTTGTGAACATTTGGAACATATTCAACCATTGATTTTTTTTTTTCCTATAGAAGAAAAGCACATGGCTTGACGTATTAATAAGTAAAATAAATCTTAACTTTTCTAGGTTTCAGATAATGTTCTCCCTCTAAAAATAAAACCGGACACATATGTCGTTTGGGACAAAAACGCTAGCGCTGAGCTAACTCCGTCCGTGATCCAGTTACTTTCAGGCCTGGTAATATAATTATCACGGTTAGACTGAAAGTAATTGCGAGCTTCAATTTACATATTAGTTTAATGGGTTGTATAGCCCAGGACACCAAAATTGCGGGTGCGAAAAAAAATTAGAAGTTAGTCGGCACACGCGCGAGAGGGTCAAACTTGTTGGGTGAAGTGACTGTGACTACTATCTTGTTGTCTGTTGAGTGAAGTGACTGTGACTACTATCTTGTTGTCTTTTCTCTTTTTCTTTACCGAGGATATTTATTGGTGTGGTTTTTGTGGTTTTTTTTTAGCACCGCGTCTTAATACCTGTTAGGCTTATACGCTTATGTACTAATTACTCTAATGGGATCAAGGAGGTTATATTTATAGGAAGAGTACCAGAATTTGCGTGGAGGGAGAATGGAAAACAATTTTGGAGAAATAACCCTCATTACACCCGATTGAGATTCAAATCTCGATCTCCCCGCCATCGTAAGTTTAGTATACTGAGAGAGTAGCACGTTTGACTACGGGGCCACCGAATCGAGTGATATTTCTTGTTAAAAATTAACCAAATTCCCAATAAAAACGATCGAAACGTTGATAATTGTTGTCTGAAAGCAGGCTTTGAAACTTTTACAACAGTATAGAGATAGGACAATAGTGACATTACATTATCTATCTTTATAGGTTGAGTAATGAGTGCAAAGAAGACTTGACAGATTCTGAATCATTTCAAAATGAGTGTCTTACTTTTATTTATTTATTTTTGAAAATTTTATACAAACCTCCAAGCATCATTATACAGCTCTGCCAAATGATTCACGATAAAGGCCTGCAAGACGTACAGTAAGATCTGGCTAATTCGACATTGGTTGATTCGAAAAATGGGATAGTTGAAACGACCATGATACCCCGTGAAGTATCCTCTTTGAATCAATAGTAAAAAAATTAAATTAACACGAATTTTAGAAGGAAATATTTGGATAGTTTGAAGCCTATCTATTTTTGTCGAGTTTGCACTAATTTCAGACCTAACTTAACGATATTTTTTTTAGCACCGCGTCTTACTACCCATTCGGGTTATACGCTTATGTGTTAATTACATTAGTAGTTTTAAGAGAATAGGAAAGCTATATGTATAGGAAGTGTACCCGAATTTGCATGGGGGAAGTGGAAAACCTTTTTTTTAAACATCAGTGCAACCGACTGAGATTTGAACATCAAACCCCCCGTCATCAGCAATCTACTCTACTGCGAGAGTAGCGCGTTAGACCACGTGGTCACCGTAGCAGGTAATCTTTTTCTTTTATTAAATCCCCACATATGCCAAGAATGTTAAATAAAGCTAGCGTTATTAACGTATAGTAAAAGGAAAAGCGAGGAATTTTACACCGGCGGGGAGCGGGTTGCTTAGAATAGGGGCTGTTGAGTCGGCTTCCATCGCTTCTGTGTGGTCCAGTATGGAAGGGGTACACTTTCACTTTGCGCTCCTCAATTATTCAAGTCTACAATTTTCGTATCTTAATTTTTCCAAGTTTTTATATTTTGTTTTTACAATTTTTCTTGTTTTTTCATGTATGTAGACTATATATTGTGTATGTGTGTATTATATAGCGTATATAAAATATGTGTGTTTATGTGTAGTATATTTGAGAGTATTGATTGATTGGTACCAAGTGCGTAGATACTCATAAAAATGGTTAGTTCAAATTTTAAATAGTTTTCATGTTTTTGATTTCCCTTGAACTTCGAATTAAAAAAGTTCTACTTTATTTTATCCCCATGTTGAAATCGCACTTAGGATCTTCTTATGCATATCAAACTTTTCATTGGAGATATTTTCATTTATGCGACGTGTCATTAATTTACCTCGGTCCAAGATGTCCTAGGATTTGCCTCAACTGGTCGGTGGTGGTCCTTACGATTGAATCAGAGATCACGAGACGTATAAACTATGATGATATGATTGACTCTTTTTAAAGAACGAGGAGTCGCGAAGGAAGCTAATAAGAGAAGAAGAAGAAGAAATATAAAGATGACAATGTGAAATGTGTTTTTTACTTGATTTTAATTTAAATGTTTCAAGTTTTCACATGTTTGAGAGCAATCTCTCCTATAAGTACCTATAATGTATTTAGTTACATAAAAAAATTGTAACACGATATTTGTTACATACGTGAACAAGAATTAAACACATGATAATTTCTGCACTTTAATTGGGCTAATCGTACAGTGGATATTACACTCCACACTTCGTTATTCTTGCAAACTCCCTTCGCTTCAACAACATCCTTACACCGAATCATACCTGCTCTTTTATTCTTAATACTCTTATTTATGTCTCTCTTTTCCACACATTCGTCTACAACATTTATCCATGATTAACAGGGCCTACCCCTTCCTTTTGATATACACTCTCTACCTTCATATATATTTGCTCCGTCACTCGATCCACACTATCCTCTCAACATCCCCAAACCAACGTAACACGCTTCTTTCCTATTGACATATTAGATTACCTTTCAAACCGCACCCATTTATTACTGAGTGTCAATACGAGTTTTTCCACAACATTTCACAGATATCTCATTCTTACCGCATTCACCTTTCTCTTGTGTTTCCCCTGACAAACCCACACTTCACATCCATAAAACAATGTTGGCGTCATCACACTTTTATATACTGCCGTAAATTACAGATTATATATTATGCGGGTGATACATACAAACACATACACACTCATACTTGAAGACAAAACTATCGACCAAATTCCACGAGATAATTATGCTACGTATCTCAAACAGTTGGTTCATAAACTGTCCTGTAACCAAATAGAACACAGCTATGATCACATGACTCCAAATTGGCCAAACAGACGATTTCTGGAAACAACAGATGCCTTTCACCCTGCAAGGTGTGGCCACATAGTAGCCTCGCGCTGGCTATTTATCAGGCACCGACATTCCTTTCCACCCTATCGTTTACAACAAGTTAGATTTACAGTCGTAGCTCATAGTCAAACATATTAATATAGAATGTTTCAAACTGTTGAGAAGTTTTTTTAATAAAAAAAACAGGTGGGTGGCAGTAGTATATTTTTTTGCCTTAGCGCGTCAGTGAGATTAAATCCGCCAATGTGTAAATGTCTTCATTTCTCGTTCGACCTGTTGCTCGTAAAGAGTGAAGACTTGGAACGGTTTCCCCTTTGATTACGTAACCGGGTCCGTATAGCTGAATCCCTGCAAGTGCCATTCATGCCTGTCCGCCCTACCGGGTAAAGTGAGATTAAGTTCACTTGACTGTAATTAATACCGGCTCACCTGATCGGAAGAGTGAGGTTAAGTACACTTGGCAGCAATTAATACTTAACCTTGTGGTCCCTACGACCGCCAAGGAAGACATTTTAAAAAGCTCCTGACGTTCAAACAGCCGACTTGCTGATACAGTCCAATGTTCAAAGGAAGGGCCTTTTATTAAATACAAACTTTTTTTCAGTCAACATTGTTAGCACTATACTATATTACTGGTATTATTTTATAGGTATTGATGAAATTTATCAAAAATGAAAGCCAAATTTATATTGTTGGTTCCATATTTCAGCTGATAGCCATATAAAGGAGGCGTATACAAACTACTTTTATCGGTTCCATATTTCAGCTGATAATCATCCAAATGAAGCATCTCCAAACTAATTCTATTGGTTCCATATTTCAGCTGATAATCATTCAAATGAAGCATCTCCAAACTAATTCTATTGGTTCCATATTTCAGCTGATAATCATCCAAATGATGCATCTCCAAACTAATTCTATTGGTTCCATATTTCAGCTGATAATCATTCAAATGATGCATCTCCAAACTACTTTTATTGGTTTCATATTTCAGCTGATAACCAGCCAAATGCTGCATCTCCAAACTACTTTTATCGGTTCCATATTTCAGCTTATAATCATCCAAAGTATGCATATACAAACTACTTTTATCGGTTCCATATTTCAGCTGATAATCATCCAAAGGATGCGTATACAAACTACTCTTATTTGTTCCATATTTCAGCCGATAGCCATCTAAAGGAGGCGTATACAAACTACTCTTATTTGTTCCATATTTCAGCCGATAGCCATCCAAAGGATGCGTATACAAACTACTCTTATTTGTTCCATATTTCAGCCGATAGCCATCTAAAGGAGGCGTATACAAACTACTCTTATTTGTTCCATATTTCAGCCGATAGCCATCCTAAGGATGCGTATCAAACTACTCTTATTTGTTCATATATTCAGCCGATAGCCATTAAAGGATGCGTATACAAACTACTCTTATTTGTTCCATATTTCAGCCGATAGCCATCCAAAGGATGCGTATACAAACTACTCTTATTTGTTCCATATTTCAGCCGATAGCCATCCAAAGGATGCGTATACAAACTACTCTTATTTGTTCCATATTTCAGCCGATAGCCATCTAAAGGAGGCGTATACAAACTACTCTTATTTGTTCCATATTTCAGCCGATAGCCATCCAAAGGATGCGTATACAAACTACTCTTATTTGTTCCATATTTCAGCCGATAGCCATCTAAAGGATGCGTATACAAACTACTCTTATTTGTTCCATATTTCAACTGAATCAATCCTATTCGTTCCATCTTCTAAGCTGAAACATCGACCCCTCCCCCAATAGTCAACTCTTAGGGAACAGCGCCATGACGTGTGCCGCGTTAATAAAACCGTGAAACTGTTGTCGGCACGCTCTTAAGGCTTGAGCAAACATTGTTTAGCCTTATCATGTTTTACAACTTGCTGCTATGACAAACACATCCACGAAACAGCCAGCCTTGTGTGCTTGCAGTCTTGAGAGCATCTTTACGTCCGTTGTATTTCACGTGACAAAACAAGGCTTAGCGTGTTTGCTCGACATTCTTTTCTAACCACACATAACACAATATCTTCAGTTATATAAGGTTTTCTTTAGTTTTTAGCCGCTTTTGTGGTTTGGTGTGGTCAGAGTTCTTGGCTACAGATACGGAGGTTCCTGGTTCGAACCCCGGTGCTTCCAGATTCCTCTGTGATCGAGATCGATGGCCTGAGGTTTCGTTGTGCTGACCACATGACGCTTTCTAACCGCTGAAGTAGGCACTATATTCGCCAACAGACGGCGGCTGCTCGGGTGGTATGTCTTGCAGTCCAGGCAATCCCCATATACCTATCCTAATGGGGTGTAGATGAAGAAGGTACGTCTTTTGTTGGAGTAAATACACCTGCATTTGCTTGAAGCTAGTGGGGGAAACCGTTTAGGAAAAGACCACCCTGAGTACACCCAATCGTGATTCGAGCCCCGACCTCTTAGTCACAGGAAAATCTGACTGAATGAGCCTGACACTTATACCACTTGTCCACCGATGCGGGTACATGGTAATTGAAGATGAGCTTAATTGCATTACTGTAAATACCTGCTTCGAGTCTTGCCACCCGCCCGGACTACCTGCATGTCTGCGCTAATGGGACAGGGGCGAGGAAGGTAGAAGGGTAAATGAAATGTACCCGCATTTACTCAGAGGGAGAGCAGGGGACCATTTAGAGTGAATAATACCTCAGTACGCCCCGTCGGGACTCGAACCTCTCCGTCACTGGAAAACCCGACCATACAACACCTGGGTCCGCGTGCTCACCGATGTGGGCTTTTTGAATGTTTTTTCCTCCCCCGTAGTCGGTCAACTGTAGTCGCGTGAAGTACCACTTCTTTTTTTTCCCCCCGAAATTAAATACTAAACATATCCCCAAAACATAAGTTACTCGCGTTTGTGGAAAAAGTATCGATACTTTACTAATATCTGTTCAATAGATCTGTCTCGTATTTCTGGTTTTTCCTCTGCTAAACCAATTAGCAATTAGCATTCCCACGTCTACTTCTTCCTGTTCTTTTATCATCTATCGCGTGACTACTGCAAACTCTACACTCCTCAACAAATCTCAACAGCACACCAAGAAACCACTCTGACGACTAAATACCCGGATCATGTGAAAGCATTCATTTCACACTGTGGTCCGCTAGAGCTCAGTCCGGGCAAACGCCCCTCCGAGACTTGGAGGTTTGTAGCAGGGAGATCTGGGGGAAAGATTTATCAAAAGTCCCGCGAGCACTCTTCGTTTCTTCATTATATTTTTACATACTTTTTTTATAAACAAGGTACAGTAGAGTCTCGTTAATCCGAACTAATTAGAACCAAGACCTATTAGGATTACAAGTTTTTCGGACCAACCGAAATATTTCCTGTAGTGTAAATTAAAAATTCACTGTAAGGTCTTATGGGCGTATTTACGTGTGTGCTACTCACGAGCGCTAAGAGACGGAGGCGGGGTGGGGGGTAGGTACAGGTTCAATTCATTACGACAAAAGAGACAAAATGATTTTATGAACACGCCAAATAAATAAAAAAATTGTTGCAAGTACCTAGAATATGCTCACAATTTGTGAATGTGTGGAATGCCAGGCCTCCGCCGTGGTTCGGATCCCACGTTAAACTGTAGGTCCTCCATTTCATCTCACAATCACCCTACCATAACACATCTGCATAAGTGCTTATAACCCGAACGTATAGTAAGACGCGGTGCTAATAATAATATTATAATAATATTAATAGTAATAATAATAGAATATGCTATTTTCATAATTTTTTAAAGCAAAACAAACTGAGTGAATGTATACAGTGTTTCTTTTCGCTATTTTGTACTATTTCAATAAATTTTGTTTTAAAATTAGATATTTTTTTTATTCCACTTTTGTTCCGATTAACCAGATTTCCGTGTTGGCGTAGTTCGGATTAACGACACTCTACTGTATAATCCTTAATTTCAATTTCTCCTCAAATGCTTGTGTCCCAAATAAATAAAATGTACATTCTCAGATTAAACCATTTGATTTTCTTACAAGTTATAACATTACCGATCACGATTGATCGAGATAATTATTTTTATCGCACTCAAATATAATTTGAAAGCTTTGGATACATTTGAGAGTTTAGAAGAATCAAGGATCGACTTTTAAAGAAGTTAAAGTTTCCTTGCGAGATCGACTGAAAATTGTCCGTGAGATCGACCGATCGACCAGTTGCAGACCCTGGTCTAAGGCGTCACTCTCCTGTTAGACTGTCATGCTGATGATGGGGAGATCGGGGTTTGAATCTCAATAGGATCTTCTGATAGTGGTGTTTTCCTAAATGGTTTCCTACTTTTCTTTCTCGCAAATGCAAGTACACTTCCTCTAAATATAACCTTCACAATTCTAAAACCATTAGCTTAGTTAGTACATAAGCGTATAACCCGAAAGGGTAATAATTCGTGGTGCTAACAAAAATATTGAGTTTTTTTTTAAATTTTATGTAACGATTTCCCTCATTCCCCCTTGAAAATACGTCTACACTTCCTATTAATTATAATTTTATAATTTTTACTCTATTAGTTTAAGAATGCGAATACAAGAGGCTTGAATGGAGACAAAAAAATGTATTAGAAGTAATTTCCAAAATAAATGGTACGGAACTCCGCACGGACCTTCTCGCTCTATTTTTAAAAATGGAATATTTACTCAAACCTCGTAATATATGTGAAACGAAATAATATACTCTAGCAAACCCAAGCATAGATTGCACTATGCTTATGTAAAACATATTTGACTCCGGTTTCAAATTTTATAATCTTATTTAAAAAATAATAATATCCTCATTTGTATATTTGGACCAATAAAAAATATGTATATTGGGTCCACACGGGTCAACACTTGGTATTAAAATTTCGACTTCAGGTTAAAATTATCGACATTTTATCTGGTGTTGCAAATCTTCACATTGCTATTAAATTCCTCCTTTATATATTTTGACCAATAAAAATGAATATATTGACTAATGAGTCTAAAATGATAGAGATAAATCATCAAACATTTCCCTAAGAGGTTAAAAGAACAAACTTTTTGAGAGTCTTACTTATATTTAATTACTCTATGGGATTAGAGAATTATTGCGTTAAAACTTATGTAGTATCTCTGTACAACTAAAGTTCACAAAATGTATTAATATAATATTTTCCAATATCTCAGAAACTATTGGTTTTATAAAAAATATACTTCAAATAAAAGTTTTCTATTTTTAATAGTGTTATAATTTTGCAACGATAAGTTATTTAGTATCTCAAATATCTGTAGAGATATGGACATTTCCGCTTCTGTAAAGTACCCTAAAAGTCATTTTCATTTCGTTTAATACAAAAGGTTTTTCGTTAAATAGCTCTTCTTAAATGATTTTAATCTGAAATTATAAGCAATCGATAAAGTACGTAAAGCTTTTTTTTTTTTTAATTTTGCCATATATTGCGAGACCAAAACCACTTGAACAACTTTTTCACTGCGTCTTACTATTAGGGTTATAGTTACAGGAAGTGTACCCGCATTTACGTGAAGGGAGAGTGTAAAATCATTTAGGATGAACCCCCATCAGTACATACGACCGAGATTCGAACCTTGATCTCCTCGTCATCAACAATTATAGTATTAATTTGTTTTCTATAGGGTCTTTTACAAAATACAAACACATTTTTTGTTCGTTCAACATTGGCAACACTCTTACTATATTATTAGTATTATTTTATAGGTATTAATAATATATATCTAAAGTGACAGCTGCAGATAACATGACTTGACGTATGGATACGTGAGAGTGGATTGTTTAAGTAACCTATTTAACTGTCTAAAACGGTTCCTTCTTACGAACATTGGGCCTGAAGGTTTCTAAAGTTACCCCTGTTTGCTTAACATCAACATTATTTTATTTATCCAACCGGCGCAAGTTTAATCGTTACCCTACATCAATGTTTGTCGAAGTTCCCATGATGCCCATCTGCGTTCATTTTATAAAATGGCCGATTTTTTTTCTATCCGCCTCCGTATTGCTTTCTTGATGCAGTATGGAGACTTAAAATGGCGTATGTGCTAATATCTATCTATTTATCTTTATATAGGCATGCCGCCTTTGTGGTCTAGATCCGGAGGACCCGTGTTCGATTCCCGGCGCTTATATATTTGTTTGTGAAGTAGTGGGTCTAGAACAGTGGTTCCCAACCTTTTGTGGCCCATTTCCCCTTTATGGAGGTTGACTAACACCTATCGCCCCCTTTGATTTTCATTGTATGCCTAATTTAACTAAGATCATTGACGTACATTTAAAAAAACAGGAGTACATGTTTTAATTTTAAAATTGGAATCTGGAAAAAATTAAGTTGACAGTAACTTCTACTGTACAGTACTATTTTAATTTTTCCCCCTTTGAATACTCATCGCCCCCAAATCGCCCCCCACTTATTTATTGCCCCCCTAATAACCCAAATCGCCCACTTGGGGGCGATCGCCCCCAGGTTGGGAACCACTGGTCTAGAACGACTCAAACTCAGCCTCGTGAGAGCAAATGAGGAGCTACTTGAATGGAAAAGAAGGAAATGTACCCGCATTTCCTTCAGAGCTTATATAACGTTGACCTTCCCCGTCACTGGTAAACCAGGCTAGACGAGCTCGACGTCTGGTCTGCATGCCCACAGATGCGTGTGATAAGTATAAGTTCAAACGATGGTTATTAAATGACGTAGCTACCAGCACCGGGGAGAGCCACCCATATAAGGGCTTCAGTCTTTATCTCAATTGCACGGAGGGAGGAGGGGATTCCGCTTACTGATCTAAGGGTCCTGGTTTCGATTCTCGACACGGCTGGAAAATGTATCCTTGGGTGAAATGTGGGCTTCCCCTCTTTACAGGGATGATTTGATGACCGTATTGTTGTGAATGTGTTTGATTTAAGTTAGTTTGTAAGTTGTGTGCTGATCATCAGTCGGTTCATAAAGTGCACGTTAAATACCCCAAATAAAAAAAAATACTGCCAGCCATTATAAACGCGGCCAGGTAGAAAACTCGCTACGCGTGTATTTTATAATGGCTTTCACGTGTTTCCTTGTTAAAAATGTGTCTTTCCACTCTCTTTCCCCTCCGCCCTTCCCCCTTTTTTTAGTAGCACATTGTTTGAAAAGTGAGAAAAATCTTTACGTAAATAAAGTATATGTTTAATTTTTTTTTTTTTTTTTCCTAACCTGGTGTGCTCTGAAACAGATTTACTGCTCCCTCTCCCTTTGTTTTTTATGGCTTACCCGTTCCGTATGTTCCCCGCAAGGTGTCACACATACTCTGCTGACGTCATCACCAATAGACCGAGTGTAGGGGAGGGGGGAACAACACAAGATGTGAAGGTAGATTTATTTACAGCTTTTTACAAAGTTAGTTTTAGTGCAAAGGGCCGCCTCGGTAAGCGAGAAATTGCCGCTCAGACGTTCAGCTCTTACACAATATTTAATTATACGACGCGTTATTTCGAAATATGGTTCAAACAAAAAAAAAAAGTCGAAAGATTCCAACAGGTTTTTTTCCCCCTTAACAACCCTAAAGTTTAAATTTTATAAATAGAAAAAAAAAGTGTGAAAATGTGATATTAGCTCATTTTCAACTACTCTTTAACCATAGTTGCGGAGCTATGAGACCAGGCTTGAAGAAAAAGGGCTCTAAATTTAACCTTCCTCTAACAAAATTAATAAAGTAATTTTTTGATAGGCTCACAGTAAAACATTTTAAAATATTTGAGAACTAGCAACGAGTTTTCCTCTTTACCTCGAGATAAGAAGTTTAGTAATTTTCTTTCCTCTCTTTCTTATTGAAATTACAAAGGGTGGTTGTAGGTGGGGAGTGAAAGGGAGAATAAGCTTAGACAGAATAAAGAATTAGTTCCAGCAAAAGACACAGACTATTTATTGTACTTTAATCCGTGTGGCCTGACAGCTATTGATACTTTTTCACTGGCCGAGGCGGCCGCCAGGCGCTAGATTAGGATATCAAACATTTCTAAACGCCAGAAACCAAGTAGGTTTATAACGTTCCTGGATGGTGTTGTCTGGCAGTAGGAGAACAAACAGGAAAGGAGGAGGGGGAAATGCAATTTTTGTTGTTGTTGTTACTAACATCATTCTATTCACAAATAATCATTTTAGATTATTATACCAGTTACCATTCGTTTCCTGGGAATTTGGCTCTTAGTGAGTAACCAAAATATGTCGCTATCTTTTAACTTTTTTAAGTGAAAAATGTTGACTTTTAAATTATGTTTAGACGTCTAAATACACAGAGCTGTAGAAAATTGTTTTGTGTTCAATACAATTAACACCAAACTTGTGTACTGTTAACACTTTTGTCAATATTTAATCTGAGCGTAACACCTGCTTGGCAATGTCTCGGCTCGCTGCCTAGTTAGAGAACGTACTTGAAGTTTTTATAACTTACTTTCTTACTTTGTGACAATAGTAACTCTAAAATTACCCGCCTCGGTGGCGTAGTTGGCTAACGCGTTAGTCGTGTTGAGCTCGCCCGCCGAGGACGGGGAGATCAAGGTTCGAATCTTGGTCGGGTGAACTGGGGGTGGTTTTTCCTAAATGGTTTTCCACTCTCCCTCCACGCAAATGCGGGTTCACTTCCTCTAAATTCAACCCTCCCAGTTTCTAATCCATTAGAGTAATTAGTACTTAGGCGTATAACCCGAACGGGTAGTAAGACGCGGTGCTATTATAACTCTAAAATTCATTTCTGCACTTGAAGAAGTAGGCCTACTCCACATGAAAACTAGTAGTCAGATTAGCGAGTCGAATTTTAAGGTCAACCAACCTCATTTTAACTAAACAACAATCAGGGTGGTCAGAGTCAGGAAAAAATATTGAGAACCTGCAAAATTTGGGGAATTTATTACTGCCAAGCAAATAGGGAATTTTTTTAGCCAATCACGGAAAATGGTATAGTGCCTTGTTTGTGGAGGACTGTTTTTATCAAATCTATGAAAATTTATTTTTGAGTTTATTTCAAAACTAATTTTGTGTAACAAAATTAAGAATTTTAATTTGTTGTTTTTTTAATCTTATTCACATATCTCGAAATGGGCTCTAGTCAGGGACATTCAGATTTTTTAATCAAGAGAAAGTCTGATGATTTTACTTCTAAGATTGTGTGACCACCCTGACAGCTTTTTTTAGTTATACATACATAATTTCCGTTAAGTTGGCCAACTGTTATATACGTGGGGTAGTCTTTTATCTTCTTTGTTAAATGACTTTTCGAGTTGATATCGTCGTCTTCCAAATATACATTTCACGACAAAATAGCGTACGATTTTGGTAAACTTTAACCAAACTATATCGATAAAGATTTTATGGTGATGATGATGATTGGGGTCGAAAGGAATGGCAGAAGTTACCGAAACGTTGCACAGGAAACTTATCTCTGATCCACTTGAAGTGTACCCCGGGGATGAAATCAAAAAGTGGTACAACCGCGCAGACTTACAAAGTGAAATCATGATAGATAGCGTTTGGTTCCTTTTCTTATAGCATCTTACTAATTTATAAAAATGAATTAATGCATGTCTGTTACTCTTTAACGTAAAAACCACTATACACCGATTGTGATGAAATTTGGCATGGACCTAACCCGGACATTGGGCTCTGGGGTTAATAAAAAATTGATGTCCGCCGTTTTGTTTCAAGATGGAGATTATAAAACATTTCTTATTGGCCTTTTTCTCAGCTTATGCTTATCGCATTTCCACTGGACCAACTTTGAAATGTTCCTAGATCTAGATTAGGCATAACGCCCATCTTTAAATAAAATGGCGGCTATATAGTCCTACTTTTTAGCCTGTTTATAGCTCTGGCTCCTAAACTATGCATAATTTTGAATTAGCTTAGAATAACCAAATAATTGAAACTTGATTTCGATCTAGAATGAGAAAATAAATTAAAACCTACATTGTTTTGCAAACTGTGTTTCACTCTAAAAATAAATCATTACTTTTCAATATGAGTTTATTTTCAAATACTTCAGTTACCCTCATCGCTGGAAACGAGGAGTAAACTTCAGTCGTGTGTAAAACACGTTTTACATTCGTGGTAGTCACACATGGCTCTACTACACCTCATCCAGGCCCTACGCAGTGGGAGATTAAAATCCCTTGGGGCCCTTAAGCCCAATTTTCTCTGCGGCTTCCCCTCCCTCCCCCCCCCCCAAACAACCAACCATCAAATGGGCATTCATATTGGTATACTATAATAGATATGGATATTCCAATAGCAATTTAGGTTTCGAGGAAAGCTTTTGTTCTATTTGAACGAAGTTTTTTTAATATCATGAACTTAAAACAAAATAAATAATTAATTTGTTAATTTAAGCTTTGAAAAACATGAAACTTTCCTTTGAAACATAGTTTTTGTATGGGGAAAAAAATCGTTATTTTAAAAGATATTTTTATTCAAACTTAAACAAAAGACAATACATTAGCACAATCATATCATATTATGATCGCTAAAGAAGTAAAAATATATAGCGGTGGTTTTTTTTAAGTTAGGAAAAACTATTGACTTTGAAATTTGAGGTTGTTGCGCTAAAAAAGTTTTACCATTTTTATAAGATTTTTTATTTAAACTCAAGAGAAAATACATTATTATAATGATATTCATATTATAATAGTATTTTTTAAGTTATGAATAAAAATTTATTCCTCTGGCCTGCGGCCCTTAGGCCCTGGCCTAACGGGCCTAATGGGTAATCCGCCACTGGCCCTACGTGTTTTGGCATTTACTTGTTTGTTGGGGAACTCACTTTTTGGAAAATGAAATAATTGAACCTAAGCAACTGATAAATTCGTTGATCAGATTAAAAGCTGTTAGCGTGTAACCCGAACTGGTAGTAAGACGCGGTGCTAAATAATAATAATAATAATAATAATAATAATAATAATAATAATAATAATAATAATAATAATAAAAGCTGTTATAAAAAATGTACACAAATCACAATTTTATATAATAAAAAGGTATTAAAAGTTGACAAAAATGTATAAATAATAATGGTGCGTAAAATAAAGTCTAGAATCTAGATTTAACTCAAATTAAGCCTGTTTTGGAACAATCTATGCTTGTCCCCTTGTCACCTTGCTTGTCTTTCATAAGGAAACATTTTTTGGCTGGTACGTTAGTTTGAAAAGGTTGTGAGCCACTAGACTACATTACACTATTAAGTTCACTCCATATCACTTTTGATTTTAATTTTAACTTTTACATTGTATTTATGGCTTGTTAGAAAATTACTGTGGTTTCTAGAATTTTGAATTCATACTTATAATAGGGATATTTTTTGGAACCTTCCACGTTATTTTCATGATTTTATCAATGACTTAAAGTTAAAGTTTTGTTTGGAGCTTGTGTGGCTATTTTATGGATCGGAAACTTGGGGGTGAACCAGAGAAGAAAAAACTAGAAGCCTTTGAAGCATGGTGCTGAAGAAACTTGGAGGTGAACCAGAGAAGAAAAAACTAGAAGCCTTTGAAGCATGGTGCTGAAGAAACTTGGAGGTGAACCAGAGAAGAAAAAACTAGAAGCCTTTGAAGCATGGTGCTGAAGAAACTTGGAGGTGAACCAGAGAAGAAAAAACTAGAAGCCTTTTAAGCATGGTGCTGAAGAAACTTGGAGGTGAACCAGAGAAGAAAAAGCTAGAAACCTTTGAAGCATGGTGCTGAAGAAACTTGGAGGTGAACCAGAGAAGAAAAAGCTAGAAGCCTTTGAAGCATGGTGCTGAAGAAACTTGAAGGTGAACCAGAGAAGAAAAAGCTAGAAGCCTTTGAAGCATGGTGCTGAAGAAACTTGGAGGTGAACCAGAGAAGAAAAAGCTAGAAACCTTTGAAGCATGGTGCTGAAGAAAAGTCATAAAAAGATCCCATGGACATATAGACTGACAAATGCACAAGTATTTAATAAGAGAACAGAATCTTGCGGAGGATCATCAGAGAACGGAGAGATCGATGGAATGAGCATCTGTATATACACAATCTAGTTCCCAAATATTTTTTTTCCCTTAGAAATAAGAACAGATAATTTCAGAAAGAATAATATTTTTCACACAAAAATAAAATGCTAAAATATAAACATGGTAGACACAGTCTTAAACAAATAATAATTGTTTAGGTAGTCGCTGAGGTACCTTATACAACCCGTTTGAAATACCAGGCCTAGAAAACAGGGAATGCTTGGAAAAGTCAGAAGAATTTTCAAAACATCACTTATTTTCAAAGGATAGCTTTCGAAATTGAAAGTAGAAGAGCTTAAACCATTTGGAATTGTTTCTAGTACAATTCATGTGATTATGCAAAGAGTACCGACATATTTGTCTTTGATAATCCCCGTGACAAGTATTTAATTTAAAAAAGTTAAAAATAACGAGATTACGATTACCTATAGTTATAACTTTGCATATACAAAACTGGGAGAATTTTTTTTTTCTGGAAAATATGGAAAAATCAGTGCATTTCAAAACTTATTAGGGATATCAACCCCCAAGAATAACTGGAACCTACTCTTACTTTAGACATGGGATGAGGAAGATTAATTTTAAGGAAACGCGCTAAGTAATCAGCAAAACATTGATCATTACTTCTTAACTATAAGAAGCGAATTATTGATCATCTTTTGCGATGTGTTTCTTCTTCCATCTTCTTAAAACTTAACCTTACGTTAGACAGTTTATCGGGGCTTCCTTTTCTTCGGTAATAATGAAGCGTATCTCATCACATCACCCGTACCCACACCCCTTCAAATCCTTCCTTTTCAGCGCGTCTTCCCTCCCTTCGCCTCCGCAAAATCTCATTTTCGCCTGATGGCGTTTCTTGGGCCTGATTCTCTTTAGATTCGATCGAGAGAATACGAGAATTCTCGCTTTGAATGGGGAGCGTTTGTCAAACAACGAATACACAGTCGTTAAGGTGAGTCCTAATGACATAGAGGTGGGGGGGAAACACCCAAATATCGTCCTTCTCGACAGAAACGAAAACATCTGATTCTAGATGTTGGGGAAAAAATCCATTATCCTTTTGGTGTAATACGCATATACGTATTAACTACGCTAATATGTTATTTAGAATAACTGAATTTAGATTAGATGTAGCTGCATTTGCGTGGAGGAAGAATGGGAAATTCACCCTCAGGACACCTTACTGGGACTCGAACCCCGTTAAGCCAGTCTATTGCGAGAGTATCGCCTCAGACCATGCGGCCGCCGAAGCGGGTTATTGACAAATACATTAATTTAAAGGCTTGGAATGACGAAGGTAACCTAGAGGAAATGCATCCGTATTAGCTTGGGTATGCGTTTGGAAAACCAACATCTCCCAAGTGCGCTCGGCCAGAATTTGAATCTCGACCTACCCGACAATTCAGTATATTGCGAGCTTTCCCTACACGCCCACCTTGACTTGCGTTTTCTTTATTCTCACCTTAAAAAAAACCTCTTATATAAATAATAAATATACTCGTAAGCACCGCCCCTGAACCGAACCTGTAGTGGTCAAGTAACATCGTGGTAGGTATAACCTACTCTATTAGTCACGGGGACGAGTGGGCCCGGATACATGCGTGACTAACTTCCATACATTGCAGGGGTGGTTGAGCCCCTTACCTCGGTCCCTCGCGGCGTCCTCCTGGGTCCGCGGTGGGCAGTAGCCACCTGCCGTGCGTGACGTCAATGCGTCGCCATTATGTCGCGGCGTCGCTTGCCCCCCGAGCTAATCAATACGGTAAATTGTGTCTCCCCCCTCACAGCTCTGGAAGTTTTATAAAGGTACCTACCTGCACATTAAATAAAATACGAAATTATTAATCGAGCATCTTGGGGGGGGGGGGGGGGGGACGTCTTCTATATTGCTTTCATCTGTCGCATTAATCGAGCATTTGGAGGGACGTTTTGTATATTGTCTTGCCTGTATAGTATCAATCAAAACATTTATAATAATAATAATAATAATAATAATATAACACTTTTTATCAATTTCGACTGCAATTTTTTTTTCTCGGATTTTCTTAAAGTTCCTTCCTGTCAGAACTTTAGAGATGTGAGCTGGAACATTTTCTGTCTTGAACAATTTTCAATAAATTTTCTGTCTTGAAAAATTTCCAACAGTTATTTTCCGGAAAAATTGCCAGTTATTTTTAAAATATAACTATTGGAATCTAGATGTTCATATTTTAAAATTCCCACTTCTATATCTAATTTCTCCTGAAGACCAGAAACATTGTCAGATAAGTTCCAATAAATCAATAACAGCGATTACAGTTATCTTCCCATACTCGCGTATTGACTACAGCGCTTGTTGGTTGAATATGTCACTAACGCCGGGTCGGTTGTGGACCAGATATATTGGTAATTCAATATTATAATCAAACTCTCTACGAGTACTTTTTTATCATCGCGTCTAACTACACATTCGGGTTATATGCCTATTTACTAATGTGTAAGGGAATTGGGAAGGTTTAATTTAGAAAAAGAGCACCCGCATTTGCTTGGAGGGAGACTGAAAAACTATTTCGGAAAAAATACCCTCGCTGCACCCAACCGGGATATAACCCTGATCTCTCCGTATTCGGCATTCTAGTCAATTGCGAGAGTAGCGTCTTAGACCATGCGGCCACCGAAACGGACTTAATTCTTTTTCTCTACATCACAGTCAATGCTTATGAGCACATACATTCTGTTCATGATACTCTGGTTGGGAAAACCTTTTATATATATTAGGGATGTTAATCTCAATTCTTCGATACTCTCGATTCCTACTGGTATCGAAAGAACAGAGATTCGATCTTAATATAACGATTCTCAATACTTCGAGTCTTAGATCTCAATGAAAATACTGGCAACTAAGCAAAACGGCAAAATTCAGAATGAGCTGTAATCGATTATCTCTCATATTAGTTTAGTTGCCGTTATTTCAGATGTATTTTGGTTCAATTGGGATTTTTTTAAATTTGTTTTTTCCACAGTTGTTTATTGCATCATTTTTAAATTATTTATAAATGTTTGACTCGGGAAGGCTTTATTTGGAGGTAAAAATACATGCTTACTATCGTAATTCCTAATTATGTTATTAATTATTTGCAATATGGTTTAATACTTGATAAAATGGATTATTTTTCTTTGTTAAAATTAAAAACTAATTTTGTTTTATTACTATTATTATTATTTTAAGTTTTTTTTGTGCTATGAAGTTGAACAAATAATATTTTTTTTTACATTAGGTTGGATGCTTGAAAAAATAATGAAATAGGAAATGTTCAAGAATCGAAATCGAGTATCGAAAAATCGAGGTTGAACTTAAAAATCAGAATCGAGAATCGTAATTGAGAAAAATAGGTATTGTGAAATCTCTAATATAATATATATGTCATTCCTTAGTCATTTGTAGGCCTTTTTTTTTTAGCAAAACCGCTTAAAAGAAATGCATAGTTAAAAACAAATTATTTGTTATGAAAGATTTGACTGCCAAAGTGACAACTCAACTTATGGCCTTACAGATCATGTGGTTTGGCGTATGGATACATGATCTTATATCTGGTAATTTTTGCTGTCTGTCAGTTACGTACGCTCCAGTGGTGAATGGACAATACCTACCCTCGCGCTGTGATCGTCAAGAAAGAAGTACGTGCCTTATCGCTTATCTGTGAAAGAGCTGTTGGGTGAAAAGGCCGGCTACAATGGGTGGATTGGAGGTCGCGGGGGGCTTCATTACAGCACCACCAACTTGTGCTCCCTCTACGCTCGACATCTTAAGCTAACCTTTCATTTATCAACACTTTTTCCTTAAATTTTCTCCGCATTGTGAAAGTATTGTTAATCTGGAAAATGTTCTACCTCGAGATTATGATGAATCTTAACGTTTGATGTGCCCTCGAGGCCCCCCCCCCCCCCCCAACCCTCTTCAAAAATGGTGTTTTTTTAAACTACAAGTCTGTATGTCTCATGGGGCTATCAGTCGAAAGGGATTTGATGAATTATATTCAAACTTTATATTTAGATGTTTTATTTCCATACTACGGGTAGTTATAAAAAATCGATTCTGGCCATACAATTAAGGATAGCTTACAGAATTTTGAAAATTAGAAATTTTTCAAAAATTATTTGAGATTTTTTTATTGATAACCTGGAAGTTTTTTACAAGATAAACAAAATATGTATTTTCGTGTTTTTTTATATACGTTTGTGGATAATTTATAATAAGTGATAACAGATTTTTGAAAATTATGTCACAATCTATAGCATACTCAATGAAAACGTATATAAGATTGTGTCTTACAATTTATTACTGGTAGTTTAGTGAAAAGTAGACCTCGCTCCCTCCTTATCGTTACTACAATCTTAAGATTTCTCTTTGGATTTAAAGCTGATTTCAAGTGGGGTTTTTTTTTTTGCGATCAAACTAGACAGAAAACTAATCAATACTATATTCATTAGTATGACTAAATTACATGAAAAGATATAGACCTTTGTTCACGCGGTGTAAGTTGTCAGCCTTGAAATAGATGTCGAAATTTTAAATAAATATTCCCGGGGGTGCTCAATCGATTGCTTACAATTTTAAATTCAAATAATTTAGGATGAGCTACTAAACGAAACTCTTTTTTTTAGTGACTGCCATCTTTAAATGGATAAACATATCAACAAAAAATATGAATAAATCGTTCGGGCTAGTTTAAAAAACTGTCCCTGTTTAATTTTTTCATACCTCCGTGTCTTGCTACCCGCTCAGGTTATACGCTTATATAATTACTATAATGGGGTAGCGATGAGGAATGAAGCATTTTAGAGGTAATCTACCCGCATTTGCTTGGAAAGAGCGTGGGGAACCATTTATAAAAACCATACCCGACCAGGATTTGAACCCTTATCTCCCCATCATCATCAGGCCAGTCCAACACGAGAGTGACGCCTTAGACATTTGGCCACTATTTAAAATTGGTCCACGCACTTTGCTGTAATCGCGGAACAAACATTCGGACTCCGGATAGACAAAATCTCCAAACGGTCGAGTTAAAACAGGACCTCTATACACTCGACCAATCAGTATTGCACCTATCTTGTTCTCGTCGTCGTCTCAATCGCCGGTTCCACGCGTAAAGGAAGATGAGAGAGGTAGAAAGAGGAAAGAAACAACAAAGAAGAATATGATGGATGATTGAAAGACAAGCAAATAAGATAGATGTATACAGTGTAATGTGAGACGGTAAAAGGGGTAGGGGCATGTAACTCGGAAGAAAAAAGAAGAAGAAAGCTCAAATGCCCCCTCATTGGAGCTTTTTTTATAATGATATAAATTTCTATACACGCGGACAGATTTGTTAATCTGATAAGGGGTGGTATGGTTGGATTCTGGTAGGAAATAAAATGGTAGAGAAAATAGAAACATATTTTTTTTACAGTCAACATTCATCACAGTACCCGCTTTCGGAGGTTGGATGTGAGTTTGGAGGTAGCGGTTCCCAAACCTTCTAGTCTGAAGGAGCTCTTGCGCCAGACAACATTCAGTACTTAGAAATAGATTGTACGAATTTAGATGTTTAGAAGCTGCTTGCATTTTTTTTAATGTGATATATGTAGTAAATGAAAATAATAATATAACTCCAAGGAAAACTGGTAAAGGGTTAATGAAGTCAGCAAAAATTGGAAAATGTTTTAGTGAAGACCTAGGTAAGTCAAGGAATTTGATCAAATAAGTTTTGTAGCCACCCTGAATAAGCTATGGACGAGTAAGGTATAATGTAGACTAAATGTACCCGAATTTGCGTATTTGAAGAGTGGGAAACCTCCAACATCCTTAGAACACCTGACTAGGGGTCGAACCCTGATAACCAAGGTCACTTTAAACCAAACTAAACGAGGAAGACGCCTTAGCCCGCTCTCTCACCGATGCAGGTAATTTGAAACTTGATAAGACTTGGATTGCTGGTGCCGGTGGAGGTCGAGGTTCGAATCTCGGGCCAAATGCATTGGTGGGTAGTTTTTCCCCTCATTCTCTTTCCACGCAAATGCGGATGCGCTTGACTTCGCCTCTCTCTTGATTTATACCCTCCAGGTCAGTCCATGAGGTTGCAATGTTGCCATATTGGCTGTATTCCCCCAAACCTAGTCGCTATTAGGCTCTCCGCAAGTATAGATAAGCGAATGAAATTGAAGTAACAAAGAGGTGTAAAAGAAACAAGGAAAGACAGAAGAGAGTAGAGTATAAGGTCGCTCTCGTATAAAGATAGAGAAAGAGAAAGAGTGTGAGGAGTAGAGAGTGACAAACCGGGGGGTGTGGGGGGTGGGAGGCGTGGCAGTCTCTTTGTATAGCGAGATTATATTGGCAGAGCACACAAGTTGCGTTGCCATGGTTACACCTAGGTCTGTGACGTCAGTCGCCGACTTCTACCGGATGCTGCCACCCCTTGCGAACTTTCCACCTTCCCTCTCCCTTCCCCTGAGACTTGCTTTTATTACCCTTGAAAAATACCACAAACTTCGTTTTCCTACTTTGGTAAACTGGGGGGGGGGACTAAGGAGGGTAAGGTATGTGTATGTGTGGGACGGAACCATTCGCCATTTTGGAAAATAAAATGGTGAGGGGGTGAGCGGGAACGTCTTAGCATAAATTGAGCGCGCTCTTAACTCTGTTGATCTAATCAAGGAAGACGGAAGCACATGCTGGAATTGCTGATCGGGAGGGTTGAAAAACTTTTCTGTTCCTTTATTTTTGTCAGTGCTGCCAACATTTTGGATGCTGAGCGGGGTAGCATCGCAATTACCATGGGATTAAAATTGCCCTTTCGTTGTATTTTTATACCTGAGCGCTCCTTCCCCTCGCTATAAAAGCTCAGAAATTAGTAGCTCACCCTGCCAGGCCGCTTGCTTAGGGGCCGTTCAAGTATTATGTAAGCACAGTTTTGGCCAATTTGGACCCCCATTAACCCGCCCTCTTGCCTGTATAATATTTGTAGATTTTTTTATTTGTTCACAGGAATAACCATTATTTTTTATGCACTTGGTAAATTGCTGCTAATTATGTAAGTAGAGGTGTAAATTAATGGTGCGAAATAATTCACAATAAACACTCTTGATAATTAACTTAAATTTACTCTACCAAACCGGTAACATATATATATATATATATATAATTAAAAATAAAATTAGGTTAAACTTAATTGAAAGTATAAAAAACATAATTAGTAAATACGTGAAATTATTATAGTTATAAAAAGCTCTACTACATTTCATCTGATGTCCTTGAATCCACGTCTCGACATTTTTAATTAGTAGGTATCCATTTAAGGTGGTTGGGTCTTACGTAAGCACTGTCCTGACCTTTCCTCTCCCTTTGTTAGTAAAAATAAGCAAAGTTTGAATGCCCCTCTCCCTAAGGTGCTTATTTAATACTTGAAAGACCCCTTACCTCTTGCTAATTCTCTTCCCCAAAATAACGGTTTCAGGACCCTCATTCCCCTCGCTATAACAGCTCAGCAGTTATGCTATTTCACCCTATTGGGCTTCTTGTTTACCTCCCATTACTTCACCTCTTCTGAATTTGCATACACATAACGCTTACGTATTCGAGCAAATGATTGGCCCTGCCCAGCATAGATTCGATTTAATTTATCTTTAATGCACTTCTATTGTTTACTGTTTTTATATACAACTGTCTTCGTGAATATTTTTCATCTATATTCTTCCAGGAATGTTTATATGGATAAAGTTTGATACGCTTGTTCGCCTAAAATTGAGAGGGAAATCTATTTGTTTAGCTTAGCGTTTCACACGCTAGTAGAAATGAATTTTGGCCCAAAATGCTCTGCAACGGAAACTAGAAACATGCCAAAGGTCTTGGCACTCTTTTGCCTTGCTAAAAGTTGTACAAGAATGACGTAACCAAACCAGCCATTGTCACCAGTTGTCAGTACGTCGATAGTCTCGCGTGAAAGCAATAATTTGTTATTGTTGTCATCTTGTATTGTGATTATTTGCATGCAAACTATTAGTAATCATGGCAAAAATCAGAGAGAGGGATAGCTTATTCGGGGACATAACAACCGGTGATCATTCTGGTAGAGAACGGGTCTCCCAAGTACTCAAAAGTCTTGAAGTTTTAGAGTTGAGATATAGTCGGCGCGATGCGAACCCTCACGAGTGTCATAGACGGGGCCTTTAAGGGAAGGCGAGGAAAGATCAGTGAGTTGGTAGTTTTTGTATCAAAACTTTTTTATGTCAAAAATAAATCAAATATTTCTCCAGTAGAAACATAGATATTAATTTTCTTCACATGGTGATATCAACAGTTGTTGAATATCTGTCATGGGTATCCCGGAATTTAATGAAACTTCAACAACTGTTGATCTCACCATGTGTGATGTAGACCAGATATGTTGATACTGTACCTTAATATTACAATAACATCTTTAGCGAATACATCCTTTGTGATTTAACGATATGAAAATGTTATCGAAAATATTTCATCTCCAGTTGTAATTATTTATTTGGATTTTATTATGTTCAGTTTTCATCAAAAAGATAATTAAAGTTGGCCCTTTAAACAACTTAGTAGGTCGCAAGCCACCGCTTCGGAAATCTTAGCAATAAATTCTCATCTTTCCTCAAGATAAGGATGAGGAGGAAAGGGATTAGAAAAAATGCATCCGCATTAACATTGAGATAGGATTAAAGAAAAAAATGTGAAATTTCCCTTCCCCAGTGCACTGCGCTGGGTTTAGAATCCGAGCCTCCAGTCAACTTTTACCAAGTGCAAGGTGAGTCTAACTTCTTAGACCGTTATGCCAACGCTGCGGACCTCTTAATTCTGGTGGTCTTTGAACAGAAGTCTCTGCATCTCGCGGTTGAAATAAGCTGAACCTAAACTATTTCTTTTAATGAGTTTATGTTATATGGATAGTCCAATTTTCAAATAAAGGACAGTTAGATAAATACAACCTTTTTGTGGTCAATATTGGAGACGTTTTACTTTACTATTAGTGTTATTTTACAGGTATTAATAATATGTCACAAATGACGGCCGCAGATCACACGTCTTGACGTATGAATACGTGAGATTAGATCTAGTCATTTTTATAGCTGTAATCCTATGAAAATTGACTATAAAGTTTAATAAAGAACGAATGTTTTACTATCAGAATTAGTTCCGGGTGAACCGTTCACGTAACCCTCTCATGAACGGATAGATTATCCCCCTTCCCCTCTCCTAGTATTGCGCAGCAGTTGCTTTCAACAAGGGCGACACCGTCATTAAAACCTGTGTTTGCTGACTGGCGAGATAGCGCAGGTACCCCAGGTAACAATCTGCAGGACACGTCTCACATTGATTCCCGCACAAATACTCCCTCCGCTTATAATAACCTGCTTGCTCTCAGTATCAGTAGGTTGCCATTGTGGAGGTATGACATCACTAGAACCTGTGCCGGTACCCCAGGTAACAATCTGCAGGACACGTCTCACATTGATTCCCGCACAAATACTCCCTCCGCTTATAATAACCTGCCTGCTCTTAGTACTAGCAGGTCATCATTGTGGAGGTATGACATCACTAGAACCTGTGCCGGTACCCCAGGTAACAATCTGCAGGACACGTCTCACATTGATTCCCGCACAAATACTCCCTCCGCTTATAATAACCTGCCTGCTCTTAGTATCAGCAGGCTGCCATTGTGGAGGTATGACGTCATTAGAACCTGTGCCCCTGTAAGCGGAAAACATTAGTCCAGGATATTATTAGTCTGAATGGAAGAAGGACTCTAGTACAGCATCGGCACGCACTCAAAAGAACGGCATCTCTTTGACACCGAACAGCGGTTTAATAATCTCAATGTTGATTAGAAAATTCGTGTCGATATTATTGAACTTAATTAAACCTCTCAAACCTTAGTTATTTACCAACGCCTTCACCGCATCAACAAGAGTGTTTTTTTTTAAATCCTATCTTAAAAAGGAAAAAAGAAAGACAATTAATTTCATATTATGTCAAAAGCCTTTGAATATTTTACACAATATTCTTACTCTGGCACCCCCATAAATATTATTTAAACATACATACAAATATATAACATTTTAAATTATATTATAATAATTATAGAGTAGTCACACGGCCCTATAAGTTATTTAGAAAGTCCTTCCTCTGAAATGAATAGAATGCCGTAAGTCTTAAGAATTTATTTAAAGTAGTCTTTAACTTTAAAAAAAATGGATGTCCCTAAAAGCTCTTTGGAGTTTTTACTTTCTCGACCCCTTGGAGAGAGAAAGTATTTTGATCGTCAAAAAATCGAACTCTAGATTTTGATAAATGTCCATGCTTCATGACTTCCTAAATAAAAATAAATAAAAAGCTATACATTTTGGGTCATATTATATTTAATATTAATATTTCCACCATCGCTAAGTAGGCAAATGACAAATAAGTAGGTTATTATTTATAAACTGTTCATAAAAATACTCGCTAAAACCCAAATTGTACAACAAAATTATTTTAACTCTTACAAAATAAGTCTTGACAACACGCTTATCTTTAACACACTTAACACACAACTTATACACATGAGTTACAGCCCCACCAGCCTCTATATTATACAACTAAATTTAGTTTAAAATGACATATTTTAGCCTACCTTTGTAGTTATAATTATTTAAAAACTGCCCTTATTACACCCGATCAAGATTCGAAACTCAATCTACCCATTAACGAGCGTTTTGTCTTATTTTGAAACAAACTAACAGTAAATATTGGCATAGTTTTAAGAATGTGTAACTTCATCCCTGCTGCTATATTCGTGTAAAAGAGAATCTTGCATTTTTGATGTTGGCAGCTCTTCCCAAGGCCTGAAACACTAACAAATGAGTTTTGATTTGTTCTGACACACACACACACACACACACACACACATACACACATACACATACACACACACACGCATCCTAAGGGCGGCATTAACAAAGAGCCACTACCTAAAAATTTCCCAGTCTAAAGATTTCCTAAGAACTTGAGAGCGACGTTGACAACGAGATTAAAAAAAACAAAATTGGTGGTATTGACAGGCGGCATTGTCAAAGAACCACTACCTAAAAATTTCCTAGACTAAAGATTTCCTGCCACACCGGTACCCCAGGTAACAATCTGCAGGACACGTCTCACATTGATTCCCGCACAAATACTCCCTCCGCCATTGATCTCTATAATATAACTGGATGGACATCTGTGGCTGAAATTTTCGAGCTGTCGTCTGCATACCATTGTCTAAGGGAGAAGGAAACTTTCGGGTATCTCTTTCTCTCTTACACCCATACACGGAAATGTGGCATTTTGACATCGTTCATTAATTTGATTGAATACATTAGATACATCAATGTGTGAATGGTTAAATTAAATAAATATGTTAGTTAAAGCTTTGAAGAGCATATAAAAGTTCAAAACAGGTTAGTTTTTTCTTTAAATAAGTTGATGTAGCCTAATATATACGATGATTTTTGAAGGAAGCTCGCTTGTAAGGCTTTATCTCGTACCAGAATACTACCCTATAGTCATGTTTGGTTAGCATAAAAGACCTTACAGAAGGAAATTTATACTTCCGTTTTAAATTGCCGTTTATCCTACCAAAATATTATATATATGATAGTATTCTGGTACGAAATAAGGCCTTACGGATTGGGATTATTACTAAAAACAGGGTTTAGTAGATACTGTACTTCCTACAAGCCAATAACCTAAATTATCATTTGAACGTAAGACTTCTACACAAAGTGTGTCATTCAAACAAATGTAATACAATTTTTAGCTAACTTGTTTCATTATAGTTATCGTAATTTCAACATAATATGGTTTCTGAAAGATATGAGCCAAATTTAAAAAAAACCGGTATTATAATAATACTTTCCACAAGCCTATAACCTAAGTGATAGTTTGAATACATGGCAACTATACAAAGTTTGTCATTCAAACAAATGTAATCAAGTTTTAAGATACCTTGTTCATTATATTTATCAAACTTTCAATATAATATTGTTTCTTAAACCAATATACAAGCTAATAACCAACTTTAAATATAAGTATAGTCGTGACAGACTGTAAGCAGCATTGATGACAACTACATAAAAACTGAAATATCTAAGGTTTTATTCGTATTTGTACAGTATTACCTGTAAAACTGGATTGTATATCCTTTAATGTAAATGTTTCTTCAGGAAAGTGTGGTATAATACTTCACTATTTTCAAATAATAACATTTTTATTCATCAGAGACATGTTTTCGCATAAGAACATTTAAAGAAACCGTTAAATCTGTCCCCCCTTAATGTAGCAGACGATACACTTGAGCGTCACGCCTTTATCCTTGGAATGTGCATGTATATGTCCATCCAGTTATATTATAGAGATCAATGCCCTCCGCTTATAATAACCTGCATGCTCTTAGTATCAGCTGGCTGCCATTGTGGAGGTATGACATCACTAGAACCTGTGCCGGTACCCCAGGTAACAATCTGCAGGACACGTCTCACATTGATTCCCGCACAAATACTCCCTCCGCTTATAATAACCTGCCTGCTCTTAGTACTAGCAGGTCATCATTGTGGAGGTATGACATCACTAGAACCTGTGCCGGTACCCCAGGTAACAATCTGCAGGACACGTCTCACATTGATTCCCGCACAAATACTCCCTCCGCTTATAATAACCTGCCTGCTCTTAGTACTAGCAGGTCATCATTGTGGAGGTATGACATCACTAGAACCTGTGCCGGTACCCCAGGTAACAATCTGCAGGACACGTCTCACATTGATTCCCGCACAAATACTCCCTCCGCTTATAATAACCTGCTTGCTCTCAGTATCAGTAGGTTGCCATTGTGGAGGTATGGCGTCATCACCCACAAGACTAACATCATGAAAGGGAAGTAACCAGGGGTACGTCCTGGACCTTGTATCCAATTTGTTCGCACAAGATGGTATGAAGCACATGGTGATGATGGCGTTACCCACAGGCCACACAGTATGTCATCTGCATCTGTTGAGCCTTTTGACGTCAAAAACAGAGAGGAACGTTTTTGAGTAGGACTAACTAACTCGGAGTTCATGGCCACAAGAACATAAGCTCGCCGTTCAACCCTATCCTGAGACACAACCGCCTTCAAATAATTCTATTTTCACATTGGCCTCCCATCGACGGCTTTTATCTACAGGTTTCCCACCTGAAATGGATGTGTACACGCCTGTCATCACACATACGTGCCACCCCGCCTTTATTATCATTGATATGTTCGGAAATGCATATAAACCCTGAAGTTCTTCTTTACCGGTATGTAACTTTCTCCATTCTCACGTTTGTGCACCCCTCTAAGGCCCAAATATCTCTCACAGCATTTTGTTCTCAAAAACTAGTGAGCGTGTTGTTGTTTTTTTCTGTTGTTTGACCACGGATGATAAAAACATGCAAGAAACGTGACAACTAGAAACTATATAAAGCCTACAAGTAACCAGACGGGCCGAAATTTTGGAACTGCTATGCGTCTCATCGTTACCCGGAATACGGGACGCAACACAGGGTGTCTACCATCCGGGAAAATCAGGGAAAACGGGAATTAGCCGGGAATTTGAAGTGATCGGGAAAAAAACGGGAATTAAGTCGGGAATTTGGTAAATTATAATAAAAATCCGGTAAAATGTTGTTTTAATCAAAGTATGAAATATAATAATCATTAAATCAGTAAATTATAATGTGATTCAAAGAGTCATTTTTTTGTTTGTAGCTGTGAAATATATTTTTAATTCCTACTAAACAATGTTAATACAAATTTAAAAAAGAATGTTTATTTAAATTTTTAAACTTATTATTATTCATAACAAAATATTAGTAGAGAAACGAGGGGGGGAGGGGGACGAGTTAGAAGGATGTGACATACTTTTTAGTCGGGAATTTTAGGAAATGATCAGGGGAAATCAGGGAAAATGTCGGGGATTTCATTGGTCAAGTTGAGTAGATACCAAACAGTACTAAGTTTCAAACGCGAACACCACATATATTTGAGTGGCTACGCGCACGTAAGTTGTTCCTGAATATATAATAACACCGCGTCTTACTACCTGTTCAGGTTATAAGTCTGTGTACTGGGGCTCTGCGAGTACTAGAGCCGATCTCATCATTAAAGCTCGGGATCAAGATCGAAAGTTTTGTAGGCTCGTGATTCTCGAGCTTCCTCTTGATATGAATACACATCCACACTGAATGGTAAGTATAGGCTATAATTTAGATTATATCAGCAGTCTCTTTATAAATCGTTCGGTAACCTAACAGATTATTAAAATATAAAATCTCACATTAATAACATAATAGTACTCTAAAACTATTTTTGACCAGTAAATTTATTCAATATTGTCGTCCATTTTAAATCCACGAGGTAAGTTTCATTGCCATTACAAGGCAATAAAAAAATAGCTAAATTGATAACTAAATAATTGCATCATCATTATTTTTTACTATTCTTTATATTGTCCCTTTCTAAAATTATAATTTCAGTTAAATTAAAAAGCTAGCATTGAGAATACATTTTGATTGTTTCTGAACGTAAGATATTTAAAAAAAACTAGCATTAGTTACTATTTAGTTATATAATCATGTGGATTAACCTATCTAAAATCAGTGTCGATAAACATTGCAATAAATATTTTACCACACTCACGACATTTAAATTAAAAACGCACTTACTATATCACATTGTATTCTAGAAATAACTGCCCATAGAGGAATGGAATTGAAGCAGAATAAGTAATCATACGCGATTATTACTTTAAGGACTAATAAACAAAATATGAAACATTTTAAAATACTAACTGCTTGTGATGCTGGCGTATTCAGGGCTTTTAGGGGTGGTTCCAAAGTCCCTAAAAGTCTTTTTTTTTTAAGTTTGTCCCTAAGTCTCTTTTTCTTGATAACCATTACTAGTAAACCGATGAAAAATACTATTGAATTCTACCAAAAAAAAAAATCAGCTAAGTTGCTTAGCAGTTATTAATTTATCTTTTTTACAATTCATCTAACATCTGAACATATCTTGTTTGAGTATATTTATGTTTAAATATAATGAATTTTGGTGCCATGTTATTTAAATTATTGCCCCCAATGAATTAAACTAAAGGGACATTTAAATAGAACTTGTGCTCTAATTGAAAGAGGGTTTTCGAAATTGGGTCTAGTGCTAACAACTGATAAAGCAGCAATGAATGAACGCGGAATCAACGTTAGAATAAACATTTTGTCTGGAATGAAGAGATACTCAAATAATAAAGTTTCTTTGGTACCCATTACAAGTGAACTTTTAGTTATGGCCAGAAATGCCTACCATATTTATAAGTAGAGCCCGAATTTGTATGCAAAATATATGTTCTTTTTTACATATCCAAAGGTAAGCGGGAATGATATACTTTGTAAATTACACCTTAATAGTCCATTTGGCCGGTGTTTGATAGTGCATATATTCGTTGGGGGGGGGGGGGGATTATTTTGCATGCATATTTAAAAAAATTTTAGGTAAAACGCATATTTTACTCGTAACTGTCATACTTGTCCCCTTTCTGTCATCGGGTGTTTACTAATTAATTAATAAAACCTCTTCACTTGTATATAAAATAAAACTAGTGTGCATGTGTGTGTGTTCTGAAGATGGCCTCGAGAAAAGATCCGGTACATCCGTAACCGCCTCTATAAATTACCTGAAATTATAACACACTTGGAGGATCGAAGTAATTCCTTGCAGTACCCACTTTCTCTGATAGATCAAATTTCAGTAGCATTGTCTTTAGAAACTCACGTTGTTGCTAAAATTGCATTCAATATGCTTGGTCAGTCTGTCAAATTAGCATAAAGTTGCCCGGTGAAAAAACTGAAATAGAAGAGGAATTCACCAAAGAATAATTGAAGTGTTTTTCACATGCACCTGTGACATCATGCGATGTCGAAAGGATATTTCCATTGTATAAACCATCCTTCAGTGACAGGTGTAGGAGCTTCACAGAAGAAAATCTCAGCATGACTTTTTCCTTACAGTAGTATACTGTAACAAACATGAATAAGATAAGATTTTCCACAAAACAAATAGTTTATTCGAGTTGTGTTCATTTTTTTTTTTTTTTTTCATATTATGGTGCATATTTTTTTACATTTTTCATGCATATTTGTATGGATATTTTACAATTTGACTGTGCATACAAATCCGGACTCTAGTTGTAAGACGAGACAAGATAAAATAAGACCTAGGAAAGAAACAGAGAAAAGAAATTGAAAAAGGTAGCGCTAAAGCGGAGGGCTGAAGAAGCACATGATTTGGAAAAACTATCCAAAGAGCTTATAGAAAATAATAAAGAGGGAACAAAAAAGAAAAATGCTGTTGCAAAATTGTTTTATGAAGCCACTAAGAAACTAGCTTCAGCAGTTAAACAAAAGAACTATGAAAAATTGAGCTTTGCACAAGTGATGTCTTATGAACTTAAGGCTTTAAGGACAAATGAAAGTGAAGCCTCTCAACAAGTAGTTTCACTTAAAAAAGTAATGGTTCAATAAACAACCTAAACACTAAGACACAAAAGATGAAAACCAAAACAAACTGTTACTTTATGTTACAATTATTTTTCAGGATAATATGTTAATATATAATTATTGTGTAGCATTTAATCTGTTTTAATTCTTTTCTTTGATACCACTGCTAATGAATGTCCTTTATAATTTTTTAATAACTAAATTATTGTCTACACAGATATTGGTTTGCTCTTCTTTGATTTACACTTTGTAAAAATGTTCACTTTATTAGTAAATTTAAAACATTCCCATAAGTTTTATTTTTATTTATTGTGCAATATCTAAAATCTGTTATTTTTTTGTAATTGTTACTTTCATTAAGTTAGGCAATACTAAATAATGTTTATAGAAATCTTTAATCGAATACCAGTATTTTGTAAAGAATATTCTTATTTGTTGCCAAGCCAAAATTTATTGAAATAAATTAAAAACATAAGCCTTTCCACAAACAGGAGTTTATCTGAAATGTTCTATACTATGGAGCCAACATATTTATTTCATAATAATACTAATGAAAACTAACTAAAGTCTAACAAATTGTACTTTTTGGTGTGAGATCTTTTTAAAATAAGGACTTAATCGTAAGCCATACACATCAACTCTATTTTTCTTTCTTAAAATATTAGAAGTAAAACACAAGTAGATGTGACCATCTTATAATAAAGACTTGTTTTTGAAAGGTGACACACTAAATACGATGAACAGTTTTTTTTTTAATTTTTGTTAGTTTCATCATCATAACAATTATAAATTATGATAGTATCTAGTTTTAAGAGATTGTAGGGTAAAAATATAGATTATTTTATTCCAATTAATAATTTAATCAATATTGCGTTTGCCATGCATTTCAGATGTTCTCTTAACTGGAAAATAATTGGTAGGGATTATAATATATTTTTTTTTTTTTTTTTTTAGTTTTCCAACTGTTTTCTCTAACGTGCAAAACTGTTGGTCCTTAAAAAGTCCCTTTATTTGAAATTTTTTGTCCTTAAGTCCCTTTTTTAATGAGGTTAAAGTGTTAAAAACCTTGCGTTTTCTTATAGGATAAATAAAGTTACGGAGAACTATTTTGCGGAAATATTAGCTCATTATAACGTCAATTTCTTAAACATTTTTTGTAATTGTAATTGTAAGTCTAATTTTAACGTATTAATTAAAAATACATGATTGTTGGAACTATTTAAAAAAAATTCTCTTAGTCTTATATTTATTTGAGTGTTGACTTATTTTTAAATAATGTTTTTTAAAGTGTTATTTCTAATTTTAAAACCAATATTTCCATTTTCTATACTTTTTTTTTTAATATCTTCTACTTAGCCTAAATAAATGAGTGTCATTCTTATTATTTAAGAACATGTGCTGTTTTCATATATTTTTAAGATTTCAAATTTTAAATATGTATTTACATTTTATGTTTGTTTTGACTGGTGACATTTTAATTATACTATTTTACTTTGAAAATAAACAATATATACTCATAACATTTTAAAATTATGAATATTCTCGAACTCGGGAGCTTTTTGAAATACTCGACTCGAATGAAAAAAAAAAGCTCGCTATCATATATTAATTACGCTAATGCGTTAAGGATGAGGAATTTGAAATTTAAAGGAATTGTACCCACATCTGTCTGGAGGGAGAGTGGGAAAACATTTAGGTCAAATCACCTTCAGTACACCCGACCGAAATTTGAACCCCGATCTCCCGATCATCGGCAGTCCAGTCTATTGCGAGAGTGACACCTTAAACCATGCGGTCACCGAAGTAAGTTTCCTGAATATTATATATCCTTTTATTCAAAAGGTTCAATATGGGACATCGGATTCAGTTGAAGAGACAGTGAACTTTTAATAAAAGAAATAAAAAATGACCTATGCTTTATGATTCATGTACAAAAAATTACACAGATCTTGAAGGGAAAAAAGTTGTCATTAAATTCCAGGACACCATAGACAGATATTCAACAACAGTTGAGGTAGCGTATAACCCGAACGGGTAGTAAGACGCGATGCTAAGTATTATTATTAACAGTTGAGGTCACAATGTGAAGAAAATTAAAACTCTGTTTCTACTGGAGAAATATTTGACATATTTTGACCAAAAAGAGTTTTGATATAAAAACTGCAAAAAATTGACCTTTTCTTGTTTCCCATACATTCCCACCTAAAACATATAATGGCAGGATGTCTTATCAGTCGAATAAAATCATGAAATGAGAACTTGGTGATGAACAACATTAAAAAGTAATGACGTAATATTATGAATTTGTGTGGCCAAAGTATATTGTGTATGCAATTAGAACAGTATTTGTTTTTAATTCGTTGCTCAAAATTAGCTTGAATTTACAACTACTCTTCAGTGTTGACATAGTTCAGCAATGAAAAAAAAATCTTAGAAATCAGAATTTATGAATAGAAATCTCAGTTTAAGGAGATAGTAAATATTTGTTTCTAGCACTTTTTGGTCATAAATATTTATGTCATGAAATGTGGTTTACATAATTCGTTAGACACCCTTAATGAGTGTGTGTATATGTGGTTCAGGAATGGTAAAAGTCATCGCTAAGTAAATGGAATTTACCTCTAATCAATCTCTCGCAGATTATGTGATTGATGCACCATTTCTTAGTTTTCGGCGCCTAAATAATAAAACATAATAAACACCGATCATTGAAACTTATCTCATTCGCCAAAACAAATGTGAAATACCCGTTCGTTCATGGCCCGTAAAGAAAAATACTCGCGGGGACCTGGCCTAATGGGGTAAGGAGTAAGATAGAATTGAATACTAAATGTACTCACATTTGCGGGGAGAGAGGGGAAAACCATCGATTAAAAATAGCTACCTTTCGTAGAGCCGACCGGAATTTGAAGCCAGACCTCTTTATCACATATGTATCATATTAAGATTAACTTTACATAAATTCTACCTGATTTTGATTGTGTATGAAAGCATAACGAACTGTATGTATTGGTAGGCTTATGTATGAAAGTATATTTAGGCTGTGCTACCTCTCAACACGTCGTGTATGTTCTGTTGTGTATGAAAGTATATCTGAATCCTACGGTTGGTTTTCCTTTGTCTCAACATATCGTCTATGTTCTACTGTGTATGAAAGTATATTGATCCTGTGTTTCCTCTCGCAATATCCGGGATTCCGGATCAGAATTTTTGGCTAGCCAGTCGAGCTCGCTGGCAGTCGAGCCAATTCGTCTGCCGAGCGAGCACCCCAAGTGTAATGTAACTGTAACACTAGTAGAGGCCAACAAGTGCACTTGTTGACATTCTCCCTCCTCTCTCCCCGTGTCCTGTTGGCGACTGGGGTTAACCGGGCTAATGCCCAACATCCGGAGCGGTCATAGATGGGGGGGGGGAGGTTTTCCCAGGGAAACACACACAGTATTGCTCTCTAGCAGCCCCATGTGCCTACTTGCCGGGGCCGTAGGACGTTTGGAACGTCCCCCCCCGCCCCCTAAAGCGACCTGTTTGGACCAATCTATAAGTTAAAGGACTTTTGGCTTAGTATTAGTGAGTTTTATATTTATTTGAGGTATTTAACGTGCATTTTCTGAACCTACTTATATTATCAACACACGAGAATTTCCATGAGCCAGAGCAAAAGAGCCTACCAATTTCGCCTCGAAATGTATTCACACACATACCCTCCAGAGTTATTTTACATATCACAATCGACATGGGACTGACGGCTTTACTTACCCTCTGAAGGAAGTTGTGCTACGGATTTTTATCGCTCAGTAAAATTCTTTCTACCTCAGCTGGGTTTGAACCCACTAACATCGAGTCCTGAAGCGAGCTCTTTACCCTAATATCACCGAGGTCGACTATTAATAAGTAAATAGGAGTTATTTTTGTACCAACCAAAGATAGGACGTATGGACAAATTATTTGCTTACCAAATCAGGGGTTCTTAACCTCTTTATTATTGGCAGACTCCCGCCCACCCCAATGGATTTCCAAATATCTCCCATACGCTCTTCACCAGAATGTCGAAATAACATCATCATCACCAGGTCATTGGGTACCATTATGACTTCAAAATATGCCATTAGTTTGATTTTACTTTACATATGGATGGCTAGAAACAGAACAGCTTGAAGACAATTATAAGGGGTTTTATCATATTTAATTATATAAAAAGGCAAATCACAAATACACACTCACTATTCATAACGGTTGAACTTTTTTTTTCTAATTTTATTGTTCAAAGATCGATTTTCATACCTCCGGTTGGAAACCCCTTTAATTAAGGCTAATTCTTGTTTTTAAAAATAAAATTTATTGTGATGACATTATTTACTTATTTGAATTATAATATATTTAACATTGAGCTTTTAACAGTTTAATTTTGTAGAGAAATAAATAGTACTGTGCACCGCTCATATTTTCTATCTTTTATATTAAAACTAATAAAACTTGTGAAGTGAAATAATATAGATTGTTGCGGAAACACTCCACCAAAAAGCATAAATGAAATAAGTAATATATACTTTTACAGAAACATTGAGAAAAAAGTAACATCTATGTCCACCAAAGAGCATAACAATCAATTCACCCTTTACATAGTAGCTTGATTATAAAATTATATATTTGCTTATATCTCGGTAATTATTGGTTTAATAAAAATATATTTCAAATAAAAGTTTTTTATTTTTAGTAGTACTACAAACTTTACAGTGATAAACTATTACGTAACTTAAATATTTGGAGAGATATCAAAATAGGAAATTTCTGCTTATGTAAAGTACCCTCAAGTAATTTTAATAGGAAAATAAAAAATTGTCATTTGGCTTAGTGTTAAACATTGCCTACATACAAATACAGATCAAAATCGTTAGAGAGAGAAAAAAATCCTTCAGTAACTAACCCTTAATTTTAGGGTTGGATATATAATTCATAGTTTCGGCTCTAGGCCGAGATACGGACATGAAATGACTCTTTCGGTTTCATAGGGGTCATGAAACGTCGATATTTATCAAATTCTCGAGGTTTTTTTTTTTACGGTAAACCCCACAAGGACTCAGACCATTTTGGCCACGGTCGAGGCCGACAAGAAAGATGCTGTCCACCGACTTGTGAGATCGTCTTGATGAAAGTGCGTGCCTGCCTCGGCACGAGAGCGTTCCAGTGACCGTGGGAGGTGTCGTAGCTCCACCCCCCTCCACCCACCCCCTCCTCCAAGGGCACATGACCAGAATAACTTAACATTCAATGCTGCAGTACATGCGCGATAAGTCGAGAGTTAACATAGCTTAAACATGGTATACAACACACCACTAAATACACGACTTGTTGAGAAGGGGCACAGCTTCATTATTCTATGATACACACCAGGTTTAAATCTTTCACCCTATCTTACGCACACGCACACACACACACCACCATGCACATAACCCTCCCAACAACATTGCGGAAGGGAGAATTCTCTCTGCCGTTTTCACGCAATTGACAATATTACGGCGCGCACTTTCGTTACATCCTTACCACCGAAGGACCAAAATTAGATTCCCTCCAAGCCAAATCATTACGTTTTCCGACCGAATGTTATTCGGTTACTCGTTAGCTCGATTAACACCCTCTCTCTCCCCTCTCTCTCTCTCTCTACTCTCTCTCTCTATCTCTCTCTCTCTATCTCTCTCTACACACCTCTACCACATTTCTAACGTTCGTTTCATCTTCCGAACAAAATTATTAGTTTGATATAGCATCCCGAAATTCAAGAACGTTTAGTTCTTTTACACAATATTTTTGTGGGGAAAAAAAAAGTATTTAAAGATTCCTATTGATAACGTAAGATAATGCTTTCATTTTTTACTCTTGTGTAACAATTTGTGGATGTAAGGAAAAGTAAAATAATATAGGGTTACCGACAAATTGTTTACATGAAATACAACCTTAGAATTATAAATACCTTACCAACAAATTACCATGAATATTATTAAAATTATAAATATATATATTCTATTCTTTTCTTAGCACCGCATCTTACTACCCGTTCGGGCTATACGCATATGTACTAATTACGCTAATATGTTAGGGATGAGTAAAGCTGAATTTAGAGGAATTGTACCAGCATTTTCCTGAGTGGAGAGGATGAAACCATTATTAAAAACTCAATACGCCTGACCGGGATTCAAACCCCGATCACCCCGTCATCAGCAGGCCATTCTAACGTGAGAGTGACGCCTTATACCATTCGTCTACTAAAGCGGGTAACACGAAATGTATTATAGAATTAATTCAAGGGACAAATAGGAGGTAAATAATTAATTTAAAATGCACCCTCATTAGTTTGTTGACAACAACCGGCTGAGTTTCGAACCCCGACTGTGTTGTCACCACCGGCGAACCAGACAAGACGAGACCTCTCTGTCCAAGCATACACTGGTGTGGTAATGTTTATTCCATATTGTGGTTTGGTTGTCCTCTCGTGTGTAGCTCACACGTCTGTCTCTCGTGTGTTCCAGACGGACGCGAAGATGGTGTTCGACGTGATCCAGAGGATGGAAGACACGGAGCCCTTCTCCGAGGAACTGCTCGCGGCCATGAAGCGGCTCTGGGCGGACACGGGTGTCCAGGAGTGCTTCGGCCGTTCCAACGAGTACCAGCTCAACGACTCTGCCAAATAGTGAGTACCGCCCTAGTCTAGAACCAGCGAGCTTACCTTGCTCGTGTCCACTGTCGTGCTGCTAATATAACAGGAGTGACAGTGGAGCATGTAAGACAAGGTCATTGGACAGTAGGGCGATAGTGGAGTCCGTAAGACAAGGTCATTAGACAGTAGGGTGACAGTGGAGCATGGTAAAACAAGGTCATTAGACAGTAGGGTGACAGTGGAGCCCTAAGACAAGGTCATTAGACAGTAGGGGGACAGTGGAGCCCGTAAGACAAGGTCATTAGACAGTAGGGCGATAGTGGAGCCCGTAAGACAAGGTCATTAGACAGTAGGGCGAATTGGAGCATGTAAAACAAGGTCATTAGACAATAGGGCGATAGTGGAGCGCGTAAAGACAAGGTCATTAGACAGTAGGGCGATATGGAGCCCGTAAAACAAGGTCATTAGACAGTAGGGCGACAGTGGAGCCGTAAGACAAGGTCATTAGACAGTAGGGTGACAGTGGATCATGTAAAACAAGGTCATTAGACAGTAGGTGACAGTGGAGCCCGTAAACAAGGTCATTAGACAGTAGGGCTGAAGCGGAGCCCGTAAAACAAGGTCATTAGACAGTAGGGTGTCATGGAGCAAATAAAACAAGGTCATTAGACAGTAGGGTGACAGTGGAGCCCGTAAGACAAGGTCATTAGACAGTAGGGCGACATGGAGCCGTAAAACAAGGTCAATTAGACAGAGGGTGACCAGTTGGGTGTAAAACAAGGTCATTAGACAGTAGGTGAAGTGGATAGGAAGGACAGGTCATTAGACATGTAGGGCGACAGTGGAGCCCGTAAGACAATCGTTAGCGTGGGTGACAGTGGAGCCTTAAAACAAGGTCCATTAGACAGTTGGGCGACAGCCGGAGCCCGTAAGATTCAACGTCATTAGCAGTAGGCCGACAGCGGAGCCGAGAAGTCATAACAGGTGACATGAGCCCGTTAAGACAAGGTCATTAGACAGTAGGGGACATGGAGCCAGTAAGACAAGGTCATTGACTAGTAGGGTGACAGTGAGCCGTTAGACAAGGTCATTTTAGACAGTAGTGAACAGCGAGTAAACAGAGCATTAGACAGTAGGACAGCGGAAGCCGTAAACAAGTCATTAGACAGTAGTGGTGACAGTGGATGCATGTAAATTAAGGTCATTAGACATTAGTTAAAGTGTGGCCAGTAAAAAGGTCGTTTAACTGTTGGGACATGGAGCCCGTAAGACAGTCTTGACGTAGGAGTTAAAATGTCGGCAGTCTAATTTAACAGGTCGTAACGTAGGTGATAGTGGAGCTCGTAAACTAGGTCATTAGACAGTAGGGTGATATTGGTGCATATAAAACAAGGTCATTCGACAGAAGGGTGATAGTGGAGCCCGTAAAACAAGATCATTAGACAGTAGGGTGACAGTGGAGCCCGTAAGACAAGGTCATTAGACAGTAGGGTGACAGTGGAGCCCGTAAGACAAGGTAATTAGACAGTAGGGCGACAGTGGAGCCCGTAAGACAAGGTCATTAGACAGTAGGGTGACAGTGGAGCATGTAAAACAAGGTCGTTAGACAGTAGGGTGACAGTGGAGCCCGTAAAACAAGGTCATTAGACAGTAGGATGACAGTGGAGCATGTAAAACAAGGTCATTAGACAGTAGGGTGACAGTGGAGTATGTAAAACAAGGTCATTAGACAGTAGTGTGACAGTGGAGCATGTAAAACAAGGTCATTCGACAGTAGGGTGATAGTGGAGCTCGTAAAACTAGGTCATTAGACAGTAGGGTGATATTGGTGCAAATAAAACAAGGTCATTCGACAGAAGGTTGATAGCTTACTTTACCTTAACATTCATTTTTTGGTACATGAAAAGCATAAACTAGCAAGCTTGACCCCTTATAACTCGTGAACTGTAATCATTTAATCACTATTTATATATTATATTTAACTATACATTTATTAAAATTGTGCAGTAAAATTTTTACTGTTGAATGGCCCTAAGCTTTCGCCGTAAATTTAAAATTCCGTCTAATTTTCACCGGACGAACCTTATCAGCGGCTTGAAAAGTTACTAGATATATTTTCACGTGTTCATACGTCGGATTACATAGTCCGCAGTTGTCACAATCAATACCTATAAAATAATACTTATATAAGAGTAAGTTGTTATAAATGTTGACTCAAAACATATTTGGTTTAATTTTTCTAAAAGGCTCTTCTTATGAAAATTGAACTGTGGCTCTTCCATTCGACCAATCATTGGCAATGTTCTACCGAATGATTAGGACAATTCACACGTACAGTTTGAAGTCTAAACCAACACTGCTTGCCTTGGGAACACTCAATAATACTTCACAGGCTAGTTTTAAAAAATGAAATTATTATTAATGGTGTGACCTAGGGGTACTGGGGTCTTCCTGCCTACACTGACAAGTGAGGGCGCTGTATGTGTATACATACACACACACACACACACACACACACACTTCAACGAGCGGGTGAATGCGCCTACCTGTAGCTATAATCTAGCGCCGGGCACGCCCCTTCAGGTTATGCAACCTAATATCCCCTTTGTGTGGCGGACTAGTATGCCTGCCAAGACTTCCAGGAGCAGTGTTAGAACCTGCCTACATAAAGCCGCGTCCGGCGCCATTTTACTTAGCTCAAATAAAGAAAGTGAAAATCCTGCAGGAAATAAATAGTACGGTGCGCCCGCAGTCTTTCTCTTTTACCTTAAAATAGAGACATTTACTAAAAACTAGTAAGATTTGTGGAACTAAATAATATACATTGTTGCAGAAACAGTCCAACAAAGAGCCTAAATGAAATAATATACACTGTTACAGAAACATTGAGAAAAGATTAGCTTTTCTATCTACCCAAGATCATAGCAATCAAATTCGCATTTCAAATAATTGAATCGTGTGTGTGGTGTGTGTGTGTGTGTGTATATATATATATATATATATTATATATATATATTTATATATTATATCTCAGGAATGATTGGTTTTGTAAAAATAAGTTTCAAATAAAAAGATTTTAAGCTTTAATAGTTGTATAATTTTACAGTGAAGCTATTTCGTGTCCTAAATAGCTACAGAGATATGATCAAAATTGGAAATTTCTGCTTATGTAAAGTACCCTCAAAGTCATTTTGATGGGTAAATGAGAGATACCATTTTGTTTGTATTGTTATACAGGGCCCGGATACAAAATTTAATCAAAATCTTTAAAGCGTAGTATTTCGAGAAAAACTATCTTTTTTTTAATATTTCTTTAGTAAACTACCCTTAATCTCAGGGTTAGATAACTAATTCCAAAAACACCTCTGGGGAATTTTATGAAAACCCTATCTACCAAAAATGTTGGCCTCGATTCAGAAAGACAGCCGGCATCGCGAAAACCACTTTTTTTTTTAGGTTTCGGTCGACATTTATCAAAATCTCGAGTTAGATTTGCTTTGACCATCACAATATCTCTCTCTCCGAGCTGAAGATAGAAAGTAAAGAGATGGGTGGGTAGGGTGTAGAGAAAACTGTCGGGTGTGCGCAACCTGTTAGGGTTCAAATTGCGCCCCCCTCCCCAAGGCACAGAGCCAAGCGTATCAGGTCTTGGACGCAAACTTTTACCCGGTGATTTCACCATCCACTCATTTGGCGAGGAGGGAACCTAATTCAGGACTTGTATATAAGGTAATCGCTTAGAGTGCGTGTACGGTCGTTTCCTTCGCTGGTAGCGTAGAGGGCTGTGCGTGTGCGTGTGTGTGTGTGTGTGAGAGAGAGAGAGAGAGCAGGTTGAATGACCCAATTGCGACACCATATTGATCTATACCCTGGACTTTACCATCATGTGTGCCAAAGGGGGAGAGGGGATGGTGTTTATTATATGCGTCCACACACACACACGGGCTATGTTTTACTTACCTAGTTCGGTAGGTAAACTTGTACTTTAATAACTATCATGAAAGAGCCAAGTCGATACTTTGGGAATAAATAGGGTGTCCATGATTTATTCAGCCCGTTAAAATATTTAATAAGTTATATATTTTTAGCAGCTTTCTTTAACCTGGAAAAGGGAGGAAGGGGGGCTCTTTAGGTAGCTGAGATCAATCAGATGTTGCGTTTAGGTTAAAAAAATAATTTTGTTTTTACAAAACACTAGTTTGTTGTTTACTAGAATGAACACACAACTATTTTCTATGACCCCTCATACATATTCTAAAGGTGGGCTGGTGAGCGACCAGACGGTTCGCGGGCCGTTTACACGTCACCGTGTAAACCGCCGGTTATTTTGAGGATATTGGGGTACGATGCTGGTTAAGCAAGAATTAAAATACTTACGGATCACTCAAGGTTTTGACTGTCAAAAATTAAACAACACATACATTGATAAGATAGGCTACAATTAAACTAACAACAACTAAACAAGTCACTCAAATAAATAATAAGAATAACATTTAAGTTTGTAAGTTAAAGTTAATAAAAGAATGAGAAAACATAAAATGGAATTAAACTATACAAACAAATGAATAACTATAAAACAGATAATAAATATTAAAATATTTAAAACAGTCACAAAAATGTTAATTACTAACACAGTTCACAACACAATGTCTACGACACCCGTGTGGTCCACATAAGTCGCCACTTGTCCCCACCCGTGCTACGCAAACGCTGGAGTCGCTGGCCCACTCCCGGACTCACTGGTTGGGCACCAAGAACTGAACTTCCTGGCTAGTACCGACCAAGTATATTTATAGGTCAACAGAGTCTCTATTTCCAGAATATAGTACTTGGTTCGAAGTAAGTGAACCCAGACTCGTCTATTCGCGCAACTTCTCTTCCTAGAAAGCTATCCACTATTAAGTCCCTTGGCAGTCAGGTTCGGCCAGTACCTGTTAGACAAGGATGGAGTAAGAGAAGAGGGAGAGTCAGGATCATAATAAAAGTTGCAGGTGTAGCGGTCCCCACAGTCGAGCACTAATCTTGTTACAATTTATAGACTTTTAAACTTAGTTTAAAAGTTGACATTTTCCCTTTGAAAAGTAAAAAATCTACATATTTCTGTTGATCATTAAGAGCTAAATGTCCTGGAAACGAAAGGTAACTGGTATAGAGAGCGTAGAATGGATCTTTGGGGATCGAATGATGACATTTAATAGGAGGGGTCACGACATATTGTATTGTCATTTGTATTTTCCTCCTTCCCTGTTCACTACCACCCAGGAACGTTATAAACCACTTGGTATATGGCGTTTAGGAATGTCTGCCTCGACCATTGTCGCGTCGTAAGAAGGGTCTTGCTGCTTTGCTCGCCACCCCATTCTCCCCGGTGATATTATTTATCAGGTGCCGTCAGTAGTAGATGACCCTGACACCAATGGACACCCTGCTCCTCCCTCAGTCATTAATGAAGTTTTTTCAAGAGTCCGCGGCCTTCCCTTCTTCGTGCGCATGCGTCGATAACGCAGGGTTCCTCGCTACGTCGTGTCGCCCAGAGAGCGCGGGCCTAGTATTGATCCGTCGTCCGCCACGCCCGGGTCACGTGGTCAGGGATACCAACCTCCTCACTGTTTCTTCTTCCTCAAAGGATCCAGCAAAATAATTTTTTTCTAGACACATTTATTGTGATTATTTAAAAAAAAAAGACATTGACATATAATCCATTGATAGAAAAATCCTTCATTTATCAGAAATTTCGGCACATCCTTAGATCCAATTTTAAATAGTTTACCTTTCAATTTTATCTTCATTTTTGTTTAGCCATTTATCATCGTCATTCATTTGTAAATTTGACCGTAATTATTTAAAAAAATAATTTCGTTTTATGCTTTGAGCTATCTTCAAACTGCCAAACACAATCATTACACATTTTTCAAAATTTTTGACAATCATGACAATCCTACGTAAGTGCTAAATACCAAATTTTTTGAATTGGAAAATAATTAAATTCGCAGTATATAATATATATTTGTTTAAATAGACTTTGGCCAAATATGGCCAACTTTTTCTCATAGCTAAAAATACTAACTCTATTGCTTGGACGTGACTAATGCTTTATGTTAATTTTATAGTTTCAATTCATTCCTTTAAATTGCTAACTAAACATATTGTGAACACCTATTGCCTCAAAAAGGTGAAACCAAGGGAAAATAAATAAATTCAATTCCGAAAGTTTCCTGGCAATAGCCTTTGTTTGTTCCAAGCTTCGTCTAAATTCATCCCTAAGTTCAAAAGTTATGGAGGCGAAACACTTTTGTGCCATTTCAGGCTAACCCCAATCGTGGAAATTATGTAAAGACTGGAAATGTCAGGGAATTCAAAACTGTCATGAGCCGCTTCCGTAGCGCGTGGTCTAACGCGCTAATCTCGTGTTGGACTAGACTTTCAAAGACTGGGAGATGAGAGTTCGATCCCGGTTGGGAGCACTGAGGGGGGGGTCCCTCAATGGTTTTCAACTCTTTCTCCACGCAAGTGCGGGTGCATTTCCCCTAAATTAAACCTTCCTAATACCTAACTCATTAGTGTAGTTACATAGGCAAATAACCTGAACAGGTGGTAAGACGCGGTGCTTATAAGAAAAACTGTTATGAAAATTAAAGAAGATAAAATAATGTTATTGCATTTTATTCAAACATTGACGATGGTATACTTTTTTTGAACATCCTTAGCAATCAAGATATGAGTATGAGCCAGAGAAATTTTTGAATATTGGTCCAGGTAAAAAAAAAATCGGGGATTTTTTTTAATGAGATTTTATGGCAACCCCTAGCCCATTCTTGTATCCATCTTTCATAAGAAAATGCCTCCAAATGAACCTTCAAAGGGCAGAGAAGGAGAGACTTCTGGTTTAATTTGAATGCAAACGTTCGCAATAATGCTATTTGGTGATATTTGCAATATGGTGGCCCGATGTTCGATGGCCGTACTCCACATTTGTTCATTTCGTTTCCGTTTTACTTTCTAATATCAAAATAAAACAAACCTCAATATTGTGAAGAATTTTTACTTTTAATATGTTTTAGAACAAAAAAAAAGTTGATTTTACATTTCTGTTTATTTGTCTGTCTGTCTCTGTCGGTCTGTCTGTACCTGACTATAGATCTAAAACAGTTTGATGTATTTAAAAAAAAAATACACTTAGGTATAGCCTGAGGCACAGTTTAAGTTTCTTGGTACCTGCTTCGGTGGCCGCATTGTGTAAGGCGTCACTATTGCAATAAACTTGACTGTCGATGATGTGGAGATTAGGGTTCGAGTCCCGGTCGGATGTACTGAAAGTGTTTTTTCTAAATGTTTTTCCACTCTACCTTCGCGCAAATGCAGATACACTTAATCTAAATTCAACCTTCCTCATCCTTAACTCGTTAGAGTAATAAGCGTATAACCTGAACATGTAGTAAAACGCGGTGTTAAAAAAAGAATTTCTTGGTGTTTGACAGTAAGTAAAAATTTTAAAAAACACAAATGTTTTATAAAATGAATGAAGTAGATAAGTTAATTCCTTCTTTTAACTATTGACGTCAAACATTGTGTTTGTGTTTTAAACAGTGACTTTTTTATTGTTTTTGTAGCCTTACATATTTACTCCATTCATTTTACTATAACATTTGTATTTTTTAATTTTAGCTTATTGTCATACACCAAGAAACAAAATCTAAAACCTGAAATATAGATGTTATCTCGGGATTTTCTTATTATTATTATTTCGAGTCTAACCCTCAAATTGAGGGTAATTTACTGATTAGTGATTTTTTTTTTCAAATTTTTCGGAAATGGCTCTAACGATTTGTTCATAAATGATATCTAGGGAGTGTTCGACCTCTCAAATAAGATTGTTTACTTAGTTTTTGGGTTAAAAATATGTTAAAGAGTATTTTACTTATAAGTTATTTTCGAAAATTCGAAATATTTTGAAAATGGCTCAAACGGTTTTGTTTAAATTCTATATCTGGGGATTGTTTTTCATGACAAATAAAACCCATTACTTATTTTTCTTGTGGAGAAATTTGTTTAAGGGTAGTTTAGTGATTAGATCTCTTACATAAATAACACTAAACTGCATTTTGAAAATTATTCACCAATGTTTTCTTCAAATAGATTTTTTTTTTTAGTGTTGATTTCAAAAATCACTTTCGTTTGTTTCCATCGCGTCGTGTTTTTTACCCCCCACTTCAGAAATGTCGAAATAAAATTTGGTTTTTCACACATTTGTATTAATTTTGACGGAATTCGTCCATTTAAATTATAACAAAAAATGTCTATCAAGCTGTTTTTTATTTACATACATATTTAAAACCCTATTAAAAACTAATTTACTATGGGTTAAACTTCCATATTTTAGATTATTTTTTTTTGTATATCCTTCTTTATTGTCCACTGTTCAGTATCCAGCAATAGTCAACCATCATGTTGATATTCCATCTCCCCTGGTATCTCACCTCCAATTCTCGAACATCTTGGTGAAGCCTCTCACCTTGTTCCTCGCTGACACTCTCTAGATTTTCAGGAAAATAATCGATGTGTGCGTGTAAAAATATGTACCTTGACACTGATATTGCAGCCGGGCTTCTCTTGTAGTTCATCAAAATGTTATTAACTATATTTTTATAGTCTCTATCCTTGTTCCCAAGTTAGTTGTCAACAACAGACCTGAAGCTAATCCATAACTCTTTTTTCTATTTAATTTATTACTACCCCAAGATCTCTGTCCCTCGTCACTTTGCGAATTTGAAGTCCAACAAAAACACTTTGTTTTAACTTATCATGGCTGATCTATGGGAATTTAGTACAAAGGTATTTGAAGCAGGGACCATCCAGAGATAAAGCTCACAGATCGTTTCATCAAACCCAGATTGTTGTACCAGTGGTTCATGACCTATGTTCTTCGATTCAGGCAGCAAACCGCCCTTCTTTGGCCATATATTGTCATTCCAATGCTTATTCCGTTCCGGACTATCCCACTCACACAAAAAACAAGGCATTTTGGTGTAGCTTGATAGCCGGCCAAGTAGAATGCCTCTCACTCTAAAGTCACCATGGATCAACCAATCATGTTCTTTATTCTTAATATTTATCAAAACTTCTTTAAGCTCTCGTATGTTTCCTTTAAAATGTGCACAATGAGCTACTGGAATTGATTCATATTTATTTCCATCGTGGAGTAACATACCTTTGAGACTCCTTCATGATGAGTCATTAGAAAGTAAGTCTCCTTTGCGAAGGATTATAACTTATTTCAAAATAGTTCATTAAGTAATTTATATTAATTTTAAAAAAACACCATAGAATCGTCCTCAGAAAAATAAGGGACTTGATTATCGCTCTCTTTGTCTGTACCAAGAGAAAAACGTTCCATGTGTTAGAAGTTTTTTTTTTAATTTCAGTCTAGAAACCAAGAATTTCTGCCGATTCCGTTGGTAAATTTAAATCGCTTACCAGATCATTGTGCTCATGATGTGAAAATATCCGAGGAGTGGAATCGATATTTCCAAGCGTGTAGGCTTCAGTTTCATCTTCACAAGCTTCACTTTCAGCACACTACTATCATTACTACTACTACCGCCACTACTACTACTACTACTACTCTTATTGGTAAAATAGACAATATAGTGCTTACAGAAATAACATCAGATGATATGCAGGTATTCAATATAATATTGATGGTTGTAATAAATGCTGGGACAATAGGCCCAATAGCTATGAGGGAGGTGTAATTACGTACTATAGAAATAGCCTTGAGAACCATATCAGGAAATAAAAAAATACTCTGCGAATATAAATTAATTAAAATAAAGTTAAGTGATAGCTCCAAAAGTAATACTAGGTATCTACAGATCACCAAAGTGGGATAAGTACACTTTTATTAAGAATATTAGGGACATAATTAAATTAGTTCCATTAAATGAACAAATAGTTTTGGTAGGTGATATAAATATAAACATATTAGATGCAAATGGCATCACAATAGAAAGTTATAACAATATTCTTGCTTCTCATGGCCTAGAATGTACAATTAATAAAGTTACAAGGGAAGAAATATTGGAAAGTAAGGTGGTTAAATTGTGCCTGGATTACATATATGTTGGAACAACCGCACAAATAACAAGCAGTATAATAAAGACTAAAATTACTGATAATTATATAGTAGCATTAGAAATTGAATCCAACCAAAATAATGATTTTATAGTAAAAATAATAATAGGTCCATTTTATTGGATAAACTTGATGAGAATTTAGGAAAAATTAAACTTGAAAACGTCAATTGGGATGAGTTACAAAATCAAGAAAATGTTGAATCATTATATTGCTGAGATATTTAATGGCATTTATGATAGCTCCAAATATAAATATAATCCTGTTGGGAAATGCATACAAAAGAAATGGATAACACCACATTTGGTCAGAGAAATGCGCCACAGGGATAAATTATTTAGGAAGTGGAAAAGAAAAGCTATCAACAGTTAAACTACTCCGTTGATAACAAAACTAATTAATTTAAGTATACTACAGGGTGTAATGCCGCAAAAACTTAAAATCGCAATTATTAGACCAATTTATAAAAAAGGTAAGCACTTAGATTATGGAAATTACAGACCTTTAGCAATTATACCAGTTTTAGACAAAATAATGGAAAGATACGTTGCCAACTACTTGATACATTATATAGATAAATATAAAATAATTGACCAAAGACAATACAGATTCCAAAAAAACAAAGGTACGGAAATACTTCTACACACTTGAACTAATCAAATGCTAGAGAAATTAAACGAAAACAAACACATAGCTATAGCATTTATAAACATGTCAAAAGCGTTTGATACATTAGATAAAAGATATTTTACTAGAATCACTTTATAACATTGGTATCAGAGGTAATATTTATGAATGGTTTAAAGATTACTTAACAAATAGGAAAATAATAGTTCAAATAAATAATATAGAAAGTGAGGAATTGGGTATAAATATTGGAGTATCACAAGGCTCTATTCTTGGGCCAATACTATACTTCTACACAAGAACAATGTCAAACTGTATACAGAACTGCGGTGTATTTATGTATGCTGTATGTGGTGCACAAAAATGTAGATAGAGCTAAACAAATGTTGCAGGAAGACTTTAATACGATACAAAACTGGACTTACGATAATAAATTAATAATTAACATTAAAAAAACGCAAACAATGCATATCAGACTACCGCATGTTATAAAGTATAAATTAGATATAAAAGGTCATTACTTAGATTGTTTACATAGTATAAGACCGTGTAATTGTTTAACATTCACGCAAGTTGAGACATATAACTTGGTCTAGCGATTGATTCTCATATGAAATGGAATACTCACATAGACATAATGAGTAGGAAGCTAAGAGCGGTAATGGTTAATAATGTATACTAAAACAATATGTTACCTTTGATATTCTAAAAATAGTTTATCATGCGCTAATAGAATCACATATAGGCTATGGTATTACTTCATGGGAAAGACAAGTGATCTATATTTAAATCTATTAAAAAATATTCAAACTAAAGTTCTTAAATATTAAGTGAAAACAACAATATTACCAAAGTTATGAATAAGGATTGGAAACCATTGACATTAATACATATATAACTATAAAATAATTATTTAGTACAATTTCTCAGAAACATATAAAAAACAGCACAATGACAACAAGATAAAAAAGTAAAAATTTAATAAAAAATACGGAAAGAAACAACTGAAAAAAATATAAAACATTTTTAACTATACCGGATACCTATGGAATAGAAAAATATCACAAACTAAGAGAGAAATAAAAAAATGGTAATTACAGACTAAAAAATAATAATTCTAAAATATATATGACAAATAAGAATAAATAGGCTGAATGGTATTTTCATGGAAAAAAACAAAATGTAATAGATTATAGGAAAAATTAAAAAATGATTATGTAAAGAATAATTAAAGATGAAATATATACAATATTACCAAAGTTTATGAATAAAGGGGAATTGAAACCATTGCTTAGTGAACCATGTTTAACTATAAAAAATTTTGTAGTGACTAAAAACTTCTCCAGAACATATTAATAGTAAGCACACTGACTCTATAACTACTACAACACCAGTAAACCGACATACACACACATACCATTATAATATAATACAATACGGAAAAACTACATATACATACTAATAATACCAACACTTTTTACATAATACCGGATACCCTCTACATAATAAAATACAAACTAAAGAAACTAAACAAAATCTAATTACTCACAGACTTAATGAAATAATAATACACTAAGTGAATAACTACTACACATAAGATATGAAATACTCTAGACTGTTTGAATATTAAACTAAACATACAATAATAATAATAACTAAATTAAAATTAGAATATGTTATTGTAACGAATAGACTTTAAGAATGAATACTACTTTCATACTATATATACATTTTGGTGGTCACCAGCTGACAACACATTCTTAGCTACCACTACTACACTACTACCACTACAACTACTTCACCTACTACCACTACCAACTACCAACTACCACTACCTACCTCACTATACTACTACTACTACTACTACTACTACTACTACTACTACTACTAACTACTACATTCTCCAATGCAAGTGGTGGGTCTGGAATAGGCAGGTCATCTCTATGTGCGACTGGTCTAATGGCAGATGGAATATTATGATACACAATTCCCTTCTTACTCTTTGCACTGCATCTTTCTTCATTAACTAAGCAAAAATAACAATCATAATGTTGGGTAGGCTCTCGCCAAACTATTGTAAATGCAATTGGCATCGATTTCTTTTCACCCTTTTTCCACAGTCTCACAAGTTCGGAAAACTTTATGTGGTGCCCATTGTTTAGCTTGGTCACCTAGTTTCACTATAAAATAAGCATATTGCACTTTTTTTTTCCAAATTCTTTAATATCTTGTCTTTGCTTGAGGACTATATAACTACCACAAATATAACAAAATAAGTTTGGATCGTTTGGAACATTTGCTCACTTTTTAGCACAATTCTGACACAATAACCTAACAAAATAGAGTGAGCTCACACTTTTAAAACTGTTGAAAGGAGCTTTCAAGGTCAAGAAACAAATGGCTGAATGCACTGTTGCCAACATCTGGATATTTAGTTTACAAATTCCCCCAACATTTACTCCTAAATCAAGATATTCAATTATACAAATCTTGACATCATCTTAAAATGATTTGTGAAAAAACTGTACTTGATAGAAAGAAATGGGTAGCATTTCTGAAATCAACATAAAATAGTGAGTTTTAAAACAGCCATTAGTTTACAAACATAGAAATACATACAGATTATTGTAATGTTGGTTTTTTCTAAAATAAATTACTTTAAGAGTAATTTACTTAAGTCAAATTTTAGAAAATTTGAAATATGTTGAAGATAGCTTTTAAGATTAAATTTAAAATGGATCTCTGCATTGTTGATCCAAAATAAAGAAGAGTTGCAGGAAATTATGGACCGGCTGATGGAGAGAGGGAGAAGATATAGCATGAAGATCAACATTGAGCAATCAAAAATTATTGTGATTTCAAAAATTGAAGAACTTGGAGAAGACTTGAAAAGATTAGGTGGACAGAGTGGGTGAGAAGAGAATCATTTTGGATGTGATACTTCAGTACAAAGCAAACTGGATCGAACACATCCTTAGGAGGAACTGTCTTCTGTATGACGTCAAAGAACGAAATATTATGGGAAAGAAGATCTTAGGAAAGAAAAGGATTCAAATATTGGATAACTTGAAGGAAAGAATAAAATTATGTAATCTGAAGGAGGAGACAGAGGATAGGGCGCGATGGTGGTCTAAGCTCACTGACAAAAGGAATGGACCTGTCGTGAGACAGAACAAATAATAATCTGGGATTTGTTTTTCATTATAAAAAAAAATACAATTTCATTTTTACAAATATAAAGGGTAGCTTACAGTTTTTTCCCCCTCTTCCCCAAGCTTTAATATACTTTTTGAGAAAGTCTGTGCGATGTTGTCATACCATTTATCAATTTTAGCTAAATATGAAATAAATAAACAATAAAATAGAAAACCATTATTATGTTTGACTTTAATTTGGAAAGTATTGTAATTATATAGGTATTGATAATATCAGTAGTGTGATCGCATCACCGTGGCATTTGACTTTAGACCCCGGTTTGGGTTTTTCCGTGATGTTGCAATGCTGTAACGTCATCACAGCGCTGATTGATTTTGGTTTGGGTGACGTAATGGTCAATATTATTTTTTATGTGTGCCATTGGTTCTTTATGTGTGCCATTGGATCGTATGTCTGGGTAGGATAGGTACTGGCATTGGAGTTTATTTTACTTATTGGTAGGGGAACGTTCAGTCCACTGCGTCGGGCTTTCCTCCTGCGACGTCCCAGACATCGCTACTGAGGGCACACGAACCTCTCCCGACGACCGCTTAGCGTAGAGTGTGAGCATCTGGCAATGGCTCACTCTCACAAGCCCTTGAATCTATTTTGGTGTCGCAACCCTCCACTCCCCCATCTATGTGGCAATAGGTTTTTCCGGTGTCGTCATCGCAATCCTGGCGCCAGTTTGGCGGCTCGACAAGACAAGTTGAACAGGAATAGATCGTGACCTTGAAACTGTGAGCTAGTACGTGAGGCCATTGGCCTTAACAACCTTCCCTCTTCCCCTTCTATGTGGCAATGGGTTTTCCCGATGACGTCATCGCACTGTCACAACCCTGATGACTCATACCTGGCGCCAGTTTGGCGGCTCGACAAGACAAGTTGAGATGGGAATAGATTGTGACCGTGAGGTCATTGACACTGTTCATGCTTGGTGCCAGTTTACCGGCTTGACAAGTTGAGACTCGTATTTGGTTACACTACGTGTAAGGGACAAACAGGTTTTGCGTGAATAAAACACGATATTACAAACATATATTTATTATAGATTAAAATTTTTACAGACATACATAATATTTATTATACATTAAAGGTTTCACAGACATACATAATATTTACTACACACTTTTACGGGAATGACGCATATCTTCATTCATACGTTTTTCTACAGTGTATCTTAGATGTGTTGGTAAAATTGTTTTTAGTTCACAATCTAGCATGTAATAGTCCAAACCGATGACTTGACGTGTATAGTAAGTAGCACTGATAAGATCCAGATTTCTGATGTGTGTTTCCACCGTAGGCTGTTCAAGGTCGATGAAATCCACTGATTCTGTTAGCATGTCGCATCCACGACGGACGAGTGTGTCGATCAAATCGTTGCAATATCGTGCGATGGGTGTCGACCACATATCCCGTCGGTCAACGGTGACGTTGATCAAGCCCATATTTTAAATTTGTATAATAAATGTAACATCTACTAGTAACAATACGCTCTCTCTTTCTCTCCCCAAGTAGCGGCTATCTCACATTTTCCTGAAGAGCTTAGTTAAAGTTTGAGCAACAGATGGCGGTGGCTTCTAGAAACAGGTAATTTCACCCCCACTGTTACTTTTTTCAATAACAGATAGTGCGGCCATCTATTAACCATCAATTTGACGCTCTGGCGAGAGAATATGATTTTAAAACAAAAATATAGTGTTTCAATGTGTTTAAGTATACCGACATAATAATTAACCGAAAATTTTTAGTATTCCTTTAGCCGGTTATTAAAAAGAGAGAGACAACCCTATATTGCGCATGATAATTATTTGTTGTTGAGCCAAAGGTCCCGGGTTTGATTCCCGCGTCCAGGTGTCATTGATATCTATCTGGAGTAATCATCACTAAAAGCACAAATAATAGCTTTGGCTATTTGATTCTTAAACTACCTATATGTTTTCACATTTCAACCCAGCGCAAATGATGGTACATCCCTACAACCAATAATTTTACTATTCTTTCTCTCGTTCGGGAAAAGATATCCAGAAGGGGTTGGCGTCAATTTGACACTCTGCTGAGGGTAGATGCTTTTAAAACAAAAATATAGTGTTTCAATGTGTTTAAGTATACCGACATAATAATTAACCGAAAATTTTTAGTATTCCTTTAGCCGGTTATTAAAAAGAGAGAGACAACCCTATATTGCGCATGATAATTATTTGTTGTTGAGCCAAAGGTCCCGGGTTTGATTCCCGCGTCCAGGTGTCATTGATATCTATCTGAGTAATCATCACTAAAAGCACAAATAATAGCTTTGGCTATTTGATTCTTAAACTACCTATATGTTTTCACATTTCAACCCAGCGCAAATGATGGTACATCCCTACAACCATAATTTTACTATTCTTTCTCTCGTTCGGGAAAAGATATCCAGAAGGCGTTGGCGTCAATTTGACACTCTGCTGAGGGTAGATGCTTTTAAAACGAAAACATAGTGTTTCAACTTGTTTAAGTATACAGACATAATAATTAACCGTAGAAATGATATAGTTTGCTTTAGCCGATTATTAAAAAAGAGTGAGAACCCTATGTGGTGCATGATAATTTGTTTTGTTGAGCCAAAGGTCCCGGGTTCAAATCCCTTGTCCAGATGTCATTGATATCTAGATGGAGTAATCCTCACTAAAAGCATAAATAATAGCTTTGGCTATTTTATTCTTAAACTACCTATATGTTTTAATTTACATCTTGGTAGGTAGACATCTTTTCACATTTCACCCCGGCGCAAATGATGGTACATCCCTGTACAACCACTAATTTTATTATTCTGCCTCTCGTTCGGGCAAAGATATCAAGGTTCGAATCCATGTTACCGTACATGGCGAATGCTGAAACACAACAAGGTACTTTAATAAGGATTGTTTCCGAAAAATCGGCCCCTGTATGAGCGTTAAATAAAGCACATCTGGGCCTGGGGCCTTCAGAGGGCTACGATCCGATGCGTCAAGAGGGCTTGGGTGGGGCGGGTTAATAATGACTCTTCAATAGGGTCGTTGCTACCAGCTTTCAACATTTATAACAAATTTAGAGTTAACAACTCCCGCTAAGGGTTGTTGCGACATCAAACTTTTCCACCACGAGGGATCTGACACCCACTGAACTCACAAATAGGGGTATGACGAAGTGAGGGGGTGAAGTGAAAGGCATATCAGCCGAGTGAGGGAGCAGCGTAGCTTAGTTCATTCTGTGCATTGGCGATGTAAGGAGGGGAGGCTCCTGCGCTCGTTCCCAAACTCGACCGTAGCGTGCCCGACGCCCGAGACTGCACACTCTCCTACCAATAAATAAAATAAACTTCCACGGCAATTAATAAATAAAAAACACCTAAATAAATAAATAAAATCCCACCCCTATAAAATTCCCACCCAAAACCTTCCCCCGGGGGCAAAAAATCAAATGGAGCACACATCAATAATTAATGGGGCACACATAAAAAACAAATGGGACAAAAATTGAACAAAAATTCAAATGGAACAAAAAATGGGGTAAAAATCAAATGGGTCAAATTGGACTGGATCAAAGGTCAAATTTCCATGGTAGGGCAATCACACTACTAATATCTATCCAAAGGGGTATCTACAGATCACATGAATTGACGTGTGAACACGTGAAAGTCTATCCAGTAACTTTATTTAGGTTTTACTTTCGTTATGTGTTACATAATCATTATTAAATACGACTGACGTTTTATTTTTCTTGCCACCGGAAGTTTCTAGAGTTTTGATTGGAGTGATCCAGTGTTAACGACATTAAGGCCGCCACTAATGGCCAAATTGGACTCCGGCTGACAAATCACAATTTGTTTAAACGATGCCAAGTGGTTTGTGCTTCTATCGATGAAACAACTTGATAATTGGTGACCGGGGGGAGGGGAGATTGGGGTATTCTTTCACCCTTGCATGATTAATACCAAAACTGGGACATGAGTAATACCTCATATATGGTACTTTGATTCAACCTAGCAGCTATCGCCTGGAAACAGTTCATTGACCTTAATAATCGATCTATTATTTATGTATTTCGTCTGTTGGTAGTGTCAGAACTGTTACGAGTACTCTGGGTAAGACAGTTAATCAATTGCACTGAATCAACTCTGCTAGTGTAGGAGAGTTGATCAATTGCACTGAACCAACTCTGCTAGTGTAGTATGGTTGATCAATGACGCTGAGCAAGTTCTGCCAATAAATGACAGCTGATCAGTGATCTTACATCAGAAGGCACCATATTTAGTATGTAACTGGCTTATTATGGTTGTTGTGTTGGCTGAGCGACGCGTGACAAAGAAGTAGGCTATGTTTCCACCCTTGTGTTGTCAGCACACTGCACTGATAGCTATAGAGGGCCTACAAAGGTTTCGCTGGAAACCACCTCCAGATGATGTATTATTGTTATCTGAGGAAGGCACACGTCTCTATGTAGTGTATTTTCTTGTTGCCATGGTAACCGCGGTCACAAGCGTGCGTGCCTGCCTGATGACACTTTTTATCAAAACACATATATATATATGCTCAGGTACTGCGTGACCGTCATGAGACGGTGCCTGATGACACCATCAAACACACATATATATATATATATGTTATATATGTTTTATATATATGTTATATATATATGTATATATATGTTATATATGTATAACATATATATGCTCCTCAGGTACTGTGTGACTGTCACGATACTGTACCTGATGACACCATCAACACACACATATAAATACTCCTCAGGTACTGTGTGACTGTCACGAGACGGCACTTTCTATGTTTCCAGTGCTTCTACTTCACTCGAATATGAATCTTGTAGTGTATGTTTTTTATATAATTTTTTTTAACGAATGCAAATTACATTAGTTATAATCTCTTATACATCCTCAAGACGCCCGTTATAAAAAAACAACCTAAGTGATTGTATCGGTTGAAATGTGTTTCAAGTTCATAATTTACCTCTTTCTCCTTCACCTGCTCAGTCCTCCATGAAAAAACAAAGTCTACGCAGCACTTGTTGACATCCAGATTACTCGTCTTTCATTCGGAGAAGACGTCATAAAATGAATCTATCATTTCTTTCTCGTGTATCTCCCCTTTCTTTCCGACTGCCGCGTGACGCCATACCGGAAGTGACCCGTTAATTTTGTTTTTTTTCGCGTGCTTTCGCTAGTTCATACAAACAACAGCGTTTGTCGATGTGCAAAATAGATAGGCCCCCTAAGTTTTTTTATTTACTTTGAGATTGTGCTTCAAGCGATTGATAGATTGATAACGCCGCTTCCGGTTTGAGAGCGAAAATCAGCGGTCGACAACCTACTGCCCGCCGACTGATTTTAACTGGTCCGCAAAGGTATTTTGCAAACACAAAGTTGTGTTTATAAAATTAGACTAATAACTAATTTAAGAGTTCCCGGATTTTAATTACCTAAAAATGATCAAAAAATTACCCATACAATGACTTAGAAATTCTAAAAAATTACTTCAACTTTTAAATGACTTAAAAAATATGAACAAAACTCGTAATAAATGCACACGACTAAATCAAACACACACTTTACAAAAATGCCAAATGTGATGAAACGTTTCAAATGACTAAAATATTGCATCCTGCTGAATATAACATTGATTTACAAATATCTGCTTCTAACTCAACCATACAAGCAGAGAGGATAAACAGTTAACTGCTTGCATTATCTTCTTATTCCGACAACTTTGTAATGAAATGTTTAGAAGATAAGTGTGGATCGAGTGACGAAACAAATAATGAATATGAATGTAGGGTGTGTGGATCAAAAAGAAGGAGTAGGTCATGTAGACGTGACTAAATGTTGTAGGGGAATGTGTGAAAAAGAGAAACATTAAGAGCTTTAAGAATAAGAGTATGTATGAATGAATGTTGTCGAAGCGAAGGGAGTATGCAAGGAAGGAAAGTGTGCAAGTCACTGAGGATGGATTAAAAGCGTGCATCACATGTCAATCGTCTGTGACACAGTCGGTTAGAAATCGTAAGTTTACTCGAACACTATTGCACATGGATAATTTCTGATTAAACATTAATGGAAATAAAGAGGTAATAGAAGTTCAAAATACTGAACATTGTTAAAATATTAAATGATATTTGGATAAAAACTGCATTGAAAAGGCCGTTTTTGACCATTTTAGAATGACTTCACAGCTAATCATGTCCACAAATCTTCATTCTGTCATAATAGGAACATACTATAGTTATTAATAAGAAACTTTGTCACTTTGTCCCCCATCGTCACCGTGGAAAATGTCGAGTAATCATTCAAATACGAATGCACTGCACACATTTCTGACATATCGTAGGTGTTTTCTTTTCCCTTTTACTCCCAAACCTCGCGCGAGCCGGGAGCTGAGTTGGGACTGCTATGACGCTCTTAAGTACGGAGTTTGTTTTTTTTTTTTTTAGCTATATGCACAGTTTCTTGTCCACCCCGTAAGAGAACGGCGTGACTAGGTGGGTATGTAAAAAATGATATTTTGAGCATTTATATGAATAGTGGTAATTTTGTTAGATGAAAGACCTTTCAGAAAGGACTCCCCTCTACCGTTCTGGAAGGCCTTTTATCCTACCAAAATACTACCATAGTGTATTATAATACTATACATTGGAATTCAGGTAGGAAGAACGTTATATGAAAGCTATAAACACTACTAAATCTTTTTTCACGTGTTCATACGTCAAGTCATGTGAAATGCGGCTGCAACTTTTGATAAATATTATCAATACCTATAAAATAACACTAATAATATAATAAAAATGTTATCAATGTTGACAGCAAAATATGTTTTTATTTTCTCTTATATTCTTTATAGCCTATTCTTACTGTAGATTCTACCGTTGTAAGATAATATTCATATGAAAGGAAAGGTTAGCGATGCGCTGAATAATTTAGCAACTACCTGGGTCGATTTTCTTTCCCAGATTTTTAATTAAAGTGTGGTTTATTTCTTAGAACTATATTAATATTTAACAAGCCGAGGAAAACTCTAAAAAGGGGCCAAGCGCCGCCCTGACATTGCTGCTATTTTTTATTTATTTTTTGGGTATTTAACGTGCACTTTCTGAGCCGGATGATTAAATCAATACAGAGAATTTCTATGAGCGGGAGCGAAAGTGCCTACCAATTTTGCCTTAAAGGTACCTTCCAGGGTTTTTTACATGCCACAATCAACATAGAATCGACGGCTTTTACTTCCCCTCCGAAGGAAGTTGTGCTACGGATTTTTATCGCTCTAGGAAAATCCGTTAATCTCGGCTGGATTTGAACCCACGAATATCGGGTCCTGAGGCGAGAACTTTACCCCAAGATCATCGAAATCGATAATGTGCTGTTATTAATACGTCTAGTTCCTCTCTTCGGTGGTCGAATGTTCTAAAGCCGGGTATCCGTTTGTTCACATAGGCCTATACGTGTGGGAGGAAAACGTAGCATAGTTGCGCGTCACACGTTCATTCTTGTCGAGGAGGCCAGCGAAACTTTGTGTAGAGATTTCGTCTTGAATAAGTTCGTCAAAGGGCTTTTTTATACGACGGAGTCTCTACTTTTAAAACTAAGTGTCTTTTCCACATAATTTCACTAAATTACTAAATCGGTTCATTTTTCAACACAGCAAAACCATAATTGTAAATAAAAACTATTATGTCATAAGCAACTACGAACAGCTGATTCACTGCCAATATTTTCGTAAACAAACTATTTTTCACAAGAATATAGTAACAGATAAAAATTTATTTGTTAGAAATGTTGCATTAAACTTCTAATAATCTATATAATGAATACCCGCCTCGATGGCGTAGTTGGCTAACGCGCTAGTCGTGTTGAGCTCGACTGCCGAGGATGGGGAGATCGAGGTTCGAATCTCGCTCGGGTGAACTGGGAGTGGTTTTCCTAAATGGTTTTCCACTCTCCCTCCACGCAAATGCGGGTTCACTTCCTCTATATTCAAGCTTCCCAATTCCTAACCCATTAGTGTAATTAGTACTTAAGCGTATAACCCGAACGGGTAGTAAGACGCGGTGCTAAATAAATATATAATGAATATCTAGGCATTGGTTCAACAGAAAAATCCCAGAATGCGCAGTATTTAAGAAATAAAGCGCTGGTTGTAAAACGTAGATCTACTTATCCCGTATTTAGCAATAATTTGGGGGGAAAACATAGTACTATAGTCCAGCTTTCAAAATAAGAACGGTTAAAAAAAATACAAGCTTTTTTGTGATAAACATTGATAACGTTATACTATATTATTAGTGTTATTTTATAGGTAATATAATATATAATATCTATCATTAGTGGCATCCACAGATAACAATACTTGACGTATGAATACGTGAGCGTAGATATAGTAACTTTTCTGTCTTCCCATCAAAATTGGAATGTCCGTCCTCATTGTGATAAAATTAAATTCTTCCTTTTATTTATTTTTCTCTTGTTTCTTATGTAGAGCTCCCACAAACACTCTTAAGGAAGTTGTCTACCTGTGACGTCACGGCAGGTCAATATAGGATTTCACGTCATTTTAATTAATTAACGTTTTATTCAGCGAATTTTAAAGATATAACGTTGAAACAGAAACTATAAATTCTTTAATAATTATGAAAATAGTCCTACAATGTCACAAAACTACTATTTTTATTTTGAAGTAGTTTTTTTGTAAACGTATTTTTTTATAAATCATTTACAACTTAAGCTACTTGAGAATCAAATAGCCAAAACTATTATTTTAGTGAGGATTACTCCATCTAGATATCATATTCTGTAAATTGAAAAATGACACCTGGACACGGGAATCGAACCCGGGACCTTTGGCTTAGTACACCAATGCTCTAACCACTGAGCTATCCAGGAATCGTCCCATGCCCAGGGTCATTCTACACTCATATTTTAAGGCAGAGTCTGTGATGGACGTGCGGAAATCGTCCTCTACAAATGTGTAGCAGCATTAAGTCAACTACCGAGTCGAAGGTGTCTGCGTTATCTGATAGCTCGTGATCTTATTAAAATCACACATTTGTAGCCGACGATTTCCGCACGTCCATATAGACTCTGCCTTAAAATATGAGTGAAAAATTACCCTTTGGGCACGGGAGGACTCCTGGATAGCTCAGTGGTTAGAGCATTGGCGTACTAAGCCAAAGGTCCCATCTTCAGTTCCCGTGTCCTGGTGTCATTTTTCAATTTTCAGAATTAGGCTATTTGGTTGGCTTAGTGACGAAGTTGGCAAGTTGGAGTCCTCCTGTCAGGATGTAGATTTAAAAAGTTCGTGGAAGCAAATGTCTATCTAGAATAGGAAACAAGAAAAAGGTAATTTTAAAAAGCAAGTCAATGTTTTCAAGGCGCAAACAGTATAGTGAGTGTGTAAATCGTCAGTGGAAGAGGGAAGTGTTATCAGCACATAGACAAGAGCCCACTTAGGGTGAACTACTCATTTTCTTCCTCTCTTTCTAATCCGTACATTGGTGCCCAAGTATGATAGTGCTTAGAATGATTAGACGCGTCAAGCTAAGATGCAACCCGCTTCGCAAAATAGCTTATAAATCTCCAGACCTCACAGTCGCGGGTGGTGTTGGTTCGTAGCTCCGCCACTGCCTCCTTGCTGTGTTTCTCGAGCGGGCGTGCGTGTGCAATGTTAACTAGGGTAACAGCATCTTGTTCAGACTGTACCCACTCAATCCACCCTACTTGACAGGCCAGATGCTTTGCTCTAATTTACAACCTCACACGTATAGTCCAACAACCATGTGAATAACCTTTTCTGGCAGCTCAGAAAGTTACCAGAGCTACTGTTCATGTAGTCATACGCCAAGAGGTTGGTGAACAGAGATTTTATTTTACTCTCAATGGGCCTCTAAGTGTTTATTATTTCATTTATGTTATTAGGTGGAATATGATGCTCTGATTTCCATTATGTTTCTGCAACAATGTACATTATTTAGTTTCACATATTTGAAGAGTTTTAAATAAGGTTTTAGGTAAAGGAGCGAGAATGTCTGTGTGGTACATGGTACCATTTATTTGATAATGCTCTCAAAGGACGATGTGTTTGTTATATTAGAGAACATCTTTGTAGTGCGCATGCGTGTAACTAGCAAGATTAACAACTAACGAAGAGTGAAATGGATCCATCTTATTTTTTCTACACGGCTAGGTTAAGTCATACTGGGTTTTAATTATTATTTGGATCCACACAAATCCCGCGTCCTGCGAGCTTATACTCCATTCACGGTAGGAATTACTCTCTGAAAGGTCTTTTTTCCTACCAAAATCCTACTATAAAATAGCTTTTTGGTAGGAAAAAAGGCCTTTCAGAAAACAATTCCTAAGATGAACAGACTTTAGATTATATCCCGTCCAGGAAAGGGAGATACGGTCGTTTATCGTCTTTTGTTTTTGCTCGCACATGCGCACGGCTTTCGTCTCGAAGGTTTTTCTTCTGGTGATCCGCTTATAAAGCGGGGTAACATTTCCCCAGGTACAGCGCGCACTGCCTGCGATTAGAAATGTGAGATAAAGAAAGTACTTTATGTTCATTTTTCTGGAAATTGTCCACCTATTTAAATGCAACGAACGCAATCGATCCATCCCGAGTTTTAAATCTAACGTGCTCCCCTGTGCTCATGGTGGCTACAGGCAGGGAAAACTTGGAAGTCAGGGAATTTAAAATACATTTAAACAAAATACATTGCCTACCTATGTTATTCTAACATAAGATGGCTGTACAGGTTTTTTATAACACAAGTTATCAATGGCGCTCCCCTTTGTTACATTCACTGCCAGAAAGCTATACCCTCAAGTTATCAATGGCGCTCTCTTGACGAATGTGGCCTTGAAGTTGTGTTTGTTGTGTTTCAGTTTCCTGGATGACCTGGACCGGCTGGGCGCGAAGGACTACCAACCCACCGAACAGGACATTCTCCGCACCAGGGTGAAGACGACGGGTATCGTCGAGGTGCACTTCTCCTTCAAGAACTTGAACTTCAAGTGAGTCGAGTCACATGTCCCCTTGATACGATACCGCACCAGTGTAGTTCGCGAACAAATTTAACTGAACTACACCTAATATCATCTCTAAAGTAACTGCAGGTCTTAATGATGAAAACCTTTATCTTCTCTCTCTCTCAGTCTAAGTGTTGCCAAATCTCCTCGCTCTCAGTTATGTCTGAAGGTGGTGTGCTGGGGTGAGAAGGAGATACTGGCAATCTCGACTAGAATGACAACGCTGTTTCCCAATAGAGTCATGCAGAAACTTCAGAGATGATATTCAGTGTAGACGAACTACGTCTTTTGCGAGAGTGACCCGTCAGATCGGCGCTTCCCAAACTCTTCAGAAGGACAAACTTTCGGGACCCACCTAGCTTTAATGAACATGAAAATGGAGAGGGGAAGGGGAGGCATTTTAAAGTGTATTCGTATCCGTTAGTTATATGCGCTTTACTCGTTTCGGTGGCTGCATGGTCTGATGCGCTACTCTCGCAGTAGACTAGACTGCCGATGACGGAGAAATCGAGGTTCACTTTTCAAAAACTTTTCCGCAACACACAAAAGAAAAGTTCTCGCGACCCACAGATTAGGAGCCATTGCATTCGTTAAAACACTAATAATGTCATTATTGGGGAAATATGAGTTTCCCCTTTCACACTGATGGATTAATGGCTAGTAGGGCGGGCAGGGGGGTGTTGTATCTGTTCTTGATTTAAGTTAGTTAAGTCGTGTGTGACCGCCTCTTTGGTCTAGTGGTCATAGTTCCTGGCTACAGATACAGAGTCCTGTGTTTGATGCCCAGCGCTTTCAGATTTTTCTTAGAATCAGTGGGTCTGGAACGGGTCAACTCATCCTCGTGAGGAAAAATGAGGAGATACTTGAATGAAAAAAAAGTAGCGGTTCCTGTCTAGAAAACTGAGATTAATGGCCGAAGGTTTCGTTGTGCTGACCACATGACACCCTCTATCCGCAAATGTTGGCACTCTCTTCGCCAACAGATGGAGGCTGCTTGGTCCTTATGGCTCGACTGCGGGCTGACGCAAGGGAGATGTTTAATATCAATCATGTGCAGATATAATCGGTCTGTTCAGAAAGTGTACCTTTTAAATAACACATATATAGATCTTTTTGAAATGTCCATTCCAATCAAAATCTGAGTGTAGCTGCCTCTTCCCACGCCCGGTGTGTGTATGTGCGAGTGTTTAGCGTGTAAGAGTGTGAATTAGATTTAGACGTGACACCGAGGAAGATGTTTAATACCAAGGAGGACACGGACAGTGTGAGAATATTACCCCCTCTCCCATCCCGCAATCTCTCGGCTGCCCACGCTCGCCAGATGGCTGAGAACCGGGGTTCCAATCTCGGGGATGACATCGTCTGAATACATAAACAATATGTGAACTAATGATGTGTGGGCCCCCATTTATACTTGTTAACGTGGTGATCTATACCCTTATTTTTACCCGCTTAAGTGACCGAATGGTCTAAGGCCTCACTCTTGTGTTAGACTGGTCTGCTTATGAAGGGGAGATCGGGGCTCGAATCCCGGTTGGGTCTACTCAGGGGGTTGTTTCCTTAATGGTTTCTCACTTTCCTTCCACGCAAATGCGGGTGTATTACCTCTAAAATGCTTTCTTCCTCATCGCCTTGGGTATGGGACGGATCCTGGTTAGCTCAGTGGTAAGCCAAAATTTCCCGGGTTCGATTCCCGTGCCCATGTGTCATTTTTCAACTAATTTAAAAAAATCATGTACCGACACAACGGATTGTGCCATGATTTTAACCGAACATTAGAGTGATAGTTGTTGGGGACCTACTACAGTTTCTAGAGAGAGATACTTCTGTCACACTACTCTACAGGGGACTGGGAGCTTGCCGATGATTACTGGTGGTCACGTGTGTCTCTTATTCAAGCAGGGCCTTGTAATGACTGTGAGACCCTTCTGGGTCTATTAAAATAGTTCCCTGGTCCCTGGGCCTATCACATAGTTCTCTGATCCCTGAGTCTATCACATAATTCCCTGGTCCCTGGGCCTATCACATAGTTCCCTGGTCCCTGGGCCTATCACAGTGTCAAGCCGTTCCTCGCGGACAAGTTGTACTCGAGGAAACCGTATCTTGCTCTAGATTCGAACCCGGGCCGCCAAGACAGCGAGCTCGCAAGGTCACCTCCTCTCCCTCTCACTTCGTCTCGCCGGAATCTCGGAGAACAAACCTGGAAGAGGAGGGGAGGGGGTTATAAATATCGATCTATTTCGGAGCGCAGTCAACAAGTTCTGACGGTGGAGAGTATAACAGATAAAAGAGAAGAGAGACTTGGGAACAGCGAGATTAGGAAGTGGCGCTTCCTTCTATTTCTTTCATTTTTTATTTTTTTACTGCCATGCCCCCATCCTCTTACTATCCATCCCATCTCATGATCGATTAACCGGTTTTTTTAATACAAGATTACTTTCTACCCAGAAATCGTATAGAAGTTGGTGGTTTCCTGCATTATTCACTCGACATTAGCGAAATTGTAATCTGTAAAATAGTTTGCTGGTTTTTTATTTTAAAATAATTACTTTTAAATTTTGTTCAATTGAGATAGTAGGTATATGAATTTTATAATACGTGTTATATACTGACTTGGTCACTTATGAGCCAAACAAAAATAATACTTTTAAAAAAAGGGGGGGAGAGATTAACTCCTCCATGCCCCATTAACCTTTATATGCCCATTTTAAACACTTTATATCCACTTAATTCTGTTGCATGTTGTTTAACGATTCACCGCTTTTTTACTTCTTCACTGTAATAATTATGATTTAGCAAAATTGCAACATGCTTGAACGCGACCATTTTAGATTTTCTGTTTTCTTTAATTTTTGTTTTTGAATAATCCAAACTTGGTTTGTATATAAAATATGATTCAAGTCTATTACATCATGAACTAACTACTAAGACATGACCCGCTTCGGTGGCTGCGTGGTCTAACACGCTACTCTCGCAGTAGACTAGACTGCCGATGACGGGGAGATTTAGGTTCGAATCTTGGTCGGGTGTGCTGAGGGTGGTTTATACAAAATTGTTTTCACTCTACCTCCACGAATGTGCGGGTACATTTCCTCTAAATATAACCTTCCTAATCCTTAAAACCATTAGCGTAATTAGTACATGAGTGTATAACCCGAACGGGTAGTAAGACGCGGTACTAAAAAAAACCAAGATACCCTACCGACGTTTCGAGCTTCTCACCTCTGGTTTTATTACAGAGAGAGGGGGGGGGGGGGATAGCGATCAACGTAAATAGACGTAGTCTGTCAGGATTCACGTAACGTAACAACTCAAGCATTTAGGTTTGATTAGGCTGCACGTACTTGCGATAGAAGCTTTGTGGAGCTACAAAATAAAGTGTATTCTCAATTCACGGCAGGAATTACTCTCTGAAAGGTCTTTTTTCCAACCAAAATCCTACTATATAATAGCTTTCTGGTAGGAAAAAGGCCTTTCAGAAAACAATTCCTACGGTGAACAGACTTTAACGAGGTTACGACGTTTTATAATTAGCGAGACGCATACATGAAATACTAATGTAAAATAACCTTGTTGACTCGCAACATAATTTTCTAGTTAGAACACGTGGTCCCTTCACTTAACGTTCACGTAACGTGAAAGTTCTCCTCTGGACAACTCTTTAAGTTAAGTAAAGATAAGTTAACTGCTCGTGATGGCTTCCATTATAAACGTGATGGAGAAACTTTGCGTTACTGATGCTTAATTTAAAAATCGAGAAGAACCTTTGCGTTACTTGAGCGTTAAGTTGATCGTGATCCCGGCATAGACCACGTAACACATCTCTTTAACAAAAGCTCTAATGTTGAAAAAATAATATTACTGTTCGTTTCCACCGTTAGTAACCATACTTATATATAACGCCCGATTCTGAATTGTATTAATGATGATCCCTCTTTTAAGATCATAAAAGCTTCCCTGTGAAATATGAAATTCATTCTTGATGTGAAAAGCTACGTAACACGGGTTATAGATGGAGAGGGGACAGGATAAATGTCGTCTACTTGGTGTTACAAGGAGAGGGAAGTTAAAAAAACAGGGGGAAAAATATGTCGTGCTTTATTGGGATGACCCTTAACGGCCGCTTCTGTGTTTGCAGGTTGTTCGACGTGGGCGGTCAGAGGTCTGAACGGAAGAAGTGGATCCACTGTTTCGAAGATGTCACGGCGATCATCTTCTGCGTTGCCATGTCGGAGTACGACCAAGTCTTACACGAGGACGAAACCACGGTAAGTTTGGCAACGTCGTGCGGTATTTTGGTAATATCGTTAAGATCAGTTTTATGGTGGGGCTGTATATAGAACGAGAGAAAAGCCCGGTGTTTTTTGCAGTTTTTTATAACAAAACCAGTTTTTGGTCAGGTTAAATCAAATATTGTTCCAGTAGAAAAATAGAGTTTAATTCTCATCATACAGTGATATCAACATTTGTTGAATATCTGTTATGATCATATCGGCATTAGATGACACTTTTAAATGAAGAGAAAAAGTTGTCATTAAATTTCAGGACACCCTTACAGATATTCAACAACTGTTGAGGTCACCATGTAAAGAAAATTAAACTCTTTGTTTGTAGAAAAGCATTATTTGATTTATTTTGGTAAAAAAAATTTGTCATTAAATCTGCAAAAGCACTTACCTTTTCCCGCGTTCCTACACTCATACCTTATACTACTTATATGAATTGAGGCCAATCAAATGTTGCGCTTAGGTTAAACTTTTGATTAATTCCTTAACAATACATGAGTTTGTTGTTTACTGGAATGAACACACAACCATATATATGGCCCTATACATATATAGACTTGTAACATAGTTTAAAAGTTGACATTTTCACTCTGAAAAGTACAAAAATCCACATATTTCTGTTGATCATTAAGATTTAATGTCCGGGAAACGAAAGGTTAACTGGTATAGCAGCGTAGAATGGATCTTTGTGGATATAATGATGTCATTTAATAAGGGGGATCATAACACAAATTGTATTGTCTTCTGTATTTTCCTCCCCTGTTTGTTCTCCTACTGCTGGTCAGCTACACCCAGGAATGTTATAACTTATACAACCCAATTGGTTTCTGGCGTTTAGGAATTTCTAATGACTGTTCTAGCACCTAATCTATAGATGGTGATGGGTATAGACTTCACTAACTCTTTGTGTGTGTGTGTGGGGGGGGGGGGGGCTTACCCTTAGATAGTGGCACACCTAGACATTTACTTTGGGGGGCGCATTATAATAAGTAATCAAGTTTTTTATTACTAAACATTCTTCCCACCCCCCGCCCCCTTGTGTAAATCTACTGGTCCTATAAAATGTAAGTACAGAAGAGTCCGGTTATCCAAAACCCATCGATCCTAGGTGTAACACAATCTTTGTTTCGTGAGAATTATTCAGGAAATGTTCTAAATGGGATAATGGGATAGCGTCTGAATATTTAGTTGCTAGGCTGACCTAAAAATGTAGCCTATTATGTATTCCGACACGAGTGCTCTATATTACAGTTTTAAGCTTCTATTAAAATGATTGGTGTTTCTTGGGCCAAGGTTAGGAGGGGGGCGGGGTAATAATTCCCCGCTTGGTTCCCTTCTCTCTCCAGAACACTTTCTGGGTGCGCCACTAACCTTAGTCTCTCTTGAAACGATACTGCTGCCACTCTGTAATTATTTTTACTGTTTATAATCTCTCAAGGTCACGTGGGCCGATGAACCCCAGAATTGCAGACGGAAAAGGTAGTTCCTATGTTACGTAAACAGAATGGAATAATATCTCTTCCCTATTACTTAAGTTTTTTCTATTCGAGTTATTTAACGTGCATAAATTAACATACATTTAAAACAAACACAACACCCAGCCCCCGCCGTTAATTCATCACTGTGAAAGGATAAACTCATATTTCTTCAATAAATTTTTCAGCCACTCCGGGAATCGAATCTCGTGACCCTTAGCTCATGTTGCAGACACGCCACCGACTTAGCTAAGGTTTGGGACTACTATTTAAATTCAAAATATGTTTTTAATTGCGTTATTTCTAAACACATATCAGCACACGTGTTACAAACTTATTTACTAATTAGATAATATGACGATCCGTATATAAATAGTAAATATGTCTCTCAATATCATCTAGAATCGAACCTGGTTCCCCAAGACTTGTGGCTATCTACTCTAGTACCACAAATATCCCAGATTTTAGATAGAGCGCGAAAGGGCTATAATACGAGGGGGGAACTAAAAGAAACCGGACTTTTGCTCTAAAAAGTTAATTTATTAAGTTTTTTTTACCAAATTCTTTCTATCTCCTTCAAAGTACTCTCCATTAGACGCGATGCACTTGTCCAGTCTTTTTCCCCACTGTTTGAAGCACCTATGGAACTCTTCAACTTTTATTTCGTCCAGTGCCCTCTGTGAAACTGATTTTACAGCTCCACATAATCAAAACGCTTCCCTTTTAGATTTTTTATCATTCTCGGGAACAGAAAAAAAGTCGCACAGGGCTAGGTCTGGTGAATACAGAGGGTGGGGAACGATAGCCCACCCCTGAGAGCCCAAATAGCGGTTCACAGACAAGGCCGTGTGTGCGGGGGTGTTGTCATGATGAAGGAACCAGTCACCTGATCGCCAGAGTTCCGGGCGTTTCCTTCGCACATCCTCCCTCAAACGTCTTAAAACTTCCAAATAAAAGTGCTGATTAACAGTCTGACCAGGGGGGAATAAATCCCGGTGCACAATCCACGAACATCGAAAAAAACAATGATCATCGTCTTAACATTCGACCTCACTGCTGCTTTTTTGGTCGGGATTGGGGTCTTCAGGCAACCCTTGCTTGGTTTCGGGGTCATATCCGTGAGACCAACTCTCATCACCTGTAATGACCTTGGTCAAAAAGTTTGGGTCACTTTCAATCTGATTTTTCAAGTCCTGGCTCAAATTCAGACGAATAGTTTTTTGATCCTGTGTGAGCAGGCGAGGAACAAACTTATCGGCAACACGTCTCATTTGCAAATCCTCAGTCAAAATCTGCTGGCACGAGCTACAACTCACTCCTGTCTGTTCTGAAATTTCGTCGATCGTGAGACGACGATCCTCGTAGATTTTTTGGCGGATTTTTTCAATGTTTTCATCGTTTCGAGATGATGAAAGGCGCCCAGAACGAGCATGATCTTCAACACTATCTCGCCACGTTTAAAGCACCCAAACCACTCGAAAACTTGTGTGCGTCTCATAGCATCCTTCTTGAAAGCCTCTTGAATTATTTGGTAATCTTCCGTTGCCGATTTTTCAAGCAGGAAGCAAAATTTCAACACACTCTTTGCTCCTTTAAATCTGCCATAACGATCTCGCAGGCAGCAAAACAACACTACAATCAAACTTAACCTTCTAAGCAGACGCCGCTTGCGCAACTGATTTGGGAAGATCTCTAGAAGACCCACCTAGCGGGAGAACTCTCTACTACGCCTAGGAACGGCCACGAGCTTTCAATCCGGTTTCTTTTGGGTCCCCTCTCGTATCATTGTGCTGGTTAAATGGGGCCACCCCTTCATTATCATAAATCAGTGTATTATCTTGGGTGCGAGAAGGGCCTAAGTGTATTCTTCGTATGAATATATATTTGTGCTAATTAGTTATATTAATTATTTATAATTGCCAGCATCGCACCGATTTCTTCTCATTTGATTCAATTCCCCCCTCATGGCTCTAGACTCGCATTCAAATGTACGTGTGAATCAAGCGTCTCTCGTCCCGGGGTATAAAGCAATGAATATCTTTAGTGTGAAATAAATTAGTTACTCCTTAAGAACCAATATTGGTGCGCCCCAGCCATCATCATTCACAGCTCGCAAAGATATGCTGGTAGAGCATTATACTATTTTGATAATTGAAAGCATGTGTGAAAACTCTCTTCTCTTAATACCGCACAGTGTCATTCATAAGTCGTTAAATTGATTTCCCCGTCGACGCCTATTGTACCTGTTGATGTTTGAATCTCCCTTTCTATCCCGGGTCCATCATACTACCGACAACTGTCCTGTTACAGTCCTGCTTAAGGAACACGTTGACGACCATAACTATGTTTGAGATTGTATTGTAATCTTGAAATCGCCCCTACTGTTCAATTACTCCCTTCTTTTCTCCCCACTCCGTTCTCTCGGAGTAATGCAGCTGGCAATGATGATGATGATGATGTAGATCCCTGACCCTAATTACCCCCAATAAAAGGCGTCCCCCACCCCGCTCCCTCATATCATCACACCTCCAGAACATGACGCGAACTGTCACATGGGACGATATGACATCCATTGTGAATAGAGTTAGCAGCCCTTTCCCTTAGAAAATGGTGGCACATCAAAAACTATTAGTTATTTTAATCATTTATTTTAATTTGAACACGTTCAGAAATCGAAAAATATAATTACATGTTTAGCCTAATAATTGCATTATTTTTTTACCATACCTTTTAAAACTCATTCGATATCGTGTTTATTTAATGACTTTAAACTTTATAAAAAAAATCACTCATACGGTTGGACATACAGAATAAACGTCAAGCTCGTCTAGTCTTTTTTTTTCTGTGGTTGGGGTTCATATCCAGACCGGATTTAGACCTACTGAGAGTGAATTTTCCAAAATCCGATTACATTTTCTCTCGTTTCCACCATACTCGTACTTGCTCCATTGGCTTGGATGGGTGGTAAGATGAGGTTTACACATACACACACGATAACCTCAATACTATATGGAAGAAAGCGACGCTATATATAAAGGATGAAAGTTAGGGGGACGAATAATTATGGACATTAGCCGTATCTCAATTATAATCGAATAAATTGAAAAATGACACCTGGACACAGGAATCGAATCCTGGACCTTTGGTTTAGCAAGCTATTGCTTTACCACTGAGCTACCCAGATATCGTCCCATGTCAAGGGTCATTCTTCACTCGTATTATAAGGCAGAGTTTGTGATTGTCTATGTGAGCACAGGAAGATCTCTGGGTAGCTCATTGGTGCGCTAAACCAAAGGTCCCGGGTTTAATTTCCATGTCCACGTGTCATTTTTATCAATTTATTCAATCAATGTTTAAAATAAAATAACAAAATAATGTTAATAATTATGGAACATGCGTTCCACATGGTGAAAACTTTTTTTTAGCACCGCGTCACCCGTTCAGGTTACGTTAATAGTTTTAGGGATTAGGAAGGCTATATTTATAGGAAGTGTACCCGCATTTACGCAGATGGAGATTGGAAAACAATTTTTGATAAAACCACCCTCAGTACACCCGACCGAGATTCGAACCTTGATCTCCCCGTCATCGTCAGCCTAGTTTAACACGAGAGTAGCGCGTTAAGACATGTTGACACTGAAGTGGGTAAAAACTTCTTTAACAAAGAAATTTTGCTATACATGTTTTTACGAACATTAAAAAAAGGTCATCATCGCCTGCTTTGGTGCCCGCATGGTCTAACGCGCTACTCTCGCAGTAGACTAGACTGCCAATGACGGGGAGATCGAGGTTCGAATCTCAGTCGGGTGTACTGAGGGTGGTTTTTACAAAATGATTTTCCACTACTCATGTGAATGCGGTTACACTTCCTTGAAATATATAACCTTCCTAGTTCCTAAAAGCATTAGCGTAATTCGTACGTGAGAGTATATAGCCCGAATGGGTAGTAAGACGCGGTGCTAAAAAAAAGCCATCAAAACATATTTAAACCCCATTACAGCATTTTTGAATTAATGATACATTCGTGAAATAAAACGAAAGTAGCTTAATATTTTCACGAAATTTACTACTTTGACCTTTTAAATGCGGATTATGGTAAATTTTGTTTTTTTAGTAACCTAACACCGGACCGACCAAACGGTTGCCTTCTGCTGGCGAAGATAGTGCCGACTTTTACGGATAAAGGGTGTCATGTGATCAGCACAACGAACCCTCCGGTCGTTAATCTCAGTTTTCTAGACCGGAGTCGCTTCTTTTTCCATTCAAGTAGCCCCTCATTTTGTCCTCACGAGACAGAGTTGAACCCCGCTACTTCCAATAAAAATAAAGTTCCCCCAACCTAAGAAATGTATTTCCCTAAACCAAAGAACATTGGTAAAATATTTTAACCTCCATATTGTGACCAAATTCAAATATTTAAAAATTACAAAAGAAAATTATTAAGTTTTTTATTTGTTTGTCATGAAACAAATTTTAGCTGTAACCTTACTTATTTGTTGCAACATACTACTTCAGTAAAAAGTTGATTTGTTACCATTTTGAAACGAAATGTATTCATTTTATTCACCACAATTCAGGGCCTCTACTTATACGTCTAAGTCTGTTTGAAACTTTGTGGTGTGGTAATTGCTTGCAAGCTGTTTTCATTCATAAGACTTTTCATTCATCATCCACATCAAGTCACTTTAAAAAAAACTTTACTTTCACTTAAAGAGTGTGACAAATCGGGTTTACTATTCATGAAAAGTTTTCTTAAAAAACTCCATTGCGTCTGCTCGTAATCGAGTTATAACGACCGAGTGGCCGTCTTCTGTTGGATAAGATAAGATAGTGCCAATTTCTGTGGATGGAAGGTGTCGTCAGCACAACGAACCCACGACCGGCAAAATATTAATTTTCGTAATTAAAAAAATAAAGTTCTGTTTTGAATTCTTGACTTTTGGATGGCTACAATATTACTAATCTATTACAATAATTACAATGAAATGTTACAAATGGTTTATAACCCGTTTTACGGCTGACTAACCGGTATAATAGGCGCAAGAGTACGCTCAAAACAGGAAACACATCAAATCACGGGTTTTTTGGAGATTTGCTTGACGACAGCGAAGTTGATGTCACTTTTTTTAATTTGAAAAATATATAGTTTTTTACTTTTGTTGTATTTTTAAAATATGGTAAAACTGTTTTAAAAAATCTCAAAAAATAGTAAAATTTTAAATATATTTATAAACCCGGCTGGGATTCGAATCCCGTACCTCCCTGTTACTGGTAAACCAGAATAAATGAGATTAACATTTTAATCACCTTTTGAAAATTTCTCAGATGAACATTTTATTTGCACAAAGACCCGCCTCGGTGGCGTAGTTGGCTAACGCGCCAGTCGTGTTGAGCCAGACCACCAAGGACGGGGAGATCGAGGTTCGAATCTCGCTCGGGTGAACTGGGGTGGTTTTCCCCCTAAATGGTTTTCCACTCTCCCTCCACGCAAATGCGGGTTCACTTCCCCTATATTCAACCTTCCTATTCCTAACCCATTAGCGTAATTAGTACTCAGGCGTATTACCCGAATGGTTAGTAAGACGCGGTGCTAAGTAAATAAAATATTTGCACAAAACATTTCTTACATATGATGATAAAAGAGAAAAAAAAATTATTCAATAAACACACGCGAAGCTTTTATATGTGTGTCCGGCGGCCTTGTCTCAGTTCTAACGGCGCCAGAGGTTGAGGAATCAATGAATGGTCGGCTCGGAGCTAGCGCTACAAGTAATGGTTACTGTACTACTTATCTAGAAAAATGAGAGGAATGGAGTGACGTACTTTCTGCTCGGGTAAAATATAGACCTCATAGGTGCTCGGATGTAGAGATGTGGCGGCTTGCGGGGGAGGGGTTAAATTGTGGAGGTGGCACCTTGAACCTATTGTACTTCAAAATATATTGTATTAAGAGATGATTGGGCTATAAGAAGGGGTAGGGGTAGATAGGAAGCACGGAGGATCGGGGGAGAGGTAAATATAGGGCCAACCTGAAAATTATTTTAATTAACTTATTTATGATGAAAAATTGAAGTATGATTTATGAACATAACGAGTCTACAAAGGCTCACATTAATTTGTTTCTTTACTCGTTTTTTTAGCACCGCGTCTTACTACCCGTTTGGGTTTTACGCCTATGTGCTAATTACGATAATTTTTTAGGTATAAGAAAGGTTGACTGTACAGGAATTGCACCCGTATTTGTATGAAGAGTGAGCGAGTGGAAATCCATTTAGAAAAAACCTCCCTCAGTGCACCCGAATCGAACCCCGATCTCCCTGTCATCGGTAGTCTAGTCTATTGCGAGAGTAGCGCGTTGGACCTTGCGGTCACAGAAGCAGGTGTTTCTTACTACAGTAGCCCCATGGCTTCTTTGGTGCTGACTGACAGTTCACAGCTGACTTCTGACAGTAACATTTAGGTATATACCTAAATTTTGACTGTCATAAGTGACAGCTGCTAAACACATGTTTTTTTGCAGATCATATAGTTCGGCGTAGGGATACATAATTTGGTAGCCATGGTGATACTGTACTACTATCACTACCACTAATTATTATTACTGTTTATGTATTATTATTATTATCCATTTAATCAGTTGAAATTATTAATCAACAGGAAATAATAATTGAAAATTTTCCGTTTAGGAAAAAATTTCCGTCTCACATCTCTAGATGTGACATGGAACATTTTACTTCCTTCCCCCACACTTCCTGGAAACTTTCAATTCTATTTTCTGGAAGAATTAAAAAATAGCTTTTTATTTTTAATAGAACTAATATAATTTATATATCACAAGTTTTGTCCACCTCCGTTTAATTTCTCTCGAAGACTTTTAGAAACTAGAAACATCAAATTAGTTTCAATATAAAGTAATAAAAGCGATTCTAGCTCTCTTCGCACTCTCACGTATAGACTACAGCGCCCGGGGTTGAATGTGTCACTAACGTTGGTAACACTTTTTTTTTTTTTTTAGGTCTTAAGAGTGTACGGGGAGGAGCCGGAGAGATTAAAAGAGTAATTCCTTCTATTTATCGTTCCCTCCCACCCCCCATCGGACGGCGCTGAAAGAGCGGGTCTGTGTTTTTATTCGAGTGACAGAGATCAAGATTAGCCTGAATTCAGGCCAAACGCGCTACGACTAGGAAACCAATCTTGGGGGAATGGGACTTTATTTTTCCTTGAGAAGAAATTTATCGCTTGCTTTTGACAACGTAAGAACCCCACTTTTGTGGCCGCATCGGCTCTGGGTTTTTTGTTGTTGTTTTTAGCACCGCGTCTTACTACCCGTTCGGGTTATACGCCAATGTACTAATTACACTAATAGTTTTAGGATTAGGAGGATTTAATTGAGAGGAAGTGCACCTGACCGGGATCGAACCCCGATCTTGCCCCGTCTTCGGCAGTCTAATCTGACACTAGAGTAGCGCGTTAGGCCACGCGGCCACCGAAGCGGGTGATGGTCTTTGTTATTGCCTATGGCGGGGAGATCGGAGTTTTAATCCCGGTCGGGTGTGCCTAGGGTTGGTTTTACCCTCTCTCTCCACGCAAATGCGTGTACCCCTCATCCTAAAATTCAGCTGTTAAAGTTTAAACTATTTTTACTTGTGTACATAAGTATAGTGTCCTAGAAAAGAGTTTTGTTCATTTCAGTAAACAACAAACTCATGGACTGTTAAAAGTGTTAAGTCAATATTTAACCTAAACGCAACATCTGACTGGCGATATCACAACTACCTAAACTAGTGTGGTCCACCAGGTGGTTCGTGGGTCACGTGCGGCCCGCGCTTACTAAAAATGTGGCCCTCACATTATCCTGGGTGAAAATTACAGGGAAACCTGGATGGCAGATGTGAGATAGCTGATGATTAAAATATAAATATTTATTTAATAAGGTCACGATTGCATTTTATTATGCATTTATTTGATTTGTAAAAATATGTATAAATATATAAGTTGTTTTGTGAAAGTGTGAGCGTGCATATTTAGTAAGACATTTTTGGCAGATTAATAAACTTTTTTTTTGGCAGTAAAATTTGAAAGATTTTACCAACCAAAAATTAAAATTTATTTTAAGTATTGGAAATAATTTGTTTAGTTAGTGTTGTAAGGCCTATATTAAGTTACTGGGATTACCATATATATCTTCGTTCGTGGGTTCAAACCCAGCCGGGGTCGACGGATTTCTCTTGAGAGATATAATAATCCGTAACACAACTTCCTTTGGAGGAAAAGTAAATCCGTCGGTCCCATGTCGATTGTGGCGTGTAAAATAACGCTGGAAGGAATGTGGAAATACCTTTCCCGGCAAAATTGGTAGGCCCTTTCACTCTCACTCAAAGAAATTATCGTGTGTTGATATAATTGGTCGGTTCAGAAAGTGCACGTTAAATATCCCAAATAAATAAATATATCTTGGTCCCGTGGTGCAACTTGATAATCAGATTTGACCCTTAGAATAAAAAAAAAAAAAAAGGTGGCCCACCCTGGCCTAGGCAGCCCTTTAATACTTCAATATTATATTCGAAGACTTTACGGATACTTCCTCCTTCCTCTGTAAGTTAATTATATGTAATTTTTACCGGAATATTTTTCATCTATAATAATTGTAAATAATGTTGACAAAAACCACTAATTTCGGTGATGAGTGACAAGGCCGTAGTCAGGGGCGGGGGTTTTCGGGGTTCAAACCCCCCCCCGAAATTTTACGAACAAAATATATATGGCTTTATTTATGGTTCAAACAATATCAAAATTAAGGTACAAGTACAAATTAGGGGGCTGTGTTACCATAAAAAGCACTTCAGAGAGCTTCCAGAGGTGTTTATTATTTAGAATTTTTTCTAGCCTTCGGCAGTTATGGTGTTATTTTGTAGTAAAAAAATTTCAGATAGCTTCTAGAGGTGTTTCCTATTTTTCGGCGGTTAGGGGGTTATGTTGCCATAAAAAAACACTTCAGATAACTTCTAGAGGTGTTTAATATTTAGAAATTTTCCCAGCCCTCGGCAGTTAGGGTGTTATGGTGCCATAAAAGACACTTCAGAGAGCTTCTAGAACAGTTTTTATTTAGAATTTTTTCTAGCCTCCGTCAATTGGGGGATGGGCCCACCAAACCCCCCCTGAAATTATTGGCTGGCTACGGCCTTGATGAGTGATTTGCTGGCTTGGCGGTGATCGATCACAAACTTAGAGGACCCTGATTCATTTACGGTTAGCACTGACGAATATGTTTCCTATTTGTGTACAGCTTCGTCCTGATACCCGTTTAGTAAATATTTAGGTGCCTAGAGCACAGACAAGGAACCCACATACCCGCAACCTTTTAGGAAGTTACACAGAGTCTTTGGGCACTGGGGACCTCTAGTTGCACTCCTCAGTGATAACTGCCGGGGACCTTTAGTTGAACTCCTCAGTGATAACAGCCGGGGACCTCTTAGTTGCACTCCTCAGTGATAACTGCCGGGGACCTTTAGTTGAACTCCTCAGTGATAACAGCCGGGGACCTCTAGTTGCACTCCTCAGTGATAACAGCCGGGGACCTCTAGTTGCACTCCTCAGTGATAACTGCCGGGGACCTTTAGTTGAACTCCTCAGTGATAACAGCCGGGGACCTCTAGTTGCACTCCTCAGTGATAACTGCCGGGGATCTTTAGTTGAACTCCTCAGTGATAACAGCCGGGGACCTCTAGTTGCACTCCTCAGTGATAACAGCCGGGACTCTAGTTGCACTCCTCAGTGATAACTGCCGGGGACCTTTAGTTGAACTCCTCAGTGATAACAGCCGGGGACCTCTAGTTGCACTCCTCATGATAACTGCCGGGGACCTTTAGTTGAACTCCTCAGTGATAACAGCCGGGGACCTCTAGTTGCACTCCTCAGTGATGACAGCCGGGGACCTCTAGTTGCACTCCTCAGTGATAACTGCCGGGGACCTTTAGTTGAACTCCTCAGTGATAACAGCCGGGGACCTCTAGTTGCACTCCTCAGTGATAACTGCCGGGGACCTTTAGTTGAACTCCTCAGTGATAACAGCCGGGGACCTCTAGTTGCACTCCTCAGTGATGACAGCCGGGGACCTCTAGTTGCACTCCTCAGTGATGACAGCCGGGGACCTTTAGTTGCACTCCTCAGTGATGACAGCCGGGGACCTCTAGTTGCACTCCTCAGTGATGACAGCCGGGGACCTCTAGTTGCACTCCTCAGTGATGACAGCCGGGGACCTTTAGTTGAACTCCTCAGTGATAACAGCCGGGGACCTTTAGTTGCACTCCTCAGTGATGACAGCCGGGGACCTCTAGTTGCACTCCTCAGTGATGACAGCCGGGGACCTCTAGTTGCACTCCTCAGTGATAACAGCCGGGGACCTCTAGTTGCACTCCTCTGTGATAACAGCCGTTCTAAGTGAAATAATTCACTTTCAAATCGTTCGTTGTAAAGGCTACAAGCTGGAGAGCAAGTTTCAGATATAGTGTCGGTCTGAACACAATAGTCCAGCTACCAATTCTCGCCAACTCACCTTTTTTCAGTTAACAAACCTTTCCGGGGGTAATGTGCAGTCTGAGTAAGCTCTCTCTTTGGGGTGGGGCCGCTACCTGAACCTAGCTTTGTGAAAGCCGGCTGATTGACACTAGAAGACCAGTTAATTTTGTGTGCTTTCTGTCAAAACCTTTTTTAAACTGAACTTATTTTTAAAATTATGTCTGCTTGATATTGGTGTTACTTGGGACCGCCCGTAGCGATCCCCGTGTTGAAGAACGCCAGCTCGGTCATTTTAACCTGGAGGCTGTGTATCTGGTAGCCCAAGGCTAGGTTCGTAATATAAGGCCGCCTACTCACTGGTCAAAACAATTAGTTTGTAACAAATTGTTTAAGACAACTAACTCGAACAAGTATTCGATGATGTAGGTACAGGGGTTGGCAACTTACGGCATACGTGCCGAGAGTGGCACGCGGAACGATGTTTAATGGCACGTTGAGCGATTTTAATAAAAATAATATAATGTGTTTTATGTTTAAATGATTTAATTGTTTTGTTTCAAAATTTCAAAATAATGTCTTCAGAACTTAAATTTTTCAAAACACATTTATAACTTTTGTATTTATTCTGACATATTAAAATATTAAATATTCAACAAACAGCAGTTATTTAATTTATTAGATTTAGAATCATGTTTTTACATTTACATTTTACAAGATAAAATTTAATTTGTTTTAATAGTTGTACTAGTTAACTAGTATAAAATTATAAACTATTTGGGTGGGCTCAGGTTGGTCGGCACGCTGAGCGACTTTGTAATATTACTTTAGCACAACACTAATAAAAGGTTGCCGACCCCGGATGTTGGATATCATCGTCAGACAAAACAAGAAATTCATGAAACAAAACTAAATTTTCTACTTAATTTTTTCTACTATATGAATGAAACAAGAATTTTACCTGACAATTTCATTTCCTTTCCAACTATATCATATCCCACCTACTATTGGTACTAATGTATCTATTTCAGCACTCGTTTTTAGATCGATTATAGATAAGAGGATGCTGTTCTTGTTGTACATAATAAATTATTATTTCTCTTCTAGGACTGTTCGCGAACGTTAAGGTGGAAAGGAACGCGAGAATAGGCCCGTATTTTCTCACTTTTTATGGCTAAATATATATATATATATTTTTTTTTAATAATTGAGAAAGGTTTTGATATATAAAAACTGAAAAAAACATAGGCCTATTCTCGCGTTCCTTTTCATCCCACCTTAAGAACGTGGGTAAATCGTGCATGCGCAGATGGTTTTGTTCTTCAAACGTTTCTATCGAACACTGTACAGCGAACTCCATCAGTCAGTTGTTATTTGATGTTCAAGAAACAAAAATCTTCTTTAAGAACAAAGTTTTTGGTCTGTGGGAACGCTCCAATTTAAAAATAATTGATTTTTATATTATTATTATTTTATTTATTTTTTCGTCTAACAGTTTTTCTTGTTCGATGTTGGTTTTGTTTCGACTAGTGGGTAACCAGCATTAATTGTGCTTTCTTAGGTTAAGCTACTCTGTAAGTCATATGTAGATAAAATGTGTGTTGTTGTAAATTATACGTTAAAAAAGAAAAATCTAGATATATACCAATATCTTCGTTTAATCTAAATCCTATTAAAATATAAACATTATTTTTTTCAACGTCATCTTACACTAAAAATAAGGTATCCAGTTTTTGACTCTTTTTTTTTTAAGTAACGTGCCAAAAGTTTTTAAGGTAAAACTGTATCTTTTTTACCTCAACCCAACCACAAAGAAATCTAAATAGCTAAAAATGATTCAAGAAGTTCTTCTTTTAACAACCCTCTTCTTTTATGTGAAGGGGTTTACTTTCCACCCCCTCGGTTCCTGATAGGTGAACAAGGTAACGCACTTTCGTACATATAAATTATTTTTTATGTTGGCGGTGAAGTCCTTTTTATTCTATACGAGAGATCTCCGGAAATAGCCTAGCGCCACAGAGCTCAACTGGCATACTTAACTCCTACCCGGCACTGAGCACAGTAATATTATTATTATTATTATTAATAATAATAATAATAATAATAATAATAATAATACAAAAATGCTAATGTCGCTACTCCCCCACCCGTGGGCCGGCGTGTCAGGAAGGCTTAGTGGGATGGGTAGGCAGCAGAGAGTAACTACCCGCCTCGGTGGCGTAGTTGGCTAACGCGCCAGTCGTGTTGAGCCAGACCTTCGAGGACGGGGAGATCGAGGTTCGAATCTTAGTCGGGTGAACTGGGGGTGGTTTTTCCTAAATGGTTTTCCACTTTCTCTCTCTCCACGCAAATGCGGGTTCATTTCCTCTAAATTCAACCTTCCCAATTCCTAATCCATTAGTGTAATTAGTACTTAAGCGTATAACCCGAACGGGTAGTAAGACGCGGTGCTAAAAAAAAAAAGTAACTGTGGGGTTCGTTTTGATCTTGTTTATTGAAATAGATTAACTACGTACCACACGAGTGTATAAATGTAGAGTAGGTCTTAGAACAGGTTGAAAAGGTTAAGTGAAAGTTCCTCTTTCTTTCAACGTCCCTACTCAGCAGTCCGTGACCTGTCCTATCTTCGGTACTATAACTCTAGTTGGTGTCGAACACCCGACCATCCGGCGCTGCGCGGGTGTTGTCTAACTCGGACTTTCCTCCTCATTACTGGAAAGGGACTCAAGCTGTGGGATATTCTCCCCCACAAGTTGCCGCAACTTGGCAGCTGAGTATGAAAAGCACGTCGAAGTGGCCTCCTAACAACTGGCGTCCTTCTCCGCCGCCCCCCCCCCTCCCTCCACAAAATATCTAAAAACTCCTTATACATCTAAAAAAGGAGGAGCGTTTCCCTTAATAAGTTACTAGTTTTGATAATATTCTGTGTTATGCTAATTGGCAAAACAATCTCTGTTTTTGAATGCATGGCCTAGTTCTAAGACGTGACAAATTGACAGTAAGAGTTCTTAGGCTTATGTCATCCTTGCATGCCTAGATTCACTAAGGCTCCAAGCTATAACACTAAGATCTTTATCAATAAGTATCCGGCTTAGGGTGAATTAATTTTCAAGTGTAGATTTATAAGTCTAAAGTTCCCTTGGAATTTTTTTTTAACTTAGTACAATGTTAACAATGCTGTGTATACACACCCGCTTCGGTGGTCGAAGAATCTGAGGTGTTGCTCTATCAATAGACTGGATTACCGATGACAGGGAGATCGGGGTTCGAATCACGGTCGGCTGGTTGGTTTTTTCCCTAAAATATTTTACACACTTTCCTACACGCAAATGTAGATACATTCTGTTTACAATATTTTGGAAGGTAGCAGTCTTACCTTGACTATTTATAACCCATTATGTGGTGTAATACGTCGAGGTAACTTCTAACTTTTCAGGGTAAACAGAGTGTAAATTTCCTCTAAATTCCTATTTCTTCCTCCCTACCACATTGGTGTAGAATATGCGGATATCCCGGACGGGTAGTAAGATGTGGTGGAAAATAAGTTTTTAACCAAACCTTAAAAATTTATAGAATGAAATCTCGGTAACTTTTACTTTCTGACTAACTTACAGGTAGAGAAAGTATTGTGATCGTCAAAAATATCGAACTCGAGATTTTGATGAATTTCGACGTTTCATGCCCCCCCCCCCCCCCCCCCCCCCCTCCCCCGAATCCGAAAAAGTTGATTTTGAATTTCCTTCTGTCTGTATGTCTGTACTTCGGACTAGAGCCTAAACTATTTTACCGATCGGGCTAAAACTTGGTATCTAGGGTTTTTATATGGTTGTCCCGAGGGGTTTTTGGAATTGGATATCTAACTCTAAAATTAAGGGTAGTTTACTGAAAGGTAAAAAGAGAAATATATGATTTTCTCAAAATCGGCTCTAACATTTTTGATTAAATTTCATTTCTAAGCATTGATAAATATGTTAAACAAAATGGCTACTCTAATTTTTTTGACAAAATTATATTTAAGGGTTCCGGTCTGATACATAAATTCCCTTTTTTTTATCATATCTCCGAAACTATTTGAGATATGAAATTACTTATCATTTCAAATATGTATATCTATTTATAATGCAAATATTTTATTTGAAACATATTTTTATAACACCAATAATTTTCAAGCTAACTTTTCGAACACATTAAAGGTAAAGTATAGCGACCGTAAAATAAATCTAACCCGAGATGTTGATGGATGTCAACGTTTAATGACCCCTGACCCCCGAACCCTAAAAAGTAGTTTTTGCAATGCCCTCTGCCTGTGTGTCTGTTTAACCCTAAAATTAAGAGTAGTTTAATAAAGGGTAAAAAGAGAAGAAAAAAACATTTTCTCAAAATTGGATCTAACGATTTTGATTAAAATTCGTATCTAGGCGTTGATTAAGATTAAAAACAAAATTGCTATTTTCATTTTCCTATCAAAATTGCTTTTAGGGCACTTTACAGAAGTGGAAATTTCCTTATCTTCGCTACTACTTGAGATACTAAATAACTTATCATTGTAAAATTGTAATACTATTAAAAATAAAATACTTTTATTTGAAATATACCTTTCTAAAACCAATAGTTTTGGAGATATTGGCAAATATATTAATACAATTTTGTGAGCTTTAGTTGTACAGAGATACTACTTAAGTTTTAACCCAATAATTCTCCAATTCCATAGAGTAAGTAGATAAGTAAATCTCTCAAAAAGTTTGTTCTTTTTTTTAACCTCTTAGGGGTAATTTTTAAACAACATTAATCTATCTCTATCATTTTAGACTCAATAGTCATTATTTACCTTTTTTATTGGTTTAAATTTATAAATTAGTTTAAAAAACGTGATAACCATAAGATGTGCAACTCTAATAAATAAAATGTTGAAAATTCTAACAGGAAGTTGAAATTTTAATACAAAGTATTGACCCTTGTGGACCCAATATCGATTTTTTTTAAATATACTAGTGAGTACTTTAATTCTTTAAATAGATAGTCAAAAAATGTTTAACATAAATACAACGCAATTTTTGCTCAAGTTTCCTAGTGTATATTATTTTGTTTCATATATATTAAGAGCTTTGGGTAAATATCTCCATTTTTAAACAATGGAGTGAGAAAGTCCGTGTGGAGTTCTTTACCCTAACCCTGTTTATGTTTAGGGGGGGCCAAGTTAAGAATAGCCTCCCCCCCTCACTATCAAATTGTTGGGTTTTTTAATACCATCTTAAAAGTCCTATTTTGCGACCAAGTTTGGCGTTTTACACCTGAATAGTTTTGCAAGAAAAAAATATTTAAAAGGGAAAATTGTGGGGTGGCAAGTTAAGAGTAGCCCCCTCTCGCCTCCACTCACTAATTAGGTTTTTTATTGTCAAAATAAAAGTCCAGTTTTGCACCCAAGCATTACGTTTCGTACCTTAATAGATTAGCGAGAAAAAATATTTAACATACAAAAATATTAAGTCATTGGACCCTCCCTGAATCCCCCACACCCTCAAATTAAGAATGTAAATATGCCGTCGTTTTCTACCAAATTAACACAATTTTTCACCCAAGTACTAAGATTTACAAACCATCACCAGAGACTGTACAATTGTTTATGTTTGGGGGCGGGGTGCAAGTTAAGAGTAGCCCCCTAATATTAAAATATTTTTAGTGACAGTTTAATAGTTTTGATTTGCACCGTTTTGCACTCAAGTATGGCCTTTTGGACCTTAATAGTTTTTCAATAATAAAAATCATTAAAAAATAAAATCAGAATTAATTAATGGGCCAAGTTCAGCGCATGCCTTGTTTTTCCCAAACAAAAATTGTGATTTTTCCTATGATAATATTAATGTATTGTTTGCACTCAAACATGAAGTTTTGAAAATTAATAGTTTAGTCAAAAAAATAATTAATTATAACACAAAGTTATAATGTCTTATTATATTCACGAATTTTCAAAGTTTATAAATGTTTTTAGTTTCAAACTGTTTTACACCTTAATAATCAATTTACTTTAAAGTAGAAATAAATATATTGTTTTAATGTTTTGTTTGGAAACCGTTTTACATACTTTTTTTATTTATTTATTTTTTTTGACACCTTTTTATTCTGATGTGTCTAATATTTTAGTTTTAGTGTCACCAAATTTTAAAATGAATGCCTTGTTGATGACATTTCTAGTTTATATGGACAAGGCTGGTGACCTTTTCTGACGAGTATTAGTATGTGAAATATGGATGGTATATCCTGCTTTTCTCATTATTCAGTCACTTTAAATTTAAATAGTTCTGGTAACGTTTCGTATCACTATCTTAAAAATGCTTGCTGAGCAACTGTCGGTCCCGATATATATATACAATAAAGTTGTGCGTTATAAAACTTATTTTCATTGACATTTAGAATAAACGACAATATTTTCCTCATTAATGGAAATTATTAGTTATAAAATAACGAGGCGCTTTATATCCCGGTCCATGGCTCATTGAGTAGTAATTTTTTTCATAATATTCTGAAATAGTGAAAAATATAATTTTTAGGTCCATTTAATAGCTAATCTTTTTTACTGAATAAAATCTTTTATTTAACTTGAAATGATCCTAGCTATGGAGCTTTGAAATGTAAAATATTTGCCCCAACATATTTACTACAAATTTGAAAAGTTGATATTGTTATGGTGATATCGTGTTTATGATGAAAGTGTAGACCCGTGCATGCCCCACGTTGGGCGCCAATTATGATGATAATATTTTTACGTTTATACGTCCCAAGGTTGGGATACCTGTTGTCTTACTGCACACTTGCTATCACACGGCTATGTAATGATCCGATTATATGCCTACTTATTAGTTATTTCTGTTGAAATTAGTAAAATTCAATGTTTGTACACGATTTATTTAGTTAGTTAGATTTTCAATATTATAAATTTAATATTAAAGTGATACAGTTCTTATTTATTTAACGAACTGACGCGGAGAACCATAGTTAGATAGAGAGATTGCTATATGCACAAGCCACTCCAGCCCCTTATATATGACCTACCCCTTGCTTCTTGGACCCCTTGTCAGCATTGTTAATTGGCAGTCTGATGCTGTGAAAGGTAAAAGGTAGCCAACTCATCACCAGATTTTCAAATAGAACGAAGGAAGTTTTTAAACAAAAAAATATTTAAAACTTATTATATTGAATTTACTTCTGAAAACGCCTGGTCATCCATGGATAAAGTATTAAAAGAAAAATTTACACACAGTTCTTTAAAGAAACATATACTTCATCCATGATTTTTTGAATAAATGAGAGGGGCTCAAAACAGTATCATTACATTGTTTGATATATTTTAGAAAAATTAATTTGAATCTTATGTAGAATTTAAATATAAACTTTATTTTATATTTAAATGTTTTGACTTTTAAGAAATAACTATACATAAGTTTGAAAGTGTGCTTTAAATATAGTTAAGCCATTTTTTATAGATTTTTTTTTATTTTCTCATGTAGAGAGAAAGTAGTCCTATTGTAATCTTGAACATTTTTAACCTCGAGATTATGATGAAGCTTTACCTTTATTTTCCTCTGAATTAAAAAAGTAGATTTACAATTCTTTCTCTGAACATATATCCTAAACTGTTTGAATGATTTTGCTCAACATGTAATGGCTATACTTTGGAAATTTGTATTGATTTTGACACTAATCCTTATACTAACGGTAGTTTATTTAAGAATGACTTGAAAATTACGTATATTTCGAGAATGCTCTACCCATTTTGTTTAAAATGTGTATCTAGCTATTGTTTGATCTGACAAATAACAATGTATACTTGATTTTTGAGTAAAAATTCGTTCTAGTTCAGTTTAATGAAGAGTCATTTCTGGAAAGTCAAGAGATTTTCGAAAATTGCTCGAGCGGTTTGGTTAAATATGAGGAATTTTCAACATGAAAAATAAAATTTTACGCTTGTTTTTTATGGAAAAATTCACTAAAGGCTAGTTTACCAAAGACTGATTTCTTATAAAATTTGTAATATTTTGAAAATAGCTTTAACGATTTGCCTCAAAATGGGTGTCTGGCAAGTTATTTACTATAAAAATAACTACATATATATTTTTTTGTTTTTCTTAAACAATCCATTTAATAGGAATGCTGACTACTGATATTTGAAAAATTGTAATTTAAAAAAGAAAAAAAATTTAATCACCGCGTTTTACTGCCTGTTCAGCTTATGCGCATCTATGATAATTACGCCAATGGGGTAGGGAGGAGGAAGGAAGCATTTTAGAAGTAATATACCTGCATTTGCATGGAAGGAGTGTGGAAAACTATTGAGGGAAATCAACCCTCAATAGACATGACCGAGATTCGAACACCGATCTCCCCATCCCCAGCAGGCCAGTCCAACATGAAAGTGACGCCTTAGACGATTCTGCAGCTGAAGTGAGTTTTTTGAAAATAGATTTAACAATTTTGCCAATTGAGCACTAGTTTACACGATTTAATAATAACGTATGTTGATTTTGATCAAATATATTAATTTAAGAGTAGTTTAATTTTAAATTTTAGAAAATTCAAAATCTTTTAAAAAGTGTTTTAATATGTTATTCAAATGGGTATCTGTTGTTTTTTCATAATAAATAAGAAGATATATTTATTTTTAACGAATATAAATAATTTGAGGGTAGTTTACAAAAAAAATACTTTTTGAAAATTTGTAATATAAAAAAATTGTTTGATCAATTTTTTTTTATGAAAAGGTTTTTATTTTTCTTAAAAAATATTGTTTTCCGAGGAAAAAAAACTTAAGTAGAGTTTACAAAAACTTTTTTTTTTCTTAATTGGGGGGTTCACACTTAACTTGTCCCCCGAACATTTTTGACTTTAAATTTATTTATTTTTCTTGCAAAACTATTAAGGTGCAAAACGGTGCTAAATATGTAAATAACGATGGCATATTTACAATTTTGATTTAAAGGTGCGGGGGCAGAGGCGAGGGTCCAACAATTTAATTGTATCTCATTTTTTTTTTTTTAATTCTCGCTAATCGGTTGAGGTGCAAAACGTTGCAAATAAAAACTTTTAAATTGGCATTTAAAAAATTAAATTTGGGGTTGGCTACACTTAACATGACCCCCCCCCCCCCCCCCCCCCGCCTTCAAACAAAAACAGTATTTGGGACTAGGGTGAAAAACGTAATACTTGGGCGCAACACTGTGCAAAATAGATGCAAAACGATGATGTATTTACAATTTTAATTTGAGGGTACGGGGGCTGGAGGGAGGGACCAACAACTTGATTTTATCTCATATTAATTTTTTTTCACACTAATCCATTAAGGTGCAAAACGTTGCAAATCAAAACTTTTAAATTGGCATTAAATTTTTTTTTATTATTAGGGGCTACTTTTAACTTGCCCCCCCCCCCCCCCCAAACATAAACAATCGTACAGTCTCTGAGATTAGGGTGCAAAACGATGGTATATTTAAATTTTAATTTTGAGGGGGGGGGGGCCAACTTAAGTGATCTCCAGAGGAACAAAATCCATGATAAATCTGACCAAACTAGAGGTTCTTTGTTCCAAGAACAATTTGTATACTCGAAAAATCCTACACGAACTAATACAAAGATGCATATAAAAAAAGGATGAATTTTCAGGAAATGCACTACTTGTATTTGCACAGAAAATTGATGGAAAATAGTGAATTGATTTTGTTCTCTTATTGATCTTATTCGGAAATGAACCCTGTCTGACTAACTGGGTCAGACCTACTTCGGTGGCCGCATGATCTAAGGCGTCACTCTCGTGTTGGATTAGACTGCCGATTACAAAGAGATAAGGGCTCGAATCGCGGTCGGGTGTATAAAGGTTTTTTTCCCCAAATTTTTTTTTTCACTCTCCCTGCACACAAATGTAAGTACACTTTATTTAGATTCAACCTTCCTCATCATTAGCGCAATTAGTACATATGCGTATAACCTGGTCAGTTAGTAAGACGCAGTGACAAAAAAATAACCTCCTGTGCGTAGTGACGAGGGTAACAATAACCTCCTGTACGCAGTGACGAGGGTAACAGTAACCTCCTGTGCGTAGTGACGAGGGTAACAGTAACCTCCTGTACGTAGTTACGAGGGTAACAGTAACCTCCTGTACGTAGTCACGAGGGTAACGGTAACCTCCTGTACGTAGTGACGAGGGTAACGGTAACCTCCTGTACGTAGTGACGAAGGTAACAGTAACCTCCTGTACGTAGTGACGAGGGTAACAGTAACCTCCTGTACGTAGTTACGAGGGTAACAGTAATCTCCTGTACGTAGTGACGAGGGTAACGGTAACCTCCTGTGCGTAGTGACGAAGATAACGGTAACCTCCTGTACGCAGTGACGAGGGTAACAGTAACCTCCTGTGCGTAGTGACGAGGGTAACAGTAACATCCTGTGCGTAGTGACGAGGGTGACGGTAACCTCCTGTACGTAGTGACGAGGGTAACAGTAACCTCCTGTGCGTAGTGACGAGGGTAACGGTAACCTCATGTACGTAGTGACGAGGGTAACGGTAACCTCCTGTACGTAGTGACGAAGGTAACGGTAACCTTCTGTACGTAGTGACGAGGGTAACGGTAACCTCCTGTACGTAGTGACGAGGGTAACGGTAACCTCCTGTACGTAGTGACAGGGTAACGGTAACCTCCTGTACGTAGTGACGAAGGTAACGGTAACCTCCTGTACGTAGTGACGAGGGTAACAGTAACCTCTATACGTATCAAAGCTGCGAGAGAGCCACCGCGCCTACTTATCGACCCGGAGACGCGGCCCGGGCTGGTTGTCATGGTAACCCATCGTGTGCTGCTGCCTTGGCTACTCTACTTCACTGGCTTGACCTTTGGGCGCGACCCGCCATCACACATTCATCACATGCTTATCAATAGACGTCCCTTGAGAGTGGTTCTTAAAAAGGAACCCCTACCTTCCCTCTTTCTTTGGCTTTATTTTTAGAAATAAAAATGTACCTGACTCTCCTCGTGTTCTCTTTTGACTTGACATTCCTTCATATCCCTCCTCCATTATAGCCAGTATTGACACTTTGCAAAAGAAATGAAATCTGAAAATGAATACCAGTGTGTCCTCTCTTTTTTTTCCAAAGAATTCGTGTTTGCTATTTGAAGAAGGAAATGTCAAACGTTTTAAGTGTCAATAGGCTTTAGAAGTAGTTCATATTTATGACAATAGAAAGCGCTAGTTGTATATGCCAGCTGTGCACTTGGAACGGATGGTACATTAAGCACTTAGAGCTAAGGATAAATATTTATATGTATAATATAATAACATATAGATACGGTCCTATAATGCCATATATATATGGCACTTAGACCGTTCTAACCTACTATATTTTATTATTTGATTATGGTCCAATCAAGGCCAGAGCCAGCCAATAATTTCAGGGGTATTTGGTGGGCACATTCCCCAATTGCCAGAAGCTAGAAAAAATCTCTAAATATTAACCACCTCTAGAAGCTCTCCGAAGTGTTTTTTATGGTAAAATAACAAAAAATATATAAATATTAGACACCTCTAGAAGCTCTCTAAAGTGCTTTTTATGGTAACACAGCCCCCTAATTTGTACTTGTATCTTAATTTTGATATTGTTTGAACCCCCAAACACCCCTCCCCCTGGCTACGGCCTTGGGTCCAATAATTCTTTATTTTTAGCAACCATCAAATGTATGATATAGTGTAGTAAACAATAATTATTTTTTCCTCCTACAATAATATATAAATCTTTTTAGCTTTTTTCTGTAAAATTTTATTTTTGGCACTTAGAACGTTTGACTTTTCCACCTGTCATTTATATCTGGTTATTTATTAAAACACTGAATCTTTGGTTATTTTTAGGGGTAACTGTGATCTTCTTAAACGTAGGATCACGTTTAGTGGTGGACTTACAAACTAACTTAACAGAAAACATTTCACTTACCACTAAAAATTTAACCCCAGCGCCACGATATATTCTATCAGATTATAGGATTATTTTTTAGCACCGCGTCTTACTACCTCTTTGGGCTATACATTTAGGTATTAATTACGCTAATGGTTTTAGGGATTAGGAATTTTATATTTATTGGAAGGATACCCGCATTTGAATGCAAGGAGAGTGTAAAACCATTTTGGAAAAACCCCCATCATTACACCCGACCGAGATTTGAACCTTGAACTCCCCGTTATTGACAGTCTACTCTACTACGATAGTAGCGCGTTAGACCAAAATTTCATTCAAGTAGCATCTGGGATCGACTCCCATACTCCCTTGAAATATAAATGAGTTCTCTTAACCATTCTGTCTTTATTGTGACTTTCACTTACCACCCCCTCTCCCCACTTAGCCAGACCCTATAATTGTTCTATGGCATGGAAAATATAATTCATATAGAAAATCATTAATATTTTCATTTTTTAAAGTTATGAAAATAAAATGTCAAAATAACTATAATTTTATATTAAAAAATATATAATTTTCTAACAACATTTTCAAAAATCAGTTATTAGTAAACTATCACATACCCCAATTTTATATTTGTTAGTGTGATAATACTGTCATGTTCCTGGGAAGCACATGCTGGTCCAGGGAATATAAATATCTTTATCGCATCTTATTCAAACACTTATTTTTCCCAAAGCCTATGTATATATTTTTGAATGCATTAAAACAAGTTATTTAAAACAAATTGAATAATTTGATATTTTTTTTAAACATCTTTATAAATCTTAATGTGGGTTTAAGTCAGGGAAATTTATATTTTTATATCAGAGAAAAGTAGGGATATTTTCCTGAGATTGTATGAGTTTGATTCCCTGTTCAGGAACATTCCTTCAAACAGATAGTTTCAGCTTATTCTAAGATTCCAAAATAAATAGTGAAATATCGATAAAAACTTGTTAAATGAACCTTTATCTACCGACATTGTCAGTGTAATTGCAGGACTGTGCCGTATAATGGAAGGCTAGGAGTTTCAATAACCCCCTACAACACTCACTCCGAAAGTATTAATAATATATATTTTTTTACTCCTCCATAATGTCTAAGGTAGTAACTTATTAAGGGTCATAAAAAATTCATAACACACACAACCCAACCATAATCATCACCAACTGTTTCCATCCTGTGGTTGGGTCAGTTTAGTGAAATACCTACATCTTCCTTTATCCTTCCCCCATTTTTCTTCTAATTGCTTCCATCCTTCTCCTCTCACTCGCACACTATCTGTTATCTGCTCCACCCATCTTTTTCTTGGTCTTTCTATGGTCTTTTTCTACGTACTTCATCTCCATCACTCTCCTTGGAATTCTTGTCTTTTCCATCTCATTACATACCCATACCATCTCATCCATGCTTCCTCTACTATCTCATGTACTCCCTGTATTCCTACTCTTTCCTGGATAACTTCATTCTGAATCTTGTTTCTCTTCATGACAGCTAACACGCCCCTCACAAAGTTCATTCCCATGGCTTCCACTTTCCTTTTCCCTCTTACATTCGATGTCCATGTTTCTTCTTGCTTTTTATGTGACAATAGGTACAAAGTATGCCTTGTACAATACTTCCTCTTCTCATTACATCCTTTCTACTCCCACATTTCACCTCAATCACACTTCTCAGATATTTTACTTTCTGTACTTTTCTCAGTTCTACTCCATCCAATAACCTTATTATGCCTTATCCTCCCTCTTCATCCATCACCTCACACTTTGCCATGCTAAATTCCAAAACAAAATCCTTGATATCTCTCTCTGAGGGACTTCCCCATGATCCATCCACCACAGGTAATAGGTACACCTCTCCCCCACCAACCCAAATAAATCTGCCCTGTGTGATGAGTAATAAGGCATATTTGGCCCTAAATGACTTTTTTTCCCCTTGGTCTTAAAAACTAGGCCTTTGAAGTATAAGTTTATTTTAGGTGATTTCAAAGATAATGTGATAATTTTATAATGCTTGTATGTGCTTATTCCATTGGTAAGTGCCTATTATAGATATGAAGGCCTATAAAAATACCTTATATATATTCTAAATGCTGAAAAAGCTCTTCTAAAGTTCAAAGTTTTTATAAAATATTTATTCTACTGTTTGAATTCACACAAGAAAATATTGAAGTATTTGTTAATTAACTGTAATAGTATTTAGTGTGTGTTAATAGAAAATGTTTTCTATTTAATGCCTATTTATGTGTCTATTTTTGTTCCTTCTAGTTTTTTTTATTTATTTTTATTTTTTGCCTTTAAAACCGCCAAGTAATGAGCACTGATCTTGTCGTCTGTTTGATAACATTCAAAATGTCTGATTTGTGTTCCAGAACCGGATGCAGGAGAGTTTGAAGCTCTTCGACTCGATCTGTAACAACAAGTGGTTCACCGACACTTCCATCATTCTGTTCCTTAACAAGAAGGATCTGTTCGAAGAGAAGATCAAGAAATCTCCACTGACGATATGTTTCCCAGAGTACGCTGGTAAGGAATACTCGAAAACTATGGCGGTTACTATACCTTCAAACTGTCATAGCTTGAAACCTTTTGTTTAAACAAAAATGTACAAGTATGACACAGTCCAAATTTATCAGCAGACCCTTTCAAATCATGATTATTATTGTAACCAAATGAAAAGCCTACTTTGGTACTATATATACCGAGTTTTAGCCTTTGGGGAGACGGGGTGAGGAAGGGCCAGAGGGTCATATCAACGGGTCCCTCCTAGTATCTGATCAATGACTAATCCAGAAGAATATTCCGGTTGTGGGAGCCCCACATAACATGGGGACAACGTTTCTCATAAGTCTAAGTATACCTCAAATCATGGTATAGTCGAAGCTTTGTTATACCATGCCAAGTATTTAGAGTCGTAACATCTAGGCCAGTTTAGCACGTGGACTGTTTAAAGATTAGAGTACTAACAGTAGCGAGAACTACTGAGCCAAAGTAACTCTAAACTACACCACACACTGTACATTCTAAGTATCTTCTATTACATTTTCTAATAAACGACTATAAAATAAACCCATATAATTATATGACATTACCTAACCCAACCCACTAAGCCCTTTCTTACAGATTTGTCCACAGGGTAGGGCGGGTAGCAACAACATTCTTTTTTTATGGGTTTTTTTCTTGTCGGCAATGGAGAATGAAGAGGGAGTTAGTGGGACATTTCTACCACATCTTCACACAAGATCGGCAGAAATGTTAATACAATCTTAAAACATATAAAGTACAGCAGAGTATAGGAAATGTATCAAATATATAAACTAAATTTTAAGAAAAGTCTTACAACTTGATATTCAAAAGGGATTCTAAAAATCCCAATTAGAAAAAAAAAAAGAAAAAAAAGGACAAAATAAATAGTTTTTAAATATTGAATGTATTGCTCGGTCACAAAGTAAATTTCTGAGTGCGCCACTCCCTGCCGGTTCGCTTCCATCGGGACGATATCATCAACAAATAGATAAAAATTTATTTCACATGGTGGAACAAAAGTAATGGTAGTAACAAGTGATTCTGAATTTACAGCAGTAACGGTTCTAGCCAATTAGCAGCTAAAAAAAAAAACTAGTTAAAACTATAGTCCAATTTTCATAGGAAGAGTGCCTTAGAAAAGACAAACATATTTATTTGAGTCAACATTGATAACATTTTACAATACCATTAGTTAAATTAAATTAATTGAATTGTCGTTGCCGTCTCCATACAAACATACCCTTAGTTACATTGGTTTGTGGCTTGTGTGTTGATATTAATTAGATTATCATTGATGTTATTTTATAGGTATTGATAATATCTATTAAAAGTGACAGCTGCAGATCACACGACTTGATGTATGAATAAGTGAAAGTAGTTCTAGTAATATTTCTAAATGTCAGATAACGTTATTCCTATAATCGCTACTCCACCCAGCCCATTGGCTGACGTTTCAGGATGGCTTAGTGGGATGGGTAGGCAGTAGCAAATAATTGTGCGGTGTGTTTTGATCATGTTTATTGAAATAGATTAATTACAATATGTTTGTATAAATGTGGTGTAGGTTTTTAGAACAGGTTGAAAGAGTTTAGTGAAAGGCACTTGTTCTATCAATGTCAATTGTCTATCAGCAGCCACTTTAACTGTAGTAGACAATGCTTCTTGTTTTTTCTTTAGCACAGCAGTGGTTCTCAAACCTCCCCTTGGCCATGACTAAAAGTTTAATGTACCCCCAAGATAAAAATAAATTCAAATTACAGGTTGAAAATAATTATTATCACATATACGCCATTCATGGTAGGAATTACTCTATGAAAGGTCTTTTTTCCTACCAATATCCTACTATATAATAGATTTCTGGTAGGAAAAAAGCCTTTCAGAAAACAATTCCTATGCTGAACAGACTTTATAATTATTGTTCTCTTTAATCAATTGGGAAAAAATATCTGTAATCAAAATATTTCAAATGTGACAAGCTATTTAGAGAATCCTACTGTTATAACCTTAACATTTCCTATTGAGAATCATAATGATAAGTTTAAAAAAACTATAATTTTACTGTAAAAAGTTATAGAAAACGTTTTTTACATTTTCTTCACAAATTCGTTAAAAAAATAAAAAAAAAAGCAACCTAAATATGAGATTTTCAAATCAAATTTTTAACTGTAATTCTGAGTGGTATATTATGAATCCCAAAGTTTTTCAGTGAGAGGAGTGTGGCTGCATGGATTGGCACAACCGTTTTTGATGTCTGGTTGTCCAGTTGAAACTTTCAAGCGGAGGTCCGGCTCAAATTTAGCCTACTGTGGTACTAATTTTTTAGGCAGCAACATGGATGAAAAACCACTCTCACAGAGATATTTTGCTGAAAAGGCTATCATAAACTTGATGGCATGGTCATTGATATGAGTAAACTCGTTCAGCCTTTTCAACCAAAATATCTGCCAAAGAAGTTTTCTTGAGACTGGATTTGAGCGTTTCATCACAGGACGGTTCAATCATTTCTTTCGTTGAAAAGAATTTTGGTAGCCGATAGTCTTCCACTGTAGAAAAAGGTTCTCACATCCAGAACTCACTCTCTAAATTCTCAGGAAAATATTCACCAAGGTCTTGACTCAAACCCAGACAGTTGACAAAAGAATCATGAAAATCAAGTTCATTTTCTTCTACGAAATTTTCTAAAGACAGAAAGAATGACGGTTGTTCCTTCACAACTTCTTTTGTTGCAAATTCAAGTTTCTTTTTTAAAGCTTTTATTTGATCCATGAACCATGAAGGGTGTTGTGTGCTTACCTTGCAGACCTTTATTCAGCTCATTCAGTCGCTGAAATAGTCAGTCATGAAACCTGGCCTGCAGAGCCACTGCTTATTTATAAATCTGTCACTAAACTCACACTTAATGTCAGAGAGGAAAACTTTAACTTTTTGTCTCATTTCATACAAAAGAGAAAGATAATTTCGTTTGGAAAGCCACCTTAACACGCATTTTATTGGTTACTTTCATTTTTTTTTTGTCAAAATGACATTAAGGGTTCAGTCTGATGCATAAATTCTCATTTTTTATCACATATGTGAAACTATTTGAGATATGAAATTACTTATTATCTAAAATATGTAGGTATATTTATTATATAAATATTTTATCTGAAACATATTTTATAACACCAATAATTTTCAAGCTAAACTCAAATATATATATATTTTTAACTTTTTGAACACTAAAGGTATTGCAACTGTTAAAAAAAATACTAACCCGAGATGTTAATTAATGTTGACGTTTCATGACCCCCCAAACCCTAAAAAATTGTTTTTGCAATGCCGTCTATCTGTGTTTGTTAAGCCCCAAAATTAAGAGTAGTTTAATCAAGGGTGAAAAGAGAAAAAAATCAATTTTCTCAAAATGGCTATTTTCATTTTCCTATGAAAATGACTTTTAGGGTACTTTACAGAAGCGGAAATTTCCTTATTTCCGTAAATATTTAAGATACTAAATAACTTATCATTGCAAAATTGTAGTACTATTAAAAATAAAATCTTTTATTTGAAATATAAATTATAAAACCAATATTTTTTGGAGATATTGGCAAATATATTGATACAATTTTGTGAGCTTTAGTTGTATGGAGATACTACTGAAGTTCTAATGCAATAATTCTCTAATTCCATAGAGTAAGTAGATAAGTAAATCTCTCAAAAAGTTTATGTTCTTTTTTCTTTAACCTCTTAGGGGAAATGCTTGTACAGTAATGATCTTTCTCTGTCATTTTAGGTTCAATAGTCGATATTTACCTTTTTTATTGGTCTAAATTTATAAATGAGGAATTTAATAAAAAATGTGATAACCATAAGATGTGTATCCTCTAATAAAATGTCAAAAATTTTAACCGGAAGTCAAATTTTAATATGAAGTATTGACCCGTGTGGACCCAATACTGATCCTTTTTTTTGTCCAAATATACTAATGAAAACTTAAATTCTTTAAAAAGAAAATCATACAATTTAAATCCGGTAGTCAAAAAATGTTAAACGTAAGTATAATGCAAGGATTTGCCAGTGTATATTATTTCGTTTCACAAGTTTTGAGTAAATATCTCCATTTTTAAACAATGGAGTGAGAAAGTCCATGCCGAGTTCTGTACCATTTATTTTTGGCTTGTATGGAGTTAAATTTTAACTAAACTCGGCTAATTGAATAGGATCTATACTTCTTATGCAGTCTGGAATGTTCTTGTACCACTCTTAGCCCCGAAATTGTTTACTTAAAGCTCTGATTATGTGGGTATTGTGATGATCTGCAATGTGCTATGTTTTGATCATCCATTATACTATTTGATTGGATGATAACCATCGGTAGTTCTACATTTAGGGTGTGCTTTGTGCATAGTTCGGGTGTACTTTTATGAAGTCAGAACATGTAGATGGCTTTAAAGGTGGATACTCAAACAAAGATATGGATAAATCAAAAAGAAGATGCTATTAGGGGGGCGTGAAATTTCACAAGATAGCATATGGGAAACGGTAGATCCTAAATGTTTGAGAATCACTGTTCTAGACCAGAGGCAAGCGTGTTCAAATAGTTCCTGGGGAATAATCCCCTTACCTTCTTGGCCAACAGGGGTTAGGGTTCTTCAGCCCCTGATCCTCCCCCCCCCCACTATGAAACTTTAAGAGTTATAGCATACTTATTAATTTTATTAGAATACACACTGTTAGAAAATAGATCTAATAATACTTCTAGCCGTCAGATAAGGTTCTTCCTATGACAATTGGAATGTTTGTGTTACTTGTAGTGGGGAAATGCTGGGAGTTTAGTGAATTTTGACCTTGAAACCCATGACCCAATCTTGAGGACATGTTCCCCCGGTAGTAGTAACCATGAAGCTCCCTCAGAAATTATATTCATTGTATAAGTGTGGTTCCAGTCCGACACCTTAGCTTAGTTGGTATCATGTCTATTTACTAAGCTAAGGGTCTTTGGTTCGATTCCCTGCATGGTCGAAAAAGTATCATTGGTGAAATGTGGGTTTACCCTTTCACATTGATACATTGACGGCCGGGGACTGGATGTTGTGCCTGTCCTAGTCATAAATTAGATGACAAGGCATATGAAGCTACGATAGGCCTAGCAAGCCGCTAATTGATAAATATATGGCTTGAATAAATAACTGGGCTAGACCACAGACTTTAAACAGTGATGGATGTAAAAATAAAAATAAAGTGTGGTTCCAGGGCCCATGAAAACAAAATTTACTACATTACAACCATTACTGTTTCCAGCCTATGGCGTAGGTCAATTTTTTATTCAAGCCATCATATATTTTCCGCTATCGGCCTGCTAGGCCTGTCTCAGCTTCATATTCCTTATATCTAATTTATGACTAGGACAGGCACAACATCCAGTCCCCGGCCGTCAATTTATCAATGTGAAAGGGTAAGCCCATATTTTCATCAATGATAATTTTTCTATGAAAACAATAGCTTTTTTCATTTAAAAAAAACATGCAAATAATGATTGTGAATGTACAGGTGCCCAGGAATATGGTGAGGCGGCGGCTTACATCCAAGCTCAGTTTGAGGCAAAGAATAAATCCACCACCAAAGAAATCTACTGTCACATGACCTGTGCCACTGATACCAACAACATTCAGTTTGTGTTTGACGCCGTCACCGACGTCATCATCGCCAACAACCTGCGGGGTTGTGGCTTGTACTAAAGTGCAGGAAAGGTTTTTGGCAAGGGGAGGAAAAAATACAACCTATGAGACAAAGGGGCTTGTTTCCCCGGAACTATTTTTTTTGTGTGTCTTCTTTCTGAGGAGATGTTAAGACACAATGGAAAACTTATCATCCAGGAATTTTACTACAAGTAAAAAAAAACACAAAAAAAAAACAATTCTTGGCTCGTATTATGATAGTAATTTAAAAAAAACCTAACACAAATTATTTATCTGCTGCTGCGATATCTTCTTTCTCTTCTTAAACATACGTGGTTTTAGAATTTAAGAAAAAAAAAAAAAACATGTATGTCTTCAAATTGCTTTCTTGGACTGTTAAAAGTTTGGGTACATGCTGCAAAATACACGTTTATTCATCATCCTTTTTAATACTATTTATTATAATAATAAATTATTTGTTCTTAAAAAAACTTTTTAAAAATCTTTGCCAATTTTAATGAGAATACCAGCGTGTGTACGAATATATAAATCATGATAATTTAAAAAAAAACTTGGAAAAGGTTAGTCAAATGCTCAAGTTTTATTAGCACTTGTAGAAATCAAATTAGATTTCTTATGCCTTGTGTTTTGTAAAGGTTAATTGAAAGAAACCAATGTATTGCATTTATAAAGTCCTTTAGAGGCTGTGGATTTTTTTGTTTTTTTTTAGTTGCCCAATTTTTACTACTAACTATTTGACGCATGAACATGTGCACATTCCTTTCTTTTTTGATTTTTTGTTTTATTATTTTGTCAGCGCAAACCCAGGAATAGTTATGTAATTAATGTTGTTAGGGTGCATTTAAAGACAGCTATTAACACTTGTTTTACCTTAAAGCTATAAATTAGTTCTCATCAAACTTATTTTGACTTTCGCCCCTAAGAGGACCTGTGTTCCCTTGCTTCGCTTCCCCTGCCAAGTATGGCCCCACAGTGAACCCCAATTGTGTGTCATTAATGTTCCTTGGTCTTTGGATGCGCATGCACACATAGACTATGAGGTTTCTCAAAAAACACCTTCTTACGTTCATCCATTAGGAACTGAATTTATATTGAAACGCAAAATTAATTTTAGACTTTTTTAAAAAAAAGAATAACCTATTTTGTAAAAAAAAAAAGCTTCTTTAGCATGCTATGCCTCAAATGTAGAATCCAGTTTTTATTCACGATACAAGCAGTGAAATTGATTAAACGTTGGTAATTAATAATAATAATAATAATAATAATAATAATTTGTGATATTCAAATTTGGAATATTTAGAGATTAAACATTAGTAGTTGACTTTATTACTATGATTATTATTTTTTCTCTTTTTTAATAATTCATCTTTTAACCAAATCAATCTTAGCACAAAAAAAAACTTATGTTATCACAAATTACTGCACTTTTAAAAATACTTGGTGATTAGTTTAGGACAGAACTAAAATAAATATTTCGTGGTTTTATTCATAAACTAGCTTGTATAATATTTTAAACATGAATGAAGAATATAATATTTTTTGAGTTCTTTCTAAAGCCACCCGTCTAATATTTTCATTGTTTACACTTTATTCGCCTGTTGGCTTTCTTACAAACTCAACCGCTTATAGAGACATAAAAATAAACTTTTTTTTTTTTTTTTTCAAAAAATATATTGTGGACTGCACTTGTTGATGCTAAAGAAAAAAGTATTACACTTTTTTGTGGGACAAGAATGCATGTGGCGTCTTAAAATAAATAATTTTGTCGCAAATTGTTCAAGAAAGAAGATGAAACATTTGATATATAAATATATATATATATTTTTTTTGCAGGCTATTATTTCATTGGGACACAAAGTATCTTTTAGATGATTGTGTGTTATTTGTAAAGATTTATTGTTACCTAAGTCATTTTATTATGAATCTAGTCAATAGTGTGTTTCTGTTTCTTCGCCTTCTTCCTTTGGATCTAAACTATTTTTTTTAAGTTAAAATAATCGTGTAACTTTTTTTTTTCATCTGTTATATTTATTTGTTCTCTCGATGACACTTTTTTATGTGATTTCATAATCTCTGCCAATTTCAGAAGAGGAGGGAAAGGGTAGCAGGGTGAATTATTGTAGTCCAAACTGGACAATATTTAGATGTGTGCAAAAGAGTGCTTGACTTATATGTAAACTAAAACCAACTCACCGTTTAAAAATATGAATAACAAATCATTACCGTGACATTTAACTTTTATTTAAAAAAAAAAGTTTAATCTCACTTATTTTATTTGTTCAACTAATACAAAACAGAGCACATTCAGATAACTAATTATTTATTTAATTGGCTCTGTTATTATCGTACACCCAAGATTTTTATATTATCCCCCTCGATTTTGATAAAACATTTTCAATAATTATTAAGCTAAACCTTAAGAGCGGAACATAATTTAGTATTATTAACATTACATATCCTATCTTGATATAACATGCTTTTTGAAATTTACCACTAAGTAGGTTTTTAAGATAACACATAACCTACATAATCATTTTAATGCATGGGTATGGAATTAATTTTTACAGACATAGCACAGCCATCAATCGAAAATACATAACTCAAAATATAATAATAAAGGGGGGGGGGGTTGAAATAGGGGTGTGCTAAGTTTCATAATATTTGCTTGGCTTCAGAAATAAGAAAATCCAGCTTCGCTAATCGCGAAGCTTCATCGTTAAAAATATTGACTGTTAAAATACTCAATGTACCGTTAATTAATCCCATTCTAAGCTTTTGTATACACTACAAATTAATATTCATATGGAAAAAATTAATTTTAATAATTGACTTGTAAATTGTGATTATAACTTAATTTATCATATCAAAAGGAAATATTACAAACAAATAGGGAATAAAACAATTCCAAGTAATTTTAATTTTAGTGAATAGAGTAATGTATAAATAACAAGAAAATAATATTTTTTCAAGCATAAAACAACCAACAAAAATATTCAAACTTTGATTCAGCTTCAAGAATATTTCACCATATATAATTTGAGTTTGCTTCAAATTTTTAAAAAGTGGACTTCGCACACCCCTAGCCTGTGAAATCTTTCTCAACAAGAATTTTTTTTTTACATGCTCAAAACTCTCTTGATTTTCTTCCATGTCTTAGCAGTTATACTTTTAAATCAGAAAATACTTTTGTGTTGTTTATTCTTTCTATTTTTATATGCATCTATTAGCATTGCTGAAGCCTGTCACTATATCGTACAAACCAAAAACATTTGTACTGTACATAAACTATATATATATATAGCATGATGAGCTCTCTCAGGAAGATGGTTATTCTGTGATTGGTACTATTGGTGTATAAAACATTGGATTGTTTGATAGAAAGCAGAATCATCATGTCTAAAACGGGCTTCAACAGAAACTTGTGTTGTGAATAATATTTTTAAAATGCTTCTGGATAGTATGGAAAAAAATAAATGGTACGGCACACCGCACAGACTTTCTCTCTCTTTCTATAAACTCGTAAGATTTCTGAACGGAATAATGTACATTGTATTATCACCACTCCACATAAGAACACGCATAAAATAATATACAATGATATAGAATCAATGAGAAAAGAGGCGCATCTTTGTCCACCTAAGAGCATTTCAAACAGTTTAATGTCTTCCACAAGGGTCAACACTTCGTATTAAAATTTCGATTTCTTGTTAAAATTTTAACATTTTATAAGGTGTTGCAGATCTTCAAGTCATCGCATTGATATTTAATTATTCATTTATACATTTTGACCAATAAAAAATGTAAATATTGACTATTGAGTCTAAAATGGAGATAGATCATTGCTATGCAAACATTTCTCCTAAGAGATTTAAGGAAAAATAACATACTTTTTTAGATACTTATATTTAATTACTCTATGGCATTGGAGAATTATTGCGTTAAGACTTAAGTAGTATATGTTTACAACTAAAGCTCGCAAAATTGTATTAATATATTTGCAAATATCTCAGAAACTGCTGCTTTTATAAAAATATATGTCAAATAAAAGTTTTTTATTTCTGATAGTCCTACAATTTTGCAATGATAAGTTGTTTAGTTTCTCCAATAGTTGTGGAGATACGGAAATTAACGCTTCTGTAAAGTACCCTAAAAATCATTTTCATAGGAAAATGAAAATAGCCAGTTTATTTATAATCTTAATCAACGCCTAGATACGAATTTTAATCAAAATCGTTTGAGTAGATTTTGAGAAAACCAAATTTTTCTCTTTTCGCCCTTCAGTAAACTACCCTTAATTTTAAGTTTTTATAGACACACAGACAGACGGCATTGCAAAGACTATTTTTTAGGGTTTGGGGGGTCATGAGACGTCGACATCCATCAACATTTCAGGTTAGTTTTTTTTTTTACGGTCGCAATACTTAAACTTTAATGTCCAAAAAGTTAAAAAAATTCATATAATTGCGTATAGATTGAAAGTTATTGATTTTATAAAAATATGTTTTGGATAAAATATCTGTATTATAAATATATATACATATTTGTAATGCTAAGTAATTTCATATCTCAAATAGTTTTGGAGCTATTATAAAAAATGTTAATTTACGCATCAGACCGGAGCCCTTAAAGCGATTTTGCCGAAATATTGAGAGTAGCCATTTTGTTTGGAATATTTATTAATGTTCATAAATGAAATTTAATCAAAATCGTTGGAGCCGATTTTGAGAAAATCGATTTTTTCTCTTTTTGCCCTTCAGTAAACTACCCTTAATTTTAAGTTTTAATAGACACACAGACAGACGGCATTGCAAAGACTATTTTTTAGGGTTCGGGGGGTCATGAGACGTCGAAATCCATCAACATTTCAGGTTAGTTTTTTTTACGATCGCAATACTTAAGCTTTAATGTCCAAAAAGCTAAAAATATATATATAATTGCGTATAGATTGAAAATTATTGATTTTATAAAAATATGTTTCGAATAAAATATTTGTATTATAAATATATATACATATTTGTAATGCTAAGTAATTTCATATCTCAAATAGTTTCGGAGCTATTATAAAAAATGTTAATTTACGCATCAGACCGGAGCCCTTAAAGCGATTTTGCCGAAATATTGAGAGTAGCCATTTTGTTTGAAATATTTATTAATGTTCATAAATGAAATTTAATCAAAATCGTTAGAGCCGATTTTGAGAAAATCGACTTTTTCTCTTTTTGCCCTTCAGTAAACTACCCTTAATTTTAAGTTTTAATAGACACACAGACAGACGGCATTGCAAAGACTATTTTTTAGGGTTCGGGGGTTCATGAGACGTCGAAATCCATCAACATTTCAGGTTAGTTTTTTTTACGATCGCAATACTTAAGCTTTAATGTCCAAAAAGCTAAAAATATATATATAATTGCGTATAGATTAAAAATTATTGATTTTATAAAAATATGTTTCGAATAAAATATTTGTATTATAAATATATATACATATTTGTAATGCTAAGTAATTTCATATCTCAAATAGTTTCGGAGCTATTATAAAAAATGTTAATTTACGCATCAGACCGGAGCCCTTAAAGCGATTTTGCCGAAATATTGAGAGTAGCCATTTTGTTTGGAATATTTATTAATGTTCATAAATGAAATTTAATCAAAATCGTTAGAGCCGATTTTGAGAAAATCGACTTTTTCTGTTTTTTCCCTTCAGTAAACTACCCTTAATTTTAGGGGTAGATGTCCAATTCCAAAAACCCCTCGGGGCAACCCTATGAAAACCCAAGATATCAAGTTTCAGCTCAATCGGTAAAATAGTTTAGGCTCTAGTTGGAGGTACAGACAGACAGACAGACAGACAGACAGACAGACAGACAGACAGACAGACAGACAGACAGACAGACAGACAGACGGAAATTCAAAAACCACTTTTTCGGATTCAGGAAGTCATGAAACGTCAAAATTCATCAAAATCTCGACTTCGATTTTTTTGACGATCACCATACTTTCTCTACCTATAAGATAGAGAGAAAGTAAAAATGTTTATATCCATATGTGCACATATAAAGAAAATGTTAAAACATCATTGCTTAGTTGTGAAAAATAATAAATAACAATAATGATTAAACTACTGAGAAATAATTATAATGATTAAAAATAAATACAAAGAAATCATGTTCATGTTTTTCAAATAATAGTAGAATTCATCTAGGCTCTATATAAATGAAAGATTCTTAAATGCTAGGGAATGTAAAATAATATTCTCTACAAAATATTGAATGTCTGTTTTCTCTGTGATGTGAGCAAGACGAAAATTAATTATTACCCAATTTCTTTTATGTAGAGTTAAAGTGAAATGTTGCAAAGAGTGTGTGTGGGTGTGCATGCGTGTGTGTGTGTGCCATATTTTTGAATGATGAGGTTTTTGTTTTTTCTGCGGGAACTGTTTTAATTTATGCGATAATTTATCATTAGATATATTTTAAATAAAATAAAAAAATCGGCAAACAATGTTTATCTTCTTTTAAAGCGTATATTTTATTTTGAAGGAAATTCAAATATATTTTGAAAGGCGTATTAATTTGTCATTGCATTATAAAATAACATTTTTAATATAACAAATAAGAAAAAAACACTCAACTATTTATATAAAGCATACATAGTTACATTTTTTGTCAACACATTAAAAAAAATTTCTTTCTGTGAAAGTTTATAATAAAATTTATATATTTATATATATAATTAAAATCCACTAACACAAAGAAAACTCAATAGAACGAAAATTACTCTACTTTTTTTTTTCCTATAAAATTATTTCCTTCAAGTTGTGGAAGAGAGAATTATGTTCAAGTCATAACATTTCTTAGTTTTAGACTAAGTAATATTTACTGTTTCTGTATTGAATATTTTGAACCTAAATGTTATACTTACAAGTGATGTGATTCGACCACAATGGACAGTTAATTAAAACTGGGGATGGAATGGTTTTTTGATGTGTACTATTCCTCTGTATGAAGCATGGTGGGAGTGGGACCACCCCTTAGCAAAAAAAAAATAATAATAATAAAAAAAGTTCAAAAAAAATTGTGTGTAGTGTGAATTATGGATTTAAAAAAAAAGCATTTTTGAGTATACAAATATCGTATTTATACCCCCTCCAGAATCATCTTATCTGTGATTATTGTTTTCTGAAAGAATTTTTTTTTATTTTTTTTATATACATATATATATATTTATCATATTGCCTTTTCACAGTTTTTAGTGTACTGATCATTGACTTGCTAAGTGTTTGTATTTGATTCATTATAACACTACGAGAACATGCTTTCATCCACCCTGATTGTGAGAAATAAAATAGAAACAAACCTTTCTTCATATTCAATTATTATTTTTCAAACCCTTACTATTACTGGCAATTTTTTTTTAAAAAAGAAGATACATTTTAAGTAAAATATTTGTTTAGACGTCTTCATTCATCTTTTAGAATTATATAAATTATCTGAAAAATGACATCGAGAATCGTCCCATGTTCTAGGATCAGTCTTTACTCGTTTTTTTAAAAGCATTTAATTGCTAAGCGTATCTTATTTTTTGTGTCTTATTCGTTATAAAGAGAGAGTGAAAAAAAATTGTGTTATAATGACTGGGATCTCCCCGTCATCTGCAGTCTAGTCCAAGTGATTCCCAAAATGTGCTCGGAACACCAACCAAGTGCTCTGCGAAGAGATGGGAAAGAAAAATAAGTAAAATAAATGTGACAAGATCTCACACTTGTAAATTTGTGTGGCTATGAACTGTGTATAGGTAAGTATTGGGTAGATATTATTGAGCTCCTGCATCGTGCTGTGAAGCCGTGTAGAAAGGAAGTATTAAGTGGAAGGACTACCTTGTAAAATTTGAGAAGCGCTATCAGCGCAACTCCTAAGAAACGTCCATATATTGAACTATTTGGACTGTTTAGCCGACACCGAACTAGAGTTACGGTGTTGTCATATTTGGCAAGATTGGTCTAAAAGAGTGAAGGGGGAGCGAGCTAATCTGTTGTTTACATGGGTCAAGTTTCTTGGAAAGGAAAGGCTAGAGTGTGGCTTTTATCAAAGACCACACTATGCAGAAATCTGCTGCTTTATTTTTAGCTTGAACTAATATAATCAGTAGTATGGTTTTCTTAATATTTCTTACCTAGCGGAAGAAAACATTTTTAATTTGACGTTCTCGTATTAGACTGGTTTGCTGGTGACGAGTTTGGGGTTCAAATCCCAGTAGTGTATACTGAGGGTGTTTTTTTAAAACGGTTTTAAGCACGCTATTATTATTTATTTATATCACCACGTCTTACTATCCGTTCGGGCAGTACACTTATGTAATAATTACTCTAATGTGTTAGGCATCAGGAAGGTTAAATTAAGAGGAGGTGCATCCATATTTTCGTGGAGTGAGAGCAGAAAACTATTTAGGAAAAACCACCTGTGAGTACCCGACCGGAATCGAACCATGATCTCCCCGTCTTCAACATGTCAGTTGAACACGGTGAGTAGCACATACTATTGGACTTGATTTCTGGTGGTGGGGAGATTGAAATTCAAATCCCAGTTGTGTGCATTAAGGGTATTTTTCCCTAAAATGGTTCCCAATCTCACTCTATGCAAATGTGGTTACATTAAATCTAAAATGTTACCTTCCTCATTCCAAGTTCATGCATGTGTACAACTCAAACTAGAAGTAAGTCACAATGAAAAAAAAACTATTGTGATGACTACCAAGAGTGTCGGCGAAACATTATTTTTGAGGAGTTTTTAGGGGAATGACTCCAAGCCAATGGAAAATGTTTGAAAATGGAATGCCACTAAAAGCTATTTGGGCATGGCGCTTAAGCATTTAAAAATAATAATAGATTGTTATAGAATCTATTTGAAGTTTGATACAAACCATCTTTCAGCTTCAAACTCAAGTATATCAGAGGGAACCAAACAAACTGGAGGAAGGCACATTTTGATGGGGAGAGGGGTGGAGAAGAAATTGGTGGTAATACCCCGCCCTATCAAACCTCCCCCCTTCCCAGTTCACCCTCAATGAGTAACATTGGATATACAACTATCGACAGACACACCGTAGAATGTAGATCATTTCCTCTGCATCTGACTTAACCCAAGCTATGAGGGGTGAGGACAGTTTCTGATGATAATAATAATAATAATAATAATAATAATAATGATGGTGATAGAGATATCTTATCAATTAACATAAAAAGTGTTTATTTTTTTATATCTTCTTTCATGGACGCAGAAAATTGCGGGTCAGAGATGTACCCTTCTTTAAAAGTGTTAGAACCCTTAAAAGGCAGGGGGGCCACACACATATGTATAAAACATAAATAAGAAATTGTGTTTTTTTTACTTTATTATTTACTTTAGTTTCTTATATTACACCATCCAGATACTAATAATAATAATTATTTTAATATAAACTTAAAGATGCACTAAAATCTCCTATTGTAAAACTAGCTTGACCTACATTAGCTTGTAACATGTACAAAGGCGTAACTATGCAGTGATGGACCCACGGTGGGTGACCCCAAGGAAAAAATACACCACCGTCCCCAAATCTTATGAATAATTGTAGATCATAAAAAAAAATTATACATTTATTATTGGAATTATTTTATAATACGTAATAATATAGAGTAGTTAGGTTAAATTTAGAGGAAGTTTACCCACATTTGCGTGGAGAGATAAGAGTGTAAACCCATTGAGGAAAAACCACTCTAAGTGCATTATCATACAGCCATAATATTTGATAAAATTGTTGCTGAAAAGTTTCAATATAATGTAAAAAACTTAATCTGAATTGAATAAAACAATATTAATAAATATTATAAACAAATCTGTAGTCAATTATCAATATTAACACTTATAGAGGCTAAACAAACATTGGTCTCTGTGAAATTGTCTACACTTTCCTCCAAGGACAAGCTACGGGTAGTAGCTCAACAGACAACATAGCTAATCACTTTAGCCTTTATTGATTCATGTGCTTCTTAAATAATTTTTAGTAAAGTTTTGAAAATGACCTGACAGCTGTTTCTATTGATTTTACAGAAAAATATGTACATACATTTTTGTACAGCATAAATTATGCGCAATAAAATGACTATTGAGTAATTTTTGATTGAATAATGAGATCTTTACGAAACAATGATAGGCCTGAAAGACAACGCTTTCATATATTAGCAAATTAATTTTGGGTGGGTGGACCTGCGTGATGGGCCCTATTTTGAGCGTGGGCCTGTGGCATTCTGCCACCACCCTATAATTACACCAATAAACTTGTAGCTATTAAGAATTTCAAACTCTATTAACCTATTTTTTATTAATTATATTCGATAATCAAATATAGCTTTAACATGTATAACACTCGCTTTGATGGCCTCATGGTCTAACGCGCTACTCTTACAGTAGACTAGACTGCCAATGATGGGGAGATCAAGGTTCTAATCTCGGTCGGGTGTACTAAAGTTAGTTTCTCCAAACTGGTTTTCCACGCTCCCTCCACGCAAATACGGGTACAATTTCTATGATTATAACCTTCCTAATCCATAAAACCACTAAACAATTTTTGAAAAAAAAAAATCTATTCACAAATTCTCTGTTTATTTGACAAAACTTTTAATCCGACCATTTACCTCAGGAACTGAAAGAAAATATTTTGACCAGATTAAATAATATTATATACATATATATTTATATATAATATAATATAAATCAAAATATTATATTATATTATAATATATATAAAAATATAATATTATATTATATTATAATATATATAAAAATATAATATTATATTATTAAATAAGTAATATATATATATATATATATATTCAAATTTGAAGATAGCATATAGAACAATTTTCTGCAAAAAGAAAGATTTTATTTTTATAAATGTATAATTTTTATAGAATAAATATTACACCTATTGCCTGTTCTTCAAAAATTATAGACACTAACTCTAAAAATAAGTATTTAAAATTACAATAAAACATAAAGAAATATACTGCAAGAAAATGTTTTTCACCCAATTGTATAGAAAATATCCATCCATCGATTTTGACCAAATTTGATAGGCTTAAACACAAGTTTTACATTGAAGCATGATCATTTTATAAACTATTTCTCCCTTATCAATCACTTTTGTGTCAGGGACGTTCATAAAATATATATACACATCACTAGCTATTTTATAATTTTAGCTACACACATTATATAATAATAATACATCCATTCTACAACTTTATACATTCAAAGTCCTTCATCAAAACTTCTGCAATGAACACAACGTTTTTAATTTTATTAGGGACCTGTGCTACAAATTTTGGTTGAATTCCGACCGCGTGAATTGAGGTGTTTTTCCTCGTGATTGCTCATTTCCTCCACGCAAATGTGGGAACACTTTCTCTTAATTACCGTATTTATTATCTACCCTACTTTATTATTGTAAATTTACGGATAACATCAAAGAATATTAAGAAGTGAAGCATTTATAATATCACAAGAACAAAAAAAAAGACATGGAAATAATCTTTACACTGCACACTCTTATATATGTTGAGTAACATCCTCCTCTTAGCATTTGTGTTCCCCCCTTCCCTTCCTCTCTAAAGCTTACGTTATTTCCAAATCTTTGACTATGGCACGCGAGGGGTGCGAGAAAGTAAAAATTATATTTGTGATGAAACTATTTTGTAAAATAATAATTGTCAAAATTAAATATGTATCTGTGTTAATGTTATTAATTTTAAAAGCGCGGTGGTCAAGGCATGTTCAATAGTCCCCCCACCCCGTTTCATTATCCACCTTTACAATTGATAGCAAAATAGTTTCAAGACATTTATCTATTGTGACAAGTGTATTTCTTGTTCAAATTGCCAATAGTCCAAAATGATTTAGTTAGCCCCGTATTATCGATACCAAATTATTGACTCTGTTTACAGATCAGATTACCAAAGGTAGGGCCAAAGTGTTTGATTGGTACACCAAAGTGAACCGAGCCCGTGTGGATTTTACGCCGATGTACTAATTAAGCTAATGTGTCAGAGAAGGGTAAGGTTGCTTTTAGATGACTTACACTCACATTTGCGTGGAGGGTGAGTGGAAAACATTTTAGGAATAATAACCTCATAGCACCCAACTAGGATCGAACACCAATCCCCGTCCTCAGCAGTCCAGTTTTTTGCAAGAGTAGTGCCTTAAATCATGAGGTCACCAAAACGGGTCCTATAATTATATTAATTAGGTATTCTACGCACATGATTTGAAATTAATGGATGGATTTTAAACTACAGTATTAAAATTGTATTTTTCATGCAGAAATGATAATAAATTCATGACACTTTTTTTATCCAATTCACAAGAGTAGAACATTTATTTTTCTTTCGTCTGGTTGAGAGATAAAGTAGTTTTTTATTTTATTTTCTTCGATCTCTTTTTACAGAAACGGCTTACATTGCAAAACACGTGGTATTCACACAACTGATTTAATAAATGAACGCAGTCGAGTTGATATTTTTCCTGAGAACATCTGCTCGTCACCGTGCAACGCTTGGCATCACTGCCATGAGTTTTCTCGAGAGGTTCATTTTGTTCAACCTTACACCGCTAGGTCACAGGCTACTGCACGACAACACTTTTTTGAATCAAAATAAAACTGTACCTCTTTATTTTAGTTTAGAACAATATGTATGCTGAAAAATGAACGGATAATTATTCTCAATCATATTTACTCGGTTTATACTTTGTCTGCAGATTTTTAAAAAAACAACACTAAACCAAGAAAATACGATCATGCAAAAATTATTTAAACAAAGCTGCTTACAAATATTTAACTTTTAACTGGCGTTAAAATATACTAAATGATAGAGAAATGTGTTTATTGTAATACAATGAAAACCGTTTTAGCCTAAGTCTTCCCACATTTCAATGACAAGCCCAGTTTGTTTCATGCAGTGATCTTTAAATTATTTTTTAAAACTTAAATTTGAATTGGCTGGGTAGATAGGAATAAACTATAAACCATGTAAATGAATTGATCTTTACAGTAGTAAAAATCTGATTAAAATATGTATAATAGTTTTCTTAGTAATCATGTACAGAGAAATCGCCTTAGAAACCGGCCGCGCTCATCTCTCATGGTGATCCATCCCCTTAAAGAGTGGAAGTGTGTGTCATGTGTCACATCAGTCAGCTTTGCCCCTCTGCACCTACTCGGAACCACGTAAAACATCGAGAATGTCGGCACACGGCCAAACTGGACAGAGAGACTTGACAGTATCAGCTAATTCAATATTTGTGATAACTTTGTCGCGCTTTCATATCCAATTGTTAGCTTCAACACCCTTCCAGAATTATCTGGACAGTTTCTATTGCAGATTAGAACCTCGTGTTTATTCACACCTTAAGAACGTGCATCACTTGCCCATCAACTCTGTGATACAGTGTAGAGCGTGCATCACATACCCATCAACTCTGTGATACAGTCTAGAGCATGCATCACATACCCATCAACTCTGTGATACAGTCAAGAGCGTGCATCACATACCCATCAACTCTGTGATACAGTCTAGAGCATGCATCACATACCCATCAACTCTGTGATACAGTCTAGAGTGTGCATCACTTGCCCATCAACTCTGTGATACAGTCTAGAGCGTGCATCACATGCCCATCAACTCTGTGATACAGTCTAGAGCGTGCAACACATACCCATCAACTCTGTGATACAGTCTAGAGCATGCATCACATACCCATCAACTCTGTGATACAGTCAAGAGCGTGCATCACATACCCATCAACTCTGTGATACAGTCTAGAGCATGCATCACATACCCATCAACTCTGTGATACAGTCTAGAGTGTGCATCACATACCCATCAACTCTGTGATACAGTCTAGAGTGTGCAACACATGCCCATCAACTCTGTGATACAGTCTAGAGCATGCATCACATACCCATCAACTCTGTGATACAGTCAAGAGCGTGCATCACATACCCATCAACTCTGTGATACAGTCTAGAGCATGCATCACATACCCATCAACTCTGTGATACAGTCTAGAGTGTGCATCACATACCCATCAACTCTGTGATACAGTCTAGAGCGTGCATCACATACCCATCAACTCTGTGATACAGTCTAGAGCATGCATCACATACCCATCAACTCTGTGATACAGTCTAGAGCGTGCATCACATGCCCTTCAACTCTGTGATACAGTCGGCTAGAAATAATAAATTTACATGAACACTATTACGTGTTCCTGATTAAACATTAATGGAGGTAAAGAGTTAATAGACGTTCCTAATACTGAACATTGTTGAAATATTAAATGTTATTTGGATAAAAACTGCATTGAAAAGGCCGTTTTTGACCATTTTAGAATGGCTTCACAGGTAAACAAACATTATGCAAAAATCTTCATTCTGTCATAATAAGCACATACTATAGTTATTAACAAGAAACCTTGATTGCGGAAAATCTCAAGTAATCATTCAAATACGAATGCACTGCACACGTGTCTAATATATAGTATGTCTTTTCTTTTCCCTCACACACACACACACACACACACATGCGCACATACATGAGCCGGAAGCTGAATTTGACCTGCTATGATGAACTCTCTTTAAGTCGCAGTTCATTCAGCACTCAGTCGAAATAATCAAGTCGCAGTGCACTGTAATTTATTTATATGTGCTTTTAGTGTGTACTTTTCAATTTAAGTTTTTTTATTTTTTTATTTTAAACAGTTACGTTAATATAACTTTTCGAATCTTTCGTCTTGAGGATGAGACATCTGCCCATTGCGAGTTTTTTGGAGCACATATGAAGTGATTCATATTTTCTTTCAATGGATCGCTGGTTGAAGTCTGGATCCTTAAAAAAAACTGTCAAATCTTCGTCACAATACCTCTAGTAGCTGTGGAAGCATCAACAGGTATGTACAATATATTATGTTAGGTGCAAAAAAAAAGTATTTGTTTTTTTAATATTGAATAGCGTTTATCTGTGAGGGTCTGCTAGTTTAAGAAAGTGTGCCATGTAAACATGTAACAGCTTTGGTTGCCAATAGCTCAGGACCTATAAGAGATAAGGTATATAAATCTAGATGTATTATTATTATTATTATTATTATTATTATTAGCACCGCGTCTTACTACCCGTTCGGGTTATACGCAATTACGCTAATGTGTAATGGTAGGGTGATTGTGAGATGAAATGGAGGACCTACAGTTTAACGTGGAATCCGAACCACGGTGGAGGCCTGGCATTCCTCACATTCACAAGTTGTGATTAATACACATCTTGTCAGAGGTGAAGGAAGGGTTTGGCAATCAGATAAATCTTTGCCGGGACCGAGGATTGAACCCCGGACCCCCAGCACAGAAGTCCGACACCTTACCCCTAGACCACCAGGTCACCATCTAGATGTAAATTAAAGACCTTTAAGTATATTCATTTTATTTTACATTGCATATTGCATACTGTCCATACTGTTGCAATTTTAACAAAAACAAATTTCAGCTCACATCAATAGCTGAAGTCAGAAACTTTCTGATTGACAATGACCTAGCTTTGGGAGACAAGTTGTGTGATAAGCATTGGCGTATTTAGCAGACATTTAAAAAAAAAAAAGACCTGCCTCAGTGGCGTAGTGGGCTAACGCGCTAGTCGTGTTAAGCTTGACTGCCGAGGACGGGGAGAACGAGGTTCGAGTCTCGATTGGGTGAACTGAGGGGTTTTTTCCTAAATGGTTTTCCACTCTCCCTCCACGCAAATACGGGTTCACTTCCTCTAAATTCAACCTTCCCAATTCCTAAGCCAATAGCATAATTAGTACTTAAGCGTATAACCCGAACGGGTAGTAAGATGCGATGCTAAATAATAATAATAATTTAAAAAATGTTATTGACTTAAGTCTCATTTCAAGGAAAAGCAGTAACCGTTTTTGTTGCCAGTGATAAAGTACAAGTGTTTAAAAAGAAAATCAGGTTTTGGGTGGAATCAATAAGAATCTAAATCTAAACAGCTTACAAATGGTAAAAAATTTAGAAAAGAACTAGATTCTGAAATACTTGGAGCTATCTTAAATGAGTTTCACGTTCACCTGCTAAGTTTGCTTGATAGTTTCAACTGTTATTTTCCAGAAGAACAAATAAAAACTTTTGGGTTGTAAAACCAAATTCTGCAATAAAAGGAAATTTTGCAACCAAGAAGTCACTACTATAATAATTGGTGTCAGCTATAAGACAAATTTAAAGTTTTGTCAGATAAAGCTAAAATCATCTTTCTGCCCTTTGCAACAACTAATGTGAATCAAGATTCTTTGCCTATGTGGCTACTAAAACAAAATACAGGTCCCACACTACAAGGCCATAGTCATGCAATAATTTCGGTGGGGGGTGGGTTGGTGGGCTCATCCCCCAATTGGCGGAGGCTAGAAAAATTCTAAATAAAAATAAAGTTCTAGAAGCTTAGAAGCTATCTGAAGTGTTTTTTTTATGGCAACACAACCCCCTAACTGCCAGAGGCTAGGACAAGTTCTATATATTTAAACACCTCTAGATGCTCTTTAAAGTTTTTTTTTATATAGTATCACAGCCCCCTAACTGCTGAAGGCAAGGAAAATGATAAATATTAAACACCTCTAGAAGCTATCTGAAGTGTTTTTTATGATAACATTATCCCCCTAACTGCCAGAGGCCAGGACAAATTCTAAATATTAAACAGTCAGCTATTTAGAATTCGAAAAATAATATTCATGCTTTTACTATACGATAAAATATCAATTAACAATTTTAAAAATGTAGTTAAGTAAAAACAGCCAAAAATGCACACAAGGGCAACGAAAGTGCTCTGTGACAAATTTCTCTCCTGAAAAGTGCTTCGCAACTCAAAGAGTTGGGGAACCACTGGCATAAAAAATGTATGTGAAAACCTTGACTGGCACTAAGACGCAATGGGGAAAAAACAAACACCCTGACTGGCACTAAGACGCGGGGGGAAAAACAAACACCCTGACTGGCACTAAGATGCGATGGGGGGGGGGGGAAAATAAACACCCTGACTGGCACTAAGATGCGATGGGGGGAAAATAAACACCCCGACCGGCACTAAGACACGATGGGGGGAAAACAAACACTTAAACCCAAACATATTATATTTGAATGTTTGTCTTGATCATTTCTCTCCGTGTCTGCTTACACGAGACTTATATAGCTTCCGGTATAAATATACATACACCCCTTGATATTAAGCATCCAGTGTTCCAATATTCATCACACAAACCTCATCAAATAAAACATTATACTTTCTGTTCACTATCACCACGTGAAGAAAATTCACCTCTTATGTTTCTACTGGAGAAATATTTAATTTATTTCGACCAAAAAAATAGTTTGATATAAAATCTGAAAAACACTTTATCTGTTTTTCGTGTCCCCTACATTCACATCTTAGTTAATGATAGTTTAAATATTTTTTTTTATATGCACTGGCAAGGGAAAAACCGGCTGTGGTTCACTTTATGGCTGTGGTCTGGAACCTGATCCACTGTATTCGCGAGGTAGGTCAGGCTTTCAGCACATTTGAAGGTTGGTGAGGGGGTGAAGCAGGGAATAGTTTCTTTAGGCTTAACCTTGAAATAATTCTTAGAGAATTCATCCAAAATGCAGTTTAAGAAAGAAAGAAAAATAACTCACTCTCCTAATAACGACATGATTGTTACTAAAATGTGGTCATCCTAAAAGTATTAATTAGTCTTTATATCACAGGTGGTTATTTTTTTTAAATAGTTATGAATAAAATATATCTTTACAAGTTTTTTTTTTGTAATTTTTTTCTTATAATAGCCATGGGGTTTCACACATTGAGATTAAAAGTAACTTTCTAAATAACTCGAATAGAAATGTTTAGATAGAACACTAAAAAACACACGAACACATTTTTAAGAACAAGCTTTCGCTGTTACATACAGCTTCATCAGGTCGAGATAGTAGACTGATGTTATTGGTTTAACTGAAGGTTGAATGTCCACAGCTGACTGTTTTTCAGTTATGATTTCACTTTATAGATAGCAGAACTTCGATTAATAGATAGGTAGATAGAAAAACTAAAAGTTGTTATATACTGTATTATTACTGTGACATTGAATGTAATATGTGTGCCGGTAGGAAGGAGAGAAATTACCTAAGGTTGAGATTATGCGCTTGTCTGGATTTATGATATATTGATGGGCCAGTTCCCATATCATTAGTTGTGAAGGGTTGCATATTTCTTTGTTCGGGGATTTGACCACCTTGGTTGTGTAACCATTATTAAAGTTCATATTATGGGTTTGGGTTTCGGCATGTGATGTTACAGGTTTATTTCTATTTTTCATTTTTATATCTCTATAAGGAAAACCTCTTTTCGCTTTATGAGGTAATTGTATTATATTTGGAAGAAGGTATAGGAAAGGTGGATAGAAACGTATAAAAAAGGGACGAACACAATATGGCTTTTACAATTAAAAGAAGAACACAGTTCACACTTTACATTGCTGCCATTGGACATTTTAATTAGAATGAAACATAGGTCGGGGGATTGGGCGGTGACAATCGATTTTCTTTAAGAGGCAACCATTACCTCTTTATCCAGTGGCAGCAATGTAAAGTGTGAACTGTGTTCTTCTTTTCATTGTAAAAGCCATATTGTATTCGTCCCTTTTTTATATGTTTCTATCCACCTTTCTTATACCTTCTTCCAAATATAATATTTTTCATTTTTGTGTCATGTCGATGTTGTGTTCTATCTGAACAGTTTCAACTCCAGTATCATCAAGGTGAATGTACTGGCTTTTTTCTCCTAATTTAAACCATGATTTAGCCTAGTGCTCTATTCCAAATAAATTAAATAAAATATGTCAAATTCTTGAAATCATTCCTGTATTAATTTTTAAAGCTAAAAAGTTGAAACCACAAAAATATATCCACTAAGCACAATAAATAATATCAATAATTAATTTTGAATACTATTTATTTTTTAAAAAAACTAGTTACACTAAACATATGATATAATACTGTAAAAATATTTAATTTCTCTATAATATATTTATATATTTTTTCCAACAGTGAAAAGTTACTGTTTTCTCAAAATTAATTAAAAATTTACATTTTGAAATAAAGTTTTTATAAACATAACATGTTAGTGATATACAAAGAGTTTTTATTCAAAATTTATAACTTTGACTGAATTTTTATTCCTTGAGAATTTTAGAAATACTTTCAAAACAGATTAATTAAATTTTTAAACAAGTGTTTATAAATTGTATGTGTTTGTAAATTGATTTGATTGATTTATAGAGAAATGATTAAAAACCTATATCATCGACTGTTTACAGCCGTTGGCCGGGTCCTTTTAGTAAAATACCTCCATCTTCCTCTATCCTTCCACCATTCTTCCTCCCTTAAGCGCTTCCATATTTCTCCTCTTACTTTCAAACTTTTTGTTATCTGCTCCTTCTAATATCTTTCTTTGTCTCCCTTGCAGTATTTTTCCTACATACTTCATCTCTATCATTCTCTTTGCGTTCTCTTCTTAACCTCATTACATGACCATACCATCTCGGCCTTGCTTCCTCAACTATCTCATGTACTCCAACATCCTCATTACATGTCCATACCATCTCACCCTTGCTTCTCAACTATCTCATGTACTCCAACATCCTCAGTACAATCCCATACCATCTCACCTTGCTTCCTCAACTATCTCATGTACTCCAACATCCTCATTACATGTCCATACCATCTCACCCTTGCTTCCTCGACTATCTCATGTACTCCAACATCCTCAGTACAATCCATACCATCTCGGCCTTGCTTCCTCACTATCTCATGTACTTCCTGTACCCCACTCTTTCCCGGATAATTTAAAACCTAGTAATTAAAATTAAAACATCAAAATTAGCCCAATTACATCTTCAGACAAAAATTTTTGTACCCTGCATGAATAATAGGACTGCATTTAGAGAAACTAGATAATATCTTTCAAATTTGTTTGACAATAAATAATATATATAAAATATTAAAAAATTCGTTGTGGTTTATTTTAAAGTGTACTAATAACAAAAACTACGCCTAAATAAATTCCTTTCATTGCTATAATTTAACTAACATCACTTTGCACTCTTTTATACTAATTTATATACACTCAATTCATTTTTATAGATACATGTATATATAGTGCTTACAAAAAAGTATACATATATATATATTTGGTGTATTCCTGTAATATTTAGTCATGTTAAAATTGATTAGTAATTTATTCATATTTATTTTGATATTTATATAACACATAGCCAATAATCACATAGCTAAACTTTTTAACGAAAACCTCTTTTTGCTTTTTGAGGTATTTTGTTTCTTTGGAAGTAGGTACAGGAAAGATGGCTGGAGACAAAAATGGGAATAAACATAATAATAATGGCCATTTTATATTGTTGCGACTGGTGACTGGCCAAAGAGGTAATAGTGGTCTCGTGATGAAAATTGATAGTTACAGACAGTCCACTCTCTGACCTAGGTTTCATTCTATGGGAACCTGTCAGGAGGTAGTGAGAAACCAAAATGCAATTTCCTCTTTTCGGAAGTTGCAGTGCGCATTTCAAACTATTTCTCAACAAGTTCCGATAGAATGAAATTTAAGTTATTGGAGATTGATCAGTAATAAGCCATTTTCTTCAAGGGGCGGCCATTACCCCCGTATGTCCAGTGGCAACAGTGTAAAATGTGAATTGTGTTCTTATTTTCATTGTAAAAGCCATATTGTGTCTGTTCCCTTTTATTTATTCCTATTATTTCTTACTGTACCTTCTTACAAAAATATTAAAGTCATATTGCATTTGTTCTTGTATTTGTTCTAATGACTCTAAACTATCATTTCTTTCATTTCAGGTGTAAATTTAGTATTTTAGTTTCTGAAAACTGCTTTTAAATGTTCTTCTGTAATACGTCTTGATCGTAAGGAGTTTTTATTGAAATTATTGAAAATGTTTATTAATATAACATAATATGTTGCTTAATCCAAATATAACCAGCATTTTTAGAGCAAAATCTTGAATTTGTGAATTTGTCATAATCAAGAGAATAGTAAAATGTACATATTTCTTCATTATGTTTCAATCCTATCTTATCTTTAATATATGTTTAAACATTTGTATTATTTATCAGATTAAATGAGCTCTGAATTATTTTTATAAAAAAAACTTAATTAGGGCACACCACAAATATTACATTATAATGTTATTATCACTATGGTGCAAGTTATTAAACATTTTAAAGCAAAATATACCTTTAGACCAATATCCTTCAAAAAAAAAGTTGAGTTTTCTCAGTCGTTGCGTTTGTGATGGTTGTGTTTGTTTTATTCATTTGTACCATTGCTGTATCAGACTATCAGAAATATGTATTTAGATTGTTCATCTCCTGCGGCTAATAATTCTGTTTTCGACAACTTATTTCCGGAAGATCAGTTGTGAAACCCGGTAAGCCATCAACATAGGAATGTGACTTGAAGTATGAGTTGCGAAGCTTAATTAGGTTCCTCTGAACTTCTCCCAAGTTTCTTCAATGGGCGCGAGTACTACAATTAGAATTAGTACCACTGTGAGCACAATAATCACCACCAAGTACAGAGCCAGCAACAGCTTACGGAAACAAGAAAGCTGCAACAAAAGGAAACATATGTCTCAGCCGGTGGCACAATTTATACTTTTTTTAGGTTTGATTCAAATCTATTTTATTTTGATTCTGAATCTCAAATTCTAACCTTCATTTGATGTTGTGGTGGCTACAGGTAGGTAAAATAAGGGGATTTAATAAAAAATCAAGGCACTTAGATACTTGACTAAAAAAAAACTGCACTGAAACATTAAAATAAAAGGGACAGAATTTGTCTCTTTAGTAGATGCAACCAGGATTCTTTGAACTCCGATTTCCTCGTCGTTAGCAGGCCAATTCAACACAAAAGTGAGGCTTAAAATATGTTTCAAATTCAGTAAATTGGTTTGGTCATGAGGTCTGGTTAAAAATGTCCTAGAATGGGATAAGCACAACAGGTAGCATCAAATTCATTTATTTTTCAAACGTGAAACTAAAATAGTAAAATTGAATCAATATGAAGATGTTTAATCATTACATGTTTAATTTCACTTTCTTCGACAATAAATATCCCACTTTGACGGACGAACAGTTTAATTTGTCATTCTCGCAATAGATTGGTTTACCGATGACTGGGAAATCTCGTTTGGAATCCTGGCCGGATATAGTGAGGGTAGTTTTTCCTAAATGCTTTTACCACTCTTCCCCCATACAAAAGTGGGTACAATTCTTATAATTTCTATCTTACTCATCCCTACTTCATGAGCTTAGTTAATATACAGTGGATTCCTGACCATCTCAAGCTAAGGATCAATGTGGCCTCAAATAACCACAAACTCGGATATTACAGAACACAATATGTGATGCACCACAGGAAAAGGGAAATTAACTTATTGAAGTAAAATGTTCAGTACAGCTGATTTTTGTCTTTAGGGTCGATTTTTATCGTTTCTGGTTTCTAACTCATATCGATATCTATAGTCATTCTGAACATATTCCAGTCACTATTAGTTCTAAAATCGATCACTAGGAAGGGCAAAAATACATTTTAGTACAGCTGTGCCATTGTTATAAATCGGACCTTAACTTAAACTAATAGTTTTCTTATGGTGTAAGTTAAAGTCCCATTTCCTCTACAGTAAAAAAACTATATACAATTAAATTAAACTCTAAACATTAATTATAATATAACTATTTAGTTTTATTAAAAAAATGTTTTAACTAAATTTTAATAGGGTAATGCAAAATAAAATAATAAACTTGTCTCATCCAAATTTTTTGATTTAAGTTTATTTATATCCTTTCAGTGCAGTAATAAATCTTTTTTTTTTAGCATTTCTGATCAAGTCAAGAAAATTCAGCTACAGCTTAAACTAAAATTTGAATGAAGATTTCATAAAGTAATTATATTTAATATAAAAGAGGAAAACTTATTCTCACTCCCGCAAAAAGGATTTTCTTTGTCGCAGCATGCTATAATTTCATATTTAAGACATTTCACCTATATATCTGAATTCAGCATGAAAATAGATCCTTTACATAGTTAACTAAGGGATAGTTAACCTATTGATTTTTGCATTAGAACAAAATATGTGTCTTTTCATAATTAATGTAAACTTTTAACAAAATACACTACATCCCATTTGACCGCACTAAACTATTGCAACTTTAAATAACATCATGACAAATCAATAAGCTGGAGCCTTAATGTTCAGTGGCAGGCAAATGACTCGACTAAGGGGAGCAGCGACACTAATATTCACTGCGCCACAGTACAGCGTAATTGATGAGCCACACGATTCGCTCCGCTACTCTTACTAGACAACTACACCAGTTTAATATTTCACAGACAATTCTCATGAAACATGAATTGTTACCCCTCAGCTGGTATGAAACCGTGAAAATACAGAATTTCAGATAATACAAAACCTCTTGTAGTACGGAACTTCTGACAATATAGAATCTCTTTTAATAATATATTCATATAACCTGAACAGATGCGGTGTAAGAAAATAAACAATAAATCAAAGAGAACATTTCAGGAAACCAAACTGATTTGTGATTGTTTCCTCCGATGAGACATAGTTTAGTTTATGATATTCCATATTCCTCTCTTTCTCTCTCTCTCAAACGTGTCAACACTTATTTTAACAAGTTGACAAAGTGGTTGGGAATGGAACTATCAACATACCGGAGCATCAGTTCTCCTGTCTGTATCGCTGAGAGGGCTGCGACTGGATGTCCGGTCACTCATAGGGAACGAGTTAACCCTGGAGCTTGTCGGTGCGCTCGCTCGCACAACCCACCACCTGAACAAAGCATCATACACTCAACAACTACAGATCTACTTTCATGTAGTCATATGGTCTTTAACTGTCATGTTAGATGGATATTATCAATACCTATAAAATAACACCAAAAGTATAGTTAAATGTTATCAATGTTGGCCGCAAAAAAAAAAGTTTATATTTAAGGCTCTTTTACTTAAAATTGAACTGTAGTTGCATTTTTGGTAGTTTTAATCATTAAAGGTGGGCATGACACATAATGTGCTTTTATTTGTGTAGGAAAATAGAGGGTGACAGAATGCATAAAAAGCTTTTCCATACTCGTTTTACCATCTCCTCTGTTTATCAATAGCACCTCCTTGCTTGTGTTGCTTCAGGTTAAGAACTATACATTTACAAATGTTTTAATGACCATAATTACCTAACTACCCAGTTAGACAAATAAGAATAACCTAAACGAGTGATACCATTAGATTGGCTTAATCTCGCCCGTGTTTAAAAAATATCTGGAAAATCTCTCCTTTAATTTTTCTGTAAAATTTTCCAACTATTTAAATATAACAATGCAAATGATATGAGCCGAGTTTTAAATTTTTCACTTTGGTTAAATTTATCCTAGAGACGTTCAACACCAGAAACATAAAATGAGTTACAATATAGCAATAATAGGAATTCCTAGCCCCCTTTGGCGAAAGAATAGTCTTAGTCTCTTAAGGCGTCACACTCACAATAACTGGACTGTCAATGACCGTGAGATCTAGGTTTCAATCTTGGTCAGGTATATTGGCGGGTGGTTTTTCCCTAATGGTTTGCCACTCTCCCTACAAGCAAATGTGAGTACATTTCCTCTAGATTCAACCTTCCTCATCCCTAACGCATCAGTGTAATTAGTACAGTGCTATAAACCGAAATGGTTGTGAGATGTAGTGCTAAAACAAATAGATATGTTAGCATTATTTGATCGGTATTGTGATATCTATCAAAAGGGACAGCTGCAAATTACATGACTTGACTTATGAATACGCGAAATTAGAACTAGCAATTTTTCAAGCCGTTAAATATATCAATTCATAAGAAAATTGGGGTATAAATATGTCCCTGCTTATACATGTAAAAAGATTATAGTCAACACTTACCGAGAGAACGAAGTGCATTGCAACGTGGAAGGCCACATACACAACCAGTATCCAGGTCGTCCATTCAGGGAGTTGTGCTTTAGACAACTCGATCGCGAAAAAAATTGTCACAACTGCAAATAATAAATAATAAAAGTTAGAAATCCACTTAGTTTTAGGTCACATGGATATTTTCTAAGTTGTATCAAACACCATTGCAAATAAATATATGAATTTTTAAGTTTATTAAATCATTTATTTTGTACACAGTTGCAAAGCACACGGGTTAGTTGGCCCCTCTCATCCGAAGCTCCAATCAAGAAGATTGATAAATTTATGGGTTCTTATTTAAAGATTGATTTTCATATTATGAAACAATAAATAAAAAGTTAATCAATGTTAAGCTTAACGAGTGAATTACTTATTATCCGATTTGGTGGTCGGATGGTCTGTCAATGAGTGGTATTCAACCTTTATTGTTCGTGTGCGCTCAGATATAATTTCTCTTCCACTTTGTATCCCAATGTTGGTGAAGAGTGAAAGTACCATATTCTATAATATCATCTAAATAAAAAGAGCGTCTCAATTGCGTGTCCTTAACTTCCAGATCTCTTGTGGCTAACCTTAAATTCAGTTTTTACCATAAACATTTTTTTTATGTCTACATACTCGCTTAAATGTCATCAAATACCCCTGGTTGAATACCACTGGTCTGAAGGCATCACTCTCGCAAGAGAAAGACTGGTCTACCGAGATGGGGAGATAGCGATTCGAATCCTGTTCTAGTGTACCGAGGTTGTTTTTTTTCCTAAATGGTGTCCACTGTGGGTACATATTCCTCTAAATTCATTTTCCTCATCCGAACACAAGCTTAGTATTAGTACATATGTGTATAATCTGAACGGGTAGTAGAACATGCTGCTGAAAAAAAATTTATGTCAAAGGCATATAAACCTTAGAAAGGGGAAGCTCGGGGCTCAAATCTTAGCAGAGTACCGAGGTTGGTTTGTCACTCCCTCTCCCCACAAATGTTGGTACATTTCCTATATAGCTCTAACTTACTCATCCTTTCCCCCATTTGTTTAAAAATGTGGTTAGTTCAAACAGATAATAAGACTCGGAGCACCACACACACAAAACATCATTGTCTTGGCTTTGTAAAGTTGGTACACTCACTCGCGAGAATGTGCGCCATGTTGCCCAAGAGCCAATGTAGCCAGTTGAAGATGGGCCTCCGTCTAGAGCCAGGGTGTGGTCGGAACAGGGCTCCGATTGGTTGGAAGAAGGCGAGGAGCGTTGTTACGGTACCAAGGATTGCGTGAGGATTGTCCTCACTGGACCAACTCTTCAATTCCACAAAGATGAGCACAAACGCAGCGATTGTGAGGGACCACACTAAGAGCATGAGGATCCGATGCCACTGCAAATAAAGGTCGATAAATCATTATAACGGAAATTTCTGTAAACTTTCTGAACCGACCGTTAGAGCAGCATATGTCTTGACAGCAAAATTAATTTAAGAACAAACATGACACCCAGTTACAGGACAGTAATTCATCACTGTGAAAGAGGAAGCCCTAATATCCCTAATGATAAGTTTTTTGCCCTAGCTGGGAATCAAACCCAGGACACTTGACTCAATATACGGGTGGGCTACCTACTTTACTAAGTTATAGGGCTAAGTAGAATTTAACTTTGTGATTCTTGCACCAAATGATTCTCAATACAGCCACATCTCAATTTATGCCATGGTTGTATTCTCTAAAATGGCCACGCAAATTCAGCATAATTTTACAAATGAAAAAAAAGGGGGGGGAAATTGTAATGGTTAGTGAAAGGAATGACCAAAAAAACAGATTAATTTATTTATTTTCTTTCCTGCATTTTATTTTAAACTACAAGTATTCGTCATTGACAATATTAAATACAATTATCACTTGCACTACAACCACAGCTAGTGATAATTTCTCTGCAAGTGCAAACTTGTAACTCCAAGGAGAATCTTTTCCACATAAATTTGTTTGTGCGTAGTTTTACTCACAATTATAAACCTTATAATTTGAAAATGTCAGTAATGATACTTCTAGGATGTTTAAAAAACGAGTAAGTTAAATTGATGAGAATTAAGAGCTGGCTAAATTCCTTACCAATTTCTTATATATTTTTTTATCTCTTTTATGTTATTTTGGTTTCCTCTTTTAGGAAGTTGCGGTGCATATTTCACACTCCCTCCTGATGAATTTCTATAGAATGAAACATAGGTCGGGGGGAGGGGTGGTAGCAATCGATTTTTCTGAGAGAGGCAGCAACTAAGTAAAAGTTTACCTTTTACATGTACCTATCTAAGTGTCCTATCATTCGTTACCAATTTCCTTTTACTCTCTCTTGTATTATTTTGGCTTCCTCTTTTAGAAAGTTGCGTTGAAAGATAGATTTTCTTAACTTGCTGTAGAAATTTTCCTTACCAAATTCTAGTTTTTGATATGCAAGTTTAGTTCTGTCAAGTTAGGTTAAATTCTTATGGTCTCCTATTATATTATTAGAATTAAAGTTACTCTATATTAATTAACTATTAGTTAGTTACCAAAGAGTACATTTTCCTCTTGACACACCAATTGATATGAGAGACAAGTAAAACTTACAGCGAACCACTGATCTTTCCCGCAGAACGGTTTTCCGACCCAGGTTTGTTTGAAGTATCTTGCCAGAAGAATACCCACGCTGGCTGCTCCAATCCAGGCTGCGATCATGAACGCTCCATGAAGTCTGAGTAGCAGCTTGGACGCAGATGCAAATGTGACGATTTCAGACAAAATGTAACCGTCTGAGCTGGCTTCATAGATAACATCGTGGAAAGATACACCAGCAGCTAAAATATAACAATTTATTACCAAAATTATCTTTAAGTAAAATAATATTTATATTCAATAAGTTATCTATCTTATAAAACAGTTTTATCAGGCACTTAACGATGGTACCTATTTGGTGATTTTGAAGCTATTTTTCAAAGTATAATCTGACATACTTAAGCAGTCTAAGCACTATCACACTTAGAAACCAATGTACAAAATATAAAGAGAGGGAAGAACATGAGAAGTTCACCCTATAATACCTCTAGTATACCTGCTGATAACACTTCACCGTTTATACTTACGAGTATAACACTCACTCTACTATTTGTGCCTGGACAGCATCAACTTCACATTTAAAAATCACCCTATCCTTGTTTCCTATTCTAGGTAGACATCAGTTGTGAAATAATTTGTACTCGCTTGATTAAAACACTTTTGTTCTAAAATAAACATTGTTGGGGAAACTCTTTTTAATAATAGAATTGATATATAGAAAAAATACTAACACATTATTAAAGTTTTAGTGATTTATTAGTAAAAATTAGATCAACCTCAGTAAATACATTAAAGTGGTTTTAATAACATCACAAATGTTAAGGAAGCAAGGGCATAAAAAGGAGGGGCATGTCCAGACCCTCCCTGGAATTTAATGAACCCTCTTAAGGAGGGTCTGTATGTAGGTATAAAAACTTTAATTGAATAAAGGTATAGTAAAACTTTCTAGCAGACCCCACTAGAAAAATTCTTTCCATGCTCTTGTAAGAAAGGTCACCCTTAATGTTTATTTTAGACCAAAAGTTTGCTAGTCAAGAGAGTACAAACAGTTTATCAACAAAAAACTAAACTGTTATAAACAATTTGAGACTCATTTGTACATCTTTAAGAAGTACTTTAAATACATATATAGGTACCTAATCACGCAGTTCCTTAAGGGGTAGGCAAAAACCTATGTATATAGCTCAAAAAACAACTCTGTACTTAATCCATCCTCAAAAACTTCCTCCACACTTCCTCATCCTTGCATACTCCCTTCGCTTCGACAACATCCATACACCGAGTCATACATGCTCTTTTATTCTTAAAACTCTTAATGTTTCTCATTTTCACACATCCGTCTGCAACATTTACATGTTCTACCCCTTCATTTCGATCCACACACTCTACCTTCATATATTTGCTTCATCACTTGATCCATAATCACCCTCTCAATATGCCCAAATCAATGTTAAATAAAATTATTAAAATAAAAATGCAGTAAAATGTAATATAATAAAAAAAATACATACTGTATTTATAAGTTGGCAAAAGCGCAGAACTTCACTTTTCTATTTTAAAATTGTGCCCTTGGATATTAAAACAACCATATGATGTTTTATATATTCATACAATTCAAACAGCACAAAAAATATATGAATAGTTAAAGTGATTAATTACCTCTCAAACTTGAGCCAACTGCAAGTAGTAAATAATATTTATTTTTTTCAAGGTCATATATTTTGCCTGAAATGTTTGTCACGACGTCTCTTGTGAATCTGCAGTAAACTTCTCCGTTAACGTAAGAAGAGTTTATGAAACTTATTCCTCTTTGACTCTGATAAAAAAAAAACAGAGAAATAAATATATTATATTTGGAAGTACATTTTGTTTCACTCCTCGAAAAAAATGTTTTAAATTGTACGAATTATAAATTTCACTCACACTAGATCGAGCATTGGTCTTATCGGTATTATAAGATAAGTAGACATTGGCTGGTCTGTTCTGAGCACTATCCCTAGCGCACTCCATAACGCTGTCATCACCCTGGAAACAAATGTTTAAAACAATATATTAAATTACCGAATGCAAACACGGCACGTTCTATATATTCAGTTCAGGATTTACATGTATAGGATCCTTATGGTGACATACAGTGTGGGAGGCCCCCTCCCACCCCCCATAAACCCATGTAAACTGCTTCATAGCATGTCTGAGGGAAGGTAAAAACAAAGCGATTGTTTGATTTTACACAAATGTTAGCACAAGAGCTTGTAAATTATCAACAATGAGGACTTTCCTGGTAAATCTTTCAAGTGTCTGCAGGATTTTTATTTTTAGTTTAAAATGCACACCAATCAATTCATTTTTACCTAATTATTACATGCCGAAAGAATATTATTCTAGGCCAAAACAAAAAGGCATCTACAATAGACAAACTAAAGTTGATGTCTTCTTTCTTGTGGAGATATGTCGGGAGTAGAGCTGTCACGATACCTGTTTTCCCCGATTTCGATTTTCAAGTTCAATCTCGATATTTCGATTCGCGATTCCAATTTTTGAACATTTCCTTTTTTATTATTTTTCCAAGCATTATTGTATAGAAAATCTAAGTGCCTGATACCCTAATCCCCCCTCCCTCAATGCGAAACTTGTACTCGACCATTACAACACATGGTCGCTTGAAACTTTAATCTCACAATCTTATAGATGTTTACTAAAGGTCTTCAAAACTGAAATTCAAAACCAAAAATTCAAATAAACTCGAAATTAATATAATAAATTGCGGATTTTATATCGGAAAGAAGAACACATTTCACACGCTACAAAAATTTAAAGTCATCCACCATAACTCATCCTATGCATGTTAGCTTGCCAGAAATTAGTGATGAAGTTTCGGCAACGATATATTGATATATTCAATATATCAGACTACGCTCTAAATCTATTTAATTATAACAGCAGCAGAAATGTTATTAATTAATGAGATTTTTTTTACACCATTAATTAAGTGTGTAAGATATTCACCATTTTACTGTCGTCCGAAAGTGCGACGGCAGCGTACCCTGCTCCTCTGCCCTTCACTTCAAACGTGTATCGGTCACCCTCTACCTGGACCGTCGTGACGGCTGTGCATGACTTAGTATCGAGACACTGGTCAGGTGCTCCAAAACAACTCTTTGTTGATCCGCACCCTGAGTAGATGGGGTCGTCCGTTGCTGCGGCCTGTATGAGGGAGCAGGTTATATTGTATTACTAGCAGAAGTATCCTGCGCTGACCGGGGTAACCACACAATAGAGTACATGCGTGGTTACAATGGGCAACACTCTTCATTGCTTTAAATAGATATTTTTAAAAAAAACTCTTCATTTTATTTCTTTTGAGCAAGTTTTAAATAAATTAAAAAAATATAATCAAAAATTTAAAATTCAAACTTCGAGGTGCATACGTTAATGCACATGGGCTACTAATCTAAAAATGTCAGCCCTCATGCAATGCTCATGACAAATATACAAACTCTTTAGTTTATTAGTATAGATTAATATTGGTATATTTAGGCCTTATTGGTTAAATTATAATACTTACAACAGTTATAATAAAAATAATATATAATGTTGAACCACCCATAGTTGCACTACCTATCAAGATTCAGTTATGATTCATGTCTGAACAATCAAACTCTACTGAGTATTCAAAAAGATTATTATAATAATAAAAAAACATGCTTATCTCTTTCACCAAATACAACATATGAATCTCAATGATTTATGGCAAATAGTACTTTGTTGTTACTTATTTACAAGCTATACAAAAAAAAAGAAGGTCTAGATAAGATAAGGGCTCAATGAAACATTCAGTGTGGCAGTGGATTGTTAAGTTTAAATGAGACTCGATTCATGAAAACATGATTTGTTAGGTTATTTCACTCATTAACCTTCTTTCTAGCAATACTTATTTGTTCAAAGAGTGTTTAAGCATTTTTTTTTAAATGACAATGACTGTCAGTACTCATAAGAACATAAATTAAATTATTAATTATTTTATAGTCATATGAAAGTAAATTAATATTCCCTCTCCATAGTAATGTTAAAGAGAAGAAACATGTCAATGGGAAAATTTATACTAATTTAGTTGTATAGCTCTGATCATAATAACAATTAGTTTGTTTTTTACACCCCCCTAAATGGCTTAGTTAGCTAACATTCTAGTTTCATGTTGAGCTAGATTGCCGAGGACAGGGAGATTGAGATTAGAATCTTGCACGGGTGAACAGAGGGGGGAGGGGGTTCCTAAGTGGTTTTCCACTTTACCTCCACAAAAATGCGGGTTCACTTCATCTATATTCAACCTTTCCAATTCCTAGCACCCATTAGTGTAATTAGTACTTAAGCATACAACCCTAATGGGTAGTAAGACGCAGTGCTAAGTAGTAGTTTTTTTTTACATAAAAAGTCCATATAGTTTGACTTTGCTGTGGGTCAAACAGAAAGGTGGCTCACAAAGTGTCATCACCATTGAAAAAAAAATGTTAAAATAAAGATTATCTTAGTCTAAATTAAGTGCTAAATTCATTCAAGTATCTATTTTACTTGGACAAAATTACATTCTCAAATGTACATAACATTCTTTTGTTTAAAATTTAAAAAAATATTTGCTAACTAGACTTCAATTCATATTTGTATAGCCAATATAAATTGCATGATGTCACGAAAATAAGTGATTACATGGTTACAACTCTATAAACAATTCAGTAACGTAGATAGGATAAATTCTGAAGGGGGTGAGGGTTAATGTAAAAATGATTTATTTGAATTTAAAAATACCTAATAGGATCAATCATGTTAAATATTCAATTATGATTGTGTTTTTTTTTTCATACATTCACCACAAAGAGGGCATAATGTGCTGAATATAAAATTACTAAATATTTTAGCATCCCATATATTTGTGAGCATAAACACAATTAACGTGAGTAGGCCTATTAAAGATTTTCTTTTCTCAGACAATATAACAAAAATATGCAATAAATATTGTAAACCAAACAAGTTAAACATGCCCAAACACATTAAAAAACATTATTTTAAAGTCTAGTAAGTCTGATGAGTAGCACATTGAAAAGTATTGTATGTTAAAAAGTATTCTAAAAGCAAGAATTCAAAATATCATAAATTTGGCAAGTATCTGACAGTTCACCATGTAATTTCATGCCTGGGTGCAATGTGTTAACATAACTACACCATTGGAACAATTGAGCAACAGATATTTCTTCAAATTAATATTATCTTTAAGTGCTACTTTATGTGTGTGAAAACTTACCTTGACTTCTATTTCAGGTATGTAAGCCGGCACGGTGCTGGTTTTGGGCGCCCTGGTGGTGGAAATACCAGTAGACTGGGCCGGGTTGTCGACCGAGCGTTTAGCCACCTCCACTTTGTCAGACAACACTCCGATCCCAGAACGTAGAGTAATCTTGCACGAACGTTGCACTGAAACACATCACACATCTCGTGGATACATATAGTCGGATCACCCCAGGAATATGCAACCGTTTAGAAAACATACAAAAATGTAGGTCGGCCAACATAAAAAGGCTCCCGGTATTAATCTTACAGCTATACAAATGTACACATCACAGCAACATACCTTAAACTTAAATAAAGGTATTTAAAAGCTGCTCATTTTAACTATCAACCAATTTTAATTTAATAAAAAAATCATGTTTGGAAAATTTCAAGGGTAGGTGAAAATATATTTTTCAACTCTTGATAAAGAAAAGAGCACTTACATATTTATCTTCTGAAGAAGAAAAAAATTATATGTTAATTGTCGCTTTTTTTTATCTCGTGTTGTTTATGATATAACATATAACAACAGCAGCATATATGCTTTAACGTGTGAGTGTGATAAATCATGGGCATGTCTGGCGGGAAAGGGATGGTGTACATCTCTCTCTGCCCTCCCAACCCCACTTTATGGGAGAGTTCTCTTCAATATATGATAAAACTTACTAATTTATTTAAATATTTACTTACCGGTACTTGAAACATTTCAGTTATCTCTTACATGCATTGAATACCTTTAACAGAATCCCTTGCTTCACATATGCAGACAGTAGTGCTGCAAGCACAAGCTCATCCAATAAGGGAAATATGTTTAGGTTATCTATTTTACCTTAAAAAATGGTTTTTCAAATTTAACTAATCCTGTGTCTGTGTCATATTCATAAATATGTTTTGAAGAATGTTAGAATTTATTATATTATTTAAACACATATGTGTTGTTAACTAAACAAGAAAGAAGATTTTTGGTGTTGTCAATGTTCAATTAAGTAAAGTGTTAGTTACAGTAGCCTAATTAACACAAATGAATAACCCTTTTGTAACTTGACTGTGGATATATTTCTACAAATATTGAACAATTAATTGAGCAATTGGTTAAATAATTAAGAACCAAAATGGTCAGCCATATATGAATCTGGGATGCAATGAAAAGCTTTAATTAATAATTAATATTCAGCTGAAGCCAAGTATTTTAGATATGAAGCTTAGTATTTGATGGATAATATTAGCAAAGCCTCCATTTATTTTACTAATTAGTGAGGCAACATAATGTGTGACACCCCCTCCCCTTGTCCTCCATAGTTTGAAAGTTAGTTACATCCATGGAGAAAGTCACATTTTTAACTGTCAGTTGAGGTTCTGCCTGGGATATTATGACTATACAGGTCAAGTACATTAGTGTATGATGTGAACAAGAAATATATTGATTATTATTATTAGGTGTTCTGTTCTTACGACAGGTCCATTCCTTTTGTGAATGAAATTAGACCGCCAGTGCGCCCTGTCTTCTGCCTCCTCCTCCTTGAGCTTCCAGAATTTTCTTGTTTCCTTCAAGTCATCCAATATTTAAATCCTCCTTCCTAAGCTGCTCTTTTCCTCAATCTTTCTTTCTATGACGTCGTGCAGAAGACAGTTCCTCCTAAGGATGTGTCCGATCCAGTTCACTTGGTACCAAAGAATCACATCCAAAATGGTTCTCTTCTCACCCACACTTCTTAGGACTTTATTTGTCACCCTGTGTGTCCACCTAATCTTCTCAACTCTTCTCCAACACCACACTTCAAAGCTCTCCAAGTACTTCTTTTCCATATCTCTAATAGTCAAAGTTTCTGCTCCATAGAGCATGAAGCTCCAAATGTAGCATTTGATCAGTTTCTTCCTCCAAATTCAATTTGCTGGTCAGCAGTAACTTCTTCTTGTTGAAAGCTTCTTTGGCCATGGCGATCCTCGACCTAATTTCCTTGGTACAGTAGGGATCCCTTGTCAGTAGACTTCCTAGGTACTTGAACTGCACTATATTTTCCAACGGTTTCCAATTGTGATTTTGAGCGGTTCTTCATTTTTTGAAATCACCATCACTTGACTTCTCAATGTTGATCTCGATGCCATATCTTCTCCCTGTCTCCACTAGCCAGTCCATCATTTCCTGTGACTCTTCTTTATTTATCAATGCTAGAGCATGTGCGCATTTTATTGTGTTGATGATGTGTGTCCTCCTAACCTGAATTGTTCCCTGGAGCTTCCGTGTAGTAGTGGGTCCAGAACAGGGTCAACGGTGCCTCATGAGGGCGAATGAGGAGCTACTTAAATAAAGAAGTAAAGTTCAGGTTTAGAAAAATGAGATTAACAAATGTTCATTGTGCTGACAACATTACACCCTCTATCCAACGGACATGGCACTATCTTCGCTAACACAAGGCAGCCCCTTGGTCAGTATGGCTTAATGCTGACGTAAGCCATGAAGTTTTTTTAAGTGGTATTTTTAGCACTGCGTCTTACTTATCTGTTCGGGTTTTCCGCTACGTAATAATTACACTAATGTGTCAGGGATTAGGAAGGTTAAATTTAGAGGAAGTGCACACGCATTTGTATGAAGAGTAAGAGAGAATGGAAAATAATTTAGGAAAAATCACCCTTAGTGCACTCGACCAGGATCGAACCTCGATCTCCCCGTCTTTGGCAGTCTAGTCTAACATGAGATAACGCATTAGACCATGTGGCCACCGAAGTGGGGAAGGGTTAGCTGTTTAAATTATTGTTAGATAGTATTTTTTATTCACAGAATCAGTCTTAATAAAAAACTTCCAAACTTCAAATAAGTAATTTTAAATTTGCAACACTATTTTTAATAACATTTTCTACAACTTAATTTAGTAAACTAACAAGATAAATTTAAATTTAAAGTCATCAATAACATAGTTTCCATGCTGAATAAATTAAATTCAAAGCAGATTTTAAGTGCACATAGGCATTACATAACAATGATGTAATTGAGATCAGTTCAGATAATAATCAACTTTTCTTATCAAAAAGCGATGTACATTGATACTTAATGTATCCATTATTTCATTATAAAACTACATGAAAATTTGATATCACTATTGAAGTCATTCAATTAGGTAAGGCCTATACAACAAAAATATGAATTCATAAAGAAAATCAACTGGTAAGATTTTACTAAAAGATGAATACAGTTTTTTACTCAATAATATAACTTTCTTTTAAATTTAATTAAAATTACAATGCTTTAGTTTTATAATATAAATTGTTTAATTTTTTAACACTATTTTTCACAAAGTTGGCATTTTGAAAAACTTAGAGCCTGTTTCCACGAGCGTGTGCGGTTGAATTAGCAGCGCTGCTGCCGCGCACGATCGCCCGTCCTCGCGACTAGCCGCGGCGTTTCCTAGCAGCGCTGCCAGTGTAGATACATTAAATTAAATGGTCCTGTTTCCAAGCGCGCAGCAATATGCGCGACTCTTTCAAAACAGACCCATGTGCTAGTCTAATAAATACAGTATTGTTTATTACTATAGAATGTCATCCCAACCATTCTTTGAGAGCTTGGATGCAGAAATATTTATTAGTGAGATAGAGATGCTACCAGCCGTTTGGGATTCAAAGTCATCTGAACACAGCAATAAGCAAGAAAAAACAAGGTCATGGGAATCATTGTGCAGAAAGTTTATTTCCAAATTCAAGTTTTACGTAGACACCTTAGGTGGGAGGGGAGGTACGAACAATGCTTACGAAATACAGAGAGACAGGAAAGAATGGGGGAGTGTGTATAACGAGTAAATTAAAAAATATATTATAATGCTATACATTTTTAATTTTTACCAGTTTAATACAATCAATCTAGATTTAATGTACAACAATGTTTATTGGAATTATTGTGAATTATTTCGCACCATTAATTTACAAGTCTCGTTAATAACTACCAGCAATTTTATAAATGCATAAAAAATTATATTAATTCCTGTTAGATGGACAGAGAAAGGGGGGGTCCAAAATGGCCAAAAATATGATTTTATTATAGAAATCTTAAAAAAAACATGGGTTTAATATTGGCAGCGTGTCAACAGCACTGCTAAATACGCTCGTAGAAATAGGCCCTAATTCAGAAAGTTTGTTTAAAGTCAAATAAGAAAAACTTAATAAGCAGACATCATTTAGGGATAATACTAATTATTATATGATGATATAGTAATAATATTGCACGTCTAGGCTACATCACTTGTAGCCCGGTTTGTGGAAAGAATATCCAGTTCTAATGTACCGTTGCCCAGGAGATGCCCGCATGTACTAATCGCACATCCTTTCCGTGGAGGCTCTTTCCATGTCCCGATGAATGAGGGTGATTGTGAATATGGGGTGTGGAACCAGTAGAAACACAACCTAACTTAAACCTAACTAACCAAGACCTGGACCATTGGGATAACTCCCCTTAAGAGAAAAATTCCCCAAGTACCAGATGAAAATCAAACCCGGGGACTCGTAGGCTATGCAGGTGCACTGACCACTACACCACGGGGCCGGTTATTTAGATATAATGTATTCTTGTGATCAAAGATGGTGCCACAAAATCCCAAGGAGTCTTTTTTTATCAAATCTGTGTCAGATTAATTTTAGGTAGTTTGGAATTGTGGTTCGTCTGACATAACACACAATTGAATTTGTGTTACTTACTTAAATTGAATAGGGCCCCTCGTAGTCTGCTGGGGGCTCCCACTCAAACTGCAAGGACTTTTTCCCCGTCGAGTTCACGTGGGTGACAGCATTCTGGAACATGCAAATACTGGTGAGGTGGGACTTTCGTATTTTGGTGTACCATGCCTACCGAACGTTCTCAATTCAGGGCTGCCACTATTTTCTTACTACCAAATTCCCTGCGATTTCCAGGTTTTTTCAGAAGGTATTCCCATTTTTACAGACAACTTAGATTGAAGAAAAGAATAATAAAATGTAGTTTTCCATCAAAGTGAGTGTGAAGTAATGTGACTTATGTTTAAACCAGGATGATTTAAGATTGATGGGGAAATACATCCTGTCACTCTACAACCCTTGTTTAAGGGGTAATAGAAGACATGTTAGAATCAACAGAATTAATACTTCAGCTCACTTTTTTCATCCATCCAAAGACCTACAGTAGTCCCATGGCTTCTTTGGTGCTGACCGACAGTTCACAGCTTGACTTCTGACAGTCAACATTTAGGTATATATCTAAATTTTGACTGTCAGAAGTGACAGATGCTAAACACATATTTTTTGCAGATCAATATTGTTCGGCGTAGGGATACATAATTTAGTCTGGTAGCTTTTCAAAGCCGTCAGCTGTCTACTCAGCAGCACAAGAAGCCATGGGGCTACTGTAGGTACTATTTAAGCTTTCAGATTTTATAGGTATCTATCAAAACTGACAACTGCATATCTATCACATGACTTGACATGAATACATGTAAGTAGATATAGTGACTTTACTGACAGATAAGGCCTTTCTTTTGAAAAATTAGACTGTGTCTGTCCCTGAATAGCTGGTTCATAGAACAGATACAGTGATTTGGATTGGTGGAACGGAAGAGAACAAAGTTAGTAAAATTAAATTCAAATTATTATATTTTTTCGGTGATTTGGATCAGGATAAAAGAAGAGAGAAAAAAATTAGTCAAATGAAATAAATATTATATATGTATAATTAATTTAAATATGGCAGATACCTCTTCTGATCACCTAAAATGAATTATAAATATGTGTTCAGTGTTTTGGATCAGTAAAACAGAAGAGAGAAAAAAAGTTAAACTATGTGCATTCTAATTTGAAGGGAACAGGAGGAAAGAGGGTCTACCTTTAACTTTTATTGAGTTAGTACTGCCATCTGTTAGACAATCATGAGACCTTTCTGATGCAGTTTAGATTATGGTCAAAAGAGGTATCTGTCCATATTTAAATGAATTTTAAAAACAAAAGTCTTTGCTGTGGCCCTTAGAGGATATTGAGATATAAAAATTGTTGTCCTGGAAAATGTGTGTGGTGTGAATTTGCCCTTTTTTTTTCCTCCTGTAGCCTTCGTATTAAATTTCTTCAGTGTTTTCAATCAGGTAAACAGAAGAGAAAAGTGTTAAGTCAAATAAAGTTTATCATATTTCATTCTGAAATATTTTGATAAACTAAACTTAAGTATTTCACTCGGCACAACAATGGTGCACAAGCCAGCTATGCACGTTTCAAAATCGCCCCTTTCAGTTTGAAGGAAGCAAACGAACCCGCAGTACAAATAATAAAATTACCCGAACTCCAGAGGCGCAGTTGATGGCCTGGGCGAACCCTGGCACTGCAGTGAAGGTCCCGAGGGGCTCCAGCGGGTCCCTGGGGTCTCTGGCTTGCAGAAGAAGCCGGCGAACGTCAGTTCGGAGGGAGAAGACACCATGAGTTTCAAGGGGGAACCTTGCCCAGCCTGCAGAAGCGCAGGGGTCACCAGGAAAGGGCTGGTGCCGGGTGTCTGAGGTGGGGCCCCTTGATGCAAGGGCGTCATAGACTGGCACACCTGGTCCGGTGCACCGCGGCTGTAGGCGTGGCCCCTTCCCACTACGGCTGCCAACACGCACCCGCTCAGCAGCGCTACCAACATCTGGGGAAACATATTACGTCACAACTACAGTACAATTTCCATAGGAAGAGTCTTTTAAAAAATACAAACATATTTGTTGGTGTCAACAATGATTACAGATTATTATACCATTAGTATCATTTTAGATTATAGATAATATCTATCAAAATGACAACTGTATATCACATGACTTGACGTATAAATACGTGATAATTGTCAATTAATAGTTTTTCAGTGAAACTTGACAAAAGAATGGACTCGCTAAACCAGACAAAGGTATAAGCCGATGATAAATTAGAGGTATCTGATAAAAAAAAATACTTAAAAAGAGTTGTGTTATTTACGATGTGAGATTAGCAGCAGTTACAGTCCAATCTTTACAGGAAGAACTGCTAGAACAATATTAATCTACCTTCACGTATTCATACGTCAAGCTATGTGATCAGCAGTTGTCACTTTTGAGAGATATTATTAAGCCTTATAAAATAACACAAGTAATATAGTAAATTGTTATCAATTTTGGCCACAAAAAATGTGTTTGTATTTTGTAAAAGGCCCTTCTATGAAAATCGGACTGTACAAATGTCTCTCTGGTGGACAAACATGAAAGTTGTCTCTCCTTTATCCCCCTCAATTATACACAAATAAGGTTCCACCGCCACTGGTTGCTATTAGTAAAAATTCTGACAAGAATGATTTGTTAGAAAAAAAACTTCTTTTGCAGTCGACTTTGATAACATTTCTTTTTATTATCAGTAAAATTTCATAGTAATTTTTTAAAAATCCGTTTTCAGTAAACTAATGTTTATTTAAGGGCGAAAATCAAAATTTAAAAAAAAAACCTTTCTTGGGTTTGGGGCACATAAAACGCCATCATCCATCATAATTTCGAGGGCGAAAATATTCACGATTATAATACATACCTGTCATCTGTTTGCGAAAGTAAATATGTCGTCAGGTAGACCGTGACAGGGATCAAACTTGCATTCTTCGGATTCGAAGTCCAACGCCTTATCGAATAGACCACACGGTCGGATAAATAAATATAAACAACAATAGTATGTTTTATTGTTTTGTCGTTTAAACACTTATAAATTAAAAAACTTTATGATAATGTGTTTACATACTATTTAAATAGTTTATATTTCTAAGACTAATTTAAATATTATGTAATATGTTTATATTTTGTTTTAGGTGATAATGAAGGACATTACTAATTAATGTCGTGCAAGTTGAATTAGAAACTGTAATGTAGATTCGAAAGTTTTGATTTATTTAAGCTTTGGATTAAAAAATAATTATATTTAAGAAATACTCATTTAATACTGTATGTAAAACATTAGTGTCCGTAGTAAAACTGTATTAAGGTCTAAGACGTGTTCGTGGTTGAAATAAAACACACACCTGCTTCGGTGGTCTCATGGTCTAGGACGCTACGCTCCCAATAGACTAGACTGCCGATGACCGGGAGATCGAGGTTTGAATCTCGGTCGGGTAAATGAAGGTGTTTTTTTTCCCCCAAAATGGTTTCTCACTCTCTTTCCCACGAAAATGCCGCACACTTCATTTATATTCAGCCTTTCTTCATTCCTAATCCACTAGCATCGTTAATAAATAATCGTGTAACCAGAACGTGTAGTAAGATGCAGTGTTAAAAAAAACGCACACAAATTAATTTCAAACCTAATTGCGTGATTTTTTTTCCGTGCCCACCATATTAATAATTTGAAACTTTTGACTTAAGTGACGTCACAGCACGTACATTAAATGACCAAACCTGGTTCTTTCCGTCATGGTTGAGAGCGTCGGTACTTTTGTGCTCGAGGCTATTCTATAATAGCGGTGCGTACCAGTCGGTGCAAGTACCCGTGGGTACGTTAACTGCGTATCGACACCTGCAGGTGGGGGCCCGCACCCCTACGCAGTCGATAAGTACACCAAGCACACAGAACAGAAAAACTCATTGTTGTTACTTGGACCGGAATCATAGGAGGGGGAGGAGGGGGGAGAATCGTCTAGGTCCTCACGTAGTGGACGGTTTTTTAATAACCGCACTAGTGGTTACGTGGTCTAAGCCGTCAATCTCCAAGAGAGATTCGATTGACGGTCAATGGTAACTTTGAGGTTCGAATTTATCTTCGGGCGGGTGAAATTTTTATTAACATGTTATCTGGCATTGTCTAAATTACAAACAAAATAAGCTCATCTAATTTTCCAATGAAAACTACCTTTGAGGATACTTTCACATAAAAGGGATTTAAATTCTGATCATAATTACGCAACTATTTGAGATACGTAATAATCTTAGTAACAAACGACATTTATCTAAAAAGAGCTTTTATAGAATCAATATTTTTATATTTATGGACAAATTTTCTTTTTAAATCAAGCTTTGGGAAATAAGGAGTTGAAAATGCACACAACAAAATGTTTCTACAAAAATGTATATTATTTCATTTCGCATATATACCATTTATAACTATAATTTATTTAAAGTCGCGAGAGAATTTTGTGTATGGTGCATCGTACCACGTCTTATTTTATTTGCCCTAAATGTCATCAACCCTAGTTACGCCCCTGGTCATCTTTATTAAATTAGTTTAAGGTCAAAAGAAATAGTAAAGTACCGATGGAACCTAAGGATGACATATTTATTATCCGGGATTAAAACAGAAAGAGCTACAAAAATAAACTCATTGTCGACCGTGACAGGATTCGAACCTGCAATCTTCGGATCCGAAGTCCGACGCCTTATCCATTAGGCCACACGGTCGTCTTTAAAATATTGATAACCACTGATATATTTATATATTTGCATATTATGTTGCATAGCTTTTTAGTATTATATCTCTTTTAAATAAATTATTAATTTCATTGTTGTTTACTTATCTAGATATTTATTGTATTAATAATAATTATTACTTCACATAATTATAATTAACACATTTTTCTGTTTACCGTCTTTTAAAAGTTAATTTATATTTGTCTGGGTGGTACATCTGCTTTATTGTGTTTTTACGCGGTTTTCTTTTTCTTTAGTTCGCTAAGTGATTGGGTTTCGGAATAGATGCTAATATAGCCTCACAAAAAACATTTTAAATAACCCATCTTTCTATTAATTAATATATTTGCGTGTGAAATGAAAACACATAATCATCAACAATCTCCAGCCACCGTAGGATCTAACCACGCGCATGTTATCATTTTGTAACATTATTTAATTATCTTTATCTCTCATTCCGTCAATCAATAGCATTGTGATGATTCTTATATCTATATTTCTATTTTATTTTGAAGATCAATAAAGAATACATACCGATATATTAATTTTTTTGCTTGAAATAAGAACAACCAAAGTATTAATAGTTTCTAAACTGCCAAGTGGTTAAAGAGAACATTGAATGATTCTCTACAATTCACAAAAAAAAATATATATATAGCTTCAATCTAAAATGACTCATCCAAGTTTCTTGCGGTAAGGTCAGATACTTATATAGATAACTTGACTTAAATAATGAAGGAGACATTTTCTCGAACGCAAACTAACGTCATGGAGCGAGAGTGAAAAACCATATAGGAAAAAAAATACACTCAGGGCACCCGACCGGGATTCGAACCTCGATCTCTCCGTCATCGGTAGTATAGTCTACTGCGAGAGTAATTCCTTCATTCGACCACAGAAGTTAGTGTTGAATACTAAGTTATTAGACTCTTTAAGGTCATTCGTTAATAAAATTATATTCATAATATTATTAATGTAAATAATCTTATTACTGTAATATTTATAAATATTTCACTGTGTACTCCTCGTATGCATGTCTAGTTATTAATTATAATATCAACATTGTGGATATTTCATTGTGTACATCTCAAGAATCTCTCTTTTACTAAATTTCAGCCCTATACATCAATTACTTTACCTTAACAACGGTACATAAAAAGTATAAAATAATAAGTTCGACCTCTTATAGCTCGTGGACTGTAATGACTAGAAATCAATGAATCAATATCTATAGCTTTATAATAATATAAACTTGTTACAAATTATACATTGTTATTGTCGAATGTCCGTAAGATAAAGAGAGACGTTGAAATAATTTTGCTTTTATCGTTGTGACCGGTGGGGGAGGGTTTAGAGGGAGGGGTTGTCATCCAGTGGCGACTCGTGGCATTATGGCCCGTATTCAAGAATGAGGCTGAGCTGAGTGGAGTAGAAGGTGCGTTGATTTGCGAACAAAGTAGACAGCGAATCAACTCATCTCCTATCTATAGATCATCCTCGTTCTGACACACGGGAAATAGCTTTTTGTCGGGTGGTAGTAATATGATACTACCCCTGTGTCTCAAGAATGGGGCACAACACCAAATCCTCTTCTTTTTTTTTTGTCTAAACCAGCCCATTGTTGAGACAAAGAAAGATTACGTGGGACGTGACGTGTGACACTTGATGGAGGAGACAAAGTTCCTCAACTGACTCATTCGTCAGAATGACCTCCCTTTGTGTCCATTGTGACGTCACTGATGTGTTTTCAACCGGACACGTGGGTTTCGGGGGGGGGGGGGGGGGGATCCCCCTAGTCCGCGCAAAGTTTTAGTGTGCTTGTGCTAATGCTTCATTTGTGACGTTAGTGATGCAGCTATAAACCTACTAATGCTTCATTTGTGACGTTAGTGATGCAGCTATAAAGCTACTAATGCGTTTCCATTATTGGCTGGAGCTACATTCCAATTTTTATTGGTAGGAACTTTTAGATGATAAGAACTTTTTTTTAACGGCGGTCAATATTGATAAAATTTTACTATATTATTAATGTTGTTATTTTATTGCGTTGATAATATCTATCAAATGTAAATGCTGCAGATCACGCAGTACTTGGTGAAAGTAGATATATTAACTTTCCTGGCTGTCAGATATGATTCGTCCTATAAATAGCTCCACTTTGAATGCATTAATAGAGCCTCATCGCAGAAAGCGACAGTATGGCTACATGAATCCTTTGAATCCGTTTAATTTAGAGGAGTAAATAAAAAAACTAATCATAAATTGACCGTGACAGGACTCGAACCTGCAATCTTCGGATTCGAAGTCCGACGCCTTATCCGTTAGGCCACACGGTCTTCTTACCTGTTTGCATAAACTACCTATATATTTAAATATTACATGTTTGGTTATATAAAATTTTGATGATTCGTAAATCTATCTTTCTATATTGTTTTGAAGGTAAATAAAGAATATTCAGTACACATATACATTTAATTTTGTGTTGAATCAGAACCACAACCAAAGTGCTCATGGTTTCTAAGTGGGCGGTGGTTAAAGAGTGCAAAGAATGATTCTCCACAATTTACATAAAAGTTAATTCCCTCATACTTACACAAGGGAAGGTTAATTCTCTCATACTAACACGAGGGAAAGTTAATTCTCTCATACTAACACGAGGGAAAGTTTATTCTCTCATACTAACACGAGGGAAGGTTAATTCCCTCATACTAACAAAATAGAAGGTTAATTCTCTCATACTAACACAAGGGAAAGTTAATTCTCTCATACTAACACAAGAGAAGGTTAATTCCCTCATACTAACACAAGGGAAAGTTAATTCTCTCATACGAACACGAGGGAAAGTTAATTCTTTCATACTAACACGAGGGAAAGTTAATTCTCTCATACTAACACGAGGGAAAGTTAATTTCCTCATACTAACACGAGGGAAGGTTAATTCCCTCATACTAACACAAGAGAAGGTTAATTCTCTCATACTAACACAAGGGAAAGTTAATTCTCTCATACTAACACAAGAGAAGGTTAATTCCCTCATACTAACACAAGGGAAAGTTAATTCTCTCATACTAACACGAGGGAAGGTTAATTCCCTCATACTAACACAATAGAAGGTTAATTCTCTCATACTAACACAAGGGAAAGTTAATTCTCTCATACTAACACAAGAGAAGGTTAATTCCCTCATACTAACACAAGGGAAAGTTAATTCTCTCATACTAACACGAGGGAAGGTTAATTACCTCATACTAACACAAGAGAAGGTTAATTCTCTCATACTAACACAAGAGAAGGTTAATTCTCTCATAATAACACAAGGGAAGGTTAATTACCTCATACTAACACAAGAGAAGGTTAATTCTCTCATACTAACACAAGGGAAAGTTAATTCTCTCATACTAACACAAGAGAAGGTTAATTCCCTCATACTAACACAAGGGAAAGTTAATTCTCTCATACTAACACGAGGGAAGGTTAATTACCTCATACTAACACAAGAGAAGGTTAATTCTCTCATAATAACACAAGGGAAGGTTAATTACCTCATACTAACACAAGAGAAGGTTAATTCTCTCATACTAACACAAGAGAAGGTTAATTCTCTCATAATAACACAAGGGAAGGTTAATTACCTCATACTAACACGAGGGAAGGTTAATTCTCTCATACTAACACAAGAGAAGGTTAATTCCCTCATTACTAACACAAGGGAAAGTTAATTCTCTCATACTAACACGAGGGAAGGTTAATTACCTCATACTAACACAAGAGAAGGTTAATTCTCTCATACTAACACAAGAGAAGGTTAATTCCCTCATACTAACACAAGGGAAAATTAATTCTCTCATACTAACACGAGGGAAAGTTAATTCTCTCATACTAACACGAGGGAAAGTTAATTCTCTCATACTAACACGAGGGAAAGTTAATTCCCTCATACCAACACAAGAGAAGGTTAATTCTTTCATACTAACACGAGGGAAAGTTAATTCTCTCATACTAACACGAGGGAAAGTTAATTCTCTCATACTAACACGAGGGAAAGTTAATCTCTTACATTCATCCAAGTTTTCTAAGATTATTTTTCGAGACTCGGATATATTGGTGGTGTGAAATGATATGATGATCTTAAAAAAATATGTGAACGTCTTTTTTTGTAGTAGTAGTAGTAATAGTAGTAACTATTTCATTGGTTATTTAGTGATATTTGCCACCATCATTTGAGTATTGGTTTCTCTAATGAATTAAGTACGAATAAAACATGTTATGCGAAAGGACATTAAATGTTTCAGTAGTAGGATAGGATACTTAAGTAATTATAACTTTATTCCTGTTGCGAGCCTCACTTGTAATACCGTTCTAAAGCTTTATCACATAGTGTGACAGTGTGACTTAATTATACCACAAATCCCTCGAAATTGCTTAATTTCCAAGATTAGATCAAAAAATAAAACAGAGTGTAGTTTCGACTCGACCTGCAATCTTGGGATCTCAAGTCTGACACCTTATCCGTTAGACCGCACGGTCTTAATGTTATTAGTCATAAAATTAATAATATCACTATTTAAAATGTATTTTGAATGGTGTGTTATAGTATACGATTTATTACTATTAAATATGTTTGGTCATTTTCCTTGACGTTCAAACAGATCGATTTAGAGCCATTACAAAAAATTAAGAGTAAACTTAAATTTTAAAAACCTACCAAACAACAGTTTGTAATATTAAACTAGTTAACACCTTAAATGGCTTGATTAAAATAAACTATTCCTTAAAAAAAATATTATTTTGTCAAATTAATATTAGTGAGGCTATGTAATCCCCTTCTTCCCCCCGTCCCCACCTTTTTAAGCTAGAATGCTAGGTACTATACACCCTTTACTGTGCACTTCCTCTTAAACTACCCTCCTCCTTATTTCATAACCCATGTGTTAAAACGAATGAACAAAAAATACGCCAAAGACCATCGTACTTCAAACACATTAATGAGAATTAAATAATTAATTAGAGCCTAATGGGAATTTGCGAAACAAATCGACTCGGTTAGTTAAAAAAGAAAAAGAAAATACCATTCAATGTATTTTGATACACAAGCTTTAACGTGTAGTCCGATGGCCGATGTAAGAAAAATGTATATTAATGTATCGATATATCGGATTCTAAAACATCAATGTGTTTTGAAAATAAATCAATCTATTTTTTGTGATTGTGTGGAATGCCAGGCCTCCACCGTGGTTCGGATTCCACGTTAAACTGTAGGTCCTTCATTTAATCTCACAATCACCCTACCATTACACATTAGCGTAAGTGCGTATAACCCGAATGGGTAGTAAGACGCGGTGCTAATAATAATAATAATAATAAATATAAAACAACCCTTAGCGTTCCAGGTTGGATCGAAACCATGACCTTCCCCGTCAACTGCAAGGCGAGACCAATACTCCGTTTCGACCCGCCTCGGTGGCGTAGTTGGCTAACGCGTTAGTAGTGTTGAGCCCGACTGCCGAGGACGGGGAGATTGAGGTTCGAATCTCGGTCGGGTGAACTGGGGGTGGTTTTTCCTGAATGGTTTTCCACTCTCCCTCCACGCAAATGCGGGTTCACTTCCTCTATTCAACCTTCCCAATTCCTAGTCCATTAGCGTAATTAGTACTTAAGCGTATAACCCGAACTGGTAGTAAGACGCGGTGCTAAATAATAATAATAATAATTAAAAAAACACTCCGTTGTGGGAGGATACACATTTACTCGACAGAGTGTACACCCGTGTTAACGACCTGTCGTCTCTGGGTCGATAACTACAACTATAACTATTTCATCGGTTGTTGAATGTACACACGCCTCTTCCTTTTAGCGTCCCGAGTAGGGATAGTAGCAATATGTCAATATAAAAAATTAATAATTATTATTATTATTAGCACCGCGTAGTACCTGTTCGGACTATGCGCACTTACGCTAATGTGTAATGGTAGGGTGATCGTGAGATGAAAAGGAGGACCTACAGTTTAACGTGGGATCCGAACCACTGTGGAGGCCTGGAATTCCACACATTCACAAGTTGTGATTAGTACACGTCCTGTCAGAGGTGAAGGAAGGGTTCGGCAATCAGATAAATATGTGCCGGTACTGAGGATTGAACCCCGGACCCCCAGCACAGAAGTCTGACACCTTACCCTTAGACCGCCAGGTCACCCTTCTACTTATTATTTATGTTACGGCCAAGGCCCGAAACAGGATACTTGGCGAATTGACTGGACTCTAGGCACATTAGCAAGTTGACCATTATCCTACACACGCTAAAAATAATTCCATGGTTTTACTGCCCTTCTGAGCTATCCGCAATTTGCACTAGTGGGGACGAGTGAGGAAAGTAGGAAATATACCAGGCATTCGCGTGGCGATAGAGTGGGAAACCATTTATTAAAAATGATAACTCATTGCACCTGCCTAAGATTAGAAACCCGACCTATCCATTTCCGGTAAACCAAACAAGGGAAAAGTGAGACCTTTTTACCCGCCTGTACCGGGCTCCACGCTGATGCGGGTGAGTTTTCTCTAAGCCGCCCTACTCGTCCCTGAAAACGACGCTTCACCTCTTGACTGGATAAGTTTCCGTCAGAGTTGTTTCTTCAATCAACATCATGTCTCAAACGTTACCTCGGAAGGAGACTCCAGCATGCATGTAGGGTTGCCTGGACGTAAGGCGTTTGTAATAATAACGACCCGCACCGGTGGGCATGTGGACTAATTGCCGGGCTCGTACAGGCTGGTTTTTTTGTTACGGTGAGGTCGATGGGGCAGATTGTGATCGGATGTAATGAAGGTGTTTCCACCCCCTCCCCTGAGTAGTCACCCCCTCGCCCTCCATGAATTATCAGGTAAATTTCCTCTCAATTCTACCTTTCTCATCACTACATCATTAATGCAATTAAATTGTGTGTAGCCCGGACGGGTAGTAAGACCCGCTGAATAGCACGGATGACTAGTAAGACCCGCTGAATAGCACGGATGACTAGTAAGACCCGCTGAATAATACGGATGACTAGTAAGACGCGCTGAATAACACGGATGACTAGTAAGACCCGCTGAATAACACGGATGACTAGTAAGACGCGCTGAATAACACGGATGACTAGTAAGACCCGCTGAATAACACGGATGACTAGTAAGACCCGCTGAATAACACGGATGACTAGTAAGACCCGCTGAATAACACGGATGACTAGTAAGACCCGCTGAATAACACGGATGACCAGTAAGACCCGCTGAATAACACGGATGACTAGTAAGACCCGCTGAATAACACGGATTACCAGTAAGACCCGCTGAATAGCACGGATGACTAGTAAGACCGCTGAATAAACACGGATGACTAGTAAGACCCGCTGAATAACACGGATGACTAGTAAGACCCGTGAATAACACGGATGACTAGTAAGACCCGCTGAATAACACGGATGACAGTAAGACCCGCTGAATAGCACGGATGACTAGTAAGACCCGCTGAATAACACGGATGTACTAGTAAGACCGTGAATAATACGGATGACTAGTAAGACGCGCTGAATAACACGGATGACTAGTAAGACCCGCTGAATAGCACGGATGACTAGTAAGACCCGCTGAATAGCACGGATGACTAGTAAGACCCGCTGAATAGCACGGATGACTGGTAAGACCCGCTGAATAACACGGATGACTAGTAAGACCCGCTGAATAACACGGATGACTAGTAAGACCCGCTGAATAACACGGATTACCAGTAAGACGCGCTGTAAACAGCAACGAAGGTACTGTAAATTATAGACATACAAAAGAGGACAAGTAAAACAAACATCTAATTATACATTTTGACATGATAACGCTTTCAACAAAACTGGTGAAATATCGAGAAAGTGGGACATCAACATAATATTATATAATCACGATTAATCGATTGTGGCCCTACAGTCTTATCGTCATAGGAAGTCCGTTATTTGAAAACTGGAAACTCATGTTGACACAATGGTGGAAATAAAAATACTGCAAAATTGTATTTACTTTATTAGTCCATTTAATTAATTAAATATTATAAAATTCCATGGCGTTAGTCCGCAAGTGAGCTATACCAACCGAGCGGCCGCCGCTGTTTGTGATGATAGTTCCAACATTTGCTGATAGAGGGTGCCATAAGGTCAGAACGAGTCCTCTAGGCGTTAATCTCGGTTTTCTAGACCGGAGCTGCTATTTACAACCAATAGTTTCTGAGCTATAAGCAAATATTAATATTTTTTAACTCAGGTATTGGAATATGAATTTTATTCTTATGCTCTTTGGTGGACAAAGATGTTTCTCTTTTCTCAATTTTTCTGTAACAGTGTTCCCAGTTCCTACTTCCATAATGTCAAGAAACTCCTCATTTGTCCTCAGTGCTTGATCCCTTTCCAGACCCAGTGCTTCACAGAAGCAGGGATCGAACCCGGGACCTGTGGATCTGCAACCACTAGACGTTTAATTAATTATATAAAGAGAAATTATACAGTAATCTATTAAGAAGTATAATTGGAAGATTTTGATAAAATTATAATAATTAATAAATCTACTAATAAATACTAACTTCGGTGGCAACATGGTCTAACGCGCTACTCTCGTGTTGGACTAGACTGCCTAAGACGGAGAGATCGGGGCTCGATCCCAGTTGGGTATACTGAGGGTAGTTTTCCCTAAATGATTTTCCACTATATTTCCCCAAGCAAATGTGGGTGCACTTACTATAAATTAATCCTTCCTAATCTAAAACACATTAGTGTAATGAGTACATAGGCGTATAATCAACCCTAACGGGTAGTAAGACGTGGTGCTAAAGAAAAAAGATACATAGTTATAGAATGTCAAATTTTAATGACTTTCAATCGATGTTTGGTCGAAAGTGGCCCTTCCAATAAAGATCAGGGCTTGGTAAAGGCTTCACCACCTTTATCTTCCATGTGGTGGCCGTCCATGAATTTATAAAGCGACCCAAATAACGGACATTGGACTTAAATAATATACGATACCGGTTATTCGACCGCAACAAGAGACCCCGGGGTTCGACTCCAGCCAGGTGAATTTTTTCTTTAGAGCCACGTTCTATCACGCTTTCTGTCTATATACATATGTACTAATTACGCTAATGTTTTAGAGAAGAGGAAGGTTGAATTTGAAGGAAGTGTACCCGCGTTTGCGTGGAGTGAGAGTGGAAAACCGAACAGAAAACAAAACACCAACAGTACAGCCGACCGGGCTTTTAGCACCGTTCTCCTCGTCATAGCCAGTCCAGTTCTACTGTGAGAGTGGCTGACGCCTTGGACTGTTCGGCCACCGAAGCGGTTCACAAGGGAATTATTTCTAGGTGAATGCCGGTGCAGTTCCTTAAACCCTCTCCTCATTTTATTTCGCTGATTCTAAATATATAAATAAATATCCTCAGGCTATTTTACTTTATCTCGACACCTCGGAGAGAAAGTATGTGATCGTAAAAAAAAATCAAACTCGAGATTTTGATAAATGTCGACGTTTCATGACCCCCTGAAACCAAAAAAAGTTGTTTTCGTGATGCCGTCTGTTTTGTTACCTTGGGCTAGAGCCGAAATATTTTATCGATTGGTTCCCCGAGGGTTTTTTGTAATTAGAAATCTGACCATAAATTTAAGGGTAGTTTATTGAAAGGCAAAAATAAATAGATTTTCTCAAATTCGCTGTAACGATTTGATCAAACTTTATATCTAGACCCTGTTTATCATTATAAACAAGATGGAAATTCTCATTTTCTCATGAAAATTAATTTGAGGGTACTTTACATTAGGGAAATTTTCCAATTTTATCATTTCTCCGCAACTATTTGCGATACGAAATAACTTACCATTGTAAAGTTGTAGTACTATTAAAGATAAATATTTTGATTGGAATCTATTTTTATAAATCCAATAATTTCTGATCCATAAGCAAATGTATATATTTTTTAATTCAGCTCTTTGAAAATGAATTTGATTCTTATGCTCTTTGGGGACAAAGATATTTCTCTTTTCTCACTTTTTTGTAACAGTATTCCTAGTGCCAAAGAGTAAGTAAATAGCAGTGTAAATTATTTCACTTGTGATCTTTGGTGTTAGTACTTTCTCACCCTTAAGCCACCCTAAAGGTAGGATTCCCTCGGTGCGACTCGCGTCTGCGACCGCAGACGTGGGGTGGTGAGTCGCAGACGCAGGATACAATGTTTCCCAAGATGCATCCCTTGGTCGCCAGTCGTGGGTAATTTTATGTGTAGTACAGATCGTTTCTCATTTATCAGAGTTTTTCAATCGTGTTTTATTTCATGCTCCGTGTTATTTTGTTTTTTGTAATAGTGTGGATAAAAAATACTACCTTGATCGACCAACTATTACCGAGATCTCTTTCCATGTGTTGTCCATCACATGTTGGTCCCGGTAAACTGGCGAAGATTATGTCAAATATCGACGGGAGCTTTTCCACCTCTACAATTAAAGTTTCGTCCTCTTCTATGGAGAAATCTTGGACCATTTTCAAAACCAGCCCAATCAAACAAAAACTAAATACAGCTCTACTAAACCACACGCTTGCTCGGTGGTGTTCTCGGAGCAGTGTAGACGTAGACGCAATGTAGAGACGCTGGTCGCACACTCTGGTCGCCAGTCGCTCCCTTAAGCATTAATAATTTATTAGAGTGCTTCTGGAAGGACTTGAACAACTAGGTTACCATTAAATATGTATTTATAAGCGAGACCTCCAAATAGAAGCTAAGTGGTGCATGGTATTTGGGTGGAATATAAAATCTAATATATCAAAGGATAATGCTTGCTATTTTAATACCGAATATCGCTACAATCTTGAAACAAATTGAAAGGTACAGGGGAATAGGGAAAAAGTCACGTTTCAACAATTTTCCAGGACAGCAAATTTGTATCTCAAACCCCGTAAGGACTACAGAGAGTACTTTATTTTTTTAAATTAGTTTAAATACTAGTGATACCTCTTTTAACCATAATGTAAAGTGCATTAGAAAGGCGTCATGATTATCTAACAGATAGCAGCACTAACTAAATTTGGGTTAAAACTAGGACCTTCCCCCTGTTTCCCTTGTACTTTACAATTGATATTATACTCGTATGTATGGAATTCTGGTAGAAAAAAAGGTGATAAAATAAAAACCTTTTTTCAGTCAAAATTGAAAACATTTTTCTTTATTATTAGTACATATTATTTAAATTTTAATATGTATAGACTTATCAAAAATGACAGTTGCAAACGCTATTACTTGACGTAGGACTTTAAGTCCTTTTTTTAAATCTGAGCGGAGTACTCAAAAGAATGAGTCTATTTGTATAGTAATACTTTTAACACAAGGGCTACAACACTCCAATTTTCATAGAAATGACCTTTTAGAAAATACATAATTTATTTTCTGCCAACGCTGATAACAACTATATTATTAGTGTAATTTTTATGTGTTGTATCCTGGGTTAAGTCATTAGTATCCTTATTTGTATGTCGTGTTTTCATATAAGCAATTGGTACGAAGATTCTCGTTGAATCTACGCTATGGTTTTTACAGCTTCTGTCTAGGCGAATACGAGTGCATTTCCTATTAATCCCCTTATCCTTACTCCCACACATCAAGTTGTTAGTATAGCTCAATTTTCATAGGAAGGGCCTTAACTGACAGCTATAAAAGCTACTAGATCTTGGTGACCTGGTGGTCTAGGGGTAAGGTGTCAGACTTCTGTGTTGGGGGTCGGGGGTTCAATCCTCGGTCCCGGCACAGATTTATCTGATTGCCAAGCCCTTCCTTCACCTCTGACAAGACGTGTATTAATCACAACTTGTGAATGTGTGGAATGCCAGGCCTCCACCGTGGTTCGGATCCCACGTTAAACTGTAGGTCCTCCATTTCATCTCACAATCACCTTACCATTACACATTAGCGTAAGTGCGTATAGCCCGAACGGGTAGTAAAGGACCTCGCACACCGGCATAGTAGCGTAGCAGTACCGTATCGTAGCAGTATCGTATGTTTTTCGCTTGCCATGCTTTGCAATGGAGCTGCGCACACCGACAACCATCGTAGCACCATGGTAGCAGCATAGTAGCGTAGCAGTACGGTGCGTGGTTTTCTATTCCGCTTTGAAAGCGGACAGACACGTACGCTACTGTCATGGCGACCGTTGCCTACCCCCACTACACCCCTCTCAAACACTCCCTCCTCTCTTCCCCTCAAGTCTACACTCTTGGTGAGGCGGTATTGTTGTTGTTTTGTATTCGAGTAAAGCTGTGAAATGTGCAATTTTGAAGAAGAGCTTATTATTATCGTACAAGAGTACAAAGTGATTTACGACATTGGAGATCCATTTTATTTTATTTTCTTATTTATATCATGTATCCACTTCTTTTTCTCTGGCTCCAGCAACATAGCCGCTACCACAATGTCCTCATCAGAGGAAGAAGACAAGGTATCACTCATTATAATAAACAGAACCACAACAATACACTCGCTTATTCTTTCTGCGCTGCACTCAGAGGGAGGAGAGCTGTAGGGTGTGTTGGGGGAAAACATCAGGGAGTGAAGGAGAACGGTATGGTGTGGTGGGGGAAACAAGCTCATGGGGTATACGTCGTATCTACGATGCCGGTGTGCGCGACCGTCGCGGCAATACGATACCATACTGCTACCATACTGGCACCGTACTGCTACGATACTGCTACGATACTATGCCGGTGTGCGAGGAGCTTAAGACGCGAGGCTAATAATAATAATAATAATAATAATAGATCTACTTTCACGTATTCATACATCAAGTCATGTGATATACAGCTGTCACTTTGGATAGATATGATAAATACAAATAAAATAACACTAATAATATAGTAAAATGCTATCAATGTTGACCATTAAAATAATGTTTGTATTTCCTAAACTGCCCTTCATATGAAAAGTGGACAGTAGTTAATTTTATCCACACACACTGTGGCTCGCATGAGATGTCGTGTGACTATATTAATAGAGTGGTCAAGTTCTCTTGAATATATTTAATCCTCAACCTACATTGTTGTCGTCGATTGTGAAGGTGATAACAGTGCTGGTTCGGGTTATTTTAAACCGTTAACAATGTTTGTGTCGTAAATAGGAAACGTTTCAACCTCAACTTCACACCGACAAAATCTCGCGGGAACACAGTGTAACGTGTAATAACACGTACACTCAGAATTCCATATGTATGATTAACACGATAAATACAAAAACTAATAAATTCCAATAATGTGTGGCAGATATTAACTCACGGTGAAATCAGGTTGCTCGGAAACGCCCAAACTTGAGGAAAATGCCCCAGCTGACGGTTCCTGTAGGTTCAGCAAAACATCTTACTCGCTGTGCTGAGGCAGACGCGCCTTCGTAGCGGAATGTACGTTAGTTATAATTAGAAGAGTTACTATACTCAACAATAGACTCAACCTTACTTTTGTTGATTCCTAATTATTTAGGTGTTTACTTTAATTCTTCCTTGTTGGGATGTATACGTCTATGGTAAGTGATTTAATTTATCTTAATTAACAAAGGACTTTAATCTAAGATATATTTAAACCATAGGTAAAGAAACTCATTTGTCAAAAGTGGTACAATCTGCCCCATTCTCAGTCCGCGCAATAACAGCGAACTCCTACTGATAGCTATAAAAGAAAGTTTAGGGCTGGCGCGAATTTGTCTACATCGCATCGTATCGGCTCGTATTTGCTTATGTTGACACGAATTTGTATCGACTAGTACATGTTTTTTTTAAATGTTGGCGTACAATGGTCCGTATCAAATCGTATCGAATCATTTCTAAATATATTTGTACGACAATGGGAAAAAAAACCAAACATGTGAATACTTTCTGCTGGAGTGGAGCGATATGGGCCGATATTATAAATACTTTGTTTATTGCACAAACACACACACACACACACACATACACATACACACATGCAGATTAAATAATTCGCGGTTCAGAAAGCCCGGCTGCGGGGTTGAGTGATAAGGTAAGCCGACTACAGATCTAGGGTATCCTACGCAGGTCCAATCTGTGCCCCCATTGACAATAAAATAATTAATTGCACATGTTACGGGGAGATTGGGATTTGAATTCATAGCGGGGTGAAACTGAAGTAGGTTTTCCTTGAATGGTTTCCCACTCTCCTTCCACGCAAATTCTGGTACACTTTCTTTATATTAAACCTAACACATTAGCATAATTATTGCATATGCGTATAACCCGAAAGAGTAGCCCTAGTAAAATGCGGTGACGGAGGGGGAAAAAAAAATTACATGTGGTTTTAAGCACTCAGATTCATGACGCAAGGTTTGGGGGCAGCTGTGACGTCATTCGAGCCACTACGGCTGCGCAGAGATATTACTACTAGACGGAGGATGCGTAGCTGGACGGGACGGATCTATTTTTTGGAGTTTCTTCCTAGAACAGTAGAGTAGTTAAATGATAATGCGAGCTATGCATATTCTAAAATCTACATTTAAAATAAAACTGCCCCTCCCAGATCACGTGTCCTTAACGTCCACGTCTCTTGTGACTAACCCTAAATCTGCTGGCACTGATTATTTAGTGGCTATAATAAAATTATAACTTATATATATTTTAAATTTTATGAACCCCCTTTAGATGTCTTAGCATACCTCAAGGTTGAATACCACTGCCCTAGAACATAGTCAACCTTTCTAACCACTCGGTCAAAAAAGTTTAAGCCAGTTATAGTAGGATCCTGATAGGAAGGAACTTGCAGAAAATACAAACTTTTCTTTTCAAGCATCGCGTCTTACTACCCGTCCTGGTTATACGCTTATGTACTAATTCTAATGATTTTATGGATTAGGAAGATTATATTTATTGGAAGTGTACCCGTATTTGCGTGGAGGGAGAGTGGAAAACCGTTTTGGAAAACTAGCCTCAGTACACCTGACTGAGATTAGAACCTATATTACCCCGTCATCGGCAGTTTAGTCTACTGGCGAGAGTAGCGAGTTAGACCATGAGGCCACCGAAGAGGGTAAACATATATTTATTAGTCAACAGGGATAACATTTTACTATATTATTAGTTTTATTTGATAGGTATTGAGTGTGTGTATATATATATATACATATATATATATATATGTATATATATATATATATATATATATATAAAGTGACAAGATGTAGAAGCCATGACTTGACGTATGAAAATTGTTTTATAAACTTTTATAGCCGTAAAAATATTCCTTTATATCTGAGTCTAACTGTAGATTATTTAGACTAGAGTAGACAAAGTATGATGGACCTAAACAAAACTCTAGGAAATATCAAAATAGGCCAATGTATTATAGTAAATATTCCGTGCAATGTCGGACCAGGGTTCAACCGCGACAATGTGAGGTAATAATAATTGTCAGGTTGGGCCACTCCCGTACTCAGGTGACGTCACGCTAGGTGGGCAACTGTGGTGCGTGCATGACGAGGATTATATAGTATGTGCACAATTAGAACAACTATATAACATGCAGGACTAGAACAACCATAGTGCGTGCATGATTAGAAAAAACTATAGTACGTGCACAGTGAGATCAATACGTTCCCAATTATAACTATAAACTGTACAAGGCTAGATCATATATAGTGCGGGCGCGATTATAACAACTATATTGTATGCACAATTAAAACAACTATGGTGTCCCTACGAGTATAAAAACAATAGTATGTACACGATTATGACACTACAGTGCGTGCACGCTGATAACTGAAATACGTACTTGAGGAGAACTACTATAGTGTGTACACGCTGATAACTATAGTGGGTATACAATGAGAATATATTAAGTGCGTGCAGGTTGAGAACAATTATAGTGCGTTCATTATACTAAGACCAACCATTGTGCATGCACGGGTAGAGTAACAACTATAGTGTGTGCAAGTTAAGAAGAATTATAGTCCGCTCACAAGTAGAGTAACTAGTATATTTCGTGAAAAGCAGTTCCCACAAGATGGTTATACAGTATGTGCTACGGTCAGACTACGATGAAGCATAAACAACATTCGTAGGGACATCCTCATTGCGATGCGCTTCATGCCTTCTTGTGTGGACTAACCACCGCGAATCGGTGACAAGTACAATAATTATATGTTATTTCCCCTCCATTTATCTCCTTGGCGGCAGCGTAAACAAAATACCGCTATCCTTTCAGAATGGCTGTAAGTAAAGGCGGAACATCTAGCGAGAAAAGATGTTGTACTATCTTAACTTGGACTAAAGCGAGCCAGTGTCGCCAACTCATTTTACAAAATCCCGCCTAAAGTGATTTAATTTCTCTCTAGAGAGTTTTCTAATGTTCAATTTTGTTTCCGGACAAGGCATCTTTGCATAGGAAATAAGTCTACATTCCATTTTATATTATTTTAAAATAAAATAAATAAATACTCAAGTATTTTTTTTCGCCACATAAAAGAGCTAGAATATAATTATTTTTTTAAAAGCTAAATGCCTGCTAACCGCTATTTGTTTATTTTAGCCACCAGATCCACCCTGAAAAAGATAACTAGATCTAGCGGGAAAAGGTTGTGGGGATCTAAGTTGGCAGCACTGGAGCGTGCTCTTGGTTTACGCTGTGAGCCTGCGGTTGTGGTCGCCAAGATACGTTTTATCTGTGCATACCTGCACGTTCTTTTTGCTTTTGGACTGGAACGAAACACACCTCGCCGCCCCCTTTCCCCGCCAAAACAACCAATAGCTGAATAAAAGTCCCTCCCATCTCATTACAACTTGGAGCGCTTGACATCTCCAGCTGTGGCTTAACTCATGAGTTAAATTACTTTGTTATAGTTTCGAGTATTTAAATGCCACTTTTTAAACATATGTTTATATTAACGACGACACAAAAATTAACTTAACCTAGAGCATCAAACTTAATACTACACAACCGATTCCATGTACTAAAACGGATCATTCCCATGTAGGCTTGTGTTTTTATCACCGTATCTTACTACCCATCTATATATTTGATTACATTAATGAAATAGGGACGAGGCGGTAGATTTGAGAGGAGATGTACCCCCATTCGTGTGCAATGAAAGTAAGAAACAATTGGGAGGGGAAGTATACCGATCAAGATTTGAACCTCTACATCCTTGTCACCGGTAATCCAAATGGATGAACATTGACGTTTAGTTCACGTGCTCACCGATGTGGGATGTAAAAAAATAAAAAATATTGTAACGAGATTAGTGTTTGACAGTGAGACCGGCGCGCTTCTCCTTTTTACCCTAACTACGCTCACTGTTCTCTCTGTCTACCTCCTTGTTTATCAGGTATGCAGCCATTCTCACTACCAGGTATTGTTTAGAACATAAGAGGAGGTAAAGGGACACGTCTGGAAGAGTATGGGTTCGGGTTCATTTTATTCTAAAACCATTATTTTAGAAATGGAGATTCCGGACTCTAAACTGTGATTCATATATATATATTATATAATATATATATATACACGATCGGCGATATCCAGAGAGCCTCAGTCCGGATTGAGGTTAGGCAAATCAATGGACCAGCGTGTCTGGCCTAGCGTGTCCAGTGTTTGTGCCAGCATGTCCAGTGTATGGGCTAGTGAGTGGGCTATCGTGTCTAGGGAGTGGACCAGCGTGTTCAGTGTTTATGCCAGCATGTCCAGTGTATGGGCTAGTGAGTGGGCTATCGTGTCTAGGGAGTGAAGGACCAGCGTTGTTCAGATTGTTTGGTGCTAAGGCATGATCCTAGGTGTATGAGGGCTAGTGAGTGGGCTAGCGTGTCTAGGGAGTGGACCAGCGTGTCCAGTGTGTGGGCCAGCTGTCCATTATGGAGAGTGGACCAGCGATGTCCAGTGGTGGGCCACGGTCCAGTGAGTGTCCACAAGGTCAGTGGTCCAGTGTAGTGAACCAGCGGTCTAGCTCGTGTAACGCGGGTCAGCGCAGTGTGTCGTGGACCAGTGGCGACTTAAGTGAATGACATGGGTGACGTAGACATTGATGTTATTGTGAATAATGATAGCAATGAACATTTTTGTGACTGCTTTAAATATTTAATGTGTTTTTATTAATGTGTTTATTTAATTTAATTCTATTTTATGTGTCCTCAATTTCTTACTAACTTTCAGACTTATATTATTATTTTAGTTCAGTGACTTGTTAGTTGGTTAGTTAATTTAATGTGTTGGTTTTACTTTAAATCAAAACCTATGAATAATATTCATGTGCGTTTTAAATCGTCTTTAATCAGCATGTACTCCAATATCCTTAAAAGAACTCGCGGTTCACACGATGGCGTGCGAACGGCCCACGACCTGCCCGCCCCCCCCCCCCCTGACGTCGTGCCACGTTACAACATATATGAGTTTTCGGGGATCAAATCATGGTTCCCAAGACTAGGGGTCAAATGTCCACTTAACTAGGATTACGGGGTCAACTGATCCATTGGTACAATAGGCAAACCATATCTGTCAACTAAAGTCCTATTTTAATAGAAAGAACTCGACGGAATAGCTACTACAGTCCAATTTTATTAGGAATAGCCTTATTGCCTTATTACTTTCATTGTTAATACGTCAAGTCTGTGATCTGCAAATGCCACTTTTGAAAAGTTATATATTTTCTAATCTATAAAATAACATTAATAATATAGTAAAATATTGTCAATGCCAACAACAAAAAAATATGTTTGTATTTTATATAAAAAAAAGCCTTTCCTGTGAAAAATGGACTGTGTATGCAACATTCTCACTTAAAAATAATCATAGAAGAGGAGATAAAAAGAAAGAGGATGATTAAATAAGAGGGAGGGAGGGGGAACGAACTGCAAACAGGTGAAGGATATCTAACCGCCATTTGTCGAGTGTAATTAGCAACTATCAGCGTGGAGCTTGCTTAGTCATACGACCATGTAGGCCTACAGTGATAAGAGTAGCCTAATAGCTCGACGAGTAAGCTGTCAGGCGTTTATAAGGATGTTTCAGAGCTACAGTAGCCCCATGACTTCTTTGGTGCTGACTGACAGTCACAGCTGACAGCTGACGCTTTGAAAAGTTACCAGACCAAATTATGTATCCCTACGCCAAAACATATGATCTGCAAAAACATGTGTTTAGCAGCTGTCACTTCTGACAGTCAAAATTTAGGTATTTACCTAAATGTTGACTGTCAGAATTCAGCTTAGAGCTGTCAGTCAGCACCAAATAAGTCATGGAGCTACTGTAGGCTCAGACAAGGCCTAAAAGTACGGAGAGGAGGGGGGGTAGGGTTTGGTGACGGGGAGGGGAAGGTTGTGAAAATAGTTTTTTTATCACCGCGTCTTACTACCCGTTCGGGTTATACGCTTATGTACTAATTACGCTAATGGTTTTAGGGATTAGGAAGGCTATATTTATAGGAAGTGTATCCGCATTTGCGTAGAGGTGCCTTAGACCATGCTGCCACTGACGCGGGTAGCAACAGTTTCATTGAATGTATATTATATACTCTATACTTTCATGGAATACCCTAACCAACGATGTAAAGAAATTAGAATTGAATGGTTTCAAGCGAAAAGTCGCAAATAAGCTGCGTGTGGAAGTTCATCCGTGAGATTGAGGAGTATGAGACGTAATCACACCTTGTGTGTGTGTGTGTGTGTGTGTGTGTGTGTGTGTGTGTGTGTGCGTGCGTTTTCATATTCCATAATCCTTGTGTATCTTAGCTCTAGTTTTTATACCTTTTTTGTGTGTTTTTATATAATGTGTCATTTTGTTAAATTTCATTTTAATTGTATTGGTTAAGTGTAAGAAAAAGCGGTAGCCTTAACTTCGCCATTAAAGTCGATTATTATTATTATTATACTTTCAACAACTTTTTTTTTAACGCGATATGGTCGGTAAATATTTGAAGGTTTCCTGATGATTCTATAATAAATTGAATTTTAACAGTACAATATAATTTTAAGATTATATCATGCGAACGATTTTTAATGATCTATTCATTTTACTCATTTTTTCTCCAATTACCTTAATCATAAGAAATCATAATATTTCCGTACCGATTTTAAATTTTGCTCCCAAAAATATTGTAATCCTGATTTTGGGGATAGCTAAGTAAATTACGTAAGGGTTATTTTTGTGGGGGGGGGGGGGGGGAGGGAGGGTGCTTAGTATTTTCTTGCGTTTTCTTACGAGGAAGGGGAGCAGGGAGTCAAAATCCATTTTCGTAATGTCTTTTTTTATCAATGTTTATGGTGAGACAAAATCTAGAGAAAAAAAACTGTCAGTCGATTTAAAGATTAATAATTATAAAATCTAACTTACTGCAATAAACTAATCTAAAATTTCTTCACTCGCTTTGCTACCAATCCTCATGTCTAAAAATAACTAAACGAGAAAAATAATCTAATTTACCAAATCGTAAAAAAAAAACTCTTACGATCTCTTACAAGGAAAGGAATAATGGGGGAGGGGTTGGTCATGAAAAGAAGCCTTACGTAATTTAGGACGGTCCCTAATTTTATCAAACAAATAAACATTCCTTTCATAGAATGGTTTTGTGTATGAAGAAATTAATCGTTTATTTTGAAACAATACGGCTTTTTTTTAATTTATGAAAAATAATTTCATACTACACTTAATTTTAATCCTACTCCCTCAAAAAGTCATAAAACAAAGATAATTCGATTTACTTTTATTCGAAAGAAGAGAAAATCGTTAAATTTGCTAATTCTAAGACTACATGTAATGTCTTCTGCGCATGCGTCTTGTATTGCGCCCCATCGGTCTGAATTTCCGGTGACGAGGAGATCGGGGTTTGAATCTCGGTCGGGTGTAATTAGGGCACCCCCCATCCAAATGATTTCCCACTCCACATAAATGAAGGAGCATTGAATATTGTAGTCACCTAAGGTGACAATTCTCTCATAACACAAATACGGGACACTATTTTTTCAAAGGTTGGCTACTCAGCCTACTCCATTAATTATTAAGATTATTATTATAATTACTAATTTATTACTATTTCCGCTTGATAGTTACTCGAGATCGCGAGGCGGACTGACCGATCGACCGTTACGTGAAACGCAGTAAGCAGTGATTAGATAAGAATTCGGGGATTCCCAACGCTCAACGGCTAAATTACAAACTCAGGGCTGTCCCTGTAAAATAACTATAACCGAAAATATAGTATCAATATTATGTTTTAATTAACTCAGATAAAGAAATATTGTAAAATAACGACGTTTCACTGAGTCACACCAAATAATTTCAAAAATAGGGGACATTTACTGGACGCATAGTAAATTACGGAACATATACGCGGGGTTTTTTTCTGGACCCGTGGAAAAAAAAAATGGGAAGAGATTCTCAAATACGGAACTGTCCCGTAAAATACATGAAGGATGGTCAACCTTGTGTGACCAGTGACCAGTGACCAGACCACACACTGAAAATAAGAACGTTCAAACGAGAGGGGGAATAAAGCTAAACTGGCAACACTGAGTGAGTCTGTGGTCATTGAAGGTTACACGAACTTCAAAGAATACATTCAGATAGGGTGGATACGTCACAGGAGGGAAATGGGGAACCCCCGTGGAAGCTTGTATAATACACAGACTGGACAGACACACCCGTGTCCTTTAGACCTGACCAAACCGTTCAAGGACTAGACAGTACACTTTGAGGAAAAACCAACAGCTGCATGATACTAATAGTTTCAGGAAACTCACTTCGGTGGCCGCATGGTCTAAGGCGTCACTCTCGCGAGAGACTGGACTGCTGATGAGAGGGAGATCGGGGTTATAATCCCGGTTGGGTGTATTGATGTTGGTTTCCCCACCTTCCTTCCAAACAAACGGGGTACACTTCCTCTAAATTGGACCTTCTTCAACCCTAACATATTAGCGTAATTATTGCATAGGCGTGTAATCCGAACGGCTAGTAAGACGCTGTGCTAAAAAATAGGGTAGATATAACAAACACCCAGTCCCTCCAGCTGATAGTTTAATTATAAATGTTCGAACATGCCAGAAATCGAACCCTGTACCCTTAGTCTTGTTGACTGTAGTTGAAAGAAGAATTAGCGCCTATGTTGAGGTGACAGCCAGAGTGTTTAACACCTCTGGTTACAATAGCTATTCAGCATTTTTCTATTTTCCCTTCGCCGATGAAGGATTGTGATGCAATCATCTAAACAAAGAGGTGGGAACTCTAGGTGCATTTGTGCCGGTGTGTCCTTGGTTCAAGGCCGCGTGAGAGTATGACGAGAACAGGGACGAGGTCAGCGGTGACTTCATTGTCTTGGTTTCTTCCGACAGTGTGTCAGTGCCTACAGTCCGATTTTCATAGGAAGACACTTTTACAACCAAATTTGTTTGCTGTCAACATTGATAAAATTGTATTATATTATTAGTGTTGTTTTATTGGGTTTTTAACCGTATGCTTGTGTCGTAAGAAATAATAATAATAAAAAATAGGTTTGTCGGTTTTACATTACCCTGGTCTTCTACTGACAGTGGCGGATATGTAACCATATTCTGAAGTTGGGACACCATGTAGTTGCGGCTACTTCGTCCCGATCAGATTATAATATTGCGCGTCTGAGCTACATCATTCGTAGCCCGGTAGTGAAAAGATTAGCAAGTTTATGCCTCGTTTACACGGGGCGAGTTGGCCTGCAGGTTGATAGGGCCAGTAACTGAGGGTCAGCTTCGTGTAAACAGCTCGGCTGAGTTACTGACCGTGCGAGTGGGTCAGCAGCAGCTGGCCTAGCCAGCCACTTCAAATACAGTATTTTTGTTTTACTGTGGATTCACACGTTCGCCGAAAAACTAGCGCAGAACAGAAACGTGGTCACGTGACGAGCTTTAAGCCAATCACAAGATTTCCGCTTCATCGGCGCGAGCTGTTCTGCTAAAGTTCAACTCCTCTCTACTTTGTCCGCTCTGCCTGAGATGTTCGGCACGGAAGAACCAATCAAATCTCAGAGCCAACCATCTCAAATGAGTGCGCATGCGCATTTGTCAACGCATGCGCTGTTCAGCCAGAAACAAGCAGACAGCTTCGTTGGCCGTTGTGAGGAGATTTGAAATAACCGTTAATGTAAAGCTTGTTTAGATGTATTGGATTGTACCACTACACAGCGTTATAATTAGAAAACATCCTCAGGAGAATGATATAAAATATATGTTTATCCACTAGAAGATAAAATATGTTGATAATCAGCTGTTTTAAAGCGTCGTAATGCATCATGGGTCAACTTGGAGGGTGTGAATTACTGCGCAGATTCTGTTTTCTATTTTTCGGCGAGCGTGTGAATCAAGCTTTACTGTCCATTGGCCTTCATCCACTCCGCAGATAAGCCAGCCACTGGCGTCGTGTGAACACACAGGTCAGCCAGTAGCTGACCAGACGCCTGATAATAATGCACGTGGTTGTTGTCGGCGTTTTTTATTTAATTGTCCTTTTCATCGCCTACTTATTTATTTATATATGATAATTCATCACACAATATTAAAGAAAATGTTCTTATTACCTTACGAATAAGAACTATACGCTCTTCAGGCATTTCAACGTACGATCACCGCACAACAGAGCCCAGTAGCTGTCCACCCAGTTAGAAGGCCAGCTACTGTCTTACTGACTAGCCAGTAGCTCGCAGCTTGTGAATAGCAGGGGTCAGTAGAGAAAAGCCCAGTAGCTGTCCACCCAGTTAGAAGGCCAGCTACTGTATTACTGACTAGCCAGTAGCTCGCATCGTGTGAATAGCAGGGGCCAGTAAGAAAAGGCCCAGTAGCTGTCCACCCAGTTAGAAGGCCAGCTACTGTCTTACTGACTAGCCAGTAGCTCGCAGCTTGTGAATATCAGGGGGTCAGTAAAGAAAAGCCCAGTAGCTGTCCACCCAGTTAGAAGGCCAGCTACTGTCTTACTGACAGCCAGTAGCTCGCAGCTTGTGAATAGCAGGGGTCAGTAAAAAAAGCCCAGTAGCTGTCCACCCAGTTTAGAAGGCCAGCTACTGTCTTACTGACTAGCCAGTAGCTCGCAACGTGTGAATAGCAGGGGTCAGTAGAGAAAAGCCCAGTAGCTGTCCACCCAGTTAGAAGGCCAGCTACTGTATTACTGGACTAGCCAGTAGCTCGCAACGTGTGAATAGCAGGGGTCAGTAGAAAAAAGCCCAGTAGCTGTCCACCCAGTAAGAAGGCCAGCTACTGTCATTACTGACTAGCCAGTAGCTCGCAACGTGTGAATAGCAGGGGTCAGTAGAGAAAAGCCCAATAACTGTCCACCCAGTTAGAAGGCCAGCTACTGTATTACTGGCTAGCCTAGTAGCTCGCACTTGCCTGTTGCAGGGGAGTCGAAATGGGAATAGCACCCGTAGCTTCTCCAGTTAGAAGGGCATGATGATGTTTATGATAGACCAGTAGCTGAACACTTAAATAACTTAAGTCATAAAAAAAGCCCAGTAGTGTCCCCCAAGTACAAGGCCAGCCTGTGATTACGACTAGCCTAGACTCGTCAACAGTGTGAATTAGCCACGGGGTGCAGTAGGAAAAGTCCAATTAACTGGGCAGAAGTTTAGAAATCTACTGATATTAAATAGACTAGCCAGAAATAACAATCGCATCGTGGATGCCCTGTTGCCCAGGGGACGACCGAATATGGTAATAGTACATCCTTTCCGTGGAGGCTCTCTCCATGTACCGATGAGATGAGGGGATGATGATGGTGAGTATGGAGGTGTGGAACCAGTGGAAACACTTAAACCTAACTTAAGTCTAACTAACCAAGCCCCTAGAGACCTTTAGAGTAGCTCCCCTTTCGGGAAAGATACAAATGTACCAGCCGGGATTCGAACACGGGAACCCTAGACTCGTAACCAGGTGCAATGACCATTACACCACGGGGCCTGCTGTCCCGGTAAGATTATCTGATGATAACAATTATATGGTAGAAGTTTTAAATCTATCTTGAGACTAATTAACTAGACTATGCCAAGAAAAGAACAATTATTATTCTTAGGAAAATATACCTACGATACCACCGGTCAATGAACCCGGGACTTTTAGATTAGAAGCCAGGAATTTTGAATACTAGACCAAGAAGCCATCCTTATTGATATTGATAATATCTATCATGAATGACAACTGCAGATCACATGACTTGAAGTATGGATGCGTGAAAATATATCCAGTAACATTTCTATCCGTTAGATAAGGCTCAGTTTAGTAAACTTGGGTGATGTGTGCATCAATTGAGTCCCTCTAAGTGCTCCAATCAACTTCTGAGCAGGCAGCAGTATCGTGTCGTGGAGTGTTGCCAGAGTAAGCTGAGTTAGTCTAAGCTCTAAACCATAGGCGCCGACTGCGGGTGTGCCTTTCCCAATATTTCAGTCTTTTTAAAACCTTAATATTACGGCGCTAGTTCTATCTTGGATATAGGGTTGTGCTGCGAACAGTGTTTTATAGCGTAGCAAACGGCAGGTGTTGCCATCTGATATGTAAGCAGGCGTGATTAAGTTGGTAGCACTGGCCACTTGTGAACTGACAGCCTGACATTTGTCAACATGTTTCCATTATACAATAGTTTGGCTATAGGCCGTGCCGTGCTATGATACAGAGAGGCGGCCGCATCAGGCGGCACCGTAAGGCGGGCGGCATAAGCAGCGAGATCAAAGAACCATTCAATAATTAAAAATCTTAACGCAAAGCTCTTCTATATTGGTCATGTTATTCCGATATTGACTTATAAGATTTATGATTTATCGCACGCCTCTGCCTAAGCGCTTTCGGTACCCTTGGATTTCGGTTTCTGGTGCAGGTGCATCGTTGGCGAGCGCTCGCCGAAAGACTTTTAATCTGACAGCGCGAAGCCATTATTTTTGTTTGTAATATACCGCGCGGCCGCTACTAAAAGCTGAGGCGGCAATTATCACAAAAAGACAATTGCACGTGATATGTGTTGATAGTTCTGCCTTGATCTTACAATTATTGACAATGTTTGATGTTAATGTTTGTATCGAGAAGTGGCAAGTGGCTATCAGTTTTTGTGTTTAAAAAGTAGACCAGGTTAGAGAATTATTGTTTTTTACAGCAATTTCAGTTACTTATTATCATTGAAAATGATTAAATATGATGATATATAAATGCAAATTATCTTCAAGAAGAATTACGTGATGTATCTCGAATGCTAACATATTCTATGAAAACTTTGGATGTTTTAAATTATTTGTACCAAAATAACTTAATTACTTTGTATCCGAATACTGTTGTAGCTCTGAGAATTTTATTAACATTCCCTGTCTCTGTAGCTAGTGGGGAAAGAAGTTTTTCCAAATTAAAATTAATAAAACACTACTTAAGAAGTTCAATAAACCAAACAAAACTTAGAAATCTGTCATTGATTTCTATTGAATCTACATTGGCTGCCACTCTAGACTACACATCCTTAACTAACGAATTTGCTAAAGTTAAACTTAGAAGGGTAAAAACTGTAGTAGATTGTTGTAGTTGATAGTTGATATCATTATTTTTAAGTAGTTTATATTTTCAAAATAAAAATAGTATTCGTACATTTTGTGCAGTTTTTTAAAAATTACAATCGAAGCCCGAAGGTTATTTTAAATAAAAAACACTCAAGGGGTGGTATTTCGAAGACTTGCATCATATTGAGAAAATCTACCGCACGGCCCTGATTGGTAGTATTCGTATCGTATGTATTATTTTTGTGTTGTGTACGTTTGTTTTCTTTTATTAAGTTTATTTTTTATTTTATTTTACCAAATATACATTTGGACTAACAAATTGCACCTTGATTTTGGCCATTTTTTAAATACGACGCTTGAAAATTTACAAATGTTACACCCCCGCCACATTCCCACCCCAATGTATTTTACAATTCGGTGCCTATGCTCTAAACCTTACCTGTGAATTTTCCCCATGATTCAGTAGAACAAGTGTTGGCCAGGTATCAACGAACTTACGTTCCCATGTGAAGTATGTGGAGCAGAGCCTAAGTACGATTGGTCAAATGGAGATAGTGGAGGAGAACATATCACAGGTACAGTTTTAACAAGCTGTGCTTGACTTGGAAACACTCCGCAACACGCCAATGGCTCCAATAAGCTCTGATCAGGCTCATTTACCTTAATTGTACAGCTTTTAAATGCCAGAAGAGAGAAGCAAAAATTCCTAAACGCCAGAATCCAAGTGGGTTCATAACGTTACTGGGTAGAGCTGTCCGGCAGTAGGAGAACAAACAGGGGAAGAGGAAAATACAAGTGACAATACAATTTATGTTGGCCCCCCTACCCCTACCAAATGACCTCATTCGAGTAACAAAGCTCTATTCTACACTGCTATAACAGTTACCTTTCGTTTCCCGGACATTTAACTCTCAATGATCAACAGAAATATGTGGATTCTGGTTCTTTTAAGAGAGGAAAATGTCAACTTTTAAACTATGTTTACAAGTATATCTATGTATAGGTCATAAAAAATAGTTTTGTGTTCATTCCAGTAAACAACAAACTCGTGTACTGTTGAAGGTTTTGTCAATATTCAACCTAAGCGCAACATCTGATTGTCAGTATCTCAGCTAAATGCACCAACCCATGTGCTTTCGCTTTTGACAAAAGGTTGTCAGTTTTGACATGTAAGATAAATTATGTGACGTTGTTTGTCAATGCCGACTTTTAATGTTCTACCTATAGCGATAATTAATTATCCCCACTTTTCTTGTAAAAAAGAATCTTTATTTAAGAAAGTGACACTTTCATTAGAAAACTGTCCTATAAGATGGATAACTCCAACTGTACGATTCCTCAACAGGCTGATTGATCTCCTCCACTTGTCAAAACTGTTTTAACGGGGAGATCACGTGCGTGGTTCGTACCAAGAGCGTCACATATAAACGGAAATAAACGTGTTAAACCATAATGTCAGCCCCAAGAGGCCTTGTTTAATAATTCTGCCGGCCTACATCGAAAGCAAACTGCGCCGCTCTGACGTGTCGAGGTCGCCAAAAGAGGGTCGTAAATAACTGTCGAGACAATATTGGCAGTTTTATTGGAAAATGTTGAGATCGGTGAGTTATTATAACATTCGTCTTGAACGGTTCATTAAGGTCAGACACCTTAGCTCAATCGATAGCGTGACTGCCTATCGAGCTAAGTAAGATCACCCGGGTTCGTTTCCCGGCATGGATGAAAACTTTATGGTTGGTGAAATGTGTGTTGCCCCTTTCATAGGAGGGCTGGTCGATGTTGTGTATATTCTATGTTTGAACTATTTTATAAGTCGTGCGATGATATAATCTGTTGGTTTAGAAAATGCTAGAGATGAAAACTTTTCTATAAATTTTAGACAGGAAAATTTTAAAGTTTCAAATCATTGAATCACAGCAAAAAAGGGGGATGTATTCCAAATTACTTATCAGTGCAGCGTTACGGGCTGTACGCACATGCACTAATTGCAATAATGTGTCAAAGATGAGGAAGGTTGCATTGAGAATAAGTGTACTAACATTTGCGTGGAGGTAGATTGAGGAACCATATAGGGAAAACCACCTTCGATACACCTGGCCAGGATTCGAACCCCAATATACCCCGTCATCGGCAGTCTAGTCTATTTTGGAGGGACACCTCATACCAGGGGTTTTCAACATTTTTATGTCCAAGGGCCAAAGTTTCTGTCTCTTGTTGGATCGTGGGCCGCAATAGAGTAAGAACAATATTAAGATTGAACACATTTTAAAATATTCGTATTGGCTCATTCTTATACTCTAAGGATTAAAATTTCTCGTGAAGGATGTTCTCTGTTTCTTATCAGGAGGTAGCACGATTTGTCTTGTCTACTGGATATCATTCTGAAAATTGAAAAATGACACCTGGACACGGGAATCGAACCCGGGACCTTTGGCTTAGTACGCCATTGCTCTAACCACTGAGCTATCCAGGATTCGTCCCGTGCCCAGGGTCATTCTTCACTCATATTTTAAGGCAGAGTCTATGATGGACAAAGCAGAAATCGTCAGCTACAATTATGTGATTTTTTAATATCACAAGCCATCGGATAACGCAGCCATCGGCGACTCGGTAGTGGCTATTGCCAAGTTGTACAATTATTATTATAATTGTCAGGGTATGCGTATATTTATTAAGTGTAAATAGCCGAAGCTATATTAATGGTAGTTGGTTCAGTTAGATATCATTCTGAAAATTGAAAAATGACACCTGACAAAGGTCCTGGGTTCGATTCCCGTGTCCAGGTGTCATTTTTCAATTTTCAGAATGATATCTAACTGAACCAACTACCATTAATATAGCTTCGGCTATTTACACTTAATTGTCTACTGGAGTTGTCATTTGCCAGTTCAAAAAACATTTGTATTAAAATTTAATACTTTTCTTCATGCAAAAATAAAAAATGGTTAATAAAATACATAGAAATAAAATAACTATTTATTTTATTAGTTGATGTAAACTATATTAATGAATTTGTTATTTTTCTCTTGAAATAATTTTATATTGTCCACGAGCCCGTGGTCTGCGGGTTGAAGACATCTGCCTTGGACCATGGGACCACCAATGCTATTAATATCGATGACCATATTCCACTCATATCATTAGTGGTATTTTTATATAGGTATTCCCCATTGAGATGGGTGACCATTTTTACTCAAAATGGTGGGGAGGGGGGTGTTACCTTCATCCCCCTTGATAATTACCCCCCAGTCAGTGGCGCACAAAGGAGGAATGCAGGAAGGAGAGGGAAAGTAGGGTATTTTTGACCCCCATTTTAATCTCCCTTATGAACTTTAATAATCCTAGTAAAGTCTTGAGTACAACAATAATATAGACCCCCTAACATGTGACGAAAGAATGGGATACGTCTTGTGAACAAGCTACGACCTGATATTAGATCTTTTTACCGCTATTAACACATTGGAAGTCAATTTACAATTTAAAAAAAACAAAACAGAAATAATAATTTTGATACAGTATACTCCCCTTCCCCAAAAAATATTATTACGAGTGCACCTGTGCCCTTCGTGCTTACACCTCAATCAAATTCCTTGTACCCGCTTCGGTGGCCGCATGGTTTAAGGCGCTATTCTCATAATGGACTGGCTACTGTTGACGGGGAGATCGGGTTTTGATCCCGGTTGGGTGCTCTGATTATGTTTTTTTTTAAATGGTTTTCCACTCTCCCTCCACGCAAGTGCAGGTCCACTTTTGATCGGGTTGACGTGGTGCTTATAAAAAAAAAATCTTCGTGTCATCTGTTGGTAAAACCACCAAGGATTGAGGAGGCGGGACTTTATCCCCCTTTACGAAACGTTGAGAAAAACCGGAAACCCCCCTCGCCCTCACGTATGACGTCACAGCGGGTTCACAGTCAGTCTCTCCCAAGCCATAGCCGTGACACGGTTACCAATCAATCTGACGGACAGGAAACTTCCCGACAACAATGGCATGTCACGATGTATTTTTTCCTCATACATACCGCGCACGTGCGAGTTGGCCTGGCTTTAATATAACGGAGGGGGGGGGGGGGGGAGTTATGGTAAAGGTAGCTGACCTTCGAGCGCCCCTAAAAGGGACGGGTGCGATACATCGAGGCGGTATATTAATGACATTTCCTACCTGTGACGTAATGGCAAGTCAAGATAGAATTTCACATATGTATGAAAATAAGTTCTATTCGACGAGTTTTAAAATAGAACATTGAAATAAAAAAAAACCTTAAACAATTCTAAAAAAATAGCCCTACAAAGTAACAAAATTATTTTTGTATCTTTAAGTAGTGGTTTTGTATAAAAAAAAATCATTCACAGATCAGACTATTTGGTTTATTCACAAAAATAGCCACTAGGAATCTTCTTGCAAGAATGTAAATTAAAAAGTTCCTCGAAAGCAGATGTTTATCTAAAATAGGAAACAAGAAAAAGAAAATTGAAATGAAACTCAATTTTGTCAGAGCGAAAACATTAGAACGGGTGTTTATACTCGTCAGCGGGAAAGGGGAAGTGCTATCAGCAGTTAAGCCTGTTCGCAGAGAGAACTCTTCTTTTTTCTTGTCTCTATATTTCATTTATTAGCGTTTAAGTACTTAGACTGCTTAGGTGCGTTAAATTAAAATGCAACCCGCTTCCCAAAATAGTTTCGAACTCACCAAGTAGGCACCGATTAGCCGGGAAATTAAATACAAGATTACGCTTGACCCATAAAAAGCCTCTAAGTGCGCTTTACTGCATTCTCAACTTGACAACAGCGAAATTGGGATAAATTTGATAGTTTTTAAATTATTATTTTAAGTTCATTGGTTATTTTTAGTAATGTAAAACTCTTTCATTGGTCTCAATTCCACTGTTTGCTAAAGTATAATACAGAAAACTGTAACACGATGCGACGTATGACTCGAACTGTATTACCTGCCTCGGTTAGTGCTGTCCGTGGTATGAGACGGGCTCTTAAGACGCTAGACTAAAGATCCATTCTACGCTCTAATACCAGTCACCTTTTGTTTCCTGGGCATTTAGCTCTTAATGATCAACAGAAATATGTGGATTTTTGTACTTTTCAGAGTGGAAAATGTCAACTTTTGAACTATGCCTACGAGTATATCTGCAGGCATGTCAAACTCTAGGCCCGATCCACTATTCTGTGTGGCCCGCCGACCTTTTGATGAACTAACAATGTGGCCCAATTCGTCTTTTATATACAGTGTAGTAATACAACATTTGAACATTTGTAAATTGGTCATTAGGTGTTGAAATCTAGCAAGTGAGGTTGGTGTACCAAATTTTACTCATTACTAACCGAAGATCGATTCCCAAAAATGGTTAAATTTGCGCAATATTTGTCAGCAAACGAAAAGGACAAGCACCCGAGCGATCACATTTATCTATACGCATTTGTCATCCATTTTGAGCGTGACTTCAACAAGAGATCTAAAGTCACTCTTACACTTCCTGCAAATATAAAGTTTCAAATTTTTTGTTTAAGACAATAGGATAAGTCTTAACATTTTATGTTAGTATCTTAATTTTCTTTTTATTATAATAAGGATTTTAAAATTGAGCTTTTTCCATTTAAGATGGGGACAATATTGAACTTTCTGAAATGTGGCTCCCTCATTATTTTCAACGTTCATTGAGGCGAATTTGACACGCCCGATGTATAGGGTCATAGAAGATAGTTTTGTGTTCATTCCAGTAAACAACAAACTCATGTAGTTACTGTTAAAGACTTTATTATTGTCTAACTTAAGCTGAACATCTGATTGGCAATAATCTAGACACCTGCAGGGCAGTGGTGCGGGTGTGAGGGGGAGGCGCACACCTGCGCGGTATTGTTGCGCAATGAGGATTCCACTCTTCGAGACCTCGCATATTAAACAGGCGGCTTAGGGCAAGTTTTATCGGTGATTTTACTGCCCCGCAAACACCTGGAGGCCTGCCCTCGCGGCTGTATATAAGGGTCAGGACCAAGTAGTGCTTGGTTCGATCACTATTGAGACCGAAAAGTATGTGAAATTGTTTTTATTATGATTTGTAGTTATTTATTAGGTTTAACGACGTTGTCTTCTTGGGGATTTCGAAGTTATTTTTCAAATCGGGTTGAATCTTAACTTGACGCAACTCAGCACTTCCAGCTCAATCACACTTAATGTACGTTAATGTACAAATTTAAAGGAGGGGAAGAAATGAATAGTTCGTTCTATGAGGCCTCTTGTTTACCTGCTGACAACACCCTGTTCCACTGTCGAGTATATGGCCAGTTTCGTGAATAAACCAAATAGCCTGAGCTATAGACATTTTTAAAAAAAAAAGTTTGCAAAAGAAACTACTTTAAGACCAAAAAATAATAATTTTGTGACAATGTAAGACTATTTTAGAATTATTTAAGGATTTGTGGTTTTGTTTCAATGTTAGACTTTTAAAATCGAATAAAATATTAACATGGGAAATCATATCTACATTTAACGTGACGTCACAGGTAGGTAACTTCCTTAACATAGAATGTTTTTGTTTGTTTTATTTCATACTCCATGTTTTTCTACCACTTATTTATTTAAAAACCTTGAATTTATTTCCCCCCTCTCTGATTAGAAATTATATCATTCTATGGCGGTTGGTCAATATTCTTAGAGACTCGACATTGAAAGTTAAACGTATTTTTTTCTCTATGTTTATGTTTATACATTCTGATCTTCGTAAGAAGACATCTGGAAAGTCATGTTGTTACAATAATGGAAATAAAAAGATTACAATTATCTTTAGTTTACAATCTTAGTCCGTTTAATTAATGATGTAAAAGGTACTAGACAGTAATGCATAAATAATATTGCAAGCTTTGATAACTTTTAGAATTTAGATGGACTTTATAATTAATAAATCTAAGTAGAAGATATTTACTGCCTCTTTGGTCTGGTGGTCATAAGGTCCTGGGTTCGATAACTGGCGCTTACAGATTATCTGTGAAGCAGTGGGTCTCGTCAGCCTCGTGAGAACAAAAGAGTTACTTTAATTTAAGAAGTAGCGGCTCCGGTCTAGAAAACTAAGATTAACGACCAAAGGCCTCGTTGTTCTGAACACGACCCCCTCTATCCTCAGAAGTTGACACTATATTCGCCAACTTACGGCGGCTGCTTGGTCAGTATGGCTCGATTGCGAGCTGACACCATGGATTGTATTTTTTAATAAAACATGTAATTATTAGAATGCCAAATTTTACTGACTATCAATCAATGGTGGAGGTTGAAAGTGGGATTCCTATGAAAATCAGGGCTTACACTTGATTTACAGTTGAAACTATATGTAAAAAAACTTCGTTTAAGTCCCAATATAATATATTTTTTAAGAGTAAGTAAAAACTGTCTTCATTATCTAATTGGGAATGAAACACTGACCATTTGAGCACTCAGCCACCACTGAGGGGGAAGGGGGAGGGGCGGGGGAGATATATGTTGCCTACTTTACTAAATATAATTATTAATTGTACGTATATAGTTGTATATCCAACCCGCTGTCCTCATATGACTAAAAAAATAGATGCCTTTAGAAGCTATGTAAAGGGATTTTCCCCCAGCAATTTTTTTTAAAAATTGATGTCTCTAAAAGCTTTTTGGAGTGGGAAGCTTAAATTTTTTTTAAGGTGAATACCCTTAGAAGCTATTTTAAGTCCTCTCCCAATAATTAAAAAAAAAAAATTTGGACCCTTCTAGAAACTATTTATAATGGTCTTCGACTGAAAATATTTTAAAAATGATATGTTTTAGAAGCTATTTAATTTTTTTAAAATCTTATCAAATTTTAGAGTATAAGTGGGGAGTGATACATATCTAGAGGGGGCGAATTTACTCCAGGGGAAGAGGGGTAGATTCCCCTTCCCCAATGCCTTTGGTTCCACCCACACTGCCTTTAAGGCCACGTGTAAACTACATTCATCAGTACCAGGATTTGCCTTCAATTCTCACCGTTTGATACTGTCACATTATACAGGATGGGTCGAAAACAATAATTATACAATCTATGCCGAGGAAAGTGATGGACAACGTGCTGAGGTTTGTCTGACGTTGAGTGACATTATCTTCAAAAAGTGTAGTATGTGGTTTGCTTTTATTTAGCTAGTGAATATTTACTTTTAAATTAAAGTGTTAATTTTCATGTTACTATTCGTCTAATTGTTTCGGTCCCACCCTGTATTAAGGGAAAAACTAATCTGACTCGCTGATCGATCGTCCGTTGGAAACCAGAGCAGAGTAATTGACGGGAGATAATGTGTCTCGCGTTATTAATTGGTTGAAAAGGGTTTCGACGTGCGGGAACAATGAAACGTTTTAAAGATATTTTGAATGTTTGTTATGTCATGTCTTTTTTTTTTTATCCCTACGTCCTACAACCCGTTTGGGTTATACGCCTATGTACTAATTACACTAGTGATTTTAGGTATTAGGAAGGCTATATTTAGAGGAAATATACCCGCATTTGCGTGGAAAGAGAGTGAGTTGAAAACAATTTTTGAAAAAACCACCCTCAGTACACCCGACCGACATTCGAACCTCGATCTCCCCGCCATCAATAGTCAAGTCTATACAGTATATTAAATAATGCTAATTGTAGAGTCCAATTTTCGCAAAAAGGGCCTTTATCTGATAACAAGAAAAATTAATAGATCGACTTTCACGTGTTTATACGTCAAGTCATGTTATCTGAATCAATCACTTTTGATGGATAGTACCAATATCTATAAAATAACAATAATAATATGATAACATTATTTCAATTTTGATAAAAAGTTTATATTTTCTAAAAGATTCTTTTTACCAAAATCTTACTATATATTATTACTTGTAATTTTTACTAGTCATAGATAACATTTTTATGAGTTAGGCGCTAATTACAGCTCCTAGCACGTAGCACTTTAATAATTAATCATTGTGTTAAATGTAATATTTAAATAAAAATATACCCTTCTTAAAACTCCATGGCGTCAGAACGCAATCGAACCAGAGCGAACGATGTCCGCCGTCTGTTGGCGAATATAGTGACAACATCCGTGGAGAGAGGGTTTCGTATGGTCAGCACGACTAATCCTCCGGCCATTAACCTCAGTTTTCAATAACTCCTCATTTGTCCCCACGAGCTGAGCGTGACTCCGTTCTAGACCTAATGTTTCACAGAAAAATCTGGAAGCGCCGGGGATCAATCTCGGGACCTCCGGGTCTGTAGCCAGGAGCTCTGACCACCAGACCACAAAGCTGTCATATAATGTTTAATTGTATGAAAAAGTTTAAACTAAAACATAATTCTTCCACTGAACTGATTGTAACTTACCGGATAATTAAGTTAACAGAAACACTTTAATTGAAGAGCAAATATTTACTCACACACGAAACTACCGGACATAAAAAGCAACACACAACTGGAAATCACACACTTGTTCAGCTCGACATAGTGTGAAGAGAGTTGCTCCAGTCGCGTCTAACAAAACCACGACCTTGAATTCCCCCCTCCCCCTCTTACCACCTTCCTCCTTCAGTGAAGGAACTGAATGACATTCACTTGTGATATCACAATGTTGTTATGAGGTAAACTTTGAGTCACGACCTGAGGTTGGGTTGTCCCGGAAACCACCGGTGACCAACTCGGAACTCGGCGCTGCCAACTTCACGATCTGGATACTTTTAGTCCAATTTTCGTGAGAAGGAACTTTTACAAGATACAAAATATAAATAGACGGTAAATATCGATAGTAGCTGCTTTAGTGGCCGCATTGTCCAAGGCGTCACTATCGCAATAGAAAAGACGGCTGATGACGAGGAGATCGGGGTTCGAATCCGGGTCAGGTTTCCTGAGAGCGGTTTTTCCTAAATGGTTTACCACTCTACCTCCATGTAAATGCGGGTACACTTCTTGTAAATTTAATCTTACTCATCCCTTACACTTAATTATAATTTAGTATATAGGTGTATACTCCGAATGGGTAGTAAGACGTGGTGCTAAAAAATAAATAGTATGTTACTATAATATTGGTGAATCACGATTTTCCGGCCTAAAGTGGCGGCATTCCGGGCCGGATAGTACGGAATCCGAGTGTATATAATTTTCAGTATAGGTTTGCCTACTTTTTTTTTATTCTTCACAGAACATTTTAACTTTGTTTTAATAGAATCTGCCCATTTTCTGATTGCTATGTAAAATATGAATACAGTAATTGCAGAGGAACAGTAGAAATTAAACGAGAGGGAAAGTTTTTATTATCTTAATCATACAGTACTTTATTTTGGAAATGGAACGTCGGCTACGAAGCAAGAACAAGTGAAAATAGAGCGTCAAATGGATTATACTATCATTTATAAATTAAGTAAAGTTTTATAGTGGATACGTACCGGTTTATTTTAAAACTATCTTGTTAACATCGAGAACCTGGCCGGATAATACGGAGGGCCGGATAATCGTGACTTTAGCGTAGTAACTTTTCTATCTGTCAGATAAGTTTACTCCTATGAAAACTGGACTGTAGTTTCCATGTGCTATCGTCTTGAGACTTAAAGAGTCGACAACTGTGCGAAATTGCGAAGTCTTATCTCTACTCCCCACTGGCAGACAGCCAAGTCACACAGTCAACAATACGAAGAACATTAATCGCGACTAATGAATCGTGCGAAATCTTATCTCTCCTCTTCAATGCCAACCAAATAAGTCACTCAATCAACAATTCAAAGAACAATAACTGCGACTAATGAATAGTTTTTTCCTTCTCAAATATGAGTAAATGGAAACGTTCGTGACCGTAAGGAAGCACAACCCGAGACGTAACTCAAGTTGGCCCACCACATTGCTGAATTTTTTTTTGTTCAATCGTTTGTGCTCATATGTGCCCGAACGTGAACATTTGTGCTGTGAAACTGACCCCTTTAGAAAATATTTAATGTGGCGGGCTAACTTGAGCTCAAGCTAACCCGCCACATATTGAAAAACAAAACATAGCAAAATTCTATTCTCGCCATTCCATTGTGCTTTATTTTTACTCAATACTAAATTGAACATTTGTTCTCTAAAATTAGGTGAACTATAGAAGGTTTAATGTGATGGACTAACTTGAGTCTTCCCTATAGAGTAACCTGTAAGTAAACTTGAGGTCAAGCTGCCCCACCATATTTTTAAAAATGATATTAATTGTTTCAAATGTTAATTATGTGATTATAGTATGGAACTATTTTATAAGAACGATTATAATATAATTTAAATTATGTGATAAAATTGTTATAGAAACATAATTATGCTATTATTAAGCATCATGATTTCCTAAAGAGAATTATGTTCCTCAAGTTATGTCACCCTAATTTGTTTATTTAAATATTTAAGTCGATTCTAGATTGGCATTAGTTTATAAAGATTTCCACCATTTCGATTTTTTTTTATTAGTCTAGGAAATTAATATGGCACTCCACTCACTTCTTCTATACACCCCCTCCCCATGAATACCATAACCTGATTTTTAAATTCAAAACTTTCCAATGTCTATGATTATTTGGGGTGGTCCTCTTACCACGTTGGTGAATTTAAACTTTCTAATTATTTTGGAAATATATCAGTTTACTCCGTCCCCCCCCCCTCTTCAGTTCCCACATTTCCAATTTGAAATTTTAAGAATTATTTGGTTATCTTATATGGTCTATTTACTTGTCTACCAAATTTCAACTTAACCACATCGATAATAATGTCTAGATTAGTTGTTGAAATTTCATAATGTTCGGACGTAATTTTGATATACGGAAAGATCTATTAACATACATGCAAAATTTCAATTTTCTACACCCTCAAAAATTGTTTTTATATGCGGTTTGGGAATTTTAAGGGAACCTGCCCTCCCCATTTTCTACTCCATTTTAAAATTCAATAATTAATAATTTTATAAAGTTTTATACCTGTCTGACAAATGTCAATCTTCTAATATACTGTGAGAAGTAGGCCTAATTTAGTCTTATAATTTTGGAAACTCTACCCCCTTCACTGTCTGTCTACCTTATTTCTCTAACTCCCCCTTATGAATCCCAAATGCTAAGATTTATTTGGTTATCTAGAGTTGTACTTCTACCTGCCTCCCAAATTTAAATTTCCTACCATACCTAAAAGTTTTGTACGCCCCTTATTCCCTTATTTCCTGGGGTCCATTTATAACTGTTAAAATTTACATACTTCTATACTTATTTGGAGTGGTATCTTTACCGGCCTGCTGAATATCAATTTTCTACCATAATTAGATGTAGTTGCTTCTAATAGTTTTGTAAATTTAGAACCCCTCCAATCCCAAATGTCTTATTCATTTTGAGAAGTTTCACATTCTAAGATTAATTTGGTTATTTGGAATGTTCTCTCTAACTTATCTCAAAAGTATGTTCTGGCTATAGCACAAAAGTTCACGTTCAGGCACATATGAGCACAAAAGAAGCTCAAACGAATGGTGAAAATAGAATTTTGTTACATTGATATTTTAAAATGTGGCGGACCAGCTTGAACTCAATTTTTCTACATGTTATGGTATTGAGAAAGCTCAACTTAGCCCGCCACATTAATTGTTATATAGCATGCCTAATTTTAGAGAACAAATTTTCATTTTCGGGCACATATGAGCACAAACAAAGCTTAAACGAATGGTGAAAACAGAATTTTGTTACTTTGATATCTCAAAATGTGGTGGGCCAGCTTGAACTCAATTTTTCTACAGGTTAAGGTATAGGGAAGACTCAAGCTAGCCCATCACATTAATTGTTTTCTATATTGCCAAATTTTAGATTATACAATTTCATTTTAAATGTGTCCGAATTAATAATTGAAAATATAGATTTTAAATGTCTCTTTCATTAAGTTCCTTGTTTTGACTGTACCGATTGTAGAGTAAACAGAGACTAGCAGAACATAATATGCCAGGCCAAGGCAGAGGGTCAGATAATCCCAACTAATGTCACACCCAAGTAAAGTGGACTGAGAAATTGCTACTTGCTATCTTTTACATGATAGCCCCCACCTACGTTAAATTTACTGCCAAAAGGTTAAAGACTCGAAATTTCTTAGTTATTCTTATTTTTTAATTACCTCAAATAGAATACTATGTATAAAACGAGTTATTTAGTGTTAATACCTGAAAATAGCCGGCCCCGTGGTGTAGTGGTCAATGCACCTAGTTACGAGTCTAGGGGTCCTGGGTTCAATTCCCGGCTGGTACTATGGGTAATTTAATTGAAAAGGGAACTACCCCAACGGTAACCAGGGTTTGGTTGATCAGGTTTAAGTTAGGTTTAAATGTGTCCCCTGATTCCACACCCTCATACTCACTATCGCCATCACTTCATCTCATCGGGACATGGAAAGAGCCTCCACGGAAAGGATGTACGATTAGTACATTCGGGTGTTCCCTGGGTAGCGGTACATCAGTACAGGCTAATCTTTACACAAACTGGGCTAAGAATGATGTTTCCCAGACACGCATATATATGCGCTAGTAACTACAGCCTGATCACCATGTAATGGTAATGGATAGTTTGTGTAGGACTATAAAATAAAGTATCTATCTATAGTGCGTTTGCTATAAGATGGTAAGGTATTTGATTTGATTATATTTATCATATATATATATATATGATGGTACGGTATTATGATATAAGATGGTAAGGTATTATATATATATATATATATTATATATATATAAATACCTTACCATAGATATATTTAATACCTTACCATTTATTACCTATATATCCCCGAACGCACTATAGTACTTTATTCACACAAACTATCCCTTACCATAATATGGTGATCAGTCTATAGTTACTGTTTCATTGGGCGCCATGATAGTGCTGGAGAAAGCCTAAAGTGAAAATCAACCTTAAAACAAATGTAGTTAACGAAAGGAATGTGTGTGTGCTCTGTCCAATTAGATACGACTCTTGACTAAGTCACAGCACAAGCCTTGACATCATTCACGTCTCCATTTATAAGGACAAGATCATAAAGACGATTACCCCGTTCAGGTGAGATGGAAAGGGGACGCGAGAAAGGGTGTTTTCAAAGTTTTCATAACAAACATTAATTTTTCGTCAAAATTAAATAAAAAATGTCACACTTCCTCGTCGTTAGCAGTCCTCGCCTCGTCTATAGAGCGTGCGTGCCACTTGAGGAGGTACCAGGACAACAGTCTGGTCTAGAGCAGGGGTGTACAACCTGACAAAAACCATCAGTTATGGTCTAGAACAGGGGTGTAAAACCTGACAACAACTATCAGTTATGGTCTAGAACAGGGGTGTACAACCTGACAACAACCATAGTATTGGTCTAGAGCAGGGTGTACAACCTGCAACAACCGTCAGCTCTGGTCTAGAGCAGGGGTGTACAACCTGCCAACAACCGTCAGCTCTGGTCTAGAGTAGGGGTGTACAACCTGACAGCAACCATCAGCTCTGGCCTATAGCAGGGATGTACAACCTGACAACAACCATCAGCTCTGGTCTATAGCAGGGTGTACAACCTGACAACAACCATCAGCTCTGGTCTATAGCAGGGTGTACAACCTGACAGCAACCATCAGCTCTGGTCTAAAGCAGGGGTGTACAACCTGCCAACAACCATCAGCTCTGGTCTAGAGCAGGGGTGTACAACCTGACAACAACCATCAGCTCTGATCTAGAGCAGGGTGTACAACCTGACAGCAACCATCAGCTCTGGTCTAAAGCAGGGTGTACAACCTGCCAACAACCATCAGCTCTGGTCTAGAGCAGGGGTGTACAACCTGACAACAACCATCAGCTCTGTCTAGAGCAGGGGTGTACAACCTGCCAACAACCGTCAGCTCTGGTCTAGAGTAGGGGTGTACAACCTGACAGCAACCATCAGCTCTGGCCTAGAGCAAGGGTGTACAACCTGACAACAACCATCAGCTCTGGTATAGAGCAGGGGTGTACAACATGACAACAACCATCAGCTCTGGTCTAGAGCAGGGGTGTACAACCTGACAACAACCATCAGCTCTGGTCTAGAGCAGGGGTGTACAACCTGACAACAACCATCAGCTCTGAGTCTAGAGCAGGGGTGTACAACCTGACAACAAACCTCAGCTCTGGTCTAGAGCAGCGGTGTACAACCTGACAACAACCATCAGCTCTGGTCTATAGGCAGGGTGTACAACCTGACTAACAACCATCAGCTCTGGTCTAGAGCAGGGGTGTACAACCTGACAACAACCATCAGCTCTGGTCTAGAGCAGGGGTGTACAACCTGACAACAACCATCAGCTCTGGTCTAGAGCAGGGGTGTACAACCTGACAACAACCATCAGCTCTGATCTATAGCAGTGTTGTAGATCTAATCGTAAAAGCCAATGATGCACTGTCCCTATTATTTGGTCCCCCCTGTTCCTGTCCCAGAACGACCCGCTCAAGCAGCGCAGTTATATTTGTTGATTGGCGGCACTTTCACCTTCACAGAGCCTCGAGAAAGTGTTGGGCGCTTAGCGAAGATCGATGGATGGACGAATGGACAAACAACCACCCACCACACTATTTAGAGGAGAAAACATCTGAATTCACTTAGGCGAGATGTGAACCCTTAATCTCCACGTCACTTGTAAACCAGAGAAGACACAGTGGCGTGGCGTGAAATGTTACTAGGGTAAGCGGTGTTAGTCTATAAACTGTACCTGTGAATTGTCTAATAACTCAGTAGAACATTTATTGGACGGGGGTCAACAGTAATACATTTCCATATGAAGCGTTAAGAGAGGAGATTATGTATGATCGGTCAAATTGGGTCAGAGTTTTAACAATCCCTCTGCTTACCTTGGTAACACTCCACGACACGACACTGTGTGGTATGTAGAGCAGAGTCTATGTATGATTGGTCAAATTGGGACAGAGTTTTAACAATCCTCTGCTTACCTTGGCAACACTCACGACACGACACTGTGAGGTATGTAGAGCAAGTTATGTATGATTGGTCAAATTGGGTACAGAGTTTTAACAATCTCTCTGCTTACCTTGGCAACACTCCACGACACGACACTGTGAGGTATGTATAACAAAGCAATGCTGATTGGTCAAATGGGAACAGAGGTGTGAGATATACAATATGCAAAGAGACAGTTTTAACAACTCTGCTTACTCGGCAACCACTCCACGACACAACACTGTGAAGTATGTATAACAGAGCCTAATGCATGATTGGTCAATATGGGGTTTGGTCACTCTCTGGACTTGACAAATGACGTGAGTTGACCTTCTTGTGAAAGTGACAGAACACATCGGCGATGCAAAGGAAATACGAGACTGTTTTTTTATGAATCTTTTTTCAACTGTCAGAAAAAGGTGGAACTATGTATTTATTTATTTTCGCCACATCTTATTACCCATCCGGTTTATCCGCATTTTAACCACGCAAATGGGGTGGGAATGAGGAAGGTATAGCTTAGAACAAATGTAGCCTAATTTGCTTGGGGGAATAGTGAGAAAACATTTAGGAATAAATGGTACGTTGCACCACCCAGATATTTTCTCTCTTTTATATTAAAAATTCGTAAAATTTGTGAAACGAAATAATATATATTGTTGAAGAAATACTTCATCAAAGAGCATAAATGAAATAATTTACACTGTTACGGAAACATTGAGCAAAGAGGAACAACTCTGTCCATCAAAGATCATAACAATCAATTATACCTTTTCAAAGACTCAACAAAAAATTATATTATATACAGATAATTTAGTTCGTGTTCCCTCCGATAGAGGTTGTAATTATTTTATATCGACCAAGTATTATATTGGGGTAAAAGGATGACTTCAATAATTGGGAAAATTTAGCATTCATCAGGAAGTAGGGCTGGAAAACCAAGAGTGGCCGAATGACCTAGGGCGTAACTCTCGTGTTAGACTACTTTGCTTATGACGGGGATATCTGGATTCGAATCCTGGTCGGGTTTACTGAGTGAGGGTAGTTTTTCTCAGTAATGGTTTACCACTCTCCTTCCACGCAAACACGAGTAGATTATTTCTAAAATGCTTCCTTCCTCAGCCCTAACACATCAGAGTAATTATAATTATATACTTTATAACCTGAATCGTGTCTGAGTCAGACCACCGAGGACGGGGAGATCGAGGTTCGAATCTCGGTCGGGTGAACTGGGGGTGGTTTTCCCTAAATGGTTTTCCACTCTCCCTCCACGCAAATGCGGGTTCACTTCCTCTAATTCAACCTTCCCAATTCCTAATCCATTAGTGTAATTAGTACTTAAGCGTATAACCCGAACGGGTAGTAAGACGCGGTGCTAAAATTAAATTAAATTATCACCTGAACGGGATGATTAAAAAAAAGAAAAGAATCGCGTACTTTACCACGTAGCCAACCCAGTCGGTCATTGACATGTAAGGGTAGTCAAGTAAGTATCGAAATAAAATGGGGTGAAGGAACGCCACGTGATGCTCGATCGTTCTATTTTCACCGACATTTTTACAATAAGGAAACGATCTATAGCAGTAGAATTATTCATAGGAAATTGATGGACTCACAAAGTTACATCAAACCATGTTAACTGGGGACCGTAAATAATCGCAAACACAACAGAGGATATAATATACACTATGTCCCAAGATTCGATGAAGCTACCCGAAGAGATTGTTTTTTTACTATCGCGTCTTACTACCTGTTCAGGTTATATGCATATAATGATAACTACCCTAATGGGCTAGGGGTAAGGAAGGAAGCATTTATGAGGTAATCTACCCACATCTGCATGGAAGGAGAGGGGGAAAACATTAGGTGAAAACACCCTCATAGACCCAACCGGGATTCGAACACTGATATCCCCGTAATCAGCAGGCCAGTCTAACATGAAAGTGATGCCTTAGACCAGGGGTCACAAATTAATTTTTTTTTTAAATAGAGGTCCATTTTAAAAACTTGGTGTGACTTCCGTGGTGCGGCATACTCTAACACCTTGGGAGCCGATGTTCGTGAGTTCAAACCCAGCTGAGGTTGACGGATTTTTACTGAGTGACAAAACTCCGTAGCACAACTTCCTTCGGAGGGGAAGTAAAGCCGTCGGTCCCATGTCGATTGTGGCGTGTAAAAGAGCCCTGGCAGGTATGTGAAAATAACTCTCTCAGCAAAATTAATAGGCTCTTTCTCGCTAGCTCGTAGAAATTCATTGGTGTATAACACGTACGGGTAGTAAATGCGGTGCTAATTAATAATAATAATTGATAATCAGCTGTTTTAAGTTAGCGTTGCAATGCATCATGGGTCAACATACAGCGAGTGAATTACTGCGCTACTCAAGCAGATTCTGCTTTCTATTTCTGCAAAAGTGTGAATCAAGCTTTACGGTCCGGATACGAACCATGATCCGCCACTTGGTGACCTCTGCCTTTTAGACCATTGTACCACTGAATGTGGCAGGGTGCTATAAACTCCTGTAAGGCTGTTCCCCTCAAAATAAGGGTCAGCGTGTTTCAAGCACGAGTTTTATGGTAAATGCCGGTCATCTCATTAGCAGCAAGCTTGGACGAAGGCAACCAACCAAGAACATGAACTGGCTGAGACGCGTTTCAAACGTCCCATAAATCCTCCAAGTAAATCAGTTGGCCACTCAAGCTTTAGAATAAAGTTCTAACATAAATCACGGTTTTCCTGGAAAAAAAAGAAGAGATGTATTAAAAAAATATTTATTTTTTTTAAAGCATTTTTTCCTCCGGTTGTGTGATTTGAAGCCTAGGTTAGTAGACTATTGTAGTCCTAAACAGTTCATACCATCTACTAGCTTAGTTATGTCTTTAAAAAAACTTTAAATTACTTGAGGAGATGTGGAAGGGGACTGGAGAAAATGCCAGTGATTTTCCAGTGTTGATAGCAAAACATTTATCTGTACAAAATAAATAAAATATTACTCCATAGTAACGTTTAGTTTAATTTCTTCACGTAATGACCTCAACAGTTGATGGATATTTGTCCCCCTGGAATTCAATGACAATTTTTTATTTTCATTTAAAAAGTTTATCATCTAATTCCATTATACTCATGACAGATATTCACCCTGTGAAGAAAATTAAACCAAACGTTTCTACTGGAGAACTATTTTGTTTATTTTGGCCAAAAATGTTTTGCTATAAAAACTGTAAACACACTGATCTTTTCTACCATCCCTTACATCCTCACCTTAAAGATGAGTCGTTATTTAAAAAAAAATCCTTACCATCTTCTATTTGGAGACTTCCCACGAGCCACCAATAATAGGAACACCCCCTCCCTCAACCCCAAAGAAAAAAAAATCAGGGTGTAGCCATGGAATTACTCCACATCCTCAAGTATGGGTTAGGAAGTCAATATTCCACTTGTGATGTGTGTTCAGCCACAAGCAGAGAGTGGGCAAGCTATATAGTATAATGTAATAATGTATACAAACATGATACACCCAGTGGCAGTAATGGAGGAAGGGTGTTGGGGGTGGTAAAAAGAAACTAGAAACATAATTGTCCACCAAGTCTAATGGAGATCTGGGGACTCAACCTTGTAGAATGTTTGAAAAATGAATGCCCCCAGAAGCTATTTTTGAGAGGTCCTCCTCGTCTGGAAACATTTTGAAAATCAAACTCCTCTCCAAGATATTTGCAGGGGCGTCGCGCAGGGGGGTGGGGGGGTCACCTCCCAATGTTGGGTAAAAGATTGAAAGTTGGGAATTTAATTTGGTGAGATTTGAGATCTGGAGTTGGGAAATTCTAGGCTTATTCTGTACTCCATTAGGCCTACTTTATATTATGAAAGTCCTTAAACATAGACTTGTACAGACAAATTTAAAATTTCCCAACTGTTGATCCCTACTGTACAAATTATCTCAACTTCAAAAATCATCAAACATTGAAGGGGGATTTCTCCTGTAGTAGATTGTAGAAATCTTAATGAATCAAGTAGTTTAGTAGCACCGTTGTCAGTAGCCTGAGAGTGTATGCCGAATGCGGTATGGAAACAAATCGTAAGCTTAGTATGCACTTGGAAACATTGTTGGCCAATTGTTGCCCAACTGTTCCCCAACTGTTTCCCAACCGCTCCCAAACTGTTGACCAACAAGGAAACAGATTGTTGGCAAACATTGAAGAAACAATGTTTCACGTCCAGACTACAATAATGAAACATTTGTCTCCCGTACAGAGTTCAGATGAGGGACCGATGTCTGTTAAGGAGGATGCTGATATGGTTTGTGCTTTGTATTTAGTTATGATCTGTTCAAGAAGACAGAAAATAAGAAAACTGTGGTGGGTTCTTAAAGTGCTTCAAAATGGTTCAAATAATCTTCTGACAGAACTGAAGATCGGAGACGGCAGTGGTTTTAGGAACTTCACTCACATGTCTCCTACAGATTTTGAAGTTATTTTACAAATGGTGGTCCCAGGATAATGAAAAGAGACACGATTTAGATCAGCAATCTCACCTACTAGCCCACGTTGCTTGTTGGCCAACATTGTTTCTTGTAACCCATTTGGAATGGATCATGGGAAACATGTTTTACCCGCTGGGAAACACAAAGGCAACATGAAAACATTTTGCCCAACTGTTTCCTAACTGTTTCTAAAACAAGGGCAACATGTTGTCAAACAATGTTTCTGGGGAAATGTTTCCTAGTGCGTATTAGGCTTAAAGGAACATGAGCTGCCCAGTAGAAAAATTTCACTCATCCAGCAATGCTTTAAGTGGCAGCATTGTCAGCCAATGTTTTGTTTACTGTTTAGTGTTTTTAGTTGTTACTTTTGTGGCTGCTATATTGTCGCGGTTTAATGACTCAAATTATCATATGTTGTACAGCCAATGCCTTAATTAGGGCTTTATTACATTTTGAAGGTATATACGCAGTGAATGTTACGCAACATTTTATTGTTTTCTTATTGGAAGTTCTGACTAATGAAATTAGGACATTGAGGTTAGTGTTAGTGTTTGACTTCCGAAATATACACTAATTTTTCTAGTTTGAATTGAGCTGATGTATCTTATTTCATTGTTTATTAAAATAGGGTTTCATGAAAGCAATTTAAATAGGCTCAAAGCAACAATGAAGGAAGAGTAGTACTAGGGCTGTGTTACATTGTTACAACTCATAATTTTTCATTTGATTAAGTAGACTACATTAAACAAAATATAAGTTTCTTTATCAATCTTTAACATTTTCAAATTTGGGGTACTTTTTAAATTCGTTATTTAGTGTTCGATTTGCATGAAATTTTGTATAACCATGTTGCTTAGAATGCTGATATCGAATTTGTCATCAGTTATTTCATAAAATGTCAGAGGAATCCCGTTCACCCTCACGAGATAAATTACAATAGTTTTGAATAGTTTATTCACGTACCAGTATTAAACATTTTAGGGCGACTTTCCTTTACCACTTGGGAATTTTTCTAATTTCGAAATTCTCAGAGTTGGGATGAACGCTGGTTCACCCACTCTCCCCCCCCTCCCCCCAAATATATTTCTTGCAACACCCCTGGATATTTGGAATGGTCTTCCAAGATTTAAAAAAAATTGGATAGTTCTCTTTATAAGATATTTAGATTGGTCTATGTTAGGGTTTTTTTAGTTAAATGTTTCTAAAAAATTCTTCTAGAAGCTATTTAGATGGTTCCTCACTTTTAAATTCTCTACATACAGCATAGCTCAAGAACTTTTTCCGAGTTTTTTTACCCTCCAATGGACCAAATTCATGTATAACCAGACCAAATGCTTTTATCATAAAAAAATGAGATCAAAATCATTTCAGCAAATATCAAGAAATTACTATAGAAATAAATTTGTTGTTTTCTGAAATTGTGACTCCTCCTTTGAAGATTTTTGATATTTGAATTTTTTTTGGCACCTACACAGTGTGTATTATAAGTTTTGATGTATTAAACAAATTATTTTTAAAAAATCAGTTGTTTAGAATTCCTGGAATAACTGAAAAGAAATAGTTTAATGTTACAATTGGAGTCGAACCAAGGTCTTGTATAGCTGTATATAACCTCTTTGAGCACAAGATTGGGAAGGGGGGGGGGAACGCTTCTAAGTAGTTACCTTACCATCAGCATGAGTGTTGCACGTGTTCCAAATGTTGGCTACTTTCTAGGGAATGTTTCAAGGCCGACTAAAGCTCGTGAAAGTTATTCACACCTCTGTGGCACCTTTTCTGTATTACGCAGTCATTTCGGTTCGTAGTCTTCCTCATGCCAATACTTGACAGCTAGGGGAGATGACCTTATCTGCGCTTTACAAGGGGATGGGACATATTCTGGACTGATAGGTGAAACAACATTTATTTGCGCTTTACAAGGGGATGGGACATATTCTGGACTGATAGGTGAAACAACATTTATTTGCGCTTTACAAGGGGATGGGACATATTCTGGACTGTTAAGGGAGACAACATTATTTGAACTTCACAAAGGAATGGGACAAATTCTTGACTGATTGGGGAGACAACATTATTTGCACTTCACAAAGGGATGGGACATATTCTAGAGTTATCAGTCAGTTCAGAAAGTGCACGCTAAATACCGCATATAAATTTATAAAAAAGTTCTGGCATGGTAAAGTGCAAGAGTAGGTATAAAATCTAACGTTAAGACCTTCTCGCTCCGTTGAAATCTATCACTTAAATTGTATTTTACTAAAATAATTGCGAAGTCCTCACTTTTTCAACCATAAGCTACCAAAAAAAATACATTTAAAATTTAAGCCGTCACCGTTTTCGGTTTTACTGGCCATATTATCATATAAAATGAACACTTTAATACTTTAATGTGTGGGCGTGAGGAAATGTCCTTGTATGTATACAGTACATACACAAGGAAACGTAAGTATTTCCTATTCATGGAAATTCCTATAGAAAGCTACCTTAAGGTGACTGCCTCGGTCGCTGTCAGGTCACACGGCTTAAAATAAAATAGTTTGTGTGGTTTCCTGGAGCTACTTCTCTATTCTGTCTAAACTTATACTCCCTTTTGCCCCTCACCTAAGACCACACTTTGTCATTCCAATAAGAAAAAGGGGGAAAAAATTACAAAACTTCTTATGTCAAGGTAAAGAGGAAATCTCGCAGCTAGTTCTCAAATATCTGAAAATTTTCAGTGAGTTTGTCAAAAAAATGACTGTATTTGTTAGAGAAAGGCTAAATCCAAGAGTCCTTTTTCATCAAGACTAGTCTCATATCTTAAAGAGTCGTTTAAAATAAATTAAATTCACATTTTCAAACATTTATTTCCATTAATAAAACTCAAACAATAGGGTTGTTAAGGAAAAAGAGCATCTTAGGATCTTTCAATTTTATTTTGGCGTGAACTATATTTTGAAATAACTCATCGTAGAACTAAATAATGCCTAAGAGCTGAACGTCCTTGCGGCAATTTATCGCTTACCGAGGTGGCCCCATTAATGTTAGCAAGTAACAGTCGTTAATGTTTATCATTCTGCTGATTATTTTATAAGTAGCCTAACTTTCTATGAACCGTAAATTATCAGAACTAAACAATAGCTCTAATTACCCTATCACATGTTATTCTTACTCTGTAATTTTAATTTGTTTTGAGTAACTTAATATAAGGCAATGTTACGTATACAAAACATAATGCGTGATCAGAATTCACGTGACGTTACGTAACAACTCGAGCAAAACACACCCAGTGGATTTTCGACTGTTTGATAACAAATTGTTCCTTTAGAATTAAACTCTAGCAGTTAGGGCCGATTAGGCTTCAAGTGTTTTTTAACTGAGACTTGTGCAAGAAAATACCACGACGTTTCGATATTCGCGAAACAGGTACAAATGAACTACAGTAAAACCCCGTTAGGCTGACCGAACCCCGGTAGTCCAAAATTACGGATAATCCGAACATACTTATCGGAAAACGCTGGGAGGGGAGAGGGGAGGAATTAAGTTAATTGAAATATATTTTATTGGTTAATAAGCTCAAAGTTCAAAGAGAATTGTAAGAAACAACGATATTTGATAATAAATGTTTAATATTTACATGTTGTAGTCAACACAATGTGTTTTCCCGTAACTAAAAATAATTACAGTACAAATTACGTGTGATACACCTGTTTGATAAATGAAAAGTTGATTAAACTCATTCAATTGTAGATTGAAATTTATGAAAATATTGTACTCTCCCGGTTAATCAGAATGTTCGCTAATCCGAACAAGCTTCGATCAACAATTAGTTTGGATTAACAAGGTTCTAGTGTATACCGAGGAGGTCGTCTACACGCCATAATCAAATGAAGTACTAAATATCCGAGTGGACGTTGATCGCAACAGGGTTGGCTGGCTAAAACACGTGGGGCATTTCACGTAACTTCACGTGGATTTTTGTTTTGTTTTTTAGCACCACGTCTTACTTGCCGTTCGGGTTATACGCCTATGCACTAATTACTCAACAGTTTTAGGGATTAGTAAGTTTGAATTTAGAGGAAGTCCACCTGCATTTGCGTGGGGGAGAGGGGGAAGGGGAGAGTGTAAAACCATTTAGGAAAAGATTCAGTACACCCTGACCGGGATCTAACCTTAATCTCCCAGTCATTGGTAGTCTAGTCTGTTGATTGTGAGAGTGGAGCCTTAGACCATGCGGCCACCGAGGCGGGTAATATGAAAGTTCTTTTCTGGAAAACTCTTACGTTAAGTGGATGTCACGTCAACGTTAAGTCAAGTCCAAAGTGACCAATATCTAAAGGATCCTTTTTTTTATCTTTTTATATTCCTCCCCGCTGCATTCCACCACCTATTCGGTCCATACGCATATATTATATACTAGCAATCCCGCACGGCGTTGTTAGTTACACACTGTGGTATAAGAATTATATAACCCCCTCCCCCCCCCCCCCCCCCCCCCACACACAAGCGCGCTCTTTATTTTCGTCGAACGTGTGTTTCAAGCTTTCTGAAACAGACGGCGTTAGAAGCGCCGTACTCAATAGACACTCCGATTTACACTCACGCTCCGTGAGGATGCCTACACTACCCCTTGCCGGTGCTTATGTCAACAGATTAGGTTTCGTGCCTTATTCTTTATGAGGGTGTTTATAGTAGTCCCATGGCTTCTTTGGTGCTGATTGACAGCTCACAGCTGACAGTTGACGGCTTTGAAAAACTACCAGACCAAATTATGTATCCCTACGCCGAACCATATTATCTGCAAAAAAACATGTGTTTAGCAGCTGTCACTTCTGACAGTCAAAATTTAGGTATATACCTAAATGTTGACTGTCAGAAGTTAGCTGTGAACTGTCAGTTAGCACCAAAGAAGCCATGGGGCTACTGTAGATTTGATTATACATAACTGTGGAAACCCGTACGGCATACATCCGCGTGTGAAACACACAACGTCATGCTTTCTTTTTAAATAACCCTGGAACAATTAGCTAAGCTGTAAGGCACGAACATTATGGCGGGAAAAAGTGTTATAAAAAGAGTTGGGAGATGTTAAACTGCATCGGATCATAAAGCTTAGAACATGTTTACATCAGAAGCGCAGATTAGCCTGGGAATAGTTTCCTTGATTATAAGGTAATATAATTATTATAAGTGTTTCACATTGGACAAGTATAGCCAGGGCAAGTATAGTTAGTTTAAACTGTACCTGTGAATTGTTCTCATCACTCAGTAGAACACTCTATAGACGGGGGGTCGATGGAAATACATCTTCCATGTAGAGCACAGACTAATGGGGGGGTGTAGGGAACTCAAGAAAAGGGCATTGTTTTTGCAGTTTTTATAGCAAAACTTTTTGCCTCAAAACATATAAAATATTGCTCCATTAGAAATATAGTTTAATTTTCTTCTCATGGTGATATCAACAGTTGTTGAATATTTGTCACTCATGAGAATAGCGGCATTAAAATACAAACTTTTTAAATGAAGAGAAAAAGTTGTCATTAAATTCCAGGACACCCTTGACAGATATTCAACAACTGTTGATATCACCATGTAAAGAAAAGTGAACTGTTTGTTTCTACTTAGCTTTATTTGATTTATTTTGGCACAAAAAAGAGTTTTGCTATAAAAACTGAAAAAACACTTTCCTTTTCTCGAGTTTCCTACACTTTGTCAAATGGAAGGTATTATAGGTAAAGTTTCAAGAAGCTCTGCTTACCCTGACAACACTACACGCCACGAGAGTGATGTTCCATCATTTCAAGAGAATGCGACCAGACAGAGCTGATTAAGCGCCAGCGATTTCTACTGGCTTGTTCGACTCTTGTCTCGGTAAGTTGAGGTTTGATTATAATCTCGGTAAGATGTCCCCAGGGGTGGTTTTGTGATATTTTGGATTTTCTTATTTTATCCGTGGGAAAATGCTAGTGCGTTCTCTTAAATTTTACTTTATATTTCTCTGTTCTTTAATTAGTGTAAGCTACGGGTTTACAAAAATGGTCATGTATACACAGATAAGGAATAAGGAAGGTATAATTAAGATGAAAATGTGCCTGCATTTGCTTGGAGCGATACATAAAGAGTGGGAAACCACCCCCACACACCCAAATAGGATTCGAACCTCAATCTTATGGTTACCGAAAAACCAGACAAGATGAAAGACCTTTATCCACGTGCACACCAGCACAAGGGGTGGAACCCCAGGGTTAATTCGGAAAAAAAAACCGCTTCAGTGGTTGGTCTAGGGCATCCCTCTCGGAATAGACTAGAGATTAGGCTCCCGATGATGGCGATAGCCGAGTTCAAATCCTGGTTGGTTGTAACGAGGGTGAGTTTTTCCTTAATGGTTTTCCATTCTCTCCACGCAAATGCAGATATATTCCCTTTAATTTCAAATCTCCTCGTCCCTAACACATCAGCGTAATTAGTACATGCGTGCAACCCAAAGAGAAAGTAAGACAAACTAAAAAAAACGGAAAAGTTTCTTATTATCCAGCACATCGACGCTGAAGCGCGCTGACAAACAAACAAACAAACGAACGAGCCCTGTTTGATCTTCTGTTGAGCCACCTTGCTCTCTAAACTGGAGTGAGATCAGGGATTCTCTAGTTCAGAAACCGGTTCCAGAGCCAGAAAACGAGCACGTGTTGCAGCAGCTAAGAAAACCTAAAGCGGCGATCGTTTATTGGCAGAATGGAACCTTTTCCGGTACAAATGTTCACTTCATTGAGTCTCAAGTGAAAGGAGATGTATTCGTTAAGGTTCTGATTATCATAAATATTAAATATCGAGGTTCAAATCTCGGTCGGGTGTACTGAGGGTTGTTTTCCAAAATGGTTTTCCACTCTCCATCCACACAAATGCGGGTATACCTCTATATATAACCTTCATCATACATAAAACCATCAGCGTAATTAGTACATAAGCCAAACGGGTAATAAGACGCGGTGATAAGAAAAGTAGGATATATATATAGGCCTATTACTACCCATTCAGGTTATAGGCTTATGTACTAATTACGCTAATAGTTTTAGGTATGAAGAAGGTTATAATATATAAAGGTAGTGTTCCCGCATTTGCGTGGATGGAGAGTGGAAGACATTTTGGGAAAACCTCCCTCAGTAGACCCGACCGAGATTCGAGCCTCGACCTCCCCATCATCGGCAGTCTAATCTACTGTGAGACAAACGCTTTAGACCACGCCCCCACCGAAGCGGGTCCCATCCAAAGAAGCTCCTTTCTTTCAGTCTGGTAGGCCGATATCAGAAAACGTTTTGCTGTCGACGCTTCACTTAATGGAAACGTCTTCACCAGGACTGTGGAGATAATATATCAGCTTACGTTCTTGGCGTAACTACGTTACAACCTCATACAGTACGTGTCGATGAGGCGTTCCATTATTGTCGCGTCACTTTTAAAGTGACAGACCTCTACGTGCTGTAGATATCGCGCAATGCTCATGACGGACAAACAAACGCTTCATTTAACGAGTCTTTTCAGAAACTAACGGTTATATCAGCACATGACTTATGAACTAACGTACCTAAAAACTTATTATACACAGCACCGCCATTATATCACGAGAATGACGCCCCCCCCCCCCCTAACAAATTCTAGGTGACCTATCTCGTGCACTCAAATATTCAGGCGTTATTATTATGTAAATATTATTTTTGTTTGTCCCATCTTGTGTACTGAACAGAACAAATAATTTCTTAAGATTTTGAATCGCTAGCGACATTTCTACTACCAAATTTTCCACCCTTTTTTGAGGCGGGAAAAACCTCTATAACGCATACTTTCAAATTAAGTAACTATTAACTAGGTTAGGTTAGGTTAGGTTAGGTTAGGTTAGGTTAGGTTAGGTTAGACGTGGACTTGATTAAAGGAGGGGAAGAGGGGTTGAAGATGACACAATGACGTGGATCAACCCTAGTGCACGAGAGATGGACACTTCATTATAGAAATGGTGGAAGAGGGAGTTAAAAAGCCACGAGCGATTCAAAGTCGTGAACTATTCTTTCTTTCTTGTTCAGTACACGAGATGGTAAATACAAGTGAATTAGATGGGACAGATTCAGATAGAAATGTCCTAGTACACGAGATGGGCATGAACCAAATTCTAGGGGGGGGGGGGGGAGTTGGAGGGGTCGAGACCGCCCAACCCTGCCCTTTATTTCAAACTCTCAATAGTTAGCAAACAATGTTTTGAGTAAGTAGTTGTTCTGTTATTTAAGCTGCTCTTAAGGGGGCCGCCTACCAGAGAGTTGGAATGCGTTGCAGACGTTCAGGAAATACGCGATGGTTAGGTAGTGTTTAATTTTTTACAAACTTGACTTAAGCCAAAAGGAAGATAAAGGTGGGGAACATGCTTATTTATTATTATCAACCTTACATTTTGATAATCAATGTATATAAAAAATTAATGAAAACTCGAAACTTGCTCATTTTCAATGACCTTTAAATGGCCTTAAGTATATTGTCACAGTTCTGAGACGAGGGTAACTTATAAATAATCCTAGACACAACCTTTCAAAAACAAATAAAGTCATTTTTTGATAGGGTCACAACAGAAAATGTGAAGATAATTGCTAATTCCTTTTGCTGTTTTGATGCGTCAAAGCTAATGCTTTTCAGCCATCAAGTGGCGCAGCCATATCCTCCATCTACGCTTTGGAAGTAAAGAATAGCCGGAGAAAGAAGGAAAGGCAGTTGACTCCTTGCGCATGCGCTCTTTTAGTTGGATGTCTGCCTTCACCTTGTTGAGAGTAGAGACAACGCACAGTGAGCCGGCACATTTTTAAGTTTTAGGTGTTCATTAGAAAATATTAAAAATAATATTTATTGTAGCTTTTACTGTAAATGTGTTTACAAACTGGTCCTGTGTTTCCGAACAGTTGTGTATGCTTTGCCTTCTTATGATAGCCATTATAATTATATATAAATAAAATAGAATAATATTGTTATTTTCGATAAATTAAAACTACTATGAACAATAACACAAGCAAAAGGGACTACCGTAAAGGGGAACAAACTAGACTTCGACTATCTGCCCGCCGCAAAAAATTAGGATGGAAAAAGGGGAAGAAGCGTTTTATTAATGGATCAAAGTAAGTACATACTGATTGATTAGTATAAAAACAGGGTCTAGTTCACTGTTCAACGGTTGCGTGTTAGTTTCATTTTACCGTGTTGCTCCTATATTCAGGAGGACGGGGTTAAAATCCCGTCCGGAAGTTTCATAAAGCTAGTCCTGTGAAGTAAAGAACCATAATTTGAATTATGTTGTTTGGATAAAACATTTATTTATTTGGTCATTCCTTGGACTGTAAAAAAAACATTACATAAAGATAAATAAGAGGGAAAAGTATATATTTACTGTACGTATACTAATTACTAACAAAGTGATAATGGACCATTTAATTTCTTAAAATATGTATAACTATATATTAAAACAAAATTTTTATTACACGCCAGATAACATTTAATTTTAATAAATATTAATTCAGTTCTGATATGTGAAGGTTAACTCTAAAGCAATTATTACAATGTTTAGTGCCTGATTGGTTGTCTCAACTGAAAAAGTTCCAAAATCAACTCTACAATATAAAAAACTTGAGCAATATATTTAATTTATGAGTAAGTGTGAATTTGCTTTTTCAATATTAAGGGGGCCGCCTCGGTAGGCGAGAAGTTTCCGTGCAGACTTCCAGAAATCCCGTCATATTTAATCAGTGATGAGTTAAAAAATATAGTCTGCTCATTTAATATAATTAAGACCCAAACAATGTTTGGCACAGTAATTAATTAGTTTTCTATTAAGTTTGAAATACTTTCAATTATATATTTTTTATTTAGTTGCTTGTGATACATATTCCTGTTTATTTTTTAAATGGATTACGTGACACGTAAAGAAGACAAACGTAGAGGGGAAAAAACAAAATTACGAATTTGTGCTCGCCGCAAAAAAACAGAAAGAAAGCCGTGGAAACATTTATTTGATAGAACAAAGTATATATATATATATAATTTATTTTAATAATAATAATAATAATAATAATAGTGAACACAAATGTTCTATAAGAAACGGTTAATTCAAATTAGAACGTGTTTTGTCATGATATACCTACAGTAGGCCATAAAAAACTAATAATCGATAACAATAAATTAAATAATTATTTTTTTTCAGACAAGGTGTTTTTCTCTCTTCAGGCAGAGAGGACAAAGCTGATTGTCGGGACAGAGTAAACCTTTCTCAGCCCACTCCCATTGAAATGTCCACAACGTTGGATTCAACCCAACTTGAAGACAAAGCTATGGAACCAATAAATTTGGAGATTAGTCAGCTTTGTCTGGGGTAGGAAAACTAAATTAATAGGTTATTCATTATACATTTTCGGGAGCAAATAGTTTTGTGTGAACATAGCTACATGGCTACTAGAATACATACGGTATTTATTTCATTTTCATGATCCAAAATATCCTGGCCGCTTGTCCAATTTAGTAATAATCTCCACACGTTAAATTTGACATAAGTCTACTAAATGTACCACACTCGGAGATTGAATGTGATAGAGGTTCCCAACCTGGGTTCGCAGGTCCCTAGGGATCTGCGAAGGCACCTGTGGGGGCCCGCGAAACAAATATAAGCCCTAGTATTTTTAAATTTTCTTTTATTTGAATTTTCACATCATATAAAAATATATGGTATTAACAATTTTCTCAAAAATCTCTTTTTTCCTGTTCGACAATATTTATATATATAATTGGTTACGTAGAGTACCATAAATGTGTAAGTGTTTTTATCTCACCATGTATGGCTGGGGAGGTTAGAGGGCCGCGATGAATTATCATTGGCTTGAGGGGGTCTGTGAACTGGAAAAGGATGGGAACCACTAATATAGAATATCTATGTTTGTGTGGTCTTAGTGTGTGTGTGGGGGGGGAGGGGGAGGAGTTCTTAGGGTTGTTGACTTTTCTGTGCTAATTGTTAGGCCTAATATATTTATAATAATGGGTTTCTTATATCAATACTATCAGCCTACTATCATAAACCATGGTGATTATGGTGAAGGAAATATCTATAGCCAGGGGCAGACTAAATGTATTGTCACAAGCGGAGAATAATTCTGCCACCCCTCATCCCGCCCCACCCTTCAAGCATCGTGGCGATGATGAAATCAATCCTGGGGTCTTTGTTGAAGTCTGCAATAATTTAATCAAGTTGTAAACAATACCATACCATCCATTACACTGGAAAATGGCTATATGAATAGTTATGAAACGAACTATAAAGTTTTATCATTAGTTATAATTAATTGCGTACCAATAACAAAGAAATAGTATTAGGTACATTAGATAACCTTCACCCTAAAGGGTTACGTAGAATTTACAATACAAGATTATTATTATTATTAGCACCGCGTCTTACTACCCGTCCGGGTTATACGCACTTACGCTAATGTGTAATGGTAGGGTGATTGTGAGATGAAATGGAGGACCTACAGTTTAACGTGGAATCCGAACCACGGTAGAGGCCTGGCATTCCTCACATTCACAAGTTGTGATTAATACACATCTTGTCAGAGGTGAAGGAAGGGTTTGGCAATCAGATAAATCCGTGCCGGGACCGAGGATTGAACCCCGGACCCTCAGCACAGAAGTCTGACACCTTACCCCTAGACCACCAGGTCAACACAATACAAGAATTGCATCCAATGATGTATTTGTATATACAGTCACATAATATATTTTATATAAATATAAGTACTATAATCAAAATAGTATTTGCTATAGTTATTGCAAGCTACGAAATTCCACCCATGGCAGCCACTGGTGCCCCAAGTGTCCGCTTGTTTCTTTTGCACCTTAGTCCACCCCTGTCCACAGTAAGATTTTAGAAAAGTCTTTTTTTTAGGCTCTATTTTTATTAATAGCAAATATATATCTAGTTAAATAAAAATTCATCACTACTGTATTTAAAAAAATTAAAGTCTAGGACTTATTTATGAAAATTTAGCTATAAAATTCTATTTCTCAACTTTCGCCCTTGTAAACCTCTTGGCCGTAAATTCTCCTGTTAACAGTAGTAGGTAAATTAAAAAAAAAATGTTCAGGGGTGCACCATAATTTTGTACCAGTTGCACGGATTGGTTGCTACCACTGGTGGCGGAACGTTATTTGTGTAGAAGGGTGGAAGGGGGAGGCGGCGGTGGCAAACGAAAAATAAGTTTTTTGAGAAGTTGCATTCCCCCCTTCACCTCTCCCTTACACTGCCCCTTTTAGCAATAAATGTTGGAAACTTGGATGTCCCTAAAAGTTATTTGGAGATGTCCTCCTCCCCAAATTTAGAAAATCAAATTATTTTAATGCTATTTGAAGAAGTCTTCTACAAAAATTTTTTTTAACTTAAATGCTTCTAGAAGCCATCTGTAGTGGTCCTCGCCTTTAATTGAAAAATAAAAATAGATGTCTCTAGAAACTATTTAAAGTGGTCTTCTCTAATTTTAAAAAAAAATGTAAATCTTTAAATGCTATTTGAAATGATCCTCACCTGGACATTTTTGAAAATAGGATGCTTTTAGAATAAATTTGGAGTTGTCAGATGGATTTTTTAAAATGATTTGTATCTGGAATATATTTGGAGTGACCCTTTCCCAGAAAATTTTAAAAATAATATTCCTCTAGAACAGGGACGTACACACAAATGGGGTCCAGTGGGTCCCAGCCCCCCATGGAGAACATGAAGGATAAATAAAATATTAAATACAAAGGGACGATTTAGCAATGTTAAATCACCTTAAAGCAGTGGTTGAAAATAACCCAATGTCTTGATACAGTGTGAGCAGTGGTGCATCCATGATTATGTCATGAGGGGGGAGGGGAGGAGTGCCTACACCACAAAAGAAATACCTTTAGGAACCAATAGATCATAAACACCGCGTCTTACTACCCGTTAGGGTTATACGCACTTAGCTAATGTGTAATGGTAGGGTGATTGTGAGATGAAATGGAGGACCTACAGTTTAACGTGGGATCCGAACCACGGTGGAGGCCTGGCATTCCTCACATTCACAAGTTGTGATTAATACACGTCTTGTCAGAGGTGAAGGAAGGGTTTGGCAATCAGATAAATCTGTGCCAGGTCCAAGGATTGAACCCCGGACCCTCAGCACAGAAGTCAGACACCTTACCCCTAGACCACCAGGTCACCTTTAGGAACCAATAAAATGGTGGTCCGTGCCCTAGGGGCTTTTCACCCTGGAGAAAATTTTTTAATTCTAAGGTACAAAATGGTGCCCTTTAATTATATTTTGTACCTAATTGTTTCTGATTAAACTTATATGGGTTATAAATATATGTTACCTTCGATTTGATTGCCAGCTTTAATTTCTAGGTATATTCACTGTAGAATTTACATTTAGTTTGTGAGTATAATTATTAAATTAATATAAAAATGAACTGTTAAAAATAAAGATGCCTAACTCAAGTGACTGTATTTTAGTTAAAATATGAAAATAAGTCAATAGTAAATAACACGTTCTTTACTACACAAAGGAGGGGTGAGATAGGAGGGGAGTGTGCGGGAAAGCCAGGGTTTGGAGTAAACGGGGTGAAACATGTGTTGTTCGAACACATTGGACGTGTGTCTGCAGAGGAGCACAGCACCCTTCAATCCGTCAATTTAATTTTTGAAAAATATCTCAAAAAGGGGGGATTATAGCTCCTTAGTCCCACCCCCTTGAATCCATGCCTGAGTGTGAGACATGCCCAACTGGATTTAACGCTGTCTAGTCTGTATAGCGTTAAGTATTTTGTTTAGTAATAATGGATTTAATTGATTATTGACTTGTAACTTCTATACTTTGGATCCTCCTTTAGAATAATTTCTGTGTGCTCCCCTGCTCTAGAATATATTTGAAGTGTGCTTCCACCGACATACTTTTGGAAATTGGATGCTTTCAGAAACTATTTGGAGTTATCTTTCACTACGATTTTGTTTTAATTTGGAAAATAATTTAACACTGTCTTGTTTACTCTCTAACCAATAGTAAACTAAAGTAAAGATCTCTAACTACCCCCACTTTGTTGATGAAGTAATACATTATAATTGTTTTTGGTCTCTAAAAAAACACAATACCCCCCTCACACAACACCCCTCTCCCTGCCCTCTTATTATATATTCTTATTTCTATGAGCACTCACCTCGATATATCTATATTATCCGTATATATTATAGATTGAATTGAAGTCTCCCCTAAAATAAACCAAGTTGAACGCTAAATAGCTTGCTAAGGCATCCAATATTAATAATATTTTGGCCTCCTGCGTGGGAAAGCGACCCTAACCCAGTGATTCCCAACCTTTTTTCTTTAGAAGAACTCTTAAAATATTTCATAAAATCTTATCACACATTAGGTACGACAAGGGTAAATTATAATATATAATTATAGGGTTGTTAAATACGAGTAATAATAATAATAATAATAATAAAATTTATACTTTTGAATAAAATATTTCAGGATTATTTATTGCCTATTTCTATTTACTATTACTAATTACTGTCCTCCGGTACTTGAACTTGGGTTATCACTATTCTTACCAATCTCACTTTTAATATTACTATCGGCACTATTCTCTTCATCTTCCTCGGGTACATGAGCTATATTTATATATCTCCACACTGTCCAAAAAATATTGTCAGATTAATAAAAACAAAGGTTGGAGATTCTCGCGGAACCCTGGTTAGGAATCACTGCCCTAACTCCTCCTTTTGTAATCTCATTACGGTTACTGTTTTGTCACTATCTGCCCTTAAAATTATATTTTTTGCACAACTAAGCCTTCGGGGGCACAATGTACTACTTCACACAACGTATAGTTAACAATAATCTCTATCCCACTTTAAACTCGTTCTTTTTTTCAAGGATGTAAACTATCTATAAAATTTTGGATTGACGTTGAACAATTATTTTCTAGGAGATCTCCAAAAACATTTACGTCACTTCGTAATATGCAATTTGAGGAAATAAATCTAGAGAACAATAGGTCAGGGAAGACTCTATAATTTGGCCAGGCTCATTGCCTAGTCTAAATAAAAGTATTGAAATATATCCTGAAGAGGTTCTAAACATGGTTGATAGAAAACACACTCGAAAACTTAAATCAAACTCTTAAAGATAAATAATTATTTATCAGCATTTATCATTGGACTCAAAAGGCTTTTATCCAACATAGCTTTGTAAATCTTGTTTAAATATTAATTTTCACATACAGATACGAGATTTTTAAAAGGATGTAAGGTAGCAATATAATAATAATATTAATAATAATAATAATAATAATAATAAATTATCATGGTGCCCCCCTGTCATTTTTTTCTGGATCCGCCACTCTGTGTGTGTGTGTGTGTTGTATATTATATGAAACAGTCAATGTGTTTCAACATTAATAATATTGTTTATTTCTTATTGTTTTTAATAAGTTCTTACTTGATTTAATTATTTAAAACGTAAGGATCAAGCTAAACAATATTGCCAGTGACAAGGAGGTCGGGGTTTGATTCTCGGCCAGGTTTACTAAGGGTAGTTTATCCGTAGCCCTCTCTCTAAACAAATACGGGTACATTTCATCAAAACTTTCCTTCCTCTTCCCCTATCAGCTAGAATAATCAGTGGAAATTACTGATAGCCTGAATAGGCACCTGAAATTAAAATGAATTAATTGTTGAAAATAGGTTACACATGACCATTTAACCTATTATTTATGTAAACTCTAGCTTTGTGTAGGCGTAAACAGTGTAGGTGATATAACAATGTGTAGTCTATCTCATTTTAGTTGAGAGTAAAAGTTAACGAATTTGACCCGCTTCGGTGGCCGCATGGTCACCCATTAGAGTAATTATTACATAAGCGTGTAATCCGAACGGGTTGTAAGACGCAGTTCTAAAAGGAAAAACCTCTTTGGTTTGATTAACAACGATGAGGTCGGAAGGGGGGAGGATTATTCCCGATTTTTAGCACAAAAAAAAGTGAATGCTTTAAGAAGCTAGTTGAAGGCTTTTTTTTTTTTTTTTTTACATCTTCCATATTTATAAGTATTTACACAGGTAGAATAAATCTAAGACGGGTTGGGGGTATAGGGCCGTGTGTTAGAGCTCCTTATACTCCTCGGTTCCGACGCCCTGCTATCAACTAAGTAAGGGTAAGATAGAAATTTAGTCTACACGTGATTAATTATTGTATAGTTAATATTCACATTTTCCTAAAAAAAAAGTGACATGTATAAAAGTGTGTGTTCTTCAAGACAATTTTTTTTTTTTAGCATCGCGTCCTACTACCCGTTCGTATTATAAGGTTTCAAGACAAGTTAAACCATCAATAGAGGATTGTGCTTGTTTGTGAACCCTTCACGAGAATCTCAAGTTAGCAAAATATCACAAGATAAACACAGGCGGACAGCTGGACTGTGTAGTGAGTGGGGAGGCGATCAGCCACGCGCTTGACCTTGAAATAGTTTTCCATTTCTTTGCTTCTCTTCTTCTGACATGGGGTGGCAGGGTAAGTGTGAAGAGGATAAGATTAGAGAGAGACAGACGCTGTAGTTCAAGATAACAGCACAGAGCATTTTCATTTTAAGACATGAGGTCTAACACGAATGATACTTTCTCACGTACCAAGGCGGCCCCCTTAAGGTGAATCTTCAAGTGGGATCTTACAGGTGATAACAAAATTGCTTTATTTTCTCGGACCCCACTTACTCGGCTCATTCCAAGAAACGTCCTTTGTTTTACAATACCACATGAATGTATGAGAAAATAAGTACAATATTTGAAATGTTGACAGAGATAATTTTACAATCGGAAGTTTTACAAGGTGTGTCTTGAAGGTGAATATTAAAATATTCATTAATTAATATTTGGTTGATGACATGTACAATTAAAGCTGTAGTTAGAGTAAAAAACTTAAACATTAGGTTTTTATATGTAATTGTGGATCCCCCTTTAAGAGGAAGTCTAACAAATTCCAAGCGGGGTCCGAACCTCATCTTTCTACGCCCTCGCGCTTTATACTACGTGACCACCATTGCAGGCTATTATATTTCTAGCATCGCCTCGAATCTTTCTTTCTGTTTGCACCGCGTCTTACTACCTGTTCGTGTTATACGCTTATGTACTAATTACACTAATTGTTTTAAGTATTTATAAGGTTATATTTATAGGAAGTGTACCCTCATTTGTGTAAAGGTAGAAAAAAAACTATCCTCGGTACACCCGACCGAGATTCAAACCTTGATCTCCCCATCATTGTCAGTCTAGTCTACTGCGAGAGTAGCGCGTTAGACCACGCGGCCACCGAGGTGAGCCACCTCGAATCGAACCAGGACTCGTTATCCCTGTGATTGTGTTCCAGAGCCAGGGTGGAAGGGGGAAGAGGTGTTCCTGAGGGAACTAAAGGAGGAAATGACCACGGACCACACTTCCCGGCCGACGCATGGAGGATGGACAGGAAATATAAGATAGTGTTAGTTCACCGATTAGATGGTGTTGTGTGCTATTTGCGCTTCTCACAAACTTTCCAGCTGGAGGGGGAGAGAATGTTCTGTTTTGAGCACTCGCGTCACGTGACAGGATCGGCTGGCAACAACTTGTTGCTTACACCGCTACAGCTGGTCACACGGCCTAAGGCGTCACTGTCGCAGTAATTTGTATGTATTTTGTTCGCTGCGTCTCACTACCCGTTCAGGTTATATGCAAAATAATAGTATCTGGCTAATTCGACATTGGTTAATTCAGATAACTGGATAGTTTGAACCAACCTTGATTCCCTGTGAAATCAACGGTAAAAAAAATATAACAATTCGAATTTCAGAAGGAAATATTTGGATAATTCGAAGCCAAGCTATTGTTATTTATTTTTTTCGAGCTTGTACTCATTTTAAACTTAACCTAACGATATTTATTAAATCATCCCATATGCCAAGACTGTCATATACAATAATTAGAGTTATTGACGGAGATAAAGCGGTAGGCTCTGCAATGGCGGCGAGCGGGTTGCCTAGAATAGGGGAAGTGTTGGCTTGGCTTTCATCCACGGTGTGACAATGTAAAATCACGTGACGCCCTTGGCTAATTCAAGTTTGCAATTTTCGGATACCAGTTTTTCCAAGTTTTTTATTTTGTGTTTAAAATTTCTTGTGTTTTTTATGTATATAATACTATGTCCGACACCTTAGCTCAGTCGATATCATGTCTGTCCACTGAGCTAAGGGTCCCAGGTTCGATTCCTGGCATGGCCGAAAAATGTATCATTGGTGAAATGTGGACTTACCCTTTCACATTGATAAATTGACGGCCGGGGGACTGGATGTTGTGCCTGTCCTAGTCTTAAGTTAGATTATAAGGCATATGCAGCTAAAACAGGCCTAGCAAGCCTGTAGTGGAAAATATAGGTCTTGAATAAAAAAGTAGCGGCTACGACTAAAAAAAATTGAGATTAACTACAGGAGGGTCCATTGTGCTGACCATATGACACACTCTATCCACAGAAGTTGGCACTATCTTCGCCAACAAATGGCCGCTAGGTCAGTATGGCTCGATTGCTGGCTGACGTCATAGAGTTTTTTCTACCTATCACTATAGAAACAACCTTTCAAGAGCATGTGACTTAATAAACGTGGACTAACTAAACTCGATCAAAAAAATAGTCACTTTTTCTGTCGTATTGTTATACAAACTGACACCATCTGTCAAAAGAGGCCGCTGCAAAACACAACTCTTTGCCAACAATCACAATGTAGTAGATTTACAGTCCGATTTTTATAGGAAGGGCCCTATCTAACGGCTATAAAAGTTGATAGATCTTCTTTCACGTATTCATAAGTCAAGTCATCGGATATACAACTGTCAACTTGGATAGATAATATCAATAGCAATAAAATAACACTAATAATATATTAAAATGTTATCAAAGTTGATCACAAAAAAAGTTTATATTTCAAAAAGGATCTTCCTATGAAAATTGGACTTCACACACGGAACTTTTAGAATACAAACATAATATTTTTTCAGTCAACATTGATAACATTTTACTATATTATTAGTGTTATTTTATAAGTAGCGATAATATCTATCAAACGTGACAACTGCAGATCACATTACTTGACGTATGAACGGGTGAAAGTAAATATATTTTTTTTCAATAGTAACATTTCTGTCAACCGTTTCGGCGGTCGCATGTTTTAAGGCATCACTCTCGCAATAGACTAGACTACCAATGAAGGGGAGATTGGGGTTCGAATACTGCTCGGGTGTTGTTGTTTTTTTCCACTCTCCTTCCACGTAGACGCGGGTACACTTCCTCTAAATCCAACCTTTCTCATCCCTAACACATTAGCGTGATAGGAAGATTAGCTGTACAAACCGAACGGGTAGTAAGACGTGGTGAGGAAAAAAGTATATGTTATTAGATACGGCGCCTTCTTACGGCTACTCCACTATAGATACGGAGCCTTCTCACCGCTACTCCACTATAGATACGGAGCCTTCTTACCGCTACTCCACTATAGATACGGAGCCTTCTTATCGCTACTCTACTATAGATACGGAGCCTTCTTACCGCTACTCCACTATAGATACGGAGCCTTCTTACCGCTACTCCACTATAGATACGGAGCCTTCTTACCGCTACTTCACTATAGATACGGAGCCTTCTTACCGCTACTCCACTATAGTTACGGAGCCTTCTTACCGCTACTCCACTATAGATACGGAGCCTTCTTATCGCTACTCTACTATAGATACGGAGCCTTCTTACCGCTACTCCACTATAGATACGGAGCCTTCTTACCGCTACTCCACTATAGATACGGAGCCTTCTTACCGCTACTCCACTATAGTTACGGAGCCTTCTTACCGCTACTCCACTATAGATACGGAGCCTTCTTACCGCTACTCCACTATAGATACGGAGCCTTCTTACCGCTACTCCACTATAGATACGGAGCCTTCTTACCGCTACTCCACTATAGATACGGAGCCTTCTTACCGCTACTCCACTATAGATACGGAGCCTTCTTACCGCTACTCCACTATAGATACGGAGCCTTCTTACCGCTACTCCACTATAGGTACGGAGCCTTCTTACCGCTACTCCACTATAGATACGGAGCCTTCTTACCGCTACTCCACTATAGATACGCCAAGTCTCACGCGTGCAGCCAGGGATTGTAACGAGTATGTGTGCTACTATTACTACTACCACCACTACTACTACTACTACTACTATAATAATAGTGGTAGTAACAGGTGATGGTGCGCACGGCGATTGGACGGACGGCCGGTGCTAGAAAGTGTCTCATAAGAAACTGCGCAAGCAAGGAATGTTTCATGTGTGTGTGCGTGTGTGTGTGTGTGTGTTGAGCAATCATCGCACGTGATATCATAAAAGAGGCCTTGTATTCATAATGGCAGGAAGGCGTGTCCCTCTTCCCCTGTATCACCTACGCTAAAATGGATGGGGTTTGAATCCCTCCCAACATTTATTCTCGGAGACGTAAAGAAGCCACTACGCCCTTTCATTTGTTTATTCTTATTCTCACTCTTAAAAAATAAATAAATTAAAGTTATAGTTATGTACAAATAAATGGGGAGGGGTGATTAATACATTAAATTAATTCGTTTCACCTTTTATCATCAGTGACTGAGAGGTCGGGTCTGGGTTTGAATTCTAGGACAGGTGTAATGAGGGATAGATTTCCATCTGTTTATCACTGTGATTTTCCAAATATATTTATCACTGTGGTTATGACATATGTTTAGAGCTGTTGTTTTTCACATCTGTTTATCAATGTGGTTTTGACACCTGTTTATCACTGCGATTTTCCGCATTTTATATTTATCACTGTTGATTTCTACGTGTTTATCAATGTGGTTGCAACACTTGTTTATTACTGTGATTTTCCACATATATTTATCACTGTTGTTTCCTACGTTTGTCTATCACTGTGGTTGTGACACCTGTTTATTAATGTGATTTTCCAAATCTGTTTATCACTGTGGTTTTGATACCTGTTTATCACTGAGGTTGTGACAGCGATTTCTAACTTGTTTACCACGTCTGTTTATCACTATGATTTTCCACAACTGTATATCAGTGTAGTTTTTCTATCCGACTTTTCCTTAATGTTGTCCATTTTACATTTATTTGGCTAAATATTCTCTTCACGTAAATTCTTTCATGATGACTCGATCTATAAAAACGAATTAATCCTATATATAACAGTTACATTTAAGATACTTAATTTAAAATGATTGTGGTAGTTAGCGGAGTTTTTGTTAGTTTACAATTTGAGCGGGACTTAAAACAAACAACCGCTGGATTAGACGAAGCAGAAATACAATAGACCATTTCCTAACACATAAAAATGTTGCAAAGACGCCATAAAACTGGCAATAAGATGTTAAAAAATATTAAAGTGATTTGAACCAATCACTTAGAAGTGGAATTCTTTCCCTTTGCTTGCATATACGTAGCTTTTAAAGTTGATTTATTTATTAGTTCAATCTTTTTAACGCGAATGTAACGGCTGTTTGGGGACAGACTACGTCCCTTAGCGGGCTCTCTAAATCGAAGATTACTTTACTCAGCCTTCTTGGACTTTGTATCCGTAGCGCAAAATCTTGACTCACCGAATTTGATTTATATCACATAAGAAGAGCCAAATTCGGAAAGTTAATTAAGACGCTCATAATTAATTGATGTACTTAGATATCAATTCAACGTTATTTTGTTTTATTAGTTTTAGGTAGGTGCGATAAAGAGTGATTCGATGATTTCAAATCATTACAGTTCAGGAATAAAAAGGGGTTAAACTTGCTATTTTATGCTTTATACGTGTCATTGTTAAGGTAAAGTAATTAATGTGTGGGGCTTAAATTTAGTATCTAGACGTTTATATAAGGTGTACACAGTGACATATTTATAATATCCTAAACAAAGATAATTTTAACTATGTATAAGCAGTACAAAAGGGGTAAAATTACATAATTTTTAATCATATATAAATACTATTCTTTTTATACCCCGATAGTTTGATTTTATCTCACTTTGTAGCATACAATCTCGTTAATTAAAATTAATTTCGTTTTTTTAACTTAGCTCTACTCGTTAATTTTATTAATGTGTCCTAATTGATCTTTGCAACTATAAATTAAAAATGTATCTTTCATTAAGTTTCTTCTTATGACCGTACCGATTGTAGAGTAAACAGAGACTAGCAGAACATAATATGCCAGGCCAAGGCAGAGGGTCAGATAATCCCAACTAATGTCACACCCAAGTAAAGTGGACGTTGGCTTCCTTACCTGGTCGGTGTTGCTGAGATGGACTGAGAAATTGCTACTTTTTATCTTTTAAAACAGTGGTTCCCAATTACCTACCAGTCAAGGACCCCTCGTTTTTTCTAATCATTAGAATCTAATCTTTTCTATGTATAGAAAATAGCAAACAGCACCCTCCCCCCCATTAATAATTCATGTTAGAAAACCTACCAAACTGAGGATTTGGCACAGTAAATCCGAGTCAAATGTGTTTTTACATACTTTTATTTTCACACTAACTCTAGTCTGGTATTAGTGAGATAAGTGAAACATCTTCTTTTTGCCCATCACTTCTTGAAGATCAGGTTGAAGGCTGGACACTTTGACTCGACAATCCAAATGCATGTCAAGTCTATTTCTATACTTGTTTTTATGTAGCAATGCACAGGTGAGTGAGTAGGAGGGGAAGCGCAGTAAGCAATGCACAGGTGAGTGAGGAGTAGGGGAAGTGCAGTAAGCAATGCACAGGTGGGTGAGGAGTAGGGGAAGTGCAGTAAGCAATGCACAGGTGAGTGAGGAGTAGGGGAAGCGCAGTAAGCAATGCACAGGTGGGTGAGGAGTAGGGGAAGTGCAGTAAGCAATGCACAGGTGGGTGAGGAGTAGGGGAAGCGCAGTAAGCAATGCACAGGTGGGTGAGGAGTAGGGGAAGTGCAGTAAGCAATGCACAGGTGGGTGAGGAGTAGGGGAAGCGCAGTAAGCAATGCACAGGTGAGTGAGGAGTAGGGGAAGTGCAGTAAGCAATGCACAGGTGGGTGAGGAGTAGGGGAAGTGCAGTAAGCAATGCACAGGTGGGTGAGGAGTAGGGGAAGCGCAGTAAGCAATGCACAGGTGGGTGAGGAGTAGGGGAAGTGCAGTAAGCAATGCACAGGTGAGTGAGGAGTAGGGGAAGTGCAGTAAGCAATGCACAGGTGGGTGAGGAGTAGGGGAAGTGCAGTAAGCAATGCACAGGTGGGTGAGGAGGAGGGGAAGTGCAGTAAGCAATGCACAGGTGGGTGAGGAGTAGGGGAAGTGCAGTAAGCAATGCACAGGTGGGTGAGAAGTAGGGGAAGCGCAGTAAGCAATGCACAGGTGGGTGAGGAGTAGGGGAAGTGCAGTAAGCAATGCACAGGTGGGTGAGGAGTAGGGGAAGCGCAGTAAGCAATGCACAGGTGGGTGAGGAGTAGGGGAAGTGCAGTAAGCAATGCACAGGTGGGTGAGGAGTAGGGGAAGCGCAGTAAGCAATGCACAGGTGGGTGAGGAGGAGGGGAAGTGCAGTAAGCAATGCACAGGTGGGTGAGGAGTAGGGGAAGTGCAGTAAGCAATGCACAGGTGAGTGAGGAGTAGGGGAAGCACAGTAAGCAATGCACAGGTGGGTGAGGAGTAGGGGAAGTGCAGTAAGCAATGCACAGGTGGGTGAGGAGTAGGGGAAGCGTAGTAAGCAATGCACAGGTGAGTGAGGAGTAGGGGAAGTGCAGTAAGCAATGCACAGGTGAGTGAGGAGTAGGGGAAGTGCAGTAAGCAATGCACAGGTGGGTGAGGAGTAGGGGAAGTGCAGTAAGCAATGCACAGGTGGGTGAGGAGTAGGGGAAGCGCAGTAAGCAATGCACAGGTGAGTGAGGAGTAGGGGAAGTGCAGTAAGCAATGCACAGGTGGGTGAGGAGTAGGGGAAGTGCAGTAAGCAATGCACAGGTGGGTGAGGAGTAGGGGAAGCGCAGTAAGCAATGCACAGGTGGGTGAGGAGTAGGGGAAGTGCAGTAAGCAATGCACAGGTGGGTGAGGAGTAGGGGAAGCGCAGTAAGCAATGCACAGGTGGGTGAGGAGTAGGGGAAGTTGTTTGTTGATTAAGATGAGGCCTACTATTGTTTAATTATTATTTTAACCTTTTGGGAACCACTGTTCTACAAGATAACCAACCCCCTCCTCTATCACAACATGTCAGGGTTCGGCCAGACTGACAAGCGTGCGAGCGAGCGCGCGAGCGAGCGCGTAAGCGACTGGTGGCCACACTGGCGAGCGCGCGAGCGAGCGAGCGAGCGCGTGATTAGCTGATACCTCTCGTTATTTGTTGACGAGGAGGCTCCGAATTTTGGCTGAGTGAGTTGAGGGTGGTTTTAACAAGTGATTTATTGTTGTGGTTTTCTCCTCCTCTCTCCACGCTAATGGTGATTCTTATTTGTAAAGGCCTACTTTGATAATATTGAAGTATTTTAACATATCAGTTTTATATAAATATATACATGGTTTATGATCTTAGCAATTAAATTAGGCCGTTAATAGCAAGTGTGCTAATAATAAGAATTGAATAGTCAAACGGTGACCTGGTGGTATAGGGGTAAGGTGTCTGACCTCTTTGCTGAGGGTTCGGGGCTAAATCCTCGGTCCCGGCACAGATTTATCTGATTGCCAAACCCTTCCTTCACCTCTGAAAAGACGTGTATTAATCACAACTTGTGAATGTGAGGAATGCCAGGCCTACACCGAGGTTCGGATTCCACGTTAAACTGTAGGTCCCCCATTTCATCTCACAATCACCCTACCATTGCAAATTAGCGTAAGTACGTATAACCCGATCGGGTAGTAAGACGCGGTGCTAATAATAATAATAATAATAATAATAATAATAATAATAATAATAATAAATAGTCAAAGCTATTATTTATGCTTTTAGTTAGGATTACTCCATCTAGCTATCATATTCTGAAAATTGAAAATTGACACCTGGACACGGGAATCGAACCCGGGACCTTTGGCTTTGTACGCCAAGGCTCTAACCACTGGGCTATCCAGGTGTCATTTTTCACTTTTCAGAATATGATATCTAGATGGAGTAATCCTCACTAAAAGCATAAATAATAGCTTTGGCTATTTAATTCTTAGTATGAAATCCCGTACAATTATAATAATTGTACAAATGGCAGCAATAAGCCAACTACCGAGTCGAGGATGGCTGCGTTATCTGATAGATAGCTCGTGATATTAATATAATCACATACTTGTAGCTGACGATTTCCGCACTCCATCATAGGCTCTGCTTTAAAATATGAGTGAAGAATGACCCTGGGCACGGGACGAATCCTGGATAGCTCAGTATTTAGAGCATTGACGTACTAAGCCAAAGGTACCGGGTTTGATTCCCGTGTCCAGGTGTGATTTTTCAATTTCCAGAAAGTGTGCTAAACCTATCGATAGTAATAAAAAATTAATAAAAATGTCAAAATGAGAAGTTTTCCTAGCACTCGATGAACCAACACACAATAATATTGCCTAGCGCCTGTAAACTAGACTGTGCCGGGTCGAGCGTGCGCGCTTGAAAAATAGAACCAGTTCTATCTTTCAAGCGCGCGCGCTCAGTCGCTCCAGTCTGGCCACCTCTCATTACAACCCATGTATTCTATTTTATATTTTAGTCGCTCGCTCGCGCGCTCAGTCTGGCCGCCCCCTCATAGATTTAAAAAATCCTAGTATTTCTCATAGACGAATGACCTTGAGCGAACATTTGGCCTAAAACAAATAAATTGTTCCTTTTAGCACGTATTCTTCAAAGTGCCTTTCAAGGTTATGGCTTACCTTCAGGAACGTAACAAAAAAATTAAGTGACGTTAAGGTGGGGATGTAGGAAACGCGAGAAAAGGTCAATGTTTTTACACTATTTATAACATAACATTTTTGTACTCAAAATAAATAAAATATTACTTCTTTAAAAACATAGTTTAATTTTCTTCACTTAGTGATATCAACAGTTGTTGAATATCTGTCAATGGTGTCCTGGAATTTAATGACAACTTTTTATCTTCATTTTAAAAGTTTCGTCATCTAATGTTGCTATGCTCATGACTGATATTCAAGAACTGTTGATAACACCATGTGAAGAAAATATAACTTTAGGTTTGGACTGAATAAATATTGTATTTGTTTAGGCGAAAAAAAATTTTTGCTATAAAAACTGCACAAAAACACTGGCCTTTTCTCGCTTCTCCTACATCCCCACCTTAAGCTAAAGTAAAAAAATACAAGCTCACGTAAATTAATCTGTTGTGCGTCTATTTGTTTTATGAAGGTCGAAAACCCTTTCACTTTTATCTAACGTTAAACGACATCATTTGTAGTTGTTTTTTCAAAGAGAAACTTTAGGAACACTTTTAATGTGTATTATAGCGGGTATGCAGTCCAATTTTCATAGGGAAGAACTTTAAAAAAATAAAAACCTATTTTACTATGGTAAAAATTGATACCATTTTACTAAATTATTAAGTGATTTTTATGGGTATTGATAATATCTATCAAACGTGACAGCTGTAGATCACATGACTTGACGTATGAATACGTGAAAGTTATACAGGCCCGCCCTACCTATTTTTTAATCTTCTTTATTTGATGGAGTTTATAAATGGACTAATAAGCGACTCATATATTATTATTTTTAGCACCGTATCTTAATACTTGTTCAGGCTATACGCACATGTACTAATTATGTTAATGAGTTAAGGATGAGGAAGGTTGTAATTAGAGGAAGTTTAACTGAATTTGTGTGGAGGGAGAGTGAAAAACCCTTTAGGAAAAACCACCCTCAGTACACCCGATTGGGATTTGAATTCTGATCTCCTCGTAATCGGAAGTATAGTCTACTGCGAGAGCGACGCCTTAGACCATGAGGCTACCGGAGAAGGTGACTGCCATATATAAATAATATATTAATCAAATTTGATTGCGCATTTTAAAACATTACAACCGCAGCAGTAATCGAGTGGTTAAAGTCGTTATCACTGACGAGGGAGGGTCGAAGTTGAAGTCCCCATCGTGTGAATTGGGAATGATTTGTTTTCCAATCCTCTCTCCAAACTAATAACGAGTATATTTACTCGTGTGTTATCCCACACAAAAATTTGTTTGACCTAAAAACTATATAAATACAGCCATCATTATCGTTGATGTAAGATTTCACCACATAGTTTTGAAGCCAAGACCCCCCACGTCCCGGATGCATTTTTCTTCCACTTCCTGTAAAATAATTTCCCCACAGTTTCGCCAACAAAATGTGGTTTATCGTGTTTTATTATCACCAGCCTAGAGGTTGTCGTGAATAAAATAAGGTTTGTTGTGTTCTCGAGGTATTAGCAAAGCTCACCAAGACCTTTGTTTATCTTATAAATCATATATTTATTATTAATGGGTCGTTTGAAACTTGGACTTCCTCGAATCCTGGGAGGATATTTGATATTCTAATAAGGGTGTGTGAAGCTTTGAAAGGTACGAAGTTAAATTCGAAGCCGAAATATACTTCGCTTCGACTTCAACACCCACAATAACCTTCGTGTCTCCGAAACATTTCGAAGGAAAAGAAAACTTCAATGTATAATGAAAAGATTTGAAATATCTCATTAAATATGAGAAATTTCAACACATAGCTTAATAATTTTAGAACAGTTATTAGAAAGTATTTAAACATGACATCATGACATATATAACGTAAGCAAAGATAAATAAAATATGTCAACACAGAGGAATAGTGTGCTTTGTTTATTTTTCTCCGAGCTTTTATCTTTACCTACCTGCAGGTGGGAAGGAAGGGGACATGAGTTATGGAAAAAACAATTTTTTTTCCCCCAAAATAAATAAAATATTGCTGCAGTACAAATATATAGTTTTAATTTTCTTCACATGTTGATATCAACAGTTCCTGTCATGAGCTTGGTAGTATTATCCAACAAACCTTTTTTTTAAATTAAGATAAAAAGTTGTCATTAAATTCTAGAACCCTCGACAGATAATCAAGAAATTTTGAGGTCACCATGTGAAGAAAATTAAATTCTATGTTTGTACTGGAGTAATATTTAATTTAATTTTGGCAAAAATAAAGTTTTGCTATAAAAGCTGCAAAAACATTGGCTTTTTCTCAAGTCCCCTTCCAACTTAAAAATTAAAAGTAGTATCACGTTACAACAGCTAAGACCTAATCTTTGACTTCGGCTTAAAAGTAATACCATATTAAATATTGATTGTATAATTTGTTATGAATGATTACAGGCCATCAGATTAAAGAAAGTTGTTATTTGTGTTCATCAGAGTGATATCCCCCTTTCACTTATTTTGAGAAGGGGGGGGGGGGGAGTGTTGTTAAAAGCTCGACTCTAGGGTGCACACTTTGTTCATGGTCTAAAATTCGAGGGTAGTTTTAGATGATGTGCAACCGTATCAGCGTGAATAGAGGAACATAGGAATACTACCCCCGGACGCAACCGGCCGATATTCAAACCCTCAACCAGAGGTGATCCAGTTAATTGCGAGTCTGATGTCTCAAAACGTGTGACCAATGAGGGTTATAAAATGTATTTAGCCCCCTCGACCCTCTCTGGGTACTCAAGACTTAAGTCCAGTTCTCATCGGTAGGGCTTATTTGACATCTAGATTTACTTTCATGTATTCATACATCAAGTCATTTGATCTGCAGCGGTCACTTTTGATAAATATTATCAATACCTATAAAATAACACTAATGATATAGTAAAATGTTATCAACATTGATCGAAATAAAAAATATTGTATTTCCAAAATATGTCCTTCCTATGGAAATTGGACTATAAACACTCGCGGGACACTAGTTCGATCCCAAGTGATGGTATCCAAAGTAATTTATTCTGTCGGATGTTTAAACTCCTGAGTGTTAAGATTTGGTTTGGAGCCGTGTGTGTGCTGTAATTTTATGTTAGTTTGTAAGTCATTTGCTTATCTTGTTTGAAAAGTGAGCGTCGAATCCCCTAAATTATATTATTAATAATACCATCAAAACGAGCCTTACCCCCTACTTGGTGAGCGGTATAGACGCGAACAGAAAAATTAAAAACACTTACCTCGTCACAGATGGAAGGTCACCGAACGGTCTTCCTCCAAGAGCTTCCAAAAAAAACAAAACAATCGACGTGGCTTCGCCTCAACACCTATCTTCTCTGCTCTTAGGAACGTCCAGGAAGAAGAGATACCATTTGCAATTATTAACACTTCTGTCAAACCTTTTCCGCTCCTTGTCAATAGGAACACCTGTCTTGAATATCTCACTTTTCCTAAGGTAACCTACACACTTTTGTCACTTATTTTGTCTTATGAATATATATAAAAAAAAAAATGTATAACATCTTGTTCGTTTATAAACAACACACGCACTGACTAAAAACAATCTCTTCTAGTTGATACGCACAGTAATTGTTTTTGGAAACTGTTTTAATTTTGCGGTTGTTTACTTCAAACCACTGGATTAGTAGGGGAAGGGGGAGAAAATCTCACGGTTAGGAACACTCCATGTGTGTGTGCTAAGTCGTGTTTACTATCGTCGGGTATACTTTGAGAACGTCATGAAGAAAGTCGTTCATCGGTCGGTACAAACCTGCCGCTGCAACTGTAGTTCTGAGCGAGACGAGGACAAAGCGTGGTTGGGAGTACGCGGTTGGTGGTTCCCTCACTAGATAGCACTAGTGTCCGAGTTTATGTTTCCAAGATACCTAGAAAAGAGGTTATCTACAATTTATAGATGGCGTAGCTTCTTGACTTTGATTCACCAGATTTCAACCTTTAAACTATATTGTATTTATCACAATATTATGTATACAAAACTAAAGCACAATGAACACACACAAACAAAACGAACACCTTACCATTCCCAAGTATCCTCAATTGCAATGTAGTGACACACATTTGGGTCCAAAATCATACCTATGAGTAGAATTATTATTAGAATTTTTACTTCTGACAAGACGTGTATTAATCACAACTTGCGAATGTATGGAATCCCAGGCCTCCACCGTGGTTCAGATCTCACGTTAAACTGTAGGTCTATGTCATTTCACAATCACCCTATCATTAGACATCAGCGTAAGTGCGTACAACCCGAACGGGTAGTAAGACGCGGTGCTAATAATAACGATTAGACTTAACATTAATTAGTTTTTCATTATTATTTCTTAAAAATAACTTTCTAAATTATAAATATAAAGAATATATTAAATATAAGAATTAAAACAGAATTAAAATACATACCTTAAGAAACACAGCATAGCCACCTTTTTTTTTCTAGAAAAAAAATCACTGTATAGGCCTGTATATATTTACAACAATTTAATGTTAAAAATAGCAATATTAAAAAAATTCGTAGAAAGTTAATCACTATAACCTTATTGAATATGATATTTCTCTTTGAAAATCTAATAGATACACATTCACTGTTTCCTTAATAGCCTCTCTTGCAATAAAATACTCCCAAAAGCCTTAAAGTTTCGTATCAAATTCAATGTCAGCCATTAAATAAAATTGTTGTATTAGATTGCTAAGATACGCCTACTGCTCGAGGACCTTGATTGTTAACTTTATAAATTACATTATAACATTGATATCAAAACGGTAAATTTTAAACTTAAACTGTAATAAACTTTAAACAAGTCAATAAAAAAGTATTAAATGACCACATGACTTTAGTATTTAAATGTGAAATATTGTTTTAGTGACTTATGTAAGTGTCAAAAACTTCATTTGTTTCTAAATCGGAACTGCACATCTTTTCAACAGGTACATAACATGATATTATGTTCGAGTCGTAAATTATAATAATAGATCAATTACGACAGGAACTTAGCCAAGGGCTGAAGGAGGGACCGTGTGAGTGGAGGAGTCTGTATTCGACTTCCCTAAAATGTAAACTAGTGTTTAATTTAATTTAAATAATGTATTTTCAATACAAATGACAAATTAAAAAAAACCAGCGCTTATTGAATTGAAATTAGTATGATATTGAAAGGTGCTTTGGGACTCGTAACCAATCCTAGATGCGCGCCTGGTGAAAGATAAAGATATTTCCTGTTCACTGACGAACATCCGGTTAGGAACAAACGAGAGACCGTTCTAAACTCGATAAATAAATTAGATAAACTCCTGATGAGCTGACTCATTGTTCTCTCGCCAAAAGATATGTTTTAATTATTTGTTTCGAAACATAGTATTTCACTTTAATCATGTAAACGGATGTAAATGTTTCTTTTGTTTTTTTTAAAAAGGTTATATACTTTTAAAAGTGTTCACCCCCAGGAATTTGCCGGGGATTGAAGAAGGGATAGTTCACCGCGTACCAAAAGGCTTGTGTTTCATATTCTATTCACAGCACCCCTGAGGCCAGTTTTTTTTTTTTTGCAGTTTTTATATCAAAACAATTTTTTTGGTCAAGATAAATCAAATATTTCTCCAGTACAAACATAGAGTTTAATTTTCTTCACATGGTGATATCAACAGTTGTTGAATATATGTCAAGGGTATCCTGGAATTTAATGACAACTTTTTATCTTCATTTAAAAAGTTTCTCATCTAATGTTGCTATACTCATAACAGATATTCAACAACTGTTGATACCACCATGTGAAGAAAATTAAACTCTTATGTTTCACTGGAGAAATATTTTATTAATTTAGGCGAAACAAAATGTTTGCTATAAAAATGCAAAAACACTTCAGTGACCGCATGGTCTAAGGCGCTACTCTCACAATAGACTAGACTTCCGATGACGGGAAGATCGGGTCTAAAGTCCCGTGGGGGTGTACTAAGTATTGTTTTACCTAGATTTCTTTTTCACTCTCCTCCCACGCAAATTACGTATGTGCATGACACAAACGAGTAGTGAGACGAGCTATCTATATTTCTCTTTTACTAGCTAATTAAGTTTTTATTGGTGTTTATTACACTAGTGATGGTTTGGGGTCCGAAGGGTCTTTAAAGCATATTAATAATATTTATAATTTTCATTTTTATTTTACTTTATTAAAGTGCTAGCCAACAGCCGAGACCTATAACATTAGATACTGAAGATACAGAAGAACATAAGTTTTGTAAATTAAAAAATAATAAATACATCTTCATTGTATAGTGTATACAGGTGATTACAATAAAGGTGAGTTCACACGTACGCTGAAATTGTAAAGCAGTACAGTGTAGTGATGGGCACAATCGAGTAATTCTAAGAATCGAGTAATTACTCGATTCTCTTTAAAAGAATCGAGTAATCGAGTAAAATTACTCGAGTAATTTTTAGCAAATCATCTACTCGAATCCGTGGCAATCGGTTGGACATTACTCGGAAGTCTTGCAATGGAATTCGATACTAATAACAAGTCCATAATCTCTTCCTGTAGTAGACAGTCGACAGTGACCTCCACCCCCTTATTTTCATGTTTCAGTTTACATCTACAGTTAATATGAAAGTATGCGTTTTAAGAAATGTCTCACAAATAAAAATTGTTTTGTACTCTTTTTAATAAAATAAACTTTTCTTTAAACGTTCATGTTAAAGAAATTGATAATAATTGTACCTTTATAAAAGTAAAAACAATTGTTTTTTTGTTTTGTATCTTTCTCTGATTAGTTTCAATTTATAAATAATCATATTTTACTAAGGAGAAATTAAAATAATTATGAAAGACAATATCTAGTTTCGTCAATGCGATTGTGAAAATAAGACTGCCGAGGTGCCGAGTAAAAAGAATCGAGTAACTTTCATCGAGTACTTTTGAAAAGAATCGGAAATGTGATACGCTTAGCTAGTAGCATGCTTTTCGATTGTGTACCTTACATCTGCGATTAATTTGTATTGAGAATGCATGTGCAACGTTTAAACCATAAAGGGTCATTTTTGCGTGGCAGCGAAAACTGTTGATGAAAAATGAACTCTAAGGGAATATAGCTTTTAAATGGAAATAGCGTGGTAAACAATCTAGCCAATAAGGTCGATTCTTATTTATCTGGTAAGAAAAGAGAAAATAAAAGAATAACACGGTCCGAGTAAAGTTACTCGAGTAATCCCGGAAGAATCGAGTACTCCCGATTACACAACACAATCGAGTTACTCGATTATTTTTACTCGATTGTGCCCATCACTAGTACAGTGAGTCCACACCTCTTAGTGGTACAGCTGTTCACACACTCGCGGAGAGTTGGGAATCTATGTTTACCCATGATGCATTGAAACGTCAAACATAAAAACGTAAATATTAAAATCAGTGCAAGCTACTGTATTTAAAATAAAATGAGAATTTTTACTTCTGCCTGGGTTTGAATTTGTCATCGATAAACCTCATGGCTTCCAATAAACTGTCGTTCTTAAATCATCACTTTTGGGATGAGCCATCGTGAAAATATGTTGTATTTATAAATAACGCATGTTTGAAAGTTTGCGCATGCGCTGATCGGGTATTCTTGGCGTTTTTTTTTTTTTTTTTTGTAGAAGCGATGGAAAAGTTGAAATTATCTCTACTCGAGCAGTGCGGACTTCTTGTGATTGGATTAGAGCTGTCATGTGACCAAATATCAGCACTGCTCTCATTTTACAACGAACGTGTGAATCCACAGTAAACAAATTAAAGAGCTCAAACATAATGAAGAGGAAAGCAAGGGAGAAAAATATAATAAAGTCATAATGATTATTTTTATGGAACAGTTCACAATAAACAAACCTTATAGTAACTAATATTAAGCAGGTGTTCCTTTAAATAGCTCTATAATAATTTTGGTTCTTCTCTTATGGTAAATATCAAAGTATGTAATTCTAAATTTAACACTATTAACTATACAACGGCCGATAGGGCTGAGTTTGTAAGAGTAAAAGCCGGTACAGACAGAACGCTAAGGTAAGATTTGCTCTGCTAACTTTTTAGAAAAATAGCGGACCATATAGACTATTTAAATGTGCTTGTCAGCTGGTGCCTCACCATAAATGTCATACATACATATAATAATGTGAATATGTAATAAATACATTTCATTCCTTTAAGTCTATTCTTACAACTAACATTATTCTAATACTTAATTTAGTTCCTTAAATCTAAAACATTTTATGTTTTATTTAATATTCGAAAAACAGTCTAGAGTTCATTTCATATCTTATTTGTCATATTATTCACTCTAGTATTATTATTTCATTAAGTCTGTGAGCCAATTAGCCATTTTTTTATTTTTATTTTTACGTTTGATATTTTATCTATTCCCAAAAGGGTATCCGGTATCACGTTAAAAAGTGTTGGTATTATTATTTTCATGTGTTCTTTTCCGTATTTATTTATATATAAAGGTATTGTGTACTGTCGTTTTCTGGTGTTGTCACTATGAGCCTGTCCTACTTTATACGTTTCTGAGAAATTGTACTAAATAATTATTTTATAGTTATACATGTATTACTGTCAATGGTTTCCAATCCTTATTCATAACTTTGGTAATATTGTTGTTTTCACTTAATATTTAAGAACTTTACTTTGAATATTTTTTAATAGATTTAAATATAGATCACTTGTCTTTCCCCATGAAGTAATACCATAGCCTAGATGTGATTCTATTAGCGCATGATAAACTATTTTTAGAATATCAAAGGTAACATATTGTTTTAGTATACATATATTAACCATTACCGCTCTTAGCTTCCTACTCATTATGTCTATCCCTTTATAGGTCTCTGGTTCAATTTTAGTGCCACCATATATTTTAGTTTTAAAATAATGAGTAGTGAGTATTCCATTTCATATGAGAATCAATCGTTAGCCCAAGATAGTTATATGTCTCAACTTGCGTGAATGTTAAACAATTACAAGGTCTTATATTATGTAAACAATCTAAGCAATGACCTTTTATATCTAATCTATACTTTATAACATGCGGTAGTCTGATATGCATTGTTTGCGTTTTTTTAATGTTAATTATTAATTTATGATCGTAAGTCCAGTTTTGTATCGTATTAAAGTCTTCCTGCAACATTTGTTTAGCTCTATCTACATTTTTGTGCACCACATACAGCATACATAAATACACCGCAGTTCTGTATACAGTTTGACATTGTTCTTGTGTAGAAGTATAGTATTGGCCCAAGAATAGAGCCTTGTGGTACTCCAATATTTATACCCAATTCCTCACTTTCTATATTATTTATTTGAACTATTATTTTCCTATTTGTTAAGTAATCTTTAAACCATTCATAAATATTACCTCTGATGCCAATTTTATAAATTGATTCTAGTAAAATATCTTTATCTAATGTATCAAACGCTTTTAACATGCCTGACATGTTTGACTGCTACTAATAGTAATAATAATAACAATAATAAACAAGGCTGTGTCTGCTAGGGGCGCATTCACAATTCAAAAAGAATAATTGAAGATGAACCAAGCGTTCCCACACATAGCCAAGAGGCGATTGGGATAGGGTTCTTCCCCCTAACCTCTCACCCCCCCACCCCCCACTCACCCTCCTCCTGCTTCATGAAATGTCAACTAATACAATATTTAATTTAAAATAAAACTCAAATTTTTGAGACGTTAAGACAATGTTAAAAAAAATTAAGGACTATTTTCATGGTCTGTGACATTACTAATTATACTAAATGTACTTGTTTGTTTATGAGCTGCAAGACTTTTTTTTAAAAAATAAACCCAGTTTGCTTAAAGTATCATTAAGTGTTATACTCTACCCTCCCCCTTTTTCCCTTGCCCACATTCCCCTTTTATAAGTTCCAAGCCCCCGAAATTGAACCCAAGATGCGCATTGAAAATCTCCGTCTTCCCAACACAAGTAAAACGAAATATTTTGGTTTTAAAAAAGATTGACGGAATTGGTTTTATTCTGAACGTATGAATTCACATCGTATTTTTCTATAGAAGTTACTTCTCTATTTATTTCGTGATAGCTGTTGTAATTACTTAACTAAAAGTTTCTCTACCAAATTACGTACGAAAACATTCCATAAGATTTATGGAACGAGTCAACAAACAATAATTGTACGAAATAGGTTATGTAGGTTAAAGCCTGTATTACTAATGCTGATATTTATATTTAAAGGTACACGCCTTACTTTTCAAGAAAATATAATTATGTTTATTATTAAGTTTTCACAACAATGCAGCCCTTTCATGCGCCAACATTTCAAGGTCGCCGCGGCCAATCTCTCACCACACCCGGTGTTGCCATCTGACGGCTCATCTCGCAAACCTCCAGATGATTGGAAGCTACCTTTTGCGCATGTTCAACTGTTTTTCTCAAAACACCGTGGACCGGACCGCGCAGTGTTCCGTATTAATATTTACATTAAAGCGCACGCAAATATACTAGAGCCGTCTCCCGCGACGCATGTCGTTCTGTATATAATATATTATATACTTTTCCTTGGTTCGGGTCACTCGCAACAATGCCGTCGTGTTTCGAGTGGTGTTTGCCCAAGGTGAGTTTTAGGGGGGGTGTGGATGCGTAGGATATTAGGCCTATCTTTCTCTAGTCCGTCTAAAGAACGTCAGGAATACTATTGCCGTGGAAAATGTGCGACGTGAATGGAACAACAAAAACGTGGTTGTTTCTAAATCAATATTTGGAACATACTGGGATGAAATTAGAATTTACAATTTCCTACTAATAGGATTACCAGCTTCTTAAGTCCCCAACAATGGTAGATACTGAGTATTGTCAATTACACATTTGACACAACTTTACGGAATATTTCAGGAATTCTGAAAATGTTTTATACTCGTTTTGTATCACTAATGTTGGTCGAGTATTGAATTATTATTTTCAAAAATCATTTTCACGCTTTTGACTAACAATATGTTATTTTAAAATCAACATTGTTAGAGATATCCTTTAAACATTATCATTGTTATAAACACAAAATTAATAAAATATTCATTTAAGTTTAATGAAATTGTATATAATTAGAAATTATAAGCAGAAATACTCCGGGTAACGGTTTAATTTGTTAAAAATAACAGTAAAATCTTAATTTTATTTTTATCGACCCAGTTTTTAATAAATTCAAAAATATCCCATCCAAATTTTAAAATTCCAGCTTCGAGGTGAATATGTTTGTCCACAGGGCAACTAATTTTAAAATTTTAGCCCTCTGCGTGGTGCTCACGATAATATGACAAACTTTTAATTCCATTAATATAGATACTTCAATAAACATGGTGGTATGTTTTATACAACAATGTAAACATTAGAGGAGGTTCTTAGCAATATTTACCAAAGAACCAAAAGTTTGTTAATCAATAGATTACAAAATAAATAATTTTACAACGAGAATTAAATAAAATGTTAAAAATAATTCAAAACTTACCTAAACACCTCCACTGTTGGACTTGGGATTGAGGCGTTCGTCTCGTCTCGTCTCATTTAGTTTAATAAACAATAACGTATAAAACGTGACTAAAATTAAATATCAAAGTGTACGATGATCCCATGAAAGATTAGATCCTATCAGTTGTCACTGTTTAGTAGGAATATTACAGTTATTGAATATCTGTCAAGAATGTCCTGGAATTTAATGACAGTTTTTTCGCTTTGTTTAAAAAAAAATCTCATCTAATGCCTCTATGCTCATGACAGACATTCAACAAATGTTGATTTCACCGTGTAAAGAAAACTAAACTCTTACGTTTGTACTAAAGCAATATTTCATTTATTTTGGCAAAAAAAAAAAAAAAAGTTTTGCTATAAAAACTGCAAAAACATTGGCCTTTTTTTTTCGCGTTTCTCTCATCCTAATATTATAAGAACGGTCTAACATTGATTGGTTATTAAAATATATTTAAACTAACTTTACAATATAGAGCGAGTTGGTAAAATTTGAGCCGAATATTGTTTCAACCTACGTTACATAGCTTCCTTGTTCTCTACAGTCCAATTTTCACAAGAAAAGTCTTTTAGAAAATACGAACACATTTCTTTACGATCATTAACATTTTACGGTCCCGGCACAGATTTATCTGATTGCCAAACCCTTCCTTCACCTCTGACAAGACGTGTAATAATCACAACTTGTGAATGTGAGGAATGCCAGGCCTCCACCGTGGTTCGGATCTCACGTTAAACTGTAGGTCCTCAATTTCATCTTACAATCACCCTACCATCACACATTAGCGTAAGTGAGTATAACCCGAACGGGTAGTAAGACGCGGTGCTAATAATAATAATAATAATAATAACATTTTACTATATTATTTTTATTGTTATTTTCAAAGTATTCATAACATCAAAAGTGACATCTGCAGATCTCACGTGACCTGACATATTAATACGTTTCTCTAGCTGTTATATTAGGCCTCTCCTATGAAATTTGGTCTATACTCGTATACTACCTCGACGTCCAACACCCCGTATCCTTCTGGCGAATATTCCACTGGTTAATTATAAACATCTGTTTTGTCAGCAAATAATGTAAGACAACTTGGCACAGTTGGTAGCGCGTTTCCCTAATAAATTACGGCTACAAGGTTCAACTCCCGGCACGACTGAAAACTTTACAAGGGGTGAAATTGGAATCTCTCTTTCACCTTGACGAAATTGTTGTATTTATCAAGTCACTAAGTTTGTCTGCAAGTCATGTGCTAAAATAATAATAATTATTATTTAGTTTAGAAAGTGCATGTCTACTACCTATAATAAAAGTAATTTAAATTCCCACACGTCCATCACAGACTCAACCTTAAGCTATGAGTGAAGAATGATGAATCCTGAATAAGTCAGTGGTAGAGCATTGGTGTACTAAACTAAAGTTCCCGGTTCGTTTCCTATGTCCAGGTATCATTTTTCAACTAATTTAAATTAATTGAAATGTAGGTCCTCCCATACAAACAATGCCGTAACTACAATCTTGTACTGTAGACTTGTCAGAATAACAGCCCGCCGTAACTACAATATTGTACTGTAGACTTGTCAGAATAACAGCCCGCCGTAACTACAATCTTGTACTGTAGACTTGTCAGCATAACAGCCCGCCGTAACTACAATATTGTACTGTAGACTTGTCAGCATAACAGCCCTCCCAAGTCGCAGATAGCTGCGTTATCTGATAGCTCTCGATATTTATTGATCACTCATATTATGTAGCTGACGATTTCCACACGTCCATCCCAGACTCAGCTTTAAACTAAGAGTAAGGAATGACCCTAAGAATGGGATGAATCCTGGATAGCATTGGCTCACCAAACCAAAGGTCCCGAGCTCGATTCCCGTGTCCAGGTGCCATTTTTCAGCTAATTTGTGCCATTTTTCAACTAATTTAAATTAATGGAGTTGTGGTCTCCTCCATGAGTTGCAGCCCTTGTGCTGATATTCATTATAATAGAATTGTATTGTAATAACGTACAGTCAAATATGCATATCGCTATTGACTCCGGCCTGGAAAACTGAGATTAACAGCCAGAAGGCTCGTTCTACTGACCACATGACACCCTCTATCCGCAAATGTTGGCACTATCACCGCTAACGGTGGTTGCCGCTTGGTCGGTACAGCTCGCTTGCGGGATTACGCTATAGAGTTGTATATTTTTAAATATATTTTTGGGAGACATAGTTTCTGGTAAAACTCTTAAGCTAATAAAATAGTTTCCATATTGACAAATTTCACAGTGTGGTTATTTTACTGAACAGAAAATAGAGGATGATAATAACACCGCTGAAGACGACAACGAAGATGACCCGGAAGACTGCGAGCTGCCTCCAATTACTCACGTCTGCCCCGAGTCTGCAGCATATCAACACCTGCAGGCGTGCGAGAGGGTTCAGAAACCTTCAGATTGGCCTCTAGAGCGGCTACTGGAGCTAAGCGACCATTTCCCCATAAAATTCCCCGTGGACAGTGTCAGGTGTTCCTACCTTCTGGAGGTGAGTATTTACTGGGTCTGCAGACTTCCCTCTAGACTGGAAGACTGAAACTTAGCGAACATTCCTCTATACAATTCCTGCGGACTATCAGACGTTTTACCTTCTCCTTCAGGTTTATCCTGCAGACTTACATCTTGATTGGATACTGTATCTCAGTGACCATTCCATTTGCACTTACCTGGGAACACTTTAAAGTGTTTCTTCTGACACTTGGAAGTGATTGTACTTAAAGAGGAATCTACAGAGTACTAAGAGCTTCTTCTTCGTTTACCCTTACACTTTGTAATGTCCATAGGAAATAATTAATGAGTACATACTAAATTAAATATAGTTAAAAATTACACCTGCACATGGGGAATCGAACCTCGGACCTAAGCCAAAGGTTTCGATTACCATGGCCAAGAGTTATTTTTAAACTCCGTTTATTTTAACTTCGCGTTAGTATCTTTACTATATTAATATCATGAGGATACCTAATTAACAATATACCCCACGTTCTTTCACTTGTCCAGCGACCAGCACTAATTTACACACTTGTCGACAGATGAGTGACGTCTCTAGGGAGTCCATGGAACACTACGCCAACTCGGCGTACCCCCTCCTCCACGAAGACGTCCTTTACCTGTACATCAACTTCCTGGAGAACAAGATGAGGTTTGGATCTGCCCGGGAGAAGGACCTCTACTCTGGCATGGCCGTCGTCGATCTCGTACATCGCCTTCTAGAGAAGAGGGCCGTCACTTTCTTCGGGTCCAACGACTTCTACCTGCTCTTGAACGGTGAGAAAGGGAGAGGTGGTTGGGAGGACGTAGGCTCATCGCCGGCTGACAAGGAGGTCCCTCCCCTTGACTTCGAGAACTGCCTCAGCTACCACGAGATGAAACTGTCGGCCTTCCTCACTGTGTCCTCGGAGAGTGCCTTCATCAACGAAGGGAACAGGAACAACAGGGGTATACCGGCTCAAGATCCGGAATCCGTCCAGGCTTATGGGGTCGTCGTTGGAGTGATTGGAACGCGTTTGGAGAAACCCGGTTTCATGGAGTGGGAAGAGGTGATGGTCACCAAGTCTCAGAACGTGAAAGAGAATGGATTCGGTCCGGTGCTGCTGCCGACGGGAACCGACCCCAATGACCAAGACGCAAAAAGCCAATGGAGGGATCTTTGGGCGAGCTTCTACGGGATATCCCCGCACCTCCCGTTGTACGATGAGGTACTGGATCGACGGGAAGCATGTGGGAAGCAGGCGAAGAACCGTTACGTGGAAATCTCATCAGATCAGTTTTTTGATAATATCATCTTCAAGAAACGGGTGGGGGCGTCCGTCGAGACACTGTTGTTGGAGGCGCAGCATCGTGCGGCAGTGGCTAAGACCAAGGCGTACGTCCACGTCGTGGGGATAGGCCTTGGTGTGTGGAGTATTTCCTCTCACCAGCAGAAAGTCTTCCTAGACGCGTTCGCCGACTGTCTACGCCGCCTCGCCGCGGTACTGTCGCACATCTCCGACGTGCACTTCTCCTGGTTCCGGGAACGGTTGTGTGGGGGTGTCGGTAACGGAGGGCTAATCTGCGGGCGGGGCGAGAACAACGGCGTGGAGGAGGAAGAAGACGACGGTATCCGTGTCCATTTCTCCGCGAGGTCGCCGCACGCGCGTCTACTCAAGTCGCAAGACCACGGCAAGCTGTTGGTGGTGTCGTACGCGTGGGATGGGAACGCCTTGCCCGGGAACGAGTTCTGGATGGGTCGTCTAGACTCGTCAGGGGACCCCGCCGAGGCGTGTTCCAGCCAGATCGCCGAGTTGCACAACCCGCACATCAACAGGAGGAAAGTTAGCGGTGCTAACCTTCACGTGGCGTGTACTCGGTGGGGGGTCCTGCATGTGTCTGAGTACGCCCGAAAGAAGCTGCAGTCGCTACGCTGAAACATCACCAGCCTGAGTGCTAAAATGATACATGTCTAAGTGTGGATTTGGTGCAACTTTGCTGTTGATTGCTATGGGAGATTGTCGCGTAAGCCTCACACAAACATATCGCCAGTAACACTCTGAAGAGCACGCCAAATTTAACAAATATATTTATTCCTGTCCTTCATACCAAGCATCGTATGTCCATATTCATGAAGAATACCTTTTAAATCATGTCAGCCAATTTGTGTCCATAACAAGCTTCATGTGTGCGTATTCCTGACGATTACCCTTTTTATCAAGTAGGTAATTATAAAACAGCTAACGCCAAGCTGAGCGTAACTAAACACGTCATTGACAAAGAAAAGTATACCTATAATTTCTTAGATTTGTAGTGGCATAGTGTAAATCGATTCAAACGTCCGCAATAGCTTATAACCGTGTGTTAAATACCTACATTTTGGTACTGATTTTAATGTTTTACTACAAGATTTTTCAAATTTCTTGTACATATATAATTTCATATGTCAATAAGTGACGATTCTATTGAAGAAACTGCTTTTCAAAAGAATGTGATTCGCAACCAATCATCATTTAAAAATGATGAGCGAATTATTTACCCTCTGTGTACAAAACATAAATACAGTAACGTAGAGTTTCCAATGAGATATTCATTGAACTTTTTTTTTTATGATACCTTGGTGTTTTGAAACATACAAAAGTACGAACAATTTATCCTAAGACAGTTGAAATTATATTTATTGTAAAAAAAAAAACTCATACACTTTTATGTAGTTAAGGTGTGTTCATTATTTTCAATTCCCGAGTGTCTTACACTAACTTACCTGATGGACAACCTAAAGTATTGTTCGTAGCCCTTAACTCAGCCTGAAAATGTGCGACTAAACTTAACTGTTTCTAGCTGAAACATAATATATTTTGTATATTAAAAGTCAAACAATAAAATAAAATATTTGTTGAAATTTGATTTATTCACTATATGAAATTATAGAATATTAAGTGAACCCATAAAACACGCACTCAGAAAGAAACCAAATCCAATTCAGGAATATATATGATTAGGGGCCAGTTTCATATTCAGACTTAGCACGTCTCAAGTGCGGAGCTATACTAAATACAAGACTACACCCACCTAGAACAGAATGTAATTGGCCAGTTTCATAGCCACTTGTGGCGTACTAAGTCTGACTATGAAACCGACCCATAGTTTATTTGTGGCAGAATTCCTACCAGAGACACCCGGTAACATGTGGCAGTCACGCGCAGTTTCATTAGCACCAGAGACCTACCAAGACTTATGGGAAATTCTGAATAGCTTGTGTGTGTGTGTGTGTGGTGTGTGCTCGAGATTGTCTACTATCCACACTGATGGGCTAGGGATGAGGAAGATGGAATTTAGTAGAACTGTACCTGAAACTGTGTGAAGGAAGGGTGGTCAACCGTTTAGGAAATAATAAACACCCTAATCGCACCCAACCGTGATTCGAACCTTGATCTCTCCGTCATTGGCAGCCCAGTATAATGGGAGAGGGATGCCTTAGAGACCCTGTGGCCACCGAAGCGGGAACGTGAAAATAGATCCGTAACTTTTTCTAGCTGTCAAAATAAGGCCCCATCTTTTAAAAATCGGACTGTACCTTTTCCGACACCTATCAGTGATTTTGGAAAACCTGACCCCGATCATATGATGATGATGTCACAGAAAATATTAAAGGAAAAGGTTAGAGACTCGTTAAATGAGCGCAGAAAATATTTATATTAAAAAAACACTACAAAACTAAAATTCCTCCGTGAAATGCGAAGCAAAGTCTCCCTCGAAGGATTGTTCTATGGGGGGTCGGGAAGAGAGGGGGAGGTTATTCCGGGAGTTAGGATTTATTTCGCGGGCGGCGTAGGTGGACAGGGTCGGCGAAAAAACCTGTCACCCGCCGCCGCGCGGCGTCGTGTTGTTGGCACCGTCCCCCGGTTGGTACACCTGATAGCCCTGATGGACAGTGGGGCTACACGGCCGCGCTTAAGGTCGGGATGTAGGGAATGCGGGGAAAGGTCAGCGTTTTAGCAGTTTTTATACAATACTATTTTTTGGCTAAAATAAATCAATATTGCTCCAGTAGAAACAGAGAGTTTAATTTAATTCATAAGGTGATATCAACAGCTGTTGAATAATTGTCAAGGGTGTCCTGGAATTTAATGACAACTTTTTCTCTTCATTTAAAAATTTTATCATCTAATGCCGCTATACTCATGATAGATATTCAACAACTTTTGATATCACCGTGTGAATAAAATTAAATTCTATGTCTATACTGGAGCAGTATTTGATTTATTTTAGGCAAAACAAGTTTTGATATAAAAAGTTCGAAAACATGGAACGTATCTCGCTTCCCCTACACTTCCACCTTAAATATCTACAAAACCTTTAACAGTACACGAATTTATTGCTTATTGGAACGACCCTATACATTTACATCTATAGACATAGTTTAAAAGTTGACATTTTCCCTCTGAAAAGTACAAAAATCCACATATTTCGGTTGATCATTAAGAGCTAAATTCCCGGGAAACGAAAGGTAACTGGTTTAGGAGCGTAGAATGGATCTTTGTGAATATAACGATGTCATTTAATACAATACAAATTGTATTGTCATTAGTATTTTCTCCCCTTGTTTGTTCTCCCACTGATGGACAGCTACAACCAGGAACGTTGTAAACCCTCTTGGTTTCTGGCATTGAGGAGTTTCTGCACGACTTTTCTAGCGCCTTAAGGGGATAACCACGTAAAAGGAAGTATCCCAATACTGTGATATTTCTTATGGGAACAATTAGTTGTGAAGAGTAAAAAAAAATCTTCATTTTTCATAGAATTATCTATTGTAAATTTATTAAAAAGTATTTAATTTGTTGAATAAAAAGCTAGATCTATATTTCTACCCATTCATTTTTATCTCTTAACTGCGACATTTTTCTATAGGCCCACATAACCTACAACAGTTTATACACCCCTGGTCTTAAATAAGGCACATAACTTGTATCTTTACCCATATTAAAAAAACAACTCCATAGTTTCAGCCCGCAAGTGAGCTATACCAACCGAGCGATAGTACCAACATTTGCGGATAGAGGATGTCATGCGGTCAGCACGACGAACCTTACAACAGTTAATCTCAGTTTTTTAAACCAGATTCGCTACGTCTTTATTTAAGTAGGTCCTCATTTGTCCTTGAGTTGACTCCGCTACGGACCCACTGCTTCACATAAATATCTGGAAGCTCTGATTATCGAACCCGGGACCTCCGGATCTGAAGCCACAGTTTAATCGTCCCTGGTACGTATAGATATTAATAGCGTGCATCACATGCCAATCAACTCTGTGATTCAGTTGGCTAGAAATAGCAATTTACACGAACACTATTGCACGTGGATCATTTCTGATTAAACATTAATGGAGATAGAAGTTCCTAATACTGAATATTGTTGAGATATTAAATGTTATTTGGATAGAAACTGCGTTGAAAAGGCCGTTTTCGGCCATTTTATAGTGGTTTTCACAACTAATAACTGTGCACAAATCTTCATTCTGTTATAACAGGGACATACTGTAGTTATTAACAAGAAACTTGGTCGCTTTGTCCCCCATCGTCACCGTGGAAAATGTCGAGTGATCATTCAAATATGAATGCACTGCACACATTTCTGACATATCGTAGGTGTTTTCTTTTCCCTTTTACTCCCAAACCTCGTGAGCCGGGAGCTGAGTTGGGCTTGATATGATGAACGCTCTTAAATTAAACATGCATCTAGTCTGGAAGGACTTGAGTTTGTCCACCCTTTGTCCTGGTAACATCTGGACCGAGAGTGCGTGAAGAGAGAAATTTAACGCCGACTCAAGGGGGAAAGTGTGACGCCTTTGAGGAGGTATATTTATTTTAATTCATTTTTCAGAACTATTAATTATTCCTCGTACACCCAGTTCTGTCGAGATTTTGCCACTTTTTTTTTTTGTACAGTCGACTTTTGTCGGAATGTAAGTAATTATTTGGAACAGTCTTTTTTTTTAAATATGGAGGTGTCATGAGCAAAACGGATTTTTTTTTGTAATGTGTTTGAGGGCGTTCAGGTATTACGTAAGCACATTTTTGCCCGTTTTGAACTCTCTTCCCCTTTGAAAGCAAAAATAAGCAGTTGTAATTGGTTCACAGCGATAACCGTTATTTTTTTTTTCAATTTATAAATTGCTGGTAATTATTAACGTTGAGGTGAAACTAATCGTGCGAAATAATTCATAATAAACACTGTCGTAAAATGAATTTAAATTTATTTTACTAAACAGCAAAGATTTTTAAAAAAAGCTATAAAAATTAAATTTTTAATCCACATTTAATTGAAATTATAAATAAAAAAGTATTATTAATTAATACATCAATTATTATAGTTATAAGAAAACTCTAAATTACTTTTAATCTGATGTCCTTGAATCCATATCTCGACACTTTTTATTATTATATGTGGGTTAGAGTGGCTGAGTCACTGAGTCATTATTGTCCGCCTACCTCTCTCTTTGTCTTACGTAAGCATTGTTCTGACCTCCCCCCTATTTACTCCTTTTTAGCAAAAATAAGAAAAGCTCAAAACCCCTCTTGCCCCTAAGGTGTTAACGTAATATTTGATCACCCCCTTTCCAAGATTAGCATATTGTTTTAATAGTTAAAAAACTTAAAGCTATCCTCTAACCGGCTGCCTGCTTATTTTGAACACATTCGGTTGGGTTGTAAGGGAACGCAAGTTAAAATCAGGTGGTTTTTTTTCAATTTCTATAACTTTTTTTGATGGAATAAATAAAATAAGACTTCAATAGATGAGTTTAGTTTGTTTTTCTAAAAAAGAGTAATCTCAACTCTTCTCGAATATTCGTCGTGAGTATCGCGGAACTTGGCCAAGACTTTTTCATTCTCATTTAAAAATAATTCCGCGACGTCCATGACAGATATTCAAGTTTTGACCTTAAAAGCTCGTACTGCCTTCAACCCCACCTCCTTGCTATATAACTTAGAGCAGCGTAGCCCCCCTCCCCTACCCCCTCAAACACTTCCATTATTTGTAGATGCTCTAAACTCTGCGGAGACTTGTAGAGTATCAATATTATATCCTTCTCGCTTCGGTGGCCGCATGGTCTAAGGCGCTACTCTCGTGTTGGACAAGACTGCCGATGACGGGGAGATAGAGGTTCGAATCTTGGTCGGGTGTACTGAGGGTGGATTTTCACTAACCTTCCACGCAAATGCGGGTACTTTTCCTCTAAATATAATCTTCCTAATCCCTAAACCATTTGCGTAACTAGTACATAGGCGTATAACCCGAATGGGTAGTAAGTCGCGGTGTTAAAAAAAATCCGACTGCTTTCTTGACCTTAGGTAAATATCGATGTATTTTTATAATCGTAAAATAAATCTGTTGGGTATTCTTTAACAATATTTTTTCAAAGTGAATGGATTTTCTTTTTATTCTTTGATTGTTTTAATTAACCATGAAATACAGGCTACACGTGAATTGCTTGAAAGAAAATGTCCATTTTGTGAGTAGCTCGTATAATATGAATACATCCCTACAGCTTCTAACAGTATTACAATGTACTGTTTGAAAAATATAAACAAACATGTCTGATGTATAAAGTAACTTCAGCTAGGTAAACACTATAAATATTATTTTTGCTGCAAACATCTGCAAATAAATGTTTGTTTAAATGATTTAATGTTACTACAAAAATTCACCCCCACCCTCCTCTTACTATCTTCCCCCCTTTTTCTCAACCACGAAAGCTCCCTTAAATAGCTTCTAAAACTATCCAATGTTTAAAAAATGTTAAGCCACTTTTGTAGCGCGGTCTCCGCTCTACTGTTCAATCCTGCATCCGCCACTGCCAGAATTATAAGCTAAAATACAAATAAATAATAAAATTATGGAGATGGTAAAAATTAAAAGCCTTAAATTTAATCTATACGTGTATCCAAAAATAAGAGATGTACCGGGTGAGGCATTTTAGGTGAGACAACAAAATATTTTGAAAAAAAAAAAAGCATTTTAAGAAAAATAGTTTCGGACTAAAGTTTTTTGTTTTTTGAGGGTGAAAGAGAACCACTAAATATTTTTGGTTTGGTGGATTTCTTCCAGTTTATTTCGAGGTAAACTTTGTTTGTTTTTTAAATGAAAACCTATAATTTTTGTAACGGAATTTTATTTACAAAAAAAAAACTTTTGTTGAAATAATTTTTTATTTTACATCAATTTTTGAAGATATTTTTTCTTGTATTTTGTATAACAATTTTTATTCAAGAACTCTTTATTTTATTAAAAGTGTATCGATGTTAATGGTCATCCTTTTGAACCTTTATTAAAGTAATTTTGTAAATAATTTTGCACATAACGTAATAAAGACTAACAAAATATAATAAAAAGTTAATGAATAAAAATTGTAATAAAAAATAGGTTACAACTTAAATATCTTCAAATATTTTATGTCAAATAAAAATAAATTTTTTTGTAGACTAAAATGCTGTTAAAAGAATTATAGGTTTTAATTTAAAATACAAAATTGACCTTGAAATAATTTTAAAGACGTCCACCAAATCAAAAATAGCAGGCACTCTTCTCTTTCCCCTCAAAAAACAAAAGTTTTTTGTTCAAAACAATTTTTTCTAAAAATGCTTCGTTTTCGGGATATTCTGATGTGTCAATATTTTTCACACCCGCTTCCGTGGCCGCATGATCTAACGCACTATTCTCGCAGCAAACTAGACTGCCGTGACGGGGAGATCAAGGTTCGAATTTCGGTGAGTGTACTGAAGGTGGTTTTTCCAAAATGCTTTTCCACTCTCCCTTCCCGCAAGTGCAGGTACACTTTCTTTTAATATAACATTCCTAATTCCTAAAACCACAAGCGTATTGGTACATAAGCGTATAACACGAACGGGTACGGTACTAAAAAAAAAACGCCTCATCCGTTTTAAGTTGTTTTATAAGACTTACCAAAATACCCCATGTGTATAAAACATGACAACTCGCCAGAAAACGTAAAACAGTTCAATTAAACGTGAAATAATGTTGGCAGGCGTGAAGTTTGGAAATTCAATAAATCTAACTAGACAAAATAATGCATTTGGTTGATCCAGCGAAACCACCAGCAACTTATGTAAGAGCTTCTATAATAGGCCACACAAATAGAGAAGGCAAAGCGCTAATGTGGTTCCAGCTCGCCCAACCGGCGTTACGAAGCTGCTTCGTGCCAACTGTACGATCTGGATACTACTTTTGATATAATTTCACCACTTGTACAATTCAATTTTAGGATATTTTCTAAAACTAATATCCTGTGGCCCTGCTAAAAAGTAACAATTTTTTTATGAAAATCGGTGGGTTTATCAATATAATGTCAGAAAGTAGTATCCTACCGGTAAAAATACAATCCATTTCAGGTCCATATACTATTGCTTGAGACTATATAGTTGGCAACACTGACGAGGCAACAACTTACGATTAGTTTGTGATACACAGCACTGACGACACATTGAAGTTTTGATTAGATAAATACGACTGCTCAGGACTCCTGGTCCACTACATCAGTTTTATTATCCAAACAGGACGATTTGGATTAGTTCCAGAAACGTAAGTTATTTAATGTATTTTGAGATTGCAGCGTTTATAGATGGTGCAATTCTCATGATTCACCGGCTGCCAACATTTTATTAAAAACATTTCGTGGTACCAACTTAACATTTATAGCGCCAAAGGTTTATTTATTGCTCATTGCACGTCAACACGGAGGGAATTGAACTTTATGTACTAGCGAGTAATGTGGAGTAATTTTTATATTGCTAGATTTTTGTTCTTAAATTCACTAGGTAAACATGTACAGCACTGCAAATATAGCTGCAACTTTCTTTGAAACAATTAAAGTAGTTAGTTAATTCGAAAATAAAGATGAGTTCACACGTGTTTTGGGAGTATTCAATGCTAAAAAAAAAAATTAAATTAATTTTAGAAAATGTTATGCGTATGTAATTTTTATGCAAATTTTAGACTGTGTCACAGTATTATTTAAATTATGACTAAAACTATAAAACATATTAAATTAAATCCATTATTTCTCAAAACGAAAAAAATTGTTTTCTAATATTGGCATCTCTTTTGCGCTTGCGCATAATAAACTAACATTATTTATCTTTAAATTAGTTAAACATAAGTTTTCATGATTGCTATGAGTTTCGTTATTATCAACCATAACATTTTGTCACTCACTTCAGAAGTTAACTTGTACTGCATTAAGTACGAATTCATGTTTAGTGTGTTCGTGAAATTAATTATTACGTATTTATATAATATTCTAAGGTATAAGGTTAGACTGTCAGAGATTTATAATCAACTATTTAACGTTTGAAACTAATTAATAAGTAAATCAAAACTTTGCATATGGCTACGTAGATTAATTAACTCTCTAAATACTTATTCTAATTTAAAATGTTGATCGTATTCTATTAAAATCGTCAACCATTTTGAGAAGGTACAAACGAAAACGAAACATATCTTATCATAGTAATTATCAGAGATAAGATAAAAATTAATGGAGGCCTTAGTTAATCTAGCTTAATTGTCATAAATACTGTTACTAAGAGGAAAATGGAGAAAATGTGTTCTATTACATATCGAAATTAAAACCAGAAAGTGTCTATACATATTTTATGTTTACATGGCGTTTTTCCTTAGTATTCACCACATCCTATACTACCCGTCCGTATTACACTAATCGGGTAGAGATGAGTAAGTTCGTATTTAGAGGAAACGTACCAACATTAACGTAGAGATTGATACTATTTAAAGAAAGATATTTCAACATACCCGGCTGGTATTCGAGCACCGACCTCCTCGTCACCGGCAAACCAAACTAGACGAGACTAACGCCTTTATCCGCATATACACAAGCGCGGTTAGTTTTGAAGTTAGCTAATCTACAGTTCAATTTTCATAAGAATAGCCTTATCTGACGGCTAGAAAAAAGTTACTAAATTTACTCTCGTATTCATATGTCAAGCTATGTAATCTACATCTGTCAATAGGCCTATCTATAAAATATAATATTTTTGCGAAATGTTTCTTCCTACCAAAATCATTTCATTTAACTTACACAATACACTATTATTTTTTTTCTTAAAGTTTTAACAAACTTGATATCCACGCAGTACTAGTTTTTTGACGTTATAAAATGTAAACGTGCAGTCGCTGATAAGTAAGGATCCAGAAAATATAATGACATTGAGTAGCATAATTTGTACTTTAAATTAAATTGTAAATAGTTGATTCCTATAATTTGATTGTATATTAGTGGTTTTTTTTTTAAAGTTCTATGGTGTGTATATATAACCGGGAGAGACTTTGACATCCAGGTTCGGTGTCCGTGTGTATAGAGTATAAGCCTTTTGGCTGCTCTGGTGTAAAATGACGTCATGGGTACCTACACGTACCCTCAATGAGATGATGTGATGATATTGATTGTGTTGTTATAAAGCCGGTGGCAGTTTTAACCTAACTTAAGCCTAATTAACCAAAACCTAGTTATTGTGATTATATCCTTTAAGAGAAAAATAGCCATAGCACCAGCCGGGAATCAAACCCGGTAACCTTAAGCTTTAAGCCAGGTGCACTGACCACTACACCACGGGACCGGTCAAATAATAGTTATTTGATATTCTTCCCGTTTGGGTTGCCGATAGAATTTGACTTGACGTTTCCAATATTCCTAACATGTAGTTAATTTCCAAACTTGACTATTTTTGGATAAAAGTCCAATTGTGTCTGATTTCATTGACTGTCATACTTGGATTTCATAAATATTTAAGTACAACACTTTTATTTCTCTTAATTTAACCAAGAAAAAATAATCCAGCCTTACACTCGATAATACATTGACCCTGCAAGGGGAATTAGCGAACCGGATGTTAGAGTGCATTGTGGGAGATTGTGAATAGCCAGACAATGATTCATCGTGTTTGCCGAAACGACCAATTCACGGCTAGGAACGAAAACACAATAATATCGTCACGACCTGCTTCGATGGTCGCATGTTCTAAGGCAGAGCTAGGCAACATATTTTTTAATGTAGCCACAAATGTGTAGAATGAGAAGTGAAAGTCACCACAACATCTAAAAATTGAACATTTAAAACAATGCACACTGTTTGTACACGTTTATTCAAAACATGTTCACTTTGACTACTCAGTCACAAATCACTTACAACTTCCACAGACGCAATTGATGCAAATTGTTCAAATTGAAAGCTCAAGACAATTTAATGCGAAACTTTACGATAATTTAATCTGAAGAGAGAGATGAAACGAAGGGAAAGGGAGTGAGGGAGGGGGGAGTATTGGATAGTGTCAATGACTCATTCAAAAAGCAGAATTCTTTCAATGATAAGCCGGAAAATATCAAGTTAAAACCAGTAGCACACGACGTCAGGTAAAAGGCTTATTTTACTGTGGACGCTGGCAAACTCTAATTCGCCACACTTTTATGGTGAATTCGCCACTGGTGGCGATTGACGACGGGGCTGCCCACCCCGGTTCCAAGGCGTCACTCTCGCAATAGACCAGACTGCCGATGGTGGGGAAATCGTTCGATCCAGGTCATGTGTACTGAAGCCTGAGAGTGGTTTTCAAAAATTATTTTACATTTCCACTCTCCCTCCACGCAAATGTGGGTATACTTTCTCTAAATTAAACCTTACTCATCCCTAATACATTAGTGTAACTGTTACATATGTGTATAACTTAAATGAGTTGTAAGACGCGGTGTTAAAAAAAATTACTAGATCAATAGGAAGGATCTTTTAGAAATTACAAACAAAATTATTTTAATAGGTATATTATTATTTATTAGTATCTTTTAATTGGTATTAATATCGACCAAAAGTACGACAGCTTCAGGTCACATGACCTGACTTATGAAAAAGTGATAAGCTAGTTTTGAAACTTTTGTAGCTGTAAAAAGAAAGTTACTTTCTACCTTACTACCTTACTATTTATAAGTGTACATAAGAACGCTGACCATCCAAATTGCTTGGTTTTTTAAATTTAATGTTTTAGTAATGCGTTGTACTACCCGTTCGGGCTATAAGCATACATAGGCCTATGTATAAATGTGTGTATATATAATTATGCTAATGAGTTAGTGATGAGGAAGGTTGAATTTAAAGGAAGTGTACCTGCATTTTCGTGGGGGGGGGGGGGTAGAGACCAATGAACGATGTTTCCTACTTGGAGATTTAGAAGCTATTTAGCGAAGCGGGTTGCATCTTAACTTGACGAACCTAAGCAGCCTAAGCATTATTATACTTAGATACCAATGTACAAAATAAAAAGAGAGGGAAGAAAATGAGTAGCTTACCCTAAGAGGGCGCTTGTCTATTTGCTGATAATCCTTCCCCTCTTCCTTTGACGAACCTACACAATCACTTTTAATAGTTGCGCTTTGAAAACATTGACTTGCCTTTACCTTTTCCTTTTCCTTGTTTACTATTCTAGATAGACATAGTATATACTACCACGGACTTTTTAATTTATATCCTCGAAGGAAGATTCCTACAGGAGATTTTCGCGACCAAGACAAATAGCTTAAGTTGTAGAGGACTTTTAAAATATACGTTTACAAAAATATTAAAACAGGGTATCTGACCCCCCCCCCCCTTCTTTCCCCACACCACAAATATGTCCCCTTCTTTCCCCAACACCACAAATAATGTTAATAGAAATTTAAATAATATTAAGTATAACTATAATATTTAGCATTGAAAATGTGAATAATGTATAGGCTACATTTTAATACCAGGCTTCAGGCTTAAGCCTAATGTTCAAAAGGTTTACCGTTACACACAAAATTAACAATTGAAAAAATATATAAATAATAGCTTCGATACCATTTGCATTATTTAAATCTCTTAATTACCATAAAATACTCTAAATAATTTCTAAAAGCATTTAATATTCATAAATATTCTCGGCCTTCAGGATTAGGGGGCTGTGCAACCCCAAACTCGCTCTCTCCATCAAAATTTCATTCTTGCTACAGCCTTGATTGAATGCCTCCCCAAAGTAAATGGCTGGGTGCGCCACTGATTAAGTAAATTATATAAAAATATATTTTACTTTACATTTTCCTTCTAAATCATCTTGAATGGTGAAATTATACTCCTGACTTTTGGTATTATTTGATGTATAATTACATAAAATCACAATGACTAATAAGTTGTTAATGTAAAACAAAAAACTAAAATAACACTATTAAAACTCCACGATCCTTTCTACTAAATAAAAACAAGAATTACCGTCAGCTACGGTTAAAGTAGTCTCGTCACCCGCTCCCCCCCATCCCCTTACTACCAGTACTGAAATGCCTAAATTTGAAAGAGAGGTTAAATGTATTTGCCAAATACATGATAATACATGTGACTAGAATGCCTAAACATAAACTCATGTATTTAATTATTGTATAATTTAAAGCTTGTTACGTATACTAACTATTATTTTACAATTAATTTTATAATATTTTTATTTTAAACTATACTAGATTAGCTTAATAAATAAATATTGTGATCTTGAATCTTTTTTCAATAGTTGGCACAATGCTTAGCTTTCTTACACATGAACAGATGACCTGGGGTGTAAAAACCCGAACTCATTGGTGAGCGAGAGGAAAGGAATGTGTTGCAACCCTCTAGACATTGGACAAGGTCATTAGAGCTTCCCTAGCTTGCCTTGCGGTTTTCAAGCAGCAAGCCCTGGTTTCTATTGTGTTAAGTAGAGCCTTTTGGAAAAGAATTACTAAAAACACAGTATTCTTGAATATGAACAATATTAGTTTTAAAATTATAATTAATTACATGTATATTTATTAACAATCTAAACATTAGTATTTACACAGTTCGCACAGACAGAATTGAATTAACAAAAAACTAGTCCATATCATTATGGGTATGCGGCGCAGGACTAGCATACCCGGAGAATACGCTACTGAGCTTTAATGGACCCGAGGGAGGTGGTGGGAATTTAATTTTTTAATTTACTATTTTTTTATGATTTTCTGCTTTTAAAATAAATACAAAGCTTTCGAACTAAAAATAAATATTCATGACTTATAAAAAAAAATCTCTTGACCCATGGTTTGGGTACCACTGATCTAAAACTATGAGCTTTATGCATTTGTCACGCTTTGACAGGTGATGTCTTTCTATTTTACAACTTTAAGATAAATAAAGTGATGTCTTTTTATATACTTAGACCGTTAGACTTTTTTTATATGCTCAAGATTATGTATCCCATTTCGATACGACCACAGTCCAATTTTTATAGGAAGACCCTTAAAAAGTTACTAGATTTACTTTCACGCATTTGTACGTCATGTCATCTGATCTGAGCTGTCACTTTTGATAAAATCCCACTTCAGTGGCCGCATAGGTCTAAGGCGCTACTCTTGCAATAGGCCAGACTGCCGAAGATGGGGAGATCGGAGTTCGATCCAGTAGGGTGTACTGAAAAGTGATTTTCCATAAATGGTTTTCCCCCTCCCTTCACGCAAATGCGAGTACACTTCCTATAAATTCAACCTTTACAATCCCTAACACATTAGTGTAATTAGTACATAGACTTATAACCCAAGCTGGTAGTAAGACGTGATGTTAAAAAAAATCATTAGCTTGAGAATAACACAAATAATATATTTAAAAATTGTGTTGTTGATGTTGACCGGCAAAAAAAAAAGTTTATATTTACTAAAATGGGAATGTATTTATGACTTGTGCGCAGGCGTCTCCCACGAACGTTGACGTCACGAACTTTGAGCCGTCATGAAGAGGACCAAGACTCAGCGCAACAGGGTACGTATACGCCTCTTCACAATTGAAGGGTACAGGGGAAATAGGGGAAAAACACATTACATACATTTCCCAGGACGACTTTTGTATCTCATACCCCGTAAGAACCCCAGATATTATTTTTTTAATTAATTTAATTATCATGACATAGACCTCTTGTAACATAATCTAAAGTTCATTAGAAAGGTGTCATGATTGTCTAAAAGATGACAGCACTAGCTCAATTTGAGCTAAGACTTTCCACTTTTTCCCCTTACTCTTCACAATTATATACTTCTTTTCATCTCGGGTTGATTTCACGTGCATTTTGAACACAAACTAGGGCAGTGCACTAGGCCGGGGGGCCGGGAAACTCTACCCATGAAATAATACACCTCTCCAGCGCACCCCTATTTGTTCAGTCAGCGCCCTTTTTTTAATTAAAAACTACTGCCCTCACTTCTGATTTTTAACCATAAAAAAGGCACTCTTATTTATTTCAGTGATTTTTTTTATACTTAAAATACAAGGTTGTTTAAAATATACCACTCACATTTTTTTACTTTAGTGAATTTTATCAAAAAAAGAGGCCGCCATCAATTTTACTATAATGATTTTTTTAATCCTAAAAAAAAACCGGCGTTCAAATGAGAGTTCACTTCCTCTCAGTGGGGCGCACTTAGAGGGGGGCCAGTGGGGCGCATTCGAGGGGGGCAAGTGGGGCATTTGCCCTTCCCCAGACCGAAAATAATCTAACTAGGAAATTAAACCAACCCGCTTTTGTGACCGTGAGGTCTAACGCGCTACTCTCGCAGTAGACTAGACTGTCGATAACGGTGAGATCGAGGTTCGAATCTCGGTCGGGTGTACTGAAGGTGGTTTTTACAAAATGGTTTTACACTCTTCCTCCACGCATTCCACGCAAATGGGATACACTTCCTCTAAACATAACCTTCCTAACCCCTAAAATTATTAGCGTAATTAGTACATTTAACCGTACAACCCGAATGGGTAATAAGATGTGAGGCTTAAAAATAACACTTAAATTATATTATGTAGAAGTAAGCTCTAAGCACTAAATATGTGTTGAATATAATAACTACATTTTAATACTGCTTTGGTATCAAAAGAAATAACGTTAAACACATTTAAAGTTCCCCCAAAAGTTGCCAATTGTTAAAAAAGGTACAGAAATAACAGCTTCGATACATTGTATTTAGTGCCGCATACATTATCAAAATTATTGCCTTTAGCTACATAAAACAACTCAAAATTGCTTCTGGAAGCATCTAATCTTCTATATTAATAAAATGAAGGTTGTTTATCATTAGTACGGGCCTGACTTAGCCTATTTTCCTTTTCTTTTCCTTGATCGTAAACATAGGCAGTTGATATATATATATATATATATATATATATATATATATATATATATATATATATATATATATATATATATATATATATATATATATATATATATATATATATATATATATAATGTTAATCCAATAGTTTCTATTTTATGAATAAGGGCCATAACGCGCTCGTTTTGGCTTTGGCTTCTTTTTCATTTGTATTTTCTGCTGAAAGAGATAGTATAGTTTCATAGAAATGGTAAGTTGTGGGACAATGGGGGCAGTGGCAGACATCTTGGGAGGACAATGGGGGCAGTGGCAGACATCTTGGGAGGACAATGGGGGCAGTGGCAGACATCTTGGGAGGACAATGGGAGCAGTGACAGACATCTTGGGAGGACAACGGGGGCAGTGACAGACATCTTGGGAGGACAATGGGAGCAGCGGCAGACATCTTGGGAGGACAATGGGAGCAGTGGCAGACATCTTGGGAGGAAACGGCATACCGCTGCAGGAGAAAAGTTCCTTCGGAAACGGCAACTAATGAAATTATGTCTCTTGACATTGTACAAAGTAGAACACGGATTTTTAAATAGTAAAAAAATATATCTCAAAATATATCCCATTTCACTACTGAAAACCTAAAAAATTATCTAGTGGTAAACAGTATGTGACCCGCCTCAGTGGTCAAACGGGCTAAGACGTCACTCTCACAGTAGATTGGAAGGGGAGATAGAGATTCGAATTTTGGTCAAGTGTACTTAAGGTTTTTTTTTTACTAAATAGTTTTTTGACTCTCCCTCATCCCAAATTCAGACACACTTCTTTTAAATTCCACCTTCCTAGCCCCGAACCTACTAGCGCAATTAGTACAACAATGCGTACAACCCGAACTAGGAGTGAGAAGTTGTGCTATAAAAAACAGCTAAGTGTGAATTGGTTGTAGGCAATAAATACATTTTGTATTGCCTATTGTGTGCTCTCGTTTTTAGCCTTAAGTGCCTATATTATGCTGCCTAAATCCCATATTTTAAATATTTTTGGTGCCCTAGCCATGAGCATTGTGGGATATCTACCGCATGCAAAGGTCTGAAATTTCAAAATTAGTAGCCCCTGTAATCCAACAGATGCACTTCGAAGCAGAAATTTTACAATTTTGATTTGAAAATATATATATATTTACCTGTTTGAAGCAAAGCGTTGCCTTGGCCAACACTGTGTACATCTGCTATTTATTAACAAATTGTCTTGGCTTCCGGCATTTAGGGGGACCTGTGCCCTCTAAACCCTCCCTTGTCAGTTCCTTTTATTTCGGCTATAGCCTTGATCGTGCCCCAAAGTAAATTTCCGGGTGCGCCACTGCTTCCCCTCAAACCTATCGAACAGCACACAAGGGCATGTAGAGTACTTAGAAAAAGCCGCGAGATGGGACATCTCTGAAAAGTTGAAAACGTCGTTAGCTTGGCGGTACTAGGGATGGGTTGTGAAATCACAACCTGCTCCTTTGTCACTGCTCCTCTGACGTCACATTCACAGCCTGTTCCTGACAGATGAAAGGAGCTGTTCCTTTTTGTCACTGCTCCACGGATCAAATACACGCTGTAACAGGTCCGGAGTAAACTTGTTCCTCGTCTCTCTGTCACAGGCAGTGCTGGAACTGGTCCAAAGTAACCTTGATCCTCGTCTCTGTCATAGACAGCGCTGTAACAGGTCCGGAGCAACCTTGTTCCTTTATGCTCCTGAGATATTTTGGAGCAGTCGTACAGTAAAAAGCAAATGGATGCTTTGTGTTCTTGTCACAGCGCTGAGATCAGGTCCGGCGCAACCTTATTTATCTAACATAGGTCTAGTTTAGAGTTGGTTTAGGGAGTCACAAATGAGTTTTGAAGGGGAAAGCTTTCGTAGTACAAAACATTATTTCCACAATACAAGTACAGTATGTAGTGTATTCTCACAATAAATTGTTACGTTGATGATTAACATTGAAGGGACCCGCTTGGTGGTAAAATTATTTAAGGCAAGGGTCAGCAATCTAATGACTGACTGATTTTATCTAGCCCACAAAATATTTAGCAAACAAACAATATGTTCAAAAAATCGACTTAATAGCTAATTACTAATTGGTAAATGTAAAATTGAACTTTTTTTTGCTCTACTTTTTTTCAAATTAGCCAAACTTTTTTTTAAACCCATAAAGTCCGTGATAGCAAAAGGGTAGCCAGCCTCTGGTCTCTGGCTTCACTCTTGCACTGGAATGAACTGCCGATGACAAGGAGATTGAGGTTCGATTCCGGTTGGGTGCACT